>CM033432.1:53383051-54583051 GCA_019425775.1 Rafetus swinhoei | reverse complement strand
GGGGAGGGTTTGCCGGAAAAAAAAAAACGCGTCCTGACTAATTTCACTTTCGAAAGTTCTGCTCTTCTTTCGAAAGTGAGATCGGAAGAAGATATGCAAATTCCCGGGGAATTTGCATCTCCTCTTTCGGCACTTCAGCGTAGTCTAGACGAGCCCCAGCTGGTACCAAAAGCTTCAAAGGAAGGCATGAGAAGCCCCCGGGTAGGCAGCCAGGGACTAACTCACCATTCCTAACGGTTTCAAACTGATTGAGATTGGATTCAATTGTGATGTATGAGCTAATTTATCAACAAGAGAACTGGAGAAACATCGGAAGCCATATGGGTGTCGTCTCTCTTACGGACTTGTTTTTTCATGCACGGAGTTCTATTAAACTATCAACTCCTAGCCCAGATTCTAGCAAGTTGCTTATAAACTTCAGGGTAATCGATGGGCCCCGGCTATGTCAGATCACCTAGGAGAGCATGCTGGTGCCAATGCTAAGTGTCTGACGTGCCTGTAGAGGAGACAGAACGGTCAGACTGAATAGCTTCATTAGAGGGACTGTAGAAGGGGATTTTATTACCTTCCTCCAACTCTGCCCTCTGATGCGTGTGTATGTACCAGCTCTTTCAAGCCCTGTGACAGGCCGGGAAAGTGAGTCTTTGGGGAATGTTATTGCAAAGGATTGTGGCATTTAACTGCCCGTGACTGTCATCTCTTTTTGCCTCGCGCACAGCTGGTTGCCTGCCATTTTGTGGGGGAGAGGGGAACATTTCTTTGTTATACGCTTGAGCTCGGGGTCTAGGGAGGTTTTAAACAACTGCGTGTGCTCGAAGAAACAGGCTGGGCTAATGCTTCGCTGCCAAGACAGAAGTATCCCTGAGGAAACGCAGAACCAGAAGATGAGATCACAGCAATATCGTTTTACTGAAGATTGGAGTGGGCCACAAGCTAAATATGAGTCAACAGTGTGACGCTGTTGCAAAAACCCAAACTTCATTTTGGTTTGCATTAACAGGAGTGTTGTGAGCAAGACAGGAGAAGTCATTCTTCCACTCTGCTCTGCACTGATTAGGCCTCAGCTGGAGTATTGTGTCTCGTTCTGGGCACCACATTTCAGGAAAGACGTGGAGAAATTGGAGAAGGTCCAAAGGAGAGCAAAATGATTAAAGGTCTAGAAAACATGAGCCGTGAGGAAGACTGAAAGAATTGGGCTGGTTTAATTTGGAAAGGAGAAGACCGAGAGGGGACGTGATAGTGGTTTTCAAGTACCTAAAAGGGTGTCACAAGGAGGAGGGAGAAAAAGTGTTCTCCTTGACCTCTGATGAGAGGATAAGAAGCAATGGGCTTAAATTGCAGCAAGGCAGGTTTAGGTTGGAGATTAGGAAAAACTTCCTGCCTGTCAGGGTGGTTAAACACTGGAATAAATTGCCTAGGACGGTTGTGGAACCTCCATCACTGGAGATATTTAAAACAAAAGACAGAACTATGTAGCACTTTAAAGACTAACAAGATGGTTTATTAGGGTACGTCTAGACTACATGCCTCTGTCGACGGAGGCATGTAGATTAGACAGATCGGCATAGGGAAATGAAGCCGCGATTTAAATAATCGTGGCTTCATTTAAATTTAAATGGCTGCCCCGCTCTGCCGATGAGCTGTTTGTCGGCAGATCGGGGCAGTCTGGGCCGCGATCGACAAGGAAGCCTTTGTCGATTGGCGCAGGTAAACCTGATTTCATGAGGCATACCTGCGCCGGTCGACAAAGGCTTCCTTGTCGACCAGCGCCGCGTCAGATGCCCCGATCTGCCGACAAACAGCTGATCGGCAGAGCGGGCAGCCATTTAATTTAAATGAAGCCGCGATTATTTAAATCGCGGCTTCATTTCCCTATGCCGATCTGTCTAATCTACATGCCTCCGTCGACGGAGGCATGTAGTCTAGACGTACCCTTAGATGATGAGCTTTCGTGGGCCAGACCCACTTCATCTGGCCCACAAAAGCTCATCACCTAATAAACCATCTTGTTAGTCTTTAAAGTGCTACATAGTTCTGTCATTTGTTTCAGCTACACCAGACTAACACGGCTGCATCTCTATCACTATTGGAGATATTTAAGAGCAGGTTAGACAGACACCAGTCAGGGATGGTCTAGACGGTGCTTGGTCCTGCCGTGAGGGCAGGGGACTGGACTTGATGACCTCTCCAGTTCTAGTGTTTTGTGATTCTGTGAGGCCAGACCATGCTGGTCTGTCATCTGCAAGTGATACCACTGGGCCAGGACCATGGCCGGAGTTTGGGTCCCATTTGCCGAAGCAGAGTGTAAGTAAGTGAGCGGGCCAGGGATAGCCCGGTGGGTGGGTAGGAAACTGCAAAGCCTCCCTGTAGATCTCGGAACACTTCCGAAGCATTTGTAGGCAGGGCTGAGAAAGCCCAGTTGACACGTTAAAACCACTCGTTCCAAAGCCAACAGACACGGAGCTGCTCCGGCCTGCCGTCTAGCTCAGTCTCCATTGTAGCCAGGACTGTGCAGCCACTTCCCTGAGCAGCTCCCAGCTGCAGTCACATTTTCAGCAAGGTCCCAGGCCCTGGGAGACAAATGGGAGGCAGGAGGCCTCAAATCAGAGGAGGGAGGCCAGGGCTGAGGAGGAGGCCAAACTGGACACACCCGGCCATACCGACTCTTTGCAAGGAATAGCTCCACGGAGTAAGGGGGCGGGAAGCACTCCTGTTTGGTGCTGGGGGGAAGAGAAGGGGAATGTACATAGGTGCTGAAAAAGAGAACCGTGTCTCACAGCAGGCGCCATCACAAACATCCTCCCACCTGTGGTACCGTAGCAACCCACCTGGGCTGCTTCGGCTCTGCTGTGCCCCCCCGGTTACCGTTGGTGGAAGGATAGCCACACAGCGGCAGAGAGCGGAGAAAACCACCCGCCTCAAACCCAGAACAAAGCAATGGGGCCGCCACCGTGATGAGTTCAGGCACTCAGCGCTGCCAACCCTCAGATATGGCAGCCACGGCGCTAACCTGGAACCGTTTTTCACTGTCCTTTCACAGATCCCGGGGTTGCAGGGGAGGGCTGAAGTTTTCAGAGCCCCTCCAAAAGCTTTGGATTCCCATTCCCAATCAGACAGACGGGACACAGCTTCAAGAACTCTGCTGAAATATCTGGTCCTCCTCTGTCCCTGTAAATGAAATTCCCCGCTGTGCTCACCTTGGCAGGAGGGAACTCACATTTACATTTCTCAATCTCGAGGAGAAAGTATGGCAGAAACAACAGTATCCCAAGGCACCACACGATTCCCATGCGCAATGTTCCCTCATACTCACAGAACATCGGTTGAATAGATTCAGTGTAGACCCGGTTTTGGAGTAGTGGAGGACCAAATGCGAGCAGTGGAGTTAGGTCTATGGTTCCCCAGAATAATTTCTCAGGCCCCCCTGTAAAGCCCACATGGTGGCTGGAATTTACTGCGAACAGATGATATCCATCCCTGCCAGAGCTCGCTTGTGCTCTCTCCCTCGGTCTCCTTTGGAATAGCACCAATAATGTTTATTGTAAGCGTTTAATTTTTTATCGTTAGTGTTCATACCTGTACAGACAATGGCTGGCTGGAGACAAGAAAAGGCATTTGAGCAGATGGGTGTGTGGTGAGGAGTTATATGCTTTCCAGGCTGAAAGATTCACGACTTCCTTCCTGAAGCTCGTGTCCTGAGTTGGAAAGGCCGGGGTTGGGATCTCTCTCACACACCTCTTTGGAGGTCACCAGCAGGAGGCAGGCCACGTAAGAATGGCCAGTCGGGCTAGATGGACCATCGGTCTGACCCAAATATCCCATCTTCTGGCAGTGGCCAATGCTGGGCGCTTGAGAGGGAAAGAACAGAACAAGGTGACCACCCTGTTGCATGTGGTCTCACTACTGATGGCAGGTATGACGTGGTAGGGCTGATGCTCAAGTCCTGCCCTCTTCCTGTGAAAAGTCTGACGTACCTGTTCCAGCCAGGCTGGATGATAGAATGCCCCTGGCCTTAGCTGACCTGCCAAAGTCACCTGGGGAAGTTGCAGCATGGCACACTCTGGGCAGCACTTAGGGGTGGCTACCCAGGCCCTGCCCCTTCTGTCAGAGGCCCTGGCCCTTCCTGAAGCATGGAGCCAGCCCCCACCTTGCCCAGCAGCCTAGTGTGGCTGTCTCCCCTGACTACAATGCTACCCTGGAGGGTCTCTCTAGGGGAAATAGGCCCCTCCTTAGTATTGCTTTGCAGCTGAGCAAGTCGTGCTGTGCCAACTAAGCTGGTTACCCATGAGGCCACCTTGACCAAACCTCACAATTTTCTCGTTTTCGGCTCAGGTTGCCCTTGTCCTCAGCATTTAATGCAGCCCGGCAGGCGGTCCCAGGTGGACGATCACAGCTTGCGCGCTGCCCCTCCGCACACCTCGCCGGCGAAGGATGGGGAAAGCAGTCTGGGACCACGCTGGCAGCTGCTTCCCCACCAGGGTGCTGCTGGCTGTCTCTGCCTGACTGTTTGGGTGGCTTGTAAGGAGATCCTGGTAGACCGATGGTTTCTCTCGGGCAGTGGGGCTCTGCCTAACAGAAGGTGACTACACGGCACTGTAAACCCAAGTCTGCTGGCCCCAGGCCTGTGAACTCTGGTTTTCCAAGCCCAGGCCTGAGCCTCCACACCGCATTGTAAACCTGGGCATTGGGGGCTCAGCTGTGGCCATGCTGCTGCATGACACCCTAACGCTTTGGGTGCACCTCAGTGGTCCTGCATCCTCCCCCGAGGTTCCAACCCTGCCCCACCTCTTCCTACCCCGATGCTGCACCGTACCCAAGCCGGGGCTGCCAACTTGAGCAGGAGAACCCCTGGGCTGGGATCTGGTGGAGAGGGAAGGCCCAGGCCTTCCCCCATCACCCCCTTACAGGCTGAGGTCCAGGTGTAGGTGGTAAGCTGAAGATTTCCCATGTAACACCAAGAACGGAGCAGGGGCCAGAAGCAGGGCAGGCTAACCACTAGACCGCCCAGCCCTCTGAGCCAATCAGAAAGTGGCTATGGACAATGAGCGGCCTCTGGTATATGTTGATATACCCTGGTAATCCCAGTCCTCAACAATCAGAGCGTGCGCAGGGGTGTAACCCCGTCCCACAGAACACAAGCGCCTGGGCTGTCTCCTTGCAGGGGAGGAGACCTTCCGGGTAGAGACATTGGATGCCGGTTGTTGAGCATGGGAATTATGGGAAAGCGCTTGACGTGGGAATGCTACGTCCAGGGTGGAGACAGGAGTGAGCGGCATTCTGAGGGTGAGCGCCACAGCTCTGTGACTGCACCACAGTGAGTGTGACCCTGCCTGTCCCTGGTAATGGAGGAGAATCCCAGGGTTGACAGAGACCTCAGGAGTCGAGTCCAGCCCCCTGCCCAAAGCAGGACCAACCCCAACTCAATCAGCCCAGCCAGGGCTGTGTCAAGCCAGGACTTAAACACCTCTAGGGATGGAGATTCCACCCCCTCCCTAGGGAACCCAGCCCAGTGCTTCCCCACCCGCCTAGGGAAAGAGTTTTTCCTAATCTCCAACCTAGAGCAGTCTTTGGACGACACCAGGAGCACGTCTGGCTCTTGCTGTTATTTTTGCCTGGCCAGGGGCTGTTTCCCCCCGCCTCTGCTGTGAATAATCACCGGCCTGGTGGTGGCTTTAGCAGCATTACAGGAGACTCTCAGACTACCTGGGCGTTTCCCGAGTCCATGCTGCCCTTGTTCAGAAATGATGAGAGGAGTGACAGGTTGGCTTCCGCCCAAAACACGGAGCATCCATTTAGCATAATTGGCATGGAGTGACACCGAGCTGGGGAGGGGTTTGTGGGTCCTGATAATTTAGTAGTTAATGCTGCTTTTATTGGACTTTAAAAGCCTCTGCTCGTGCAGATCATTCTTTATGGGGTAATAAACTTTATAGCGTGGGTTGTCTTGGGGGGTGACTTTTATGAGTCTCTCTATCAGGGAGGTTGTTACTTGGCTTAGAGATGGCTGCAGCTACATGCCTGCATATCCCAATCATTAAATGGTCCCAGACCCTACATTTAGGAGCAAAGGGAGGGTCTGCTAACCTCAGGGAGGAATCCACAGCCATCCTCCCCCCGCCCGCCAATCTCAGCACACAAGATGCTGCTCCTTGGACCACAGCTGGTTGGATGGGTCCTCCTTAAG
The DNA here is from genome assembly GCA_019425775.1 of Rafetus swinhoei. Classification (NCBI taxonomy): domain Eukaryota; kingdom Metazoa; phylum Chordata; order Testudines; family Trionychidae; genus Rafetus; species Rafetus swinhoei. Next base: position 54,576,867 of record CM033432.1, on the reverse strand, counting down.
TGGCTCTGCTTTTCCCATTCTAAGAGATGGAAGAGAGCAGGGCCAGGCCCTTGTTCTTCTTGCCTGAGAGCTCTCAGCTGCGGGATCGGTACCTTGTCGCCAAACTCACTCATCATTTAACTCAATCTGCGCCGGGAGATTCTGTAGAGATAGGGCTACACTGCAGTGTCCTCTGGAGGCAAATGGCACCCAGTGCTACACCTGCTTCCTTGCTCTCTCAGTGCCTGGCGGAGATTTTGAAAGCCAGCCGATTCAGGCTAAATCCAGACCAAACTAGGTCAACCGAGCTTAGCACTTGAAAGACTTAGCAAAACCTGCTCCCTGCTTCCTCCTTTGAAAGTGTCAACTTGCTTAGTGCTCCTCTCCGCTTACTGGGAGATCGATGCTCCGGAGATCAATCTCCTAGGGTTTGATTGAGCAGGTCTAGTAAGGACCCACTGAATCAACCTCTGATCATACCCCATTGACTCTGGTTCTCCACAAGGTCGCGAGGAGGAAGGGAAGTCAATGGGAGAAACTCTCCGATTGACCTTCTGTGGGGACACCGTGGAAATGCAACTTAAAATATGTCGACTCCAGCTACACTATTCACATAGCTGGAGTTGTGTATCATACGTCGACTTTCTTCTCTAATGTAGACCGGCCTAACGATTCAAATGACAAGTCAGGGAATTCCATTTTTCTTCCCCGGCTGGTCAGAACATCCTCTTGGATGCAGGAAGTCCAAAACAGCTAGGAATGAACCGGAATGTTCTAAGTTCCAGAGTAACACCTGACCAGCCTCCCTCCCACCACACAAGGATCCCGATCTCATTTTGAAATGCTAATTAAAACAAAAGGCCTGGGCACAGGCAGAGAATCAGACTGAGAATCCCATTTCTCAGCTGGCCAGAAAAAAACCCAACACCACAAAACCATCCAGAGATGCAGAAACAGCCAGGCTGCTGAGCAGATGCAAATGTTTAAACATCTCCCAGCCGCGCACCTAACACTTTCAATCTGCGATTTGCGGAACATGAGTAATTGAGCCTCTGAGCTGCATGGCTCAGGAAATTTCAGGAGAGGAGCAGAATGCTTTTCTCTTCCCTCATTCCTTCCCTCTGACCGCAGAGTTATCTCTAATGTACTAGCAGAGCTCTGTTTCCGAGTCGTGTGGCTTCGAGCTCATTTGTCAAAGAGATAGATCTTTATGAAAGACCGTTAGCAGGGCATTTACTTCCCATTCCTCATCCTGGGCTGTCGTCACCTTCCAAGATTAATTAAGGAAAACGACAAGACATCTTGTCTCTCTTTTGTTTCGCCTTTCCCTTTCTTTTCACAGCCCCTTTCTCTCCATTCATGCAGAGACTAAGTCTACAAAACAAGACAATACACAACCTAGGATGATTGTCCTGCCTCTCTTATGGGCAACAGATCATTTTGTCCTTCTTTTTGTAAATGGATGTGATGGGAGATCTTTGTTTGGAAAACTCAGTTCTCACCAGTGGCATCTGCTACTAAACCCAAGCATGGAAACACCCCAAACGTGTTGACTTACATCATTACAAATGCCTGTTACGGACTTACAACCACAGTCTCACAGGTGCGGGGCCTGTCCGCAAATCACATGCAGGTTTGTATAGCATATTTCCCACTCGTTCATTTGGTAACCAAACATCGGCATTTCCTTCTCAAAAGCAGTTTATTCTGACAGCGCTTAATCCTTCTCAGAGGGGATCCCGACGCCATTAGCCTGTTCCGGCGCTCTGTCTTCAGAGCAGAGTGAACACATTTTACAGCATTTCCTCTTGTGCCCTGGTCTACTCTAGGGAGTTATTTCAAAATAACCCCTCTTAGGTGGAATTTATAAGGGGAGCGTCCATACTACCGGCCTATTACTTTGAAATAACGAGCCGGTTATTTCAAAATCTGCACTCCTGCTTTCCTTGGAGAAGAACGCTAATTTTGAAATAGCGGTAGCGTGGCTACTCTGTTGCTGCTATTTTGAAATAACGACTCTCCAGAGTAATTTAGAGTAATTACTCCCCACTGCTTCCTGGGGTTCTAAATCGAGGTGGCACATCCACATTAATGGAGTCTGCCTCGGACTAATTTTGAGGTCTCCTCGTACTGAGGACACGCTAGTTTGATTTTGTTATTTTGGGAGTTATTAAATCATTTAAGTTATTTCGAAATAGTTTCCTTGTGGAGACAGGCCCTCTGAGTTAGCCTCCCGGAAACGTGACAACGCTTGAGTTGCTGTGTGCACCCAGGCATTGCACTCACTCATGAGCGGCCCGAAGAGTTCTGCCAGCCTGGCCCAGGCTTCTTAGTGCTGCTGGAAGAAGAGCTTCCCTACAATTTAGTCCCGGGCAATCGCGGAAGAAGCTGTCTGTCCATTCTTGGCATGCCGGGAGAGTTAGGGGAAGGCATTGGAGGACTAGCACTAGTTAATCATGTATTGTGATGGGGTGGACTAGGCCTCGACGCCCCCTACAGGAGGCCAGAGGCCCTACCACACCCCATCCCAGCGAGAGGAGCAGAAGAGAGGTCCTCCAGGCAGGATAGTGGCTGTCTCCACAGCAGCCAATCAGGGCCCAGCAGACCAGTATATTTGACCTGCTACTAAACAGGGAGGAACTAGTAGGGGAAGTAGAGGTGGGTGACAACCTGGGAAGCAGTGATCATGAGATGGTAGATTTCAGGATCCTGACCAAAGGAAGAAAGAAGAGCAGCAAAATACACACCCTGGACTTCAGAAAAGCAGACTTTGACTCCCTCAGAGAACCGATGGGCGGGATCCCCTGGGATGCTTACATGAAGGGGAAAGGAGTCCAAGAGAGCTGGCAGTATTTTCCAAAAAGCCTTATTGAAGGCACAGGAAGAAACCATCCCAATGCGCAGTAAGAAAAGCAAATATGGTAGGCGACCAGATTGGCTTATGAGGGAAATCCTTGGCGAGCTTAAACACAAAAAGGAAGCTTACAAGAAGTGGAAACTAGGACAGATTACTAGGGAGGAGTATAAATATATTGCTCAAGAATGCAGGGGAGTTATCAGGAAGCCAGTAAGGGATGTGAAGAGTAACCAGAAAGGTTTCTACAGGCATGTTAGCAATAAGAGGGTGATCAGAGAGGGGGTGGGGCCCTTATTGGTTGAGGGAGGTAACCTAGTGACAGATGATGTGGGAAAAGCTGAAGGACTCAATGCTTTCTTTGCCTCTGTCTTCACAGACAAGGTCAGCTCCCAGACTAATGCACTAGGCAACGCAGTAGGGGAAGGAGGTGGGCAGCCCTTGGTGGGGAAAGAACAGGTTAAAAACCATTTATAAAAGCTAGACATACTCAAATCCATGGGTCCGGATTTAGTGCATCCAAGGATACTGAGGGAGTTGGCAAATGTCATTGCAGAGCCATTGGCCATTATCTTTGAAAACTCGTGGAGATTGGGAGAGATCCCGGATGATTGGAAAAAGGCAAATGTAGTGCCCATCTTTAAAAAAGGGAAGAAGGACAATCCAGGGAACTACAGACCAGTCAGCCCTCAGTCCCTGGAAAAATCATGGAGGAGATCCTCAAGGAATCCATTCTGAAGCACTTGGAAGAGGGGAAAGTGATCAGGAATAGTCAGCATGGATTCATGAAGGGCGAGTCGTGCCTGACCAACCTGATTAGCTTCTATGATAAGTTAACTGGCTGTGTGGATATGGGAAAGTCAGTGGATGTGATATACCTTGACTTTAGCAAAGCTCCCACAATATACTTGCCAGCAAGCTAAGGAAGTATGGATTGGATAAATGGACTGTAAGATGGATAGAAAGCTGGCTAGACTGTTGGGCCCAACAGGTAGTGAATAACGGCTCAATGTCAGGTTTGCGGTCGGTTTCTAGCGGAGTGCCCCAAGGATCAGTTCTAGGGCTGGTTTTGTTCAGCATCTTCATTAATGACCAGGATGAGGGGATGGATTGCACCCTCAGCAAGTTTGCAGATGACACTAAGCTAGGGGGAGAGGTAGATACACTGGAGGGCAGGGATAGGGTCCAGAGTGACCTAGACAGATTAAAGGATTGGGCCAAAAGAAATCTGATGAGGTTCAACAAGGACAAGTGGAGAGTCCTGCACTTGGGATGGAAGAATCCCAAGCATTGTTATAGGCTGGGGACCGAATGGCCAAGTAGCAGTTCTGCAGAAAAGGACCTGGGGATTCCAGTGGATGAGAAGCTGGAGATGAGTCAACAGGGCGCCCTTGTAGCCAAGAGGCTAATGGCATATTAGGGCTCATTAGGAGGAGCGTTGCCAGCAGATCTAGAGAAGAGATTATTCCCCTTTATTCAGCACTGGTGAGACATGAAAAGACAGCCAGACCGCATAGCTTGGCCACAGAGTGACAAACTGGTTCATCCCCAACAGTGCCACAACTGGGCCAGTGGGCCGCAGTGCATTGGCCGGATGTAGAAATGGGCACATGTGAGGAGTCTGTAGCGCAAGGTGCACCTGCAATGTACGGCTCTGTCTGTAACCCTTCTGCCAGGTGGAGCCAGCCACGGCCAGGGCCAGGTTCAATGTCTAAGGGGCCCTCTCCATCCGTTCAACACAGAACCAGCTTGAGTCCCCGCCCAGTAACCTGGGAAATTCACACCCCACCCCGGGCGCCTCTGGGCAGCAACGCTTCCCCACTCGCAAGCACAGTGTCGGAGCGCAGGAAAGCAATGTTTACTGAAAGGCGGGAAGTAACCTGGCATTAATTTGGGAACACACCACAAACAGGAATCATAAACATGAGCCAGGAGCAAAAGCCCCACCCCAAGTAGGCTGGGCAGGGTCCTTTCCCCTCAGGTTCTTTAGTCCCCATCACACGCCCCGCCTATTCAGAGTTGCTGCCCTTGGGTCAGGGCAGATCCGGAGCTGTGAGGGGCATCGGCAGAGCTCACCTCCCACCCTGGGTCGCGGGTGGTGGTAAAGAGGCACCTGACACTGCTACTCGGGCACTCACCTGCCACCTCTCTCTGCCAGCCACCTGGTTCTGGAGTCTGGGTTTTGGTTTTTTGCCCACTGATGCATACACAGCTAATGGGCCAGAGTTCACCGTCTCTACGCTTCAGGCACCTATGAGCATTTGAGACCTCTAGTCAGCTCACAGGGCATCTCCAGCAAGCTAGTCGTGATGCATCACGTTTAACGGTATGGTCAAGGAGAAATTATAAATACCTATGCTACATGGCATGTCTTCTGAGGCATCGCTATAACTAATGGTGTCTCTGTCTCCGTACAATTCCAGGCTCAATGCCGGTGTCTTTTCTTGCAAGCATGGAACTGAAACTCTTATGTTCCAGTAAAGGAAGAAAACTCACACGTGCAGATATGCTAGAGAAACGAGTGCAAGCTGAAAGGTGTCCAACCAATGCAGAGGAGATTTCTGGGCAGATCTGTGAGCCCCTGACTGTGTTCAGCTCCAAACCAGACACATCCCAACTGTTGGATTGCACTCGCCAGCAGATTAATTATATCGCAACAGTAACGATGAAGAGTGTCCCCACTGATTAAAGAGCAGAAGCTTGGAGCAATGTGGACCCAACATTCCCACTTCCAGAAGACCCGACAGTGTAGCTACATATTCTGGGTGACCTGGAAAGAAGGAGAACATAATGTCTGAGAATGCTGGCCAAGCATAGTGTTTTGTATAGGGTACTACCCACTGCATACCTGTCACGAGTTCCTGAATATAACACTCGCAGTAGCTTGGGTTATTTTCTACCTTTCTGAATTACTCCCGTCCCAGCTGCGTGACTAGACTAACACTTAGAATGCTGAACCACGCTGGACAACCTTTGCTTAATACAATGTCGCTAAGGCGGTGTAGCAGAATTCTCCCAGATTATATTATTATTAATTGACTCTGTTCACTTGGTGTCTTGGTTTTTGTGTCAGTTTTTATTTTTCTCTATAGCACAGTGACCTGGATATTGTCCAAGGGGATGTAGTGATGAGGGAAGGCAATGCAACACATCACACAATGAAACAAAACAAACCTGGGTACAAAACTACGCCTTGACGGATTTAAAACACAGGAAATGGGAGTTCGCTACAGTTGTTTGCTGGCTTCCACAGAGAACTTCCAGGTGGTGGGAATCTGTTCTAGTCCTCTGGGCATTTCCCCGTGCAACACAACTCACATCTATTACCAGGGGTTCATTCTTTGTCAGGTTTTCCCAAGGGGAGACCATTGTGCATTGTGTTCTGGTTGGTTTAGGGAGGGTTTTGTTCCATGGCCACACTGCTGTATTTCTAGAAAGCAGGTCAAAGATGTGCATCTTGTGCTCAGAGTAGGAGGTGAGGAAGTCCAGGGATGGCCCTCAGGTGTGATGCAAGTTCTTTCTGCAGTCACAGACCAACCCCCAAGAAAGCTTGTTTTCCTGCCCAGACGAGCATCATCCTTAAGGCAGAAAGTCCTATTGGCCCCGAGGAGCAGAGAGGTAAACTGTGTGTCATTGGCATACTGCTCCTGCTTGAGTCCACACCCTCCAATCAGCCCTTCTAGTGGCTGCATGTAGATGCTGGACAGGAATGGAGAGAACCGATTCTCGTGGAATGTCAGAAGTGAGGGGTCTGGAAGTGGAGGTGCAGTTTCCCTGCTGTGTATTGGCTGTGTCCTCCAGGAAGGACAACCCTTATAGGACATTCTCCTGGTCTCCTACCACCTCTCTGAGGAGAGACAGCCGCATCTCATGGTCAACAGTATCGAATGGAGCAGAGAAGTCCAGGAGGAGGAGACTCAACGTCTGTCCTTTGTCTATTGACAGCATATCCTCCGTCAGTGCCACTGAAGCCATTCAACTAGTATCTTAGGACTATGTTGAATGGTCTAACCGCTGTTTAAAATCAGCAAGGCCGGATACATTGTGTGCAAGTGTATTTTAAAAAGCAGGCTAAGGCACCGGCTGAACGATTACTGTTGATTTTTCAATGAGTCGTGGAACACCAGGGATGTTCCAGAAGACTGGAAGAAAGCTAACACTGTGCCAATATTTAAAAGGGCAAACAGAATGACCCAGTTAATTGTAAGCCTGTCAGTCTGACATCAGTCCCGTGCGAGATAACAGCGTGGCTTGATTAATAAAGAATTAAAGGAGGGTAATATAATTAATGCAAATCAACATGGGTGTATGGACAATAGGTGCTGTCAAATTAACGTGGCATCTTTTTAGGAGATTACAAGTTCGGTTGATAATATTAATAACGTTGCTATCATACGTGTAGTCTGCTTCAAAGTATTTCATTCGGTACTATGATGGGGCATTCCAAGTGCTTATGAAAACATGCCTATGAGATGGATATGTCATAACTGAGATATGCTTTATGCAGGATGCCTCGTGCAACATATCATTGCAAAGGTTGTGATTTACTGACTATGACTATTCCATTTGTAAGCACGTATCATTTTTGTAGCTCAAATTAGGGATATTGAACTGTGTTTCTGTAACTGCATAGTCACTGCTTTGGGTCGCTCCCACTGATTACACTTCAGGGCTGTGACGGCATCAAACCAGCTGGGAGGGCAAATTTAAATCTGAAAATTTTGAATTACAACAGGGAATTGTTTAAAGAACATTGTATTAGATGCCTCCAAAGCCACAACCCCAGAATAGAAGAAGAAGGTTGTACTGGATGAAAAAAATGACCTGATTTAGAGAGGAAGTAAAAGCAGTTACATATTTTATATATAGAAATTGAAGAAAACGTTAGTAGAGAGTCGTGAATATAAATCAGAAGCTAGGATCTGTAGAAAATTGATAAGGGAAGCAAAAGGACACAAGGAGAAATCTATGGTCAGCAGAGATCCATAAGCTCCAAGAGATAACGGAGCTTAACCTTCCTGCATGGGTGTAGGCCAGCCCATGGAGTGTGGAGACAGGGGCCTTGCAGAGACATGTGACGATTTCACCAGACACTGGAATCCATCTTACGCTCTGTACTTTTTCACAAGACACTGGGAGGGGATCAAACTGAAACAAAGGACTCCTGTCTTATGCAAATCCTATTTACAGGTGGGGAGTGAAATAATCTTGGTCATCGGTTCTTCCTGGATGCCCCACCCAAGATGACAGCTGGAAACAACAAAGACTGAACTGGAGGAAGGAACTGGGCCCAGGCTGAAAGGATTTCTAGTCTATGAAGAAGATTATTAGAACAACTTCAGGGTGAAATATTACATATAATTAGTTTCTTTAGTGTATTAAGCTTTGCTTGTGTGGTCTGTTTTATTTTACTTAGTAATCTACTTTGTTATGTGTGCTATCTCTTATGACTGCTTCCGTCCCAGCTTTTATACTTCATAAAATTATGTTTGTTTATTAATGAACCCAGTGCAAATAATTGTTACCCGGAAGGGAAGAGTTTTTGCATCTCTTTACATCAGTGTTTCTTAAACTTTTTAAGACGGAGGAACATCAAACAAAAATCTTTTTTTATGGGGCACGCGAAGGATTTTTGTTGAGAAAAGAAAAGGAAGCTTGACCCTTTTAAGGATGGCCATTTGAACTCTGTTCTCTCTGAACCAAAATTAGGGACACATTACCTACACCCCCGACCTCTGTTTACTATGCCCCTGACTGTCGGGGTCAAGATGGACACATGACCAGAAGTAAAAGTAACCCCCTCTAAGAACTTTTCCCACCATCCTCCTACCCATAGGGGCTGAGTTTGGCCCCCACCGAAACCTCTCTCCTCTGGTGCTGGTCTCTCCCCCTGCAAGTGTCTGCCCTTCTGCTTCACCCCCAGAATCCCCTGGCACCCGCATCTTTCCTTACCCCTGCACCCTCCTGGTGCTTCCTACTTCCCTCACTGCCCTGCCCCCTTGCTCTCTTTCTCCCTGATGCCCACCCCCTCACCACCCTCTGCCCCAGTTCCTCTCATGCCCCTCTGTGTCCTCACACATGACTTGCTCCATCCCCGCCTTCCTGATGTCCACGCCTCCTTTCAAACCTTTTCCCAGCACCTTCCCCTCCCCTTGCTTCCTCTTGCCCCCAATGCCTTTCCCCTCTCCTCTCCCAGCATCACCTTGTCCCTGCCACCCTCCCACCCCCACTGATATCTCACCTTCCTCCTCCTGCCCTTTTCCTCATTGTCTCCACTTGGCCCCCCTGGCAGTTGTCTCTCCTCCACCCTGTCCCTTGGTGCCTTCCCCTTTCTTCTCCTGCCCTGCCCCCTTCCCCTCAGCACAAGCCCCTTCCTTTCCCACCCTCCTTCCCCCTAGTTCTCTCCCTGCCCATCCCCCCACCTTTTGCCTTCCAGTTTGCAGGGCTGGAGTCTGTGGTCGGGCCACAGAAGTCCCCGCAGCCCTGGCCCTAGCTGCTTCCAAGGCAGGACCGCTTGCCAGGCCTGGAGCTGGGCCGCCCGTGGTGCTAATGTTAGTGCCGCATTCCAGTCCTCGCACCAGCTTTGGCTCCTACTAGGAGAAGCGCGGTGAGGGCAGGGGGGAGAAACCCCCCACCCTCCCAGATTTGGCTTGCAGAGCGTGGCTGTGCGAGTGGATCCGTGCACTGCCGCTCCCCCAGCGGAGTGGGAAGGGGCGGGGGGGGGGGGGAGAAAGGGCCGTGCACAGAGCACACCGGCAGAGCCCGAATGTACCCTGCTCTGCAGCACTCCAGCCAGGCTCTGTGAGGTCCCTGCTGGGACTCTGGTGGCAGCTCCCAGGAGCGGCTCACCAGCTCCAACCAGTGCTTCTTCCCCCCTCTGGCAGCAGTGGCGGCCGCCTGTGGATGGAGGAGGCCGGGCTGGCGGCACACGTTGCAGGCAGTTCCGCAGAGGGAGGGAAGGGCCATGCGGTGGGGGGAGGGGCTTGCCGGACAGTGGCACGTGCTGCATGGATGCTCGGAGCGCTGCACACTGTGTGCCACTGGCAGAGGCCCTGGCTGCCTGCGCAAAGCACCAAGGGAGCCGCTTACATGCTGGGTGGAGGCAGGGAGTTGCTCCTGTGCCGCGCTAGCGCTGGGTGTCTTTAAATCTGGGACAGTCCCAGAAAAAACGGGACGTATGGTCACCATATCTCCGCGGCACACCTCCGACTGCCTCGTGGCACACCGGTGTGCCATGGAACACAGTTTAAGAAGCGCAGCTTTCCATTGAGAAAGAGGGTGAATATTCATAAGCTTACTCAGTAGGCAATTCCATGCAGCGCAAGACAGATGTATCTGAGGGTCAGCTCCCAGAAGGGCTGTGTACAAGAGTGGTGGGAAAAGGTTTCATGTCGTGCTGCTGGCAGGGGGTGTCTGCAGCAGCTGGGGTATGGCCCTGTGTCTCGGTTGAAGCAAATTGGAGAGCTGGGCTCAACAAGGCAAGGTTGCCACATGCCCATAGTGTGAAGAAAAGCGTGGCCAATGGGGTCTCGGCACATCAGAGGACAGTCCCGAGGGGCTCCCAACCCATTACGGGTACCACACGACATTTTGATTAAAAAATAGAAAGATAAAATTCACATGGCAGATGGATCGGTCTGAAAGTGTAATTGCACATGGAGAAACACCATAGAACAAGTGTCTTTCTACAGGAATTGGTGCTAACAAGTACATACAGTGTGCTCTAAAATGCTAGTTTACATTATTTATTAAAGACTTAGAAGAAAACATAAAACCATCGCTAATAAACTTTGCCGAGGACGCAAATAATGAAAAAACAGCCTGCTAATACAGAGTGATCTGGATTGCATGGTAAGCCGGGCCACAAATAAACAATATAACTTGCAACAAGGGATGGGAAAGTGTAACCGTGTACATGGTTAACCGATGAGCCCGGGCCATGCCACAAGCCCCCTCCCCCCACCAGAGCGGGTACTTAACCATTGGAATCGGTTACCAAGGGTTGTGGTGGGTTCTCCCCTTGCTGATCATTTTCAAATCCAGACTGGATGCTTTTACTGAAAGAGTGGCTCTGGGGGTTATTTTGGCCCGTGCCAGGCAGGAGGCCGCCTTGGAGTCTGAGGAATGGTCCTTGGAAGGGACTAATGCAAACCTCATTGAAAAACTCTTGGAAAAACTCTTATTACATTTGGAGTCCAGTCCTCAACCAGGACTTGTTGGGGCCAATATTTTTGGAAGTAAACAAAAAGCTGAAACAAAGCAGCATAACTCATGAAAGGCCCGATCCCCCGCTTGTGTAAACCGGCCCGGAGCTGTCGTCAATGGAGCTGAACTGATTTACACTAGCTGGACATCCGGCCCAACACGCTGGCCACTCGAGGAAAGGAAATTGCTGCTGCAATTAGATCCGGAGCTTGATTATCCAAAGGGAACCGAGAAATGAATGCAGGTGACAGGCTTTTCCAGGATAACTGGGGTTATTAATGTTCTTCTCGCCACCAAAAAGGGACACAAGGGATCTGCATCACCTTAAAAAGGTCTGGTTTATGTGGGGAAAAATGAGAGCTGCACGCTAAGTAGTTAGACAGTAATTTGCCGGGGAAGATAGCTTAAACCAAAAGAACCCACGGCAAACATGTGATCCACACAAGGGTCAAATTGTGACCCCTCCATTCTCACCGGTGACACGTTACTCACATAAGCAATGACTTCTGTCAAACTACTTGAGCAAATACTAACGAGGAAGGAATACTGTGGAAAGAGATATGAAGGTCATAGTGGACCACAAGCTAAATATGAATCAGTGTGACACAATTGGGGGAAAAAAAAAAAAGCAAGCATCATTCTGGGATGTAGTAGCAGGAGTGTTGTGAGCAAGACAGGAGAAGTCATTCTTCCGCTCTACTCTGCACTGATTAGGCCTCCGTTGGAGTATTGTGTCCAGTTCTGGGCATCACATTTCAGGAAAGAGGTGGACAAATTGGAGAATGTCCAAAGAAAAGCTGGTGAGAAAGCAGGGAAAATTTGGGGGGAACTTTCCAAATTGTTTCCATTGTGCAGAGCTTGAAATAGACCCGTTTTCCACCCTTCATGAACCTGACAAGCTTTTATTGACCGTTCTGAAATTGCTCCATGTTATGGAAGTGAAGTCTGGATTTTCAGTAAACAAAGTTTTCAGAAACAACTGAGACCAAAAAAGGAAAAAAGGACAGAATAGCATCTGTTAAAAAGTCATGGCAAATTTGGTGAAAAACAAAATTTCAACCAAGTGAAGGATTTTTTCCCCAAAAAAGATTCCACTTAAAAATGGTTATTTTTTTTACAATCAGTGTAAAAAATCCCTCCCCCCTTGTTTTGGAGGGGAAAATTGTGTAGTTCTTAAGAAGTTGGGAGCCCCTCAGCCTTGGTGCTGTGGCTGTATGCCTCCACTCCATTCAGATATGAAACATTTCCATCGGTAGCGCATAGGACCCCAGGAATATCCAGACTGGCTCAGACGTAAGGCCCATCTTTTGGTGTATCCCGGTTTTGATACTCACCCATACAGTTGCTTCAATGCACAAATCCTACAACAATGGATGTGAGGTAATCTGTCCCCCCTTCCCTCAAAGATCTCATCCTGGTCTCTAATTTGTTGGTGGTTGGCATGGGCCCTGAATCATGAATTTTAATATCCTCTCCAAGTTCAGGAACCAACCCCTGCAACAAAGCCCCTGCCAATTCTGTCCACACATCTAGCCTAGTAACACCATCGCAGGGCCTAACCGCATCAGCTATACCATCAAAGGCTCATTTGCATGCACGCCTGCTAGGCCATCAAGTGCCCGCAATGCCCCCCTGCCATGTACACTGGAGAAACCGGACTGTCTCTATGCTACAGAATAAATGGACACAAACCAGACATTAAGGGCAACATCCAAAAGCCAATGGCTGAGCACTTTAACCTCCCTGGGCACACCGTTTCGGACTTGCCAGTTGCCATCCTCAGACAGAAAAAAAATCAAAAACAGACGGCAGAGAGAAACTGCTGAGCTGGAATTCATACGCCAGTTTGACACCCTGAACCAAGTGCTAAACAAACACATGGAGTGGTTCTCCCATTACAACAGGTAATTTCCCAGTCAGGTACTCTCACCGTCTCACAATGGTTGGAGAAGAGTGACATTCACTCTGATTTCATTGGCACTGATGTTTCCTTCCTTCCTCCCTCTCTCCTTTGCTTTCCTTCCTTCCTTCCTTCCTTCCTTCCTTCCTCTCTCCTTTGCTTTCCTTCCTTCCTTCCTCCCTCTCTCCTTTGTTTTCCTTCCTCCTCCCTCCTCCTTCCCTCTCTCCTTTGCTTTCTTTCCTTCCTCCTCCCTCCCTTACTTTCCTTCCTTCCTTCCTCCCTCCCTCCTTCCCTCTCTCCTTTGCTGTCCTTCCTCCCTCCCTCCCTCCCTCTCTCCTTTGCTTTCTTTCCTTCCTCCTCCCTCCCTCCCTCTCTCCTTTGCTTTCCCTCCTTCCTTCCTCCTTCCCTCCCTTGCTTTCTTCCTTCCTTCCTTCCTTCCTTCCTCCCTCTCTCCCTCTCTCCTTTGCTTTCCTTCCTCCCTCCCTCCCTCCTTTGCTTTCCTTCCTTCCTTCCCTCCCACCCTCCCTGAGGAAGTGAGTTGTAGCTCATGAAAGCTTATGTTCTACTAAATGTGTTAGCCTTTAAAGTGCCACTGGACTCCTTGTTATTTTCGATGCGGAATCAGACTAACATGGCTACTGCTCTGAAACTTTTCTATGTAACTTTCCTGTCTCATTGTAACAGCTCCTATGGCTCAGGCAGAACGGGCAAATTCCTTAGCTGGGGTAGATATACACAACTTTATTTAAGACAAATGGAGTGGTGTCCTCTGACACCAGCAGAGGGCTGGACCTAATGGTTTTAGAATGGTTAGCATTACATCCAAATATGGGTGCGTCTACACTTGCTCCTTAGTTCGAACTAGGGATGCAAATGTAGGCGACCGAAATTGCTAATGAAGCGGGGATTTAAATATCCCGCACTTCATTAGCATGATCTCGCCGGCGCGTTACTCCGCTCAACAGCTGTTTCGAAAGTGAAAGTGCGGGCTGAGCAACCTTCCCTTTCAAACCCACCTCCAAACGCCTCCTTCAGCAGAAGAAGTTCCCCCGGGGAGACAGAGAGACTACGGTCCCAGTCAGACATCACACTGTCTCTACTCACCCTCGTGTACGGCAGCTTTGGTGCCACAGCAGAGCGCACATTAGCCACGCCTGGGAAGACTGGCAGGAATGCTAATCGACTCCCGGCACGCCTCAAGAAACAAGGGACTGTCTCCTGGCAAAGCTGAGCCAAACACCACCAGCCCCATGCAGCCCCTGCTCACAGCATGTGGCGGGGCAGAGAGTTATCCCTCGCTGGCAGATTCCCTCTTGGAGTCTGTTTTCAGATAAAACACATAGGCTATGTCTACACGACGAGTTTTTTCGGCAAAAAATATGCAAATGGGGGACTCGTTTGCATGAGTCAGGATCTCATTTGCGTATTTTCTGCCGATCCGTTTTTGCACAAAAACAAGCAGCGTGGACATTTTCTTTTTGTGCAAAAACCCCTTGTCCCGCAAGATCGGTATACCTCCTTTTTGGGGGCATAAGGATCTTGCGGGAAAAGGGTTTTTTTGCGCAAAAAGAAAACGTCCACACTGCTTGTTTCTGCGCAAAAACCCCCAGTGCAAAAACGGATCGGCAGAAAATATGCAAATGAGATCACGACTCATGCAAATGAGTCCCTCATTTGCATATTTTTTGTCGAGAAAACTTGTAGTGTAGACGTAACCTTAGAGTATCCCTCGGGCTTTCTGAATCTACCCTGGTGCTGGAGGGGAGGTCATCAAGCCGAGAATCCCTGACCACATGATGTTCCACATCCAGGTTGGGCAGATACTGGCCCCAGCAGAGAACCCAACGTAGAAATCAGCTCAGGATTTAGAGCTCCCTTGCATGCTATGGGGCACCCTAGTTATCAGCCCTCCCTCCCCGCCCCTTGCGATGAGGTGTCTGTGGGAACCGTCCCTCCTTGGAGCTGGGATGGGTCCCAGGAGGAGATCTGTGGAAAACGAGCCTTGCATTTTGGCTCTCCTTTCTGAATGTCCCTGGAAACAGCCCACCAGGTGTCTGTGAAATACCCACTGGAATGAAAAGACCACCCCGTGCTGTCTGAGCCACAGCTTATTATGGAAGGAAATCACGGTGACCCTTTGTTCGCCTAAGGAATAATAAATGAACAGGTAATGATGGGGCTAGCAACACAACACAAGCCGAGGTGAAACGGAAAACAAAATCTGCCAGGAATGAGAAGAATAAAGCAACGTAGCGATGCTGTAGAAAATGGAAATGAGAAAGCGGCTTATGCACAGCCTGGCTGGGAACAGAATAATACATGCAAATGGGGCAGAGGCCCAGAGGGCTATTATATGAGTCAATACTGCTTACAAGACCCAGACGCTCAGAGGAAACATTACAATATGAATAGTGGTTAAATTCTGGGCTAGCTCAGAGATGTTTCTGGGGACTGATTCCCACCCTTCTCAAACCCAGGGCCTTTTGCAATTGCTTCTCCAAATTTGCAGACCCCTGTGAAATGCTTTTGTGAGAGCTGGCTGGGTTTTTTTTTAACATTTTACTTAAACTATACAGCACTGACCAAGGACAGCAGGGACATGTCTACAGTAGGACATTATTTCAAAATAACTTATTTCGAAATAATAACGCCTGATTTAACAGAATCAAAATAGCATGTCCACACTATGGGGAAGCCTCAAAATTAGTCCAAGGCAGGCTCCGTTACTGTGGACATGCTACCTTGACTTAGAGCCCCAGGTAGCACTGGGGAGTAATTAGTTTGAATTACTCAGTGTTCAATTAGAATCATAGAGTCATAGAATACTAGAACTGGAAGGGACCTTGAGAGATTGCCAAGTCCAGTCCCCTGCCCCCACGGCAGGACCCAGTACCTGGCATTCCTGACAGGTGTCTGTCCAACCTGCTCTTAAATATCTCCAGTGATGGAGATTCCACAACCTCCCTGGGCAATTTATTCCAGTGTTGAACCACCCTGACAGGTGGGAAGTTTTTCCTAATGTCCAACCTCAACCTCCCTTGCTGCAGTTTAAGCCCATTGCTTCTTGTCTTATCATCAGGCCAAGGAGAACCAATTTCCACCCCCCTCCTCCCTGTGAGGCCCTTTTAGGTATCTGGAAACCATTATCATGTCCACTCTCAGTCTTCTCCTTTCCAATCTAAACAAGCCCAGTTTCTTCTGTCTTCCCTCATAGCTCATGTTTTCTTTCATCATTTTTGTTGCTCTTCTCTGGACTGTCTCCAATTTCTCCACATCTTTCTTGAAATGTGGTGCCCAGAACTGGACACAAGACTCCAGCTGAGGCCTAGTCAGCCCAGAGTAGGGCGGGTTTTTTTGGTGATTGTTGTTGCGAGAGTTTAGAAGGCACAGCATGAACCTCCACTCAGATTCTTGCTATCTGGTTGACCTGACTGGAGAGGCCTGGCTGGAACGAAGAGGAATACTTCTAGATTGTCCAAAAGCAACACTAAAAGGTCTATTGAGACAGGATTTCTCTTCCCCCGGGTTCAGATGGTGGGACCACTGTTCCCCCTTTGCTTTCCAGCCTGGGCGGTCTCCCACAATGCCTAGCTAGCGACCAGCAGCAACCCCTCCAGGTGCTGCTAACACTCAGCCCAACTGCATGCGGAGCCCCCACACCAATCACTCAGCTTGCAGGAATGCGCCCATGAAACTCAAAGAAAGGCACCAAACAATCCTCCCTCCCTCACAGCTCCCAGGACTGCCAACTAATTTACTAATCAGCTCACCACTTTGCCAATGGAAAGCGGGCGTACACCAGCCTCGGTAAACCTGAGCCGATGTGCCACACACTTCACACAAACTCACGGGTACAAATAAATGGCAAAAGAAGTGTATTGACCACAAAGATACCCTGTGAGGCTGGGCCACAGCGAGATCCAGCAGTTTCTCACCTCAGTGGATATGGCCACTTGTGGCACACAAATTTCACCTTGGAAATCTGGGCGAGTCCGTTCTGTTGGGATCTCCAGTCTCCTCAGGGTCCTCGTTGCTTGCAGCGTATGTGGGTGAAGGAGCAAGGCCCAGCATGGAGCCATCGTGTTGCGTTTTATCCCCTCAGCCCCATGTGCAGGCTGGGCATGTCTGGGGCCTTGCCATGTTTCCAGGCAACGTTGAGCCACTCCGCCGGTGTGGCCTCCTGCCGGACGCGTCCTTGCATTGCAGCCCCCTTGTTGGACAATGGCCGTTGACGTCCCACCGGGACATTGGTTATTCTTCTTGCTGTTGTCTCTGCTGTGCTAGTATCTGGCCCAAATGTACAGTAAGTTTCCATGACAACCAGGCCTGGCTAGAGAAATAACTGTCAACAGATGGTGGGATCTTTCCCCACACCCTCACGTGGTAGGCGTTATCAGCAATGTCACAAGGATGGACAGAGGAGGCGTGTGGGTGCTACAGGGCGCTCCCCCAAAGTCCCAGCCACGTACCACGGGCTCTGTATTTTACACAGAGCACCGCTAAAATGGGATTAAGAGCAGCTTGGGCCGGCAGCCGTGCACAGGTGAAGCCCTCAGATTTCCACTGCCAAGTCCTCGGCCTGTCAAGGAACCCATCCATGCAAGATGGAAAGGTAGACCTCATCGTAAAAAGAGTGGATGACAAAAGACAAATAAAAAAATATCTCATGGTGAATTCATCCTTCGCTGTGGTATCAGCAGAATCTCAGTCCTCCTTCTGCTGCAAGTAATTAAAAAACACCTGCTCCCTTCAAGCTCCTCCTTTTTCAGTGTAGGTCTTCAAAAGCCAGCCCTTCTGGAAACAGGACTGCCATTAATGATTCAGAGGCAAACCTCTGTCCATAGCAAGGCTGGGCAATAACAAGGCAGCAGTTCACCAGGGCAGGCCACTTTCATGATATTTACCTGCACGGACGCAGGTACCAGCGATCGCAGCTCTCATTGGCTGTGGATCACCGATCCTGGCCAATAGGAGTGTCGGGAAGTGGCACGGAGCGGGATGCTGTTTTCCGCCACTCCCATTGGCCGGGAATGGCAATCCACAGTGGATTATATAAATATTATATAGCAGCGGAGACCCAACATGAGCTAGCCCTGGTGGACTGGATCCGGCCCGTGGGCCAGTATTTGCCCACTCCTGGTCTATAGAAAGTGACAAATCGCATCCAGCTAGTCCCCTCCCACCTCCAATTAAATCCATCTACCCCCTCCTGCCATACACACCTGTAGCCTGGCATTGTGCAATTAACATAATTATTTCACTGGTCCTAGACGGTGCTTGGTCCCGCCATGAGGGCAGGGGACTGCACCTGATGACCTCTTGAGGACCCTTCCAGTCCCAGTGTTCTAGGACTCTGTGATCCATTGAACCACTCCCTTCTCCGCATCCAGGCAAGGAAGGCTCTAGTTCGTCTGAGGGATGCCAATTGCCTTTCCTTGGCTGGAAGAGGATTTGGACACAGGTGAGGCTCGTTGCTTCATGAACTGCTTTCTTTGGAGCTGCCCAACAGGGCCCATCTCCTGGTTCCTCCTCTGTCCTATTGGTACCCCTCTCCTGGTTGTCTGGGCTGGCGTGCCCATGGGTAGGGAGTGGCTGGCTCAGTGACAGGGAAGCGAGCTTGGTATCCCAAGCAGACCCAAAGACCAAAGCAATACCCCAAGCAGTCTCCAGGCAGAAGTCTGAGGTGAGGTCTTGGTGCTCACAAGCTTCTGGAGACCACCCCCGCCCTATGCCTCTAGCGGGTGCCTGCCTGGCCCATCTTGGAACCGTAGGTTGGTTGTCAAGGGGCCTCACTCATCGGCTGCTCAGGGGGGCCACAGGGTGTGACCTGCTCTGGCCAGGAGAGATATATAAGGCCATCAGGCAGACTCCATCTTGCCTTCAATTCTGCTACTGATTCCAGATGCAGCCTTGCAAGGAACAGCGAGCTGGGAAGAATCCTTGGCCCATCCTGACACTGTGACGGACCGGACTGGGTCTGGGCACCGCCGAGGGCGTCCGCTCAAGGCGAATTTCTCAAAAACAGGGCTCCTTACACCCCTGACTGGAGGCCCTTCACAAATAGGCCACAAACCAGTACACCGTGCGCTTCGGCTGCCAATCCCGCCAGCAGGAAGCCTCATGAGCAAAACCCCTCAGACGCCCCAGCTCTCCCTGTGCCACAATCAGCCCCGGCCTAACACACAGGTGAGGGGTTTTAGAACCCAATTTCACCTACCCCGAATGGGTTCTTCCGGTCCCAAGAAACCAGCCACAGATCCCAGGTCAATTTACACTCTGGATCTTACCCACAAGATCACGCTGGGCCAATCCTTTAGAATCTAAAATCTAAAGGTTTATTAATAAAAGAAAGAACAGCATGAGAGTAAGGTTGTTAAGGAGAATACATTACATGCATCGCATCACCCAGTTCTCAATGCAGTCTCTCAGCAGAGATGTTACAAACTGCCTTGGAGCGCAGCAGTGATCTGGCTGTTCCCCTTAAAATCCAATAATGTGACACACGGACAGACAAGTTCTCACCTGGAGTGAGAAGTTTAAGATTTGGGGATTTCCTGGTGGTTGCTGCACCCCATCTCTCTCTCGCACACACTGTCGCATTGCTCTGCTTAAAGAAGAAAACGGATCTCTGAATGACCCGACAGTAACTAATGTCCTGTCTTCTCTGCAGCTGCAGGGCAGACCCCTGGCTGTCCTGCCAGCTCTCTAAGATAGAATTTCAGCTCCTTGAGGGGCTGAGAGTGGCTGTGCTGGCCTGGATGGAGACACTGGCCAGAAGGTTTGCCTGGGCACCCATCAAGGCATAGTGGGAGGAGCTAGATTCAAATGGGTGTGCCTTTTGGGGCACTCAAAAGGCCTTCCTGATAGCCCAAGGGAGGGTGCACTCAGCCCCTCCCCCCTTCAAAGGGTGCAGCCCCCTCTCACAGCTGCACCGTGCACCCTAGGGGAGCGGTTCCTGCCCTCCCCTCCCAGCCAAACACGCACCAGTGCCAGGGGCAAGAGGCACAAGAGACTTTCAGACATCGCCCCCAGGCAGGCTCCGTCTCTAAGAACCATAAATTTGCATTATTCCAGAGTTACGGTTCTAATGCATCATCTTCCAGTGTGCTTTATGGCTCTCGCTCAAAAGCCCGTCTTACATTTAGAATGGTAACAATCATGTTTAGCCTCAACAAATCTGATTTGATTTCCACATCTGCTCACTGCTGCTTAATTCAAAGGAAGATTTACATGCCACTCAAAATCCACCTTCAAACATTTACACATGAATGTGAGGGATGGGGTTGGAAATAGGGGTTGGCATTTCTGACTGAAAGCACTGCAGAAAGTCACAAGAAAAGACAGTCACAGGAAAGTTCCCCCCCCCCCCAAGCTACCTAGCCAAATTTCTGGCAACACGCTCCCTACCCCTTTGGTTGGTTTAGTTTTCAACACCAGTCTCATCTCATTTAAGGGGGAGAAGGATTTGGCTCACGCTGTATGAGGGCTATATGAGCACAGGACAATTAAACAGGACAGATGAACCCTTTGCCACTTCAAAGCAGACACCAAACTTGAACCCCGGTCTACGCTACCGGGGAAGGTTGAATTAAGATACGGAACTCCAGCTAAATTAATTTTATAGCTGGAGTCGATGTGTCTTAATTCGAGTTTCCCTGCAGTCCTCGCATCGTGAGGTCAACCGGAGCAAAAGCTCCCATTGGCTTCCCTTACTCCCCGCAGAAGCAGGAGTACCGGTGCTTACGGGAGCACCCTCGGAATGCGATTTAGCAGGTCTTTACTAGACCCGCTAAATTGAACTCCAGAAGATCAACCACGGCAGCATCAATCTTCCATGCAGTGAAGACAAGCCCCGAGTATAAACACAACAGAAGGCTATCTTGGCTGCAGGAGAATGTCTGCTACCAGCTGGTCCTCCCAATGTTTGCCTGTCAGAATGACAGTTCTTACAGCAGCTCCTTACCTCCCAGCTGCAAAGAGAGATCACTTCCTGGCCACAGAGGAGACATGAAGTTTCCCCATATGCCAGAATTATAGTAGTCACACTTATTCAAGTGACTAGCCTCATGTTTGTAGGCAGTCCTGTTTACTAGGGACAACCAGCACAGCTGGGCGTGTTCTGTTCCTTCCATGTGGAGCAAAGCACCAGCAATACTTAGATACGAGATTTTCCAAAGACAAAGGGTGCCCAACTGCCATTGAAAGTCAGTGAGAGTTGGGGGTTTATGTCTTCTTTGGGCTATTGAAAATCTCCATGGTAACTATTTTGTCCTTCTGTAGTTCTCTTATGAGTGTATTGGAAGACCTCCTTGTCTGGAGACAAAGCCCTGGGTCGGAGTCTTCTCTAAGACCAGTGTAAGTCAAGAAGGACATGGTCAGGTCAATGGAGTTATGCTAGTACAAGACTGGTGGGAAAATGAAGGCTGTGGTGGGTCTAGTTATGTGACTAATAGAACTGGAGATGGTCAAAAATTTGACAAAAGTTCTCATCAGAAAACAGGGTTTCCATGGAAGATACTTTTCCAGAAAAAGGTCATTTTGGATTAAATTAATTTTTTTGAATGTTTTCCAGAAACAAACATTTCAGGGGAAAGCTTGTCAGATTTTTTTTTGTTTAGAACTTGTGTCTAAAAGACCCCAGGAGAATATGGCAGGGGGTGGTGGTGAAGGTTTCAGAAGACAGGAGCATATTGCTGGCTCTTGTGCAGCACATGCGTACAGACTTTCAGCACGAACTCGTTACCCGTAGAGGCCAACTTGTTGGACAGTCCCCAGAGAATGACGCTGAGAATGATGCTCTCATGGGCTGGAGGAGGGTGGGCGAGTGGGGAGGGGCTTTCCATGCTCTGAATGCTTTGAAAGTGGCGGCAGCAGTTCTGCTGTCTCTAAGGAGCATCTCGGCCAGTACTAGAGTCATTGCTTAATCAGAGAGTCAGCCAAAGCCCATTGACAGGAGCACGAAAGACGGCCACTCGCTGACGTCAGCGTGCCGGGCGTGGGGCTCGTATGCACTTGCAACATGGCAGCCGTGGTACTTCAGTGTAGGCACTACCTCCGCCAAAGGGAGAGGGGCTTTCCCGTCCGTGTAGTTAACCCACCTCCCTGAGAGGCGATAACCAGGTCGACAGAAGACTTCTTCTGAGCATTCTCAACATCAGGGCGAGGTCTGCTCAACTCAGGGGAAGTCAGCGTGCAGCCCCTAGGCCAAATTCAAATGGCCAGATGCTCCTGAATGGACCGCAAAATCCTTTTATTTCTCTCTCCTTGTTGTTGGGGTGTGAGAAATGTTCCCCTTGAGTCCAGACCTTGACTGTAATGGGACCAAGACGTTTGGACTTTGACAAAAAGAACTGACTGCTTCTGGCTGAACTGCTCTCCTCGGGGCTGTGGAGTCTGGACACACCCAAGCTATGGGGTTGCCAGGTGTCCAGATTTCATCTGGAACGCCTGGCCGTGTTTCCACTGAGGAGTCGGAAGGGGGGAGGCATGCCGCTTCTTCCCGGAGCTGCTTGAGGGAAGAGCCACCTGGAACTGGCCTGTCTCATAACCTCCCAGATCTCCCTCCTACCCGTCAAACCTGTCAGCCCTACCCAGAGCCCCCACCTCCACCCCAAATGCCTCATCTCTGGACCCTCACCAGAGCCTGCACCCCCAGCCAAAGCCCTCGGCCCACCCCGGCCTGCACTCCAACCCACTGCCCCAGCCTGGTGGAAGTGAGCTGTTGAGGGTGGGGACAGTGAGCGATGAAGGGCGGGGGGGATGGAGGTAGTAGGGGTGGGGCTTCGGAGAAGGAGCAGGACGGGGTGGGGCCTTAGAGGAGGGGTGGAGCCAGGCAAGAGTGATTGGTTTTGTGGGAGTAGAAAGTTGGCAGCCCTATTGAGCTATGAGGGTGGGTCGACCCAACTTGTCACTGGGACCAGGCCTTGGGTGTTGGGTCTGAAAGCATTCTCGTTCGGCCATGTCTGAACATCTCGTGGCTCACCTTAGCGAACCAGGAGTGAAACAGAGCCACTGACGGCGGGAGCATGGCTGAAGAAAGCTCTGAAGCATTCCTCCCTCACGCCTTCTCCACTTCCCCTTGATGTTCCTGGACAGTGCTCACACATACAGCAAACAAATGTTTGGCCGGCCTGCCAACTCGCAGGCCATCAGAGAGGCAGCGCAGCAGAGCAGGTAAGGGAACGATTTCTCACCAGTTCAAGCTAGAGGGCTGGGCAAGCCAACTTGCCTTGGTGAATTTTAAACACATCCTATGTCTGGAAATGCCGCGCTGACTGGAACAAAAGCAGCATTGACTTAAAGCAAGAGAGGGCAAGTCAAGAGATAGTCTCCATGTTGATGTATATAGCTTTTTGCTATCGTTTGCGAGCAGTGGATGCTAGGACCTCATCTCTAAATGGCAGGATCAGTGCCTCTACAGAGTAGCAGGGGTGGTGATAAAGTGGATCTAGATGGTACGAATCTTCTTTCATTTCCGGAGAGATTTCCTGACCATTCAGCATCTCTTTTCCTTCCGGTGGATATTACCATTGGTGTCAACTCTCCCAGATCCCCCTGAACAAATTTCAGTTGGCTGATCATTTTCATATATTGGTTTTAGGTTGACCTGAGTTTAAAAAAAAAGAAAAGAAGAAATGGAATTTTGTACTTCAGTCACCAGACAATGAAAAATTTGGTTTCCAATGTGGAGCACTTTAATTTGTCAAGACATCAAGCCAAAAGCGATTTTCTCCAGGAAGGAAAACAAAGTGCTTTGCGTTGAGAGCGTCAGAATGAAAAATTCCTCGTGTGACACGCACAAGGCGGTGCACCCGACACGAACGTGCCACCTGTTCCGGGGGCACCAAATCGGAATTTTTTACCGGAATACATTTGGCCAAAAGAGCTCACCTCCTCCGCCTCTTCGGCACACACCGACTGTTCTAATTTAGCAAGCATCCTTGGGAATCAATGACCTGCCAAGCAGCGCCGGGCTGACCTTAACCGCTCTCTCTGATGGAAAGCCTCAGTAACCTGCTCTCCAGATGGGTCGATAATAACATTGCTGCGTCTCCTGAAATAACTCACCCTTCACATGGGTCATTGCTGCTTTCAGTACGGGTAAGACTTGCCTGATAAGGAATGCAAAGTATATAGCGTTATTTTGTTACAGCTTGAACCTCCCTAGTTCAGCACTCTCCGGTCCAGCAACATCCGTGGTCCAGCGTGACTGTAGTTGGCTGGATGTCCACTTCTCATGGGGGTGGCCAAGTTTCCTGTGGTCCCATAAAGTTTGTTGACAGTCCCCAGCCCTGGCTCTCCGTGTTCTGTGCTGTGATTTAGCCCTAATTTACCCCTAAAGGTTGTCTAAGAGCCCAGAAAGCAGTGGAAGTGCTGGTGATGCTGCTAGACAATATTGACCTCCCGTGGTCCGGCAAATTCTCTGGTTTGGCACCGGTTGGGTCCCCAGGGGGCCGGATGAGAGAAGTTCAACCTCTCCGAACCATGCATTGAAATGCACCACGTTTGGCAGATGCGTTAAAGCAGGGGGCTTCTGCAGAGCTCTCCAAAGTACGTCCCCTGCCTCCCTTCTAAAAGCATCCCAGGAAGGCCTCTTTTGCCCTCTAAGAGCATCCTCCTTCCACGGGAGTCGCTTTCCGGAGTGAGGTGCAGAGAACGCGCACGGATGGATGAGCCCTTTCAGCGCAGATGCTGGAGGGGGATAAAGAGGGAAAGCCGAAACAGCAGTGAGATAAAGGCTGTTGGGCAGTCCATGTAGTTAAGAGATTACCTCAGGATGTGGGGGGAGGGAAGGACAGGGGGAGGGGCAGGAGACAGACGACGGTTTGTTGTAATGAATAGTTCCTGAGCAGCACTTCCTTTGCCGGCCTTCAAGCACAGGAAGCCATCCCCATGGGGATAAGTGCCCGAGATTGCTGTTGGAAGACAAGAGTGGCTCAGCTTCATGGAAAGGAGGCTCTTCCGACAGTGACGACATTTGCCTTCCCTTTTTAAGAATGGCTTCTCTCGTCCTTCAGTTCGCCTCCACGCTCCTGGGGGAGGGAGCTGGAGCCGGGGAGGTGCCTCTGCAATACCCCCCATTCGTGGGCCGTGGGAACGGTCACAGGAAACATCCGGAAAGGTGGGATGCTGTCACCCGTCTCACAGTCAGACGGCGCTCTGTTCCGGATCGTCGGGTGACAGCCCTTCGCAATGACAGGGTGGGCAGGCAGACAATCTGCAGCACCCAATAGTGACTCAGCACCAGTGGTGGGCGGCCCGAGAGCCACATGCGGCCCATCGGGGCTCACCGTGCGGCCCACGAGACATTTCGTTCACCATTGCCTATGCGCGGGGTCGCCAGATTCCGCTGGCTTTCATCCCCGTACTTTTCCCCCTCTACTAGTATCACAAAGGCAAGGGCATGTGAGGTGAGGTGGGTGCTGAGTGCCCACCACACAGTGAGAGCCGGGCGCTCCCTCGGCAGCCAATCCCAACGCTGCCTCAGTTCAGTCAGCACCCCCTGCAGGTTCTAGGGACGCCAGCGCGGTGAGCAAAGCTACCCTGTCCCGGGAGACCGTCTTGGTTACGACAGTGCTGCGGTCACTGAGATGAAGGAGACACACTCATGCGGGTCCTCGTTGGCCTAGGCCGCAACTACTCAAAATGGCCTCGTGGTAGGTTCTGGTGAGCCCAAGCAATAGGCTCTGATGCCACTGTAGTCAGCTGGACTCATTCCGAGGTTTCAATCGGCTTTGCTACAGACCCATTAGGATTTTAGATTTTGTTCCTGAGGTGTGGTGGGGAGCCACCTGAGGGAGTGGCCAGCTCTCTGTGCTCATCGTATATGCAAACGAGATTGCCTGCTGTCTGAGCAGTGTGCTTCTCCTACTCACTTGAGCAGGACTTAACAAGCATCACTGCAAGGGTGGGAGCAAGAACAACAGAGACTTGATGACCGTCTGAGGTCTCTTCCAGCTCTATGGTTCTATGAGCAGACGCACTAGCCCCTTGGTAAGAAGAAGCTGAAAGTAGGACTCTGTAAACCTCTCGTTTGCTCTTGGCCGCGGGTTTTGGGCAGAGTGTGGCGTGAGGAGAAGTGAGTACCAAGTGCGGGATCGTATCAGAAAAGTTCTCTAGAGTCTCTGCATCTTAGTCACCTGCTGTGTCCTACCCGAAAAATTCATATCCAAGACATGTTCCTCTTTCCAAACGGTAAGACTATGGTGTGGTGCACATAAGAACATAAACAATGGCCAGACTGGGTCAGATGAAAGGTCCATCTTGCCCAGTGCTCTGTCTGCTGACAGTGGCCAATGCCAGATGCCCAAGAGGGAGGGAACACAACAGGTAATCCTCACGTGATCCCTCCCCTGTCATCCACCTACAGACAAACAGAGGCTAGGGGACACCATCCCTACCCATCCTTGCTAATAGCCATCAATGGACCTAACCTCCATGAATCTATCTAGCTCTTTTTTGAACCCTGTTAAAGTCCTAGCCTTCACCGCATCCTCTGGCAAGGAGTTCCACAGGTTGACTGTGCACTGAGTGAAGAAAAACTTCCTTTGGTTTGTTTTAAACCTGCTGCCTATTCATTTCATTTGGTGACCCCTAGTTCTTAGATTGTGGGAATAAGTAAATAACTTTTCCTTATTCACTTTTTCCACACCAGTCATGATTTTATAGACCTCTATCCTATCCCCCCTTAGTCTCCTCTTTTCTAAGCTGGAAATTCCAAGTCTTTTCAATCTCTCTTCATATGGGACCTGTTCCAAACCCCTCATCATTTTTGTTGCTCTTTTCTGAACCTTTTCCAATGCCAAGAGATCTTTTTTGAGATGAGGTGACCACATCTGTACGCAGTATTCAAGATATGGGCATCCCATGGGTTTATATAGAGGCTCTCTGTCTTATTCTCTATCCCTTTTTCAATGATTCCTAACATTCTGTTAGTTTTTTTGACGGCCGCTGCACATCGAGTGGATGTTTTCAGAGAACTATCCACAATGACTCCAAGATCTCTCTCCTGAGTACCTGTAGCTAAATTAGTCCCCATCATATTGTATGTGTAGTTGGGATTATCAACATTAAATTTCATTTGCTGTTTTGTTGCCCAATCACTTTGTATTAGCACCATGGTGGATGTAATCTATTTGGGAGCCAATCCATGCAGGAGATCTGGGACACAAGGCAAATAAACTACAGCACCCATGAAGTATTGCCGCAGTATTTCCAAATAAAAATCGTGGGTTTTGGACAAAATATGCGTGTTCAGGTTTTAAGACGACAATTCAAAAAGGTCCATGGAAAACTTCTGTGCACGGTCCAAAGCCCCCAGTTTTCCAAGCTAAAACCAATGTCACTGGACAAAAGTTTATGCCCAGGCCTAGCCATAAACAAGAAAATACCCCAAGGTGCTGAAAAGACAAAGCCTGCAGAGCAAGTGTGAATCCAAGCAACTCCTATTTAACAAGTCCACTGAGTCCAGTTTGAGTCATGTGCTGATGTGACTGCTCATGACAGAATACTATGAAAATCCATCATTGAAGAGGAAGGATGTTGTCAGAAAGGCTCAGGAATTTATTGTTTTCAGTGAAATATGGAGAACGTTGGTGTTGTGTTTGGCTTACCCGTCACAGGTTATTTTCCATCTCTACTTCAACAATACTCCCACTGCGGCTAAAAATATCACGTCGCTTTTACAGCTGAAGTGACTTTTAGGCCACGTTGATTAAGATGAAACGGGCAGGTCATGCAGCCATGACCACCTCCGGGGGTGATGAATTGATCTCCAAGGGCCTTACAAACAACTTCTCTCTGCTTCCTTCCAATTTACACAGCGGTAAACTGAGGCACAGAGACAGGCCGGGACTTGCCTAAGCTCTCCCAGTGCCCGTGCTAAGTGCCTCACGGTGTAGATGCTTATGCCCTTGTTTACTCTGGTTCCCCTTTCCCCACACAAGGTTGTTTTTAAGTTTAGCATGTAGGTGAACGGTGCTCCCTGTCACCTGCGTCCTCCGGCCCCCCTCCTGCCCCACACGCTTCCCTACGTTCAGCCCCACCTGCCACCTCGGGCTATTTCACATTGCCCAGGGCAACAGGCAGGGCTGAAGGACACATGAAGGGAGGAGTGTATGGGAGCAGCAGGTGGGCAGCAGCATGGAGTGCCCCCCAGAGCCACTGCCAGAGGAGAGCACCCCACACCAGCAGGACCCCATCCCCGCCTCTGCCCCCCACACACCCTTGTGCATTCCACTCCCTCCTGAACCTGCACCCTCTCCCCCAATCTCCTCTTTCAGCCCCCAAATTCCCTCCCCCCTGCAGCCCCCAAACTCCCTCGCAGAGCCTGCACCCTTACCCTATCCTGCCCCTAAACTCCCTCCTGGAGCCTACACCCCAACCCCCGACTCCATCCTAGAGCCTGCACCCCAGGCCCACAGTGGGGTGGGGTGGCGGCGGGGCTGGTGCACCATTGTCGGCTCCCCAAAGCTGGGGGGACCCTGAGCCTCGGGGGCCAGATCTAGGCCCCCGGGCCTTAGGTCCCCTGCCCCTGCTTTACACCCATGTACACTGCCCAGGTACACGCTCTGCTGGCTGAAGTACACACCCACAGCGGCAGCTGCCCACACCCGCCTTGCTCCCCACTTCTCCAGTGGGTCTCAGGATGTCGTCCCGCAGACACAGTGCAGAGAACGGGGTCTCTGCTTTCCCCTTGAGTCATTCTGCACCCTCTCCCCCGGCACTCGGCTCTTCAGACCTTCGCTGGGTACAGTCCTCCCCCCCCCAACCAAAACAGTCCACAGTCCTGCCCTCCGACTGCCAGAGACTTTCGTACCTGCCCCTCCTTCCACCGGTCAGCCCGGCCCCCTCCCAGGGATCCATCGTCTATTAGGGCTTGTGCCTCACCCGCCCTCCCCCCCCGTCCCTACCCTCTTCTCCAGGGTTTAACGCCAACTGCCACTCAGTGCCGCGGTTCTGCAGGCTCCTCTCCGCTCCAGCCCCGGGCAGAGGAAAGCAAGCTCTCCCCTTCCCCAGGGCCTCCCCTCACTCAGCCCCCGCTCGGCTCCTGCGCTCACCACAGCTGCCCCAGTGGGAGTCGCTCCTGGAAGCTTAATGAGGAGCTCGCATTCGGTAGCCGGACAGCTGCACCGTCGCCCAAGGGGGCCACCCAGTGCGACCCGCCCCCAGAGGAGCGGTGCTGCCCAAGACCCAGACAAACAGCCCCGTCGCTCTTGTCCGCCCTGGGTCTTAATTCCACTCCCCACACTCCCGGCCATGGGGTTCTTTCCATTTTCACCTCCGCCCTGCAACACCGAGCACCTGAATTAAGTTATTAAATAATTAAATTATTATTTGCTTAATAATTCTCGGAGTCCTTTTTTGCTCAACAACTTTGGTCTCCTCCTTTTTTTTTTCCTCAACAGAATTTTTTCTCCGGTGGGTTTTTTGGGGGGGGAGGGTCAGTATTTTTGGTTAAACCATCTGGCAACCCTTGCAGGCAGCCTGGTGCCACGTCTGGGCCAGAGTCACCCACGATGGGCACTAGATTAATTTCCCTGATTTTTAAAGTTTGGGGGTTTACTACCAAGTGACTGGCCAGTGCAGCTTGAATGGGCAGATTAATGGAGACCCCCCCATCTCTGAGCCATCATAATCCTATCACCCACAAGCTCCCACCCCCCATCCTACCTCAGCACCTTCTCTCCCAGCCCAGCCATCGCCTGCCCCCAGCCCTGCTGCCCTCCTCGCCAGGCTCTCTCAGAACTAGGACACGGGCAGTCTTACCTAGCAGTCAGTGCCACTAGCCAAAGCTAAAGTCAGGCAGCCCCGCTGGGCTCATTAGCCTGCCTGGAGGCTGAACCAAGCCAGCCCCACTCAAAGCAGAGCAGGGAGCTGCCGTTACCACCCGCTCTCCTTGTGCTCCGGGGCCTGGTTTTCGTGAGCTCTGCAGGGCCAGGTGGAGAGAGCCGGCCCCGATGGAGTTGCTAATTGCGCCTCTGCCCGGCTAGTCCATTCCCACTCCCCACGTAGAGCCAGACACGTGCTGCATGTCGGCTCGCGCTGCCTGCTGGCGCTCGCGGTGCGGCACACGTGTTAATTTTCACCCACGCCGAACAAGTCCTTGAATAATTTATTGGTTATTTATTCTGCCGGGGAGGAAGGCTGGACTCTGCATTTCAATGGAAACGCTCTTCACAGAAGCTGCAGAAAGGGCTTAGTAATTATCACGGCTTCTCAGCTAGACCTAGTTTGGAAACAGACCGACTGGGAAGATCAGAGACGCCGTGCTCGGTCCCTGAGCGTTCATCGGCCCCCATCTCGGCTGCTAGGCAGAGAGAGGCTTTCCTGGGATATGCCTTACGCCCAGCGTGGGTGCTGGAGCCGGCTGAAGGCGGCCTTAGCCTATTTCCTGCCCCTTCCTGTCCTCTTTGAACTCTCGACTTCAGAGAGGCGGGAAGGGCTCTGAGGAGTGTGCAGAGAGCAGTTCCGGCAGTCCGTCCGCACTGCCGTGGGAACAGGGCGGCTGCACCTTCTGGGCGGCGTGGGGTGGTCCCCACTGGCTTCTTCAGCACAAATAATAAAAGCACGATTGTAGTTTTCCTTCCCATGGAGCCTGGCTCCCGGGACGGCCACTCACATAGGAAACGAAAAGAGGCCTCGCTTACTCCTATTGTGTAACAAGCCTGGGCCTAGCCACTGTTGAAAGGCTATGTTCCAGATCACCTCATGCCTCCTCTTTCCCCTGCAACTGCCTTTCTCTTTGCCACCTCAGCACTCCCAACAATCTCCACCACACAGATCGCCCCCCGACTCGCCTCTCAGACAGTCAGTTCCTCTCACGCCTCGTCCTGCTACCCATTAATTTCATTTGGTGTCCTCTAGTTCTTCCCATAATAGAGGAACTAGAGGACACCAAATGAAATTAATGGGTAGCAGGTTTAAAACTAATAAAAGAAAGTTCTTCTTCACACAGCGTAGTCAACCTGTGGAACTCCTTGCCAGAGGAGGCTGTGAAGGCTAGGACTATAAGGAAAGGAAATAAGTGTTTATTGAAAAGTTAAAGCAGGTAAAATATAATTACAGGTGAGTCACAGTTTGTAACGCCATATGGTAGCAATCTTCCTGTTTCCCGAAAGTCTCTTGGGGCTACCCGGAATAACTCTGGGATCTCCGTTGTCTCCTTCAGCTGCTTCAGAGTTTAAAGAGAAGCTAGATAATTTCATGGAGGTTAGGTCCATAAAAGGCTATTAGCCAGGGGATAGAAATGGTGTCCCTGGCCTCTGTTTGTCAGAGGCTGGAGAGGGATGGCAGGAGACAAATCGCTTGATCATTGTCTTCGGTCCACCCCTCTGGGGCACCTGGTGCTGGCCACTGTCGGCAGACAGGATACTGGGCTAGATGGACCTTTGGTCTGACCCAGTACGGCCGTTCTTATGTTCTTATTCTCTATGTCCCTCAGCGACACATTCAGAGGCCGGCAGAAGCCAGCGTGGGATGAAGAGCAATCCTGCACGGAGCAATTTGCACTGGAACCGAGGGGGCATTAGACACCATCTCCTCAATACCCTTCTGCTAGCCTCCGGGTTCTCAAACTGAGGGCCAGGACTTTTCCTTTCATCCCACTTCACCAGGCCTATCGTCACGGCGCCGCCCACACACGGCGATACCGGACTGCCAAACAGCCCGCGTGACAAACCGTTTCAGAGCCGGATGAACACATTTGCGAGGTAAATACGAAGAGGGATGAAAGGCAGGAGCGCCCGGTTCAGAAAACCCTTAAAGCATCTGTGTAACTTGATGCGCTTGTCCACGTCACATTGATTTAAAACGGGCACACAACACACGGCCTGTTTGTTTGCGGCCCGCGGTGTGGTTTGCGTTTATCCAGGGCTCGACACACGGCCCGCGGTGGGAACCACAATGAAAAAGGAGTCAATATAACGGCCGTCTGTTGCTATGCGTTTTAATAGTTAAATTCCTGGACTGTCATTGCTCATTAAGGGTATGTCTACACTGCATTCCTCTTTCGAGAGAGGAATGCAAATGCAGACAAACAAAATTGCAAATGAAGCACGGATTTGAATTTCCCGTGCTTCATTTGCATAATCGCGTCCGGCCACTATTTCGAAATACCCTACTTGGAGATAAAAGATGCTGTGTAGATACGGTTATTTCGAGAAAAAAAACCCTTCTTTCGAAATAACCCTTACTCCTTATAAAATGAGGTTTAAGGGTTATTTCGAAAGAAGGCATTTTTTCTTGAAATAACCGCGTCTACCCAGCATTTTTTATCTCGAAATAGGGTATTTCGAAATAGCAGCCGGACGCGATAATGCAAATAAAGCATGGGAAATTCAAATTCACGCTTCATTTGCAATTTCGCTCGGCTGCATTTGCATCCTCTCTCTCGAAAGAGGAACGCAGTGTAGACATACACTAAAAGTGCTGTCATATGGGTGGAAATCGGGTAAATATTGCATGTTATATAACAGAGTTTAAAGAGAAGCTAGATAATTTCATGGAGGTTAGGTCCATAAAAGGCTATTAGCCAGGGGATAAAATGGTGTCCTTGGCCTCTGTTTGACAGAGGCTGGAGAGGGATGGCAGGAGACAAATCGCTTGATCATTGTCTTCGGTCCACCCCGTCTGGGGCACCTGGTGCTGGCCACTGTCGGCAGACAGGCTACTGGGCTAGATGGACCTTTGGTCTGACCCGGTACGGCCGTTCTTATGTTCTTATGTTATGTTCTTATGTTCTTATGTTATTAATATCAGCAGAATTGACTTAGATGGGGCCTGAGTGTTGCGTAGTCTTGCCTTACTCTTTGTAACCACACTTAGGTACCACACTTAGTGTAACCACACTTAGGTAGCAGCCCTCGGCATGTGCTGGGAGTATCACTGTGGCCCCTGGGGCTTGCAAAGTTGAGTAGCCCCAATGTAAGAGAACATGTCAAAGAGCCAAAGGGGGGGAAGTTGAGGCGGCTAGTGCCTCAGAACCAGGTTGCCGTGAGGGCAGCGGGGAGAAGGAATCCCCTCCTCGTTGCAATGCCCCAAGTAGCTTTGGAGAGCAAAAGGAGGAGCGGCCGGCCAGGGAGGTAAGGAGGGGGAACTTGAGCTGGGAAGAATGGGCCATGTAGGTGGAGTAGGCTGGCCCCGGGCCTGCCAGACACTTGGGGCCTCGGGGAACGTTTCATCCCAGCCGGCGTTAGCCGCGCTTTAGCAGAGAGAGAGGGATGGCCCCTCAGAGCCCCCGACCTGCAACGTGGGTTGGTGAAGATAGATAGGATCAAATTAAGGGCTGCCGTGCTCAGGGGCTGCATCCGATCAGCGCGCCGTTGCCACGGTAACCGTGCCGGCTTGCCAGCGGCGACCTCCTTTGGGCAAGGTTTTCCGAGGGAGGCCGACTGTCTCGCCGAGGCTCACCCTCCGACGGGAGAGGTCGCGTCAGCCCTTGTGTGGAGTTGGTGGCCTGTAGGACGAGCAGCCTGCAGAGCGACAGAGAGAGGACAGTTCCTTCCCGACAAGGCCTCGAGCAAAGGTCTGAGCAGAAGATGCTGAGACAGGCTGATATCTGCGTCCGGGTGAAAGCAGTAGGAGGAGAATGTCTCCCAGACGGGGTGCCACAGCGCCAAGGACCCGGCTCTTAGACAGACTCTTGGAGGAGTCCCTTCCTACCACAGA
This sequence comes from Rafetus swinhoei, assembly GCA_019425775.1. Classification (NCBI taxonomy): domain Eukaryota; kingdom Metazoa; phylum Chordata; order Testudines; family Trionychidae; genus Rafetus; species Rafetus swinhoei. The sequence goes on along the minus strand of CM033432.1, from coordinate 54,543,262 downwards.
CCCCTGACGGGTCCCCCTCGTGCGTCAGGGTAGGCCATGCAGCCTCCAAGATGGAGCCTCTGGGTGCCAGCCCTTGCGCATCACACTGCTGAGGTAGTCACCGGGTCAGAGGCTTGTATGCCCTTCAGGAACTAAGGCACGTGCTTGTGTGACCCACACACCTACCTGGCTGAGAGGTGTGTGTGGGAGGGCAAATCTCCTTCCTTCTGGGTCCCGGAGCACTCTGTGTCATTGTTGTGCTCGCTGGGGTTTTCCATTGGCTCTTTCAGATTCTTCATGGATGCCGGTCGTGTTCAGCATGTTCCAGCCAAGCCCAAAAGGACCCTTTTCCTTGTGCCCCAGATAACAAGGCCACACACACACACCCCTCTCATGACTCCTGCTCGGCCCCAAGAGCAGCCTTAACCATTCCCCCCTCCTCGGCAGCAATGCCAAGTACAGAGGGAAACTGAGGCATACTTCGGTTATATTACAAAAAATTCCCACTTCATCACCCGCTGGCTTTTGTAAGAATGGTTTTGCGTTGTCCTTTGCGTTGGGGTAAATACTGCCGTTCCTACTGGGTCAAAACACCAGGGAATGTCAACAGGAGGTTTCTCTGAGACTCGACTATGAGGAACGCAATTCCAGTTCTTAGCCTTTTCCTTCAAAACTGCTGGGCACCCAGGAGTTAATATGGCCTTTAACGGGTGCTGTTGGGTGCCCAGCACCATTAAGAATCAGGCCTGTCCCGCTCCCAGATGTGTATGTGCTATTCCATGGCTTTCGCATTTGGACACTACTGCATACATACAAATTTAGTTCCACCTGATATAGCCCGTTACTGAGACATCAAATGAATTAAAGGGGGAGTACAACACGCTTACAACAGGCCTGCCCTTGGCTCAGACTATATTTCAACAAACCCATAAAAAGGATCAGGGAGCTCACTCAAGCATGAATCGTTACAAGCATGAAAGCGTGGTGACATCGCATTTATGATTAAAGCCTTTTCTCGAGCCCCGTGTCGCAGATGGTTTTCGCGACCTCGGGGGAATGGCAAGGGACAGGGTATTTAATAAAAACTTTATGAAAAACAGAAACCGTTTTCCCTGGTTAATCAGAAGGCCTAGGGACAAATTACCTGGGGAATGTTATTGGAAAGCGCAAACTTTATATGGTTGGGGGAGGCCAAGATTAGCCGAGCTTATAGGCTTGGACGGCCACCCTGGAGACATTCAGATGCCTCCCAGCTGATTAACAGAGCACCCTCAGCTGACCACAGCCAGCAGCATGTGTTTCTATGGGTGGTGCACACTGGCACATACCTTGGCGCATGGAACAAAATTGATTCTACACATAAGTGGAAAAACGTAGAGGGAAAATTGGTTCAGGGGCAATTGGTTCCCAGTAGACACCCTAGGATTCAGGGACCAGTGCCTAAACCCACAAGAAAGTCGAGTTCTTTCTGTAGGAGGCTGGGTAGTTGTTGGAATCAGAGCGGAGATTTGGAGTGCTCAGCGTGGTCTGGAGCAGCGGGCCGAGTGCCCTGGGTTGTCAGCAGTTCCTGATGAAAGCAATTCATCACATTGTTATTCTGCGATGCCTCCCAGGGAGACTGCCCTCACCCGGGAATGAAGCAGACGCAGGATGCTCCTGAAGGCGCGGGTACCCACAACTCCAATTGGCCCCAGTGGCAGGTTCTTCCAAAGAGCTTGGCAAGCGGCGTGCATGGGGTGCTGAGCACGGCTCCTTGGACATCTGTTCCCGCGGTGGGTGTGAGTCCTGCTAAACATGGCCCTGAAACCAATGGCAAATCTAGGCCCATGCGTCCATCTACACACGTGCTGCAGAGAGATTTTGGAGTCGATCAGATGTTCTCCTAGCTCCCCCGTGAGCTGCACGCCAAAGAAGATCGGCACAGGCAAATGTCCCCATCCCCACTGAGAGCTGAGTACAGGGCAGTGAAACAGTGTGCGGTCAGCTACGATTTCTGTGTGCGCAATCATTTCCCTTCATGCTTCTCTAAAAAAGAAATGGGGGTAGGGCGCGTGTGTGTGTGTGTGTGTGTGTGTGTGTGTGTTCGTGTGTGTGTGTGGGGGGGGGGCGGGTGACGATGAAATTAAATGAAAGAACTGCAGGAAGGTCTGTGTGGTTTAAAAAAAAAAGGCTGGTGTTGAAATTTTGCTTTAAGCATCAATTTCTTGTGGAAGCCATAAACCATCTTCCTATTTATTACAGACAATCCCCTCTTATTTAATGAAATCCCATCCATTATGCAACTTTGCAGATATCAGAGATCACTATTAGGGAGTTGGGCCTCATTATAAGTGGAGTTATTGTCCTTTGGAGATTGAGTTAATGGTCATTTGTCTTTTCCAATTCGATTAACAACAACCCTCTCGGGAGCGGAATAGGCTCTGTTTAGCAATGCGCTGTTAAGTCCCCGCCTCCATCTCCGCAGATTGCTGTACATGACCCAAATCTCTCAATACACGGACTGGCTTCAATGTCTTTCTTAATAGCGGCTTCTCACTTTGTAGCAGTTAAAGAGAACAGCAAATTAAATTGCCAGTGAAAGAGCTGGACTGGAGCGAGCGGAGCAAAGCAAACGCAGGCAACGACGGCTCTTCTTCCAGCTGCTCTGGCGGGCCATGGATGGTTTGATAGTGTAGGAAGGCTCAACCTAACTGCCATCAGGCAAATTTGAACCTGGGACCTCTGGAGCTTAGTGTAGGAGCCTTTACCACGTGAGCTAAAAGCCAGCTGGCTTGCAGCCCAGGCTGTAGAGCTCCCTTGTTCTTATCTCTCACTGTAAGTGGTTTAAGTGCCACTACATGGAACAGTGCACCACACTAGGGCTATGTCTACACTGGCGCGAACTTGTGCCAGAGATATGCAAATGAGGCTAAGCGTGGAATATCGCCGAGCCTCATTTGCATATCTAATGAGCTGCCATTTTGCGGAAGAGGCTCTTGCGCCAGAAGGAGCTGTTTACACTGCCCCTTCTTGCGCAAGAAAAACCCTCTTGCACAATGCCACTACACTGATTATTTTCAGGAATAACAGCATTGCGCAACAGGGTTTTTCTTGCGCAAGAAGGGGCAGTGTAGACGCTCCTTCTGGCGCAAGAGCCTCTTCCGCAAAAATGGCAGCTAATTAGATATGCAAATGAGGCTCGGCGATATTCCACGCTTAGCCTCATTTGCATATCTCTGGTGCAAGATCGCGCCAGTGTAGACATAGCCTAGGTGTGTGGTGGGTTACACAAGGGTTTGCAATGCAGGAATAGTCAGCTATCAAGTCATCATAGAATCACTGAACTGGAAGGGCTCTCGAGAGGACATCAACTGCAGTCCCCTGCCCTCACAGCGGGACCAACCATCTAGACCATCCCTGGTAGATGCTATTTAACCTGCTCTTAAATATCTCCAGCGATGGAGATTCCACAACCTCATTTCTTTGCAAATGTGGGGAAGGATGAGCATTCTTCACCCCAGTGGGGCTTGAACCTACAAACCCTGGCTTAGAAGGCCACTGCCCCTATGCATTAGAAAAGTGGTTCCCAAACTTTTCAGCATCATGCCCCCTTTTTGATTTTTGAGAAACCCTCATGCCCCCCCCCCCCCCGCCAAAAAATAGCAGCAAAACTTGTTGACCAAAAAAAAGGAACTGAGCGGGGTAGCAAAACTTGATGGAGGGGGGGGACTGGGTCACTTCGTGCCCCCCCTGGAATTTCTTCACGCCACCCCCAGGGGGACACGGCCCCCCAGTTTGGGAACCCATGCATTAGAAGAACCTGGTCTATACATAAAAACAAGGTGGACCTACCCACGTCTCTGTAGGCTGTGCAAAACTTCACCCCTTGCGCAAGGTAGTTAAGTTGACCTAACCCCAACTGTTGATGCGGTTGGTTCTCCATGAACCTTGTTGACACCTCTCGAAGAGACAAATGGCCTACATCAGTGGAACGCTGCCTTCCTTCAGAGGAAGCATCTACAGTCAAGTACCACAGAGGTACAGCTCCATAGCCACGTCTGTGGCGTAGACATATCCAAAGTAGGTGTAGCTGGAAACAACAGCCTGTAAATGAGCTAACTTATCCTTCCCTGGCCTTCTGTGGGCTCTTATGATCTAGACTTATGGAGTACCAGATGCACCCATGATGAGCATGCGGCAGGCAGTGCCTTTAGGAAGAGACTGACTGGATATCGGAGCCCGTTTTGGAATACCTCAGCACCCACTCCATCTCCTATTAAACCATTCTTGCCAGGGACAATTGATAGGACAGGTTCTTGCAGTCAGATTTGGGGGCTGGTGTAAATTGTCAGCGCTCTATTGAATGTAAAGCGATAGCTCGCCATTTATAACCAGTTTCCCAAACAGGCCCGTCTAGGCATGCGTGTCAGACCTGGGAGGGAAGCCCTGTAATAAATGGAAGATTCATATCAGACGTTTCTTTCTCGGGTCGCTCCCAGGGCCCCGCCTGCCCTCTGCCTGCTAACCCATTTCTTCAGGGTTCACTATTTCCTCTGCTCCCTGGGCAGCCTCCCTCAGCTGTCATTAAAAGATGAAAATAAAATAAAAAATCCTCTCCCGAAGATGGAATTGTCCCAGGCCCTGGGTCATACAAGATTCACCCCTGGGCCAGCAGCCAGTCCCTAACAGTGTCATATCTTTGCCATATGACCTCTGGTTGCCCTGCAGGCTGGGGGGTATCCGATACCATTGAAAAGGGGAGATCCCCAGGACTTGCTTTTCAACTGGAAAGGGGCTAGGATGTTGGATTTTAAAACTGGGTCCTTTTCACGTCCCACAAGCGGGGTTCAGATCCTTTATGACAGTTCCCTGGCTCTTTCGGAGCGCCGCACAGAGTGACTCATGGGATAAAGGCCATCCCCCAATGGAGAACTTGACCTGTGTCATACCAAATGTCAGACTAGCCATTAGCAGTGGTCCCTTCGGGTATGTCTACACAGCAAAGTTATTTTGGGATACCAGAGGTAACCTGAAATAGCTGCCCTGCGTCTTTTGAATGCGTCCGCTATTTTTCGAAATAGCGGACGTGCTGTTTCGCCATCCCTGTAAACCTCATTCCACGAGGAGTAAGGGATGGCTTGAAATAAAACTGTATTTCGAAATTCGGCGCTGGGTACACAGTGCCAAATGACGAAATGGAGCTATTTCGAAATAGACTCGAAAAAAGCTATGCAATTTGCATAGCGCAAATTGTGTATCTGATTGTGAGTTTCGGGTGCTGTGAGGACACACCCTTCCGCACTTGACATCTACGACCTCAACGGCAGTTTTGCCGCTGACTTCAGGGGGCGAGGACTTCAGCCCTGGTCCTTAAGGTGTTACAAGGAGAGGGAGGCACAAACCAGTCCCAATAAAACGAATAAAACTCACTAAAACGTGCCCCACTAAAACTGTGCCTTCCCCTACAGCAGTGAGGTACCTTCTTTCCGGCTTGTGTGGCCTGTCTTGCTAGGTAGGTTTCTTTATACAAAGTCTTTCGTTCGTTTTGTATTTCTGGCACAAACATACTTGGTCTCTTAAGGCTTTGTGTCACTCTTTTGAAATATACAGAAAGGAAACAGCGCCTGGAATTCACTTGAGATGAAGCCGGGTTACCACCGAGCTGTTTAGCCTAGACTTAAAGCCTCGCTGAGTCTTTACAAAGGCAATAAATTAACGCACGTCGATAGCACTAGTAGCCCTTTACAGACAAAGACCCAGGAAGGGCTTATGAACCAATGACTTACTGCACTGGCTCATTACCTTTGGACACTTGGTTAAATGCTGATTTAAATCACATTGAAATAAGCGATGCGGTGGTCTCAGGGTTTTCCCTGTAGCTACTGGGCCATATTTTAAGCTCACTGCCAGATTTGAGTCCACTGGCAGTCTCGGATCTGAGGAAAGTAGAACATCCCACTCCCCACTCCCAGAAAAGTTCATCTTTTCAGTGAAAACATGGCCACAATGTATTCCCCTGTCCAGTTTCTGGCTGAAAAAGTCTTTTTTAAGAACCAAACGGTCTTGGATTGCAGGGATTGTTTTTTTAACAGAAATAAATATAAAGAAATAAAACAAGTCGACGAACGCATCCAATTTCCATGAAAAATATTTTTTGTAAAAAAAAAAAGGCCATTTAAAATGGTGGAAAAGTTTATGATCATCTGTCAAGGCTATTCCCCACTCTGGAAAGATTAATGCAGACGTGGGGGCCCACAAAAGCACCCCCAAAACCTGATCTCTCCAGGCTTTGGTACAAAAACTCCCTCCAAAATCCTAGTACCCGGATTTTGGGGAATCCGCTGCTACCATCAAGTGCTTTTGAACCCACAAACAGGGCACCCCAAGCCAACTCCAGCACACCCCAAGCTCTTTTCTCCAAAGAGCTTGAAAAGAAAAGAGAAAATATAAGCTGCAGTCTGTGACGGCTGAACCCTCGTCAGAGGCATGCAGATCCCACAGACAGATTTTCCAGGACACAGAAATGAACCAATACCAGGTTAATTAAAAAAAAGAAAGAACTTTTATTATTAAAACAATGCCCCAGTTACAAGCATAGTTGGAATGGCTAGATGGTAAGAGCCACCAATTAATATACTCATGGAGGATTCCCCCCTGGGCCAAACCTTAGTTGCAAAAGAGAGGAAAAACCATTTCTAACAGCACAGACATCAGATCCAAATTCCCAACCCAGAAAACAATAAAACCTGATGGATTTATCTAGACTTGACCCTACTTACACATTATGAAGAGTCTTTTTCTTGGAGAGAGACATGTCTTCTGTCTCCCTCAGTATCTAGAGAGCAAAACTGGCACAGAGACAAAGGAGGGAAAAACCCAAAATTCCTTTGTCTCAGTTTGAAATCCCTATCTGCATTTCTATTGGATGAGCAGATACCTGGCTGTGTACAGGGGACCTAGTTAACCCCTTAGTCCCCAGGCTGCTGGATGAGGTCATCCCTCATAGACATGACATCATCTCTCATACAAAGGTCACTGCAACAGATGGGAGGGGGGAGGACATTTTCAGTGACACTTTTGCCAACTCACTGAATTTGAAACTTTGCACAGAAGAAGGTCAGCGGAGAATATTTTTTGAAATTGTTGCAACCTTATAAAATCATGACAGATGTGAAGAAAGTGAATAAGGAACAGGTATTTATTTGTTCCCATAACATAAGAACTAGGGGGCACCAAATGAAATGAATAGGTAGCAGGTTTAAAACAAACAAAAGGAAGTGTTTCTTCATGCAGCAACCTGTGGAACTCCTTGCCACATGATGTGGTGAAGACCGGGACTTTAACAGGGTTCAAAAAAGAACTAGATACATTCATGAAGGTTAGGTCCATCAGTGGCCGTTAGTCAGGATGGGCAGGAATGGTGTCCTTAGCCTCTGTTTTTCAGAGGCTGGAAATGGATGACAGGAGAGGGATCACGTGATGATCCCCTGTTCTGTTCACTCCCTCTGGGGCACCTGGCATTGGTCACTGCCGGCAGACAGGACACTGGGCTAGATGGATCTTTGCTGTGACCGAGTATGGCTGTTCATGTGTTCTCTCCTGAGATGCTCTTTTTCCTTAACTGGGGGATAGAGGTGCATCATGCCAGGAGCCTTATGTTCTTACATGTTTGTCTTGATCTTCTCAAAGGAAAAATTCCACTTTTCAACGTTCTAATTATTGCTTTAAAAAGATGTAAAACACATTCCAAAATTCACGCTACTCCACAAGTGTTGATTGACCCGAATCGATTTCGTTCCAGCGATTTTCAATTTACAAAAAGAACTTAGATTTCAGCATTTCCTCGTGATTTGGGATTGAAACAATTTTCAACAAGAAAGTAGTTTTGCTGGGTAAGAAAACCATTTCCCACGCAGCTCTGCACTGCAATCTGGTGTTATCCTCCCTAACGAGCGCCATTCGGGGCTCATGGCTAGAGAAACAGGGATTGGTCCAGATCAGGACTTTCTTGCTCTGGAGGAGCCATGTTTGGGCCCTGTGTATCTGATAATTCTGCGGGGCAGAATGCAAGAGAATTGCTAAAACGACCTGGGGACCGGGACCTGCAATAGCAAAGCTGCAGCGGCCAACGCTGATGTGAATTGGCAGAGGAGTTACGGGGATGGATGGCAAGGTGCCCGCTTGGATGATGCCCAGTTCTAGTTATTCACTCACCTTTGCAATCGCAACATTCAAACAAAAGCTGGCAATGCCCGGCTGGATTGGCTGGCCGGGAAGAATGAAGCTTTCTCCGTGTCATCAATATTCAAGGGGACGGAGTACACACAGCCCTGCCTCGCTGCGGCTGTCGGTGACACAGGGATGGAGTCACTGAAACGTGACAAGATTTATTACTTTCTCCCAACAAACAATTGTCAGCTCGGTGTCCTCAGTAAATAATGCTCTCCGGGTGTCAGGCTCACCCCCGAAAGTTGCTGCCATGCAGGATCACATGAGAGGTGGGAAGCAATAATTGTGACAGGTGGTGGAGGGGAGGCCCTGCATGAACATTCAATATTTGCAGCAACCCAGTGTTTATCCAGGAGGTGCTCACACTCAATTAATTCCCTGGATGAGTGCTGCAGCCTCAGCACGGCTTGGGATCAGTGACTGCAAAGGCAAAGACGTTCCAGAACACAACAATGGTGCATGGAAACGTTCGCTGGGGTTGCCTTATAGCTTGCATCCGCAAATCCTGGAAATCTGCCCTGACCCCCCAATCTCCTGCAGCTGGCCCAAGGGCATCTCGCCTGCTTTCAAAGACCTCCCAGTTCTTGAGTACAAACAGCACTCACTGCAGTGTCATGAGGATGTCCACCTAGCAATCAGAAGAGTTGGGATTAATTCCCTAACTTGACACCTACTTCCTTGGTGGCCCTGGGCAAGTCACTTACACCCAGATCCTGTGAAAGATTTAGACGCCTAATTCTGATTGATTTCTGTAGGTGCTGGGGGCGGCAGTCAAAAAAGCAAATAGAATGTTGGGAATCATTAAAAAAGGGATAGAGAATAAGACAGAAAATATCTTATTGCCTCTATATAAAACCATGGTATGCCCACATCTTGAATACAGCGTACAGATGTGGTTGCCTCATCTCAAAAAAAGATATATTGGCATTGGAAAAGGTTCAGAAAAGGGCAACAAAAATGATAAGGGGTTTGAAACGGGTCCCATATGAAGAGAGATTAAAAAGACTTGTACTTTTCATCTTAGAAAGAGGAGACTACGGGGGGATATAACAGAGGTCTATAAAATCTGATGTGGAAAAAGTGAATAAGGAAAAGTTATTTACTTATTCCCACAGTATAAGAACTAGGGGTCACCAAATGGAATGAATAGGCAGTAGGTTTAAAACAAACCAAAGGAAGTTTTTCTTCACTCAGCGCACAGTCAACCTGTGGAACTCCTTGCCAGAGGATGTGGTGAAGGCTAGGACTTTAACTGGGTTCAAAAAAAGGGCTAGATAGATTCATGGAGGTGAGGTCCATCAATGGCTATTAGCCAGGATGGGTCAGGATGGTGTCCCTAGCCTCTGTTTTTCTGGAGGTGTGTGACAGGGGAGGGATCACTTGAGGATTCCCTGTTGTGTTCCCTCCCTCTGGGGCACCTGGCATTGGCTACTGTTGTCAGACAGGACACTGGGCTGGATGGACCGTTGGTCTGACCCAGTGTGGCAGTGCTTATGTTCTTATGTAAACACCTGTGAGACTCTGCGTCTCCGGTCACCATTTACAAAAAGGAGGTGACAGCACATTGCTACCAGAGAGGGGAGCTGAAAGGATTCACTCAGTGCCTTCAGTAGCTCTGCAGGCGGGTTCTAGTACTACTTAACTCCCCAGGAAGGGGCGGATCCTTCTTCCGTTCGCCTTCTCGTCCCGCATATGAAGTTTCAGCAGCCACAAGGCGTCTAGGGGTGACGCGTTCCATGTGGCACGCTCCAGTGGTGCTGAATTTGGACCGTGGAGACGACATCACGGACATTCTGCCTGGTCTCGAGCCGTCCCCTAGCTGAAGCGGCGGTTTTCATTTACTGGGGGAGCTGCCTGCCAAGCACCCATTGAGGGGGCCAGGCCTGCCTCTGTTTCCCCCCTCCAGGGCGCTTCTGGAATGCCACACAGTCTCTCACAGCTCACCCTGCCCCTGTGGAGCTGGTTGAGTAACAGAAACAACCGTCCGGGTCGCAAAACCAGGCCCATCACCGCAATACAACTAGACACGTTCAACTGGGGCATCTTCATACCCATCTCTGCATATCCAGAGATCTTCTTCTCTCGCAGGCTGCTCTTCACAAAGCAACTTCTCCTTGGCCCTCCTTGCTGGAATTCATGGCTCGGGTTTCCGGGCCTAAACCGTCTCCCTGCCGACGTGCCTTCCAAACGCATCCTGCTCAGAGCACGACAAATCTCTGCCACACCCTCGTCTTTTAAGGCCCGGCAGCCAGTCGGATAATCTCGCTGGGCCGTTCCTGTATGATGGGTCATAGAATTTCAGCCACTGACTCCCCCCCTGCTCCCTTTTTGGTTCAGAAAGCATTCCCCTTCAATGGAGAGTGTAGGCAGAAATGGTCAGACTACTTCCAAAGGGCTGGTCAGGGAGCGGGTAAGCGCCGTGTCGATGAAACATAACTATTCCACAGCAGGAAAGGGATGAAATGTTCAGGCACATTTTCACCAGGGCTATGTCCTATTTCCCATTGATTTCCTTTCCGAGGCAGGCTAAGCATGGCTTCCTTTTGCTAAGGGACCATGCTTCCTAGTGACTAAGTACGTCTAGACTGTGGCGCTATTTCGGGATACCGGAAGTATCTGATTTTCTGAAATAGCGGGCACGCTATTCCGGCTTCCCTGTAACCCTCGTTCCCTGGGGGTTACGGGATTTGTCAGAATAGTGACTTATTTTGAAATTTGGTGCTGTCTACACAGTGCCAAATTTCAAAATAAGCTCTTTCGACCTAGACTCAGAATAAGCTACGCACTTTGCATAGCGCAAATTGTGTAGCTTATTCCGACAGAAGGGTGCTGTCTAGATGCACCCTAATTTCCCACCGGAGATTGAAGGAAACCTAATTTAGTAGTCTATATTCTTCTGTGTATTCTATATTCTTCACTTCCCCTAGCAATTTAGCGCCTCCCCCATCCCATTTTTCACATGCAGATAACAATCTGACGCGTCTTGCCACAACGGCATTTACGGAGAAGGAATAGACCCATTCTGCCAAGACCCCTGCAGAGAGCATGTAAACTGCAATCCACTAGATGGGTTTCCCCTTCTCTCTCCTCCATTTCCAATTGCTCTAAGTTACCCTTAATGTGTCTAACCTCGCTAGTTTACCTTTGCCAATTGGAGAGAGTGTTTATTGAGAAATCTCAATTACGGTCAAGCTTTTAAGGGGGAGTGCGGAGGAGGGGCTGCCTGCCGTGCTTATTATGCAGAGCTGGAAACAAAGACCTCTTCCACCCCAGGGATGACAGATCCCATTTCTCACGCCGCCCAAGCTCAGTTTCACCAAGCTGCTGAGAAGCATCGTTGAGAGGTGACCTAGAAAGGGATCGGTCTGGCCCAGTGTCCTGCTTTGTTGTTTTCTCCTGGGCCAAGAAGTCCTGGAAGCGACCTAAAGAAATACTTTGCTGCTTGTTTTCCACCGCGCCAAGACAGGTCTTATCCACCCGCTTTCCCCGGGAACACATTAGAGCTGGTGGGATCATTTTTTATGCCCAAATACCTTGTTTCATCAACGCCAAAACATTCAGGAGAGCTTAAATGGCTTCCACAAAACTGGCACCAGGAAGGTTTTTGGGCCCAGAGAGAAAGGTGGTGTGAAAAACACCTTTAGTCACCAAAAAATACTTATGTCAAACTTTACATATTATACATAACAATGGTTATAGTTTTAGGAAGGAATAAACATAATCCCACCCCCTGCAAACATCACACATCACCAAAAGCTCTGCAGGAAACTAAGCTGTCATGGGATAACCAGGAAGAAGGTCCTCTTATGGATCACTACGGTGAAGCGATAGGAAAGAAGAGTAGGAATACATGGGCAGTTCTAACAAAGGAGAAAGGTAAACAGCAGGGTTCCCCCTTGGAACCTGTACTGGTCAACTTATTCATTAACGAGTTGGAAAAGGGTGTGACCAGCTCTCCCTGGCAAACCAATTACATCAAATGTAGCCATAAAGTCCCTAGAAGAGGAGACAGCTAGATTCCATGGCTTTCCTGCAGTAAATGGTTCCCAGTCCATTGTAGTCAGAAGAAGAGAAGAGAAGAGAAGAGAAGTGGAGGCACTATAAGTTTTCTGCTAGAGGCTAAATAACAGTGAACAAAACAGGAAGTGCAATTCTTGCTACCGCTTAACAGAACTAGACAGAAGATCTCAGGAACTGGTCAAAGCAGCCTGTGGAGGACACGTCACCCTAGCTTTCCCAAGCTGTAATGCAGCCACATACTCAACACACATTTTCTCAGATGGGATCGCTAGGATACAAGAGGGTCTATGAACTGGCTCTAAGTAACTGTAGCCTGGTTGGATGATGAACTGGGGCCTGAGACTTTACAGTCTTGCATCTTGTTTAGTCAACTATACTTCAAAGTGCGGTAATATGCTAACAGGTAGAAAAATCAGCTGAAATTTCCAAGGCAGAGGCCAGAATAGCTGGTTTAAAAAATAGCCATGACTTTTCCAGGGGCACGGTGGGAAGGAAATCATCGTTTTTTCTTTCGGTCAACATTTTCTGTGGCTATTTTTTCCCCGTTTTTGATGGGAAGTGGGATTTCTTGAAAACATTTGAAAGTTGTTTTGGATTTTTTGTGAGGGAAGGGAAAGATTGGGTGAAAATGTCTGATTTTTTCCAAAGCCTGTTTTCAGTCATGCCCAGATTTTAGTAAAACATTGACCCCAAACCTAAAACCGTTCTACTAAAACACAGGTTTCCAGCGGCTGTGTTTGCCTAGAAAACCCACAAAATGTTGCCAATTGGCACTTTCCCCCATATATTTCCACCACAACTTCAACCACCACCACGCATCCATTATACCCTCACTGGGACACTGCCACACCAGCATCTACTTCCCGGACACCACAGTCAGCTTCAACAATGGCACCCTACCCACAACGAGATAGACGAAAGCAACAGATCATCACACTTACCTTCATAGATCCACTCCCAGCACTCCACAGAGATCCACTCCCAACACACCAAGAAATCTGTCATCTACAGCCAGGCTCTTGGATATCACCAGAACATGCTCCGAGAAGAAAGTCCAGAATGCACATCTCAACCCACCTGCACCAAAACCAAGGAAACTCAGCCAGAGAAGCAGAGAACATCATAGAATGGGCCACCCAAATACCCTGAGAAATAAAACCTTTGCTGACCACACACTCCTAGCTGTCACCTAGCGCCCCCTCCCCCGGAACCCATGAGGTATGACACTGCACCCCATAGTCTTCACAGTGATATAATTATAGTTAGGGTGTATTCCAATGCAGGACAAGTCATGTGAGATGTCATGGGAAAGGTTACGATGTGCTGAATATGATTATCCTATTTGCATGCATGCATCATGTTTGTATCTGAAGTTATGACTATTGACCATGTATCTGTACCTCTTGTGTAGCCACGCCTGGGTAATGCCCACTCGGCAAAAGTCTCTCAGTCTGGGCGGTTGGCTGGAAGGGCCCATTCAGGTTAATAAGCCGCTAGGAAGACACACAAGGCCTTAGAAGAAGCGTATGTCCCGCCTGAGGAGGCTACAGACAGGCTGTGGTGACAGTACCAGGATATGTGGCTGGTGCTGGACTCTGTTTTGGGCTCTATTTCCGCTGACTGACGTGGGAACCAGGCCTGGAGACAAAGGGTTCCCACCATCGCTAGAGAAACTCCTCGTGGTTCTTCACTGCCTCCCCCGCCCACAGGGACTCCCGGGAACCGGTGCGGAACACAGACTGAGCTGGAGCAAGGGCCGGACCCGGCGGCAGGGATTTGTAGCCTGTGGAGGGCGCACCCGGGGAATGCCGGCTGTAAGAAAGCGCAGCCTGCCCCTTCCGAATCAGCAGCCTCCACGCACCATCCCTTGGGGAGGAGCCTGGAGCGAGCCAGTCACAGGAATACCGTGTGAAGGGAGCCCAGGCTGGAGGGTCGGGGGGCTCAGTGGTACCCCAGTTCCAATGGCGCCCTGCGGGAACCCATTACACGGGGCAACTACAACCCATACCCAATGAAAACCCCACCCTGAAAGGGATCATTTCTGAACCCCACTTCTGGCCCTCAGCCACCCCCCCGGCTTCGCCAAGCTCATCAGACACGAGCAACCCAGAAACCAGGACGCCCCCGCTCTAAGCAGCACCAGACCCTGCCAGAGAAACCTACAGACAGATCTCCACGGCGACCATGACTGGCTCCCTCCACAACCCGCCTTTCAAGTTCCATGGGTCCCATACTTGCTTATCACAATGTGCGCAGGCAGCTCGGGAGTTCTCCGTTTGGGGCGGTTCACCCCCAAGGACTGGGAGCAACCGGGGGTGTTACCGGCCCCATAACCATGGCCCTGCCCCTGAAGTCTCACCCCTGCTCTCCCCCTTCCCGCCTCATGCCCGCCACTTACTCCTCTCTACCTCCAACCACAAGATCACCCTGCTGTCTGCTCACTCCTCTCTTCCCCCTTCCCAGGACGTGAGGGCCACCATGGTATTATGGACCCATCACTTCTGGTGCTTCAAAGGGGGCAGCTGCCCGGCCCACTTCCCAAGGGGGGGGTCCCACGTTGCACAGGTGGTGTTGCCCCCCGGTATGATGGGCCCATGACAACAAATGGTGTGTCTCACCCGGTGTCCTCAATGCCCCAATAACAAGTATGTGCGTGAAACCTGACAGTCACTGTGCTTAAGAGACCAACACACCGGCGGGGGGGGGAGACCCATTTCCCAGACTCATCTCCCTGTATCTGACCCAGCAGTCCTCAGCCTCAAAAGAAATCAGCACAAGGCTTCCAAAAGCCCAGCCTGGGAGCTTAAATTCATAACTTTGTGAGGACACTAACAACTCTGGTCCTAACAAAGGCACAGGACTGGTTTATTACTACACTCTGTAACCCATGACCCATAGGACTACAGGGGTGTTAATGAGTCACCTTATCCCGAATAACCCCTTAGCATATGTGCCTACTACTTACGCTCAACTCTCGTGTGTGCTAAACGCTCATACAACTGCGTATCCTCTATCGTGATCGAGGCCATCAAGTGCCAGCAGTGCCCCTCTGCCAGGGACATTGGCCAAACCGGGCCGTCTCTGCGCCAAAGGATTAATGGACGTAAATCAGATATTCAAAAAATAGAAACGTATAGAAACCGGCTGAGCAACATTGTAAGCTGCCCGGGCACGCACTAATGGATTTAAAAGTCGCCATTCTTTTGCAAAGTAATTTCAGGAACCAACTGGAGAGAGAGACTGTGGAACTGACCTTCATATGCAAATCGGGCAGCTTCATGCAGGATCTGAACAAAGACACTAAGCAGATGGACCATTATATTCAACCCCCAAATGACATCAAAAGCTAAGAATCAGACACATACAGCCCACTCTATTAGCCTCATTTAGCACGGGCACTATACTTGACAGGTGGTTTTTTCTTCTTTCTCTTCTCCCTCTCCCCTCTTTTTCTGCTTTAAATTTTGGGGTGTTTGTACCTCTCTATACCTCTTACTCCACTCATCTGAAGAAGTGGGTTGTGCCCACAACAGCTCATGCTACTACATACAACCCATTTTTTGAGGAGTACGGGATCTTTCGAAAAAGGGGTTTTTTTTTTGAAAGAACCACGTCTAGATGGTGCTTTCACTTTCGAAAAACCCTTTTTTGAAAAAGCGCTCGGCCGCCATTATGCAAAGGAAGCACAGGATATTTAAATCCCTGCTTCATTTGCACTTTGATTTGCCTAATTTACATCCCTCTTTCGACAGAGGGATGTAGTTTAGACATACCCTAAGGTTCTACAGGACCACGCATTTTTTTTAAGTTTTGCTAAGCTCTCTGATCCACCTGGTGTTTAGCTGTGACACGTGAAGCATTTTTCCCACACCCGAGAAAAAGCTCCGTGGAGTTTGAAGGCTTGTCTCTGCCACCAGCTGAAGTTGGTCCAAAAAGGACATGACCTCCCCCACCTGCTTTCCAATCAAAACAGTTTCAGATGAGCAGACGTTTTTTATCAACATTACTTTTCAACCCAAAAGCTTTTCATTAGCCACATGACATATTGATCATATATTAACGTTGTGGTACATATTACTTATTAAACAACCTTATTCCCCTGATACTGCATTTATACATATTTTTCAAAAAAGTCTACACTGCCAGCGCATACAGCTACTAAGTCATGATTATTTTCAACTTTAGAAAATATTTAGATCCTTAAATCATTTTTGTAAATAGCCATGGGTTAAAGGGGCTGAGTTGTGATGAATAGACATGTCTTTGTTCCGGATAAGAATAATGTGTTTACATATACCTGGGTAGTGTGTAACCTATCCTTTTCCTCCTTCCAAGTGCTTCGGTGGTAGAGATGATGGGATAGTTAACGCCAGTGTTGTTCCTTAGCAACCTTAATTGGATTCTGAACTGCAGATTTTCTGGGTTGGAAGTAGCAATGGAAACGGTATCCCTTTCGGTATTTTAAGACCCAGCGAAGTAACTTCAAATCCGTTTGCACTATACAGGGGGATATCAAGAGCTGCACATCTCAGTCGGGAGGGGGTTGCTAGTAAGAGATAATGATTTATCGATCCCAGGCCTCTCCCGTCTATTACGGATCATAATCTCCTTTCATTTTACAGATGAGCCACCCAAGCGTGAAGTGACCATAGGTCAGGGGCGGAATTAGGACCATCACGGGAGTTTCTGTCAGGCCTAGGCCCTCTCCTCCAGCGCTCTATGTCCCTCTTTCCGAGGCTGGGCTGAACAGAGGCACAGGGCCGCACTGCAGGTGGTCATGCCGAGGGCTCTGGCAGCCTGGAAGGGCAGGCTGTCTCCAGCCCACGTGTCCATGTGCTCTCCTCCTTCTGCGGTGCACACGACCCAGACCTCTCAGCTATGGCCACTTTTCCTTATTCCTGAGCAAGGCTTAGCTCCTCCCAGAGTTGCCCGGGTCCTTCAGGGCAGGGGGCTGGCAGTGTGGGGGGCACAAGAGTCAGGGCAGGACCTTGGGGATCTGAGGGGTGAGGTGAGGTAAGAGGCTGGGTGGGTGGGGTGTGTGCAAAAGTGAGGGTTGGAGGATGAGGAGGGGGTCAGGCCGGGGGGCCCATCCAGCGGGGCTTTCTCTCCCTCCATGGGACCTATAGGACCTTCTCTTCTCCCAGCCCCTGGCCACCGGGAGCCTTCTCTCTCCCCACAGTTCTCTGGCCATCATGGTTCTTCTGGCTCTGCCCCAAGACCTCCCACCCCTCGGCCAGGGGCATTTCTCTCCCCACAGTCCCTATGGTGCTGAAGCCATGGGCTAGGATGGGGGGAGAAGGGTTTGGGGCAAGGGGGTACTTACCTGGTCTGGTGGCAGGCAAGATGGCCGAGTCCCAGCTCTGCTGGCCACTCTCTTGATGGTGTGGCTGCCCGCGGTGGCCACTCCACAGGATAGCTCTCCCCTGCCGGATTTCTGCCCCCAGTGGCCACTCTCAGTATTGCGTCCCTCCAAATAGCCCCTCCCCCTTTCCATGTTACAGACACCAGTCCCATTCATGGCACCCCCCATTTTCTTGGCACAACCAAACCCTGACCTTGGTTTTAAGTTATGGTAAGAGGAAGCGACATCCCAAATGTGGTGGTCTTAGCTCTTACCATTTAGGAGGAGTTCTTGAACAGACTCACAGATGGACAGACAGACAGACAGACATTTCTCAAATATATGGATAGATCTTGCGTGAAATGCAACTGATGGGGGGAGATAAAACTGTTCTAAAATAGAGCACCGGACTGAGACGCAGGTGTAGAGCTGGGCAAAATTTGTCAGCCAAAACTATTTTTCACCAAACAGCAGCAATTCAGGGCACTTGAAAGATTTCACAAATTCCTCCTGAATTTCCCAAGTCAAAAACAAAACAGCACATCTGCAAACCCCCCCCCCCCAAAACAAAACAAAACAATGTTTCCCAGACTTTTCTATTCACTATTTTTAATGATCATTTTGGGGCCATCAAAACACTTTATAAAATATATTTTTCAGCTCAGCCAGCAAAATGGAAAATCATATATTTGCACAGTGCTTTTCAGGTGACCTGACTACCTCTCCCAACTGCCATTGGCATGATGGGTGACAGCAGCTCTCTGGGCCTCGGTTTTCCCATCTGTACAATGGGAATAAGGATATTGACCTCCTTTGTAACACTGCAGTCTACTGATCAAACGTGCTCTATCAGAGCTAAGTGTTTGTGTTATTAATGTAGGTATCTCAAAGTGCTGGTGTTAGTGTTAGTGTTATTAACGTAGGTACCTCAAAGTGCCGGTGCTATTGTTCGTGTTATTAACGTAGGCACCTCCAAGTGCCGGTGCTATTGTTCGTGTTATTAACGTAGGCACCTCGAAGTGCCGGTGCTATTGTTCGTGTTAGTTCGTGTTATTAACGTAGGCACCTCGAAGTGCCGGTGCTATTGTTCGTGTTATTAACGTAGGCACCTCAAAGTGCCGGTGCTATTGTTCGTGTTATTAACGTAGGTACCTCGAAGTGCCGGTGCTAGTGTTCGTGTTATTAACGTAGGTACCTCAAAGTGCCGGTGCTATTGTTCGTGTTATTAACGGCAGATGGCACCTGAAATCCTTTGGTGAGACTTTTTCCCCCCCCCAAGAAACATGGCTTGGGATCAACACAACAATGCCAGCTGGCCTGAGGAGGGTGGGGAGTGAACAACCAAGGAGTGGTTGGGTGGGCGACAGGGTATGGAAGCAGTGAGGAGCTGAGGCAGCCATGTTGAATTTGGGCCAGTGCTTTGGAGGTAGTAGCCAGTCACAGAAGAGTTAGCTCTCTAGGGCCAGATTTCAGCTTAGCTCTTAAGGGGGGCTGCGGGATACGGATAATTTGGCTGTTACTGAGGTGCTGAAAGGGGGCCTGGGTTCCCCTGAACACCTGGCCCAGGTATGGTGCTGGGTGCTCAGAATGATGGCTCACAAAGACTGTTTTGGCACACGCTGGTAGAGCTCTACAAATCTTACATGAAAGAATCCCATGAATATGCAAATCCTGGTACTCTGATTGGCTACTCCTGGCTCCCACACACCCGCCAGCAATGATTTGTCGCTTGCAGGACTACGGCGAAGCTACCTTAAGTATGGATCAATAATTGCACAGCAACCCTGCACTCCAATTCCAGTTCCCCATAATTATTTATAATCTGGAGTTTAGCGGAACGGAGGTCTTTTTAAAGTAAGCCATGCAACTGATGGGTGAGTCAAAATTGTTCTGAAATAGAGCCATTCATAATAATCCTTGCAGCCCGACGGGAATACAGAGTAGAAATTGAATGCAAAGCACAGGGCCTCGCCAGCCATTTCAAAGCATCAAATATTTTATTCAACATTTGGAAAAGCGCTGAAATAGCCTAGAAGGAATGTTATTTTCTTCTGTTAGGTGAAGCAAATGACAACTTCTGAACCACACGGCTACTTCTGAAAATTGAACTGATTAGGATGTATCATGCGTACGTTAACCCTATTGAATTCAAAGAATTCCTAAAGTCAAACCTTCCAACGCTACCGTTTGCAATCTATGGCAAAGATAGGCTTTTAAATCCTCGTGTCTGACTTCGGACACGTGCATCCTATTTTCACGTCCTTTTGTCCGTGCAATTTCCACCAGAACACATCGTTTCAGGAGAGCGGAACAAAACAAGAGAATAAAAAGGGTCTTAATGAAAGAGTCTTAGATTTGAAGACTGGAAGGGACCGTTTTGAGCATCAAATCTGATCTCCAGCATTACACAAGCCGGAGAATTTCCTCCAGTGATTCCACCATCAAGAACTTGTCACTGAACTAAAGGGGGACGCTTAAGAAGACACCCTCTCTAGATCTAAGGGCTCCAGTGGGTGAAGAGTGCAGCATGCCCTGTGATGAGCTGAGATCATTAGGTGGGTAAGCGTTAACGAGGGAGTCATTAATGTAGCATAGGTCTGAAATAATCGGCTCTTTATCGGTGCCTGGACTTTTGATTGCCAGTGCAGCTAAATAAATAAATGCCGAGAGTCTGGAGAATCCTAGAACACTAGAACTGGAAGGGACCTCGAGAGGGCATCAAGTTCAGTCCCCTGCCCTCACGGCAGGACCAAGCACCATCCAGAGCACAGTTTAGATGTGCTTCCCTTGTCTCTCCTCTGGCGGGTGGGGACAGCTGGATTCTAGACCAGCTGGACCCTTTGCCTTGCTGGCAGGCCCACGTAGTGCTCCCTGCCACAGGCCCACGGAGAGGGTACCAGCACGTGGGTGAGGGACACTGGATGAGCTCCGAAGGGGAAGGGCTGCAGGTTCTTTGACAGCCACCGATGGGGGGCTGCTGTCTGAGGACGCATGCTGCATGGGACTCTAAGAAATCATTCAGGGTCTAGTCGGGGGTGGTCACCAATGATCGGATTGCACCAGGCCCGCTGGCCTCCCTCCCCACCAACCTGCATGGTCCGGGCCAGCAAGGCGAGCTTCTCGGGTGCCCATGAAAGGCCTCTGCCCTCCAAAACCATCAGCGCTGACAGCGTCTCAACTCAACTGTGCAGCCTGCAGCACCGGAGTCTTCTCTATACCCGTCTGCAGGAGACTCGCGGCTCTCTCTGCTGGACCTCAGACCAAGAGGGTGTAACGACAGAAGGGCTTGTTCACGAAGGTGGGTCTCTTCCCACAGCGACGGTCGGGCAGAGAAGTCCCTCCACGTCTGTGTGCTGACTACCTGTCTTCCTGCCGCCGGACCATAGGAAAACAAGCTAAGGAGAACCCAACCTTCTCTGAGCCAGCTGTGCTGTCCAGCCGGCACTCAGGGACCAGCCCGGCATCCTAGAGTGAGGGCAAGGTTACGCCGACCTCGCTGATGACTCAGTAGCTCCAAGCCCATGACTCTTGTCCCCACAGGGTGAGGGGAGGCCTGGCAGGGAGCTGGTAACAAGGCTTCACGCCAGACCAGATTCCAGCCGTCACCGGGCGTTTTGTGACTGGCTGGAGAAGGAGAACGTGGAGTTCCTGTCAGCCGCCCGCTAGCTTCCGGGTCAGTCCCTTGCATCTGCCGCCCGTGGTGCTCGGGCGGATTAAGGGGGTCGTTAGCCTGGAAACCATTGCGGGGTTTCTTTTAGTTCTGTCCTCTCGGTCCCCTTCTCTTCCCTTCTCACCCTTATTTTCCGGGCAAGGATGCTGTCAAGGCTGAGTCCCCACTCTGGCATGATGAATGCAGAAGTGGGGACATGCAAAAGCACCCCAAAAACCTTCTCTCTCCAGGCTTTGGTATAAAGCTTCCCCCCAAAATCTTAAAAACCTAGATTTGGGGGCTAAAAATCCGCTGCCACCATCAAGTGCTTTTTGACCCACAGATGGGGGGGGGGACACTTGAAAGCAACCCCAGGGTACCACAAGCTCTTTTCCCCAAAGAGCTTGAAAATGAAAGAGAAAATATGAACTGCAGTGTGTGGCTGCTGTCCCCTCATCAGAGGCCTACAGATATCCAGATAGATCTTCCAGGGTGCAGAAATGAACCAATACCAGGTTAATAAAAAAGAAAGAACTTTTATTACCAAAACAATACTACCATTGCAAGCATAATGACTAGATGGAAAAAGTCACCAATTAATATACTCATGGGGGACCCCCATGGACTCAGGACTTAGTTACAAAAGAAAGGAACACCCATTTCTAACAGCACAGACTTCAGATCCAAAGTCCCACAACAGAAAACAATCAAAACCCGACAGATTTATCTAGACTTGACCCTACTTACACATGATGAAGAGTCTTTTTCTTGGAGAGAGACATGTCTTCTGTCTCCCTCAGTATCTAGAGAGCAAACTGGAAAACCCCAAAATTCCTTTGTCTCAGTTTGAAATCCCTACTTGCATTTCTATTGGCTGAGTGCTACCTGGCTAGGTACCATTAACCCCTTAGTTCCCAGACTGCTGGCCATCCCTCATGACCATGACAGATGCTCCCTGGCAGCGCCAATTAGTTTGAGTCTCTCATGCCTTAGCACAGGGGCGAGGAACCTTTTTTGGCCTGGGGGCCGCTGACCCACAGAAAAATCAGTCGGGGGCCGCACACACTCAAGAAGCAAATTTTTTAAAAAAACTCCCAAGCCCTCAGTGACGTGGCCCCCTGAGTGAGAAGGAGAAAGACCCTCCCACATTCCCCTTGCACACCAGAGCCTAGGGGGGTCCAAAATAGTAGATTGAGTGTTCCAGCACCACGGTGAGGCAATGTGGGGGGAGGGAGGCTGGAGCACCAGCGTGGGCTCCCCAATGCTGGGGGTGAGCCCTGAGCCTTGGGGGCTGGGTCCAAGCTAGCCGGGGGCCACATCTGGCCCCCGGGCCTGAGGCACCCCACCCCTGCCTTAGCACCTCTCTTTGGCTTCCGCAGATCGGTGAAAGAACTTAAGACTGGCCAGACTGAGTCAGACCGAAGGTCCAGCCAGCCCAGTGTCCTGTCTGCCCACAGTGGCCAATGCCCCAGACAGAAGGAACACAACAGGTAATCCTCACGTGATCCTTCTCCTGACACCCATTTCCAGACAAACAGAGGCTAGGGACACCATTCCTACCCATCCTGGCTAACAGCCACTAATGGACCTAACCGCCATGAATCTATCTAGCTCTTTTTTTGGAACCTTGTTAAAGTCTCAGTCTTCACAACATCCTCTGGCAAGGAGTTCCACAGGTTGACTGTGCGCTGAGTGAAGAAAACAAACAACCTGCTGCCTATTCATTCCATTTGGTGACCCCTAGTTCTCATATTGTGGGAATAAGTAAATAACTTTTCCTTACTCACTTTTTCTACACCACTCATGATTTTATAGACCTCTAGCCTATCCCCCCTCAGTCTTCTCTTTTCTAAGCTGAAAAGTCCAAGTCTTTTTAATCTCTCTTCATATGGGACCCGTTTCAAACCCCAAATCATTTTTGTTGCCCTTTTCTGAACCTTTTCTGCATGGCCAGACCTCAGCACACCCACCCACGTGGGAGGTGGGGGTTCATTTCTCCTCCACGGCGAGGAGCAGTGAATAATGGGGAGGGGTGTCGAAGGAGCAGGCCCATCGGCACGGGGAAAGACAGAGGACAATGGCTGACAGAAGGGCAGGGAAATAGAGGCACGGGGGTGCCCAGAAAAGCCTGTTTCCCAATGCGCGCGAAGTTTGCTTGCTGTGGGAGATGTATTCCGGGGCATTTAGCAACACTGGACGGGCAAGCCAAGCATTAAGCCAATTACAGCCCACAAATCACTAACCAGCAGGGCAGGTCTTCTGCCACAGCAAGGGGCCAGCGACGGCAGGGACCAGCAGGGAATTAACATTGATTGGCTGCCTGGGGCCCGGCCACACAGCCCTGCCAGCAGCTTTCATCCCCCAGTCAATAGATCCCAGCTGCCCTGGCGTTCCTAACGAGGCCCACGTCACCTCCTGCTCGGGGGATGAATTCCAACCGTTTCACCTCCAATTCGGGGGCCGGCCAGGTCCCCGAACACCGGGGAGAAAAGCGGTTTCCCTGCCCGCCTGGGCGCTGGCTGGGTTTCAAGGCCAGGGGGCTGCTCCCAGCTGGGAAAGGGCCACTGAGGCAGACCCCTCTCCAAAGCAAGGGGGTGCTGGGGACCCTGAAAAGGCAACCCCCTGCTGTTGCCAAGGCCTACGGGGTTGTGTGTCGAGGCTGTGCAGTTTGGCGTGTGGAAAGGGGGAGGCGGGAGGGAGGCCAGGAGGGAGTACAGGTGGACAAGGTGTGTGTCTGCGCAGGCCGGAGGGGGATAGATTTTGGCCATTTAGCCTTCCAAAGAGACTTCTCCTGCAAGCTCACCTCTGGGGAGTGGGGATTTTCGGGGAAGGAGGGGTCAGTTCCCTAACTCGTGGGTCAACACCGCACTACCGGGGTGCTCAGGTAGCTCATTCATTGTGCACGGTACTGAGCAAAGGGCCATGGGGACAGGAGCGTCCCCAGTAGCAACGTTTCTCAGCATCGCCAGGTGAAACGTTTTCTGGAGGGTGTGGACCTCGGCTGTGGGCAGCCAGGGTTGTTCCAGGTGTGAGGGGGCTACCTCTGGCCTGGGGCAGCCTCCCGCAGGACATCAGGGGCAGGAAGAGGCCAGTCCGAAGGGACCCAGTTAGGATGTTTACGGTGGAAACCTCAACGTTGGCGCTGTAGGGGACATGGCTCCATTCCAGGGCCCAGACAGCTCTGGTCCGTGGGTGCTTTTCCCGGCTTTCTCACAGCGTGAGAAGGGTGCAGCAGGGATGCCGGAGGAAGGGCATGAGTCCCCCACTGTCTCCTGTACGTCACCACTGGGTGATGGGTTTGGTCATAGGAAGGAGAACCCCAATGGTCCGGTGTCTGCTCTTGGCCAGCTCTTCTCTCCCCTAGAGCAGGGGCTTCCCTGAACGCAGCCACGCACATGCCTGCCCCCCAGCGGACGGACCAAGGGGGCCAAGTGGGTTTGTATTCAGGGCAGCTGGCCCTACGCTGCCACCACCCACGTGCCTGGGATTACACTGCTGCTTTTGGTGCCCTCGCTCAACGAAACACACGTGCTGGGGATCTCCCCGGCTGAGAATCACCCCCCTCGGTCAGGGTCCAGGCCTAGCCCATGAGTGGGACAAAGGAGCGCTAACAGATCCGGCGGTGGAAGCGCTGAGTTTAAGTGACTTGGCCCAGGGCATCCAGCAAGTCTGGGGCAGAGAGGCACTGAACCCAGGTTCCCTCCCGCCCCATATAAAGGCTGCACCGAAAGATCCACCTTCCTCGCCCGAACAGCCCAGCTCTTGTCTCTTGCTAGCTCTGATTGCATCACTCGATCCCACGGTTTCGTGGTCCGCTGCTGCAGGAAGACATCACCTTGTTAAGGTGTCTGGGACTCCTGGAGCTCCTAATCACGAGCTATTTACAACAATCAAGCACCCGCCCCGGCTCCTTTGCTCTCTCAATAACAATCCAGGCGGAGGTCAAAGCGACCTTCTCTCCCCTCTGATCTGCCTTCACAAAGCAGTTGCCATGTTCAGCGTCACCCACGATCCTCACGATCGCTGGCTGCAAAGGAGGGCCGGCTGCCCTCTTCCTCTTGGACTGCCTTCTGGGGGGTGGGAGGCGTCAGGGGCGATGTGTGCTTGCTCCCCAATCTTGTGTCTTCAAGCGACCCACAGCGACATATTTCCAAGATCTAAGGGGGGGGTGTCAGGAGGTCGGCTGCAGAGAAGCACACACTCACATAGACACACAGACACACACACACACAAGATTGTCACCTCCTAGACAAAAAGGAGAAGAGCCTACCCCATCTTCTGTTACAAACCCAGGAGAAGCAATGTGTGGGTACCATCTCGGCATGGTTTTTCACAGCTTCTCCTCCAGAAGGCTCCACAGGGATCATCTAGTCTCACCTCCTGCCTTGCACAAGCCACACAACTTCCCCCAAATAAGTCCCAGAGCTGAGCTTTCAAGGAAAACCCCAGGCTTGCTCTAAAAATGGTCAGTGCTGGAGAATCCACCGTGTCCCTTGGTATTTACAGGCTGTGACCTAGTCACCCCTCAACTGTCTCTTACAAGTAGGTTCAGCTCCTTGAGTCTTGTGCTCTGCGGCAGGGCTGCTGGCCCTTTAATCGTTCTCGTGGCTCTTCTCTGACCCCTCTCCAATTTGCCCACATCCTTCTCCAACTGCGGGCACCAGAGCTGGGCCCAGGGTCCAGCAGCGAACGCACCCGTGCCAAATACCGAATGACAGAGAAATTCCCCCTCCCCTCTTCATGCCTCCCAGGATCACGTTAGCCCTTTTGGTCAGAGCATCGCTGGGATGGTTCTGGGGGTAGCCCGGACTGGAAGTCACCCTGTTGCCAGCTGCCCGAGGAAGACTTGCAGGCATTTCCTGGGGCATTGGCACCCCAACCTCACCAGCCTTTCAGCCATTCGAACGCTCTGCTCTGGGCTACGCCAGCCCTGACTTCACCTTGCAGGTTAACACAAGGTGCACCCCAGATCTCTGTAGCATCCCCCTGTGTAGCCAGCCCCCCCTATAGAAAGTCCAGGTCTTCTGGCCCCCAGGAGCAGTGTGCCCCACTTAACCTCTTTTACCTTAAACCCTGGGCAACACGCAGCTCTTGTGACAAACCCAGATAAGGATTACTGAAGAAATAACAGACATTGCACTAAAAAGATGGGTGAGTGATAGAAACAAGCGGCCTACACTTATCAATAAGTCCTTTGCCTATGTAGGTTTTCCCTGCTGCAGGACAGGCTGGCTTCCCAGGAATCAAGATCTAAACCAGGGCTACTCAACATGCAGCCTGCAGCCCGTTTGTTTGCGGCCCGCAGGTGCGGTTTGGGTTTACGCGGGGCTCAACACATGGCCTGCGGGTGGGAGTCTTTGAACATGGCCTCCACTGGGAACACGCTCCCCAACGGCGAGTCAATAGAATGGTCTTCTGTTGATTTTAATAGTTAACTTCCTGGACTGTCATTGCTCATTAAAAGTCCTGTCATATGAGTGGAAATCGGGTAAATATTGCATTTTATTAACATCAGCAGAACTGACTTAAATGGGGCCTGCGTGTCGTGTCATCTTGCCTTAATCTTTGTAGTCATGCCCATCCGTGTGAATGAAACTATTTGCATATATATTTGCATGTGTATGCAACCACACTTAAGTTGCAGCCCTCAGCATGTGCTAGGAGTATCAGTGTGGCCCCCGGGGCTTCCAAAGTTGAGTAGCCCTGATCTAAACTTTCACAAAAAATATCCCTTCCCACAAGAGGGCTTCTGGGTGAATGGATCTACAGGGCCTCTCCTCCCTCTGAGTTCCCCTGACAGAGTCTGAACGTATCCATAGCAGAGATCTCCATAATGGTGCCTTCTTCACCTCCAAGGGGTTTCCATGGGTTGCTGTTGTCTGTGATGGCTTTCCATGGATGGCTCTGGGATGGAGCAGTGGCGGACTGTTGATCCTGCCACAGCATCTCTGGCTGACCAAGGCGGGGTGCCACTCCCTCTGCATGACTAGGTGATCCTTGTGTAAAATCACTCCCTTTGAACCTGATGACCGTCAGGGCATGTTGTATGTAGTTACCTTCTCCCTTAAATAGCCATCTCATCCATTCGCACATCGCACCATGTGCGGGATGAAATTCAATAGGAACAAAATAGTCCACTGAGGAAGGAACAACCAGGTGCAGGCCTAGGAAATGGGGAATGACTGCCTAGGAAGGAGGACAACAGAAAGTGATCTGGGGTTCCTCGTGGATCCCAAGCTAATGAAGAGTCCCCAGTGCAACACTGTTTCAAAGCAAACCTTTGGGGCTGCATTAGCAGGGGCGTTGTGAGCAGCACGTGAGAAATAACTCTGCTCTCCTGCGCGCTGATTAGGTCTCAGCTGGAGTATCGTGTCCAGTTCTGGGCGCCAGGTTCCAAGAACAATGTGGATAAATTGGAGAAAGTCCAGAAAAGACAATACACATGATTAAAGGGCTAAAACACGTGGCCTATGGAGGGAAGATTGACTGTCTAAAGAAGAGAAGACTGAGAGGGGACACGAGAACAGTTTTCAAGTACATAAACTTTTGTTATTAGGAGGAGGGAGAAGAATTATTCTCCTTAGCCTCTGAGGGTAGGACAAGAAGCAATGGGCTTAAATTGCAACAAGGGCACTTTAGGCTGGACGTTAGATAAAATCACCCTGACAGTTAGGAAGTTAAGCACTGGAATAAATTGCCTAGGGAGGTTGTGGAATCTCCATCACTGGAGATATTTAAGAGCTGGTTGGACAGACACCTGCCAGGGATGATCTAGACGGTGCTTGGCCCTGCCATGAGGGCAAGGGACTGGATTAGGTGACCTCTCGAGGTCCTTCCAGTCCTTTTAAACACTGATAAGTTGCAAGCTTTCAATAGAGATGGGACCCGTTGTCATTTACTGTGCAAACAATGCACTAGGTGCAGTGAGTTGCGACGGTCCAGGGACACTTTGCCAAGGAACTCGTGTGTCACAGTTGCACCAGGAGCTCGTGTTCAGGTGGCGGTGGTCATCTGGGTTGGCAGAAGAGTCAAGTTGCTTCCCTGCCCTCCTGAAGCCTATGGGGAGCTGAAGCGGGGGGCCCAGCCACCTCCGTGCCGGCATAACCCTATGGAACATCTTCTAGTCATGGTCATGAGCACTTAGGCCAGGGCCTGCCTGCTCCAATGAGGCTGTAGGGTGGTCTTTAGCCACCTCTAGGTGCCGGCTTCTGCTTCCCCTTCCGTAATGTATCCTTCCAAGCTCTGTTTTCTCTGCTCTTTCCAGTCCTCTGACAGGGGCAGTGAAGGGCCCGTTCTGGATCTAGCTCAGCTCCATCGTGCCAGCGCTGTGAGGAGCCTGGCAATCAGCAAGAGCAGGCCTCTCCTGTGGGGAGACAGAGCCAAGGAGCAGAGACCCGGGGCCAGGTGTTGTCTCAGCCAGCGACAGCACAGGCGCAATTACCCCTGGCGACTCTGCTGTCTGTGTGCGGGTCCTGCCTTGTACCCCCACGACCCCAGGGGCAGGCAGGCAGACAACGCTCGTGCATGGGCAAGAACGGCTCCATGCAGCTGCTGTCCGGGGGGTGGGTCAGATGAACAGCTCCATGCAGCTGCTGTCCGGGTGGGGAGTCAGACGAACGGCTCCATGCAGCTGCTGTCCGGGGGGGGGGGCGGTGTCAGACAGACAGATGTGGGACGTGTCATTGGAACGGTGCTGTCTGTGGAACGCTCACGTGACCACCGCTGCCTCTTTCCCCAGGCCCCCGGCCCGGCGAATAACTCAAACCACCTTTGCAGCCCGTCTCTCCTGCACACGGGCTGCCCGTCTCCATGGACACGGTGGAGGGCGAGTTACAAGAGGCGTCAGGACTCCGCTATTCCCCCCGGCCCTGCTCCCTGGAGGGGAAATGGGGGCCATACGGGCAACATTCCCCCTGTGGTGCCACCTCCCGGGGCAGTCCACTGCCCAGTGCTCCATACGAGGGCTGGCTGGAGGATGACAGAGGGCCCTTCTGGCCGTGAAATAAAAGATGACCCTTCAGACCACTCAAAGCTGGGCCTTCATGATAGCTAGCTCCAGTGTTGGCCTCTGGCCAGGGGCAATGCCCAGCTGGCACGGGGCAGAGCCATGGAATAAACTTGCATGTTTGCCACAATTGTCCAGGCCAGTTCACCTTTAGACACTGCTGCAAAACTAGGCCAAGACATGTACCCCCTGCAGGGGCGGGCAGCTGCCATAAAGCCAAGCTACTCAAGAAAGAGAGGAAATCAACAAAGTTGTCACCTCCTCGCCTGTCCCGAGTCTTACTGTGTCCCAGGCCGGCAGCACAGGGGCCCATCTCGGCTTCTCCACTGCTTTGCTGGCTGGGTTTGCGTCCCTGGTTCCCTCCTTCCCGGCTGCTTTGAGCTGACCCCCCCCAGACAACGCCAACAGCAAAATGGTTCACAAGTCCACTTGCTTTGCAACAGCCCCTGCTGCAGGCAAGAGCTGAAGCAGGAAACTCGCTTCCTCAGAGGGTGGCATGTTTGAAACGACTTGTACAGAGAAGCTGGCATGGCGAAAGGGACACTGAAGGGAGAAAGAAGTGGGGAAGACTCCATGGAGCCCTACTTAAGGGCAGCGCCAGGTTCAAAGAGCAAAAGTGGGGGTGTCTTTTGTTATCTTGAAGTCTGAGGTACTGGATGGGGGCACCGGAGGTAATGGACTTTGTCAAAGCTGTGCCCGATTCTGGGTCTCCGAGTGCAGAAGGTGCAGGCCCGCAAGAGAACTTCACATAATACCTTGCCTCTATAGACTTCTTTAAAAATATCTCCCCAAGGTTACAGATTCCTTGACCCTGGGAAATAGGCTGCCACCACCAAATTATCTGGAGTATTGTGTCCAGTTCTGGGCCCCCCACTACAAAAAGGATGTGGACGCATTGGAGAGGGTCCAGTGGAGGGCAACTGAAATGATGAGGGGGCTGGAGCACATGACCAACGAGGAGAGGCTGAGGGAGCTGGGTCTATTTAGTCTGCAGAAGAGAAGAGTGAAGGGGATTTGAGAGCAGCCTTCAACTTCCTGAAGGGAGGGCCCAAAGAGGCTGGAGAGAGGCTGTTCTCAGTAGTGACAGATGGCAGAACAAGGAGCAATGGTCTCAAGTTGCGGTGGGAGAGGTCCAGGTTGGATATTAGGAAAAACTATTTCACTAGGAGGGTGGGGAAGCACTGGAATGGGTTACCTAGGGAGGTGGTGGAGTCTCCATCTCTAGAGGTGTTTAAGTCTCGGCTTGACCAAGCCCTGGCTGGGTTGATTTAGTTGGGATTGGTCCTGCTTTGGGCAGGGGGCTGGACTTGATGGCCTTCTAAGGTCTCTTCCAGCTCTATGGTTCTATGAAACAGCCCCTTTCTTCTTAGACCCACGAAGAAGCATCTGGAACTGATTCCAGAGGGGTACCCCAAGCTTTTTTACCACAAGAGAGCTTGTAAAAGAACCAAACAAACTGCAGTGCCCGAGAGCTGACCTTTCCGGCTTAGGCAAGCACACACAGACCTCCTGTTACCTTCCAGGACACAAGGATCCAAAGGTGATTTTATTAACAAAACAAAAAGATACACTTGATAAAGCACCCTTTCTCTAGGTGTTATAAAACAACTGAGAAAAGAACAATTTAAAAACACAAAGAAAGTGTGTGTGTGTGTGTGTGTGTGTGTGTGTGCAGGGCGGGGGGCACATGGACTTAGCCCAGAGAAGTTTAACCAAACCACAAAACAAAATGACCTGCTCGTCCAGGTGTTAATATTTACTGACTCACCAACCCCACTTACGGTGGAGGGGGAGATTTCCTGTCTCAATCCAGACGAGGACGGACCCCTGTTTCGCCGACAGGAGCTGCCAAGGTCCGAACGGGAGACATGCTGCTGGACTCTAGAGAACAGAGTTCCAATCGAGAGGCGGTCCCAGGTAAAATGAGCTGGCCGGCCTCAGTCTAAGT
Source organism: Rafetus swinhoei (assembly GCA_019425775.1). Classification (NCBI taxonomy): domain Eukaryota; kingdom Metazoa; phylum Chordata; order Testudines; family Trionychidae; genus Rafetus; species Rafetus swinhoei. Next base: position 54,512,112 of record CM033432.1, on the reverse strand, counting down.
CAACAGCAAAACGGGCAATTTGTGCTTGAAACCCAGCATCAAAAGAGCAGGTGAGGCAGGTCCGGGCGGAAGTATGTTGGCAGAGCAGTGGGCTGTGGGTTCAAATGCTGCTCTGATCCATGAGGAGGCCATTTGCAGGACACACACAACAAAATCCTACAAATTTACGATCAACGTTACATCTTAGGTACCAGTAGATGGCACTTCCAGTATGGCCAGCCCCCCCAAATTCAACCTGCCTGCCCCCTCAATCGTGAGATTTTAAATGAAATAACCCTGGTGCTCTTTTTATTTGCCTTCTGCTTTTGATCCTGCAAGGCGGGGAGGGGAAGGGTCACTTTTCCCAGCTTTTCTCTGCAGTCATGAAACTTTCTTTGCTGTTTACCTGAAACTCCCAGCTTTCGTGTGATCACTAGACTCAGGCAGCTGGGACTTTAAGAAAGAACAAAACGCCACACGCTGGGAGATTTGCAATACAATCACAGGAGTTGGCAACACGCCACTCGTTCTGTTTGCGATCAGCACAAACTCAGCCATATACAGTCCTCCCTCTTAACGAAGCCAAGCTTATATAATAGCTGTCATGAGCTTGGAAATCAACCAAGCGCAGAAGAAAAGCAAAAGTTTGCTAAACAATTCCAAGTGCAGTTTCCCGTTATTTGGCCATCCAAAATCATTTCCACTCGACGCGGATAAATGTCTCCGCGCCTGAGACTACATTGACCTCTGTCGATTTATTCAACATGTGCGGGGTCTAATCGTTTAGACGCCGGCCTGGAAATCATCCCTTTGATGGAGCAGTCAAGTCACTGAAAGCCAACAGAGGAGAAGAGAACAGCTGAAAGAAACCTGCCCTGACCCCTGGCAGCTTACACAAGGCAAATTTCACCTCTCTCAGGTAGGGGGAAAGGGAGCGGAGAGAGGCTGCTTCAGAAGAAACACTTCATTTGAAAGGGATTTCACAGTCTCTTCTGCGGAGGACCTTGGGTTTGGGGTCACCCCTTTAATCTCTTGGGAAATGCTGCCCACAATCAGGCTGCAGACTCCTTCTTGGTCAGAGACTTCCCTGCTAGGAGAGAGGCGTATATTATTCCAAAGGCTAGGTTTGCTCCGCACAATAGCACTGATGAGCCGTAAGGCTGTTCGCGAGAGCAGCTTGAAACAGGAGGTGGGGGTGGGGAAGAGGGAATAAGCCAACGAAAGCCGAAGGAACAGAGCCTGCCCTTCCTAGAAGTGATTTGCCTTCCAAATTCCCTGCACTCCTCTGCTCCCGGTTCTCTGATGCTGTAAGAAGCAAGGCTGTGTGGCCACGCGGAGCAATTTTATACAGAGAGCAAAGTGCTTGGCTCTGTTAACATTCTTAGGGCCCACCCGCAGCCAGGAGCCTCTGATGGCCAGGGACGTGATAGCAACAGAGGGGCTAAACTCAGAGGGGAGGGGATGGAGAGCAGACCAGCAGATGCCACCAAGACTACTAACGGCAAAGCCAACGGAAGCACAGAGAGGCCAGACCGAGCAGCCAGAGACAGGCCCCCGTCAGAACAGAGCTGCCATTTGGTTTCAGGCATGCGGCGTTGCAACTGTAACACAGGTGGAACCGAACTTGGGACGTCTGGAGCTGAATGCATGAGCCGCTTGAGCGAAAAGCCAGCTGGCTCCCAGCTGAGGCTGTAGAGCAGACGTATTGTTTCTCCCTGTCTAAGTGCCACTCCATGGGACAGCGACCCACGCACTGTAGGTGTGTGGGTTGCACAATGACGGTCTATCACAATCACAGCTAATTTCTGCCCCCCTTTTACAGAGGAAAATCGAGACTCCTCTGAAACACCTGCTAACGTTGCCCAGACCCATATCCATCACAGCAAAGGGGTCCCGCGACCAAAGGAGCTGAATTGTTTCCAGTCCCACGCAGACAGGGGCGCTGCACTGAAAATATTCCAAAGCGCAGGAGAGAGGAAATTTCCGAGCAGAACAGGACCGCGTGCCTTTGATGTTGAAACAACAAAGGCTCACCCGCCGAGCAAGGCAATCCAAATGCATGAAAACAGCAGGTTGCATTTCAAAGGCAACATCAATAGCTTTGAAAAAAAAATCAATTTTGCCAGGAAGAGCCAACTGCATTCCCCCGACTCGTGGACCACACCACGCTCTGAGTCCTCCGCGATAGCGGTGTCCCCTGCCAAAAAGTTCAGGAAGCGGGTTTTTTTCGGTGACCTCTTTGGAGAGCTATTTTTCTAGGTGCTTGATCCAAAGCTCATCGAAGTCCCTGGAAAGACGATATTGGACCACGTGTTACACTTGCAGGTCTCGGAGTGCATTGTAAGGCTGTTCTTGCCCGGAATGTTTCATACATGCCGAGTCCAGCTTAATAAATGATGGGGAAAGCACAAGAATTGCTGTTTGGCAAGGCTGCCGTGGCCCCTAGGTGCCTGGGAGACCTATTAAACGTGATTTATTGAGTTGCAGGTCACCGTGCTCAGAAGGATGGTTTAAAGGTGTGGGAGAAGGAAGGAAGGGGAAAGGGAAGGGAAACAGGACAGGAGGAAAAGGAGAAAGGCAGGGGGAATACTAAGAAAAGATGCATGGACTGGAAACCATTGGCATGCACATGGAAGTGTCTACACTACTGGGGTGAATCAGTACAATAATAGACACATTAATAAGACTAGAACATGGAGGAGCGGGCACGCCGCTCAGCAGACTCTCCTGTTCTCAGACAGAGGTGGGCTCTCTTGTGGGGTGGAGAGGTATTGCGGACAGAGAGGGCAAGGAGCTGTCTGGGGGGTGGGAGGTCTCAGCTTCCTGGGCGGAAAAAGCAGTTATTTGGGAAGTCAGTGTCAGCGGCAATATGGCCGACCCCAGATGTTCAAAACCCACGAGCCAGGTCCCATGCTCCGCAGGGCCTGGCAGCTGCAAACCAGAGAGAGGCTTGGTGAAAGGGACCAGGTGCAAGAACAACGACTGGAGGACTGGAAGACACGCCACCCAGGCGCTCAAGCAGTTAAGCTAGACAAAGCGAAACGGCAGGACTGATGTGGTCGGAGGACGTAAGTACCTGCATGGGGAACAAATGGTTAATTCTAGGCTCTTCCATTGAGCAGAGATGGGCTGACCACGCCCCCGCGGCAGGAAGACAAAGCTTGACATCATCAGATTGGAAATAAGGGGCGAACGGTTCACCGGGAGAGTCACCGAGGGGACACGGTCATGGTGACGCTCTTCATGGTGGAGTCTCCATCATGGACATTGTGAAATGAAGACTGGATGGGTTTTAATGCTCTGCCTTAGCTTCTGCAGGAATTGTGGAGCGGGGAGGGGAGTTCTACAGCCCGTGGGAGGCAGATGTTCTCAATGGTCCCTTTTGGCCATGGAATTTATGGCTTTGTATGGCCGTGGGATGCACCTCTCCTCACAGGGCCAAAATCACCGCCCCAGTCCAAGATACGCAGCCCTTTCCATACTTAACAGCCATTGAGTGCATGCCGCATGTCCGCATGGGTCTCCAGTCTGCACTCTCAGACACTGACTTGGGTGCATGCAATCATATTATATTTCCAGGGCTTCTTTTTCTTTCTTCTCATGCAGAACAGCCCGTTCCAGTGCCTCATCATGGAGACAAGGATGTGAACGTTGTTGGACTGCATTCCGGGCTGCTTCGGCTGCCTCTCATATTGGGTCAGGGAGAGGGGCCGGGAAGGAGAAATAACACATTTGCTTTGGACATGTCACAATTGCCACTCGTTCGTTGTAGGCCTCACCCCACCCCATGGACAGGGGCTGGCCCAAGGGGCAGGGCCGTCCCCACCAATTCCGTTGCTTTGCAGCCCTTGTGTGGGGGGGGAACAAGATGGCCACTCCACAGAGAGGGGCTGCACTCAGAGCTACAGGGGGCAGGAGCACAGCAGCTGAGGGCGAGACAAACTGCATTTCTCTTTATGCCAAAAGGGGATGGGGAAACAGCTGGTGAGTGGGGTGGGGTGGGGGGGCTAGCCAGGGGATGGGTCTGGCAAACCTTCTGCTGGAGCCCTGGTATCAGGCATACACAGCTGGCTAGGGCGCCCCACATTTTGTGGTGCCCCATGCAGCTGCGTAGTTTGCAGATCAGTAGGGATGGCCCCGATAAGGAGAACCGCTAAGCCCTGCTCAGCGCAAATACCCATAAATACATCTGTACAACCCTGCACATCCACGGCTCTCTGCTTTAGCTCCACAGGTATCCGCAGCCATGTACGTCCATGCCGATCTCCGCGGCACATTTTTGTGGATCTGGATGCGGACGCAGATGCAAAATTTTGGGTTCTATGCATTTGGAGGCTCTCGTAGCCACGGAGCATCTACAGCGCCATACAGGCGTGTCTGATTGTTAGTGGGTAACGGTTGTCATTGTGGTCAACACGCCAGTGACAGCTACCCCAGCTTGGGCTAAAACAACCACGCCCCTGCACAGATGCACACTCACAAGTGGTTTGAGCACAGACGTCTACAGGCAGAGCGTAGTAGGGTCGGTGACTGAGAGCTAAGAACCTGATCTGTGCTAGAAAAGTCAACGGATGTGTTGGTCTTGATTTCAGTGGGAGAAGGTTTAAACCCTAAATTAGTCAATTGCTATTTATTAGCTGGACCATAGAAGCACCCAGAGGTGCTGACCAAGCTCACAGCCCCATCGGGCTGGGTGCTGGACACACACACATACACAGAGTGCTCACAATGTAAATACGCCAAAAATAACAGCTGTTGTCCTCATTTTAGGAACCAAGGCAAAGAGAAAGTAAGTGAAATGACCATGATCACCCCACTAGCTTCAAGGAACTAAATGCAAAGTCACAACCACATGTCTTTACCACATAACCAGCCTACCTCTTACAAAGAGCTGTACGGTTCATTGATGGCAGGATACCTTCTAATTACTCGTCAGTGCATTGCTGAGAAGGTTAGTACAGGTTGAACCTCTCTAGTCCGGCACTTTCAGGACCTAACTGGTGCCGAACGAGAGAATTTGCCGGACCACGGGAGGTCAATATTGTCTAGCAGCATTACCAGCACTTCCACTGCTTGCTGGGCTGTTAGAGGATATTTAGGGGTACATTAGAGCTGGATAATAGCACAGAACTCAGAACCAGGGCTGGTGGCTGTAAACAAACTTTAGGGGATGGCGGGAAACTTGCCACACCCATAAAAAGTGGCCATCCGGCTACCTCCAATCATTCCGGACCACGGAAGGTGCCGGACGAGAGAGGTTCAACCTGTAGCATAACAGGAATCTCAAAGTGGAGACAAGACAAATGGGGTGATTGAGAGAGGCCAAGGAGGTGGTGTGAGAAAAGGGAAGGGGAGAGGAGCAAATGGCCAAGGCATCTATAGCAAAGAGAAAATATTTGCCATTTTCCAGCTGAGCCATTCAAATACACTGCCTTCCTCAATAAACAGTGTTCCACCGCTTGCACAAAACACCTCTCAAAATGCAGTTAATATAATGTATCCTGTTAAAATATCCTAGCTGGAAGTCGGCAACTCAGTCTGCTCCGGAATAAATCTACCACAGAAGATTGCAGCTATTTGACAAACACAGTTATTTCCTAATCAATTTCCTGAGTTTCATATCAATCCTATTTTATTTTCTTTTTTTACACTCCAAAAGTTCCCGTGTTCTATTTCTCTATAACCTTGCCGTGCATTTATTGATGATATCCCGGCGGTTGCCATGACAACACACCCCCGTGTCACAAGACACTAGACTTTGGAGGTCACATGCTAGGGAAATGGCAACTGGAGACTGATAAGAGAAGGACCATCCTTATCCATCTAGTGTATTAAAATGCTACAAATGGCTGTTTTTATTATTATTATTATTGGGCTTCACCTTCTCTTGCATGTCGTCTTTCTAAGCTGAAGATTAAAATGCCTGCTTAGTTCTCCTTCGGTTGCCAGCTAAGAGTAGCGGAGCACGTGCCATGTTTCATATTTAACATCCCTGTAGGAGAACTTGACAAGCCAAGCCACAGATCCCGAAGCAAGGTTAGCCTCGCGAGGTCCCCTCGCACCACAGTGCGCGCTAATTGTCTGCAGGGTTTTTCCACACAGACGCACAAAATAAAAGCCTCAGAAATGCTGAAGACACGTCCTTCCTCCGGCTCTCTCTCATGCGATCCTTGTGCAAAAGGTTCTTCACTGACTGGCAAGTATGTGTCGGAAGCCTCCTGCCTTAGCAGGAGAGTAACGGGATAAGTGTCCTTTCACCTCCGCTAGCCATCACACGCTGATGGAAGTTCTCACCACCTGACAGCGGTTCAGTGTCCTGCCCTGATGTTCTCAAGTCTCACCATGAAAGCACTTTTGCTGCTGCTACCCGGTTGCTAACGTTCCCAGGGAGAGAAGGGAACCACTGGCAGGCAATGTACCGTATCATAGCATCCTGGTAAGGACCTCGAGAGGTCATCAAGTCCAGTCGCCTGCCCTCACGGCAAGATCAAACACCGTCTAGATCAGTGTGTCTCAGCTTTTTTTTTTTTTATATAAAGTACCCCTTTTTCAAAAAAAATTATAAGTACTCCCTTTTAAAAAAATGATAAGCACCCCCAGTACTCACAGTTTTCAGACACACAATTTTTTTTCTACCATTGCAACACATTTGTTTAAACAACTTAATCGTAGCCGGGCAGGCAATGACATTTTTGGATGTAAAAAGTACAAAAATAATAAAGCTCTGTAAAACTTCAAACAAAAATTCAGTTTTCTCCAAATTTCAGTTGTCTTGACGTACCCCCCCAGATTTCTCTCGAGTACCCCTAAGGGTGCTCGTACCACTGGTTGAGAAACACTGGTCCAGATCACCCCTGGTAGATGTCTGTCCATCCTGCTCTTACTTATCTCCAGTGATGGAGATTCCACAACCTCCCTAGGTAACTTATTCCAGTGTTTCACCATCTGGACAGGAATTTCTTCCTAATGTGTAGTGTGGAGATAAAGAAAAGTTATTTATTAGTTCCCTAAATAGAAGAACTAGAGGACACCAAATGAAATTAATGGGTAGCAGGTTTAAAACTAATAAAAGAAAGTTCTTCTTCACACAGCACGTAGTCAACCTGTGGAACTCCTTGCCAGAGGAGGCTGTGAAGGCTAGGACTATAATAGAGTTTAAAGAGAAGCTAGATAATTTCATGGAGGTTAGGCCCATAAAAGGCTATTAGCCAGGGGATAAAAATGGTGTCCTTGGCCTCTGTTTGTCAGAGGCTGGAGAGGGATGGCAGGAGACAAATCGCTTGATCATTGTCTTCGGTCCACCCTCTCTGGGGCACCTGGTGCTGGCCACTGTCGGCAGACAGGCTACTGGGCTAGATGGACCTTTGGTCTGACCCAGTACGGCCATTCTTATGTTCTTATGTTCTCATAATGTCCAACCTAAACCTCCTTTGCTGCAACATAAGCTCATTGCTTCTAGTCCAGTCATCAGAGTTAAGGAGAGCAATTTTCTCCCTCTTTGTTGTAACTACCTTTTAAGTACTTGAAAGCTGTTATCAAGTCCCCTCTTCATCTTCTCTTTTCCAGACCAAACAAACCCAATTCTTTCAATCTTCCCTTATAGATCATATTCTTTCTGTCATATCCTCTCCATGCTTTATGAAAATTGCTTTATGAATATGAATATGAATATGCATATCTCAAAGACACTTTATGCTAAGTGCATCCTGTAACATATCAATCTTAAAGTTCCAGTCTGTTGAATCTGTATGTCCTGTTTTCGTGCACATATCATTCTTATATGTGAAGTTAAAATATGAATTGTGAAGCACATTTGAATGCTAAATGTGCTAAGGAAGGCCATTAGGGATACATTACGATCTTAATGATTCGGTACGCCAACCAATGATGCATGAATAGTCTTATTTGTCCTGTAAGCCCAAACTGTGATTGGTCCTGGAAAGACATGTGACCATGACACCTGGTACTGGACTCCATCTTGAACCTGTTGCAGAGGGGTAGCCCTGTCAGCCCTGGTCTACACTAGGGAGTTATTTCGGACTAACCCCCGTTATTTTGAAATAACAAGCGGAGTGGCCACACTACTAAGCCCGTTATTTTGAAGTAACAGGCTGGTTATTTTGCAATCTGTACTCCTGCTTTCCTCAGGGAATAATGCTTATTTCAAAATTGTTAGTTTGGGAGTGTGGTAGGGCGTTGCCCTGCACTGGGCCTTTAAGGGGTTGAGACCTGGAGTCAGGGGGAAGCCCAGCTGAGGCAAATAAGGCGGGCCCATCTGGAGACTATAAGAGCAGCTCCTGGGAGGAGGAGAGAGACCTGCCTGCCTGCCTGCCTGCCATGAGAGCGCCTTCGGCCTAGCAAACCCAGGCTACCCGGCCTAAGGCCCTAGAGGCTGCAAGGAGGCAGTCATAGAGGGCAGGGTTCGCATGGAGGCAGCCCTAAAAGGCCGGCTGCAAGGAGGCAGCCGCAGTTCACAAGGAGGCAGCTGCAGTGGGCTGGGGGAGTTTGAGCCAGGGAAGCCCCAGGCCATAAGTCCGCAAGGCAGGGTTGCAGGAGGCAACCGGGCAGGCAAAGTGGGAGAAGAACTGGGGGTCCTAGGGAGTAGGGAGGACCCTGGAGGAGGAGCGGAGGAAGAACAATGACTCCCCCCCAGAAGGGGGCACGGACCAAGACCGGAGTGGTCACTGCCGGAGGGCAGTGCCCTGAAGAGTAACACCTCACCCAAAGGCGGCGTGTCGGTGTCGGAGCCGCCAGTTACTTCCCCAAAGCCACCCTGAGGGAAGAGCCGTGCGGAAAGTGAGTCGAACCCGCTACAGGAGTTATTATTTTGATGTTATTTATTTCAAAATAATAATTGCCTCGTGTAGACATGCACTTAGTCTGTAACTTTTAAAAACAATGAGTAGTACTGTGGCACCTTAGGGCATGTCTACACGGCACACTTATTTCAAAATAACTCACGTTATTTCGAAATAACAGAGGGCGCTTCTACACAGCAAGCCTGTTATTTCAAAATAATTTCAAAATAAGGGGCTTCTTATGCCGACTTCTGTAACCCTCATTTCATGAGGAGTAAGGGAAGTCAACAGAAGAGTGTTCTTCCTTCCACTTCCTGCAGTGTAGACAGCGCTAAAAGCCAAATTAAGGGACTTAGACTTCAGCTACGCAATTAACGTAGCTGAAGTTAAGTATCTGAATTTGACTTTAGCCTGCAGTGTGGACGTACCCTTAGAGACTAACAAATATATAAATCATGAGCTTTCATGGGTAAAACCCTCTTCATCAGAGCCTGGTATTTCTCCATGAGGATGGGGAGTGCTAAACAAAGAGTTCCCACCTTGGTAGGAAGTCTATTTAAGGAATGGAAAGCAATGCGTTTTTGTCTTCAGCTGGCTTTTGAAATTGCCTGGCCCACCCAAGGAGAATACACATGAAGAATACACAGGAAGAAACCTGGCAAGAGAGAACTCAGAAAAAAGCTGTAGACCCAGGCCAGAGCAAAGATCAACTCTGACTTAAAGCATATTACTTGAGATAAGATCAACAGTTTGGGGTAAGAATTTGCATGTACCAAGTTTCTTAGTGTATTAGAATTAGGTGGCATTTTTTTGTATCAGTTTTCACTTGCAACCACTTAAATCCTACCTTTTATACTTAATAAAACCACTTTTGTTTTTTATGAAACCCAGTGTAAATAATCGTTACCTGAGGAAAGGGGAAGCAACCACTGTGCATATCTCTTTTTCACTGATAAAGGGGATGGACCTTTATCAGCTTTCTCTGTTCTATACAGGCAGGATGGATTTGGGGGTTTGGTCCTCTTTGGGTGTTGGTTTCCAGGGTGCTGAGCCTTTATAGCTGAACCCTCCCAGAAACTGGTCTACACTAGGGCTTTATTTCAAAATAACCCTCCTCAGGTCGAATTTATAAGCAGAGTGTCCACACTACCAAGCCTGTTACAGTAAAACTCCAATAGTCCGGCATCCAATAATCCGGCACTCCTGATAGTCCGGCATCAAAATGGCAAGAGCCTAGTGAGTGAGCTTCGTCAAAAAATGAGTCACAAGGTAACAGCAGCAGCTGAACTGAGCAAAAAGGGTAAAAAAGGCTTAAAAAAACTAAAACATTACAGTATACTGTATGTATACAGTATGTACAATAAAAAGGGTTAAGAACACTTTATATACAGCATATAATGTATACAGTATATATATAACCTGCTTGTAGTACCTCCTGATAGTCCGGCATATCTGATAATCCGGCACCACCTAAGTCCCATAGGTTCCGGATTATCGGAAGTCTACTGTATTTCAAAATAATGGGCCACTTAATTCAAAATGTGTACTCCTGCTTTTCAAGAGGAAAAACGCTAATTCTGAAATAGTTATTTTGAAACAGCAGTAGTGTGGATGCCCTGGTACTGCAATTTTGAAATAACTACTCCCCAGTGCTTCCTGGGGCTCTAAGTATGAGGTAGCGTGTCCACGTTAAGGGTGTGTCTAGACTACAGGGGTTTTTTTCGAAAAAAGTGACCTTTTTTTGGAAAAACTTCACCTGCATCTAGACTGCTGCCGCGTTCTTTCGAAATTAAATCGAAAGAATGCAGCAGTTTTTTCGACTGTGGTAAGCCTCATTTGAAAAAAGACGTTCTTGAATGCAAACAGGGCTTTTGAAAGAGAGCATCCAGACTGCCTGGGTGTTCTCTTTCGCAAAAGCGGCTTGCTTTTTCGAAAGAAGTGGTTGCAGTCTAGATGCTCTCTTTCGAAAGAGGGTATTTTGAAAGATTCTTTCGAAAAAGCCTCTTTTGAAAGCAGCTTGTAGTCTAGATGTAGCCTAATAGAGCCTGCCTCAGACTAATTTTGATGCTACCCCGTAGTGAGGACACGCAATTTCAAATTTGCTAAATCGGGAGTTACTAAATCGAATTTAGTAATTTAAAAATAGATTCCTCATGTAGACATGGCCCGAGAGCTGAACTGGTTCAGCGTCTGTGTTGCTCTGCAGGGAGGTAGTAACCCCGACTCTGTGCCTGGGCTAGGGGAGACCAGAACTTCTGGCCCAGCAGCACAGGGAGGTAGGGAGTCCCAGAGGGCAGGATGGAGGACACCAGTGGCTTGATCCAACCCCTCACATTTCCCCCTTCCAGCTCGTAAGAGTGAACGCCTAAGCGTGGAACATGGGCAACCACAGGATTGTAGGGGAGAGACTTTCACAGGCCCCGAGGGCAGGTAGGTGTCCCGTTTGCACTGAAAGTCAATGAAATGCAGCTGTTTTGCTCCTATTTGTACCTTTGAAAATCTCCCCCTTGAGTTCCACTGCTGCAATCCAGCCCCCAATGCGCAATGAGAGAGCAGAGTTAACACAAATATACCACGGTCTCTTCCTCGGCTGGATGATGAACCTGGGTAGGTTCCTGGTTAATCCCCCTGGGATTCCGTATTTTGTCTTTTACGTATTGCCCAGGGCTACCTGCAAGTTCAAATCACCAATGGTTTTGAGACGGTCACATTCTCACACCTGCACCATTCCATCCAAGTCCATTTGTTCACATTGGATCACTGAGAAAGTCTCTTCTTCGAGACCCAGAGCCACGAGCCCGGAGGCCAGGCTGAATTCCCATTTTCAAAATGGCGGCGTGTTGCGCGAGGGCCAGGCGAATGGCCGAGAACAGGGTCCTGTCGCGCACGGCGCACTGCAACATCAGCAAAGAGTTCACAAGACTATTCTGCGGGGCCCGTGGGCCATTTTAGAGTACACATAGCCCGTGTTTGGAGGGGTTCACATGACTGTGGCTGGGAAATGGGCCTGCAGTTGTCCAGGAGAAGAGCAGTTTGATTATTACGTAAGCGCTTGAAGGGCTGTTTGCTCACTGGCTTTGTAAACGATGTGACCGGGCACACGCACCACGGTCACTTTGCCGCCGTAATTGGGGGTCGAAATCCAGCTTGTTGGTTTTGGCGCCGTGCGTGCCTCTCTCCTCTCTCCAATTAGCACAACTGAGCGGAGACCTCTTTTCCTCATTCCGCCGCCAATTCCCAGGTTCCTGCTTCCAGGGGGACGAGGGCCTTGAATATTCAAAGTTACAGCTTGCCCACGTGATAACATACTGCCCACTTGGCTACCCCAGTAGGAGCAGGTGGGTTCTAGGAACTATGACGGCTCTTAAACTAAGCCAGCGTTCATTAGACCTCGATGGAGGAGACTGATTTTCCGTTAAGGACGTGGCTTGCAAAGTAATCAGACTCTTGAGTAGTTCAGGAAGGGAAAATAAAAGCAAAGGTTCTCCTATCTCTCTCGACAGGGCAAAAATAAGGCTCATTTAATTCTTACAATCTGGACTATGGTGCCTTCACAGGGCTTCTATCCTACTGTCAGAGATGGACAAAGGAACAGACACTCACAAATAATGATTTTCCTTCTATTCTATTGAGTGCATGTTGGCCACAAACCAGTTTCCCTACCATAGAGCAGATGCAATTACATTTGGACAAATTGGGGTTATTTTTCTTACAGTAGGAACAAGAGGTCTCCATGACGAGCAAGGCCCTGTTGTGCTGGGTGTCACACAGACGTCTATTAAGGGCCCTGCCCCAAAAAGCTTTTCATCCAAATGGACGAGACAAATAATGGCTGGGAGAGTAAACTGAGGCACGGAGCAGCTGAGACACGACATTGGCCAGCCACAGGAAACTCTTGAGGGCCTGGGAAGAGGCGAAAGCCGTAGGGTCCCAGTGGCACCTGTCAGGTGCATTATGTGACTTCATGGGCATCTGGTGAAGGTAGGGCTGGGAGAGGCAAGTCCCACCCCTTCCTCTGAGGCCCCACCCCTTCCCCACCACCTCAGGGAGGCAGGGCAGCATGCACGCCACGCCCGGGGAAGGAAGGTGAACAGTCAGGCATGCACTTGCCCCAGCCTCCCCGTCACTGAGGAGGGAGGAGGGCGTGCCCAGCCGCTCCAGCCCTGGGAGGGCAGGCACTGGGGACAGCAGGCGTTCTGGGGGCAACATGATTTCCAGAGATGCAAGGACACTTCCTGCCCCTCGCACAGTAAGGACAGACAGAGCTTAGAGGGAAGGGAATGGAAACACCAACAGGCAAATTACGTACAATTTATATAGACATCAACTTGAGTCACTGGAGGGATTCAGTAGAGCCAAATGATTCACAGGATTCCACTGGGCAGCACGGGCTGGCAGGGGCATCTCACAATAGCAAATTGTGGTATTTCAGAGTGGACTTTGTCTACAAGTCGTAATTCCTTTTACTCGCTAGAATCCAGGGGTATGTCTAGAATACATGCCTCTGCCGACAGAGGTATGTAAATGAGACTACCCGACATAGTCAATGAAGCGGGGATTTAAATATCCCCGGCTTCATTAAAATAAAAATGGCCGCCGCGCTGTGCCGGCTCAGCTGATTGTCGGCACAGCACGGCAGTCAAGACACGGATCGGTCAACAGAGAATGCCTTTGTCGACCGCTCCCTTATGCCTTGTGAAACAAGGTTTACAGGAGCTGTCGACAAAGGCTTCCCTTGTCGACCGATCTGGCGTCTTGACTTCGGCGCTGTGCCGACAATCAGCTGAGCCGGCACAGAGCAGTGGCCATTTTTATTTTAATGAAGCCGGGGATATTTAAATCCCTGCTTCATTGACTATGTCGGGTAGCCTATTTTACATGCCTCTGTCGGCAGAGGCATGTAGTCTAGATATACCCCAGGAGTGTTTTTACACCACTAAAAATTCTGGGAGTAAGGAGGGAAGAGTGTAGAGAAATAATTTTAAAAAACATTGTGGCATTAAAAGAACTTTGCTACTTTAGCAAACACCAGAATGAAGACCACTCGTTCAACCTTAACTCTGCCCCCTTGTGTGTACAGATTATGATGCAACCTTTAATCACAAGATCACATCCTATTTTTCCCGCAACATATCTACCTTCAATAAAATACGTGCTAATGTCAAAAGCTGTTAAGAATGGGTGCCACCATTTTCCTGCATAAAAATTCCTGAACAGCCAGTATCCAGTGCAGTAGTCTGTAAAGTGCTTTCTAAGCTGATTTTTTGTTCATCAAAATGGCTTTGAAAAAGCACGTTTCATTGAAATCAAGATGTTTACAAACAGGTGTCAAGGCTGGTGAAATTTCATTTAGAACAAAAATGAAAAGGAAGCATTTTGATAATGTGAAAACATCCCATTCTGATAGTTTTGGAATAAAGCATTTTGACTGTTTCCTTCCAAAATGACTTAGAAACCAAATTCATTGTTTAGTGTCACATTTAAAACCATTTTTAAAGCTCAGAATGAGAATGCTGGTTGGGTGTTACCTAAACGTAACATTTTGATGAATCCAAGTGCATTTTATGTTGCAAGACATTTCAAACCGTCGTGGTTTTGTTCCTTTTCAGAACAGAAAGAAACGTTAACGTTGTGGAATTTTCCAGAAAATCCAGTTCCTGCTCTACTTCTAATACCAAGGAGAAAGCAAGATGTTGAAGTCCTATTTGCTGTGTGTGTAGCACACATGTATTACTATTAACACCTGTCTGTGTTTTTATATCCTGATACTAATGAGCCCCCAACCCTGAAAAGCCTTCATCATATCCAGAAAACTTCTATCCAGAGCAAATGTCTCACCTAGAAGAAATTTTCTGAGCACACTAGGTTTGACCTGGAAAAATTTATTTTTCTTTGCATGTCTCTTTCTCCCCCAAAAGCTGCTCACTCCAGTTCAATCCCTTCCTGCCCTCTAATGAAGTTGATGGAAACGGAGGAGTAATTGCATTTGCAAGTGACAGGGATGGAAGTTCACAGACTGGGAAAAAACACACGTGTCTGTTCGGTAGGCAGCCAAGTGTGAAAGCCCTGACAAAATGATCCTGGTAAACTGGCTTTTCTTCGTGCAGGTGCACGAACCTTCTCAGAAAATCCAGGGCAAAAGGTGTTTCCCAGGTAGGTCCTGGGGTCCAGTGGGGAAGCCATGCACTAGAACACAAGTCTCCTCTCTCCCGTTTTGCCCATGAACCTCCACAAACAGGTTTATTTAACGCAGACATTAAATGATAAGGACCCCAAACAGAATAAAAATGCAGGTGGAACCTCTCTAGTCCGGCACTCTCAGGAGCTGACCGGTGCTGAACCAGAGAATTTGCCGGATCACAGGAGGTCAATACTTTCTAGCAGCATTACCAACACTGCCACTGCTGACTAGGCTCTTAGGAGACATGTAGGGGGAAATTAGAGCGAAATAACAGCTCAGAACACTGAGAGCCAGGACTGGGGGCTGTAAACAAACTTTATGGGACTGCGGAAAACTTGGCCAAACCCATGAGAAGTGAACATCCGGCTAAGTAAAATCATGCCGGACGACAGGTGTTGCCGGAGCAGAGGGCGCCAGACTAGAGAGGTTCAACTTGTACAAATATAAGGGCTCAGTTGTTAACAATATACTAGTGGACTTGAAGTCCAGAGTCCCCAAACCAAGGGAAACCGAAGGACTGTGGCAAAGCCCTCCGCTATGTCCTACACGTTTCCTAGAGTCGCCGCCCTTCCTAGCAGAAGGGTGTTGATCGCCTTGCCTACTTGGATCACAGCAGGCCCCCGCCGTCCATTTCCCCACTCCGAACTGATGCCCAATTGGCCGGTAGCTGTCTGGCGTTGCAAGCTTCCACAGGGCTATTGCCACGCGCGTCTCCGCTGTCAGAGCAGGTCTCATTCTGGGATTGCTGCTCTTCAGGGTGGAGGGAAAACCATTCGCAAACTTCCATGAAAGTGGCCTTCCACGTGCTTATCATCCCATAGCGGCATCACTATGCGGTCCCACCAGTCTGCGGTAGCCTCACAGGACCAGAACCGGCCTTCCACTGTGGCCCGAGGTTCGAATGCTGCTAGCATCTGCCAATCACTCAACTTACGTGCATCACACAAGTGTCTGTTCATGGCGTCCTCAGACTCTTCCTCGTTCCAGCAGGCCCTGACTAGCGTAAGGAGGGAGATGTTTGCTATGAGAGCCAGAGAACATTGCTGCAGAGCAGGTTCCATGCTTACCCTGCTAGGACATCGGCATGGATAACCAGAAAAATAAGAACGTGAAAAAATAAGGACGTGTTTGCCGTTGCTTTCAAGCAGGGAGTAGGGGAGGAGATAAATGCACCATGGGAAGCTGATGACATGTACCCAGAATCACCTGCTGCACTGCTTTGGTCCTACCAGGCACTGGGAGCATAACCCAGAATGCAAAGGGGGGGCAGGAACTGTGCGATAGCTACCCACAGTGCATCACGCTCAAAGCCAACGACAGCCGCCCTACTGGGAACATGCTATGTCGAGCTCTTGCACACTGTGGCACACGCACCTTCGACTTGACAAAATCGGGTGCTAAAAAAAAAAAATCGACCTTAATAAATTTGACCTTATCTCAAAGTGCAAGACGGGGCCGCATAAAACGAACACTTTGGTTGCAATGAAGGAGTTTGGCAACACAGGGCCCCTGCTCTTAGTCCCCGAGGTGCAAATTTGAACCAACTCCACATGCTTTAATTCAGACAAAGACCTGGAATATGCATCTGCAGGAAAGCACTCATACAGCATCAAAAGCCATTTCCCATCCTTTACAATCTGGCTGAAATCAACTAATAAGATTTGCTAGGCTAGGAAGGATGTATACAGAGCGAGAGAGAATTAATCTAATCAGTGGGGTGAGCTGAGTAAAAGGCAGTGTTACGGCAGGGTTTATCCTCCTTGTGCCAGGCCAATAAATACAATAAAGTAGGTGAGCCGCCTCCTTCCCAGTCCTGCATTGCTTCCATCCAGCCTCGATGAATCCCCACTAATGAGATTCCAGCAGAGAGCCATTCCAGGAGAAGCCAGTCACTTTATGATGAGGCTCGCCTGACAGACCCGGCCTTTGAACAACGCGGAATATTTTATTAATCGGGGTCTTTTAACGGTAAAAAGTGGAACGCTCAACCTTTCTGCCTTCCCACCTGCGTCCCTGAGCCCGGTGGCTACGAGGGACTAATTAAATCCACCTTGCAAAGATTAACCATGTTTTAAACAGACACCGGGAGGGCTCGCAGCCCCCCGGCGAACAAAGCGGGTGGGGTTTGATCAGCCCCCATTCATTAGCAGCCCTGCGGAACGGACGGCTTCCACCTGCCAGCAGTGCGGAGGAGGTGGGTGAAAAAAGACCTCTCCTCCCTTCTGCCTCCCTTCTGCCTCCCTTCTGCCTGGGGGGGGGTAGAAGGTTCCCTCTTTGCAGGGTAATCAGCCGCTCCTGGGGGAGTAACCTTTAGGGGCGCTGAAAACGGAGCATGCCCGCTAATGAGACAGGATGACATTCTTCTAGGATACGGCAAGCTCTGGGGATGCCCTCCTTTCTGGAGCCGGAGCATCCGCTGGGATGAACTGGCTCTTGATAATGCCAATTACTAGTCTCACTAGCCTGCCTTGCCGCAGCTCAACTCCCAGACTGCTGTGAGGAGGGTTTTGGCTAGCTGGGGGCCTCGGCTTTTCAGGGGACCACGGGAGTCACCCGAAAGAGGCAGCGTGTTTTGCAGCACGGGAGATGCTCAGCGCTCCAGAGAGTCAAATCCCTCTGAAACCAAGCAGCCAGCAATCACTAGCCACTTTTGCAACAAATCTAGAGCTTTATTCTAATGCTTTGCTATGACTCATAGCTTCTTGCGCAGTAATATGCAAATGAGGCTAAGCGTGGAATATCGCCGAGCCTCATTTGCATACCTAATGAGCCACCATTTTTTCAGAAGAGGCTCTTGTGCAAGAAGGAGCGTCTACACTACCTCTTCTTGCGCAACAAAAACCCTCTTGCGCAATGCCGTTACACCTATGACTTTTCAGGAAGAACGGCATTGCGCAAGAGGGTTTTTCTTGCGCAAGAAGGGGCAGCGTAGACGCTCCTTCTTGCGCAAGAGCCTCTTCTGAAAAAAAATGGTGGCTCATTAGGTATGCAAATGAGGCTCGGCGATATTCCACGCTTAGCCTCATTTGCATATTACTCGCGCAAGAAGCCGCGAGTGTAGACATAGCTCAGGGCTGGAAGAGACCTCAGGAGGTCATCAAATCCAGCCCCCTGCCCAAAGCAGGACCAATCCCAACTAGGAAGGAAGGAAGGATGAAGGAAGATCAAACCACGATCTCTGCTGACGTAAATCAGCAAAGCCTCATCGGCATCAAGGGACCGACAAGGATTTACCCCACGGTAGAACCTGGCCTCTGGCATTTCAGACAACATCGCTGTTCAGGAGAAAGACTCTTTATGGCTCCCTTCTTAGCAGCAGTTCCCTTCCACTGAGTTCCAGCTGTCCCATCTCCAGCACAGCGGCTGGTCCCTGCATCTGGAGGGTCCCTTATTTCCAAATATGCCTCAGCCCAAAACTGAGACACGGCGGGAGGCTGGCAGATCAGCATCTGCAAGAGCATTTCCCAGCAGTGACATGACATTCAGCAGATGAAAGAGGAAGAGCATGAAGGAGCAGAGCCTTGTATCAACAGTCCCAGGTCTCCTGCTTCATGTCCAAGTCAGCCACGTGGAACCTTTCTGACCAGAGCTGTCAGTGGCCAACAGGGACAAGTTCCATTTTTTAGAGGTTGCTTCTGAAAATTCAAATAGTTTGAGGCTTTACCCAGAAACCTGGGAAATGACATACACCATCCAGAGCACCCTTGGTAGGCAACACTGCCCCACCTGCAAACACTAAAGTCAGGGTTTAAAACAAAGAGGATTTAATTAAGGGAGAAAAGGGTTGAACCTCTCTTACCAGTGCTGTCAGGGTTCTTAGGAGACATTTAGGGCATGTCTAAACTACATCTCTTTTTCGATAAAGGGACGTAAATTAGACATATCGAAATTGTAAATGAAGCCGGGATTTGAATTTCCTGCACTTCATTTGCATAATGGCAGCCACGGGTTTTTTCCGAAATGCCGCTTTTCGGAAAAAAAAACCCGCGGTCAAGATAGAGAGCTTTCGACAGAAATGCCCCGTTTTGAAAGATCCTGTAACCCTCATTTTACAGGGTTACAGGATCTTTTGAAATGGGGCATTTCTGTGGAAAGATTCCCATCCTGACTGCATTTTTTTTCGAAAAGCCACTTTTCGAAAAAAAGCCGCTGCTACCATTATGCAAATGAAGCACAGGAAATTCAAATCCCGGCTTCATTTACAATTTCGATATGTCTAATTTACATCCCTTTATCGAAAAAGAGATGTAGTTTAGACATACCCTTAGGGGAAAATTAGAGCAAAAGAACAGCACAGAACACAGAGCCAGGACTGGCGGCTGCAAACAAACTTTATGGGACTGCAGGAAACTTGACTACACCAATGATAAGTGGACTTCCAGCTACCTAAAATAATTCTGGACCACGGAGGTTGCCACACCAGAGACTGCTGGATTAGAGAGGTTCAACCCTTAATAGAAAATGACCCTGGGAAAGACAGCCATTAATAAATCAACACTAAGTAAGATTCCCATGCTACCAAGGTATCTGAGCAATAGTTCCTACCTTGATCTTCCTCTTGCAGAGTGAGTGGCTACTACGTTCTAACCCAGATCCCCACTTACGGTTTGTTGTCCAGGGATGAAGGTTGCAAGGATCCTGATAGGTCCGTGCTACTGCATCTGATACAGTGGAAATCACCCAGCTGGAAGGGCTAAGTAGAAGAGATCCGCACCCAAGCTCTTCAGTAAACGCCTGCTCTCTGTGGCTTCAGCCCAAGCCATCTCATTATCTCCTTCAGTGCTGCCATGGGTTGTCTATGACCACGGAGCAAACTCACCTCTGCACCCCCCAACCTTCGCGGAAGCGTTTGCTACCTCATAGCTGCACCAGCTCAGCTCTTTGCAGAAATCATTAGCATGCAAGGTCCTTAACAGAGTCCTAACCAGAGGAGAAACACTCCCAGCAAACAACAGAATTCCTCAAGCCACATCCCCATTTTTGCTTTAGTGCTAGCCATGTGCCTTTACCCAACCCTGCCTGACCGTGGTTTCAGTGAGGGTGACCCAGGTACATTTTACATAGGTCTCTTGTTCTTCCATTCCCCAGGAAAGCCACTAGCATGTCATGACTCCCAATCTCAAAAAGTAACTGTATTTTAACCAAAATGCCCCAAACTGTCCCATAACTGACATGCAAATGAGGCCTGACCCATTCAGCCAATAGCGGGTGTCAGAGCTCCCTTCCTGCAGAGGCCCTTCCATGTGGCCGTCTCAAGGAACCCTGGGCTGTGCCTCACGCCATCCACCACTAGGTCAGTCGTGAGCAGGGCTTGAACCCAGCCATTCAGTGACATCACTGTCCTGCCTTGGGCTGTGGTACGCCTTGGTCCCTCCCACCCTCTCCCTGTGGCGTTGAATGGTCTAGCCTCCTGCGGCCTGGGATGCTTTGGTCTCCTTTCCATGGGTGGGTTCCGGGTGCAGGGACTGGGTGGTCCTGGGGGCCTGCCGCATCCAGCTGCTCAGACTGGAGGCTATAGTGGCCCCTTTGGGCCTCACCCTCGCTGCCTCTAAGCACCCGCTCCCCTCGCGGCTGCTGGGGGGCGGTTCGGATGGGTGGCACTTGGTGCCAGGGAGCCAAGATGCTCGAGATGGGGCATGCTGGACTTGGACAAGACATGGTGCTCCTGCGAGGTCGGACCTGGAATCGCCTCTCTGCATTTTTTTCCCCACAATCCCTGGTGCAGGTGCTGGCACTTAGCAATGTATCCTGCCCCTCCAGGCCTTTCCTTAGCCTGGAAAGCCATGCACCACCGAGCCTTAAAGAGCGAGCCAAAGACAAAGCCTAGGACTCGCCGCTCTGGATGGGACATTAGCTGTGCCAGCCCCATTCCTGACACAGACCCCCTGCCCCTCTCCGGCCCAGCTGCACTGGCTGCTGCGTTGATGGAGGTAGGTAGCATCAAGGTTGGATCCATTTCCCACCTCCCCCCGCCTGCTCTTCCCCCGGTGCTGGGATCCACAATGTGAGTGGCGAGACTGCTGAATTAAATCTGGCCCAAACACTCTGCACCATTGCAGGGCAGGGACTGGGTATGGTCTGTAAAGCTTCGACCTCTACTTGCTCCCCAAAACAGCGACGACTAAAATCAGCTGGCCGGGCCACACAGGAATCAGGCTGGCGTGCTGTTTAGATGGCGCCAATCGCCCGGCTGCCAAAAGCTGCCCAGTTTCTCCGGTGGGCTGGGAAAAGCGACAGGCGCGGCCCTGCCCTCTAGCACCGCATTGGTAAAATCGAACCAAAATGACAAACAACCAGAATTGCCTTGGCAACGGTCAGGAAAACGCCAGCCATGTTGCCGGTGGGGCAGGGGGCACGGCGGTGTGGGGAGGGAAACAGCGATGAGTGGGAACGCCCCAGGCTTCAACAATAGCTAGTTAACGAAGATGCTTCTAAAAATAACGTGAAGTGAGACTAAGTCACAAAAGGCCTGCCAGGAAGTCCAGTGAGTCCATTTCCTGTCCCGGCCAGGATCTCAGGCACTGGAGTGCCTGGGTGTCCCCGGATCTCTGCCCGAGGACAAGTCTGGGTTCCTCAGGGCTGTGATGCTTTGGTCTCATTCTTGTTGCTACGCTTGGGGTGGGGTTGAAACCAAACGATCTGGGGACCACTTCTGGCCTCGAACCTTATGAACCTCCTGAGTTTAATGGCTGTTGGGGCAGGGCCCTCACAAAAGGCACACGTGCTCTGAAGCATTACAAACAGGCGCCCCGCGAGAAAAGATCATCTCAGAATGGCAAGTGGCAAAATAATCCACGCTCCTCTCTTTCTTTTCCCAAGAAGACTAGGGTTGCCAGGTGTCCGGTACTGACAGTCCGGTATTTTCGCCTCCTGTCCGGTAAAAAAAATTCTGAAAATACCGGACACCGAAAATGTCCGGTATTTTCTGATTTTTTCCTGGGCAGGAGGCAAAAATCCCGGGTGTTTATCTGGTTCCGCAGGGGAGCTGTCTGGCCCGGAGCAGGGAGACAAGATGGTGGACGGCCGCCGCCAGCCTGTTAGGGCCCAAAAGCCTCAAAAGCATTTCTTAAAGGGGCCATGCTGGTTTTTTTAAATGTATTTATTTATTTATGCTTAACAACTCTTAGAATCATAGAATCATAGAATACTAGGACTGGAAGGGACCTTGAGAGTCATCGAGTCCAGTCCCCTGCCCTCATGGCAGGACCCAGCACCGTCTAGACCATCCCTGATAGACATTTATCTAACCTACTCTTAAATATCTCCAGAGATGGGGATTCCACAACCTCCTTGGGCAATTTATTCCAGTGTCTGACTACCCTGACAGTTAGGAACTTTTTCCTAATGTCCAAGCTGAACCTCCCTTGCTGCAGTTTAAGCCCATTGCTTCTTGTCCTATCCCCAGAGGCCAAGATGAACAAGTTTTCTCCCTCCTCATGACACCCTTTTAGATACCTGAAAACTGCTATCATGTCCCCCCTCAATCTTCTCTTTTCTAAACTAAACAAACCCAATTCCTTCAGTCTTCCCTCATAGGCCATGTTCTCTAGACCTTTAATCATTCTCTTTGCTCTTCTCTGGACCCTCTCCAATTTCTCCACATCCTTCTTGAAATGCGGTGCCCAGAACTGGACACAATACTCCAACGGAGGCCTAACCAGCGCAGAGTAGAGCGGAAGAATGACTTCTCGTGTCTTGCTCACAACACACCTGTTAATGCAGCCCAGAATCATTTGTTTGTCACTGTCAACTCTTGGGGTCCTTTTTTTTTTTTTTTGCTCAACAACTTTGGTCTCCCCCTTTTTTTCCCCTCAACAGAATTTTTTCCCCGGTGTTTTTTTTGTGGGGGGGCATGTTCGGTATTTTTGGTTAAACCATCTGGCAACCCTAATGAAGACAGGGCCTCAGCGGGTCCAGGTCCCACCAGCCTGGCCTCCAACTGAAGCATTGCGTCGCAAGGGAGAAGTGGATTCCCTTTCATCTCGACTTTGGTGCTTTAAAGGGAAATGGAAACGCAACCCGCTCAACAAATGCAAACCAGTTCTTGGTTTTTTTCTGTTCGGCAGCTGGAAGGCAGGCGGAGACGGGAGAGCTGGCTTCCTCCCAATAAAAGATGTTCCCCAGATGAGGGACATGGGGGAATCGAACACAGCTTTCCAGCCTAACCTAGCGCCTTAAGAAAAACGGTGAGGGGGAACAATCCATTTGAAAGTGATTAAGAGCAAACCATCCCCCGGGGGAATTCAGCTGTCTCTCCGGCTGCCGCGGGGGATGGAAGAAGCTGGAGTTACATTCCGGCAAATCTAAGATGATTTACTTTGCTTTTATTTTTTCATTAACAGACGGAGGCCCGTGCGTTGGCAGCGGCTCTGCCAGGCGCACGGCCGCGACACTCACACGTGTCTCAGCGGCAGCTTCTGAATTCCAGCGGCCGCCAAAAAAAAACCCAAAAAAAGGCCCCAATTTATCAACAGAAAATCTGCACCCAGCCCAATATTTGTAACCCGCCGCCTGTGGAGAGAGGCCACAAGAGGAGCAAGGGAGTTGCTAGAGGAGTTAGCACGGGCCTGTCTCTCATGCTACGGGGACAGAGCACGACGCGAGCAGAGTGAGGCCGGTGCTCCGCTCTGGAGAAAAACCGTCCCACAATGCACTGCTCCCATCGTTGGCTTCCAACCACTGCCTCCGAGAATCCTCGGACTGGCAGGGACCTTGAAAGGGCACCCGGTCCAGTCCCCTGCCCTGAGGCAGGGCTCAGAATTACCTAGACGATTGCCAGGGTTAGCCGTTGGCGGGGCACCGGCTACCTTATCTACCTGTGCGCCCACAGACATGGCGGCTCGCTGCCCCCGTTGGCCGCGGTTGGCGCAGGACCATGCGGAAAGGGCCTCTCCCCACAGAATTGCCTCTGGCCCTTTCCCGGGTGGGAGGTTTGCTCCTCTTTCCCCCCCTGCCCTTTTGCTGGTACCACGCCAAGTCGGGGACAAGCTGACCCCATCATGTTTAGTGCCGGCCTGGCAGGATGTGCCCGGCACGTACCTTCCCTCCGCCCTGCGCCGCGGTCTGCAGCAGCTGGCAGTCGGGAGGCCCCAATCTCTCCTCAGACGCGCACACTTGCTCGGCGGGCGGAAGGTCACTCCACCGTCTGGCGTGGCCTAAAGGCTGAGGGGTCGGATCAAAGGGAGAGCGATGACACCTGGCCGGGAAAGCAAAACACGGGGTCACTTACCCCATACAGGACGGGTAAGGAGCGAGGGTTGATTTAAAGTGCAAAAAAAGGGGAGGGGAAAAAAACCCCCCTGCTCTCATTCCTTTTATTCTCTCCACGCTGCGGCGGCTTGATAAGGCCCGGCTCCACAAACTGCCAAGGCTCTGAAGACATCCCGCTTGGCTTCATCTCCTCATGCATATTACATGACCGCTGATTAGCGAGGCAAGCTTCAGCTCTTCCCCCAGCTCCTCCGCTCCTTTTGAACCAGGGAACTGTCAGGACAGCCCTCGCCGTGCCCTGGGAGGGAGGAGACGGCCATGGAATCCGTGAGGAGGCCAAACACTGCAGCGTCAGCAAAGGCAGAGCAGGGAAGAAACGGGGGGGGGATAAATCCGCACCGCTGCACTGACGCCAAGGCCGCTACACCGCTTTATGCCGGCCTGCCCTGGATTTTCATCTCAGTCGGGCTCGGTATTTTATCCCCGTACGTGATTAGTTTTAGGCAGGATAGGGTGGCGCGGGGAAGCCGTTACCTCATTCGCTTCATGGAAGAAAGCTCCCCAGTGTGAAACTGAAAACCCAGTTGACCAAGGGTGAGAGATGAAAGCAAAGAACTGAGAGGCGGGTGAGCATTGGGTTCAAACCTCGGCCCGAGCCAGTTACCTCAGGGAACTCTCCCTCGATCTTGCCCAAGCCACCTTAGAAACAGGACCTGATGGTTTCCTGAGGTTTCCTGGCTTCTATCCCATTTTCTGAGCCAAGCCTTGTAAGGAAATCAGATCCTAAAGTCAGAAAACGCAGGAGGCGGCGGCAGCAGGAGGAGAGAGAGGAATATTCCTGCACTGTACAACTGGGAGACGTGTCAGGAAGGTAGCAAGAGCTCTCCAGGATTAAAGGGTTACACGGTTCCAGGGGAGAGGGCTAGGGCCTGAGCAATCGCAACGCCCAGGCTGCAGGAGCACGGCGTGTGGGCTTGCTTGCTTTTTTATTGCTTCACTGGATGAGGCAAAACTACGGGCAACCGTATTTCCGCTCTACTCTGCGCTGACTAGGCCTCTACTGGAGTGTTGTGGCCAATTCTGGGCGCCACAGTTCAAGAAAGCTGTGGAGAAATTGGAGAAGACCCAGGGAAGAGCAACAAAAATGAAGAGAGGTCTAGAAACCACGACCTGTGAGGGAAGACTGAAAGAATTGGGTTTGTTTGGTGCGGAAAAGAGAAAGCCGAGGTGGGGACATGGCAGCAGCTTTCAAGTATGTTACAAAAAGGAGGGAGAAAAATTGTTCTTGTTAACCTCTGAGGACAGGACAAGCAGCAATGGGCTTAAATTGCAGCCAGGGAGGTTTAGGTTGGACATTAGGAAAAACTTCCTACCTGTCAGGGTGGTTAAACACTGGAATAAATTGCCTAGGGGGGTTGTGGAATCTCCATCCCTGGAGATATTTAAAAGCAGGTTAGACAGACACCTGCCAGGGACGGTCTGGATGGCGCGTGGTCCTGCCAGGAGTCTTAGACGGGGAGCCCAGAATCTCACCCAATGGCTCCATCTCCAGGGCCGCCCAGAGGATTCAGGGGGCCTGCAGCAAAGCAATTTTTGGGGCCCCTTCCTGGCACTCCCTGTCTCAGAACTCAGACTTCAGACATTCTCGTGGAGGCCCCTGTGGGGCCCGGGGCATATTGCCCCACTTGCCCCCCGGGCAGCCCTGTCCATCTCTATGAATTGCTCTTCTCGCTGGCAGGGCGGTGAAGGGTGGTACCAAGGGCGCTGTGGCTTTGTGCGCCTCAGTTTCCCCCCTGCTTGTGCGTTTTACTCTGGCCAGAACCGCTAGGGAAGAGCACAGAGTGCTGAAAAATCAGAGTGGCCTTGCGTTACAGAAAAGAGACTCTCGCCCCAGGGACACGGCCGCCCCATCCATCTCCCATTTTGAGAAGTGAGCTTTTAAGCCCAAGAGGAAGCGAATGAAAGATGAATGGTCGGGTGTGATGGGGTGTGCATACGCCGCACTGGCCCAGGAGGGCTTAATGCCCTGTGGAGGGAGGAAGTCCCGCCCCCCCCCCAGCTACACTGGGCATGCTCCAAGGCCTGGCACAGTATAAAAGGGAGCAGCTCAGCTCAGTCTGGGCTAGACACTGGTGGAGAAGGACCTGCTGCAGGAGCTCCTGAGATACCCCAGCCAGAGATGCAGACGATAGGAGCCAGAGACCTGGGAGACACATCGGGCCTCCAGCGCTGGAGGAGCCCCAGGGATGTGCTAGCGCTGTGGAACCAGAGGACCAGAGACCATGTAGAGCATCCCTACACTGGATCCGGTAGGAAGTGACCCAGCGAGGGCGTGCGAGTTCTCTCTCCCACCCGAGCGAGCGCTGTGTATTGCAGTGGGATTCCCCACTGAGTGAATGGCAGAGCACTCTGCCACTACCAGGGCCCTGGGTCAGCACTCGGTGGAGTAAGGTGGGCCCCCCTACCAGGGCTACTGCCACAAACTCTTGGGTTACTGACTCTAGCCATTGGGCAGTGCTGCCTCGGAATGGGGTGCACATATAACATGGCACAGGGGTTCTACTAGCTCATTGGTTGGCTTGGGGACAGGGTGCTGAGGCCGGCACATTCATCTCATGCAACACAGGTGTCATTCCAGGCAAAGTCATGCGGAAATGGACCCGGAGAAGAAGCTCTTTTGTCTCAAGAGCTCTTTAATATTCTCCCTGGATGTTGAAGAAGAAGGTCGTTGGCTAACATGCCGGGCAGAAAGCTTTCCTTCCCCGTTCTTTTGCCAGCAGCTGAGCAGTCTGTAGATAAAGCTAACGCAATGCAGGAGCTGCCGGAGGGAGGAAGGCTGTCGTAAGCCAATACCACTGACTTTGCCACCGTGATAACATTGTCCTTCCTCAGCAAGAGGCTCAGGAGCAGGGAGGACTGCTGGGCGCAGGAGATTAACACCTTCTCCTGCCAAGGTCAACAGCTTCGGCTGATGCCCTCCTGGACTCCTGCTCCTGTAGCCTCTTCAGGAAATGAAGGGGGGGGGGGTATGCTCTTCAGCTGACTTCCAGCCTTCTGCTGTTCCCATCCAGACACGCTGCAAAACTTCTGGGTTCTTCTAGCTCCCTCTGGCTTTTTACATGTGGCCACTGAGAGGTGCAGAACAGGAATGCAAGTAGAGCCAGATGGGAAATGCTGGGGTGGGGATGGCTTTGTTTTTTCCCCAGGGATTTTTTAAAAAAGAACTGTTATCAGACTTTTCAGTATTGGGTTTTCTTGTTTGTTTTTTTGAGATGTGGTTAAAAAAATCAGTTGCTGGAAAAAAGATTTTGTTTTGGAAACCCCAAAGTTCCGAACAAAAATGGACAGACTTGAGGCTTAAAACAAACAAAAGGAAGTTTTTCTTCACTCAGCGCATAGTCAACTTGTGGAACTCCTTGCCAGAGGATGCGGTGAAGGCCAGAACTTTAACAGGATTAAAAAAAGAGCTAGATAAATTCATGGAGGTTAGGTCTGTCAATGGCTATTAACCAGGATGGGTAGGAATGGTGTCCCTAGCCTCTGTTTCGCTGGAGGTGGGTGACAGGGGAGGGATCATGTGAGGATTACCTGTTGAGTTCCTCCCTCTGGGGCATCTGGTATTGGTCACTGTGGGCAGACAGGACACTGGGCTGGATGGACCTTTGGTCTGACCCTGTCTGGCCATTCTTATGTTCTTATGAGGCTTTCGGTTTCTGATCTTTTGAGGAAAGGCAGGAAAACATCAACCCAAATGAGAGACTTATGCCCCAACAAATAGATTTTGGTTGAAAAGCCATTTTTTCATGGACAAATGGATTAAGGCGAAAACATTTCCATGAATTTGGAAAATGAGGGACACACGTAGCTAGAACAATCACCCCAGCTCAACGGCATTCCAGGTTGCACCTCCCTACACCGGGGCTCTCATCAGGCAACATTCGTGCTCCAGCAAGAAGGAGAGCTCCCTGGGCCAGGAGGGCCAGCAGCTGAGAGCCCTGCAAAAGGTGAGGCTGACGGTAGTGACCTCAGCAGACCGGCAGGGTAGCGGGGTGGTGGTAGTGGGGAAGGCGCAGGCAGCCTGGCAGCGGGGACAGGGCAAGCCCATCTGGAGCCACAGCAGGTCAACGGCCCGATGGAAGCCGCATGCCGGCCAGCAGCAGGACTGGTGCCGCAGCAGCAGGGCCAGGGCTGCGTGCTACCCTGCCGGCGGTGTGGCTGGAGCAGCCGGCAGTGGGACCGAAGGAGCAGGCGGTGGGGAGAGGCGGTAGGCTGAGAGGGCCGGTGGCAGGGGACCTTCCTTAGTCCGGCAAATTCCCTCATCCAGGACCTTTCAGGTCCCGAGGGTGCTGGACCAGCGAAGTCCAACCTGTATTTCAATTCGTTTAACCTGACCAGTAATTCTAGGATGAGATCATTACAGACCCAAATAACAAACTAACTCCTATTGTTTACCTCACAGGTTGAACCTCTCTAGTCCGGCACTCTCTGGTCTGGAAACATCCATCGTCCGGAATGATTTGAGGTGGCCAGATGTCCACTTTTCATGGCGTGGCCAAGTTTCCTGTGGTCCTATAAAGTTGGTTTACTGCCACCAGTCCTGGCTTTCAGTGTTCTGGGCTGTTATTTAGCTCTAATTTACCCCTAAATGTCCTCTAGCAGCCCAGTCAGCAGTGCAAGTGTTGGTAATGCTGCTAGACAATATTGACCTCCCGTGATCCGGAAAATTCTCTGGTTCAGAACCGGTCAGGTCCCGAGGATGCCAGATTAGAGAGGTTCAATCTATATTCTAGGTAGAGCTGGAGGAAATTTTCAGTGAATAGTAAATTTGCTAAAAATGCATTTTTTCTATGCACAAATATGGCACAGTTTAGCTGCCAACAAAAGAAATTCAGAAGTCAAAATGTCTTTTTGAAATGTTTTCTTTTGACTTTTCATTTCAAAGTGGCATTTTGTTCAGTAACATACCATTAAAAAAAATCTGAAAATGAACCGAAACAAAAGGAAAAAAACCTTTTTGAACAAGACATTTTGTTTGTCTTGAAACTTTAAAAAAAAATATTCAGGGAGGAAAACATGAAGAAAAAAATTAGACTTGGTTCAACCCACATTGATTTTTTTAAAGTCATTTTTGGTTCAACTCCAGTTTAATTTCCGCTAATGGGACATAGAGACACACTTAAAATTATATCCCCCTACAAAATTTGAGTTGAGATTTGTTGAGAATTTGGTTCTGTCTCATTTTCAGTCGTTCTTGTCTTGGGCCAACTGAAACAATAGCCTTTTTTGTTGTTGGAAGTTTTCATGGAAAAATGCCCTTTTTTAATTTTGAAAATTAGTGACCATTGTTAGTTACTAAAATTCACCCATGGTCACTCAGGGAAAAGATGGATGAACAGGGATTTGAACTGCCGAGGACCAGATAAGTGCTGTAACCACTGGCCCATCATTCCTTTCACTTCATTATTGGCGAATACTTTTGCCACAAAGAATAGTCCAGTGGCACCTTAGAGACTAACAAAAATATTGGATCATGAGCTTTCACGGGTAAAACCCACTTCCTCAGATGAGTTAGAGTGGAAAAGATCTGATGAAGTGGGTTTTACCATGAAACCTCCTGATCCTATATATTTTTTAGACTCTACGGTGCCACAAAATTACTCATTTTTTAAAAGTTACAGACGAACACTGAGACTTTTGCTACAGAAATGCTTAGTTGACGGCAAAGGCATTCATCCGCACCGAAATAAAACACACGACTCCCTGTACTTCCACGACTAGACACTCTTCCCCAGACACTTGCGAAGATAAAAACGGTTAACACAAAGTCGTGTGGAAAAGTGAACAGAAAGGTCACTCACGTGGTCAGCTGCCTCTCGAAGCAGACCTGGCAAACCTATTTGAGAATATATTTTCCTCCGCTCTTCACCCCAGCGTAATCAAGGCTGACTGAGCAGTGACACATCACAGCAAACCCAGAATTTTCATCTTTTGGAGTCTTGCGCTTAGACTCAGCATGTGATTTTTACCGAACTGCTTGCATCTTGTTGATGGATATAACAACGCTAACTGCCAATTTACAGAGCACTAGTCAGCCAGACGCTCTTACAGCACTTTACAGATTTTTTTTCTAGATATACAGGAACCACTTGGCCCATTATACAGATTACACTTCGCTTTCAGAACTCTAATGGCCGAGAGAAAGGAAGGGACAGTTTGCTCACAAGCCCGGTATTTTTCAATGATGATACTTAGCATGCCATAAAGGCCATTTCCCTGCCCCCCCCCCGAAATAAGTTGTCACAGATTTGCAGACTTGTTGGCTGACAAACAAGGAAGACAGCCCGTTTATTACTGCGCTGACAGCAACCCTTCTTTGTTGTGTTTTGCTACGGCCCCTCAAGAGCTCTTCTAAGCAAGACTTTGGTCACATTTTGAAACACGGGACAGTCCCTTTTTACCTTCACTAGCCACATCATCCCTGAGGGAGGGGGGGGGGACGTTGTGGGGATGTCTGAGAGATACCAGTACTGATCGTCACCTGCTCCATTTTCCATACTGTGAAACTGGCCACTCATACACTTTTCAAAAGAATCATAGAATACTAGGACTGGAAGGGACCTCGAGAGGTCATCAAGTCCAGTCTCCTGCCCTCATGGCAGGACCAAATACTGTCTAGACCATCCCTGAAATTCCTCCAAGTTTTTTCTCTGACCTGCCACGCGGCTGACGGGGGAGCCCCGTGGAATAGAAATCAAGGCTCTGGTGCTTCAGGGCACTTGGACATCTTCACCTTTCCACAGTCTACATATCAATTAGGCCTTGTAGTGGGGTCCCATCTTGCAACGCTGCCC
This sequence comes from Rafetus swinhoei, assembly GCA_019425775.1. Classification (NCBI taxonomy): domain Eukaryota; kingdom Metazoa; phylum Chordata; order Testudines; family Trionychidae; genus Rafetus; species Rafetus swinhoei. The sequence continues at coordinate 54,481,093 of CM033432.1, read as the reverse complement.
CACTCTGGCCAGAAGGGGTTAAACAGGGTAGGGGGAGACTGCGCAGAGCCCTGGCCAATCAGGGAAGGGCTTAGAGGGAGCCAATGAGAGAGCAGCTTGCTGGGGCAGCCCTGTATATAAGGAGCTGCTCAGCAGAGCAGAGGGTTGTCAAGGGTGCAGGTCCAGTTCCCAGAGAAGCACCTTAGAGGGAGCAGGGCTGGGCAGGCTCGGTGAACCTAGAAACAGAGACTCCAGCCTGATACCTGCCAGGCTGCAGGTCTTGATATAAGGGCCAGGAGGGTGCGAGGATCACAGGGCCGTGGCCCAGGAACAGGAGGTACTGAAGAGGGGAGAGGAGGAGGGCAGGACAAGGCAGCCACCGGAGGGTCTCTGCACTGGGACCTAGCATAGCGGGTGGGCCTGGGTCCACCCCCTTCTCGAGTGGAGCGTGGCTTGTCCCTGACGGGCTGGGCTGAGGAAGCCATTGGCCACAGCGGCGTGCGTGCTGCAGAGGAGTGAAGACGTGCCCTAAAAGGGGGCGAGGGTGGTGGGCACGTCCGGAGGGCAGTGTCCCGCAGCGGACGCCATGATCCGGGGAGCGCCCCTTGTGCGCCGCCCTTCGCTCGGTACAACGCCCGCGCTATGGAGAGGGTGAATGACCCATTCCGCACACATCACCAGCGACCAGAGACTTCAGGCCACTCCTCAGAGCGAGGCTGCTCATCTGGAAGGGACGCCGTGTCACAGAAAGCTCCCTCACCTATGAACGGTCGAGAGAACATGAGCTAGGAGGGAAGGCTGAAGGAATCGGGCTTGGTTAGTTTGGAAAGGAGAAGACGGAGAGGGGACAGGATAGCGGTTTTCAGGTATCTAAGAGGGTGTCACAGGGAGGAGGGAGAAAAACTGTTCTCCTTGGCCTCTGAGGACTGGACAAGATGCAATGGGCTTAAATTGCAGCAAGGGAGGTTTAGGTCGGACATTAGGGAGAACTTCCTGCCTGTCAGGGTGGTGAAACACTGGAATAAATTGCCTGGGGGGTTGTGGAATCTCCATCACTGGAGAGATTTAAGAGCAGGTTGGACAGACAGCTGTAGGGATGATCTAGACGGTGCTTGGTCCTGCCGTGAGGGCAGGGGACTGGATTCGATGGCCTCTTGAAGTCCCTTCCAGTCCTAGTGCTCTATGATTCTATCCAGTCCCATCAGGCGGCCTCTCTGTGTTTTTAAGTTGAGCCTACCGCAATATATTACATTGAACGTTGTTTTCGAGACAGGGGAACACCTGGGCATACTGCAAAATTGCCTCTTTATTTATCTGAATGCTCTGGGCCGCACTGTGGTTCCTGTGTGTTCCTGTGACCGAGAGACTCAGTATTATTGCAAAACACATTGTAGACAAAAAAACACATAATTGAAGTGAGGCAGCCAAGATTAATTTGTGTTATCAGGGGAGGTTACGGCAGCAGTAAATCACTCTCGCTGCATAAGCACTTATCCATATTTCCATATTAAGACAGAACTTGGGCAGTCGGCCTCAGCTCTTTAAGAGGTGTCCCCCTGTCTTAGCGCTCTCGTTTTATATGGCAGCCCCAGGCCGGGGGAGAGGACATCAGAGTGACCCACAGAGGGAAATGAGCAATGCGTGGGGTTTCACGCCCCTCTGGCAGGATGTAGGGGGCAGCGCTTTGGTAGCTGGCCTCCCCTGCCCTCTTTCACCAGGCCTGAAGCCAGCCAAACAGAAGAGAGGGCAGAACGAAACTAAGGCAACGCCATAGGAACTCCCATGATGCTCCGGGCGGAATGGTGGTGGCGGGAGAAATGCCTCCCTCCCCGGAGACATACAGGTAGCAGGATGAGCCCCCTTCTGCAACCCATGAGTGCAGCGGGGCCTGCACCCTTTGGCAGCTCTGGGGAGGGTAGCTAGGATCACCAGAAAGGCGGGGGTTGGGGTAGCAAACCACTCCCCTGCCCTCAGCATCTGTGATAGGTGTGATTAAGAGGAGACTTGTGACGTCCCTGTCTGGCTTTCCACAGCAGCGCAGGCATGGCCCTCGTGGCAGCCACCCCCATCTTTCTCCTCACCATCCCATTAGGCTCCCACCTAATGGCCGTAGGGTGCCTACTGAGACCCACCCAGAAGGACTGGGTGGGGCAGAACGCATCTTGGCTCTGCTTGGGCTCCCTGCTGGGCCACAGGTCAAGGTGTGGGCGACACTCGTGAATAGGACCCAGCATTTCAAAGGCCTTCTTCCTCCTGGCACCGTCTGTGCCCTCCCGGCCTGGAAAATCCGAGGGGAGGTGCTGGCTGGCAGCACCTTGGTGCACCCACCTCAGGATACATCGGGCCGTTCCCGTGCTGCCCTAGGAAAGAAGTGGTAGGTGATGTGCACCACCCCAAGAACAGCCCGGGGCGGCCCTGTCGCTCTGAAACACCCGTGTGACTTATACCAGGAGCAGAGTGCCCCCGCACACACACACACTCCCTCTCCACAGCTGCACGCACCGGGAGGGTGCTGTCCCGTTGCCTGGCAAACAGGGAGAGGCTCCGTTCTCCCCAGGCCTCACACCACCATCGGCTTCAGGGAGAGAGGAAGCAAAGCACATCCCTGGCTTATTCCTGTGGGCCTCGTGCCAGGGCACAGGGCGGGTGCACAAGGTGTGTGTGTGTGGAGGGGCTCGTCAAACGGCAGGTCAACCTGAGAACCTCTCACAGGCCTGGTCTCTTTGAAGTCAATGGGGCTAAGTGTCAGTAATTACACGCTAATGTGAGAACATAAGAACATGAGAACGGCCAGATGGGTCAGACCAAAGGTCCATCTAGCCCAGTGTCCTGTCTTCCAACGGTGGCCAAAGCCAGGTGCCCCAGAGGGGAGCGAACAGCACAGGGAATCATCAAGTATTCCAACCCTTGTCACCCATTCCCAGCTTCTGGCAAACAGAGGCTAGGGACGCCCTCCCTGCTCATCCTGGCTAATAGCCATTGATGGACTTAACCTCCATGGATGTATCTAGTTCTTTTTTGAACTCTGTTAAAGTCCTGGTCTTCACTACATCCTCGGGCAAGGAGTTCCACAGGTTGACTGTGCGCTTCATGAAGAAAAACGTCCTTTTGTTTGTTTTAAACCTGCTACCTATTCATTTCATTTGGTGGCCCCTCATTCTTATGTTATGGGAGGTTTACAGCCTGGCTCAAAGATCAGAATTGCAGTAGGGAAAATGCCTTAGCGAGGTATCTGTGTTAGTCTGTAACTTAAAAAACGAGCAGTCCTGTGGCACCTTAGGCTACGTCTACACAGCAGCGTTATTTCAGAGTAATTGACATTATTCTGATATAACAAAGAGCGTGTGTACACTGCAAGCCATTATTTTGTAATAATGTCGATCTGGAGGACTTCTTACGCCGACTCCTGGTAACCTTCCTTTCACGAGGAGTAAGGGAAGTCAAACGAAGAGCATTCTTCCTTGGCGTTCCTGCTATGTAGACAGTGCCAAAAGCCAAATCCAGCGATTTCGACTTCAGCGGGGGAGGAGTAACTCAGTGGTTTGAGCATTGGTCTGCGAAACCCAGGGCTGTGAGTTCAGCCCTTGAGGGGGCCATCTAGGGCTCTGGGGCAAATCTGTCAGGGATGGCGCTTGGTCCTCCTGTGAAGGCAGGAGACTGCTGGACTCGATGACCTTTCAAGGTCCCTTCCAGCTCTATGAGATAGGTATGCCTCTATATTAGGTATGCCGTTGCGTCGCTTAATTTAGCTTTAGCCCTGCTGTGTAGACGTGCCCTTAGAGACCGTAGCGGGTTCAACTCACTTTCACAGCTTCTTCCCTCAGAGTGGCTTTGGGGAAGTAGCTGGCTGCTCCGACGTGCCCCCTTTGGGTGTGGTGTTGTCTTCAGGGCACTGCCCTCCGGCAGTGAGCACTCCGATCTTGGTCCGCGCCCCCTTCCGGGCGGGAGTCATTGTTCTTCCTCCGCTCCTCCTCCAGGGTCCGCCCTACTCCCTAGGACCCCAGTTCTTCTCCCACTCTGCCTGCCCGGTTGCCTCCTGCAACCCTGCCTTGCGGACTTATGGCCTGGGGCTTCCCTGGCTCAAACTCCCCCAGCCCACCGCAGCTGCCTCCTTGCAGCCTGGCCTTTTAGGGCTGCCTCCATGCGAGCCCTGCCCTCCATGACTGCCTCCTTGCAGCCCCTAGGGCCTTAGGCCGGGTAGCCTGGGTTTGCTAGGCCGATGCCTCTCTCATTGCAGGCAGACAGGCAGATAGATCTGCTCCTCCTCCCAGGATCTGCTCTTATAGTCTCCAGCTGGGCCCTCCTTATTTGCCTCAGCTGGGCTTCCCCCTGACGCCAGCTCCCAGCCCCTTAAAGGGCCAGTGCAGGGCAACGCCCTGCCACAAGACCAACCAAATGACAGAATCATGAGTGTTTGTGGGTACAGCCCACTTCTTCAGATGGGTAGGGAAAATGTCAGAGTGGTAGCTGGACTTCTCGGTCACCACCAAAGCTCTGTTTTATGTAAAGCCAATCAGAGCAGGGGATCGAAAACCCCTTTTTTATTTTCGGTCAGGCAAGAGAAGCCCATCCTGGAGATGACATGGCTCCCTCCTCGTATCCGAACAAACCCAGCCTCATGGCTTCATTTATTCCAGAAGGACTGGCTGGCATCCAGAGTCCCCGTCCATCTCCCTGCTCCTCCTCGTGCTGAATCCAATCCATCCATTACCCATTTCCCTTCCCTTTGACGCTAGTAGAATTTATTCACCTATTTCCTGCCTGAGCAGAAAAAGCAAAAGGGAAAGTTGCTGATTGATTTCACTCTTGGAAAGTCCCTGTCATCTTGTTTGATGACTTCATTGTAAAACCGAAATAGGCAAGGCAACAGCCATGTTTTCAGAACAATTTGGAGCACGGGGAGGTGGGTGGGGGAGGGAAGGAAGAGGAGGAGGGGGGCCCCGGGAAGTTGATGGCCTTTATTCTTCAATTCCCATGTTGTGTCTGCCGTGCTGCAGGCTACGGCCAGAAAACAAAATTGTTATGATTCTTATTAGTTTTTATTTTATAAAGCCCGAACAGCGCTCCGTCGGGGGTTTCGAACCAGGGCTGCAAATCATAGGCATGCCAGCCTGGCAGGGTACCTCACCGCTACACTAATGTACTACCGGGCTTCAGGAGCAAAAACATCCGTCTTTGTGCTTATCACTAGTCGGCAGCCTGGTTAGGCCTGGCATCATGGCTGGGTCACCGATTCCAATCCGCCCCACTTCAGAATCCCTTGTTTTGCTTGGTTTGCCGGCCTCTGCGACAGGACGCGGTTCTGGGATTTACGATTAGGCATAGGGACTTTTTCCGATTGCTTCGTCCTCCAGTATCGGGTGTTGTAAACATTTCTAGAGGCTCGGGGGAGGGGAGGGGGGAGAGCGTGGAAAAAAGGATGGCTGGATTGTGGCTTTGGCTCCATTTCCACTGTACTACAGCTGGGTCAGCGACGTGGCAAACATGTATCTGAAATCCAAATCGGCCGGGGACGATGCCATGTTCAAATAGTTGGCAATTTATCATCAAGACGTACAATAATAGATTGGGTTAAAAATCATGATTAAGAAAAACCCTCCTTCGGTTCTTTTGCATTGCTTTTTGAGGCAGTAGGGTGCATGTTTTCCAGCAATTCTCTACAACCATGATGCAGTAGGGAGTCGCCAAATGAAATGAATAGGGAGCAGGTTTAAAACAAACAAAAGGAAGTTTCTCTTCATGCAGCACATAGTCAACCTGTGGAACTCCTTGCCAGAGGATATGGTGAAGACCAGGACTTTAACAGGGTTCAAAAAAGAACTAGATACATTCATGGTGGTTACATCCATCGATAGTTATTAGCCAGGCTGGGTAGGGATGGTGTCCCTAGCCTCCATTTGTCAGGGCCTGGAAATGGGTGACGGGTGTGATCACTTGATGATTCCCTTTTCTGTTCACTCCCTCTGAGGCATCTGGCATTGGCCGCTGTTGGAAGACAGGACACTGGGCTAGATGGGCCTTTGGTCTAACCCAGTCTGGCCGTTGTATGTTCTTATGTTCAGAAGCTAGAGATGTGCTTCTCTCTTTAAATGAAAGCCAAGAATCTCATGGCTCCGGGAAGTAGCGATTTAAGACAAACACCAAATGGTTTGGGAGACTGCTAATAAAATGACAACTCTGATCCCTTCTATTTATGCCAGCTTTATGCTTTAAAGCTTATGTGACTGGTTTTGTGTTTTGAGCTGTGAGAGGCCAAGGACGCAGGGAGAGTATTTCTAAATCATTAGCTTCCTGAAACAAAATGAAACAATGCCCCATGAGAGGGGAAGGTGGAAGGAACCAAAGCAGGGAGGTGATCTCTCTCTGTACAAGCAATGTGTATAACACCCGGTACTGGAGCATTGTGAACTGCATTTCTGGAGTTCCCATTTTTTGAAAAATTGGAGTGTGTGCCGAATGGAACCGCAAAAATGATGGACGGCCTGGAAAGACAGTGAGAGACAGAAAGCGCTCACGGTCCTTGATAACAGTGCGCAAAGTACCTTCCCAGGGAGAAAATACTAAAGAGCTTTTTAGTCTCCTGGGAAAGGCAGTCGAAGAACCAGAGGCTGGAAGCTGCCATCAGGCACGTTCAAATGAGAAAACAGGCTCGTTTCTAACGGCGTGGGCGAGTAACCATCAGGACACGCTGCCAAGGGAAGTGGTGGGTTCCCTTTCCACCATCACATCGAGACGGGAGGCCCTTCTGGAAAACATGCTTGGCTCAGACAGATGGTTCTGGGTGCCGGAAATAAAGAGTCCTTTTTTCTAACGCACCCAGGAAGGAACTTGAGGTATTGTATAAACCTTTCCTGCCTCCTAATAGGAGGAGAGTGGAGAAGATGGATGGTTAATATTCATTAGTGCTTGGATAATGTAAGGAAGATGATGGTAACTGTTAATACAAATAGAATTGATGGTTTTCCTCCCCTGCCTGTGTCAATATACGCCCTCGGAAGGATTTCCGGCTGGTTACACCACCTGCTTTCCTGCAAAGGATTTTAAAATAAGCAGCACACATTTTTTCGGGGGTGCTTGGGCTTTGATTATAAAAAAAGGTACAAGAGACCCCTCTGGTTTATACACGATGCATGTGTGATAACAGTGCCACATTCCCGCCTCTGACAGGGCTCCGAGAAGGGGTGACGCTTTGCATTCGGCTGACCTCCGGTTGTGTTGGCGCGCTAGTGAGGAGAGGGACGCATACAAGGCGGACCGCAAGGAGGTTGTTCTGGTTGTCAATGGCAACAAGTTACCGCGGGACGGCCTGGGGTGAGATTTCAGCCCAACCCTTCCTCCTCATAAACAGGGCAGGAGACAATGGCTAATACAGGAGCTGTGCTCGGAACAGGGCCTGCACGGTGCCGGGAGCTGTGGGTAGGCCACCAGGTGCACCATGGGAAGGGAACAGTCAGCCAGGCTGGCTCGTGTCCTGGTAGGCGGAAAGCAGCCATTCAGCTGCCGCTTGTCAGGGCTGGAGCTGCGTGAAAATGCCTGACAGCGGCTGTAGCACTGCTGGGTCACCTGCATGTGGTAGCTCGAGCCAGGTCGAAGGGAGGCGGCTGTAGCCAAGCAGTTCATTTGCACGTTGAGGATGGCGCTTCAGCCCCAGTCTGCTCCCACGTGCTTGTTCTCCTCCCCCTAATTGACAGGGATGGAGTGTGCACGCTGGGGCCTGGATGTGAGACAGGGTAGCCTTGCGATTCCTCTTCTTCTCCCCAACACCATCTTGCCTCACGCTTGCCGGGAAGCAAAATCACCTCGTGTGGTGTGCTGCGCTCCAGCTAAGGAACTGCAGAATCAAGGCCCGAGCACAAAGGTAGGCAATAATTTTTGGTGGGGACCATGCCAAGATGTAAGTGGTCAAGGGCCCACAAGGGAAGAGGTAGATACGCTGGAGGGCGGAGATAGGGTCCAGAGTGACCAGGAGAGATTAGAGGATTGGGCCAAAAGAAATCTGATGAGGTTCAACAAGGACAAGTGTAGAGTCCTGCACTTGGGACGGAAGAATCCCAAGCATTGTTACAGGCTGAGGAGTGACTGGCTAAGTAGCAGTTCTGCAGAAAAGGATCTGGGGATTGCAGGAAGCTGGATATGAGTCAACAGGGTGACCTTGTAGCCAAGAAGGCTAATGGCATATTAGGTTGCATTAGGAGGAGCATTGCCAGTCGATCCAGAGATATGATTATTCCTCTCTATTCGGCTCTGGTGAGGCCACATCTGGAGTATTGTGTCCAGTTCTGGGCCCCCCACTATAGGAAGGATGTGGACACATTGGAGAGGGTCCAGCGGAGGGCGACCAAAATGATTCGGGGGCTGGAGCACATGATCTAAGAGGAGAGGCTGAGGGATTTGGGTTTGTTTAGTTTACAGAAGAGAAGAGTGAGGGGGGATTTAACAGCAGCCTTCAACTCCCTGAAGGGGGGTTCCAAAGAGGATGGAGAGAGGCTGGTCTCAGTGGTGGCAGATGGCAGAACAAGGAGCAATGGTCTCAAGTTGCAGTGGAGGAGGTCCAGGTTGGATATTAGGAAAAACTCTTTCCCTAGGCGGGTGGTGAAGCACTGGGATGGGTTCCCTAGGGAGGGAGTGGAATCTCCATCCCTAGGGGTGTTTAAGTCCCGGCTGGACAAAGCCCTGGCTGGGATGATTGTGTTGGGGTTGGTCCTGCTTTGGGCAAGGGGCTGGACTCAATGACTCCTGTGGTCTCTTCCAGCTCTAGGGTTCTGTGATTTTCTGTGGAGGGGGTGTGGGTCTGGGACAGAGGTTGGGCACAAGAAGGGAGCTCAGGGTAGGGCACTGGGGTGCAGGAGAGGGTGTGGGGTTTGAGAGGCAGTTTGGGTGAAGGAGGGGTTGTGACCTGGGGCCGGGGATTGGGGTGCAAGGTTTGGGAGGGGGTATGGGTGCCCTAAAGAAACCCACACAACTCCCATAGAAAAGTCACTGGAGACCCCTGGTTCAGTCTCTTAGTATTTTCAGCAAGGACTGGACAGTGTCCGCCTTCCCCCATTCACAACCCAAAAGGAACTGAAGAAATGAATTAAATTAAATAACTATAAAGTTTTATGACGAAGAACCAAGTAATATTCTAATTTTTACAACATAACACAGCTATTTTATAACCCACAGAACATTATCTTCACAGTCCCAATCAACATCAATAAACAAAAACAAATGGAAACGTGAACCGTTCAGTCCACACAGGACACAGGGAGGAGAAATGGAGAGGTCCCTAAAGCGTTGGTTTAGTTCATCTGCGTCTCAGTGAGGGTCTTTGATCCCCAAGGCTGTACAATTTGTTGAGTCTAAAACATTTTCTCTCGGAACTCGGACAAACTTTTCCTCTGCTGTGGATCCTGGCTAGCCAGTCAGCACGCTGGTTAACCCTCAGATAAGTCACTAGCAGATAGATTTAAAGAAAACCCTGTTACAAGAAAATACAAAACCTGAGAACAAGACAATAGAAATGACTCTTTCCCCCATTGCTTCACGTAAAGAAACGTCGATGAAGCATACGAGATGAGAAAGCAACTGGAGCCGTGTGGGAAAATCAAAGCAACATTCCCAGCATACAATGAAAACAGAAGAAGTTCTTTTTTCTCTCCCGGTTTCCGCTGGCTGTTATTAACGTTGCCCATATTTCTCTGTTAGAGGGTTAACAATAGCACGAACCTGCTGGCGCAGGACGGGACTCGCTGCGGCAGTGGCTTCCGCTGGTTGCTCCAGGGAATTAATTCTTCCTGCTGAGCACCTCCTACTGGCTGGTGTCTCCCCCGTCCTTGCCACGCTCATGCTCCGAACCCCTGTTGCTCCCAGGCCATGGCATCCTCTTTGGGACCCTGTCCTCTGGCAATGCCCACCACAGTGGCCTCTCGCCCCTCTTCCAGGGGTGTATATCAGCTGCCCTCAGTTTCCCCTGCCACTGTGGCCAACTGTGGCCCCAAGGCCTAGCCCCTCTGCCTCAGGGGCAAGCCACAGTCTGCATGGGCCACACCTTGGTGGCTAGGTGTGGCCCCAAAGGGAAAGGGTGGACCCAGACCCAGTCACTACTCCAGGTCCCGACCCAGGGACCCTCTGGTGGCAGCCTTGTCCTGCCTCCTCTGCTCCCCTTCACTGCCTCTTGTTCCCGGGGCCGCTGCCTCGGTGACTCCTGCACCTCCCGGCCCTTGTCGCGAGGCCTGCAGCCTCCTTCTCTGGCCCCCCTGAGCCTGCCCGGCACTGCAATACTGAAGGTGCCTTCTCTGAGGGAACCTGTCCTGCACCCTCCCTGGTCACAACTCCAACTGCCTCTCTCTGCTGGGCAGCTCCTTATATACAGGGCTGCCCCAGCAAGCTGCCTTCTGATAGGCTACATAAAAGCCTCTCACTGATTGGCCAGGGCTCTGCGCAGGCTCCCTCCAGCTGGCCTATTGGACCATCCCCAACTCCAGAAGCTTCTGGATGTGGAGTGATACATCTGCCTAGCCACAATGACCCAGACACAGCTCACTCCTACCTTCCCCCCAGGCTCACTTGAAGTGAAATCTCCCTGTTACTTATGCCTACACTGCCGGTGCCTCAGGCGCCAGACAGGCATTAGCAGAGCTCGCACTAGCGTGCGACAGTTAGTTACGTGAACGCCGGAGTCCTCTGGTGCGCTCGCACAAGCTGCTGGCACAAGGGCTTGTGTGACCTGGGCTCTAGGATCACTCCCAGCCGGAGCGTAGCAGGGGAGGGTGTGCAGTCTTTACAACCCTGACAGTCACGGCCATTTTGTGGGCCCCTTGGGCCTGGAGCCATCTGTCCCTGAGCGCAAATGGTAGGACACATACAGCCACTGAGCCCAAAGCAGAGACTGCGGGGGTAGGAGGAGAGAATTAAACTCTATCAGCGGTGGGTACCGCACTCTCTACATGCGGCCGAAAGACAGGCGGGCCTGGTGAGCAATCTAGTCGTCAGATTCCCCTTTTGTGCTCATTGTCCCCAAAGAGGGCACGGCTTTGGCATGCCTACAAAGGCTGCGCTTTCGCCAAGCCACCTAGGGGAGTTAGGTGCCCAGGGCCACACATGTCCCTGAGAATTCTGCATTGCTATCCCTTAGGGCTCTTTGAAAAACCTCCGCCTAACGTACCCTTCTAAGGAACACGAGCAACATTTGTAACCATCAAAACCTGTTTGTGGATCCTAAACAGTCGGAGGCTAATAACCCGGGCAGCTCCTGGGGCGTTGTAGGCATTCTCCAGGGAGGAGGCTAAGGGGATGCAAAGCGCTCTGACCGGGTGGCTTGCCCGCAGATGGGCGCCTTGTCTCTGGCTTCCCCGCTGTCAGGTGTCTGCTACACACTGCTGTCGGGAAAGCACGCACGTACCACAACTCAGACAGCCCCGGATGCAAGCCAGACGACCATCCCTTCATTTACACGTAAAGTTATTAGCTTCAAGGCCCGTGGCTGGGATCAGGGTCCCACTCTGTCTAAACCATCATTTTGGGGTAATAGATTCAGTGTCGCGAAAGTGACAAGGCTGGTTATTGTCAAGCGCAGCCACCGAGAAACGCATCGTTAACCAAGTGTAAAACACGAAGTTGGAGTCTGCTCCTTCCAAGCACGACCATACACTTCTCTCATCCAGTGCTGTTGCAAAAGGGCTGGGAGTCACATCTCTCTGTAGAACTAGCCACCATCAAAACAACAGCCTCCACCCCTCATATACCTGAGTCCTCTTCGGCTCAGCTATACCGTGACCACAACCATCAGACTGCATTACGCATTGTAATCAGGATATTGTATTCATGCTAAGACTGAAAGAACTGGGTTTGTTTAGTTTAGAAAAGAGAAGACAGAGAGGGGACATGATAGCAGTTTTCAAGTACCTAAAAGGGTCTCCTTGGCCTCTGAGGATAGTACAAGAAGCAATGGGCTTAAATTGCAGCAACGGAGGTTTAGGTTGGACATGAGGAAAAACTTCCTACCTGTCAGGGTGGTTAAACACTGGAATAAATTGCCTGGGGTTGTGGAATCTCCATCAGTGGAGATATTTAAGAGCAGGTTAGACAGACATTTATCAGGGATGATCTAGACGGTGCTTGGTCCTGCCGTGAGGGCAGGGGACTGGACTTGCTGACTTCTCGAGGTCCCTTCCCGTTCTAGCATTCTATGATTCTATGGGTGAGTCTACACTGCACCCTTAGCTCAAAATAAGATACGCAAATTTGCAAATTTCGATTCTTTTTCAAAATAAGCCAAATTTTGAAATAACACACTATTTGGAGACATCCCTTATCCCTTGTGCAATGAGGTTTACAGGGATGCCGAAATAGAGTATCCGCTATATTTCGCACTAGCGGGCACGTTCAAAAGATGTGGGATAGTTATTTCCGGATACCTCTGGTGTCCCAAAATAACATTGCAGTGTAGACATACCCTATGATTCTATGTCAATTTCAAAACTGTTCCCTCTTTGTTGGCCTCAGAGCTTTGCTAGTCCAGTTCAGGTGTTCTAGTTCTTGCTACCAGTGAATGACCTTAAGGCTTTGTCTACACTGCACAGCTTTTAGCAACACAACTGGGTCAACATGGCCTTTTCAGCCAACAGAATACTTCCCCCTACCCTCCGGTGAACAGCGCTTGCATTGTGGTCACGATTGTCTTTTGTGTTGGGAAGGTTTAAATACCTGTGAACGACAATAGATTTTTGTTCAGTGGCCAGTGTAGACGTAGCCTTGGTCTCTCTCTTTCTCTCTCTCTTTTTTTAATTAAATGCCTTTGTGCTCTCCTGAACTTCAGAGGTAATCTCCCATCAAACTGCTCACTTGCCTCTTGCCTCATATTATTAAAGGAAACTAACAATTTGTCTTGGGAGTGATGTGATACATCGAAGTCAGGAGGAAAACACATTGGAAGCTAGATGTTAGGGAACTACTGCCATTAAAAAGCTAAGGGTCTGATTTTTCAGAAGATGTCCTTTTGTGCATGCCCACTCAAACACCTCCACGGCCCCTTTTCCAGCACAAAACCCCTGTGTGCACCCACATTATTTCCTGCACAATGCCCAGGCTGATGTTTGCCCATGCAACCTCACCAAGAAACGGTTTCTTTTCCGTGGAACGGAACGTGAAGCAGGGATGCGTGCGAATGCTAACTGACAACGAAAGACGAGTGTTCACAAAATGCATTGTGGATGAAGGGGTGTTCCGTTGGATAGAGAACGTATTTGGGGAAAGTGGACTCTTTTAAAAAATCCCATTTGTAATACAGATTGAGCCTCTCTGATCCAGAACTCTTTGGTCCGAAAACATCCATCCGGAATGACTGTAGTTAGCCAGATGTCCACTTTTCATGGGCGTGGCCAAGTTTCCCGTGGTCCCATAAATTTTGTTTACAGCCACCAGTCCTGCCTCTGTGTTCTGTGCTGTTATTTCACTCAAATTTACCCCTAAATGTCTTCTAAGTGCCCAGTCAGCCACAGCATCACCAACACTGCCACTAGACATGGTCTGGCAAATTCTCTCATTTGGAACTGGTCCGGTTCCGAGGGTGCTGGACAAGAGAGGTTCAACCTGTAACAAAAACCAGCTTAGTAGTTATTTATCTGGATAACATTTAAGTGCACTGGAACATCATGGTCACCTTAAAAACCATATTTATCCAGTGCCACGTGACTGTGAATTTGCGAGAAATTGGGCTGCCTTTGTGAAATGTGAGAGTTCGACAGAGGCGCCGAAACCATCCTACCGAATGCAGGTGCAATTCAAAATGGTGAACGATCGATGTAAGGTGAAGCCATCGTGGTCCGTGTTATGCCGCATGATGTTTTCCCTAGGATTTCTCACGGAAGGGAATATTCAGAGCCCGTGTTTAAAAGAAAGTGCACAATTGAAAAACATATTGGCCCTCTGCATTTGCACTGGCCAACAGCCGAATCCACCAATGTTCCAACCCCTGTGCCCTGATGGCAAAGGGCAAGTGATCCAATTCTGTCTTAGGGCAAATTCTGCCACCCACGATCCCAGTGATTGTAAAAGTCATTTGTGATGCCAACTGCTCTTCATTACGCGTGAAAGGGGCAGGCTGGGATTCTGAATTAGTTTCCTGGTTGTTCGACCAGGTTTCCAACAAAAGGGATATTTGCGTATGTTGGAGTGTGGAGATTCCTGGAATCTGGAAGGAAAAGTCAGGATAAGGGATGCCCTGAAGTAAAGGTGGGTTCTGGCGTGGCCTAGGGGATAGGGCATTCACCTGGGGAGGGCCGGGTGGTGGGCTCAGGCTCCACGCCCACCCCCCCAGGACAACCAACACCCAGATAGCCCCAGTTGATACATTACCATCATTTTCACCACACTTTATTCATTCACAGTCCTGGCAGTAAAAGTTGGCCTCGTGAAAGCACTGTGAAATACCCTGACATCTGTCCACATGTATCAAACGTCCTAGCTCTGACACTGAAAGAGGAATGCATATCCCTCGTGGAGAGACGATTGTTCAAATATTATCCAGAGTCCAATCCATGTTTCTTCAGAAACGTAGAAAACACCTGGCAGACGGATGGGGAAGTAAGTGCAAAATGACGGCAGCCTGACCGAGAAGGCCAGAGGGGAACGGAGACTCTCCTAAACAAGGGAAAATGTGCTTCGAATGAATAAAACCCCCTGGAGGAGCATGTTTGTTTGGAGCACTGCTTGCGCCTCGAGGAACAGAACAAGGTTAAGAGTGGCCCCCAGGGGGTGGTATTCGGCGCACACTGCTACAGCCCTTCAGAGCACGCAGCTTCCACTTGATTGATTGATTTGATTTTTCTCCACAGTACGGAACACCATATTTCTACGGCATCCACACCGGTCACTTCTGTCTGCCCCGTCCCAGACAGTTCAGTGGATTGTTGTGTGCAGAATTGCAAGGGGAAGGGGAGCCGTGAAAAGGGATTCAAAGGCAGATATGTATCAGGCAGGACATTCCAAGCGTAGAGGCCGACATGGGAGAGGGCAGAGAAACACCTGGGCAAAATGTTTCTAACGGAATGGGGGGGCGGGTAATCCCGCATCAGAAAATGCCCTTGCGTCAAAAATCAAAACAACTTTCCCCAGGCCCATGGTGATTTCAGTAAAGATGCCGTTTTGAAATTTAAAAAATATATATATATTAAGCAAAACATTTCAATGAGTTCCTATTGGATACTTACCAGAACAGAACATTTTGACTTCTTGTTTCAAAACGTATCTTGCAGTCCCATTTGACAAGGGCTATGTCTACACTGGCGGCTTCTTGTGCAAGAACATCTTGCGCAAGGGTTCTTGTGCAAGAACTCTTGTGCAAGAACACGTCCACACTGCCATGTGCAAAATGTGCTTTTGCACAAGAGCATCCATGGCAGTGTGGATGCTCTCTTGCGCAAGACAGCTCTGATGGCCATGTTGGCCATAGGGTTTTCTTGCGCAAGAAACCCCTGTCGCGCGTCCACACTGCCCTCTTACGCAAGAGCTCTTGCGCAAGAAGACTTACACCTGTTAGAAAAGAGCGCAGCTCTTGCACAAGAAGCCCTCTCTTACCAGGCTTGATCGTAAATCTTCTTGCGCAAGAGCGGGTGGGCAGTGTGGACGCTCGATGGAAGAACAGCCCTTCTTGCGCAGTAACCCACCAGCGTAGACATAAAGGAGTGGAAATTGGAAGGAAGCGGGCCGGTTTGATTGACACGCAATCGAGCCAAAGTCGTATTCCGATGGGGTTTTTTATTCAAAAATATGATTCCGCAGGCAATGTGGCAATTCTTGCTTTCTGTTCCACGTGGGCGCCAAGGGGCCAGGTGGGGAGACGGAGCGGGCGGAGGGCGGGGCAGGAGCCCACTAAAGAGTTTGAGCCAGCTGTGGAAGGGGCTTATACAGGGGTGAGGGGCAGGTAGCACTGGGACTGGGGCAGCAATCCAGGAAGATCTGTTTCGTGGCAGCATGTTTGATAGATTCTAGATGCCAATCCCCGGCAATTTCATTTTCTAGCGCCTCCTGACCAAAGAGCCCACCCCAATATCTTAGCTCTCACAGCCTCTTAGGGCTCTGGATTAGAATCCTAGAACCCCAGGGCAGGCAGAGACCTCAGGAGCCATCAAATCCAGCCCCCTGCCCAAAGCAGGACCAACCCCAACTCAATCCCAGCCAGGGCTTTGTCAAGCCAGGACAAACACCTCTAGCAGGGCCGGCCCACAACATTATGGCACCTGAGGGGGGGAGCTCAAATGATGCCCCCAGGTCCCCTCGCTTGGGGCAAAACTTGGAAAGGTCTCAATTCTGCCGCCTTCTACTCCTCTCATGGTATTGGTCTGCTACCTACATCTGCACCAGCAGCAGGCACGATTTTCTACACTCTGGGTCCTAGTGGGGCCGCCCGCCCCCGCCACGGTGAGGCACCTGAGGCGGCTGCCTCAGTTTGCCTCATGGCAGGGCCAGCCCTGTCTTCTAGGGATGGAGATTCCACCCCCTCCCTAGGGAACCCAGCCCAGTGCTTCACCACCCTCCTAGGGAAATAGATTTTCCTAATATCCACCTAGACCTCCCCCACTGCAACTTGAGCCCATTGCTCCTTGTTCTGCCACCTGTCAGCACTGAGACCAGCCTCTCTCCAGCCTCTTTGGAACCTCCCTTCAGGAAGTTGAAGGCTGCTCTCAAATCCCCCCTCAACCTTCGCTTCTGCAGGCTAAACAAACCCCAATCCCTCAGCCTCTCCTCGTAGGTCATGCGCTCCAGCCCCTGAATCATTTTTGTCACCTCCGCTGGACCCTCTCCAATGTGTCCACATCCTTCCTGTAGTGGGGGGCCCAGAACTGGACACAATACTCCAGATGTGGCCTCACCAGAGCCGAATCAAGGGGAATAATCACTTCTCTGGATCTGCTGGCCAATGCTCCTCCTAATGCACCCTAATATGCCATTAGCCTTCTTGGCTACAAGGGCGCCCTGTTGACTCATCTCCAGCTTCTCATCCACTGGAATCCCCAGGTCCTTTTCTGCTGTTAAGCCAGTCGGTCCCCAGCCTGTACCAATGCTTGGGATTCTTCCATCCCAAGTGCAGGACTCTGCACTTGTCCTTGTTGAACTTCATCAGATTTCTTTTGGGGCAATCATCGAATCTGTGCAGGTCACTCTGGACCCGATCCCTGCCTTCCAGTGTATCTACCTCTCCCGCTAGCTGAGGGTACGTCTGGACTACATCTGTTTGTCAGAAAAAGCTACGCAAAATGCGCTCTGCACTTTGCATAGCTTTTCCCGATACTTTTGTCGGAGGCTTTTCTAACATTTGGCCCATCTAGACTGGGCCAAATGTGGGAAACCCCTCCCCTTTCGAAAGGCCCCTTCTGCCTCGTAGAACAAGGAATACAGGGGCTCCTGAAACAGCGTGTTTGCTCTTCCGCAAAAAAAAGCAGAAGAGCAAACGCGTTCCCTGGACGCGGAGGAGTTTTTTCGGGATGCCTCTGGTATCCTGAAACCCCCCTGCAGTCTGGCCGTACCTTCAGTGGGGGATTGTGTTACACCTTTGCTTAATTGTTCTGTAATGCTCCTCTGTGTCCCTCAGGCTGCAAAATGACCACACGGTCTCTTCCAGGTCCCCGCCGGCCATCGCATGGCAGGATCCAGCCATTCCGTACAGTCTCCTGTTCCGCTGAAAACTTATGAGCGGTGGGATGAGCCGGGACCAACCTCCCTGTATTTCTTCTACACACCTGCATTCGCATCTCCCCTCTGCCTTGGACGGACACCGAACCATGGCCCTGAGGCTTGGCTTGCTTTCACGGGCGCTCCCTCCTCTACCCGCCCACTTAAAGGAGGAAGAGCCAATACCATGATCTCTCCCTGCTCAATAATACCGCACCTGTCCTTAAAACAGACTGGCTTTGCGGCTTGCCACTGCCGGACAGCCTCCCCGCAGGACTGCAACGCTGGGCAACGCTGATGCTAACCCGACCCCAGGCTCGATGTTGCCTCAAGGGACCATTTCCCACCTCTCGCCTTTGGAGCGATGACTCACGCCCGCTGGAGGGCAGGAATCGGTACGGAGGAAGCAAAGGAAGTTATTAAAGCGCAGCGGCCTCATCTCCTCTGCGCGGTGCCTCGTTTATCACGCTAGAAGGATAAGCCTCCCCCCCCGTTAATACCTTGGGCTCGATGGGAAGGAACGAAAACAAAAGGGAAGCCGGCCGTGGCGGGAGGCGCCGTTCGCCAGGCGGTTGTCCGGCAGCTCCGCCTCCTGCCAGTTGTTTGGTTGGCTGCTAGTAAAACATCAAAGTCCATTATTACTTAGGCGCCCACCCCCACCTCCCTCAATCCACAGCAGAGTGTAAAATTAATTTGGTGTATTTCAGAGCCGCCTGTCTTCCCTGCCTCCGCAGCTGCGAGGAAACAAATTTCCTCCTGAAGTGCTTTCCACTTGACCTGCTCTTTTCTCCACTGAGAAAATTGAGGTCAGCGGAGCGGTGTTGGGCGACGGCAGCCATTTTCACAGGGCCCTCGGTTTGCGACCGGGAGGCCAGGCCCGGGGGCCCGCACTGCCTCGACCGGCAGTTTATCACCGCGCGAGGCTCCTGGCCGTGGCTAGCACGTCTGTGGCTGGGTCCTGAGAGACGTGGGGGGATTAAGGGAGGAGGCAGCCGCATTCCCACTTGGTCCAATTATTTTTCAGGCCTCTTATACACGGTTTGAGAGGTTACGTCTGACAAGCCCAATAAATAAAGCGAAGGCAGGGAGCTGCGGCAGGGGAGGGCAGCAATCCTGCTAGGAAGCGTTTGAGAAAGGCTGGGCCTGAGGTATTTACTCCAGCCCTCCCCTTTGTGTGCCAATGAAAGGCACAGGACTAGAAGCAGTCTGATCGCGGACTGGAACATGGGGATTTTTCTGCCTAGAAAACAGGAGACTAAGGGGAGGTACAAGAGAGGTCTATAAAATCGATGACAAGTGTGGAGAAAGTGAAGAAGGAAAAGTTATTTACTTGTTCCCATAACACAAGCACTGGGGGTCACCCAATGAAATTAACAGGCAGCCAGTTTAAAACAAACAAAAGGGAGTTTGTCATGTAGCGCACTGTCAACCTGTGGAACTCCTTGCCAGAGGATGTTTTGAAGACCAGGACTTTAACAAGGTTCAAGAAAGGACTAGATAAATTCACAGAGGTTAGGTCCATCAATATTTATTAACCAGGATGGGTAGGAAAGGTGTCTAGCCTCTGTTTGTCTGGAGGTGGGTGGCAGGGGAGGGATCACTTGATGATTCCCTGTTCTGTTCACTCCCTCTGGGGCACCTGGCATTGGCCACTGTTGGAAGACAGGAAACTGGGCTGGATGGACCTTTGGTCTGACCCAGACTGACCGCTGTTATGTTCTCATGTAGCTGTTTTACAAGCTACTCTCACTGCATATAGATTTTGCTCCATAATCATGAAAATGTCCCCGCATACATGCAGGCTGAACCTTCTCCAGCTGTTTTTAAACTCACAGGCCTTGATTTCTTTTCCTCTTGCAGCAGGACAGGAGGGGAAGATGATAAATGCCTGGAATCTACTGAGGGTGGCCAGTTTGGGTTTGACTTATTCCTGGAGATTCATTAAAACTTATGGCATGTGATTAAAAATGAATCTTTCATTCCTGGCGCCTCCAGGCCAGTCCTGGAGGATCAGCAGCCCTACGTGAATTCCTGGGCACAGCCAGCATGGCCATCGTGTCCTGGCTGTAAATTAAGAGCAAGCTCAGAACTACGCTGTCTTATGCCCGCTGGGAAGCAGAGAACAGGCGGGGCTGGTGTCGGATGTGTTCGAAAGCAGCTGTCTCCATCCTAGTAAGGCCTGGACCCTCACTGTTAGAGTGGCCCAGGGAAGACTTAGGGTCTGGGTACACTGAGGGAGGTGTGACTGCAGCAGGTGTAGACATACCGCTAACCAGAGTGAAACTAGTTTGGATAACGGAGTCAGGAGGGCTTGTGACCAGAGCAGCTCACCTGAGCGGCGGCGGCATCTCTGCTTGTGAAGGGGGATCTAGCCGGTGTGAAACTGACGCTTGGCCCCCCAGCACATGGCTCCGGCGGAGAGCCCGCCCGGCCCTGTGCCTCGAGGAGCAGACTATTCAACCGCCACGACGCCTGAGAGGACACGGCCTCTTCCCGCCTCCTCCTTCACTCCTGTGCAGGTCTGAGAAAAGGAGACTGGCGAGAAAGAGGGAAGGGCGAGGGGCTGGATCACATCCTCCCCCCAACGCTGCTGCGGAGATTGAGAAGCGCTTCCTCCCCTGCAACGCAGTTGTAACTTGCTAGGGCCAGCAGGGGGCAGGTGTGTGCAGCGAAGGGCAAGCGGGTGTTCCAAGCCTTTCCTTTCTTCACCGCGCCGCTGCCATATATGGGGCCATGGCTCCTTTCTAATGGTTCCCTCTTTTCCCCACCTGCCTGGGATGCTCCCGGTGCCAGGGAGGGGGAAGCAGGCAGACAGGAGAGAGGTGAGGGGAGTGGCTTGGCGCTCTCCTGTTCTTAGGGGAGAACATTCGGAGAAGCCCGCCTTAAGTCCCGGAGAGGGACGGATTTGTGGGAGCAACCGTTGTCGGCGAGTGGGGGTGGACCTTCGGGCTGCCTAGCTGGGAAAAGGGGCACACAACAGCACCTCTTTATCAGTTCCAATGCTGAGATTTGCCACCCAACAGGCTACAGGATAAAGTTGGTTCCTGGGGGACCCTCCTGAGAAGGAAGAGGTGACTAGACCTTCCCGGAATAACTCAAGAGGCCATATTCCATCCAGTCTGGCTCACTCCTCTCACTCTGGGGCTGTGTCTAGACTGGCATGATTTTGCACAAATACTTTTAACAGAAAAGTTTTTCTGTTGAAAGTATTTGCGCAAGAGAGCGTCTATACTGGCATGTGCCTTTGCGCAAAGATTTGCTTTTGCACAAAGCATCTCTCAAGAAGAAAGCTCCGATGGCCATGCCATCGGGCTTTCTTGGCGCAAGAAATTAACGTGGCTGTCTACACTGGCCCTCTGGCGCAAGAATACTTGCGCAAGAGGGCTTATCCCTGAGCGGAGCGTCGGAGTATTTGCGCAAGAACCACTGATTTTGTACATTACAAAGTCAGTGTTCTTGCGCAAATACTCGCGGCCAGTGTAGACAGGCGGCAAGATTTTGCGCAAAAGCGGCTGCTTTTGCGCAAAATCATGCCAGTCTAGACGCAGCCTGGGACTCTTCAGTTGCAGCCAAGAGTTTACCCCTGCCGCCATGCTGTTACTCTTAGATTAGTGTCCATTGGATACAAACTCCATGGGACGCCCACATCTTGAAGTCTGTGAGCAGGTGTGGCAGCCTCATCTCAAAAACGATATCTTAACACTGAAAAAAGTTCAGAAAAAGGGCAACAACAATGATGAGGGGTTTGGAACGGCTGCCATATGAAGAGAGATTAAAAAGACGGGGACTTTTCAACTTCGAAAAGAGGAGACTAAAGGGGGATGTAATAGAGGTCTATAAAATCATGACTAGTGTGGAGAAAGTGAATAAGGAAAAGTTATTTACTTGTTCCCATAACACGAGAACTAAGGGCCACCAAATGAAATGAATAGGCAGCAGGTTTAAAACAAGGAAAAGAAAGTATTTGTTCACACAAGACACGGTCAACCTGTGGAACTCCTTGCCGGAAGATGTTGTGAGGACCAGAACACTAACAAGGTTCAAAAAAGAGCTAGATAAATTCACTGAGGATGGGTTTCCATGGCTATTAGCCAGGATGGGCAGGGACGGTGTCCCTAGCCTCCATCAGAAGCTGGGACTGGGTGACAAGGGAGGGATCACTTGATGATTCCCTGTTCTGTCCATGCTCTCTGGAGCATCTGGCTTTGGCCACTGTCAGAAGACAGGACACTGGGCTAGATGGACCTTTGGTCTAACCCAGTATGACCGTTCTGATGTTCTTAATTGTATCACATAGTCATGTATTGTTAGTTACTTGTATTACAGTTGTGCTTAGAGGCCCCAACCTCGATCCAGACCCATTGTGATGGGCCCTGAACAAATGGTCTAAGACGACAAAGAAGAGCTGGAAAGGGAAAGAGAAGAGAAATGCCTCGTCCACCTGCACGACAGCAGGTCAGACGTAGAGTTAGCAACAGAACCCGGAGCTCCTGTATTCTGACTTCCTGCTTCCCCTGTTTTGATAGTGCCTAGACATAGACATTTGGAAATCTCCTTTTAACATAGCAATCTGGGTGCTAGGGAAGGCTAGCGCTGTAACGCTCCAGGGGAAATATTTTACAAGTAAAGGCGTGTGTGTTCTGCAGAGTACGTTGTAACCTTCATTTTTCCTTACCCATATCACGGAGCTTCCATTAATCCAGATTAACCGTCTTCCTTCCGATGCACCAGTGGGATGTATTTCCCCCTTCTTCTCGCGTTTGGTTATTGACGCTCAGAGAAAACATATTGCCTTGCTAGTGTTTGGAGTGGGGCTGTGTGAATAATTTACAGCACACCATTCCCTTGACAAATTTAGCCTCTACCTCTGCTCCGAGAACGGGCGCCAGCCAACGGCAAAACCCTCCAGTTTTCTTCTGCTTTCAAATTGCTCGGCAAATTGGTTTGCAATGGCACTGTACTTTGACACCCCAAAGAAAACAAGAAGCCCGAGCATGTCGCTTGAGAGGGTGCTGGGAAAAGGTCCCAGAACAGGCAGACGCCCAGAGACTGTGACTCTGGAGAGTCCACGTGGCATTTGTCTCTTTCCAGCCTGGCACAGTCTAGCTACTAGAAGCCCCAGCCCCGTATAACAGGAGTGTGGTGAGCAAGACAGGAGAAGTCATTCTTCCGCTCTCCTCTGTGCTGATTAGGCCACACCTGGAGTGTTGTGTCCAGTTCTGGGCACCACATTTCTAGAAAGTTGTGGAGAAATTGGAGACGGTCCAGAGAAGAGCAACAAAAACAATGAAAGGTCTAGAGAACATGAGCTACGAGGGAAGACTGAAGGAATTGGGCTTGTTTAGTTTAGAAAGGAGAAGACTGAGAGGGGACATGATAGCGGTTTTTAAGTACCTAAAAGGTGTTACAAGGAGGAAGGAGAAAAATAGTTCTTGGCCTCTGAGGATAGGACAAGAAGCAATGGGCTTAAATTGCAGCAAGGGAGGTTTGGGTTGGACATGAGGAAAAACTTCCTGCCTGTCAGGGTGGTGAAACACTGGAATAAATTGCCTGGGGAGCTTGTGGAATCTCCATCACTGGAGATATTTAAGAGCAGGTTAGATAGACATTTGTCAAAGATGATCTAGATGGTGCTTGGTCCTGCCGTGAGGGCAGGGGACTGGACTCAATGGCCTCTCGAGGTCCCTTCCAGTTCTAGTGTTCGATGACTCTATGATTCATCCCTTATTTAACAGCAATTGTGTAAGTACGTCCCGCTGACTCCACACATGGAGAAGCTGCTCATACGCTTCAAGTTACACACCCGCTTAAGGGTGTTAGTGAACTGAGACCCCGGCAAGGTGACAAACAAAGAGGGTGATGGTGTTGTAGCAAATGATAACCCTTTCGTTTCTGAGCCGCACAGTTCGTCCCCGAGGTGTCTCTCCTGGAAATAATTAGGCTGCGGTTTCAGACGGATTGACTGGGCGCTGAGTTTCAATTTAACTTCGGCTTGTCACATTCGCTCAAAAGCAATTCTAGAAGCCTGCCAGAGAGCTCGCTGGCGAGCACGTGCTCCGAGAAAGCGCCATCAACCCACCCAAAACTCCATCATTTCAAAACCCAATTAAGGTTGCTAAGTGACAATAATATGGGTATCTTTCACAGCGTTTACAAAACTGAAGGACTTAAAAGGAAGGGAATGAAGAGTTGATGAGATCATAAATCTCCCCCTTCACATATAAACCACAATCTTATTAACCTGGCCAGGTTCCAAAGAATGCCTCTTTCATTACGGCACAGCCACCTTTCAACACGGACCCTGGGATGCGTTGGGTCTCTTCACTTGCTTGGTATGTTGATTTCAATAGTCACCCATTTCCTTTGAAAACATGCGAATAGCAGGAAATATGCTCGCTAATATATCACTTGGCTGATGCACCCCCTTTATTGGAAGTTCTTGCGGACAATGTTGGATGTGGAATTTAATAGGCGGTGCGTCTAACCGCAATTCATTGTACGTACGCGGACAGATAAATTAGGCCAATTAATATTTGTCATTACTGTGCACTGCGTAATATTTAAAGTCTGCAAGGAGGCGTAAGTGGGTTGCCTAGGCAGCTCCCCCTTGTGGCCAGCCAGCTGTGAGTCGCCAGTGGTAAGGAAGGGTGTGTCTACACTGCAGAACTAAACTCGAAATTAGCTACCCAACTCGAGGTAGGCTAATAACAATAGGGCTACGTCTACACTGGCATGATCTTGCGCAAGAACTCTTTTGCGGAAGAGTTCTTGTGCAAAAGCTCTTCCAGAAGAGAGCATCTACACTGGCATGTGCCTTTGCGCAAGAGATGTGCTTTTGCGCAAGAGCATCTATGCCAGTGTAGACGTTCTCTTGCTCAAGAAAGCTCTGGTGGCCATTTTAACCATAGGGCTTTCTTGCGCAAGAAATTCATGTTGCCTGTCTACACTGGCCTCTTGCGCAAGAACAGTTGCACAAAAGGGCTTATTCCAGAGCGGGAGCATTAGAGTTCTGGCGCATGAAGCACTGATTTCATACATTAGAACGTCAGTTTACTTGCGCAAGAACTCGTGCCAATGTAAACACAGCCAGTTTCGAGAGAGCACACTCTTCCCCCGACGTCCCTTCCTCCTCGTCCAATGAGGGTTACAGGAGCCGGAGTAAGCAGTCCTCCAGCTCAACATTATTTCGACATTATGTCGATATAACTGCTTGGGTGTAGACGTGGACGGTGTTATTTCGGAACAACAACAACAATGCTTCTGTGTAGACACAGCCGAACTGTCCCTGTGATGCCATAGGCAGCAGTACTTTGGTCTTCCAGCCAAGATCCACTTCAGTGCTACCCCTTATAGCGTGTCCATGTTCAAAGGAAATCGATAACACCCTCCCCACCTCCAAACAGGGCTGTCTGGTAAACATTTTGCGCTAGGCAGACCCTGCGATATGCATGACCTACCATGTATTTAGGCTTGGCAAACTTCTGCTGAAGGACTGTTTTGATTTTTCTCAAAACAGGTTGAGCCTGTCACTGCCCTACTCTCCTCAAAACTGCCCCATTTCCATGGGTCGCATGAGGCCTAGAGGACTCTTGAAACTTCCCTTTGCCGCCACTCCAGTCTCGGCCCGCTCAGATGTGATGCAAGCTTTCGCTGTGGAAGCAGATACCCCTAGTTCAAGTGATCAGGGCAGTCCTTGACCAAAAGCGTAAACCAAAGCAAATATGGCACCACATCACCCACAATGTGAGGAAGCTCACTCCTGCTAAGTGAATGACAAGATCTTAGATAAGGAGCTCATTGCAATTAAGGCCATCTTCAAGGTGTTGGACACTGTTCAAGAAGGGACCAACCAAGCGTTTGGTCCAAGTGTTTATCAACGATAAAAATCTGAAATACCTAGGCAGGGCCAAGGTCTTAAATGAATGACTGCTGCAGCAGGGCGTATTCTTCATGCAGTGCACAGTCAACCGGTGGAACTCCTTGCCAGAGGATGTTGTGAAGGCCAGGACTTTAACAGGGTTCCAAAAAGAATTAGATACATTCATGGAGGTTAGGTCCATCGATACTTAACTGTCTACCTCCGGGTGATTAAACACTGGAATAAATTGCCTAGGGAGATTGTGGAATCTCCAGCAGTGGGGATATTTAAGAGCAGGTTAGACAGACACCTGTCAAGGATGATCTTGATGGTGCTTGGTCCTGCCGTGAGGGCAGGAGACTGGACTTGGACTTGATGATCTCTTGAGGTCCCTTCCAGTTCTAGTATTTTACGATTCTGTGTCAAAATCTCACCAATTCCATTTCACAAAAACAATGAGTCTTACTGTGTGCCCAATAGTATTCTCATGAATACTTAGTATCTCAGCTCTCTTTTTACTTGATGCCAAAGAGGATGATCGTAGCTGGACATGTCCTGGATGGAGGATTTAATATGATGTTTTAAGGAAAGCAATCAATCTTCATCGTGGGTTTAGATGAAAAATTATCACAAGGAAAAAAAAATCAGCGTTAAGGCAGGATTAAAAGTTCTTTTGGCTTTGCCTAGTAATTGAAGCAGGCACTTGAAATTTTCTGTTTTATTCTGTGCTAAATTTCCCTAGTGACTTTTGACATGTACAAAAGTATTCCAAAGCCAAGCAATTACCGGGGGGGGAATGGACAGACACAAAAGGAAGTTTCAGGTACCGCTAACAGCTGTCCAAATATATCACTCATCCTTCCGTAGGTAATGATGCTGTTACAGACAGATGATGGAAGCTTAAGTTTAAACACTAGTAGCTAGATTCTCTGCTAGTGTAAATCTGCATTGTTCCACCGAAGTGAGCAGAGCTACACTGCTTAATAGAAGCCACAGGACTGGCTTCACCAATCTCTGCAAAGAGCCAAAGAATTCAAGCAAACCTGCGTATCTTGTCGATTTCATTCCATTCTAGCCCAGTGTCCTGACGGCCGACAGTGGCCAATGCCAGATGCCCCA
Source organism: Rafetus swinhoei (assembly GCA_019425775.1). Taxonomy (NCBI): domain Eukaryota; kingdom Metazoa; phylum Chordata; order Testudines; family Trionychidae; genus Rafetus; species Rafetus swinhoei. The sequence goes on along the minus strand of CM033432.1, from coordinate 54,454,485 downwards.
GAGGGAATGAACAGAACAGGGAATCATCAAGTGATCCCTCCCCTGTCACCCATTCCCAGATTCTGACAAACAGAGTCTAGGGACACCATCCCTACCCATCCCGGATAATAGCCATTGATGGACCTAACCTCCAGGAATTTATCTAGCTCTTTTTGGAACCCTGTTAAAGTCCTGGTCTTCACAACATCCTCCGGCAAGGAGTTCCACAGGTTAACTGTGTGCTGCATGCAGAAAATGAAGTTAATGTAGTTGCTGGGTTTTTTTTTCATTCAATTACCATTTATCTCAATGTCTTTGTTCTTTCTGTGTAAAGGCTAATTACTGCTCATGTGCCATCATTGGTGTCACCCAGAGTCCGGTCTTGGAGCCCTTCCACTGTTAGGGTGGTTGTCCTGTTGCTTTTAATGGAACTAGTCCCACGAGTGAATGCAAGGGATAACCGGAAGGGCTCTACAATGGGTTTCTCCCTGTGCTGTGCAAATCCCATGGAAAAGGAGGCAGAATAGTCGATGTGGCACTAACATAAGGCTGTCTCCTTGGGACAAATGCTCCAGGCTCATCTAAAGACTGAGGGGAGGCCCAGGGCCTGCAAAAGGAGGGCACCCTACAATGGGATGCATGAAACCAACTCTAGCTTGGTAAGTTGCCTTCCCCCAGGATCTTCTATCTGAAAAGCAACAGCAACGCAACATGCAACGGCAGAGCCGCTCCCACAAGCCACAGCTCCCGAAGATGGCTCTGTTCCACGGGTTGAAGCAATATAATGCTCGTTTGCTTTTGGACTAACATAGACTCACTCAGACACACAGAAGATGACAATATATCAAGCTGAAGCCCCCATTCAAAAGACATGTATAATAGGCGACTACTCACATGCATAAGTAGGAATTGGTGCCGTCGGTTGTAAGACAGTTCCCCTTACACGCTTGATCTTCATTTGCTCCCCTCAGACATCAGGAATGGGAACCCACATAAACCTGTAGGGGAACATTTTAACCTGCCCGGACAGTGAGTAATGGATTTGAAAGTAGCCATCCTTCTGCAAAAGAATTTCAAAACCCGATCATAAAGGGAGACAGCTGAACTAGAGTTGATTTGCACATTCAACACGATCAATTTAGGACTGAATAAAGATCTCAACTGGTTAACACACTACAAAGGCAAATTTCCCCTCTCTGGATATTCACATCTACAGACCAAACACTATGACTGACCAAATGCACTTCCACCGATTTGATTAGCTTCATTAACACAAGCAGCTCCTTCCTTATATATACACCCCTGCTTCGGTCACTTCCACTCCAATACGTCTGATGAAGTGGGTATTAGGGCATAAGCTAAAAAAGAATCAGTTGGTCTCTACAGTGCCCTGGGTTTTTCAAGATACAGACTAACACGGCTACTTAAGACTCTTCCCCTCCTTGTCACAGTCCAACTCTAATCCAGTATTTGTGCTCTGAATACATTTTATTATTATTTGCTCCACCAGCTCTAAAGGCCGTTGAATAACATTTGATAAATAATTCACGGCTTAGTTTTATTTTTGGCAGTTTCCCAGTAAATTGTCCCAGAATAAACATCTTCCTTATTCAGCCCATCGAGAATCATTTTTTTAATTGCTGGCCTCAAAAGCTCCGGCCAGCTCTGTTTAGAATTGTCTGATCGTAGCAGACGGGAGTTGTTTGCCATGAAGTAGAGGGATCGCGCGTTGCTTGGCAAGCCCATCTGACCATGCCTCAGCCTGCTCTGCGTGAGAGAAAGGGATGGAAGGGATTCGTTTTAAACTCTGCCATACTCTGCTCAGCTAGAGGAGACAGAGCGGCCGCCTGATTTCACCTCTCTCCCTTTGAAGTGCCTCACCCGCTGGTCTGCTGCAGTCGGCACTGCGGTTGCTTTTATTCCACCCTTCTCATCAAAGCCGTAGAACGGAGCTCTCTCCCGCTGCCGTGAGCGGAGGAGCTCTCAGACCTCTTCCCCCCCAGGAGCGTGCAGGCCTTCCCCACGTCGTCTTTGGGTGTGGAAGCGCCAGACGCCCCACACTTCCAGGTGTGGAAGCTCCAGCCCCTGAGGCGTTTCGGATTGGGAGCCGGTGTGTGGGGAGGCCCAGCGCGGAACCCGCGCTCGCTCAGTCTGGTGGGGTTGTCCTTCAGTGCCTGGCGCCCAAGCGTCCAACCAGACCCTCCCCCGCCATTAAGTCCCTCAGGGCTTACGTGTTCAGTGACCCACCAATCGGCTCTCACACTTTGCTTTCGCCCCACATCTCAGCAGGCAATTTGCATCTCCTCAAAGTCTATGGAGCCCTCTGCACCGAGGGAGCATTTTAACCGAATCCCGCCTTTGAGGTACGTGAGCAGAACACAAACCCTTAAATGAGACCCACCAAGGCCGGTCCCTGTGGATCTGCTGCTCTTTAATCAGACACCTCATAAAGGCAGGAAGGTACATTGACTGCCAGGCTCTCTCCTCTTAGACAATTGATGGTGATTAAGTGAACCTCGCCGGTGAGAGGCTCATGGCTCATCAACTCAAAGAGACTTTGTTTTGCATGAAGTCTGAGAAATAAGCTAACCCCTCCGCACCCAACCCACTTCTTCCTGACGGGCATAACCAAAGAGTTTCATCTGCATATGGTGCGCAACAGGGCAATGGGAGCTGCAGAAATGGTTGTGATGTGATTTAGGATGCAGGGGGAAATGGATGTGATTTAGGATACAAGGGAGCTTTGCTAGCTTGTAAGCCCCTATAGTGTATTCTGGCCCTCCAGTTAGGAACAGTAGAGTATTTGCACTAACACTGACTTCAGAGGGGTTTGTGGCTTCCGCAGAGGCAATGGTATGGGTGTATCAACATTTCTAAAGTATCCTTAACTTGCTGTTTATGATCAAAACACAAGAAGGAGGGAGGCTCTTGGAAAGGGACCCAGGGGTGCTGGGATCAGTTCTGCCACTGACTTCCTGCATGACCTTTGCCAAGTCCCTTAATCTCTCTGGCCTGGTCTACACTACAACTTAATAGCAAATTAAGATATGCAACTCCAGATAAGAAAATTACAGTCAACGCATCTTAAATCGCGTTTCTGTGCCGTCCTCTTCATGAGGAGCAGGAGAACAGGCCCCTTTCTGGAGCTGCCCTCAGCATTCAATTTACAGGTCTATACTAGACCCCCTAAATCAAACACCAAACGATTGACCTCCGGAGAGTCGATCCACCGGTAACTATTGACGTGGCCTCTGTGTCTTAATTCCCTAGCTAAAAATCCTGGAGAGATGATCATGCTTCTTTTGTTGGTTTGGTCAACGTAGGCCCTGATTCAGCCAAGCACCCCTCGTCAGGAGAACACATGAGCAATACTTAATTTTAAGCACAGTCTTATGTTCAGCGTAGGTCATAGAATCATAGAACACTGGAACTGGAAGGGACCTCGAGAAGTCACCGAGTTCAGTCTCCTGCCCTCACGGCAGGACCCAGCACCGTCTAGACCATCCCAGATAGATGTCTATCTAACCTGCTCTTAAATATCTCCAGTGATGGAGATTCCACAACCTCCCTAGGCAATTTATTCCAGTGTTTAACCATCCTGGCAGGTAGGAAGTTTTTCCTAATGTCCAACCTAACGCTTAGGTCAATGGGATGTAAGGATATGTCTACAGTTAGCTTGTGCTTAAGTGCTTTCCTGAAATGGAGCCCTAGGCTGTGAACCCGCTGGGGCAAGAACGATTTCTTACTACGTGCACATGCAGTGTCGAGCCCATTTTGGCTCTGACATTAGTTCAGCGCTCTGGGTGCTCCTACAATACAAATTAACACCTCTCACCCCCACACCACGCCGTCATAAAATTGAGGGGTGCTGAGGGATCTACATGAGGGGTCAAACCTGGGTACTAAGAACACCCTTGGAAAACCGATGTCAGGTATTTTGTAAATAGGAGATGGAATTAACTGAGATAGAGCAAACAAAGGGAGATCCTGCTGACCTCAAATGGAGCCCCTAAAGGTGGGTGCAAATGTTTGTGGGAGCAAAGAAAGCTATAAAGAGGGCTTGCACTGTTGAGAAGCTAAAAAACCAGCAGTGCCAATTGACAGTCAATCTGCCACCCACTACACCAGCAATGTGCAAGACACGGGGGTGGGCGCAAAACAAGAGTGGGTGGGCAAACCGATGAGCATGGGTAGTCCGAAATTCTAAGCGCCACCCGCTCCTGGGAGCCCAGCGGGCAGGTGATTTCAGTCAACAAGCTCTGCCGTCACAAGAGCCGATGATGTGGATGGGAGGCTACCATGGCCATAAAGGAGGCACGGTGTGGGTCGGTTGTCCAAGCGAAGAAGCACCATGGAATCAGCATGGCTCATAGCAACGCCCAGATGTTCTACTCGCCGTCTCCACACATTGCAGGCGTGCTTCTTCACGTGGACTGCTACGCACCAACAAAATGTCTTCCCGGAGCTGGGGAACCCTCTAGTGCCAAAACTGAATGTCCAGGGTGAACAGGGGTAGACGCGTACCAGGGGGTGTCACCAGCACATGGGTGGTACCAGGGGGCCGACCTCAGCAAGAACCTTGGTCAGTGTGGGAGCTCGGGTTCTTGTGGGATTGCGAACCCCTCCACTGCCTCACACTCATTCACAACTTCTTATTGATGAGCTCCCCTTCCAAACAAGCTTCCGACCTGGAAAGAGCAATTCCGGACGTACCGACAAGGCCCCCTCATCGCTGACGTGACAAGCCACCGCTGGCCACGTGGAAAGCTTCCGGGAGGTCCAGCGTGCACAAAACGGCCAGACCATTCGCGGCTATAAATTATGCCAGGAGACAAGGAAACGCACACGTTACCTTTCACTTCAGTAGGAAGAGAGGACTCACCACTGGAGCGCCCCTCGTGGCTGGGAGGGGCACAGCAAGCTCTCCGCCGCTGGTGCCCACTGCCGACAGCTGCTCTGGCCCTGGGTTGGTCTGCCACTCCCCACAACTCGGCCCTCTAGCCAGGCCACCTTCGTTCTCACCCCGGGGTAACAGAGTCCAATGTCCTTACAAGGATTTTATCCCAAGAGCATCACCCCCTTTTCTCAGGCCTCCCAAGGGCCCACACCAACTCCCAATGGCCAGGAAGGGAAACCCAGGCCCTCCCACTAGACTAGAATCCAGCCCAGGGACCATCTAACCAGCAGCCAGTGTCTGCTTCATAAGACACCCCACTGCTGCCTTCCTGGACTTCTTCCTATCTTAGCCTGACAGCAGGTCTCTACCCGCGCCTCTCCATGGTCATCCTTCTTTGAGGGCCAAGACACACAGGGCTCTCCCCTGGAATTCCCACCCTGAAATGTGCAATGTAATCCAACTTCTGCCCTCCTGCGGCTTAACCTCTCACCCCTCTTTGGTTTCCTCCGTTCTGTTTCTCCACTCAACACCTCCCAGGAGGTCTAGATCCTGCCCTGTTTGGAGACCTCTGCACCAAGCTTGCTGCATATCCAAATGGCTGCTTTCTCTTTCTCCTGACCTCCTGGCTAGCACACTACTACTTCATAACCACTGAAGGTGCTAACAGCTCTGTGAGTGGTATCCTTCCTGTCTTAGCATCTATCTATTTACTTTGATCTGCTTAGGTTCAAGTGCCCATTCTCCAGATACTTAATGATGCCCTGTCTCACACACACCCCTTCCTTTTTTCCTTTTTTCCCCCTTTTTCTCCCCTCTCTCCTTCCCCTCTCCTATTTACTTCGAGTTTTCATATCCCCTACTAATAATTCCGGTCATCTGAAGAAGTGGGCTGTGCCCACGAAAGCTCATGATACCATCTACATGTTTTGTTAGTCTATAAAGTGCTACCAGGCCATTTGTTGTTTTTTTCTGTAACAGACTAACTCGGCTAGCCCCTGAAGCTCTCTAATCAGGAGAGGATTCCAGGGCCAACTCTCCCCCTGGGTTTCATCCTAGGCTCTCCTGGTCGCTCTGGTCCCAGAAAGTGACTACAGAGTTCTTCCTGCAGCCCACTTCTGCTCCAGAATTCCTTCTCCACCCGGATTCCTCCCAACTTAGACTTGGCCCAGCCTCCGGAGGGCTTGGATGCAGGAGACTGCATGCTCTCCCTCGCACAGAAGTACCCAAAACGTTAGAGCAGGCCCGACGTCAGCAGCAAGAAGCCTTCCGACTTTCTGTGGAGAAAGACACGGTGCTGGAAGAAGTCTTCGGCCAGTCGTAAGAGGTGTTCGCTTAGTGAGGAGTTCAGGGCTGGATCTTAGAATTTGGCTCCATCCAGTCATGACACGCCAGAAGATCTTCAACGTTGGGAACACAAAGCAGGGCAAAATAAGAGATATTCAAGGTAGCATCTCTGGACACACGGTGAAACCATCAGGGATCGACCTGGATCAGAGAACCCGGTGAGTCATCTGCCGAATCTGCTTTGGTACCTTTCCCCACACAATACGTGGAGGTTAATTCCCAGGCATCCTAATTCTAAACATCACAATCCCATTATCAGCATAGAAAAAGACAATCAATGCCGTGAGAAAATCCATCATTTCTACCAGTGCTCACAAAGACGCAAGGCCTTTCCGTGCAAGTCAATCACATCCATTCAGAAGCCACCTGACGTTCCATCAGTGCGACCCCTCCAAAATCGACGGGAGTTGTGTTGTGATTCAAGTCAATCGCTTTCACCTCTGCTCCATTGATTGCCATGGACTCGCAGGAGTCAACAGAGCCTCCGGTTAAACCTGCGGGTTGGAACCGAGTGAGTGCAGCTTTGCACATGGCTGAGCTGGAGTCTTGGGCTAAGGGCCAGAGCCCCGCAGGGCAGCGGTGTTCAGGGCGGTAAACCAAAGGAAGCAGTGACATTAGCAGGCATGTGTCTAAGTCAGGACCTGGCCGACGTCCAGGTTTGGCTCCGAGAAACACCATCGCGGGTCTCCAAGTACGGACAAACGGACGAGACAAACAAAGACGGCAGGGAGACAGAGACACCGACACAGAGAGGTGATGTTATTTGTGTAAGGTCACACCAGAGCTCAATGGAAGAGCTGAGAGTACAGCCCACAAGCCTCCTGCATCCCAGGCCAGTGGTCTTCCAACAGTGGCCAAGCCAGGTGCTTCAGAGGGAAAGAACAGAACAGGGAATCATCAAGTGATCCCTCTCCTGTCGCCCATTCCCAGCTTCTGGAAGACAGGCTAATGCCATTTCAGAGCATGGCTTTGCATTCCTGCCCCTGCTGGCTAATAGCCATTGATGGGACTATCCTCTGGGAACTTATCTACTACTTTTTTGAACCCTTTTAAAGTTTTGGCTTCACAACATCCTCTGGCAAGGATTTCCACAGGTTAACAGCCCAGTGCATGAAGAAATACATCCATTTGTTTTTTTTCTAAACCTGCCACCTATTAATTTCATTTGGCGACTCCTAGATCTTCTGTTATGAGAAGGAATAAAATCCACTTTCCTATTTCTTCCTCCATACCAGTCACGATTAGATAGATCTCCACCACGCCCTCCAACTTGTCTCTTCTTGAAGCTGGGAAGTCCCAGTCTTATTAATCTCTTCTCATATGGAAGTTGTTTCATACCTCCTAATCATTTCTATTACCCTTTTCTGAACCTTTTCCAATTCCAGTAATTTTTTTTTTTGAGATGCGGTGACCAGATCTGCATGCAATAATGAAAATGTGGGTGTATCATGGATTTAGAGAGAGGCCATATGAGATTTTCGGTCTTATTATCGATCCCTTTCCTAATGATTCCCAACCTTCTGCTCACTTTGACTGCTGCTTGCACACTAAGTGGATGTTCTCAGAGAACTATCTACAATGATGTCAATAGCTCCTTCCCCCCCAGCCTGAAGTGCAGCAATACCAAAATGAGACCAGCGTGGCGGTCGTTCTGTGCAAGCTTGCAACACCAGACAGCTACCGGCCAGCTGGGAATCAATTTGGAGTGGGGAAACGTACAGCGGGATCCAAACAGCCAAGGCAATCAATGCGGCAAAGGGTCGTGACTCGGGGAAACGTGCCGGACCTAGCGGAGGGCTTTGCGGTGATGGGGTGATAGACAGAATGCACATCCCTCTCTTGGCACCAGACCGCCTTGACAAAGGGTGCATAGACCCCAAGGCACTGATGGATCTCGAGGGCCATTTCACCAACGTTAACATGGGATGGTCGTCAGTCCATCGGCTGAAGGGGTAGAGGTCTACAGGGCTTGGATGAAGGTGCAGGGTTGCGAGACACCAGGTCCTTGCATGCCACCAGGTCAGTTGGCATTGCAGGAGATTCTTCTTATTTTGAGGTTCCTTGTGGAGGTACAGGCGTTGCGGCCTCGCACGACCATCGCATCCCTCGACCGGTCAACTCCAGTGAGGAATCCCTCCTGGCAACATCATGTAGGATGGAGCTGATCTTGCAGAGAGTTTCCCTTAAGACGGTTTCAGAACAACGCAGGCCCGACTTGGACTCCCTTCCTTTTGCTGCCGACATCTGCCAACAGGCCTCTTTAAATCAATGGACTTCCATGCTGAGTGAGGCATCATTGAGCGTGATGAAAGGGATCAGAATCTTGTCTGTTCTCATGCCGAGAGCATTGTGGGAACATCTCCAGTTATCGACCTTTGGGGAAATACCAGGGAGGGACGTATTCCCAGAGGAGGATGCTGCGACAATAGTAGAGACACCCCACAACCCTTAGCTGGCCCTACCTGGAGAAGGCTCCAGCTGATGTCAAGCTCTCCTTGAAAACATCTGGAACAAGGGGAGGAAAAAAACGTGGCAGGAGAGCAACATGGCCTAATAGTGAGCTGGTGCCGATGAGCACAGCCCTGAGCTACTGGTGTGGGCTGTGACGGGCTCCCTGATTAGCCACCCTGCATCTGCTGCACCCAGGGGAAGGTGGGGAAAGCTGAGAATCCAGCCCAGGGCTTGGGCTGACCGAATGCATTACCCAATGCGGCAGTGGTACAGGACTGCAGGCATCTCCGCCAGCATTACCAGCACGGGTCACAGAACACAAAACCCGGCACCGGGGTCCCAGCAGTCACTGGGGGCACAACAGATCAATCAAATTAGGAGAGAGGCGGGAGATGGAGCAAATTATTTTCTTCTCCTTTCTCCCCTACATTAATGACGAAAATGAATACAGGGCTAGGTCCTGGGGGGTGGGTTGGGGGGATGGGCACCTGGCTCCACGTTAGCATAAAATCCTGTTTGCAGACACACTGGGCTCCTGTCTTCACCCTTCACCGAGAGGCATTAATGCTGCCTCAGCTATACCGTATCTGCATGCCGCTTAACGAGGATTGATTGATGGTCCACATGCTGTATTCCCCAATGTATGCACATGCACTGCATGCATTCATATACATACTGCTTAACAAGTGTTCCACCAGGCCCCTTAGACCCTTGTTATTTAAAAATGACTTTTCAATGACCTAGAACATGCCTTCTTTTGCTTCTGTGCACCACGCAGCTGATAACAGATTTGTCAGAGCAATTGCCTTGCTAACAAATAATAAATCCCCACTTGGAAGGTGACATTTAGGTGAAATTCAATTCGTTTCTTTGTGTTTTCGCTCTTTTTTAAGTTTTTGGTTTATGTATGATCTCTTTTCCTCCTTTGATTCTCAATTTCAGGTCAGCAGTGCCGGGAAAGTAGAGTGGTTATTAAAAGGAAAACGCTTTATTTGATTTGGAGTCGACTCCGAGCTGTTAAGGAGGATTTCTGACAGCGCAACATCAGAGCTTTCCCTTTTGACGGTGCACTCGATGCGTCTCTCTCGTAAAAAGGGACGCGGTCAAGATCTTACACCCCAGATTTTTTCCCACCTTCAAAACTGCCAGGTTACTGGATTCTCGGTAGCCTCTTTGTTGCGGCTCGCAGCTTCCTTCCCCAAGTTGCCGCATTCATTTTACAAGCGCAACACTGGCTCAGTTTAATTAGTAAGTGATGCTGATGAACAAAGGTGGAAATAAACAAAGGTGTTCTAGGGTTAGGAGGTGTAACCCGCACAAATCAAATTTCTCTCTCCCTTCCACACGTCAGGGACACCCACCTTTACCCAATTCCTAGGGCTCAGGGTGTAACTTCCTGCAGGTTTGAAGGATCTTTTGCCACTGAAAGAGCCTTAAGCGGCAATATTCTTAGTCTCTATTTATTGACAATTCCCAAGCAAGCAGAAGACACATGCTAAGCACACAGCATCATGCTCACCAATCCTGATACAGGCAGGCAGATTTCCCTGTTGGCCAGGCAAAGTCAGTCTCTTTGGATCTAGCTGCTGCATGTCATGGTCATGCAGAGGAGTTCTGGCAGCTCTGGTCTTAGGCTGGGTCTTGGAGGTGAGCTCTTCTTCCAGATCTTCCCTCCTTCTTCTTGGTCTACCTTTCCCTTCCTTCTTCTTCCTGCTGGTAACCTTCTTGGACCCCAGTTGATATAATGAAACTTGAGTCCCTGCTTAGCTATCTCTTAACCAATTATTTTAGTATAATTTTACTAACCAATCATAACATACTGTCACGGAATTACCTAACCAGTCAGACCCCACGGCCTTAGCTGATTTACACCTAGCAAAATTAATTAGCCAGCAGACAGAGACAGTTACAAACCAGAGAGAGATCAGACAAACAACAGGAAAGTGAGGACAATAACCATAGAATGTGGATTCCACAACTACTGATAAGCATCAGAGGGGTCGCTGAGTTAGTTTGTAACAGGAAAAACTTAAACAACAACTAGTCTGGTAGCACTTTAAAGACTAACAAAACATGTCGATGGGATCATGAGCTTTCGTGGGCACAGCCCACTTCTTCAGATGACTGAACATCTTTCAGTTTTTCTTTTATTTTAAAAACCTTTTAGGACTTGTGTTTTTCCTAAGTAATAACAACACATACAAATGTTTTGTTAGTCTTTAAAGTGCTACTAGACTATTTGTTTTGGTTTTTTATTGATAAGCAGTTTCTTGCCAGACAAAACGCTGTTAAGTTTTCTCTACCCATCTTGAGATCTGTTTCTTTATCTGGGGAGAGTAGGGTCTATTAGGACAGGATCTTTCTCACAGCCTGGTGTGACACTACTTTAATGCAATTTAGATGGAATGTGAGAATGGGGCTCCCGGCTTTACAGCTAATGGCTGCTGCTCTTCAGTCTGGCTGCAGAGGAAGGCTTTCGTGTAGGCCTACCAATATGGCGACAGGCCTTCCAATATGGCTACAGGAAAACTATATTGTTACAGAGGCACATCTCTGTTTCAGACCAATTCGGCCCGCGTCACCCACATTGATTATTCTTTCTGATAACCATGCCACACAACCACATCATAAGCCTCCAGGAACCCAGCCCTGCAACCAGAAAAGATGCCAACTCTGCCCACATATCTACACTGACGAATTCATCACTGGAGCAAACAAGACTAGCCACAAAATCAAAGGGTCATTTGACTGCTCATCTAGTAATTTGATCTACGCCATCAAATGCCAACAGTGCCCCTTTACTATATATATTGGTCAAACTGGACGTTCTCTACATGAAAGAATCAATGGACACAAATCGGATATACGTAAAGAAAATACTCAGAAGCCAGTGGCAGAACATTTCTGTTTACCTAACCATAATCTCACAGATCTGAAGGTGGCGGTCTTGTCACAGGCCAGTACCTCAAGCCAAATCCACAGGGAAAGCTTGGAATCACAATACATATGCAAATTCAATTCAATTAATTATGGACTTAATCAAGATATGGGGTGGTGGAACCTTTATCAGTGAAGGTGCTAACTACTTTCTGAATGGTATTCTTCCTGCCTTATCCATCCACTGACTTTGATCTTTATCTGCTCAGGTTTAGCACCCTTTCTCCTGATACTTTCTGCATAGAGGTAGGGGGGGGTGGGCGACAGAACATCTTTCTTCCCCCTCCCCTCTTCCCTTCTCCTATTTATTTCGAGTTTCCTTATCCTCTAATCATAACTCCGGTCATCTGAAGAAGTGGGCTGTGCCCACGAAAGCTCATGGTATCATCTACATGTTTTGTTGGTCTATAAAGTGCTACCAGACCATTTGCTTGCTGTTTTTTTTATGAGAATGCAGGTAACTACTTGAGGAATAAGGCCCTCCTCAAAGTTAACTGAGGCTGGAAGAACCTGGCCTGAAACTTGTTCTCCTCTTGCTTCAGGTGGAAGTAAATCCTGGTGCTCAGTTTGGAGGTAAAGCTTACTCCTGCCAGCCCCCGCCACCGGGTGTCTGTCCAGGTCTGTTCTGAAGGGGGTGGAACATGGACCTTCTGCCTATCCTTTCCCTGTGCACCTGGTTGCTAGGAAGAGTATTGCATGCACAGCTCCTTTGTTTTGGCGTCCAATTCAGGGTCCCCCATTACAGAAAGGACGTGGGCACACTGGAGAAAGTTCAGCAGAAGGCAAAAGAAATGATGAGGGGGCTGGAGCACATGACTCATGAGGCGAGGTGGAGGGACTTGGGCTTGTTTAGTTTACAGAACAGAAGAGCAAGGCCGGGTGGGGTGAATTTTATAGTAGTCTTCAACTCCCTGAAGTCAGGTGCCAAAGAGGATGGAGAGAGGCTGCTCTCAGTGGGGGCAGGTGGCAGAACGAGAAGCAGTGGTCTCAAGTTGCAGTGGGGGAGGTCTAGGTTGGATATTAGGAAAAACTATTTCCCTAGGAGAGTGGGGAAGCACTGGGATGGGTTCCCTAGGGAGCTGGTGGACTCCCCAGAGGTTTTTAAGGCCCAGCTTGAGAAGGCCCTGGCTGGGATGGTGTAGTTGGGGTCGGTCCTGCGTTGGGCAGAGCGTTGGACTCGGTCACCTCTCTCTTCCAACCCTAGGATTCCCGAATTCTTTGCCTCATGTCTGTCCCTATCTAGAGAACATCCTTCCTCGCTGTGCAGAACCGCAGCAGAACCAAGGTAAACCTCTCTCATAAGGCTTAGGAGGATGGGTGCTATAGAAAACCATAAATGGCCCACGACTTTGCAAAAGAACCTACGTGCCCACCTACTAGACAACAGATCCTAAAGGAGAAGTGGACCGCCACATTAGGGAAAGCAGATCCCACACTCCCGGGGGTTAACGTCTGAACTTTAAAGCTGAAGACGGATCAGATGGGTAACAGAAATGATTATGCAAACAGTACATTCCACAGGCATAGCAAAAGAAGCAATCTTCGCCGATTTACACAGATCATGCAGCTCTCGGAGGGCACTGCTGGGAGAAAGAGATTGTGAATTAATGCCATAATAAGGTTTCTGCTCCGTGATGGGCCATAGCTGCATCGAAAGGGAAGGAGAAACCTGCGTATCTATGGGGTAGCTGGTGGCAAAACCATTTGGTGCATTTACATTTAGCGTGGCCAGATGCCTGATTTGCTTCCCCCACCTCAGCACTTCGCCCTCTGGCGGTGAGAGGCTGGAGTTAATCAGCCCTCGGCCGGAGAGTTTTAATTCTTTGCTTTATTCTTGCTAATATTTAAAATGGGGCCTCCCCATATTTGGGGTCAGGAGGGCAGTGGCCAGGAGCGCCACATCCTTTCATGTTGCCGGACGCTGGCGCAGTTGCTCTTTTGTCGGCGGGCTTGGATACTCCCCTGCATAAGGAGTTGAGAAGCTCGGGGTCTGTGGTAAGGGGGCTAAAGAGAAACGGTAGCCAAAAGTCTTCCCGTTTTTGTGATTTGGATCAGGTCCATGGCCCACAACCCATGGTTACCAAGGGGAACAATGGACTCTGAATGAAGTAGGTCATGCTTGAGAGAAGCAAGCCTTCACGGTCTCTCCCACTGAAGCAAAAGGTACCGGCACACCCCAGAGGTCAGGCTGTCTGCTTTGTGGAAGTCCTGACTCCCTGCCCAATAGCCCTAATTCAAAGTATTGATGCTGGAGAGTGGTGGCTGGAAAGGCCAACAAGACATTCTGCTTTCTTTCCAATTGCTCGGCCTGGGTGAGGATCATTCCCTAGGGCCTGCCTCACTGGGCCTCACAGCAGAACGGCCTCTGTTATTGGACAGGCCCCCTCATCCACACAGGTGTGCTCGCTTCATTAGAAAGAAGACTCCATATGGGAAGGATCCATGACACATCAGAGAGGAAGCCACAAAGGCGGGAAGCTGCTAACTCACAGAGAACCTCAGCCTCCCGCCTGTGGAGAAGAGGAGCCAGAAGAATGAGGCATGCCACCCTTGAAAATAGCTGGGGTGGGAAGAGAGAGGGAAGGAAACAGGATGCCTCTCGTTCTTCCAAATCTAGAGACTTGGTGGATCCTGGGGATGAATTCTCCCCTTTTTCCCCCATTGGGAAGCCGGAAGGAGCAGAACCAGGCAGCTCACAACCAATTCCTTGAGCTCCTTTGTTCCTCCAACTGCAGTGAGAAGAGCCACAGAGACCTGGTCTGTTCTCATGTCCTTCCTGGGAGCCTTTGGATTGGCTGTGGGGCGGAGGAGCATTTGGTGACCCATGCTTCCCCGTGTCTAGGGAAGCAGGAGGACTGCGCATTTCCCCACTGAAGTGGGGAGAGAGCCCTCGTTCCCCGCTGAATGTAGACTCATGACTGTTGTACAGACCTGCTCAGAAGCCTGAGTTTGGGGTGATGTGCGTGAGTTGAAAGTGGAAGTAGGCGTCGCTATTCCACCGGAACTTTCTAAACGAGAGAGCCTAGTTTTCACTTGTGACCTCACATTGCATTTTGACACGACACGGCTCCAATGGGGAGAGGGGTATCAAAGTCCCCAAAAGCTGCAGACAGAAAACGGAAGCATTTTGGTTTTCAAACCCAACATTTTTAAAAAGGGGATTTTAAGTCAAAACAAAGAAAAAAAAAGTGTGTTTCAAAATGTCCACCCAAAACAAATTAATTTCCTCGCTGAAAGTTTAAAAACAAAAAAGAAATCTACTTTTTCCTAAGCAAGGGAAAAAAACTGACTTGGATTAAACCCCTTTTTCCAGCTTCAAAACTTGTCAGCCCATTTTTTTCTGGACCTGAAGTGGATACTGCTTCATCAAATGTGCACCATGCAAGATGGTATAGAAGAAGATACCAAGATGGAATGAGATATCAAATATAGCTCACAACAGAGAACAGGGAATGAAACACACCTTGTTCCATCCATATTTCAACAGCTCATTCACTATGAATGAGAAATTCCACTCTGCTTACATATGCATGTCTCTGACAGGGAAGCAGCATCGTGAAAGCGGTTACTGTGGGCTCATGCTGCTTTGAAAAACTCCCACCGTTTAGCCCAATTGAAATGGGTGTCCCTGGATCACAAGAAGGGGCACCCGGTGTCTGCAGCGGTCTCCCTCGCCAGATCGGACGTTTCTCCAAAGCCACCATCGAGGTTAAAGCCGATGGACCTTTAGAATGCAGCTTCTGCTCCTGGTGCAAACACTTGCTCCGCATGTAGGAGGCACGAAAGACCACAACTGTTTATGCAGCTTACCTGACCCCGACTTCTGAAATAACGTGAACTGGGGAGCCCATCAGCACTTTCAGGAGAATTGGCCCGATATTACCCATGCACATCGGTGTAGATCTGGTCCAATTCTCCCCTCTCCGGCCGAGTTTTACTGCCACTCAGGAGAAGAATCCGTCTGGGAGTGTAAATTCTACACTCCTGGATCGGCACTGAAGGATGCTAATAGGTTTGGGTTTAAATACAAGGGCCATTTGTTACCTGGTTATTGATAGTTAGGGTCAGGAAAGGACACACAGACAGTTACAAGAAGACAGAGGTGCCTTTTAGCAGGTCTCCTCGGCAGCTGCTGGTCCCGCTCTACAGATCATTTCCCGTTAAACAATTGTGCAGAGAGGTTCAGACAGGATTAGAGAGTCACTAAATAATCGTACATAACTTAGTTTGCAATGCAGGCAAGCGGCACAACTTAATTTGGAATGCTAATAAGCAGCAAGAACTTACCGCATACGGGACTTACAAGCAAACCGTGACATGGACGTACTGTCATCATTATACTTATAGTCTTATACCAGCATTAAAATATGACATTTTGGCCACCCATGCACCCCACATTAGATGAGTTCCCCATGAGCTACCCCAGGAGGCAGTGTTGCCTAGTGGCTAGTATACAAGAGTAAACATCGGAAGAGTTGGGTTCTAATCCAGGCTTTGCCATGGATTTGCTGTGGGTCTTTCGGGCAAGTTCCTTCATCTTTCTGTTTCCTCTCTCACATCTCTGATTGAGAGGTAAGCTCTTCAGATCTGGGCCAATCTCCCATTGTGTGGAGGCATGTACAGAAGAGTCGCCAACTTTTTAATCAATCAGAACTGAATCCAAGATCCAGCCAATGCCATTTCTTGCCCCGCCCCTTCTGTGGGACCACCCACCCTTCACTCCATCCCGCCTCTCTCGTTTGCTCCTCCCTACCCTCATTTACATTCACCAGGGGCAGGGAGTTGGGGTAAGGTTGGAGGCTCTGGCTGGGGGTGCTGAGGAGGGGAGGAGTGGTTTGGTGTGCAGGAAGGTGCACCGGGCTGGTGTAGGGGGTTGGAGGTGTAGGGTCCCAGTGGTGCTTACCATGGCTCCCAGGAAGTAGCGTCCAGGTCCCTGCAGCCCCAGGTGCAGGGATGCTCTGTCCGTGTGTGGCCTTTGTGCCTGCATGCCACCCCTGCAGCTCCCATTGTTTGCAGGTCCCAGCCAATGGGAGCTGCTGAGCCAGAACTCCATGTGCTGCCCCAGCCCCCTAGTGATAGCTCTGCTGCTCCCATTGGCTGGGAACCGTAACCAATAGGAGCTGAGGGACAAAGACAGTGCACAGATGGAGCTTCCTTGCATCTATAGGTTGCAGAGACCTGGCAGCCTCTTCTGGGAGCCAGGTGGTGCCAAGACATAGAAGGAGCCTCTCTTGGCCTCAAGCCTCAAGGCACAGAAGTGCCAACTGGGAATTTCAGTCAAAAACCAATGCCTGGCAACCCTAATGGACAGAGCCAAACACAATGGGGGCCTGGTCTAGCTGAGGCCTGCAGGCATTATTGTACCAGAGATACAAATAACACAATCATAGAATACTAGGATGGGAAGGGACCTCGAGAGGTCATCGAGTCCAGTCCCCTGCCCTCACGGCAGGACCCAGTATTGTCTAGACCATCCCTGATAGACATTTATCTAACCTACTCTTAAATATCTCCAGAGATGGAGATTCCACAACCACCCTAGGCAATTTATTCCAGTGTTTCACCACCCTGACAGGCAGGAACTTTTTCCTAATGTCCAACCTAAACCTCCCTTGCTGCAGTTTAAGCCCATTGCTTCTTGTTCTATCCTCAGAGGCCAGGAAGAACAATTTTTCTTCCTCCTCCTTGTGACAATGAAGTATCCCTCTTTCCACAAGATCCATCCAACACGACTTCTTGATTTTTGACAACCCAGCGTTCTGCTGCCTCACACGTAGGGGCAGCCAAGGAGCTAGCAAAAGAAACAGGCCTACAGAGCTCAGTTTCTCAGTGATACGGGCTGTTCTCTTACACAGAGGTCTTGGATTGGCAATAAACAAATAACGGATATCAGAAATTAATCTCGGCTCTCGCATGCCACGTGAGAGCCAGGCGCGAGTGCTCCCTGGCAAGGCAAGTTAATTACCACACTGTCACCAGATGTTATGTGATTTCTGTCAAGCACTTATGACAGGCCCCTACATCCCAAGTCCTCATTTCTGGTGGAAGTAAATGTCACTGAATATCTGTGTGGTATTACTGTCATGTCATCCTAGGATGAGCCTGTAACGAGCGCCCCGTGACCAGTGCTGATCACGTTTACTTTATTCAAAGTAACTTTTGTCGGCGTTATTGCATGTTCCAATGAAACCTGCCAGGGAAGTGAACTGAAGAGCCTCCCTCAGAAGTATTTCTGAACACAAACCAATCACAGTGTGTATGCTACAGGTGTATTGTTATACCACAGCCTTTGGTAAAACCTGCTCCGATTAAAAAAAAAAAAAAATCTACATGTAATGGCAGCATTAGATATGATAAATCTGTCGATTGTGGTCCTTCTACTTAGAGCTAGTCAGAAAATGATCCGACTCGAACACTATTTTTTTTTTTTGGAGGGGGTGACCAAAACAAGAGAAACATTTCATCTTTTTTTCGAAAACTTTCCTCCAATTTTTTGGATTATTTGATGAAGAACCAACATCCATTCAAAAACAACAACCAAATAAAAAAAAAAAGTCTGATTTTCTTCAGCCACCACCAAAACCCTGGCAGTATTTGCATTAAAAAAAGTGACAATTTTCAATAAAAAATAGATATTTTTCATAAGAATTTCCATTTGCCTGAAGAGCCTTTTTCCACTGAACAAAATTTAGACAGAAAATTCCTGACCCGCTCTACCTCTCTGGCCCTCAACGCTGCAGTGTGAGGACTATGTCCTTGCTTGTTTCCCTGCCATCACGTGGTAAACAGAGCGATTTGGGTGAATTTTTAAAAACGTGACAGGGGGAACTTGCCTGAAGAGAAGGGTTTCACATGAAGCTCTGGAATCAGTAGGTCTCATCTCTTGTGCAAGCTAATTCCATATTGTTGATCCATTCCCGGGGACATTTCTGTCCCACTAGGTCACAAACGCCCCCTACTGGATAATAGTTCTGTTCTTGAGAAACACAGAGATCATGGTGCATGGACGTTGTATCCAAGACCGATTCCAAGCAGGGCTGTGGGAAAAAACACACCAGGACAGCAACCTAGTTACCTCTAGCTATAGAGAGTTTTTAACCCTTTCTATCCTATCGCCTCATCTTACAACAGAAAAAAAAACCCTACCTCAGGATCCCTCTCTCATCTAACCAGAAAAACGGAAAACAGTCACAACACTTCTGGAGTGTTTGCAACTCCTGCAAGTTGTTGATTCCTAGGACAACCATTCTTGGTGTCATACATAGGACGCATATCAATAACAAATATTTTAGCCTCTGCTCAGGGTACTGTATATGACAAACAAAAATCACAACATTCTAGAACACAGCGAAATAGTTTCTAGTTTGCCTTTATATTTCTTACGTTCCTGGCCTGTTGCACTAAGATGTTACAAAAAACTGATTTTTTTCCTTACCAATTTGCCTTTTCCATTTAATTGCATTTCCAATGGTACCGAAAACTGAGAGCGCTTCATTTTATTTACATTGTAACCTGCACCAGCGTGTTTTTGACATGTTATCAAGAATGCTTAGAATCGCATCTGTGCTATATCACTAGCGAGAGTTTACACTATTCCCTCCAGATTCCTCTATTCTTGCACAGAAAAGTGAGTTTTTTAATTGGTAACAGATGAAGCGGGCATTTTTCTCCGTATTGTACTTTTTTTTGGCTAGATCCAAATTTCGCCCCCAAAAGTATTCTTTCAGATTCATGATCGTGATGCAAAACAGACCAGAGATGAGAAAAACAGCCCTCGGGTCTGATGGACAAAATGTTCAGGAGAAAGAGGGACCATCTCTCAACAGCAAGGACGTCCCACTGCTCTTCTTAATGAAAGAGACTCTAGCAACATCCTCATAGTATCTCTCAAGGCTCAATGGATCGGTTATTGGACAAACATCCCCTGGAAGCATCTCCCAGCACTTCCAGCGGCGACTCACTGGCAGCTCACAAGATGAACATGCAAATCACCTGTCACCGGCAATGGCACTGAATAATTTAAAGAACTAATACGTGTAATCAGAAAGAAACATTTTGCTTGTGGGCCAGCTGGCCCATTGACAGCAGTTGGATTCCTTCAGATAAATGCAATCTTTCCTGGAAGGACAACTTCGGGTGCGTCTACACTGCTCCGTTATTTCAAGATAACTAGCATTATTGCTAAATAACAATGCGAGCGTCTACACAGCCATTCCGTTATTTCGAAATAATTTCAAAACAACAGACAGCTTATTCTGAAAACTGTAAACGTCATTCGATGAGGAATAATGCCTCTTCTGAAATAGCTATTTTGAAGTAAGGCGTGTGTAGACACTCCACTGCTGCTATTTCGAAATAGTCCTTCACCAGAGCCATTCTAAGTTACTCCTCCTGGGGCTCTAAATTGAGATAGCACGTCTACATTAGGGGAGCCTGCCTCGGCCTAATTTTTTAGGCTTCCTGTAGTGTAGACGTGATCTTTAGAAATGAGCTTTTTCTGAATAACTACTCCGGAATAGCTTATTTTGAAATAAGCGTGCAGTGTAGACGTATTCTTTGTTGTGCCAAAACTTAAACCAATTAGTCTAGCAGCACTTTAGAGACTAACAAAACATAGAGGCTATGTCTACACTCGCGGCTTCTTGCGCGAGAAATATGCAAATGAGGCTAAGCATGGACTATCGCCGAGCCTCATTTGCATTCCTAATGAGCCGCCATTTTTGCAGAAGAGGCTCTTGCGCCAGTAGGAGCTGTCTACACTGCCCCTTCTTGCACAACAAAAACTCTCTTGCGCAATGCCGTTCTTCCTGAAAACTAATCGGCGTAACGGCATTGCGCAAGAGGGGTTTTTTTGCACAAGAAGGGGCAGTGTAGACAGCTCCTTCTGGCGCAAGAGCCTCTTCTGCAAAAATGATGGCTTATTAGGTATGCAAATGAGGCTCAGCAATATTCCACGCTTAGCCTCATTTGCATATTTCTCGCACAGGAAGCCGTGAGTGTAGACATAGCCATAGATAGGGTCATGAGCTTTCGTGAGCTCAACCCACTTCTTGAAAGCTCATGACACCATCCATATGTTTTGTTAGTCTCTAAGGTGCTGCAAGACTAATTGTTGTTTTTTCAGTTTTTTCCAGTTACAGACTAACTCGACGACCCCGCTGAAGCTTTTGTCTTGCCAAATTGGCTTAATGAGGGCATTAGGGAAGTCAGTTAATTGCCTTCTTTTGGAAGAATCTTAACTTCTCCCAAGGGAGAACGATAGCAACTGTTGCTACCTTTCTCCTCCTTAAACAGTCTCTGTGGCCCAAGCCATGGGCTATTAAAATAGAGATGCCGGGGACTTTTTATATGTCCCAACTGGATCTGTAATGAAGAAAAAACATATTGATTTATAGAATCACAGGGTTGGAAGAGACCTCAGGAGGTCACCAAGACCAACCCCCTGCCCAAAGTAGGACCAACCCCAACTCAATCATCCTAGCCGGGGCTTTGTCAAGCCGGGACTTAAAAACTTCTAGGGATGGAGATCCCATCCCCTCCCTAGGGAACCCATCCCAGTGCTTCCCCACCCTCCTAGGGAAATAGTTTTTCCTAATCTCCAACCCAGACCTCCTCCACTGCCACTTGAGCCCATTGCTCCTCATTCTGTCATCTGCCACCCCTGTGAACAGCCTCTCTCCAGTCTCTTTGGAACCCCCCTTCAGGAAGTTGAAGGCTGCTGTCAAATCCCCCCTCACTCTTCTCTTCTGCATACATTATGGGGCTGATGCTGTGATCCCTCAGAGAGCTTTCAAAACACAAAGCAGCTTGTAATCCAAACCACATGGGACTGAACTGTGAAAACACCAGCCTACCACTGTATCTCTTCCATGGTAGAGTCATTCCCGATAGAGCATCTTAACCGTGTCTCATCTGTCTCCACCCACACGACAGATCCTCCTGAGAAATTGGTTCAGCCCATGGAAGCAGGGTTTGGATGGAGGATTTTGAACCACGCAGATCAGGACAAAGTCACTTCTGAGCTAAATGGAGATGGAGAAAAGTCCATCTTTAAAAAGCCTGGGCCGGTGGAGAAACAATTAAACGGAAATCTGAGGCTGACGGGAATTAATTCCCCGATTACTCTGAGAAGCCCTGCTGCGCTGCGCCAAAACCCGAGACAGACAGCTATCCTATAATTGCCTGCTCACAATATATAATGGGCCCAGCTCCCACATTCAAAGCAATCCCGTTAAGCTTTTCTATAGGGAACCGGTCATGCTGCATTCCAGGAGTCATCTGTATCTTGTATAGATTAATGGAAGTGTCAGTCAAGAGGTGAGCCATGCTCCGACAGCTCACGAGAATTATGCATGGAGCAAACGCCGCCGTGCATCGGGGGATTGGTAAAAATATCGCCTAGCCCATACAATAAGCCCCGTATTTACGTGGTATGTGGAATAATCAAAAAAATAGACATGCTGGGGTGGATGTGGGCAGCCCGTCCCATTGGTTGCCTAGAAATCAACATGGAAATACGACACTTACCAGGGATCAAGCAGACCAATCGGAGAGGAGAGCAGATGGCGCTAAAACCCAAAGCTGTTTGTCCTCCACATACGCACAGGCGGGTGGAGGGAAACAAAGCCGGCCATGGAGGAGGAGGAGACGGGCTTAGAAAATTGCACTGGGGCTCCACTAATGGGCGACCTCGTTTGCTGGAGCACCAGACGGCGTGTAGAAAACAGCAATACGAGGAGGGCCTGGAGCCAGAAGGTCCATGGGTGCCCCAGGCGGCTCCCCACCTGACAGAGCCATGGCGAGAAAACACGTCATCTCATGCTTCATGGATTCTCCTTGCCCCCCAGTCACATCAGGCCTCTGCACAGGCCCAACAAGTCAGGGGTGCTACTGCACTCCCCAGATTTTGCACCCAGGTTCCAGCTGCCAGCCCACATACAGGGGCCCCGCTGCCAACCCAGGATCCCAGCCTCAGCACCCCCGCCTTAAAAACTGCACCACTGAACCTCGGTGGCCAACCCCCGCTGGAGAACCTTCTCCTCTTCTGCTCCAACCCTTCAAACAACACTAGAGCTTCATGGATGTTCACAGAGGTTGCCCGGACTTCATGGACGTGGGGATTTTCAGGCCAGAGGAAACCATTCTGATCATCCAGTCGGACGTTCTGCAGCTTAGTGGCCAGAGAATTTCACACCAGAATTCCTGCCTCCAAGCCATCAACTTCTGGCTGAGCTGCAGTGTATCGTTAAGACACAAGACCAGAGCGTCCATGGGAACTTTCCCCCCATTCCCGATTGGGAGATTAAGAAGAGTCAACTGTTTCATCCATCACCGACAGGCTGAACGTCTCCAGGGCTTAGACGTGGTTCCTGTGCAATTAATTCCAGTGCTAAAATAGGGCAACAATTACTGAGCAGACTTTGGTAGCAATATTTTAAAAAAATACCCAAACACACACACACAGGTCTGTGCTGCTACACCACTGGGCAATCAAATGTCTCCTTTTGGAGGATGTCTGTGTTTATACTTCTACCCCTCATTAGTTTTTCCCAGCCAGTCCTTCCTGAAGCTCGGTAGTCACAGCCTGATGGAGTCGAAACCCAAACGGGACCATTAGATCATCTAGTCCAACTTCCTGTGTAACACAAGCCAACGCATTCCAGCCGATTGCCCCGAGGTGAAAGTAAGCAGGAGCGTCCCGGTGCTCAGCTCGGGCAAAACAGGCTGAGCCTCAGCAAAAGCCAGCAGGGAGCTATTTAAAGAGCTGAGAGGGACCAGGGTTGCGATAGGAGTGTATCTGTAAGAAATGTAAGTTCCTTTCACCTCAGGTGTTGCCCCTGTTTTGAGTAACCTGTGTTTGGCTACAGCGTATCTTCCAGAAAGACAAGTGCTCACCCGTAAAGATCTGGGGATGGGATTACAGGCATAATACTAGGAGACAATGTTGGAAATTGAAGGCCCGAGGGAAGAAATTGTTTTAATGAAAAGAAAAAAAAAAGAAGAAAATTGGAAGGAGGTAAGAGAATTCAGGAGATTTTAGATGTTTCTGAAATACTCAATGCACTGGCATTCAGCAAGGTTAAAACATTCCAGCGCGACTGTTCTGTACTGGCAAGCCGGCCTGGATCAGGAATTTACCCTCTGGAGAAGGCAGGACAGGACCTAAGCACTAAATGGAGAGCTGATGGTAGTGGGATGCGCTAGTGCAGTGGTTTTCAGCCACAGGGCCATGGACGCACAGTGGTCCACAGACTGTCAAAGATTTCTATAGTGGGGACACATCTCCATCTGAAAATTGTTAGGGGTCTGCAGATGAAAAAAGGCTGAGAGCCACCGTGCTAGACTCAAGATACCTTACTTCTCTTCCCAGATCAACCACAGGCTCTGGGTAATCTTGGTCAAGTCACTTAATCTCTGTGCAGGAGATCCCCGCCATGTATAAAAATGGGGGAGGGGGTAGATCATACTTTCCTACCTGACAGGAATTCTGCAAGGAGCAAATCCATTAATGATTGGAAGGTACTCAAGTATGAAGAGATTTGTGTGTCTAGGATGACTTTTCAAACTTCTCTTTTTATTCTTGAGAACATAGGTAATTTAAAACTCGTCTGTCTATTAACGATCATGTGGGACTAATTCCCTTTTACGGCTGGCTCTAGTGATGACTTTGGTGTCCCACAATGGTGCCTTCGGGGACACCTTTAGTGAACAGGCAGTATATCCTCGAGGGATTAATGAAAGATGTTTTTATTGAAGCGGAGTTGCAATTTGTTTACCTACCCAATGCTCTCGGACGGGTAGCGCACAGGGTCTGAGCAGAAGCCCATGAAAGTCAATAGCCACTAGGCTCAAATGGACTTAGGATTAGGGTCATATTCCTGTGGTTATGTCAAGCTTTCATTGGCAGACTGCACCAGTATGTCCCTCTCCACACAACACTGTCTAAGCAAGCACATTTATTGCTAAGGGGAAAGCATTGCAGAGAAAACAGTAAGGAACCTACACACAAAGGGTACGTCTAGACTACAGGCTTTTGTTGACAGAGGCTTTGTTGACAGATTCTGTCGACAAAGCTTCTGTCGGCAAAGAGCGTCTAGACTACATCCATTTCTGTCGACAAAGCAAGCTGCTTTGTTGACATGAGAGTGTAGACGCAAAGGGCAGTGTAGATGCAATAACACCTTCTGTCGACAGAACTCTGTCGACATAAGGCATTATTCCTCGTAGAATGAGGTTTACTGCCATTGACAAAACTGCTGAGTTCTGTCGTCGTTATGTTGACAGAACTCGGCTGTAGCGTAGACGCAGGTATAGTTTTGTTGACAAAAGTCCACTTTTGTCGACAAAACCCTGTAGTCTAGCCACACCCAAAGGCAACAAGCTTACCGGTGACCCATGCTCCAGCCGGGGGCTCTGGCAGGTTTCAGGTCTTCAAAACTCACACCTGGGTTTTCCCTGTGGTTACAAGTTCAGAACCATCTCAGACCCAGAACTCTGGATTGGCATTTCAGTGGTTTCCTATATACCTCAACTCTTGGCTATCAACTCTGGGAATAAGTAAACTTTGGACGTAATACAGAGGATCCAAAATATCATTAAACTGAATTCAATGAGGTCTCCCAAGGATACTCCAGGGAATTGACAAATCAATCACCGTTCCCTTTAAATGGTGTGTGTTTTCTTCTTCCTTCCCTTGTCAGTCCAGCTCCTTTTTTGACTCCCCTCCCCCGTGTACGTATACACACACACACACACACACACACTCCTGTCCCTCAGCACGTTTAGCATCAGGACCAAATTCTACTCCCTAAAACGTGCCCTCCATTGGCTTGAATGCTAGCTGCACAGTCGCACCCAGGGTGTGGATTTGTCCAGAAGGGTTCTACATCCCAGCCAGACAAATCAAGGCCTCCTTCCGTTCAAAACAAACGAGAGGAACTTCATTAGGATTTCTGAGCCCAGCAGGGTTGGAGTTTGACAGGAGGAGAAAATGAAAAATGAACCAGCTCTCTGTGGCCAGCTGGAAAAACGGAGGTCTGCCCCCCAGCCCCGTTCCGCACCGAATCGCCCCTGAATAATACATCTGATCCTCGGCCTGAACGTCTGTCCTGTAGGCCACAAAATATGGACTTTTAAAAACTAAAATGAACCCCCTCTTGAAGTCAACTCTGGTGGAGCGAAATTCTGATTATACCCTCATCACCCTGCCGCCTGCAGTCTCCTTCTCTGTTCAATTCAATGGTCTGTCATGCTTGTTACTGAGAAATGAATTCCCCTCACACTGACATTTCATATACTTACTGATACGGCGTATAATGAACACTCCGCCAAATCTGTCAGCTTCGCGCCAGCCCAACTTTGTAGGACTTCTAGTTAAAATTTTTTCTTCTTCTTTGCTAAGAGAACAATTTCGGATTACAGGGATCGGGGCCAGGGCTGCCCCTATGGCAGATGTTTACCGGGGTGTAAATGCCGAGATTATAACAGATTAGCAGCCATTGCCATGGTTCAAGCTGCTGGAATCTCCTCAGAGCTGCCTCGGCACCGCCTCCTTTGGTTAAATGGCAGGACACCCACCACTGGTGCTACGTTTAGCACCAGGAATGCCAGGGAGTTGGAGAGGTGGCATTACACGGCTCTCATTCTGCAGTGTCCTTAAGTGCACACTTATCCGGATCTCCCATGGAATGTGGGTAACTTTGCAGAGGGACAATGCCCAAATGGTCCCGTCGTCTCAAAGGTCCATTCCAGGATTGCCGACACTGTTTTCTTGTACACAATGGAGTTTTGGCTCATGGGTGGGGCTCATAGGTGTTGCCACAAAATAAAATCCTAGTAATAGACCAGAAGCCCACAGTGCTAGGTGCAGTACGAAGGCTCATGAGCCCATGGAATCGCAGCCACGGCACCTATATTTATATGTTTCAGGTTCGATTTCTCAGCTTGCACCCAGCAATTTATCGAACTCGCTCGACTTCCATGGAGTGAGAGAGACTTACTACTGTGGCGCCTCCTGCTGGCTGTCCCAGGGATTCACTCTAGTAGCCAGTGCTCCCTCTTCTGGTGGGGCCGCATCACCATCACTTGTGCCCTTGGACCCAGGTCACTGCAAGGACCACGGCATTCTCTTCAGGTCACATCCCTCCGGCTATGCCACGCTCTGTGCTCGCTCCTTCTGGAGGACTGCCGTGGTCGCTTAAGTCCAGCTGCTTCCTCAGTGGTGAGTGGGGATGGGCAGGGGACACACGCCAGCCCACTATTCTTGTCCCAGCCCAGGGCACCAGAAAATGGACGCTGCTTACAATGCCCCCTCCACCTCCTCAATAGATTTCCCTGGGCCTCTTCCCCAGGGTTTCAGGACCCTTTTTTGCTCTTGCCTCAGCCTGTGAAACCCTGCAGCCCACCAGGAAATGCCTTTAGCTCCCTAGGTCTCTGCCTGCAGCACTGCCCTGTCCAGGGTGCTTGCTGCCCTTTGACAACCAGTTCTCCCTCAAGCTCCAGGGAGTGACTGGAACCTCTCTGCTCTGCAGCTCTTTTTATATGGGCCAGCCCTGCCCTGATTGGCTGCCTCCTGTGAAGCCTCCCAAGGACTCTCTTAACTCCTTAGAGCCCAGCAAGGGGCAAACACCCCATTACGCAGTGGTTTGGCCTGAGGGCAGCCAGCACCTCTGATGCTAGAGCTCTATATTTAGTGTTGCGTGGGAACTGGTTTGAGGAGATGGCAAATCTTTTACTGACAGTGACACTGATTAAGAGTGAGAGACTTATGCCAGTAAAAAACTGACTGTGTCACTCCACCAGGGAGGGTAGGATCTCACTCTCTCATACTCTAGTTGTTCTTTTCTGTTGAGAACTTCAGTCAAAACTAAGCCAACTTTTTTTAAAACTGAGACATTGACACAAGACGCCTCAAATAACTGCAAGCTGACATAGTCAAAAAGTAAGAAATACAAAGTTCTCCCAGGAGCGTTTTCCTCACTTCTCCTGTTTCCATGCCCCACCTTTCCACCTTTGTAATGTGGTCTGATGCCTTCACTCACTGCGTGATCACTCTTCCCACACGGAGCCGTGAGAGCGCTTTGGTAAGCCATTACAGCATCCTGAACTCCAGTGAACTGGGATGAATGCTTAAAATATGATGAATATCATGAACATGGAGCACGAGCTTGATTCAGAGTAGCTGAAAGAAGCTGCTGCATGAAAGGGAAGCCACCGACTTGAAAGAACAAAAAAACAAACCAAGAAAACCACATTTTGGTATCATCTCTTCTATCCCTTCCCCGCAATCTGCGGCCATTGCGAGGTGACCCAACATGCACCCCGGGCTTCCTGGCACCTGCGGAGGAGTTTGATGGAGTTCATGTCACTCCTGAAGAGGAGAAGTTGTCACACATCAGGGCATCTACGCCTGTATTCTCCCTCCATGGTCCAGCAAAGCCACCCACATATGGCTCCCCAGCCATCACCTCCCTTGGGTGTAGGCGCGTATCCTTCCCCCTCCTGACCAGGGCATTTCTAGGTGGAAAATGTTACAGAGAAAACCATATTTAAAAACCCAAAGAATCTGCTCACGTGCTAGTAAGGGTTGTATCCTGCCTTCCCTTCTCCATGAGGAGTGGGGCACTCCCCTGAACCGTGGGCCTGTCCATTGCTGGGTCGGAAAGCAGGCCCAGGCCCAGTTTAAACTTAGGCTATTTAACCAAAGCTCTTTGTCGGCTCATCTCTAGGCAATCCAGTTTGAGCCAGAAGATGCAAGTCTCCGTGAGTCTGCTAAAGCACCCCCAGGGTCTTAGCGCCTGAAGGGCTGCCATCCTGTTCCTCCACAGACTTACACCCCAGCCTTGTTCCACAGTGATACATAAACTCAAACCACTAAGAACTAACCTAGTTCAGTAAGGTACGTTCAGTGTATTGTCGTACCCACCGCACGGCCAGTCCTCGCCTACAGACAACTGTCCAACCTGAAGCACGTTCTTTCCAGCAGCCACACATCACACCATAGACACGCTCACCCAGGCACCTCCCCCGCCACAAACCCCATTGCCAACTCTGTCCACACATCTATACAAATGACACCATCCCAGGCCCTCACCACATCAGGGGCCCATCCACCTGCATATCTTCTAATGTGCTCTAGGCCATCAAGTGCCAGCAATGCCCCTCTGCCATGTATATCAGCCACACTGGACAGTCTTTGCACCAAAGGATAAACGGACACAAATCAGACATCGGAAATGGGCACACACACAAACCTGTAGGGGAACATTCTACCCTGCCTGGGCACTCAACCATGGATTTAATAGTAGCCATCCTTCCGCAAAGGAATTTCACCAGCCAATTACGGAGAGAGTGCAGAATTGACATTCATCTGCAAATTTGACACCGTTTCCCTGGGCTTGAACAAAGACATTAACTGGATGTTGCATTATAAACATAAGAACATAAGAATGGCCATACTAGGTCAGCTCAAAGATCCATCTAGCCCAATATCCTATCTTCGGACAGTGGCCAATGCCATATGCCCAACAGGGAGTGAACAGAACAGGGAATAAGCAACTAATTCCTCTACTGTCGTGCATTTCCAGCCTCTGACAAAAGCTAGGGACACCATTCCTGCCCATCCTGGCTAATAGCCATTGATGGACCTAACCTCCATGCATGTATCTGGTTCAT
Source organism: Rafetus swinhoei (assembly GCA_019425775.1). Lineage (NCBI taxonomy): Eukaryota > Metazoa > Chordata > Testudines > Trionychidae > Rafetus > Rafetus swinhoei. Next base: position 54,425,204 of record CM033432.1, on the reverse strand, counting down.
TTTTAAACCCTGTTGAAGTCCTGGTCTTCACAACATCTTCTGGCAAGGAGTTCCACAGGTTGACTGTGAGCTGCGTAAAGAAAAACATCATTGTGTTTGTTTTAACCCTACTCCCTATTCATTTAATTTGGTGACCTTTAGTTCATCAAACGAAGCCAATCTTCCCTGCATTTAACACTTCATTTTTATATTAAAAGCTATGTATGGGACATTTCCAGCCCACTTAATTAGCTTCATTAGCACCGGTCCTACAACTGACAGGTGCTTTTTCTCCTCTGTCATAAAATACTTGGTTTCTGTTATGCCTCTCCAACTCATCATCTGAAGAAATGGGTTTTGCCCCCAAAAGCTCATGAGTCTATGTATTTTTGTTAGTCTCTAAAGCTACGTCTACACTGCAGTGCTATTTTGGGATACTGGAGATATCCTGAAATAGCTATCCCATGTCTTTTGAGCGTGCCAGTTATTTCAAAACATAACAGGCTCGCTATTCCAACATCCCTGTACACCTCATTCCACGAGGAGTAAGGGACGTTTCAGAATAGTGATTTATTTTGAAATAAGTGCTGCGTAGACCAGGGCCGGACCGACCCATTCGTGCGCCCCGGGCTCCAGGAGCGCAGCCCCGCCCCTGGGCATGTGGCACCACCCGCCTCCTGGCGCCTGGCGCATGCGTGGCCCCACTCCTGGGTGCCCAGCGCATGTGCGGTGCCACCCGCCCGGCCCGGCAGCCCCGCACGGCACCCCCTACAATGGGGCGCCCCGGGCGGTAGCTCGGTCAGCCCATAGCTTGGGCCGGCTCTGGCGTAGACAGTGCGAAATGTCAAAATAAGCTATTTTGAAATCAACTCAAAATAAGCGACGTAATTTGCATAGCTGAAATTGCGTTGCTTATTTCGAGCTCCGAGTGTAGTGTAGATGCACCCTATGGTGCCACAGGACTACTCATTGTGTTAAAAAGTTACAGACTAACACGGCTATCTCTCTGAGACTGTCACAGGGGTGTTCCGCGGATCCTCTCTTCCACGGGGCTACTCCTTACCAGGGCACCAGGCCTGTGAGCATGATGGTTGCCCCACCGGGGACTGAAGTGGGGAACTGTGAAGCTAAATATGTAGCTTGAGCTAGGCCAGGCTCTTCAGCAAGTAGCAGCCTCCTGTTCTCAAAGGGTCAGGCGCAGAAGAGAACCTGTATCGCATGCCTGAGTGGCTGTCGGAGTCGCTTTGGGGTACGTGCAGAAAGCGGACAGGAGACATGGGCTGGAGCACAAAGCATCATTGTCAGAATTCACATTTCTGACGGATGCCACTTGGGAACAGTGAAACGAGTTGCCGCCATAAGCGCGATGAGAAGCAAAGAGCGCTCAAAACCAAAGCCGGGACAAGCAGAGCCCAACACGGCCGGCAGAAAGACACTAGCCTCCTACACAATGTCACCATCGTCGTTTGGGCAGCAGTCACCGTGTGTCACCGTGCGTTTCGCCGGCTCCCGAGGACAGGCGGCATGGCAGCTCTTCCAGACAGCACTGCTGGCAAACGCTGTCATATTAGTGGGCAGGACTGTACTTGCGCTTTGAACACAGGCAAAGCAACTGTTGGTACGGCGGCCTTGGGGAATTATGTCTCAATACCTGTCATGGCAGACAATTCCCCTGGCTCCGATAGCAAAGTCCAGCTCTTTTTGCTGCGCTGGGAGCGGCTCGTTTGGTCGTAGGCTCAGTGGAGCGTGTTGCCATGGAAACAGACAGGCCTTACGTGTCTGTTGACAGCTTTGGGCAGCTTTGCTCTAAAATGCTTGGACATATCACAGGTGTAGCCAACCTCGGTGGTAGCGGACAGCACAAAATTTAGAATGATGTTTAAGATGGCGAGGGGCATTTTACCTGGCAGGAAGAGGACACGCATGATCTTCATTGATACTAATAGGAGCCATCTTGCAAACCATCTGCCACTTCCAACATCTGCAGGAGAAGAGGACCCATCCTTATGGCCACGCAGTCTGTATCGTGAGCAGCAGAACTGTTTTCCCTTCCACCATGGAAATATATTCCCTGAATGCCTCACCACATGATATACAAAGTGTGACACTGTTGCCAAAAAAGCAAACATGATCTAGGAGGCATTAACAGCACTGTGGTGAGCAAGACACGAGAAGTCATTCTTCTGCTCTACTCTGCACTGATTAGGCCTCAGTTGAAGTATTGTGTCCAGCTCTGGGTACCACATTTCAAGAAATTTCAGAGGGTCCAGAGAATAGCAACAAACATGATGAAAGGTCTAAAAAACATGAGCTATGAAGCAAGGCTGAAGGAATTGGGCTTGTTTAGTTTGGAAAGGAGAAGACGAGAAGGGGACACGATAGAAAATTTCAAGTATCTAAAAGGGTGTCACAAGGAGGAGGGAGAAAAACTGTTCTCCTTGGCCTTTGATGATAGGACAAGAAGCAATGGGCTTAAATTGTGGCAACGGAGGTTTAGGTTGGACATTAGGAAAAACTTTCTACCTATCAGGGTGGTTAAACACTGGAATAAGTTGCCTGGAAGGGCAATTGTGGAATATCTATCACTGGAAATATGCAAGAGCAGGCTGGACAGACACCTGTTGGGGATGATCTAGACGGTGCTTGGTCCTGCCGTGAGGGCAGGGGACTGGACTCGATGACCTCTCGAGGTCCTTTCCAGTTCTAGTGTGCTATGATTCTATATGGACAACTCCACCGCTACAGAGTACATTATCAAGACTCTTCAACTAAGCCCCCTTGGGCACTCTCTGGCTCAGCTGAATGCAGTGATCTCTTTGTTATGCAGCAGGCATTAATCTGATCTTAATTTCTATTCATGGGGTAAGTGGAATTTGGGTGGGGAACGGTTTGAAATTAAATAGGGGACAGGAGAATCGGGAAATACTAGAGTCTTCCCCTATTTTAGCTTCTAATTAAGCCTGTGGCTGTTTCCCCCATCCCCAATGAAACAGAAATCTCTCCTGTTTAGGCTCTTGTACAGCACTAATTACTGTATTTGAGCATCATCCAGAATAAAGAGAACTACTGAATAACTGAATGAGGCCGGGGGTCCCATGGAAAAAAAAAGGGACATGATCATGTAACTGAAGTCTACATCAATGCACACACACAAGGAAGCCAAATTAAAGTTGTATGGGCAACCTTCATTGTGGCATTTCCTAGCTTTTAAGGGCTTAAAAACCGTAGCGTCATTTGATCATACTTATGTAAGTTCCTAATTAAAATACAGACAACATTCCAGCGTATGAAGCCCTCTTGACCACCCAAGGTGGCTCATCCGCCGGGTTCAGACCTTCAGAGCCACAGCGCAGTGAGCTAGCTGAGTGATGGGAACAGCACTTGAGTAATCCCGATTCGGGTCACTCAGTAGCGGAGGGTGGGACGCATCCTTCACCTGGAAGTTTCATCCCCAGTTGGTAACAGCAGGGAAACGAAGAGCCTGGGTTCATCGCCAGGTTCTGGAAGAGCGTGCTTCCTATGTAAACCCCTCCGTCCTCATATCCCTCCTGCCCCATTGTGGTTCCCCCACCCCTCTGCAACCTATTCCCAAACCAGCTGGTTCTGGTCCTCCTCCCCCTCTGCTTCTATGCAGCCCCACCCATGCCTATACAACCACTCACAGAACACTAGAATGGGAAGGGACCTCAAGAGACCATCAAGTCCAGTCCCTGGCCCTCACGGCAGGACCAAGCCCCATCTGGATCATCCCTGACAGGTGTCTGTCCATCCTGCTCTTAAATATCTCCAGATATGGAGATGCCATCTCAGTTCTCTCCTTCCTACATGGCTCCTGCACCATTCTGCTCATCCCACCTCCTGGCCTATGGAGCCCTTCACCAGCCCCTTCCCGTTTCTCATGTTGAAATCAGGCTGTTTTCTGCCCGCTGTCTGAGTGCCAGGTGCAGACGCAGCAGGAAGAAATCAGGCTGTTTTCTGCCCGCTGCCTGAGTGCCAGGTGCAGACGCAGCGGGAGGACCGGAGAGAGGCATGGCTTACGCTCAGTTTATGCCCGTTGCCAGAGCAGACTCTGGCATCCAAGAGGAGCAAGTCCAGGAAGAGTTCTGCTCAGCCCTGACAAGCCTGGGAGCTTAGCAGGAGTGACACATACACTGTCTGGGTCCCACACAGTGTGGTCATGCACAGGAGACCCGAGGGCTGGAGTCTGCTCAGCACAGATCTTCAGAGACTGGAGCTGTCCAGGTGTAACCAAGTGTGATTCTCAGAGGCTCAAAATGTGGTGGCAGATTTTCCCCAAGGGAAAGCAGGGAGTGGGGGCTTTGGCTTCCCAGCACGCAGGTGAAGCTCCTGCCAAATGCCGAGCCTTTCCCCCAAAGCACAGAGGTGCCAGAACGTCTCATAAAAAAAATCCCCTTCCTCCTTCTTGCAAACAGCAGAACGGCGTTAGCTGAAACTTCCAGAACAAACAAAACCGCTCGAGGCAGATGCCAAGCACGGGAGACCTCAGCCGGAACAGTGAAAGGTCTGGTCTGACAGAGGAACAAGCCACTGAAAACTGGGTCTTCAGCAATGAGAAACTGAACTGTGGTTGACTGGCTCCACCTATCGTATGGACAGGAATCTGAAAGGCACCCATGAAAACCCTCAACCTCCTAATCCGCTTTGGTTCGGACGGCTCGGAGTGGAGTTCGTGCTATCGCCGTTGGCCCACAAGCTTGCTTTACTGGAGGCCCCACTCAACATGGTAGTGCTTTCTGGGGAGGTGGGGAAATGCTTGGAGTGGAGATCTCGGACTGAGGCCAGTAGGGATGTAACTGTAGCTAGTGGAGAAGTAGGTGTGTTGAGAGGGAAATACAGAGGGTTAGCACAATAGACATTTCCATTCCAGTGGGACGGGTATACTTCTCCCGTCCCAGTACAACGGGAGAACAAACTAGATGACACCAAGCCGGGAGGGGTTGCAAATGCTTTGGAGGATGGGTCATAATTCAAACTGATCTGGACAAACTGGAGAAATGGTCTGAGGGAAATAGGATGACGTTCAATAAGGACCAATGCAAAGTGCTCCACTTAGGAAGGAACAATCCGTTTCTCACACACAGAATGGGAAGCGACTGTCTAGGAAGGAGTACGGCAGACAGGATTCAAGGGGTCAGAATGGACCACAAGTTAAACACGAGTCAACAGTGTGATGCTGTTGCAAAAAAAGCAAACATGGTTCTGGGAGGCAGTAACAGGAGTGTTGTGAGTGAGACACCAGAAGTCATTCTTACGCTCTACTCTGCGCTGGTTAGGCCTCCGCTGGAGTGTTGTGTCCAGTTCTGGGCACCACATTTCAGGACGGATGTGGAGAAATTGGAGAAGGTCAGAGAAGAGCAACAAAAATGGATAAAGGGCTAGAAAACATGATCTGTGAGGGAAGACTGAAAGAATTAGGTTTGTTTAGTTTGGAAAAGAGAAGACTGAGAGGGGACATGGTAACAGCCTTCAAGTATCTGAAAGGGTATTACTAGTAGTAGGGAGAAAAAATTATTCTCCTTAACCTCGGAGAATAGGACAAGAAGCAATGGGCTTAAATTGCAGCAAGGGAGGTTTAGGTTAGACATTAGGGAAAACTTCCTACCTGTCAGGGTGATGAAGCACAGGAATAAATTGCCAAGAGATGTGGAATCTCCATCATATTTAGAGAGAAAGATTGGTGTGTCTGTCTTTGTGTTTGTCTCGAGGTCCATTTGTTCAAGAACTCCTCCTAAACGGTAAGAGCTAGGATCACCAAATTTGCTAGGCAGCTTCCTCCTCACTTAAAGCGAAGTCAGGGTTAGGTTGTGCCAGCACAGCAGGAAGTGCCAGGAAAGGGACGGTTTTCCATAACATGCAAAGGGAGGTGCCGGGCTGTTTGGAGGGACACAGTACTGAGAGAGGCCACTGGGGGCAGTGAGTGCAGGGGAGAGTTTCCTACAGAGCGTCCACTGGGTCAGCCACACCACCAAGGGAGAGGCCAGCAGGGCGGGTGCTCTGCCATCTTGCCTGCCGCCACACCGGGTTAGTTGTTTCCCTGCCCCAAACCTTTCCTCTCTCCTGGCCCTTGGCCGCAGCACTGGATGGGAGTTGGGGGGCAGGAGAGAAAAGGCCCCTGGTGACTGGGGAGGTCTGGGGTGTGGAGAAGAGGCCTGTGCCACATGGGACCCCCTGCCTCGAGCCCCTCCTTACCCCCCAACCCTCACTCTTACTCACAAACACCCAGCCTCCCGCTCTGCCCCAACATCTTCAAGGCCGTATCCTGATTCCTGCACCCCTCGCACCACCAGCTCCCTGCCCTGAAAGGCCATGCAATGCCAGGAAAGTCTTCTAGACTGACACCTCTCAGGGATGATCCAGATGGTGCTTGGTCCTGCCGTGAGGGCACAGGACTGGACTTGATGACCTCTCGAGGGCCCTTCCCGTTCTAGGATTTTATGCTTGTACCTTGGGGGATCTGTGGTCCGTCCCTGGGCCTGCAACAAACTTCCTGTGTGCATCCCTTGATTTGATGGCTAGATACAGCACTGGTCTGGCACGGCTTGCATTCCCCATTTGCTCTGCACCTTGCAATAACCACCAAAGAACCCGACGACTGGGAGGTGGGCTGAGGAAGGTGGTTTGGACTCAGATTCTGGCTTTACAGGTGGGTGGACAGCACCGTAGAGGACCCCATGGATTGTACCTGTGCAATGGCTGTCCTCACCAGGCATATCAGACTTTCTTTGTGCTTGGAGTTAGGGTATGTCTACACTAGGCCCCTAGTTTGATCTAGGGAGGCTAATGAGGGCGACTGAAATTGCAAATGAAGCATGGGATTTAAATATCCCGCGCTTCATTAGCATGTTCCCGGCCGGTCGCCATTTTAGAAATTGACTAGCCCGAAGTAACTGACCGCGTCTACACGCGGCAGTGAAACGGGATTCCGAATTAAAGCCCTAAATCGAATTCACGGTTATTCCTCCTGGAATGAGGTTTACCAGCTAATTTGATTTAGGGCTTTAATTTGGAATCGTTCACTACGCGCGTAGACGCGGCAGTTACTTCGGCTAGTCAATTTCTAAAATGGCGATCGACGAACATGCTGAAGCACGGATATTTAAATCCCGCGCTTCATTTCCAATTTCCGTCTCCCTCATTAGCCTCCCTACATCGAACTAGGGTGCTAGTGTAGACATACCCTTAGAGCGGACGGACAGAACAGAAAAGGTGAAAACATTTACACAAGGACCGACTGAAAGTTAGGGGGGAAAACCCATTGAGAACAGACAGGGGAAAAGATAATAAAAAAGCTGGATCAGGATATTGCTAGGAAGAGGAAAAAAAAGAAAGATGGGAAAGCGCCCCGGGATACAAGAAGCTATTAGCCTTTCCTTACGATGTTTGCTTTATTCAGATCTTGGAATGTACAATTTAATGGCAGGTTTGGTTATTTCTAGTTAAAGGAACATATCCCCAGTTTTTGTCCGGAGATCGTGTGGTGTGTGTCGGGGGAGGGGCGTGGTGGTGGGGAGGGGGCTTGTAGATCACCCAGCCACACTATACCCTGAAAAATTGGTCTCTCTCTCTCTCTCTCCAGGGCGGGTGCTCCTCCTTCTTCCGTAATCGCCTCGGTCCACAACGCAGGGGTCAATGAAGCAACTGCTTGGCTCTCATCCATGGGGCCCTATCCAGCTATCTTGCTTTCCACGTGCAGCTCTTCAGTCTTTTTCTGCAACACGTTCTACGGGGCTAGGCCTCAGCTGGGGCACCTCACACCAGATCTACCTCCAGTGCTACCTCTCTTCTACTCCTTAACTGCCTGGCTCAGCGGTTCCAGTTCTGGGAGACTCTGAAGAGGGTATTTATAATCATGGCTCTGGTTTGTACTGCTGGAGCCCAGGGCATTAAGGCATCTTTGACAATCACACCCTAGGCTAGGACTATCCGTCCACTCCAGCTGCCTCCAGACCATGCAGTTTAGAACATAATAATGGTCAGACCAAAGGTCCACCTAGCCCAGTGTCCTGTCTTCCAACAGCAGCCAATCCCAGGTATGCCGAGGACACCATCCCTGTCCATCTTGGCAAATAGCCATTGAAGAACCTCTCCTCCATGAATTCATCGAGCTCGTTTTGTAACTCGGTTATCGTCTTGGCCTTCACAACACCCTCTACCTACCTGAGAGAAACGAACTACTGAGCAGCGACCCGTCCACTGCATCTTTTCTCTTGAGCCTCCAACTGCTGGAGTGTGTCACGGCCAGCCTTCCCAATTCTCCTACTGGGGCCCAAAGCAGCTCACGAGCAGGGATCAGACAGAGCTACTGAACCCTTTCCAAAGAAGATTAAAAAATATTCATGGTTTATTAGGTGGATTCCTTTTTGCTCATTTTATTATTCAGCTCAGCTCCGGTTAAACCAATTTAAGCTCCACAACATCAGAGTTATTAAAAAAGAACTATGCCTGTCAACTTTTCATTACAGTACAGCTCGACTTTCACCTTGGAGGGGGAAAAAAAAAGTCTTTAAACTGTGTTAAAGTGTAAACCAGGGACGGAAGAGAAGAGAATTAACACACTAGCTGGGTTTTTTCCTCCTGGAGGGGTCAGTTTCTCATTGTAGGAGACTCACTTGCACTAAGTACCCGGGTGATGAACACATGTCAACTCCAGTCGCACAACTTGGGGCTGTTCACGCGCAGGGGAAACCAATCAGCACAAGACATTTGTAGCTTCCTTCAGTCTATTTTTTCACCTTTCTGTCGCAGGCTGCCGAGGAGTTAAGTGCCAGCGCTCTGTGCCCCAGAGGGTTTTCTTTGGAAACAAGCTTCTGCAACATCGAAAGTGCAGCACGTTATGTTGCAAACGGTGTTTATTGTCTCATGGAGCATGGCAGTAAAGCTACCCTTGATGTGTTATTTGCAAGGCATTTCATTCCTGGTTTTACTGGCGGAGTCGCGCAGCCGGCAGAAGGGAGGAATGAAAAAAAGAGCCGTTAGCGTTACCTGAGGTGGCGTCCGTTGGAGGCACTTGGCAGAGGTTCAAGAAGGGTTGGTCCCAGCCCATTGAAGCTCAAGCGACAGAACTGGGATCCCTTTCGCTATTTTTCTGGCCTGCAGTACCACAGCATGTGAGAAAGCAGAGATGCAGAGAGAGGGCGCGTCTACGCAGCGGGGCTTAACTCGAAATGTAACTCAATTTGCGTCTTTGCCCACGAGAGCTTATGCTCCAATAAATCTGTTAGTCTATAAGGTGCCACAGGACTCCTCGTTGTTCTTGCAGATACAGACTAACACGGCGACCCCTCTGATACTTGTCAATTTGTGTAGTTTGTCAATTGCCTAGCTTAGTTCAAAATAGCTTATTTCAAAATTGGGAGCGTCTTCACAGCACTTATTTGGAAATAGAGCACTCTTCCTCCGACTTCCCTTACTCCTCGTACAATGAGGGTTACAGGAGTCGGAGTAAGAAGTCCTCCAGCTTGACAGTATTTTGACATTATGTCGAAATAACTGCCAGCTGTGTAGATGTGGACGAAGTGATTTCAAAATAATGTCGCTGTGTTGACATAGCCAGACTGACTTTCACCCAGGCCACAAAGGACATCAATAGGGCAATCGTGTCTTAGATGAGGTGGACCATCTTCTGTGCATCTCAAGGCAGCCAGCTCTGCCTTCAACGATGGCTATCCCTCCTGAGTGGTCGCTCCCCAATGCAGTTATAGAACAGTAAGCTTTGCCAGGGCCTCCGCCATGCTGTTATCTCCTGGGTCACCCACCATTCACGTATGAAATCCACCCAACCCAGGCCAAGCGGGCGTCACGCATCCCTAGGCCAGCACTGCAGCTGAAGTGAAGCCATGGAAACATGGCAACTATCGGACTGTGACATGCAGAGGATACAGGCACGGAGATGGTTCAGAAACGTGCATCTATAGAGCCGATATGGATCTTTGTGAGCTAGGGATTGTGTTCTACCTCATAGGAGAGGCTTACCTAGCTTCTGCCAGGAACTTCAAACAAGTCAGTAAGGGACCAGTTCCTGTAGATCCCAAGCCAGGTGAGGAACTCCCATCCTGGTGGAAGGGCATATACTTGTTCAAACCAGCCTCAAGAGCTGCAGCAAACAAAGAAAAGACTTTTGGTACAAAGGGTCCCCCTGAACTAGCCGAGCGGCCCTCATTTTCATCCAGGAAACAGTAACCAAGAGAGCAAAGTCTGGCTGGAAAGGTTAGTAAGACTTTGGGACTCTACCGGGATCTCCATGTGGAAGACGGTTGATACCTGGTAAGCTTAGAGAGAGGAGGTAGGGGAGGTAATATCTTTTATTGGACCACCTCCAACAAATTACTCCCCCATCTTTTCTTTCCTGGGAAGGACACAGCTAACTTACTCTGCCTACCTTGTAAACTCTGCAGAGAACGAGAACATAAGAACGGTCAAGGGTCCATCTAGCCCAGTGTCCTGTCTGCCAACAATGGCCAATGCCAGGTGCCCCAGAGGGAGGGAATCATCAAGTGATCCCTCCCCTATATCTCGCTCTCAATACCCCACCTCCTCATTAGCCACTTGGTACGTGTGAGGTAGGCAGACAACCCTCTGCCACCAAAGCAGCAAAAGAAAGGCAGCGAGCGATGAATATTTCTGTTATTACTTGTTTCACTTGAATGAAGCTACACAATTGGGTGGGAGCAGGGGGCATGCGCTCTGAGCAAACATATTTTTGTGAGCATGTCAAAAATCTAATCCACTTGTGGGGAATTACCCAGCCTGCCGGCAAAGAAAATAGTCAGATGCTCCCAATTATGAGAAAGGAGACAGAGCAGGAAAATAAACCCTGAGTACTAAGAGAGACTTTAATCAAATCAGATCCCCTGACCAGGCTAAACAATTCCAACCCAGCTCCTGCGACTGACTCTCCCGGGCTGCTGTTTCACTGGATAAACAAGAACCGCAGCTTCTTAAAACTATAAAAGGTTTTCACATGCCAGATCATGAAATCTTTCCTGGTGGAGTCTTTTCCCTCTCCTGGACACTCTGGTGGGTAGTTTGTTACTGTTAGATTGCTCAGGAGAGCCATGGTACAGGAACTTGCACTTTTTAAGAGAGCAAAGAGGAAAATAAAGTACTTGTTTTGAAAAATCACTTACCCATTTGGGACCTGATTCTGCAACACACTTTGCCTTTGTCCGCCATACGAGCTAGAGTTTATGGGCACGTCTACACAGCAGGGCTAAAGTTGAATTTAGCAACACAACTTCAGCAACATCAATTGCGTAGCTGACATCGAAATAGCTTAATTCGGCTTTTGGCGCTGTCTGCACAGCAGGAAGTTGAAGGAAGAACGCTCTTCCTTTGGCTTCCCCTCTGCCTCATGAAATGAGGGCTACCAGGAGTCAGAGTAAGAAGTCCTCCAGCTCGATATCATTTCGAAATAACAACTTACTGTGTAGACGCACATTTTGTTATTTCGAAATAATGGCCGTTATTCCAAACAGATTCTGGAGCCCAGGGTGACAACCTCCAGAAAAAAAAAAAAAAAAAAAAACCAGCAAGCAAATGGTCTGGTAGCACTTTATAGACTAACAAAACATGTAGATGGTATCATGAGCTTTCGTGGGCACAACCCACTTCTTCAGATGACTGGAGTTATGATTAGAGGATAAGGAAACTTGAAATAAATAGGAGAAGGGAAGGGAGGGGAGAAAGAAAGATGTTCTGTCATTCGTTTACCAAATGTGACCCGATTTGACTTCTAGCTCTATTGGCTGTCACGTTTTACTGCTGTCCTTCACAATCTTTTCATATTTCCATAAGTGCTTAACTCTAGACCGACGTATCTATTCGGTTTTCCCTACTGAAGAATTTCAGCTGTCTTGTGGGCTGACCAAAGGGAACGAGAGTTCTTCGTATAATCCAACCAGCCCATGTACTTTGTCTGAAAATTGCATAACTGCCGTGCGCATTGGAGGCTGCATTCTATCCTCAGTTTGCCTGTTCTGGCTGTGTTCACCTCGAGGGGATTGTGTAAAGCCTGAGAACAGAAAAGCAGCTGGAATAGTGTTAGTTGAGTGTTGCCAGCCCTTGTGATTTCAAGAGGCATTCAGTATCTTGTGTTTTTTCTTAAGCCCCCGGTCCCGGAGTTACGCAAATCCGACCAAATCTCATCACTCGTGTTTTAAAAAGCAAATCTTGTCCTTCTGGTAGTGGAGAAATGCTTGAACACATGAATCAAATCTCAAGGCTTTAAAGGCAAATACAAGCAGTTCAGTATTTATTGTCTCATGATTTGGGGGCACCTGATTCATGGTTTTTTGTGAGCAGCAATATTGCAAGTATAGCAGAGCTGCATTCTAAGTGCGTCTGATACGGCACAGGAGATTCTTAATAAGAAAGTCTTCTTTGGGGAAAGACGTGTATCTGTTCATTTATTGAAGGGTCACCTCAGAACAGTGTCATGATACATAGATTCACACTCAGGGTATGTCTACACTGCACTGTAAAATCAAAATAAGATGCTCAATTTGTGCTATTGCCCATCTTATTTCAATTTTATTTCAAAATAAAGTGCTATTTCAAGCCATCCCTTATCCCTCGTGCAACGAGGTTTACAGGAATGGTGAAATAGTGCATCCATCATTTCAAAAATTATTTCGAAATAGCGGACGTGTTCCTGGGACAGGGGATACCTCTGGTATCCCGAAATATAGCACTGCAGTGTAGACATACCCTCAGTATTAAGGGAGACACATCTCAGAAAGAAAAGAGGTACAAACTATAGACACAACGTGAGTCGCAGCTTTGTCTCTGTCGTTTACCAGGGACCACAGCTTGTCTGGAATGCTGCACACCACAAAGACATCTAGTGCCTACCAATAAATATTGTTACAGCATGTCCAAATGGACATGACTTTCTTTGAGCAGTTCTCTCAAAATAAACACACTCCACAAGAGACCTACAACTTTGACTGCCCCTCCAACAAGAGACCACCAATTATTTTATATGAGCAGCATTGCCAACCTCAACAATCCAAACCACCAAGGAAGCATGAAATTGGCTCCAGTAATCAAAAGTTTTGAGTAGTTTTTAATTTGTCATCTGATAAATGGACAGCCCCGGCTCCTTCAATGTGTGTCGCCAACCTTCCCAGATGTAGAGCAAGTAACTTGATGTTGGTTCTTGTCTCAAGCGCTCTCACTAGAGGACCAATCTGAGATCAGGGCCCCATTGTGCTGGGCACTGTACTACTGACAATCCTGGTGCTGAAGAGCTTACAGAGCAATGCAAAATGTGGGTGGGAGCGTGTGATGGGGATTGAGACTCATCTCAGGTAGGGACCTCCAAAGGCTTTGGTAGAGAAGACCTTCCAAGCTGGGCAGAGCTGGGCAGGGCCCAGAATGAAGACCTGCAAGTGACGGGCTCTCACAGAGCTGGGCAAAGGTTTTTTTGGATGAAAAGTCAGACCAAAAAAATTCAACTCAAAGTTTCACGAATTTGACACAAGAGTTTCAGCCAATCCAAAAAGGTCTGGAAGACGAATCGAGGGAGCCACCCCTGACATCTAACAGCTTTTTTCTCAATGGTTAGACCAATTGCCAAGATGGAGAGCCCATCACATCCCCATTCATGTCTGGACTAGAAGGCTACCCATGAAGATTTTGAAGCATACAGTACATGTCCGCCACTGCAGCATCAGTTTACAGTTTCTCCTTAACATCTGGTCTGATGTTGTTAGCAGGTCCGCGGGACTTACGCCATAGAGTAAGTTCTCTCAAGTTCTAGGGGTGACACTTAACCTGTTTTCCAACGAAGTCAACTTTTAGAAGTCATTGTAGAATTTCAGAGGGGTTGTCATGTGTATTAGAGCCGCCAGAAAGTGGAACTCCAATCCACCACCACCCCACCAAAAAAACAAACATTGTTTTGAAAAAAAGTGTTCATCCCAAAGTAAAGGAAATCTAAAAAATGTGATAGGGAAGCGTATTGAGAAATGCGACATGGAGTCCTGTGCCACCTTATAGACTAACAGATGTATTGGAGCATAAGCTTTCGTGGGCAAAGACCCACTTCGTCAGATGCATATAATGGAAATTTCCAGAGGCAGGTATAAATATGAAGACTAGAGATAACGAGGTTAATTCAGTCAGGGAGGGTGAAGCCCACTTCTAGCAGCTGATCTGGAGGTGTGAACACCAAGAGAAGAGAAACTGCTTTTGTACTTGGCTAGCCATTCACAGTCTTTGTTTAATCCTAAACTGATGGTGTGAAATTTGCAGATGAACTGTAGCTCAGCAGTTTCTCTTTGAAGTCTGGTCTTGAAGTTTTTTTGCTGCAGGATGGCTAACTTTAAATCTGCTACTGTGTGTCCAGGGAGATTGAAGTGTTCTCCTACAGGTTTTTGTATATTGCCATTCCTAATATCTGATTTGTGTCCATTTATTCTTTTACGTAGGGACTGTCCAGTTTGGCCGATGTATATAGCAGAGGGGCATTGCTGGCACATGATGGCGTATATTATATTGGTAGATGTGCAGGTGAATGAACCAGTGACGGTATGGCTGATCTGGTTAGGTCCTGTGATGGTGTCACTGGTGTAGATATGAGGGCAGAGTTGGCACCGAAGTTTGTTACATGGATTGGTTCCTGAGTTAGAGTTACTGTGGTGAGGTGTATAGTGTGGTGTATAAAGCAGTGAGCAAGCGACCAAGGAGCTTGCGAACAGAAGCCTCTGCTGATTGGCTGAGCCTTAATAGGGGGAGGGACTTTCAGGCAGTCCAGAGCTTTATAAAGCAGTGAGCAAGTGACCCAGGAGCTTGCGAACAGGTGAGTGCTAACAGAGAGTTTAGAGAGGGAGTTGGAAGGGGAGAGGGAAGGGCGCAAGGTTCTCTTTGCCTTTCTTTTTAAATCCTTTCTCTAGGACAGCAGGGATAGATGGTGATAGGTCTGCTGTTGTTACCTGCACAGCGTGTGCCATGTTTGTCTTCCTCCCGGAAGAAAGAACGGATTTCATCTGCACTAAGTGCAAGCTGGTCGCCATTTTGGAAGAAAAAATTAGAGGACTGGAGGCCCAAGTGTCAACCCTACGCTCGATCAGAGAGGATGAAGACTTCCTCGATAGAAGGCAGCATTTAATCTTGCAAGCACGGCAGGCGGAAGAGCTGGAGAGGGCAGTACGGGACCAGGAAGAGAACTGGCAACATGTAACTTCTAGAAGGGGAAAAAGGCCAGCACGGGAATCCCCCGATGCTATAGAGGTAAGTAATCGCTTTCAGGCTCTCTCCACAGGCTCTGCAGTGGTGAATGCTTTGGAAGGGACCTCACATGGAAGAAACCGCAAGGGAACACCATCTACTGGAAGGCATGGGATGTGTAGTCCTAGGGATGGGTGTTCCACGACCACCACCCCCAAAAGAAGACGATGGGTGGTAGTGGTCGGGGACTCCCTCCTAAGAGGGACTGAGCCATCCATCTGCCGTCCGGACCTGGAATCTCGAGAGGTGTGCTGCTTACCGGGAGCTCGAATTCAGGATGTGACTGAGAGGCTTACCAAACTGGTCAAACCTTCAGATCGCTACCCCTTCCTGCTTCTCCACGTGGGAACTAACGATACAGCCAAGAATGACCTTGAGCGGGTTACTGCGGATTATGTAGCGCTGGGAAGAAGGATCCAAGAATTCGGAGCGCAAGTGGTGTTCTCGTCCATCCTCCCTGTTTACGGGGAAAGGACTGGGCAGGGATCGTCGAATTGAGGAAGTCAATGCGTGGTTGCGCAGGTGGTGTCGGAGAGAGGGCTTTGGTTTCTTCAACCATGGGACTCTGTTCCGGGGCACAAGGATTGTTAGGAAGAGATGGGATCCACCTAACCAAGAGAGGAAGGAGCATCTTCACGGGCAGGCTTGCAAACCTAGTGAGGAGGGCTTTAAACTAGGTTCGTTGGGGGACGGTGACCAAAACCCTGAGTTGATTTAGTTGGGATTGGTTCTGCCTAGAGCAGGGGGCTGGACTTGATGACCTTCTGAGGTCTTTTCCAGCTCTATGATTCTATGATTCTATGATAGTTGCTGGCGAGAATTTGCTTCAGGTTGGCGGGTTGTCTGTGGGAAAAAGGGAATTTTTGGACTTCCCAGCTGCTGGCCCGGAAGCAGCAATTAACAGGAAATGTCCAGACAGCCTGATCTCCGAGCTTAGCAAGTCAACGGAAGAGAAGCTGAATTCCCAATGTTTAGTTGAGGCAAAGCGGGTCTCTGTGATTTGGAGTGTGACATAATTGCTCGGGGATGTTTGATTGTTACAGGTTTGTTTTAAGTGTTCACCACTGCTCTTAGAGGTTATCTAATGGCTCGACGCTTCGGCTCAAATTTCAAGCCAAGCCGAGTTTTTCTGAAGAGAGTTTCTTTCTGGACCTGGTGAAGCTGCTCTATTTCACCCCCAGGACCCCGAGAGGCTATTTTGGGGCCGATATATCCTGGTTCTTGTAATTCGAGGTAAATGGAGCACACTCCAGAGGCACTAGCCATATTTTATCCCAAATGACTAATAATAGCCAAGGTCAGAATTAAACAGCTGACCCGGATCCAACATCTCTTGTATCTCTCTGCCTCATTGCCTCTCCATCTCTTTCCAAGTCTCATCTGAAAATATCGCTTTTCTCCCTTGGCCACAGCTGTTAATTTCTCTCTCTCTCTTATTTATTATTTAGCTTTGCGATGCATCTTAGGAAGCCGGGTGCATTGAAAGGCACGCTATAAAAGGAAGCTGTATTTGATTATTTTGGAAAGTTCGGCATTCTGGTTTCAATATTGCCCACCCCAAGCTGACAAACACTACGAGTCAGTCTCCAAACTGTCACGCAATTATTTTTTAAGAAAAAGAAATTGAGGGGGGAGTTTAGTTTAGGTTTTGGGATCCAGAGGATTTGCATGTTCAGAGTTTTCCCTGCACTCATAGGCTACATCTACACTGCAGGCTTCTTGCGCAAGAAAGATTTCGTTCGCAAAAATTTCTTGCACCAGAGCGCGTCCACACTACAAAAGCACATCGCAAAAGCAATGCGCTTTTGCGCAAAAGAGCATCCAGACTGCATGGACGTTCTCTCTAAAGAAAGCTCTGATTGCTATTCACAGAATGGCCACCAGAGCACCTGTGCTTTTTTCCGATTGGCTCTTTTTGTGCAAAAAAACCGTTGCCAGTCCCCACACACCTTTTTGCACAAGAACTCTTGCGCAAAAAGGAGTTATTCCTTGTAGAAAGAGGAATACCTACACCGCAGAAACCCCTCTGTTCTTTTGATTTACTGTAAATTTACTTGCGCAAAGACGCACTTGAGGTGTGGACGCTCTGTGGGTTTTTGCGCAAAAAAAAAGGCTGCTTTTGCACAAAAACCCTGTAGTATAGATGTAGACACAGGGGCTAAAAACTCTCCTCATTTAAGAAACAAAAGAGGAAGGTGTGTCTTTCACGTGATTGGAAACTGGAGTGTTAGGGGAAAACTAAAGTGAAAAATAATGTGTTCTTCAGAGAATCCCTTCCCTCCCATAAAAAAAAAACAAATGTAGAAAATACGGTCTTTAGCAACCGTCAAAATGCATCCAATTATGCAAAAGATATTATTATCGGTAAATGTCAGAAGGAAGCGGTTCACCAGTCTCTCTAGAACAAATGTCATATTCCATATGGAAGGACCAAGCTGACCCCCCCCAAAAGTAAAGAAGATAGATGCAGTGAATACACATTTTCAAGGAGAAAAAGTAATTTCATCCCAAATTGGTGGAAGAGCCACATAAATGGCTAGAGTACCTATCTGCCTGGTACATTTGAGAATCCAAATACGTGGTAATTGCGTTAGCTCAGAAGATAATATGAGGAAAAATGCCACCGCAGCTGTATAAAATGAAGGTGCAATTCTGCAGAAGGATTCGAGGGACACACTAGACCAGGCGTCATTGTACCCTACCACTATAGACTTACTTTCTGTGCATTGCGGGGGGCAGGAGGTAACACGCATTGTACTGAGAAAAGAGGACACCAGACAAATGGGGAAAATATTTTTTTAAGGCAACCATTCTGTAATTTCGCTCCTTCTCCACGGATTTCTTGTCTGTGGTTTTCCTGATCCTTCCACCACCGTCTTATTTTCTCTTGCTTCTTTAAAAAGAGGGCTGTCGCTGTTGTGGGCATACACTGGGGGGCGGGAGGGGGGAGAAGAGGATGAAAAATTGATATCTTAATCTGAGGTGGGGAGGGAGGGCTTATATTTCTGCCCCATACCCTAGTAGAAAATAGCATTGTTCTTGTGTTCTCAAAATTCCTTAAAAGAGGGTTTTTTTTCGTATATATAATTTCAGCATCCCTGCCGTGTTGGAAACCTACACATGAGCACTGTGCATGCAAAACCAGGAAGTGAAACTGATCAATAGTGTTCTGTTATCTAAATGCAAAAAAATAAATAAAAATAAAATAAAAATCCACAGCCCAAGTACTGAACGGTAAATTAGATTTTATGCATCCATTCTCCTTTAATAGCCTAAGGGCTTATTACTAATATAGATAAGGATATAAAAAAACCCCACTCCACCACAAAGCTCACATACCAGCTGAGGTTTACTTAGAATTTGAGCAGTCTGGTGGCTGGTGTTTCAATATTTAACCCATTGAATCATGTGAAGTGTGTGTCAAAAATACTGTTATGTTCCCTATCGTAACATGCTCTAAGACCAAATTAATCCACAGATACTAAATATGTGGCCATGATTTATAACAAATATATAGGAAGAAGAGAAGGTTTTCAAGGTAATTTCTTGTATATCCATTTTGAGATGGCCTGGCCAGGTGAAGAAGTATCATTTACAAGTTGAATCTCTCTAGTCCGGCAACACCCATGGTCTGGCATGATTGTAGTTCGTTGGATGTCCACTTTTCATGGGTGTGGCCAAGTTTCCAGTGGTCCCATAAAGTTTGTTGCCAGCCCTGGTATCAGGGTTCTGTGCTTTTATGTAGCTCTCCTTTACCCCTACATGTCTTCTAAGAGCCCAGCAAGCAGTGGAAGAGTTGGTAACACTGCTAGACAATACTGACCTCCCATGGTCCGGCAAATTTTCTGGTTTGGAACTGGTCAGGTCCCAGGGTGCCGGACGAGAGAGGTTCAACCTGTATTTAGTAGCATGAAAGACCTGTCTGTCCTTTTTTCCGTCCTTCAGTGGACTGTCTTTTGGTTCTCTGTTTGGACTACACCTAGAACACCAGAGTCTTCATCCATAACAGTGTAGGGGGTCTCCCAACGTGACCAGAACAATTATTCCTTGTGCATCCTGATGTTTTGTTTGCTTTTCTGTTTGCTCCCAGTTTGCCGACGTTTTCAGTGAGCTGCTGTTCACAATAGTCCCTACATCTTCCTCCTGATCAGTTTGTTGGGTTTTATTTTAAATTAACTATGTGCAAAAGTCGGTTGCATGATTCCTGCCAGGCTGCCAATACACATTAACTTGCATTTGTCGGCTTTTAATTATGGCTGCCATTGGGTTGCCTATTCAGCTGCTGGCGTTAAATCTCGCCAACAGCTCTTTGTAAGCAACACCAGCGCCATCCGCACATGCTTAAAGTTCACTGCCCTCGCTCATGGTCGAGATCGTACCTACGCTAGCCCCAGGGGCTACCGTACAGTCGGACCAAGTCCAGGGCTGGTCTCGCCCCAGAATCGAAGGTTGAGGCAAAGAAGGGCCCCTCACCCACTTCATTGCTAACTGATTCACGTGCAGGTTTCCTGATTTTGAGAAAAAATTAACCAGAAATTGTTCGAGTTTAAAATGCTTTTGGCGCTTTGCTTTTCACAACCCATCTGAACCTTCCATAGCTTCATTATGCAACTTTATCTGCCTTTCTATTGGCCCCACTTGGGTGGTGTTTCCATTGCGGCTGTTTGGCACAAAGAACCACTCAACTCTTGCCATTCAACACTGGTGGGATTTCTCTTGACACCCAGACCTCCCCCCCCCCTTTTAGGGGTATCTTATTGTCCATGACTTTGTGTGTGTGTAGTTAGCCTCCATGCCAGATACCCATAGTTTAATGTTCTCCTTTTTGCCTTGCAGGTCCTTAGTTCAAAACCTCAAAAGGTCTTTTAGGCACCAAAGTCTTACTCACATCATTCCTTTTGAGGAACTTCAACATTATGGGAACAGGGAGCGGTTCAAAACAAAGTTTAACTTCCCCATTTTAGCAGTTCAAACAATTCCCTCCCTTGGAAGCATTGAACAGAATTATATTTATGGTCGGAAGGGTTCGATATGTACCAGGAAACATCAATTTCACTGTATACACACAAATCAATGGAAAATATGTCCCTCAATAATAATTGAAGTTTATTGATAGGCAAAGTAAGAAAAACGCTGGTTGAGCACTTATTAGCTATTGTCATTCAATAATTATTGTCCAACTCAATTTCCTGTAGTTTCCCAGAATGGGGAAAGTGTAAATCCATAGAAACGAAATGTATAAAAAGAAACACTGGAAGTACCCATCAGAATTATAAAAATTTAAAAAAAAAAAGTCTCCCAAGGTTGGGTATATTGTGTGGTGACTTCATGATCCCTCCTTGAACAATTCATGCATTCCTTAGGAGGAAGTGATGAATAGATTCTCTCTGAGATGCTCTGGAACCAAATGGTCCAAGATATGATCTCTTCAGATGTGGAAAACTGGACTGACACTTCTCAGGTGGCTGTCTCCCAGGTCCACTACATCAAACACTGCTACTGTACAACAGGGCCGTAGCCACGGGTGGCGTGGGGGGGGCCACCCACTCAGCATCCAGGCCCATCCCTGACTCTGCTCCAGCCAGGGAGCAGGGTTGGGTGCTGTCCCTTAGTAGATCTTCCAGCACTTTACATAGTAAGCCAGCACCACCTCATCCCCATTTAACACATAGGGAAACTGAGGCAGAGGAAGGCAGTGTGACTGACTGATGGTCACCTAGGAAGCCGGTAGCAGAACCAGGCATGGCACTCAAATATTCAGAATACAGCTGGTTGGTTAAAAATGGCACAGCAGTTTTCCTGTCCAAAACACTTTTTCAACTAAACTGCTTTTATTTTCATTTTTTTTGCAAAGTTGTATTTATTTCTACATAATTTCCATTAGAAAAAAAGAGATTTGGTTAAAAAAAAAAAACCCAATCTTTTAACACTTCTTGTATTTTTTTAAAAAAAGAGAGACTGAAATCAAAGTGAAATGTGTTGACTGACCTGACCTGAAACTTTGTTTTTCATTTTCTTTAAATGGATTTTTATTCCAATCTGTGGCAATTTTTTCCCCCCTCAAAAAAGTTTGTTGGATGGGAAATCTGTTTTCCTACAGCTTCTATTCCTGAACTCCAGACCAGTGCACTATTCACTAGGCCACACTGCCTCTCTTCCATAAGTGAATGGGTTTAGGGGACATAGTTCGAAATGGGATTATTGCAAGGAAAATGAGACATCCATTTTTTTTGTGCCATTAGCTGTACTATGAAATGCATCTGCCTCCTAAGACCTGGCGATCTTTTGCATGCTGGGCTTTCTCTGACCTCGCCTTCTCCAACTGAAAACCCAGATACCAATTCCAGTTTGAATTTCAATATTGCTTATGCGATTAACCGCCTGAGGAGAAGGAAGAACAAACAAACTAGAGCAGTGTTTCTTAAACTTTTTAAGACCGAGGAAACCAAACAAACAATTTTTTTTTTAAATGAGGAACACCAAGGATTTTTTGTTGAGGAAAAAAAAAAAGTTGGGAGAAAAAAGGGTTGGGGGGAAGGTTATTGAGCGCACACACACACACAAAGCTTGCCAGGTTGCCTGTCCCTTTAAGGGCAACCATTTTAATTCTGTTGTTCTCCGTGGCACACTTCCGACTGCCTCGCGGCACACCCGTGTGCCGAGGAACACAGTTTAAGCAACAGTGAACTAGATGAACGGGAAGAGGCCATGGTTTTAAACTACAACAGAGCAGGTTTATACCGAATCGCAGGAAAAATATCCTAGCTGTAAGAACAGGAGGAGACTGGAACAGATGTCTCAGGAGGTTGGGAAACGCCTTTGCTGGAGGTTGTCCAAAAGAAACTGGAGAGCTATCAGAAAGCCTGCATGTTGGCCGGGGGTTAGACTAAATGACCCTTGCAGAAGCACGGGGTAAGAAGGGACCACAAGTTACCTGTGGTAGCTGTTAGCCATATCTCACAGGGCCCTTGAGGAGGGTCTGAGACCAGAGTGATAGCCTTCTCGTATTGTTGCTGCAGCTAACGTACATCTCCTGGTGTCTGGCCCTCATATCCTTCCACTCCTCCTTTCGATAAACAAGACCACCACCCAAAATCAGGAAAGTTGCGGGTTCACTGTACATCTCTGCTGGCAGGGGTCTCAGGAGAAGGTTAACTTGTCACTGCTCATCTGGTGGATCAATTCAGGGGATTCATTCAGGGATAAATTCATCCCTGCTAAGATTTCTGATGCGGCAAGCCCTGCTTTTTCTGCTGCCTCTGAACATAAGAACGGCCAGACTGGGTCAGACCAATGGTCCATCCAGCCCAGTATCCTGTCTGCCAACAGTGGCCAATACCGGATGCCCCAGAGGGAGGGAACACAACAGGTAATCCTCACGTGATCCTCTCCTGTCATCCATTTCCAGACAAACAGAGGCTAGGGACACCATTCCTACCCATCCTGGCTAATAGCCATTGATGGACCTAACTTCCATGAATCTATCTAGCTCTTTTTTGAACCCTGTTAAAGTCCTAGTCTTCACAACACCCTCTAGCAAGGAGTTCCACAGGTTGACTGTGTGCTGCGTGAAGAAAAACTTCCTTTTGTTTTAAACCTCTGAACAGTGATCAGTATGGTTGGGAAGAAAGCTGAACCTGCTTATAATCCCTGCTGCCTAGATGGCCCTGGAGACAGGACCGGCTGTCACCCTCCTTAGAAGGGGCCAGCTGTGATCAGCAGTGAGGTAAACTGACCTGATCAAAATCACTATTGAATTTCTAGGGAGGAAGGCACACACATTTCAATACTAACTAGATTATTAGCCAGCTAATGGCTCTCTCTGATGGGATGGTTGGAATTAACTGATAGTGATTTAATTGGTGTTGCAAATTGCTAATTAAGCCTGTGAAGAGGACCAAAGGAAAAAAAATCCATTTAGTTAAAGAGATGGGGTGATAGATGGAGCAGATTCAAGTCATTCGCATACAGGGGTTTTTTTTGTTTCATTTATTCTTGATTATTTACTTTAAACACAGATAAAGATAAAGAGAAGATTATCGAAGCTGGGGTAAAAAAACCAACAAAAAATAAACAAAAAAAAAACCCACGTCAAATTTAACAAGGTAAGAGACCAAACTTCTTTATTAGCAAGGGAAGTTAACAAAGACAGTTGAGGGCATTTTTAGAAGCCTACTACACTGCTTTTACTTAGGCTACGTCTACACTGCCCAGTCTTGCGCAAGAACATATGCAAATGAGGCATGGTGATGAATATTGCCATGCTTCATTTGCATATTTAATGAGCCACCATTTTTCTCAAGGGGCTTTTGCGCAAAAAGGAGCAGTCTATATTTGCACAAGAAGGAGCAGTATAGACTTCTCCTTTTTGCGCAAAAGCCCCTTGCGCAAGATGGTGGCTCATTAAGTATGCCGTGCCTCATTTGCATATGTTCTTGTGCAAGACTGGGCAGTGTAGACAGAGCCTAATGGTTTTATGGTGGCACAGGAGGTCTCAGATATCCAGCCCTCACCAGTACATATTGCAGCCCCTCGTTATTCTTGTGAATGCTTTGACCAAAACCTGAAACACCACCCTGGTAAAACTCCCACTAGGCCTGGTCAAACCCTGGCCACAGCTCTCACACACAGCCATGGAAATTTCCATGCTCCGTGGTGCTCCACACCTGTTCAGTACGGGGGGCCTAGACTACAGCAAACAAGAGGGAGAACTGGCCAGTCCTGCCGGCTGTTGTCTGGTCTCAGTGGGTACGTCTACATGGCAATAAAAAAAGAATCCAAGGGCATCAAGTCTCAGACTCCAGCGTGCAACTTGAACATCTGCACTGCAGTTTTACAGCCCACACTCCCAAGACAGCGGATCCCGGACCAGAGGCAGGTCTTTTATCCCCATGTAGACACACCCAGCCTCAGGTCACCAAAACAGGTCTGGTCTCTGAGTCAGACCACAAAGGAAGGGGTGGAGCCTCAGACAGAAGGGGGCGGGGCTGGGACAGAACATGTGGCATGGGATTCCGGAGCACATCACCTGGTGGTCCCACCAGGATTTAAAGGGCCCAGTGGCTGCAGTAACGGTGGCCAGGAGTCCCAGGCCCTTTAGAATCACCAGGCCCCAGGGCAATTTCCCCTTTTGCCCCACCTGGGGGCAGGTCTGGTAAATGCCAACGTGTAGGCTTGATCATGGACCATTGTGTTGATCTCCCTTGACCTCCTGCCTGGCACAGGTTGGAGAATTTCCCCTAGGGATTCCTGCCCCAAGCCCAGAGCGTCTAGCTGAGCTGATCCATTCGAAAGACACCCCAGCCTGATCTCACGTCTGCAAGCAACGGGGAACCCGGCACATTCTTAGCACGTTGCTGCAGTGCTTGGCCACCCTGTTACCCTCAAAATACCCCAGGCAACCCCAGGCAACTGCAGGCATTTTTGGAAATAATTAAGACATTCCCAAGGAAGAGGTTTTTGAGACAGCAAGCTGCACCCCCCACACACCCTGTTAACAAAACTGGGTTGCACCGCCTGCTTCTGGGAGACTGGGATTTGGTCCTTCGCCCCTCACCCCCCACTTTGGAAACAGATACAAATGCAAATAGGGCTGAACCAGTTGCACGTTCCAGGGGGAGGAAGGATGCTCACCAATGGTCTTTCTAATCTTTTCTATTCACGTGTGGAATAATACTATGTGCCCTGAGCATGTGCGAATGTGCACCACTGGGAAAACCCCCCACAAACCTAGTTGTGGGAGCTCTGCTAACCAGCTGGGTGGCGTTTGAATCTCTCCTGGGAGGCCTCGCAAGTGCCCAGCGTACGGGGAACACTGATGCTCACGACTCTTTGTTGCCTTCATTTCAACCACACGGCGAGCGTGCTGTGAAGCCTTTCCAACAATTTCAGCCTCCACAGCTAATGAGCGGTGGGGACAGCTCAGAGGAGAACTTTCCATTTTGAAGGAACCAAGGAGGAGAGGTGCAAGGAGATGCCTGTATGGATCCAGCAGCAGGTGGGCCATACGGTGCTAGACACTGTCTTGTTGTTTCTATTGTAGGATCTCAGATTCCTAGATATGGGCCCGGACTCCCCACTGCTCAGCACCATACAGATACAGCACACAAAGATGATCCCTGCCCAAAAAGACCCATAATCAAAGGTTCTGCCCTATTTTGTGCACTGGGGAAGGAGGTGGAGGGGCAGGGAAGAATGCAGGTGCTTCTATGCCCTGGCATTTGTTACTGCTGCAAAGGGTGTGTACCTGGACCTCTGTGGGGCATGGCAGCTCCTGGAAGTTTGTATGGCAAGGGTATGACTGTGTTCAGGTGTGTCAGTGGGTTCCGGGGCTCATAACAAAGGAACAAACGCTGCCTTGTCTGAGGCACCTGTGGGCCCCGATCTGCTGCTCCCGCCTCTGGACAGGAAACCAAGGCGCGTCCCTGTTTGAACCCAAAGGCCATTCCCTTCCTCCAAAGCTCAAAGTCAAAGATAAGGAGCTGCATCATTCGAGCCACCTTCCACCCACACAACTGTGGCCATGTTCCCGTCAGTTGAATTTGTTGCAAGGGGCGTCTCTGGGAAGGGGATGACAGCGGAGGGGTATAATGCCCATTGGTGACTCAAGGGAGAGAACCCACAGACCATGGCTCTCCTGAGATCTCTGTGCATGGGAGCGGATCTTCTCTTCCTCAGGCAGCGGCCAGGAGGATGGTGGGAGATGTTCCAGGAGTTGGTTGCTCCGGGGGTGCAGAAGACCGGGGGCAATTCCAAGCCCAGCTCCGAGGAGGAGTGTCTCCAGGCACAAGCGGAGATGAAGCACTGCCAATAACAGCGGTGCAACTCCCGATGGCAGACACGGCTTCCCTCTCGCCACACTTCTTCAGAACACTTGCCAGCTTCACCAGCGTCCCACTGGGAGACTTGCCCAATGGGCAGCGGAGCGAAGGTGACCCAGCTCCAAAGGGATCAACTCTCCGGCTCTGGATGGCGTCGATCTTGGAGGGTGGCCGGCTGTGCTGGAGGCCTGGGGGCTGTCTGGGTGAGGGGAGGACGGCACGGGGCAGGGATTGGCTTTCCTTCTGAACTTTCCAACAACTTTTGAGGTCTTTTTACAGCGAGAGGGAAGCGCACGGTGCCACATGACCGGGGATTTGAGAAAAGCAATTCTTTCATGTTTAAACAAGGAAAGGCAATTAATAATCCTGCTTAGCCCTGACGGATAAGCCCTTTGCCTCGCTTGAAAGGGGAGTCAATAACTCAGGGAAGTGGGGAGCCCCGCAAACTCTACAGGACGTGCTCCGACTTGCCTTTGTAGAAGGCCGGATGCTCTCGCGCCGTGGAAGCGCATGCGGTGGAGAACAAAGGGGGATGAGTTTGCTACCAACGGGGTTTAATTTTGGTTCGTGGCTGGGGAGCAGGCGCATGGTTCGAAGGGGGCAGTGGTATTGCAGTGGTGTTCATAAAATCCTAGGGCTGGCAGAGACCTCAGGAGGTCATCAAGTCCAGCCCCCTGCCCAAAGCAGGACCCACCCCCCAACTCAAGCCAGGACTTAAACACCTCTAGGGATGGAGATTCCACCACCTCCCTAGGGAACCCAGCCCAGTGCTTCACCACCCTCCTAGGGAAACAGTTTTTCCTAATATCCAACCTAGACCTCCCCCACCGTAACTTGAGACCATTGCTCCTTGTTCTGCCATCCATCACCACTGAGAACAGCCTCTCTCCAGCCTCTTTGGAACCTCCCTTCAGGAAGCTGAAGGCTGCTATCAAATCCCCCCTCACTCTTCTCTTCTGCAGGCTAAACAAGCCCAAACCCCTCAGTATCTCCTCATAGGTCATGTGCTCCAGCCCCCTCATCATTTTCATTGCCCTCCGCTGGACCCTCTCCAATGCCTCCACGTCCTTTCTGTAGTGGGGGCCCAGAACTGGACACCTGCAGGTCTTCACCTTACAATCTCCTGCCTCGACCGAGACATTGGTATCACCCCAGGGAAGGTGTAGGGACAATTCCTACTCTACCCTCTTTCATTTCAGCCCTTTATCCACCCACCCAGCCAACTGCTCTGCTGTTGAGTAGCAGGCAGAACCAATTCCTGCCCCTGCACCCCCACTTGCCCCAGGGTAGGGAGATCTGGGGAGTTTTTCCTGCCCCCATGGCTGGCACCAGGGTCTCTCAGAAGAGTGGGAAGGAGAGCCGTCTCCCTTGCATGGCTGGGTAGGAGCTGGGACAAGCTAGTAACTGTCCAGGATGGTCCCTACCTGCCTGGGCCCTGCTGTCCCCTGTCCAGGGTAGAAGTGGGGCAGAACAAAGAGCGGATTCAGTTCGGCTGTCAACTTACCAGGCAGCATTCACCTGCCCAGGAGAGTGAAGGACACTGCTCCAGGCAGAAAGCCCCTGGCTGTCTTCCTCTTTGACCTACGTTCTGCTGAAGGGTTGGCCAACCTTCTGGTGACTTCCCAGGAGAGATTTATGAATGGGCCAGTTGTTCTTTGGGGGGGCTAAAGGGGAGGAATTGGCTCAGATATAGCTGGAACAGATAAGGGATGCTCCCTCATCCATAAGGTTTGTTTTCAGGTTCCCCTCCAAGACGACCGGGTGCTGCATGTGTCTGAGCATGTGTCACAAAATGGGCCACGCTCTGCTGAGTCAAAAACACACTGTAGTTCCTCCCCACAGCTATGTCCCTTAGGAAGCAGGAGGAGATCCCAAAACTCATTGCACCTAGGAGCTAGGCCATGAAAACCTGAACTGACAAGCTAGGAAATCCCCTTGGCACATCACCTGGCTCCCTCAGGAAAGACTTCTTATTATACCATGGGAGCCGGATCCTATAAGAGAATTAACCCAGATCGTGTGCGAAAGCGAGCGGACACCACCTAGTTCTCCCCAGAAGCTGCCCCTTTCCCTGCCCCATCCTTGGCATTACACCACGTCTAGTAGAAGGTTCTGATACTGGAACTTCAAGTGGGACAATGGAAATCAGACAACGTTCTGCTCACATGTGAGAGTTAAATAAGGTGGCACATCTTCCTGATGCTGAGCTATGTCCACTCCTATTTCCTTACTCAATTGCCTTTCTGGTTTCATCTTGGGTAAGAGAATTAAGCATGCTGTTTTGCTTGACAAAGCAACAATCATAAAGACATCCATTGGATTTGTAACCTTCCAAACCTCGGTCTTATGGGCAGACACTTCTGCAAGTGTTGGGCCAAAAAAACAAAACCACAAAAAAACCACAACACCACCCTCATTAATACACCCATACCTCATTAATGTACCCTTATTAATACACCCATACCTCCTCATTAATCTGCAAGTTTGCAGATGACACTAAGCTAGGGGGAGAGGTAGATACACTGGAGGGCAGGAATAGGGTCCAGAGTGACCAGGAGAGATTAGAGGATTGGGCCAAAAGAAATCTGATGAGGTTCAACAAGGACAAGTGTAGAGTCCTGCACTTGGGATGGAAGAATCCCAAGCATTGTTACAGGCTGGGGACCGACTGGCTCAGTAGCAGATGTGCAGAAAAGGACCTGGGGGTTACAGTGGATGAGAAGCTGGATATGAATCAACAGGGCGCCCTTGCAGCCAAGAAGGCTAATGGCATATTAGGGTGCATTAGGAGGAGCATTACCAGTAGATCCAGAGAAGTGATTATTCCCCTTTATTCCACTCTGGCGAGGCCACATCTGGAGTATTGCGTCCTGGCCCCCCCACTATAGAAAGGATGGGGATGCATTGGAAAGGTCCAGCGGAGGGCAACCAAAATGACGAGGGGGCTGGAGCACATGACCTATGAGGAAAGATTGAGGGAGTTGCATTTGTTTAGTCTGCAGAAGAGAAGAGTGAGGGGAGATTTGAGAGCAGCCTTCAACTTCCTGAAGGGGGGTTCCAAAGAGGATGGAGAGAGGCTGTTCACAGTAGTGACGGATGGCAGAACAAGGAGCAATGGACTCAAGTTACAGTGGGGGAGGTCTAGGTTGGATATTAGGAAAAACTATTTCCCTAGGCGGGTGGGGAAGCACTGGGCTGGGTTCCCTAGGGAGGGGGTGGAATCTCCATCCCTGGAGGTGTTTAAGTCTTGGCTGGGTTGATTGAGTTGGTATCGGTCCTGCCTTGGGCAAGGGGCTGGACTTGATGACCTCCTGAGGGCTCTCTCAGCTCTGACTTTATGATTCGGATACACCCTCATTACTACACCCACCCCTCAAACCTTGCCTTTGGCACACAAGCACCAAACTCACATTATAAAGTCTGAGGAAAACGCTGCCTCAAAGCAGGTAAACAAGGGGATCGTTAGAAGGCCCCACGTTGCACTGCGCCATGAGCAGCAGCACACACTTGTGATCCCCTCCCCTGTCAGAAAAGGGAACCACATGTTCTTGGAGGTCTGAAGTTAACGGTCAGGGTGACAGCGCAGCGGAGATGGAGTTATTGGCCAATGAAACGTCTGCCGGAGAGCGGTAGGAAATAAGACACGGCTCTAGGCATTCGGAGCAGGGCAGAGAATAAGCCGTTCAGTGCACGCAAAAGCGAGGAACAAATCTACTCAATTGTTTTCTAACCTTCCTGTGAGGAGAAACTCCCTCCCCGCCCCCACCCTTGTCCTTGTCCAAAAGCGCTGCTGCCGAACGCGAACGGGACAGAGCTGCCCCAATTAAATCCTGCCAGGGAGAGAGCCAATTGATTTGCCTAGGAGTGCTCCTGAAAACGCAGCCTGGAGCTCCACGGCGCGTGTCCTTCACAGAACAACAGCTTTATTGTGCCGCTTCCTTTACAGCTCTCAGGGAGATGGGGCGGGGGGAGGAGGGGAGAAGAGGGGACTGCTCTGGCGTGAAAGGCACATGGCTGCTCTGAGGTGATGGGGGGATAGCTACCTCCCTACCCCGGACAGGACAGCCCGGACAGGGCTCCATCTTTCTGGCTGTTTAGCTCTGCTGCTAGTGAAACCGGCAGGAAGTTGCCCAGAGCAGAAGCTGTTGTGTCCAGGGAAGTCAGGGCTTGGAACAAGCGTCAGATGGTGACTGCAGGAAGTGGAAGAAGGTGATGACCAGTGTTCCCCTGTAAGCTGAGCACTTGGGTGGCCACTCAGGAGAGATTCAGATGCCACCCAGAGTGCCCACAGTATGTGTTTCTACAGGTGGTGCACATCCACACATGCCTCGGCGCATCTAACAAAGTTTATTCCACACGTGGATGGAACAAATGGGGGGGGGGGGGGGGGGGGCATTGCTGGTGAGCCCTTCAAGACACCAAATCTCAGGCGAGGGCATGGCTCAGTTGGGCCTTCTGAGCAGCTCTGGAAAGCCAGTTCTTCCCCATTGCCATCCCCACCCCTTGGCAGAATCCAGCAGGCAGGATAAAAAGCCTTTCAGAAATTCTAAGCCCCTTCGCCTCGTGCCTGCCCAATGGCCTAGCCGGACTCAAAATCTTCAGGCCCCCAAGGTGGAGAGCAGCAGCTAAGCTAAGCGGTCACGTGACCAGATTCCGTGCCCTCCCTGCCCCTGCGTCACGTATCGCCACATGGAGAGACAGACAGACACTGGGAACGCACCTTGTGCCACCGTTAGAGGTTGGTCCTGCTTCGGACAGGGGCTTGGACAAGATGGCCTCCTGAGGTCTCTGCCAGCCCTAATGGCCCACGTGTACACAGGGAACCAGCAGTCCAAAGACCAGCAGCAGGATTGGCCTCAGCTACTCTCTGCTTGGCCCTGGCTATCGGAGACAGAAACCCTGCGGCGGCTGCCATCCATGGCAGTGAAGAGAACATGGCGCATCGAAGGCACCCCTTGCTCTAGAGCCAGGCTCCGGCTGCGTCCCTCTGACCTTTGGGCCATGGACTGGGAGCCCCTGGGAGGAGTCGGGTTCATACAGGGACTGGATAAAGCAGAGACCTAAGGCACGACAAGAGAGCAGGCAAGGAGAGTTGCCAAGTGCCACCCAATTGTCAGAGACCCACCTGCGTCCTTCAGAATCTCTGGGCAGCCGATACACACCCGAGTGGTCCTCTGCGGACATCTGGGGGGTATGGAACAGGCCAGACCCTCGCTGCTTCCACACTGCAGAGAGATTTCAGCATGCTCAACAGAACGTCTCCAATACAACCCGCAACTCAGAAAGCCTTAATGCACTTAAAAACTTCATGTCAGCTACACTGTAGGCCTCATGGTATTCCAGAGCTGACAAGATAACACAACTTTTCCAGCTTTTATTAATGGAGAGCCACAGAGGAGTGGATTTGCCAATAGGTGCAAAAATCAACTGGTGATCCCAAGACACACACATACACCCCAACTCCAGGAGAGTTTGGATGTACCCTGAGGAAAAATACAAACCCAACAAGTTTAACATGCAAACCCAGTTCCCAGTACCTGTGGCAGGGTCCAACAGCCAAGGAATCCTATAAAGCAGCAAAAGGTCTCCAAAGAGTTTTAAAAAATAACATCATGATTTTAAATAAAAAGAAGAACATGGCCAGCAAGTAATTCCTTCCATAACACAACTCCAACAAGCTCACAGTCTTCCATGTGACTTCAGGACTCTGACTTCCCCCAATGGGAAGGTAGGGAGTTTTATACAGCTTCCCTACCCAGAATCCTTTGTACGAAAGGGAAGTCCTGCCTCTGCCTGTCTGGGTGACTGACAGGCTATCCAGCCAATCAGCTCTTTCCTTCACTTCTGGCTCTACAAAAGCTTCACTCCCTCCCATGGTTGCTATGGGATAGTCATATTGCTGTAATGCAAGAGGCACCAGCTGACAGGTGCTGCACATATATTTAATGAGAGAGAATCCCTGACCCAAAGTGCTTACAGCCTAATTAAACAAAGCAGACGAAGAGCTGGAAGGTAAACGAGGCCACTTGCCCAACATCACACAGCTAGTTAGTAGCAGAGCCAGGAAGAGAACCAAGGGCTACAGGCCTCAGAGCCAAACCACTAGACCACACTGCCTCTCAGCCCAGGGTGTGTTTCATACTCATTCAATGGCAAACTGTCCCCGTGTGCGCATTGTGCAAACTGGCAAACTGTCCCTGTGTGCGCATTTCCAATCCGCATTGTGAAGACTCAGCGGATCTGAGCCACTTTTTAGCCAGAGCAGACTCCCCTCGTGTCGATGCAAGAGACTGTGGGATGGATCATTCTTTTCACACGTCCTGTGTTCACCCGGGGAGACCAGCGTGTCGACAGGCAAGACACAACACAGCTTGGGGTGTGTCCCGAATGGGAAGGAGGGAGCTCCATGAGCTTTAAGTACTTACCCCCCCGCAAACCAGCTGTGCCTGCTCCTTCGCTGACATCTGGGGGCAACTCGTAGAGCTGGGAGACCAGGGCAACTGGGCTTGAGTGGAAAATATGCTTTCCCAGCAGCTCCAGCCCCAACTCCCATCTAGCGCCGGGCTGAGACCTTTCCACTCGCTTCGTTTGTGCATTAGAACCCGGAAGAGCCGGGACCGATTTCCCACTCATCCCCAAAGTCCCGTGCTTAAATGTAGCCCCTCGCGTGGGGCCAGCTATGGGGCAGGCCCCATGTCACTGAGGGGTGGGGAGTCCCCAAGCCCTGCTCCCCCATCCGTACCCAGACATGACTTTCAGCCAGCAGGAGGAACAGAAGGTTTATTGGTTCATAGGGATGCAGCGTAGAACAGACTGGTCAGCACAGGAACCAGAAGCAGCCAGTTCCATCCATCCTGGGGAGAAAGGGGCCCAGAGCCAGGACTCTGGGCCCCCACCCTGGGCCCTGGGCCCCCAGCCATTGTGCACATGCAGGGGCAGGGGCAACCTCCCTCAGCGAAAGTCACTCCCGGAATTCCCATCCCCATCTAGCTATTGGTGCAGCGCCCAGGGAAACTGAGGCACACACACGGTTACTACAGGACAGCAGGGATCGCGTGCAACACAACGAACCGAGCGAACGCAATCCCCGCTTCGTCACGCCCCGGCCCCTGTTTGGAAGCGCTGGTGCGCAAGCCACGCTCAAAGCACGCGGGGCCGGCGCGGGTGGGATACGGAGAAACGCATCACCAGCCTCGCAGGGCTGCGGGCGCCCTGCTGGCGGCCCGGCCAATTTCCAAAGCGTCCCTGGCAGCTCGGGGGGCTGTTCCGTGCAAACGGAAGCTGAACCTCTTACGAAACCACGACGGGGCCAACCCCCCCAAGCTGCTGCTAATTGGCGCGAAAGCCGCAAAGCCAGTCTCCGCCGCCACGGATGGAGCGGCAGTGATTTGCCTAGCGAAGGACCTGTCCCCTCCCCTGCACAGTAGCTGAGTTTAGAAGCGGTGACGCTACTTCCCCTAGTGGCTTTCTCGCAAGGACTTTGAAACGTTTCCGCTAGACTCCAAAGAGCACTTCTGTGGGGTTTGTACCCGGCTATTCACGCATCACTTCCTTCAGCATTTAAATCATGGGGGGCATGAAGAAATTCCAGGGGGGGTGCGAGGCGATCCAGCCTCCCCCCCCATCAAGTTTTGCTGCCCCGCTCAGTTCCTTTTTTTTTTTTTTTTTGCTCATCAAGTTTTGCTGCTATTTTTTGGGGCGGTATGAGGGTTTTTCAAAAATCAAAAAGGGGGGCACGATGCCAAAAAGTTTGGGAACCACTGATTTAAACAGAGAGGCAGAGAGGAAGACACTGGCCTGGCCCAGTGCGTACATATTTACCCTCATTGTCTTTAAATACGCAGCAGGTGGTAGATGGCACCAGTGTAGGCGTTAATAACTCGTTTTAACAGTGTGTTAACGTATTAACAGCGTTCCTGGGCCAGGCACTCATAAGGTGTGTCTGTGCTATGAACAGGGGAGGAGGATTATTTCATGAGGAAGGAGGGGGGTCTGTCTATCCTTGGACTTTTCTAATAGTCATCTAACCGTGGAGCAGGGCAAAGAATTGATTTCTTACCTCCGCGGTGGAACGAAAACCAAACAAAGGGTTTCATGTGGACCCGCAAAGATTTCCCCAACCAAGGAAAAAAAGTGACTCTGCAGGTGTCTAGCGAGGCCTCTCCGGGATCCACCGACCTTGTCACGGCCGGGGCAGACTGTTCCCAATGGACGGGACGGCTCTGGAGTATTGAATCGGGCTGCAGCTTCTTTTCTCCATCTCCTGTTGGCTCGCCAAACCGCACACGGCACTTTTGCATTTGGTTCCATCGAGGGCTTGCCTCTCCCATGGGTTTATGTCAACGTTGCCCTTCTTCAGCTTGGCTTTGAGGGTGTCGTTGGAGCTCCATGTTCGCCTGCCTGTCACGGGGCGGGACTCACCGCTCCGGCGCCTCCTGCTGGTTGCTCCAGGGAGTTAGTTCTTACTCAGCAGGGTGTTGCCTTCTGGTGGTGTCTCACCCCTCTTTGGTCCATGCTCTCGCTCCAGACCCACGCCGCCCACAGACCACGGCGTCCTCTTCAGCACCCACGACAACTGTCTCTCGCCCCTCTTCCGGGGCTGTATCGGCTGTCCGTGGTTTCACCCGCCTCTGTGGCCCCAAAGCCTAACCCCTCTGTCTCAGGGGCAAGACACAGTCTGCATGGGCCATGCCGTGGTGGCTAGGTGTGGTGCAAAGGGGAAAGGGTGGACCCATGCCCAGTCACTACTCCAGATCCCGACCCAGGGACCCTCTGGTGGCAGCCTTGTTCTGCCTTCTCTACTGCCCTTCACTGCCTCTTGTTCCCTGGGCCACTGCCTCTGTGACCCCTGCATCTACTTTGGCCCTTATCACGAGGCCTGCAGCCTGGCTGCTCTACAGAGCTCCTCAGGTCTTGCTCAGGACCCCAACTGGTCACTCTCTGCTGGGCAGCTCCTTATATACCAGGCTGGCTCAGCAAGCTGCCCTCTGGTTGGCTCCTTCAAAGCCCCTCTCTCATTGGCCAGGGCTCTGCACCGGCTCCCTCCTGCCTGCGTCAAGCCCTTCCCAGCCAATGTGGGGCAGCCACCCCACCACACTGCCCCTTTTCCGTTGGCCACAACGACCCCGTTGAATAAACATGATCTGCTTCAGGAGTCTACTTTCTGGCCTTCGAAGAACATAAACAGCCCAATGGCATTGGCGGCCGGTGACCCCAAAACTCCTCCACAGAGCACCGGGTCCCCTCTCAAGCCAGCACCACGTGTCTCTACTGTCTCTTTCAGCCATCACACCGGACAATGCACACCCCCGACAGTGGCGTGACAAGGGAGCAAACCGTGGAACACCGCCATTGTGCAGTGTGGTGCACCGCCATTGATGACGTCTCGTTTTTCAGCATCCCACGCGGTTCTAAAGGAGGGTTTCTCTCTGTGTGTGTCAGTTAAATACAAGAGCATGACAAAGGCCCGGAAAGACAAGTTGTTCGACTTTCATCCCATCAGCGGGGATGTGAATGATGGACCTTCGGATCCGCTGCCCCATTTGTGCTGGTAGAACTATGCAAGGCATTTTTAGTCTAGGTTGGACAGGAAGAAAAATTTCTTACCTGTCAGGGTTGTTAAGCACTGGGAAAAATTGCCCAGGCAGCCTGGTTAAGTGGTGGATCTGCCTATAGTTCTCCTTCCATCTCTGCCTGAGCTGGCCTATAAACAGTTTGCTAATGTATTGGTAAGAAGGCGCTTGATGACATAGAATCATAGATACTAGAATTAGAAGGGACCTCGAGAGGTCATCGAGTCCAGTCCCCTGCCCTCATGGTAGGACCCAGTACCATCTAGATCATCCCTGATAGATGTCGGCCCAACCTGCTCTTAAGTATCTCCAGTGATGGAGATGAAGGGACCTCGAGAAGGCACCAAGTCCAGTCCCCTGCACTTACGGCAGGTCCAAGCACCGTCTAGACCATCCCTGATAGATGTCTGTCTAACCTGCTTTTAAATATCTCGTGATGGAGATGAAGGGACTTGAGAGGTCATCGAGTCCAGTCCCCTGCACTTACGGCAGGACCAAGCACCATGTAGACCATCCCTGATGAATGTGTGTCTAATCAGCTCTTAAATATTAATAGTACTATAGGTTACCTTACGGAGACGGGATAGAGGACTTCACAACTATGAAGTACATGGAAATGCAAACAGCAAAGGGGAGATTTGAACCGGCGTATCTATGACCCTCGGCTCAGCTTTCCCTGAATGCCAGGATGGTTATCACAGCCCTCCCTTTTACTCAGCTCAATGGTGCATTGGGCCAGGCAGCCTAATTCACCAGCGTGGGATGCTTTGCACAACCTGACACCCTCATGCGATCTGGTCCCCTCCTCTTTCCACCCCCATAGCTGGGTTCACACTGGTCACCAAGCTCCGTGATGCTGTCTGGGGTGTATATGCACGCACGGGTCAGCAGGCGTGAAGAGGGCCGTGGGCATGCACACATCCACCAGCAGTAACTGCCCTTCAACAAAACAGAGCACAATCGAGTTCTATGCAGGGATCACAGACCCTTAAAGACTCCCGGGTTATTTGCCGGTGCCTGCACGCTCCTGCCTAGTGTAGTTCCAGCCCCTTGGAAAAATAGCTTCACCGAGGCATCCAGACCATTCGAGTGGGACTCAGGTTCCGGGGGCCCTGGATGGAGCTCCTTTTGTTATTCCATTGGTGCAGATTGGCTTCTTCCATCCTTCAAGGTGAAAGCGTTCCTGTTGGAAACGCTCCTCTGCATTCTGCGCTCCCGCCTGGGCTGTCCGTGCAACTGGGCCCTGCTGATCTTGGCCACGCGCTCGGGACGTTGGGAGGCGTTTTCAGTGCCTATACCTTCCCTGCCTGCCTTGCTATCCTGCTCCAGCCTGCCAGCGCCGGCCGGCCTTCCAGGGACTTGGTTTCTCTTTCTTTCCACAGTTAGTTCCAGTGGCCCAGGAAAAGATTCCCTATGGGAGGGCCCCGGCTTCCTATACTCCGCGGGTGGGGAAACTTTTTTGGGTCTGGGGCCGCTGACCTGTAGAAAAATCAGTTGGGGGCCACACACAAGTGAGAAGTAAAAAAAAAAAAAAGTCTAAAAAACCCCCCCTCAAAACCTCGCCCTCACTGACGTGGCCCCTGACTGAGAAGGAGAAAGACGCTCCCCATTTTCCCTTCCACACCAGAGTCTTAGGGGGCCCAGGCTAGTAGATTGTGTGCGCCCCAGCCCTGTGGGGAGTGTTAGAAGGGCAGGAGAACCAGCGCAGGCTCCCCAGTGCTGGGGGGGAGGCCCAAGCGTTGGAGGCCAGATCCACGCGAGCCAGGGGCTGCATCCGGCCCACGGGCCTCAGGTTCCCCACCTCCGCTTTATTCTCTCCACACACCATTCTGCAGCCCATCGGCCGTCGCTGTTACCGGGGTGTTACGAGGCGCACGCCTTGGGCTGCTGATGGCGAGCGATTCTGCACAGGCGTGGGAGATAAATCCAAGCCCTAATGTGGAGATTAGCTACTCGATGCACGATTCCCCCCTGAGATTTCTAGGGAGCCTGCAAAGCTCTCTCTTGCAGGGAATCGGCACCTCTCCCACGCAGCCTGCGAGCAGGAAGAAAGCATTTCATCTGTGCACTACAGTCTGGAGTGCCACCCCTTCCTCACCAACCCCTGCAGTGAGCCCACGCATGGCTGGCGCAGGGGCACGTGCCACACATCCAGATCTGGCTTGGTCTGCCCAGCCCAATGCAGATGAAGGGAGACAGTGACGTACATTCCTCAGCCAGTGTGTGGTGAAACACGACTGGCACCGCGAGGGGGCACCAAAATGGGGCATTCTCCCTCCCCAGGTGGGCAGATTCAGACTCTGCAACGCACACACCCACAGCCGCATTGGATAGCAAGGTTGGACCGCGCCCAGTTTCACTTCAGCGGGCTTTGAAGTGATGTGGGTGCAGGCAAAGGGGAACGCCTGCTCCTATCTCATGAGCGCCCCAGTTGGTTTATCTGCAGGGACGTGGGGTCTCTGGCCCGGAAAGCCAAAGTCTCTACCCTGGCTATGGCTCTGTTTACACGGGGAAGGGTTGGCGATCAAAGTGCTGCCAACGCGCAAAAGTCGCCGAAAGTGAAAACGGGTCAAACCGTTTTTTCTGCCTTCCATTGTCGATGTTTCATGGCCCCTGTCGTGAGGATAAATGCATTAAAGACTGGGCAGTGCTATCGGAGGGCCATGCAAGACTCTGAAATAGGAAATTAAGGTACCGTGTGTTGCAGGGTGCGATTTCCGGCTGCTTTGGATTAGCACCGCATGTGGCCCAACTGTTCACGGTAACATGCCCAGGGGCCAGCTGGATGGCCGGACTTCACAGGGTGATTCACAAGCCTTTGTAGAAACGGCTAGTAGGTCAGCGCTTCGGACATCACCTCTATTGAATCTAATCTAAGAGCAATTCCAGGCCAAAACATGTCCAGGTAGGTGTCTGCACTGCTTGTAAAGAACTGCACCGCAACTAACCAGAAGCATTTCCCTGAGATTTAAAGATCTACTCCGCAACAAAATCTGTAGGGAAAGACTGAAAGTGAGGTTCAGTGGAGTCCAGTTAACACTCCCTCCACCTTCCAAACAATCTACACTTTTTCTATAACAACTCTACAACATATACAGAATCTAAATCTGTAAACAATCGTGAAGAGGGAAATAATCAGACAAGTGACACATCCATTTGCCCGCTGCCAGATAATCCCTTGTAGCTTTTGCTAGATTTAGAGCACAACCCAAACTTGGCCTAGACGTGAGTCCACCTTGACTAGCTGGTACATTTGAAACTGTAACTTACCAATACCAGAGTGAGCATTTTCACAAAACGGAATTCTTGTTTCCATCCCTCTTAGCTAACGTGCTAGCAAAACGATCACAGCACACGCCAAAGCCGTCTTTTGTCCTAATCTAGACATTCCCAATGAGGTTCCTCTCCGGCTGCCCTCCCGGAAGCCCACTGAGAAGATGTGGCTTGTTTTTATAGGCCGGCCAGGCTGGCTGGACAGATGCTGCACTCCTGCAGTGAGACAAAGGCAGGTGGCTTTGCAGGCCGGCTGGCAGAAAGGGCTGAGTGGTACCCGGCCATATAGCTCTGTGCTGGGAAGTTTGCTCTGCCGATCCCTCAGCTGCGCTTGCTCGACGGACCGATTCCTGCTCCACCCGGCATCTTTCGCCCTCCCCACGCCCCCGGGCAAAACGCACCAGTCGAAGCACATGTCTGCATGTGCAAAGTACGCCTGTCCCTTGGGGTCTGGTGCCAACCCATCTCAGCTGCAGGGCTTCTCATCTTCTCTGATCTGGGCACGGGAAAGGGGCCCCATCCAGGTCCTCCCCACAGTGCCAGGCGAGGGTGTATGGCAGGGGAAGAGCCATAAACATGTGCTTACTGATCGTAGAATCCTAGGGCTGGAAGAGACCTCAGGAGTCACCGACTCCAGCCTCCTGCCCAAAGCAGGACCAACCCCAACTCAATCATCCCAGCCAGGGCTTGGTCAATCTGGGACTTAAAAACCTCTAGGGACGGAGATTCCACCCCTTCCCTAGGGAACCCATCCCAGTGCTTCCCCACCCTCCTAGGGAAAGAGTTTTTTCTAATATCTAACCTAGGCCTCCCCCACTGCAACTTGAGACCATTGCTCCTCATTCTGCCATCTGTCCCCACTGAAAACAGTCTCTCTCCATCCTCTTTGGAACCCCCCTTCAGGAAGTTGAAGGCTGCGATCCAATTGCCCCTCACGCTTCTCTTCTACAGACTAAATAAGCCCAAATCCCTCAGCCTCTCCTCATAGACCATGTGCTCCAGCCCCCTCATCATTTTGGTTGCCCTCCGTTGGACTCTCTCCAACGTGTCCACATCCTTTCTGAAGCTTAACTCAGCTTTTGGCGCTGTCTACACAGTAGGAAGTCGAAGGCAGAACACTCTTCCTTTGACTTCCCTTACTCCTCGTGAAATGAGGGTTATAGGAGTTGGAGTAAGAAGCCCGTTATTTCAACATTATTTCGAAATAACGGGCTTGCTGTGCAGACGCGCACTCTGTTATCTTGAAATAACATGTGTTATTTCGAAATAAATGTGGAGTGTAGACTTAGCCTAAGATACGGCAGGACCATTCTTTGGTTTTTTTAAAAAATTTCCTCCTAATAACAAATAGATTTTCGAGATCTGCACCAGAACAATTCCATTTGCCATGAGAAACATATGGGGTTGGATCAAACAAGTCAAAAAGTTGAGTTT
The DNA here is from genome assembly GCA_019425775.1 of Rafetus swinhoei. Taxonomy (NCBI): domain Eukaryota; kingdom Metazoa; phylum Chordata; order Testudines; family Trionychidae; genus Rafetus; species Rafetus swinhoei. Next base: position 54,384,877 of record CM033432.1, on the reverse strand, counting down.
CCATTTACCAAAATAAAAACAAACATTGTTCTGAAGTTTGGGTTTTTTGTGAAAACCCAAATCATTTCAGATTTCATATTTTTGGTGAGGCTTAAAAAGAAAAATCTGGCCAGCTAGGAAGTTGTTTATATAAGTGCTGCTCCTGACCTTGATTATAGGAAAAGGGGAAGAGTGCTATTAAAACCTGCAACTGCTATGTCCCCTATCTCAAAGCATCACATTCGGTTGTCCCTGGAGAGTCATTAAGTGTTTCCTTAATGGTATTCATTTAGGAATGGAATTAGCAAGTTATGCAAATTTACGTCTCTTACAGTATTAAGAGGCAAGCAGCACGAAGTGTTGAGTCCAGAAGATGGAAAATATATACTTGACATGTAAAGAATGCAATAGAAGGGGCTTACAATATAAAGTCCTTCTTTTCCTCTGTACCCTCCTTGTGTTTCTCCTTCTCCTCGACCTTTACTTCAGCCCTGGAAGAGAATTTCTTCATGTGAGCCAGTAATGACATCCTCATAAGCAAAGTAGGGACGTACGATCTAAATGAAATTATTCCAACTGGTGGAAAGATGGTACTCAAAGAGTAGTTATCAGTGGCTTGCTGTCAACCTGGGAGGGTGTATCTAATGAGGTCCTACTGGGTCAGTCCTGGATCTGGTACTGTTTAATATTTGCATTAATATCTTGGAGAAGGGAGTGGAAAGTAGACTTCTCAAATTGGTGAAGGACACCCCGCTGGGAGGGATTGCCAGAACTTTGGAAGATGGGATTAGCATCCACAATGACCTTGCCAAATTAGAGAATTATTCTGAACTCCACAAGAGTTCAATAAAGCTGAGTGCAAAGGACTACATGTTGGGAGGGAAAAAACCCAAAAGGCCCAACTGCAAAGTGAGGAATCACTAACTAGGTAAGCAGGTCTGCAGCGAAACAGCTGGTGGTTACCGGGGATCACAAATTGAACATGAGTCAACATTGGGACGCAGTTGCAAAACATGGAATTCCGGAGCTTATTACCAGCCGAGTCATATGCAAGGCCCTGAAAGTCATCCTTCCACTGGTGAGGGCTCAGCTGGACTGCTGGGTTCAATTCTGGCGCTACAACTCAGGACAGAAGTGGACAAAATGGTGAGAGTCGGGAGGAGACCAACAAAAAATGACAGAAGGTTTCGAATACTTGACCGATGAGAAAAGGAACCCTTCCCCAAACTAAAAGAGACATATTTAGTCTTGAGAACTGAAGAATTGAGCGGGGACCTGAAAACGGTATCCGGGTACATTAAGGGCTGCAGTGAGTCGTAGCTCACGAAAGCTTATGCTCTGATACCCTACACATTGTTAGTCTTTAAAGTGCCACCAGACTCCTTGTTCATACAGAGGATGGTGATCAACTGTTCTCCAGGCCCCCTGAAAAGAGGCTAAGAAGTAATGAGATGAAACCTCAGCAGGGGAGATTTAGGTTAGATATTCAGACAAGTTTTCTAACTACCAAGATAGTTAACTCTAGAACCAGTTTCCAAAGGAGCTTGTGGAATTCCCCCTCACGGGTGGTTTCGAAGGACCAGTTGGACAATTACCAGCCAGGGGATGGTTTACTTGGTCCTTCCACCGTACAGGGGCTGGACTTGACAACTTTTTAACATCCCATTGAGCCCCACAATGCTATGAGTCTATGATACTCATGGCTACTGGAAACTCTAGGCCAATTAACCTACGCCAGGGAGCAGAGTTGTTGACTCGAGTCCCACGACTTGAACTCGAATCCAACTTAAGTCGCCAAGGTGACTCGACTTGAGACTCGACTCGGGTTCATTGTTTGTGACTTGAGACTCGACTTGAGACTTGCTAATTTTGTTAAATTGACTTGGTGAAAAAATTGTGCGAAAATGCCGATATTGATGGCTTGTACAAAAGCGACTTGACATTTTTTAAATTAAGACTTGAGACTCGACTTGAGACTTGACTCGAAAGTGACTTTAGGGACTCGAGACTCGACTTAAGACTTGAACTGTAGTGACTTGAGACTCGACGTGGACTTGAGAATGACGACTTGAAGACAACACTGCTAGGGAGGTCCTTGAACAGGCCATTATCAAAGAATGCTATCAAGGCAACTTCCCATGCATGAAGGAAGCTAATAAAAACAGACCTAAAATGCACTTCTGTATTAATATACTACAGAAATACAGAGGGGAGGGCAATAACTTTTATTGGACCAACTTTTGTTGGCGAAAGAGAAAGCTTTAGAGCTACACAGAACTCTTCAGGTCTGTGGCACGTGGGCACCTGGGCAACTGATAAAGTAGTAACATTTGCATGACAACAGTTGTTTCTCATCCTGAGGAGTTGAGACATCCCCCCTTTGTTTGCATGTTAATTTACTAAATAACAACTGGCAGACTCATGCCCAGGTATGTGTGAAGCTTAGCCTCCCCTCATGTCAAATGCCACGAAAAAAAAATCTGGGTGAAAACGTGCCGTATTCATAAGCCTTCTGCATTGATCTTATGAGCAGCAAAGGGAATTCCACTGTTAGCTAGATCCGTTCAACTGATGGGCTAGACTGCCAGCGTAGTATCAGTCATCAGGCTTCAGCAGAATGGCCTAATGAGGATGGACACTCCAAGGGATGTGCACGATACTCTAAAGAGACATTGTCCTGGAGATTAGAGACCATTCAATTGAAAAATGTCCAAATAACCCAATTGCTCGTCATTGTTACGAAGACCTTCCAGACCCACATGCTGATAAATTGTTATAACAAATCTCAGTGTTAACTACACGGCCAACTAAATATGGAATTACGCAGAAACTAAGGCCTTATTTTGCTAGTAAGGATGAATATCTTCTCTGGGGTGTCCACAGCACAATTCCAGACAAGTATTGTCATTGTTCTCCTTGGCCTCTGATGATAAGACCAGAAGCAAAGGGTTTACATTGCATCAAGGAAGGGTTAGGTTGGACATTAGGAAAAACTTCCTACCGGTCAGGTTGGTTAAACACTGGAATAAATTGCCTGGGGAGGTTGTGGAATCTCCATCACTGGAGATATTGAAAAGCAGGTGGGACAGACATCTATCAGGGATGATCCAGATGGTACTTGGTCCTGCCGTGAGGGCAGGGGACTGGACTTGGTGACCTCTTGAGGTCCCTTCCAGTTCTGGTGTTCTATGATGCTGTGATTCTGTGATTGCAGTTCCCTAAGTTAAAAGAACCGTTCACGCATGGTTTTCATGAAAGACTTAGTTAAAGACCAAGTACGCCAGCCAGACAAAAACAGGGAGGAATCAGTTCATAACCGCAACCGGTTACAGTGTGAACAATCGAAAGCTTATTTGCACCAACAGTCATGGAAAACATCATCGCACCCATAGCAGCAAGGTGATTTTGATTGTTCTGAGGCAAAAATGTCCTTGGATGAGCAGATATACAATCAACATGGCCAGAAATAAGCGGTTCTCAGCTGCGTGCCCTCAGCAAAAGCAAATTGCATCCTTCAGCCATTGCACTTCATTTTAGTGAGGGTCAGCCATCACCGGCAGTCTTCAGTGCCCTCTTGTGGCAAAACTAGATGACACGGCAAGCCGGCCTCAGTTTCCCGCCTTCTCTGATAGATTCCTCACCATCTAGCCTGCTCCGTCTGGGTTGTTAGCAGCCCCTCTCCCTTTCAGAGGGCTAAAGAGCCCAGGGCTTCAGGAAGCCGGCCAGGTTGTGTGAGGGGAGTTCAGGCGTTGGCCTCTTTGAGCCCAGCCCGCTTGCTCAAATCCTTAGCAACTCCTCCTTGGTTTGGTCGGGGGACTCAAGCCTGCCCACTGTCTGGGTGCCAGGCCAGGCGCCTGGATAAAGTGGTTGGTGCCGACGTCTTGTAATCTTTACTGTCCCCATGGAACGTGGTGCGACTTGCTGCCACGGTGCCTCCTGCTGGTCACTCTGGGAATTAGCTCTGCTCCGTACTGGAGCGCCCTCTTCCAGCCAGTGTCTCGCCTACTATAACCTGTTCATGCGTTTAACGGTTCCGCCTCCTTGTGTTAGGACCCGCATCCCTCCCAGACCGCGGCGCCCTCCCCTCTGGGTACTGCCCTGCTGCAGTGGCCCCACACGCTGGGGTCCTCCCCTCAGGGAACCCCTGACCCCCAGGGCCGGCCCACAACATTTTGGCACCTGAGGCGAGGAGCTCAAACGACGCCCCCCATACCCCCTCGCTTGGGGCAAAACTTTGAAGGGTCTCAATTCTGCCTCCTTCCTGTTCTACTCCTCTCACGGGACTGCTCTGCTACCTACATCTGCACCAGCAGCAGACACAATTTTCTACACTCTGGGTCCTAGTGGCGCCTGAGGCGGCTGCCTCAGTTTGCCCCATGGGGTAAGGCCAACCCTGCCGACCCTCTATACCCTCCTTGCCTCAGTGACCCACAGCCGGTTGCCATCTAGCCCCTTACCTCAGGGGCAAACGGCAGTCTGACATGGCCACTCACCATTGGCAAAGGGGTGGGGACTTGCTGCCTTTGCCTGCCTCCCTGCAGCTCTCGTGCCCCTCAGGCCATGCCTCAGGCCCTGCAGCCTGGGAGTGAGGTCAAGCCAGAGCTCCCCAGCCCTGCCTGCCACTCCCCAGCCCTGTCTCAGGAAGCCTCCAGCTTCCCTGGCAGCCAGGCCCCTCCTGCTCCCCGGCCAGAGCAAGAGTGAGTGAGTTCTCCTCTCAGGAGCCCTTATTTACATAGCCCTTAATGACCTGCAGCCTCACCTGCAGCTGCCGACCACTCCGCCTCCTAGACTGGCTTTCACCCTTGTAGGGTCAGTGCAGGGCAGACGCCCCATCACACCCTCTCACCGGCTTCCTATGTGCCTCTGGTCCATGCCCCATGGTCCTCTCCTCCACAGGGCCTGGTTTCCTGGGTGGCTTCTCACCAGCCTGGCACGGATAGGTCTGCACAGGGCCACCTCAGACTCTCTGGCACTCTCTGAGCTACACGCCAGACTGTTTCCCTCCTTGCGGCAGGCACCACCCCAGCGGTTGTGGTTCTGGATAGCTGCAGGGCTGTGGCCAACTTTGCCTTCAGCGGGGCCCTTTTTCCCAATGAGCCCTCAGCCGCCTCCTGCCAGCCCAGCATCTGCCCTGCTCCGAGGGAAGAGGCAGCATTTATGCTCATTCCCTTCTTAAAGCTCATCCCCATTGGCTGAGGGAGAAAGCAACCTTGCCCTGCCCACTTTGCAAGGCTGTAGGCCTTTAAAGGAACAATAACAGGATTCCTCCCAAAATCCTCCTGGGGCCATTTCCTCTCTGCCCGTATCGCCTGGGTCTTTGCACCCCTGATTTCCCAAAATCTTAAAGGAGCCATGCAATGTGACTGAAGTCGGTTGGCTACCACGAGCCGGAAGGGGGCAGATCGCCCCGTCACAGTGGGCCATGAGTTATGAGGAGAATGTATGGCAGGCCTCGGTTTAAATCTTGAGAACGCCACGGCGTTTTTAGGTTAATAATACTGACACCTCTTATCACTTCCTTGCCATCAGCGCTCTAATGGGAAAAGCCGAACGCATTGTTACGGCTTTTAAAACTGCCTTGACAACTGTTAAGGGAGATAAGCTATCTTGAAATCAGAAAATAGCTTCCTCCCTGCTATCTGACGGAACAGCACATAATTCTACAAAAGGTGTACTTGCCGAACGACTAATGGAAAGATGTCTGTGTATCAGACTGGAAGGTATGAGAACGGAGAAGATTTGTGTAGGCCTCTCAGAAGAAGTGGGTCTTTGGGATCTGAAGGAGGCGAGGGGGATGGATTTGTGAAAGGAAGGTGGAGCTATTCCACGAGAACAGAGCAGTTGAACTGATCAGCAACCCAACTTCACTGCGGCAGATGAGTGCAGCGAAGCTGAGAACACAAGAAATTGCTGTCTTCGTTCAGGACACTGTCTTCAAATACAGCTGCCATGGTTGAAGAAGGGATGATCTCAAACCAGGTATGGATATAGGCATGATGGAACCAATGCCTAATTTGGGCACATTTTAGGTGTGTTTGGTGACCACCGTGGTTGCTGGTATAAATTCATGATGTGGGTGTTGTTAGCAGGAACACTGTACCAAGAAGACTTGTTTTTGATTCACTGGCAATTTTGAAAAATAATTAAAAAATATCTCATGTCAGGTCAAACTACAAACCAAATGTTCAGAAAATCTAAATGCTTAAAAAAAATCTTTAGGTTGATTCAGAACTTTGTTTTAAAAACAAATAAAATTAAAGGAAATGTTGAATAAAAAAGTTGTTTCGAACCCCCAAAATCAAAATGTCTCTTTTAAAAAATGTTGGATTTGGGTTTTTTGGGGTGAAACAATTAAGTGAACCCAACACATATTCATCAAAGGTTTAGGTGTCCCTCCCCCAAATAATCCAAAATACATCTCCTATCTCTCGTTCACAACCGTGCTGTCCAGACCAGTGCGGGAGCGCGTGGATGACGATTCTGCAGAGGAAAGTGGGGAAGATGAGTTTTGCTTTGGGGTGGGAAGAGGCAGTTGAAGAACACTGGAGATTGGTGCCCAAGGTGGGCAGAAATTCCAGTCACTGGGCAGGTAAGTCATTAGGACCAAATCCAAAGCGTATCACGGTCTTTTGGTATTACGGGAAGACTGCAGTGAGCTTCCATTGGGCCCTTGGCGCATTCCACTGTTGGAGTGAGGGGGCGAGGGGATGTTTTCTCTCTTGCTGCTCCTTACTCCGAACCATCCAGTGAAATTGCTCCTCACATTTGGCAACACCAAGACCTGCTTTTCAACTTCCACTCTGTGTATTTCCTTTCTGAGAGCCAGACGTCCTCACAGCCTTTTGTCCTCCAGCTCCATCTGCATCCCCTCGGTTACCTCAGTATGAAGTTCCTAGTCTAAATGTCATGCCCTCTTCTGGGCCTGTTGGCTCTTGAGGGACTGGAAAACTGCTCTTGGTTCTCGCTCAACAAAGCATTGCTGAGTGATGGCGGATGCATCATTCCTTCTACGGGTCCCTCAGTTCACAGCCCGACTGCATCTGCAGAGAGCCAAGGGGTGGGGAAAGGAAACAAAACCCATCATTTTAATACATAGTTCCCTGAGCAGCTGTGACAGAATGAACTGTGAGCCATGAGCTTCCTCTGGGTAACTTGCAGACCTGGGCAGAAAACGTCTTTTTTTTCCCCCTCATGGCAAATGCTGAGGAAAATAATAATAAAAAAAGGCCATTTCCATTGAAACGATCGATGGAACTTTTCACGTCTTCGTTAAAAACTCTGAAATATTTCAGTCCAATACCAAAATGCTGCCATAGTGCTCCAGTGTTCTAGTTACGATGTCATGATATCATTCTCCCCTTTATGCCAGACCCCTGGGTTGGACTACATCACCCATAACGCACTGTGGTCTCCCCGCTGGGTGAATGTCATGGGCTAGGTTGCATCGTGGGAGACGCTGCTGGCTGAGGAATCAATCCAGCCCACGCAGCAGAATGCCTACATAAGGAAACCAAACTACATCTCCCTGGAGGCACCTCAGCCAGATACCCCATCAAAAATATTTCAGTTTTCAGGGATTTGGTGTTTTGATTGAAAAAAGAACAACAACATTTTCTGGAGGAAACAGACACTTCACAAATACATTTGCTTTGTCAGAAAAAAAAATTCTGTCAAAAACAATTTATTGAAGAACTCTAGAAATATTTTTCATTATTGAGAGAGCAACCTCCACTGGCCCATAAGAATACAAGAATGGTCTTACGGGGGTCAGAGCAAGGGTCCATCTAGCCCAGTGTCCTGCCTTCTGACAGTGGCCAATGCCAGAGGGAGTGATCCATCCCCTGTCAAGCATTCCCAGCTTCTAATGAATAGAGGCTCAGGACACCATCTCTGCCATTGCTACACCTCTCCTCCGTGAATTTATTTAGTTCTTTTTTGAACCATGTTATAGTCTTGGCCTTGACAGCATCCTCTGGCAAGGAGTTCCACAGGTTGACTATGTGTTGTGTGAAGAAATATGTCCTTTGGTTTGTTTTAAACCTGCTACCTATTCATTTCATTTAATTTTTGTGTTATGGGAAGGAGTTCATATCTCTTCTTTATTCACTTTCTCCACATCAGCCAGGATTTTAGAGATGTCTATCATACACTCCCTTAGTTGTCCCTTTTCCACACTGAGAAGTTCCAGTCTTATTAATCTCTCCCCACATGGCACTCATTCCAAAACCCCTCATCATTTTTGTTGCCCTTTTCTGAACCTTTTCCAATGCCAAGATCTCTTTTTTGAGATGAGGCATCTGAACACAGTATTCAAGTTGTGGGCTGTACTGTGGATTTATATAGAGGCATATCGATATTTTTGTCTTATTCTCTATCCCTTTCTTAATGGTTCCCAACATTCCGTTCACTTTTGTGACTGCCACTGCGCATTGAGCGGCTGTTTTCAGAGAACTATCCATGACTCCAAGATCTCTCACTTGAGTGGTAACAACTAATTGTAGACCCCATCGTTTTATACGCAGAGTTGGGATCATGTTTTCCAATGTGCAATACTTTACTTTTACCAACATTGAAATTCATCTGCTATTTTGTGCCCCAGCACCTAGTTTGGAAAGATCCCTTTGTAACTCTTCTCAGTCTTTGTAGGACTTGATTATCTTGATTGAGTTGGGGTTGGTCCTACTTTGGGCAGGGGATTAGACTCAATGACTCCTGAGGTCTCTTCCAGCCCTAGGGTTCTATGATCTTGAGTAGTTTTGTAACATCTACAAATTTTGCCTCAATTGGCTGCCGACGCATCAGACACAAACTTGCATGGCAAATGCTATGTTAGTTCCCAGTCTATATTTGTGCCAGCTTACCGCACGGCCACCCTATGTGTATTGCTGGCTCTTGGAACCATCCCACTGCATAGATAGACATTCCTGTCGTGCTCAGGATGAGATGCATCGCTTGAGTTTGAGGCCACTCAAATGAATTTGCTGTTGAGCTGTTTCAAGGAACCATCGCAGCCAATAACGTCATAGAATCATAGACTCCTGAGGCTCATAGGGCTGGAAGAGACCTCAGGAGTCATGGAGTCCAGGCCCTGCCCAAAGCAGGACCAACCCCAACTCAATCATCTCAGCCAGCGCTCTATCAAGTCGGGACTTCAAGACCTCTAGGGATGGAGATTCCACCACCACCCTAGGGAACCCAGCCCAGCGCTTCCCCACGCTCCTAGGGAAAGAGTTTTTACTAATCTCCAACCTAGACCTCCCCCACTGCAACTTGAGACCATTGCTCCTCGTTCCACCATCTGCCACCACTGAGAACAGCCTCTCTCCATCCTCTTTGGAATCTCCCTTCAGGGAGTTGAAGGCTGCTCTCAAATCCCCCCTCACTCTTCTATTCTACAGACTAAACAAACCCAAATCCCTCAGCCTTGCCTCGTAAGTCATGTGCTTCAGCCCCCTCATCATTTTGGTTACCCTCCACTGGACCCTCATCCTGAGGCAAGTGGTGGTGACTTTTTTGGTGATGCATAGCAGAAAAGAAAACTCTTCTTTGTCTTCTGGGGCTGCAGCGAGAGGCGGTACAACTCCCCTCCCCCGGGGAGAGACATGCGCTGGTCTGGCTCCGAGAATTCAGCAGCACCACTAAATTAGGCAGCACTGCCTCCCAAAGGCTCCCAGGCAACACATCCTCTCCCCACCTTAAAACCACAGTTGATTGTTATCAGTGCCTCTTCGCCACTCCCTTGTGGTTGTCCAACCAGGGAACAGTGACTCAGAGACAAGCTCCCTAGGCCTCATTTGAGGCCTGCTGTGAGGGGTATTCGAACATAGCTGACCCCCCGCAGGGCACTTGTTCCACATCCCGATTTCCAGTGTGGGTTGGGCTGCTTCTGGCCTGCCAACGGCTCATCAGCCAGAGTCTTGGCTCTGTGGGGAGGCCACGCGCATGAGGAAATAACAGTCGCAATCAAAGTGGCGATGCTGGAGGTCGGCAGCTCCAAGCGGAGGCGGCCCTCCTGGCCGTGAGTCAATATTGAGCGGGGACCTGAGACAGACTTTGTGTTCGTGAACGGGCTGGTGCAGGAGGGTAGGTGGGGGAGCACTCTTTTAAAATAGATTGTTCTGGAAGGCCTTGGCTCAGTAAAGCTAATGCCCACCGGTGCTTCTGAGGGGCTCAAATACTATGGTCAAAGTATAGAGCCTGGGCAAAACGAAAGACCAGGGAGTATACGTGAGGCTCAAAGGGTCAAATGAGTAGTTCGATACCACATAAAGCTGAGAGCAACCCTGCCCCCCCAACAGCTAGAAACAGTAACTTGAGTCAGAGATCTAGGAATCAGCATTTTACAGAAGGGACCTATTGCTGGCTTTGAGAAACACTAAGAGCAAGGGAAGCTGAAAAAGTAAGGTTAATAATAAGTTTGCTGTGGTTAGATTGCATTGCTTTGTTTCAAAAGGGTTCAAAAATAATCTGGAAACAATAAAACAGACACATTAGGAGGGTCAGAATGTGGCACCTGTAGATTATTTTAATGCATGAGGAAATCATTTCAACCTTTAAATAGATTCCTTGGATCATTCAAGTCCTTTTGAATGTCTGACTTTTAGGTTAATTGATAACTGTCACAGACAGTCCTTCCTACTAACTGGGACAGCTTGACTGTCCTTAAAAGTATCTGCAATATCATAGAATCATAGAATTATAGAATACTAGGACTGGAAGGGACCTCGAGAGGTCATCAAGTCCAGTCCCCTGCCAAAACCTTCTATATTGGACCAAAACCGTCTTCCCAGAATCAAAACCTATAATAGAGTTAAGTTACATTTCCTCACTATAATAATGCTTTAATTACGGTGCATCGTCTTGAATTTCATTAGTCTCATAAACTTGACAGTGCCCAAATTAAAACTCTGTCTGCTCAAGTTCTTCTTACCTGTCATATAACCAGTTTTAGTTTACTTGCTGTAAAATGATTATTTTTTAATGTCGTTCTCGTTAATGAAATTATAAATTTCCAACACATCTCAAACATGCTTCTGTAGGGCTCATCTCTAGTACACAGGTAGAGCATGTCTACACTAGGAAATTATTTCAAAATAACTAAATTCAAAATAATAATGTCCAAAATAACAAAATTGATATAGCATGCCCCCACTATGGGGGGGCCTCAAAATTAGTCTGAGGCAGGCTCTGTTATTGTGGCCACGCTACCTTGGCTTAGAGCCTCAAGAAGCACTGGGGAGTAATTACTTCAAATTACTCTGGGGAGTCGCTATTTTGAAATAGCAGCACCAGAGCATCTACGCTAATGCTATTTCAGAATAACTATTTCGAAATAAGCATTATTCCCCGAGGAAAGCAGGAGTACAGATTTCAAAATAACCAGACTGTTATTTTTGAAATAAGGGGCTTGGTAGTGTGGACGCTCTGCTCGTTTTTTCAAAATAAGGTGGGTTAATAATTCCCTAGTGTAGACCAGGGCTTAGGGTGACTTAACCACATAGTTCAGTGCTGTGAAAAAAGTTATGCCTTCTGTAACGTAATTAAGCCGAAGTGAGTTCTGGCGTAGACATCACTAATTTGATGAAAGCATTCTTCCACCAATCTGGATATCGCTTCTCGGTGAGGTAGATTTACTATAGTGCTGGCAGATGGCTGTGTCTTGTGGATAGCATGCTGGCTTGGCCTTCAGGAAATCTGGATTCTGTTCTTACCTCCAACACAGACTTCCTGTAGGATCTTGGGCAAATCCCATTCCACAAAGTGCTTATTGTAACTCCCTTGCTTGCAAACTCTTTGTGACAGGTACTGTCTTTTACTAAGAATTAGGACAACATCCAACAGACTCAACCACTCATCTCAGATGGGGCACGACTATAATCAAAATAATAACGGGAAAGTGTGGAACAGTTAATGTCACAGCATCATTTTGGTTTGCGCCCATCTCTTTAGCATTTTTCTGGCTTCAACCCACACACTGATCAATTGCCTCTAAATATTGTTTTGACGAGCACTGCTAGGCCTGCTTGCTCAGCTGTGATGGCGTTGAATCCTGTTGGCAAACATACGCTACTTTGGTTTTGGGTGCTCTTTAATCAAAGCACAAGTTTCTTCTTACTGTCTTTTTCGGGAACATTTGAGATCCTAGTATTTTAGGTAGACTCTTGGTCTAACTGACTGCTGGACTACAAGAAACTCATTGACTACAGTGGAGTTAGGCTCATTCAACATGGCTGCCTTCATTGTCCATCTCAACGCAATTTGAAGGATGCTTCTTGCCCACTTCCTGTAAGAACATAAGAACAGCCAGACTGGGTCAGACTGAGGCCACCTGACCCACTATCTTGTCTTCCAACAGTGGCCAAGGCCAGATGCTTCAGAGGACTATTACCAAGTGATTCCATCCCATCACCCACTTCCAGCTTCTGGCAGTCAGTGGTTTAGAGAATTTATTAAAAAAAACTGGATTCACTTTTCCACACACATTTCCCCAAAGTTTTTCCTTCTGCAAAACTTCTGCTTTCCCATGACTCGAAGCAATGGGCTTAAATTGCAGCAGGGGAGGTTTAGGTTGGACATTAGGAAAAAACTTCCTCTCAGGGTGGTTAAACACTGGAATAAATTGCCTAGGGAGGTTGTAGAATCTCCATCACTGGAGATATTTAAGAGCAGGTTGGACAGACACCTGTCAGGGATGGTTTAGATGGTGCATGGGCCTGCCGAGAGGGCAGGGGACTGGACTCGATGACCTCCCGAGGTCCCTTCCAGTTCTAGTATTCTGTGATTCTATGCTTTGTCCTTTTTCCCTTGTGAAAAGCACCCAAAATATATTCCAATCTTTTCCTTTTTGGCTGAACAGTTACAACTCAGCCAGATTGTACTATTGCATTATTCCAGTCCAAGGAAATAAAAATCTGTCACTTACTGACTCCTAAAGTCAACCAAGTTGTGCAGAACTCTTTTATTCAGTCAAGCCGGGGAATCGAAAGTGACATGAGCAGCATGATAATTTGGATCTCTGTCAAGATTTGGACTTTGAAATGTGTCTTCACAGACACATGTTCCTCTTTCTTTTTTACCTCGTCCTCATTACCAGTTTGATGCAAGTCAGATTCTCAGAGTCCTTACTCAAAGATGATGTTTGATGGTCCTGGTTCAATGTCCGTGGAAGTTCACGGTACGGTGATGAGGAAGACAGAAGTTCTGTTTCATGAGGGATTTTGAGACTTCAGAATCTAGCTTCACTAAATTCTCTGCAAAAGAAATTGCCCCATGTTTTTGCTTGTTTGTTGGTTTGTTTCCAGTCAAATCGAAACATTTCATTCTGCTTTTGAGTTTTATAATGAGGACATTTGGATAATGTCAGAACACAAGAAAACCTGGCAAAATCAACACAGGTTTGTGAAGTGCTTTGATTTCAGTGACACCCTATTTACCAATGGAATCGGGTTCCATCGGTCAGTGCTGAGACAGGGGCAGCTGGGCCTAGTGGTTAGCATGGGTGACTGGCCATTTCCCCAGCAGCAGGAGGCGAGTTTCAGAAGTGGAGATCAGGAACCAGGCTGACTCACATAGCCAGGAGGTGGGTCAGGACATGAGCCAAAGAGTCAGACACCAAGAATGAGGCCAAGTCAGGAAACCAAGAGGTTTGGGTATGGACACAAGAGCTGGTAGCACTGGGTGAGGTGTTCACAGCAGGGTGGAGCCCAGATGTACCTTTCCTCCGTCTAGCATAAGTAGAGGGAGCAGCCCCATCAGGAGCTCTGGTGCTCCACCAATTGGGGCCTGGAATGGACCCTTCCAGTTGAGCTGGGCTTCAAGGTATCCCAGATGTAGCAGAAACTAGCAAACCAGCAGGGGAAGGGTTGGAGCGTGAAGTCTTCCCGTCCCACAATGAACCCTGTAGCTCCAGGTCTGAGGCACGTGGGTTGCAACACCACGAAAGTTTCCCTCGCCCACTCTAGTTAACAGAAAGACTCCCAATGGTGGCACTGGGCTTTGGATCAGGTGCAGTGTGAGTCAGGGTCTCAGAATTGGTTCCTGGATATGGAGTTTAGCGAAGCCAAAGGGCACAGGAAAGCGACTATTCAAAGTCGGCCATTTTACGGTTTCAGCCACTTGATTTACCCTGCTGTTCTGTTCTGCCTCGTTTCCGGTGGGCCAAGATACCAGAGACTGCTTTTGGCACTGCCCATACTGGGACCGATTGCCACTGGCCTTGCTCAGAGGGTGGAAAATCCTTCTCCAATCCTGCCTCAACACGTACTCGGCAGCGACATTCACACTTGAGGGGACAGCGCAGAGAGAGAAGGAGTCTGATGCAGCCCGTCTCGCATTCCCGGGAGGGAAGGTTACGGCTCTGTGACACTGGATTAGTCAAGCTCGATGTCTCCGATCCCAATTCACACGGCGATGGTTGTCAGCCATCTGTGCCGCACCTGGCAGGGGAGTGCATGCGCAGAGGAAACCCAGGCACTCACTGTTGCTTCGTTATCCAGAGTCTCTCTGCATTCAAGCTCGGAGACCGCGGAACTCCCCTTCCGGCTAGAAAGGAAGCAGGGCTAGTGAGCAGCGACTGTAGGTCAGGGAGTGACGTGGGGTCAACCGAAGCTTTAGCTGACCTTGTCTTTTGTGCTTTGGCCAGGTGCATTGTGGATGAAGGAACTGTGCCCTTTCTTTCTCTCTCACACCTATTCCCCTTCACGCAATTACCACAGAAGAACCCGCTTCTTCTGGTGTGACCGGAGAATGTGGTCAATCGCTCTCCAGGCCTGGTGGGTGACGGACTTCTCACCCATGTTCCTCAGGGGGGTGCTAGCTTAGGCCAAATGGGGCCACCTGTTCTGGGACATTTTGGTCTGTCTGGCCATGCTGCTTTACAAACCACCCCCAAACTTGGAGGTCTCTCCTCTCTCTGGGAGGGGCAAGGGAGAATGATTCGTTGTGGGCACCCTGCCTTAGGCCGCATGTGTCTGTCTGTGAACCCTGATGGCTGCCTTCTCAGGATGTGGCAGCCAGCCCACAGGTGGGGCTGGCTTAGAGACGAGGGTTGTGGAAGAGCCCCAGGGAACTCTCCATGCTGGTCTCCCCAGGTGAGCCCCTTGCTGCCCCACCACGGCTGCTGAGTCTGTGGAGTGGAAGTGTTCCTCTGCATGGGAGGTTGTGACCAACCGGTCTTGTCAGTCTCAGAGGGAAGCCATGCTCCCTCACAATCTCATAGGTGGCCGCAATAGCTTATCCCAGCCTCTTCCTGGGAAATCTGGCAGGGAGGAAAACAGCTGCCACTGAACACTTGTTGACTGGGGCAGTGGGGAGAAGGACCACCTGGCTCCAGGAGCTCTGCAGGCAGGAGGCAGGCCCAGCTGCAAAGCTAAGGAGGTGTTCCCAGGTCTGTGAGGAGAGGGCAGATGGGAGGCTGTGCGAACAGTATCAGCTGGAGTTTGTGGTTCTGGGGCAGTGTCTGGAAACGCAAGACAGCCTGAAGCCGTGTGTGATTATGCTCGTCTCTTGGTGAATCCCCCTTGTTCCCGGCTTTCCCCTCATATCCAGCAGTGTGACCCTGAGCTGAGGAAGGAAAGGTCAGCAAAGCTCACACTGTGCCAGGCAGTGCTGCGAGCAACAGGCGAGCTCCCCCCCTACCCAAGCTCTGTCAATGTGTATTCATACTAAGCTGTAACATCTCCTGCTGTTCTCACCCGTCCCCGTCCCCACGCTCTGCCAAGGCACATCAAGCCTGTAGCCCCTCCTACTATTCCCGAGTCTCTTTTGAGAGCATGTACGGTGACGGGAATTGTGACAGGGTGGACCAGGCCCTAAAGCCCCCTCCTGGAGGCTTGTGGCCTTGCCACACCCCATCCCAGCAAGCCATAGAGAAGTCCTCCAAGGAGGCTAGAGTGTCTGCAGGAGGAAGTGGCCAATCAGGGGCCAAAGAAAGCTCTATAAAAGGAGCTGCAGGGCCAAAGACAGCTCAGTGCCACTGGAGAGCTCAAGGAGAGAAGACCACGGGTGACTGGCTGGCTGAGGGAGCAGCAGCACCACGGAGAGCTCCATGCAGGGAGCTATTGTGGACTATCTGATAAACTGTGATAGGGTATGTCTACACTACAGCGTTATTTCGAAATAGCTTATTTCGAAATAATGCGTCTACACACAAAATGCATTTTGAAATAGCGTTTTGCTATTTCAAAATACCGCGTCCACACTGAGTGGACTCTGAATCGCATTTAAGGCTGTCCAGAACCAGTTCTGGCAGGGCACCAGGTCAGGACTTACTGTGTGGGGCTGCTGCCTGAGGCTATCTGAGGTCTGTGCTTAAAGGGACCCGCCCCGACAGCCAGTTCTCAGGTTTCCCTGCTTACTTGCCTACCTGGATGAGGTACAGCAAAGCATTGTGTCTCTGTGTGCTCTGGTTGCCCTCACTCGGGACACCACAGAACTCTGCAACATGGAGCCAGAGCTGCCCCTGAGCACTCTGGTGCTTCTCTTGGATGCGTTGCTTTGCTTTGAATGTCCATCGGGTTTAAGCCAAGTGCGTGCCATTAACCAAAGCATTCTACGCTGTGTGTCATCAGATGAGGAACCCACGATCAAACAGGCAGAATTTTGGCTAGTAAGGCTTCATTTTGCAGGGATGCGTTTTACCCAATGCCCTGCACTTTCTGCAGGCTGCCATCCGGGAGCTCCACTGGGGGGCTGTCAGTATCTAGGAGGCCCTGTGGGAGAGCCTCCCTGGTCTGCCCCACTGGGGGCTGGTGCCTCATTCCTCCCTCACATCCTTCCACTTACCCCTCCCTAACCCCCCTTCCTGATGTCAAATAAAATACACGTATTTTCTTGAACACAAACTCTCTTTATTTAAGAAAACTGGGGGAGAGGGAATGAAACTCTGGTGAGACTGGGGAAAGGAGGCATGAAAGGGGAGAAGAGAGAGTGGGAGAGGGGCGGGGGAAACCTGGGAGGAGGGAGCTGGAAGGGGGAAGCAAGGAGAAGAAGGGGGAGGGGAAGCTCAGGGCTCAGGGTTGGGGGTCTCGCCGGATCAACTTGATTGTCATGCGAACCTGCTCCTGGGTTCACATGTGGTCTGTGGTGGCCAGGCTGGCAGCTATCCTCCCATAGACGGCCACGTTCCTCCGTCTAGTGTGGAGATCATGGACGTTGGGGGCATCCCCCCCAAACCTGAATAAGGTCCATGATCTCCACCCTGGACCAGGAAGGTGCCCGCCTTCTCCAGGCCATGGCGGGCTCCTGCGAGCTGGCAGACTGCTCCTGGGGAGCGGTGGAGGGCTGGCTTGCTGGCTCAGGTTTTGGGGCCACTGGGTCGGGACAGTGACTGCTGGATCTGGGCTGGAAGGCTTGGAGCTGGCGCAGGCACTGTGGCCAGAGTCTACCCCTTTAAGGGCTCTGGGGAGGTGGGAGGGAAAGAAGTGTTCTTGGTTGAGGCTGGAGTGGCCACCAGGGCACCCTGGGAAGGCTGGAGGCCCCCTATTTCGAAATAAGTGTCTACACAGCACGTATTTTGAAATAGCTATTTCAAATTTGGCGTTATTCCTCGTGGAATGAGGTTTACCAAACTTGAAATAAGCGCTCCGCTATTTTGAATTTATTTCGAAATAGCGGTTTGCCTGTGTAGACGCTAGGAAAATTATTTTGAAATAACGGCTGTTATTTCAAAACTAGCCAATTAGCCCGTCATAAGACGGGATTTTCAGGTCTCTCCTCCACGTCGGTCTTCTCTCCTGAGCCTCTGGTCTCTTGCTCCGTCTCTCTCTCCCTCTCTCTCTGTCTCTCTCTCCTCCTCCTACTGCCTCCCCCTCTCTCTCTCTCAGCTCTCCTCCGTCTCCTGCCTCTCTCTCTCTCTTTCTCTTCTCCTCCCCATCCTGCCTCTCACTCAGGGGAGAGCGCGAAGCCCAAACGGCCGTTTGGGCTCCGCACTCCTCATGCTGCATGGGGAGCGCAGAGCCCAAACAGTCGCTTGCTTCACTTGCTCCCACGCGGCGGCCTGGCTGAGCAGCGCAGAAGTCAGCCGAGCGCCATGGCAGGAGGTGAAGGGGGGCGGGACAGTGACGTTCACAGCCAGGCGATGGGGCCTAGAGCCGCTGTCACGCTGAATGTCACCGCCCCACCCCCCTTCGCCTCCCGCCGTGGCGCTTGGCTGACTTCTGCCCCGCTCAGCCAGGCCGCCGCGGGGGAGCAAGCAGCCGTTTGGGCTCCCCCGTGGTGGCCTGGCTGAGCGGCGCAGAAGTCAACCGAGCACCACGGCGGGAGGCGAAGGGGGGCAGGGAGGTGATGTTCATGGCCAGGGGCGGGGCCTGGAGCCGCTGTCACGCTGCACGTCACCGTCCTGCCCCCCTTCCCCTCCCGCCGTGGTGCTCGGCTGACTTCTGCGCCGCTCAGCTGGGCCGCCACGGGGGAGCAAGCGGCCGTTTGGGCCCCACACTCCCCATGCAACACGGGCCGCCCAGAGGGAACAGCCAGCATTTCGGCGTTACAGACTCTCAGACACTGGGCTACTATATATATATGATAACTTTGCTGTGTAGACAGACCCACAGAGCCCTGAGGTAGGGGTGAGGAGCCTGTCTCCAGGAGGGGACAAAGGCTGAAGAACAGAGGCAGTGCAGGCACACACACTCAGCCAGATGGGGGTGCTCGTGGAAAGTGAGTACCATTCCGTTACAGGAACACACGTATATCGGCTGGGTTCTAGTCTGAGACTGTCACACTCACTTCACTTGTTAGCGAACCACGATTCCAACACAAGTTAATAGGGACGAAAAGCGGGCGATGCACCGGCCACGCCCTGCCGAGCATTCATCTGGTCTTCCCATGGCTTCCCTCCTGAGATTCCCCAAAGGCCACGACCCTGGCAATTCAGAATGAAAGCAAAATGCTTGCTGCTTCCCTCCGCCCCTTCCCCCTCCTTCTGAACGTGGAGTGACCAGGCTCTGCAGGCATCAACCGCTGCTGCCCAGAAGCGATCGCCAGCTGCCAAGCCAGGTGAGAGCTGAAAGGACTGGAGTGTCAGACTGTCTCTCCTTAGGAGGTAAAAGGATGGCATGCAACCTGATTGCATATTTATTTACAGAGAGATAAGCTGATAGCATCTGTCAGAGCTCATTGCAGAGCTTGGGTTTCTCCTAGTCAGACTTTGCTGCCACCTCTGCTCCAACAGCACCTAAGATCAGTCACCACAGCCCAGCTGGTGTGTTCGGTTGGGCGGGGACAAAGTTACTAAACGTGAGTTGCTCTTGGTGAGCTCCAAGGACTGCGGTGCAGACTTCGCCCATGCTCCAGCATCAACACTTTCACACCGATTCGGAGCCTTCCCGGCCATCTCTTGCAAAAATAGCCGTGATCTCTAGTCTAACGGGTATTGTTTAATGCAAAGGTCCCATCACATAAGGACTAAGGGTCATCCAATGAAAAGAAAAGGTAGCGGGTTTAAAACAAACCACAAGAAGTTTTTCTTCACGCAGTGCACAGTCAACCTGTGGAACTCCTTGCCAGAAGATGTTGTGAAGGCCAGGACTTTAACAGCGATCAAAAAAGAACTAGATAAATTCACGGAGGATAGGGCCATCAATACTTATTAGCCAGGATGGGTAGGGATGGTGTCCTGAGCCTCTTTTTTTCAGAGGCTGGAAATGGATGACAGGGGAAGGATCACGTGATGATTCCCCATTCTGTTCTTTCCCTCTGGGGCACCTGGCATTGGCCACTCTTGGAAGACCCGACATTGGGCTAGATGGACCTTTGGTCTGACGCAGTCTGGCTGCTCTCATGTTCTTATGCAGGTCAAACTGGTGTGTGTGTGGGGGCGTGTAGTGACAATCTTCAAAGCATCCTTCTCAGTACAGGATGGACCTCTCTGGACCTGACCACTCCCAAATGAGGGAGTTTTCTGGACCACAGGAGGTCAGTTCTGGGTCTCCTGCTGCCAGCCTCCAGGTGCTCCCATGGAACCTCCAGCCTCCTGGCTGCCGGTCTCCCCAGACCCGCTCCCAGTCCCACTGTCAGACTGGGCCCTGGCCCAGCCACCAGCCCCGGCCATGCTCCCCGGGAACTCCTGGCCAGCCCTCACTCCCAGCTGTCTGGGCTTTCAGGTCCTGCAACATCCGTGGTCCTGCTGGACCACGGATGTTGCCAGACCTGAGTTCTGGACCAGAGAGGTCCTACCCATGTTACTTTTCTAGAGAAGACATACCTCTCTAAGCTTTTGTTTCAGCTACTCTGCAAACTCAGGAGAGCTTCACTCCATCAGTTGCATTCAGTTTGATTTGTCAATCTTTACTTTGCACCATAATAGCTTGAGTCTTGTTTCCCCCCGTTGAGATTCTGGAAAAACAGGAGGGAGTTTCCGAACGGTGCTCGCTCTCCAGACCATCCTACAGTAGCCCAACCACAACCCTGATTTTCCATCCTATTCTTTATGCATTTGAACATTTTGCTTTGCGTTTCCATTCATCACGGCATGTTGAACAGCCGTTCCCACAGAGCTGCGTCCAGAGACGCCCATATCTTATGTGAAATTAATCGAGAGCTCATTTGTACATCTGAGTTGTTCGAACGACTCCTTCCAATGCCCGTTCTCTTTCATTTGCAACAATGAATGTCATTGGACATTGTGTTTTCCATTCGCCTACCTTTGCTAGGTCCCTCTGTACCTCTTGATTGGCTTTGCCCGACTGACCTAAATTATTTTGTGTCAACTACACATTTTGCCACCTAATTGCATATTTAGAAAAAAAAGTCTTAACTAGAAATAATGAGTAGGGAGGGCCTGGAACAATAATTGCTCATTATTTTCCCATTATTTCCTTCTTTGGTGATATGTAAATTACCAAGGATATTCACCGTTCTCTATTTTGACAATTGGATGGCATTCGCTATTGCGGCATTTGTTTTTGCAAGTCTAATTTGCAGTGTTTATTTCCAAGAAGAGGCGACACTAGCAATTTGGATATTTGCGTGTGCACACTTGGCTTTCATCCTACAAGTGACTGCTGTGCCGGGCTTTGGGTAATCGGGGCTTTTCCACGCTCTGCGGTAAGCATGTTCCAGTGAAAATGTTCAAACTAAAATGGTCCGAGAAAGAAAGGAGTCCGTCTCTGAACTCAGTTGTCCCTCGCTGGTTTCATTGGCTAACTGTGTCATCTTAGGCAGCATGAAAGGCACATCCCTCTTACTTCTTCAGTGCCACCTCTGAGCCTTGGTCTACCCTAGGGAGTTATTTCAAAGTAACTCCCCTTATTGCGAAAAAATAAGCCGAGCGTCCATACTACCAAGCCTGTTATTTCAAAATAACAGGCTGGTTATTTTGAAATCTGCACTCCTGCTGTCCTCGGGGAATGTGACGGGGCAGCCCAACACTGTAAGTGAGCCTATGGGCAGGGCCCAGCTGGCTGAAAGGATCCAGCTGGCGGAGATTGTCCCTCCCCCACGGCCCTGCAAGGCATGCTCATTGGTGAGCCGCACCATAAAAGGCCTGAGCCAGCTCACTTGGGGCCGATAGCCGAAGGGGAAGGACGGACAAGGACAGCTCCTAACCCGGAGGGGTTCCCGCCGTTGGGACCGACGCGACCGCCCCAGCTGCTGCGCCAGCCTTGGCCCTGGAGACTGCGGAGAGGTACAACCGCGGGGGAAAGGCGGGGAGGTAGGGAGCAGCCCCGGGCAGGGAGTAGCAGACCCCCGAGTGCTCAGCAGGTTACGGGGAGGAACCCCTCGCTGAGCAGGCAGTGGGCCAAGCTACTGCCAACAGGGCTCGGGGCTGGGACCCGGTGGGGCGGGGGGCCCGGGTCCCCCCATCCTCCCCCTCTGCATCGCCCCAGAATCCAGGAGAGCCGACAGGCCTGAGGACTAGGCCACAAGGCCGTATTTACCCCAAGAGGGGGGAACTCTAAAGACTGTGCCAAGAGTCCGTATTTACCCCGAGAGAGAACTCTAAAGACTGTGCCAAGAGGCCGTATATACCCAGAGAGAGGGGAACTCTAAAGACTGTGCCAAGAGGCTGTATATACCCAGAGAGAGGGGAACTCTAAAGACTGTGCCAAGAGGCTGTATATACCCAGAGAGAGGGGAACTCTAAAGACTGTGCCAAGAGGCCGTATATACCCAGAGAGAGGGGAACTCTAAAGACTGTGCCAAGAGGCCGTATATACCCAGAGAGAGGGGAACTCTAAAGACTGTTTCAAGACTCCGTATTTACCCCGAGAGAGGAGAACTTTAAAGACTGTGCCAAGAGGCCGTAAATACCCAGAGAGAGGAGAGCTCTAAAGACTGCCAAGAGGCTGTATTTACCCCAAGAGGGGGGAACTCTAAAGACTGTGCCAAGAGGCCGTATTTACCCCGAGAGAGGAGAACTCTAAAGACTGTGCCAAGAGGTCATATTTACCCCAAGAGAGGAGAACTCTAAAGACTGTGCCAAGAGGCCGTATTTACCCCGAGAGAGGAGAACTCTAAAGACTGTGCCAAGAGGCCGTATTTACCCCGAGAGAGGAGAACTCTAAAGACTGTGCCAAGAGGCCGTATTTACCCTGAGAGAGGGGAACTCTAAAGACTGTGCCAAAAGGCTGTATTTACTCTAAGAGAGGGGAACTCCAAAGACTGCACCAAGAGGCCGTATTTTACCCCAAAAGGGGAGGACTTTAAAGACTGAGCCGTTGGGCCACTATGGGAGAGATTCCGACCGAGGGGAGGTACCCCTCAACAGGGAATAACGCTAATTTGAAAATAGTTATTTTGAAGTAGCTGTAGTGCGGATGCTCCCTGCTCTGTTTCGAAATAACTCCCCAGAGTCATTTAAAGGAATTGCTCCCCAGTGCCTCCTGAGGCTCTATGTGGAAGTAGCGCATCCACAATAACGGACCCTGCCTCAGACTCATTTCAAGGCTCCCCTGTAGTGGGGACACGCTATTTCACATTGGTGATTTCAGGAGTTAGTATTTTGAATTTAGTTATTTTGAAATAATGTCCTCGTGCAGAGATACGCTGATTCAGCGCCGCATTACTCCAGAGCAATGGCTATTGACTGGGTGACCCTGGCATAAAACTGCAGTGAAAAATCTGGCTCTTTATCTGCAGTTAAAAAAAAATAATCCAAGATGTTACCAGCCAGCATGGCACCGCTCTGCATAGTCCCTGTAACAGCCATCGCAGAAAGACGGAGAAGAAATTGACCCTCTTTGCAGAAACAAGGCAAAACCTTCTGCTTCCAAAAGGTTTTTCTGCTATCGGAATGACACAACATTGTCCCAGAACAGACCACCCCTGCCCGCTGCTAGCCAGTAAACCCCAGCACGGAGCCCTGCCTTGCACAAGAAACCCCTCTCGACTACAAATGAAAAAGGAAATTAACAAAATAAAAAAAAATCCAAATCCCAAGCGGGATTTTGATGGTACAGGGTATGGTTACATTCATGGCACCGCCATGGCTGGTCCCAGCCAGCTACTCAGGTTTGCAGGAGTACGGCTGAGGGGCTAAAAATTGCAGGGTAGATGTTTGGGCTGGAGCCTGGGGCTCTGAAACCCCATGTGGTGGGTGTGATGGGGTGGGCTAAGCCCTGATGCCCCCTACAGGAGGCTAGAGGCCTTGCCACACCCCATCCCAGTGAGAAAAGCAGAAGAGAGGTACTCCAGGCAGGATAGAGTGGCTGTCTCTGCAGCAGCCAATCAGGACCCAGCAGACCAGTATAAAAGAAGCTGCTGGGCTAGTGTATGGCAGTTCCTCACAGGAGCTCAACCCGGGCAGGTCTATATATTGACTGGGAGACCAGCAGCACTATAGACAGCTCTGAGTGCAAGCTGACCTTAGACCTGAGAAAGGCCCAGGACCAGTGGCTGAAGACTGGCCACAAGCCTAATACAAGAACCAATAGCACCGCGGACAGGGCTAGTCAGATCCTAGCACCAGAACCTTGAAGATGATCAGACAGGGACACATCCAGGAGAAGTGACCCAGGGAGCAAGGAAAGTACCAGATGGCCAGGGAAAGAGCTTACACGGCCCCTCTTTGCCACAGAGAGGCGCTCACGAGCAGGTGGACCCCGTTACAGTGGGTCTCAGAGGCAGGGCAGCAGAGACCAGCTACAAGGGACTAGCTGCCATGCAGACATACCCAGAGCGACCGAGACAGAAGGCCATGCCACAAGGAGGGAGCACCTAAGCCAGCAAGAGGGAGCATCTTAAGTCACAGAGACAGACTGTCGAGCCGTGGTGTCCAACCAGCTCAAGCAGTAGCCATTGCTATAGTGAACTAGCCACACTCAGCCAGCCAACTAGTCACATTGTTCAAACCAACTAGCCACATTCAACCGGCCAAATAGCCACTAGTGGTTAGTGTGTTGCACACCATGGCTGTAGAGCTTACAACCAAGCAATGGAAGGGGGCATCAGGCATGGAAAGAGCTGATTTCCAGAGGAGGTCGCCAGGAGGAGACACCCTAGCAATGAATGAATCCCATGACACGAGTCCCAATTTCTGGACAAAAACTGACTCTTAAGAACATAAGAACAGCCAGACTGGGCCAGACCAACTGTTCATTCAGCCCAGTATCCTGTCTGCCAACAGTGGCCAATGCCAGGTGCCCCAGAGGGAGTGAATTGAACAGGTAATGCTCATGTGATCCCTCTCCTGTCAACCACTTCCAGACAAACAGAGGCTAGGGACACTATTCCTACCCATCCTGGCTAATAGCCATTGATGGACCTAACCTCCATGAATCTATCTAACTCTTTTTCGAACCCTGTTAAAGGCTTGTCTTCACATCTTCCTCTGGCAAGGAGTTCCACAGGTTGACTGTGCACTGAATGAAGAAAAACTTCCTTTGGTTTGTTTTAAATCTGCTACCTATTAATTTCATATTATGGAAACAAGTAAATAACTTTTCCTTATTCACTTTTTCCATACTAGTCATGATTTTATAGACCTATGATATCCCCCCTTAGTCTCCTTTTTCTAAGCTGAAAAGTCCAAGTCTTTTTAATCTCTCTTCATATGGGACCCGTTCCAAACCCCTCATCATTTTTGTTGCCCTTCTCTGAACCTTTTCGAATGCCAGTATATCTTTTTTGCTATCTGATGTGGGCATACCACAGTTTTATACAGAGGCAATATGATAGTCTCTGTCTTATTCTCTATTCCCTTTTTAAATGATTCTTAACATTCTATTTGCTTTTTTGACGGTCGCTGCACACTGAGGCTACGTCTAGACTACACCTCTCTGTCGACAGAGAGATGTAGATTAGGCACGTCGAAATTGCTAATGAAGCAGGGATTTAAATATCCCGTGCTTCATTAGCATAAACATGGATGCCGCTTTTTTTTCGAAACAGAGCTTTTTAAAAAAAAAAGGCAGTCTTGACGCAGATCTGTCGAAAATAAACCCTTTTTCGACAGATCCTGTATTCCTCAAAAAATGAGGTTTACAGGATCTGTCGAAAAAGGCTTTATTTTCGATGGATCCACGTCTAGACTGCCGGGTTTTTTTGAAAAAGCTCCATTTCAAAAAAAAGTGGTGGCCATGTTTATGCTAATGAAGCGTGGGATATTTAAATCCCTGCTTCATTAACAATTTCGACGTGCCTAATCTACATCTCTCTGTGGACAGAGAGGTGTAGTCTAGACACAGCCTGAGTGGCTGTTTTCAGAGACCTAGCCACAATGACTCCGTTATCTAAATTAGTCCCCATCATATTGCACCAAAGTTGCAGGTGTTTTGGGGTTGGGTTTTTGGTATATACAGCCTTTGTGCAAGAAATTTAGCCCAGCACACACACTGACCGGGGAGGTGTATGCATGGAGGAATCCAGGGAGCCGCAACAAAAGCCAATTCCATAGGTAATGGATTGCTCCAGATGTCTGTTGGATTCCTTGGTCATCAACCCGAAACAGCTGGTCTCTGCTGAGGAGAAGTCAGTGCTGGACCAGGAAAGGGGGCAGGGCTCACAATGG
Source organism: Rafetus swinhoei (assembly GCA_019425775.1). NCBI lineage: Eukaryota > Metazoa > Chordata > Testudines > Trionychidae > Rafetus > Rafetus swinhoei. The sequence continues at coordinate 54,358,953 of CM033432.1, read as the reverse complement.
AGAAGTTTGGCAGAGCACTGTGAAAGTCTTGGTGTGGAATAGTAGAAATGTTGCAACTCAGGGCTTACAAGCCCGAGCCCAAGGGAAGTTTTCAGAACCTTTTGTGATATTCAGATGGTTTCTTGTCTCGGTTCTGGTGCCTTAGCAACCAACAAGACAATGGGAAATAAAAACCGTGGAAGCGTTTCTTGCAAAGAGCATGGCCTGTCTCATACTGTGAGCACACAGGTGCAAAGCAGCTACCGCCAAGAGTTTCAGGAAGTGACACCGAAATTCTCACCTGGCAAACACTCCAGCCAAAAAATGCTAAGGTTGAACTGGAGCTGCCGCTCAGCATAGCAGCGCCGAAAAGTCAGCTGCCACTTTTCCTTCTCAGTGGGGCCAAGTGCACTTAACAGCCCTGGGCTACCAGAATGAAGCACAGCACAATGACCAAACCCAGTGGAGAAGACAAGCCCTCTTGCACCGACCCATCGCTGTGATTTGGTGGCTGGCATGGTACAAAGCAGCGAGTGATTTTTCACAATGATCTGCTGGCTCAGAGAAGGGAGGGGGGAACGGAGAGCATCCCAACATCTCAGCTGTTTTAAGAGTAACCTTTCCACTCTCTGCTTACAATGTGCTGTTTTACCACCGAGCAGGTATTGTAAGGAGCTAAATTCCGCACAGAGATCAATGTAGGATGCTCCTGGGCTTGCAGATTTCCCTGGGAAAGTTCGCTACTGCCACCTACTGTTTCATCCAGCAAGGAGAAAGAGTGAAAACATTTGAAAAGGGCTGGGCATTGGGTAAATCGCATCCCTGCAAAATGAAGCTTTACTAGCCAAAATTCTGCCTGTTTGATCGTGGGTTCCTCATCTGATGACACACAACATAGAATGCTTTGGTTAACGGCACGCACATGGCTTAAACCCGATGGACATTCAAAGCAAAGCTATGCCATATGAGTAACAAAGAAACAGACATGAAAATACAATGGGATCGAGAAGCTAGAAAGGATGTGGGATTCATTTAGAGTCCATAAAGATTTTTTTTTAAATTAACGGAGCCATTCCACAAAGTCTGTATTTATCATCATTTCCGGATAACAAAACATCTGGTTTGTGTGGAAAGTCTGAAACCAGAGGTGTGTTTTGTAATCAAGTACAGACATATGGCAAGCAGATAATACTACCAAAGCCGTAGGGAACGTCACACATATAGAACTGTACATCTCTATAAAAGAGTATTGTGCATCCGTAGAACTTAAACGTCCATGGTCTATGCTGGCAAAAGGAAAAGACACAAAAAGGAACTCAATCTACCTGACACTCTGCCTAATTTTATTTTCCTGCTAAGACAACCATCTCTTCTCAACAGGAAATGGAGCCCAGACAAAATCGAGCCCAGAAAAAACATAACACAAAAAGCGTTCAGCCTCTTAAAGAAATATGTATTACAAGGTCATAGATCTCCCGCCTCACACAGCCATAAACGTCAGACCTCAAACACCTCAACTAAAATATTCTGATGACAACAGAGGCTTCGGCAGATCTTTCTGAGCCACATAGAAGGGGCACAGAGGCAAAAAGAAAGGATCTTAGGATTAAAGTCTGATCCCTAATTAAAAAAACTACAATAAGTTTAAATATTTGAGAGCTCCCTTTCCACGAGCTGAAACTTACAATCAGCCTCAAACTAAAGAAGAAGTGGGAAACCTAAACCAAATCACCATGACCCAGTCACCCCTGGATTGCCAGCTGGCAGAAGGCACAGAGGTGCATATGGTTTTACCAAGATCCCCCGGGAGAGATATCTGTATATTAGTTCACCAATGGGTGTCAGTCTGTATCTGGCCGATAATTCCCTGTATTGGTTCATTGACTGTGGATTATGGTGCAGCCTAAAGAACTGCATTTCACCCCAATGACGGTATATTCTGCCAATTATCTACATAGACACATGCGGAATATTTTATTTGAAGCCTTTAGGAAAATTTGTCAAATTTATTATTTAATATTATTTGTGACCGATTAGTCCCAGCCCTGTAAGTGAACACACAATCTCATTGAATTATTCATTGACAATATGTTGCAAAATTTGCCTATTAAATTATCGCATGGCTGTTGTTGAGTATACACGAGCGTAATAATCGGGACGTATTTCTTTGTTCTTCAATCCGGATAACTTTTAGCCAAATGAGATTTTTTTTTAAAGCAGATACATAAAATCTTGCAAGCAATTTCTGCATTGAAATAAATGCACTAAGACTAGATCAGGCTATGAATGTTAACATTGTGTGGTATTATTTACAATATTTGTCATGCGGTGAACTGGAAAATAGCATCCGTTTATAGTGCAATTCCAGTAAACATTACTGCCTTTCCCCCAACATACATACACACCCACAAAGTTAATCAGCCAGGCAAATATGCACTATCGCAGTTCTGCCTGTAACAATCTTTACACAGGACATTTTAGAAGAAGAGGAGATTGCATTCTAGCAACACAACCCTTAATCCTGGTTATTTGAGACCTAATCCAAGGTCTACTAAAATCAGTGGACGGACACCCTGCTAGTTTCCTTGTGGATTTGTGTTGGACCCCCTGGGGAATAGGTTGTTCCATGAAATAGGCAGTGCAGTATGTGGCCTCGATCTTCTGATGCAATGGGTAACAACCAGCCAGAGCAAGAGTCAGAGGTGGTGTAGAAATGCTGTAGTGATGCTGTCAGTGGTCGTTCGGGGGGGGGGGTCCAGAAAAAAGAGGCATGGGCATGGCTGACCTTATCCTGAACAGCTGTTCTGGCTGTTTGGGGCTGTAGCAGACAGTGCCAGTGAAAGCAGTTTTCAGGCCGCTTTATCTCACGCCGGGGGGAACAGGCGTGAACTACACCAATATGATGTAGTGGAACCATGTTCCAGCTATGGTTGGAAAATTCTACTTTAAAACATGATGCAAGCATAATGGATGCAATTCTGGCTGCCTGGGTTTGCAGGGAGCCTAAAGGAAGAGCTCCTGGAGGTGTGAACTGCCTCATTCATCTCAATGGGGCGCTAATGCCGAGGCCCATTCGAATGACGGCCCTGCTGTTAGAACAGAGAGGGAGCATTATATCAGAAGTTTATGGTGAGGAATGTCTCACTTTTGTGCAGGGACTGGTCCTGTGCTGGGCAGGGGGCTGGACTCGATGACCTCCTGAGGTCTCTGCCAGACCTAGAATTCTAGGACTGGGTGGGGCTGGGGGAGTATCAACACCTTTCCAGGGAACGATGCATGGAGGAGGAGGAGGAGAACGAGGGGGGATTTGACAACAGCCTTCAACTCTCTGAAGGGAGGTTCCAAAGAGGCTGGAGAGAGGCTGTTCTCAGTGGGGGCAGAACAAGGAGCAATGGTCTCAAGTTGCAGTGGGGAAGGTTTAGGTTGGATATTAGGAAAAACTCTTTCCCTAGGAGGGTGGGGAAGCACTGGGATGGGTTCCCTAGGGAGAGGGTGGAATCTCCATCCCTAGAGGTGTTTCAGTCCCAGCTTGACAGAGCCCTGGCTGGGATGATTGAGTTGGGGCTGGTCCTGCCTAGGGCAGGGGGCTGGACCCAATGCCTCCTGAGGGCTCTTCCAGCCCTCGGATTCAATGAACAAACCAGAGTGGAGAAGCCAAACCCAGCAGGGCTCAATGCTGGCGATGGGGGATCTCAAGTCAGGAAGCTCTGCAGAGTCCTGGAGAGGACACGTCATCCTGTCCAGAATGTCTACACAGCCTTGAGTGACCTCTCTTTTTGGAGAGTCAAAAGAGTAGGGATTAAATGGGGGATGGTTTGCACTGTGGACCTGGAAGAGTAGGCCTCCTTTCCCCTCATCTGTTTGGCCCTGGCTATTTTGTGTGCCTAAAATTCAAGCCGTCTCCCAAATCAGGCTGAGGAACGAAGGCCCACATCTGCAGTGAATCAGAATGGATATGAAAAAGACTGTCTAAAAACAGGCTGTTTGTTCAGACAACCACCAGGGATGTTTCTTAAAGCAGAGCCACAGGTATTAATCCTCCATAAGAAGAGGACCTTTTAACACCCAAGCAATCAGCAATGCAGATGTAGAGGAAAAGGACGGGATGGCATTCCCTACAGAGGGGAAAGGAACATAAATAAACATGCACAACTGGAGGGCTCATCTGTGAATTGGTGTGTGAGAGAAACAAACCCAGCCCCATCTAGTATGCTAACAAGGGCTCGCCCCACACTCAGCACCCCCCAGATAGTAAACCCCATGCACGTCGCAAAGGAAGTTGGAAGAAGGATGCGGGAGTTGATGGAGCCAGCATGCTGCCGGCCGAGCCAAGCAAACCATGCTGAGATGTAAGCCGTTTGATGCTGCTTCATCAATGGATTCCCACTACAAGCTGGAGAGCCATAGGAGTCCTGGTCTCAGCTTGTTGATGCTTCCTCTCTCTAGGATTCTCTAAGAACATAAGAATGGCCAGACGGGCCGTCAAGACCAAAGGCCCATTCTAGCCCAGTGTCCTGTCTGCCCACAGTGGCTAATGCCAGATGCTTTCCTGGGACAAAGGAGTCAAAGCTCTGACTTCAAAGGGGATTGACCTTCTGTCACCCATGCCAGAGGCTCCCTCCTACGCCAACACTGTCTATGCAACACGTGGGCATAAAAAACAGTAACACTCATGAGCTATGTTTTGGTTACAGAATCAATGGGGGGAGTTGCCCCTATCATAACTGTAGGATTTGGCCAACCTATAAAATCATTAATGTCAAACTTTTGGGACCCGCTGGCATGTGCTGATTTACACCAGCTAGGAGTCTGGCACTTTAATTTCAGCTGAAAGCAAGGTCTGCTAGTAAACACATATTTCCCTAGGTGGGGGGGAAGCACTGGGATGGGTTCCCTAGGGAGGGGGTGGAATCTCCATCCCTAGAGGTTTTTAAGTCCTGACTTGACAAAGCCCTGGCTGGGATGATTGAGTTGGAGTTGGTCCTGCCTTGGGCAGGGGGCTGGACTTGATGACTCCTGAGATCTCCTCCAACCCTCGGATTGTATGAATGAGATGACCCAATCGCTGTCTGCAATGTAGCTGTAGCCATGTCGGTCCTAGGCCATTAGAGAGATAAGGTCGGGGTGGTCAGTGAAAGAGATGAGCTTTCGAGCTGCGCAGAACTCTTCTTCAGTGGAAGTCAGCCCAAGGAAAGCCATGGCTTCCCCCACCTTGTCCTCTGTCCCAATGGCACGTTGAGTTCACATGCTGTGCATTCTGGGCACTGCACCTGGCAACGAAAGCATCTCTGGAAGAGGAACCTTTCAAGTAGCACGAGAAGGGCGTCCATTTCTGAAAGGCCGCTGCGTCTCTGGAAGGGGATGTGGCATGTGAGGAGGGGATTGTGGAGCGAGGACACATCGGGGATGGACGCTGGTTTGGGAGAGACAGACACTGTGGCCATGGTGCAGGAGTATCGTTGTGTATTATAGGGGCACCTCCGAGCTCTGTCCCCTTGTGCTGGGCCAGCGAGGCCGTCAGCCCCAGAGGCAAGGTATGTGAGGGGACCTGGCTCCCACCCGGAAGCTGGAGAAAGAATCCAAGATGATTCCCCCTGCTCTAACCCTACCACACCCCACTCCCGTCCCAGAGCCAGGAGTCCTGGTCTCAAGGTGGCTTATTGATGCTTCCTCTCTAGGATTCTCTAAGAACATAAGAATGGCCAGACTGGGTCAGACCAAAGGCCCATCTAGCCCAGTGTCCTGTCTGCCCACAGTGGCCAATGCCAGATGCCCCAGAGGGACAGAACACAACAGGGAATCCCTCCCCTGTCACCCATTTCCAGACAAACAGAGGCTAGGGACACCATTCCTACCCATCCTGGCTAATAGCCATTGATGGACCTAACTTCCATGACTCTATCTAGCTCTTTTTTGAACCCTGTTAAAGTCCTAGTCTTCACCACATCCTCTGGCAAGGAGTTCCACAGGTTGACTGTGCACTGAGTGAAGAAAAACCTCCGTTTGTTTGTTTTAAACCTGCTGTCTATTCATTTCTCTGTGCTTTGTTTGTTTGTAGGATTAGTCTGTTTGTCTCAGCTGAGTCTGTAGAGCTGTTCTCTCTCTGGGCCACACAACCACAGGTCAGCACCACGAAGAGTCCCTCTGAGAAGCTGGAATTGGAGGGTGTCACTTCCAAGGTTTGGCGTGCATGGGCAGAACAGGGGTCAGGGCTGGGATAGCATGGGAGCTCCGAGTCGGGCATGAAGGGCGTGAGCAGAACCGGGACGGGTTCCGTCGCCAGATTTGCAGAGTGTGAGAGAGGTCAGGGAGGGGCTGGCTGAGCTATATGCAAACGCACGGGAAGGCGCTCCGGAATTCACTCTCCTACGCAGTCAATGTACTCACCTTTCCAACAGATCTGTTTGGCTGCCCAAGATGGATTGCACATTTAATCAGTCCCTGTTCATGGATGCGGTGTCACTGAAATGGAGACATAATAAAGAAATCATTCTTTTAAGAGAGTAACTGCATTGCGGATCAATGTCTTCAAAACCTTCCTGCGCACCGAACTCCTGTGGGATGAATATTTCATAAGGGGAATAACACTGGTAAATTAATAAAAGCCTGCACGCCTCGTTATGAACGACAATGATTCCTGAACTTGTTAAAAAAAATAAATCCTGTTCGTATTTTGGGCATCAGTGTATGCCGGAGCTGGCCCCCGAAGGCAAGGAAGGAGAGGAAGGAAGTCTTCTGAAGAGCGGCGCTCTGAGGAAGGAAGAAGAGTTTCGTGGACACAATGGTCCAGGGACAGGAGGCTGTCACACGGGGAGACTGAAATTGGTTCTTGGCTGGGGAAAATGAAGCAGTTTAGATTCATTACGCTGGGCGTTTGCTTCCATCTGGGCCAGCTCATTAGTGACTTGAGGGGGCGGCATCAGGGGAAACAGCTGTCTGGGTCACGCTCAGCCCTGATAAGCTTCTGAGAACATGGTCTGTCCAATGTCAGAGCCCTCAGGTTCCATTAACTTCTGGGGGCAGGTCGTCAAAACATAAGAACATAAAAATGGCCATTCTGGGTCAGACCAAAGGACAGTGGCCAATGCCAGGTGCCCCAGAGGGAGTGAACAGAAACAGGGAATCATTCAGTGATTCCCCCCTATCATCCATTTCCAGCCCCTAACAGAGGCTAGGGACACCATTCCTACCCATCCTGGATAATAAGTCTTGATGGACCTAATCTCCATGAATGTATCTAGTTCTTTCTTGAACCCTGTTAAAGTCCTGGCCATCACAACCTCCTCTGGCAAGGAGTTCCACAGGTTGACTGTGCGCTGAGTGAAGAAAAACTTCCTTTTGTTTGTTTTAAACTAGCTGTCTATTCATTTCATTTGGTGCCCCCGAGTTCTTGCATTATGGCGGCTAAGAAACATAACAGGTGCAGATCAGTTTTAAAAAATCAGAGAAGGCTCAAAACCACCATATTAACCTTTTTCTTTGAAATCGTTCAAGCAGCACCAAATAAAAACAGTAACGCTGGGTCTCAGCATTTTTTTTACTGGTAGCCAATTTGTCTGGCTGCCATTATATTCTGTCTCCAGTAAGGTGGAAGGTACAGAATGGGAAAGGAGACACGGGCAAGGAATGAGTAAAGTAAGAATGTAAAACGGGGTGTTTGGATTTTTTTTTAATGTTAACTAGATAATGTATTCATAATCTTCCCTGCTTATGACAAAAAATGAGGACTTGCCTTTTGAAGCCTTCATCTGGCAGACAGAGATAGCAGATTTCTAAGAGCATATTTTATGCTCCTTTGATGGCTGGGAGAGAAAAAAAATACAGAGAGCTGAAATGACATTTTTCTATAAATTTCACACTGCTCTGCAGGCATGTACGCATGGTGGCATTCATTAAGATTAGTTAGAATTACTTAAGCACCGTGAATTTTCTCCATCAAGTTGGTAACTGGAACGCTACGGATTAGTTATTGATCAGCTGCCATTAATACTTGGGGCTCTTTCTATGGCTGTTGTTGGGGATTTTTTTTTTCTTTTCCTCTCTTGTGAGGGCTGGATCTGTGAAATTCACAAATTAAACAGACTTTCTTCAGGCTTGCCTTTGTTTGGGGAACAAAAAAATCAGACGCAGAAAAATCGCTCCTTTGTGGCCTCCGATCTTTAGCTACATCGCCCTTCACCCTACCTGCAAAGCCAGGGGCTACCCACTATGCCCCTGAGCAGCCACTGGTGTCTTTGAAAATCTTTCAAAGGCCCTTTGGTGTCTTTGAAAATCTCACCTGTTAGCTTTTGTTTCATTATCTTTATCATCCAGGCCCTGTGGCATTCACATTTTCAACCTGCGGCCACCCCCAAGCAAAACCAGCTACTCACCACCATAGCCTCCCAACCCAGCTTGTACACCCTGTCACCTAGACGCCAATCCACCCTGAAGCACATGTGTAATTTGCCCCATCCTATCAAAGTCAATGCGGATTTCCGCATGCACTTCCATTTATGGGCACGACTACGAGATTCCCAGCACTGTTGTTATGTAGCAGATTGGACTAGATGATCAAAACAGGCCCCGGTCTGACCCAAATCCATCAAACATGCTACGTTAGAGTCACCGCCCTCTGATAATTGCTTAGCTCCTCGCAGCTCTAGCAGCAGAAGAGAGCCTGAAACATAAGCCCTTGTATCAGAGGCCTGGTGTGAGGTCTGAGGCCTGCACTAAAGTAGCGCCCAAGCTTGGCGGCTATAAAGCAAAGCAGCAAAGTGAGCAAAGGTCAGGCTCAGGGACCCTGGCCAGAACAGGGACGGGATGGCCAACACACACACCTCGGCACAGAGCACTCATGGCAATGCATTCCTGAAGCGTGGTACCTGAGCATCCCATACCAACCCTGGTGCAAACACGCCCCCACCCCCAAAGATAACGAGATCTCACTGACCCCTCCTACAGATAAACTCAGAATGAGTGTGATAAATAGAGATGTTCTGATCGGACCAACATGTACCAGGTAACTAGCCACCGCAGAGAGGCAGAACGTCACTGGTTGGTGTCTGTGTATGAGGAGATCTCTCAGAGGAAGTGTCTTTGGCCACCAAGGGGGCAAGGGAAAGCCTCATCGTTCACCGAGCTGCGTCCACTGTGCATACACCTGCTAGTGTAACTATAGATGCTGATCTGGGGAGCGAGGCCTTTGCTGACACAAAACCTGGCTGGGCGCCTTCATCTCTTCGTGGATCTTGTGGTCATTGGGCGGCCCCCTCGAGATCTGCCACATCAGCTGCTTGCGCAGAGCTGGGGGAAATACAGAGGGAACGCACGCGCGGCTGAACGTCGGCTCACGTCGGGGTCAAGAGTGTAGTCACCGGGCTTCCCATGCAAGGCCTTGTGTCGTAGGCTGTCTTTCTCCTATGCCCTCTTCTCCCCTCACAAGGGACAAGTCCTCAGAGAAACCTGCACTTGCTGAGTCATGGCGCTTCATTCCTGCAGGCACGGGGGGAGCTGCGAGGTGAGAACCATTCTGTGGCCTGCTAACCTTCCTCGGGATTTCCGCCCCTCTTCCTTTCTCGAGCTTCTTTTCCTGTGGAGGTAGCTGTTCTCTCTGCCCTCTCCAGCCCCTCCAAGACACTGGGTCCAACTGCTAAACCCAAATGTGTTTAGAGATACCTTCCCCTCAGCCCTCCTGCGGCTCTTTTGTGTAACCGTGAGATCCCATAGGGGACAATTGCCTTGGATACACCAGGCCTGAACCCTGGATCTCTGACTGCATACAACACAACGATTTATTGCCTGAGCTAACCGACCGCCTCTCTTTTTTCAAGGCAGTAGCCGACTATGAACCACTACCCAGGGTCTAGCCACTAACAAGGGTCGTGCTGCACTAACCCGATGCCCAGCCATGTCCCACGACGTGCTGCCTGCCAAAGCCACACTGCCAGCAGCTGCAACACGACGGGGCTCTCACCGAGCGGGGTTACTCTCCATGCCAGGAACAGGGGCTCCCAAATGGCTCCACTTGCCTTCGGCCTTCCCTCAGGGTTGGACCAAGTCTGGTTGCCAACGGCAGCCTGCACGGAGCGGAGAGAAGATGCAGGCGCATGTCCCTGCTCAGTACGTCTCCTCCCCAGCGGGATCCTGAAGGAACGACGGGGGCTGGCCCTGCAAGCGGCTAGCCCAACAGAGCGGAGGAGAGCGAGGGCTGCAGGAGCAGGCTAAGTTGTTTTTCTCCTTCCTGATGGTTGTTGATATTCCTACTGTCACTCTCCTGGCGTGAAGGTCATCTGCAGAGCCAAGCTGCCTTGTGGGAGCTCCCAGGGGGAACACTCCAGGGGAAGCCTGCAGGAGCTTGTGTGGTTTCCTCCTTTGGTGCTGTGGAGCAGAGACACCCAGGAGATACTTCGGGGACCTGTCACAGGTGGGGGAGCTCCTGGCCATGTGCCTCCTGCTTTCAGAGGGATGGGGCGAGGGTGCCATCCTTGGCCTCTCCCACAGTGGCCCAACCGCTGACACAGCCTCCCTGATGGAAGACTGGGAGAAACCTGCATGGGTTGAAACGCGTGGAGTTCATACTTAGAGAAAGAAGAGCAACGACACAGTAGGAGCGGGGCCCCGGGTGTATGTTATTTCTGTCACAAAGAATATGTGGGCCATGGTCATCGTGTGAGACTCTGCATTGACTTGCCAGGCCCTTGGGCAAAGGTGGGAAGGGCTTTGTGCTCCAGGAAGGGGTGGGGCCTCAAGTGGAAGGGGTGGGGCTAGGGCAGACCACCCTTAGCTCTGCCCTGACTGTGCCACGCTCCCCCCCGCCCGCCAGTGCCATCTGGAGAGTGCTTCCCAGAGCTCTGCAGTACAGGGCTTCTCCTGCTGCCCTACTAGCCTGTCACTCATATCTTTTCTCCCTCCTTTAAACACCCCCCCCCCAATAAAGACTGTCTCTGACAATGTTAATACTGTCCAGAAATGCAGGATGAGCAAAATCAGTCCAGAGCCAGCGGTTCATGAATCATCTTGGCAAGTAAGCAGAGATTTATCCCTTCAATCCAATGGAATACACAACTTTTTCTAGTGGTGTAAAGTTGTGATTCAATTGCTTAACCAGAGATGGAAATTATCTGTGAACATTCCACTGAATTAGAAATTGAATTTTCATTTGCCATGTTCTCGCCACCTCTGCATTTATTTTTCAGGAAGTGCCATTCAAAGGAAGTTTAGATTGGATAAACATTCATCATAAAACAACCACCGCCAAGTTCTGGTCTGCAGCCAAAATTAGTTTTGTGCTTAAATGAAGTTTGTTTCAGATGCAAATGAAAGTGTCAGCATAGCAGCTGCCTAAGCGAAGGCCCACACATTAAATTAGAGATCATATTCAGTGACAAAAAAACTTCATTAACACCGAGGTAAGGATGCCTGGTTGTATCTCGCGCCCTTCCAGAACGCTGAGTTCAGCAAAACTCCTACCTCAGAAACCCAGGCAATACAGAATTAAAGTCTTAGAAAACTTAAACTTCTGAAAACTGAAGCACAGAGTTGGTGCACTCTACTATTTCAGGATTAAATGAAGTTTGTTTCAGTGTCAATGTCACCCCTAAACTGAGGCCCATCAACAAAAGTAAAGAAACTTGAACCAACAATAGCAACAGAAGAGGTGGAAGACTCTTCTCACACAATATACAGGGTGTCACAAGTAACATTTGTGAACAGATCTGTCTCAGCTATCTGAAAGCCACCTGGTATGCTCATCTAGGCAGATAAGTTGTTTTTTCTGCAACAAGGTTTACACAGAGATCCCCCCTAGATATCCTGGAATATATTTGGAAAAGATAAGAAGAAGTGGTTGACGTTTTTGACTTAAAATTTCCTCAACAAAAATGACGTGTTGAATGATAATGAGCATCCTCACAAAAATGTGGAAGGCTTCTATGTGGACCCCTACAAACGGTCGTTATGAGAGTCTTGACTTCTACATCGATTGCTTCCGCAAACGTGCCCGGGCCAACATTGTCAGCAAGCAACATATAACACATAAGCTCAGCCATGCAGAACCAATGCTATCCACAGCCTCCAAAACAATTCTAACATCATAATAAAAAAGGCTGACAAAGGGGGCGCTGCAGTCATCATGAACAGAACAGATTATGAACAGGAGGCGACCAGACAACTCACCAATACCAGATTCTACAAGTTTCTCTCCTCTGATCCCACTAAAGAATACAAAAAAACCCTAAAACAACTGCTCATGAAGCTCCCTGATGCTTCTCAGGACCAAATTTACACTAACATCCCCCCCTAATCCCCAACCAGGAGTTTTCTATTTGCTACCCAAAATACACAAACCTGGAAATTCTGGACAACTCATCGTGTCAAGCTTTGGCACATTTACAACAGGATTATCTGGTTATATTGACTCTCTCCTCAGACCCTATGCTGCCAGCACTCCTTGCTATCTTCGAGACACCACCGACTTCCTGAGGAAACTACAGAACATCAGTGATCTTCCTGAAAACACCATCCTGGCCACAATGGACGTAGAAGCTCTTTACACCAACATTCCACATGAAGATGGAGTACAGGCCATCAGGAACACCATTCCCAATGACATCACTGCACACTTGGTTACAGAGCTCTGCAACTTTGTTCTCACCCACAACTACTTCCGATTCTCAGACAATTTGTATCTTCAAGTCAGTGCTCAGCCGTGGGCACCTGCATGGCTCCGTAATATACCAACGTCTTTAAGGCTGACCTTGTACAATGTTTCCTCAGCTCTTGCCCCCTACCGCCGTTACTCTACTTACACTACATCAATGACATCTTCATCATATGGACCCACAGGAAAGAGATCCTTGAAGAATTTCACAGGGATTTCAACAACTTCCACCCCACAATCAACCTCAGCCAGGATCAGTCTACACAAGAGATCCACTTCCTTGACACTACAAGTACAATTGCATGACGTTTCCACCACCTTATACCAGAAACCTACCGACCACTACACTTACCTTCATGCCTTTAGCTTCCATCCCAGACACATTTCTCAATCTATTGTATACAGCCAAGCCCTAAGATACAACCGGATTTGTTCGAATCCCACAGACAGAGACAAACACCTACAGGATCTATAAAGAGCATTCTTAAAACTGAAATACCCAACCAAGGAAGTGAAAAAAACAGAGCGACAGAGCCAGAGGAGTACCCAGACATGAACTACTTCAAGACAGGCCAAGAAGAGAAAACAACAGCGTTTCTCTTGTCATCACCTACAGCCCCCAACTTAAACCCCTCCAACACATTCTCAACAATCTACAACCTATCCTGGAAAATTACCCCTCACTCTCAGAGGCCTTGGGGGAAAGGCCAATCCTTACCTACAGACAACCCCCTAACCTCAAACAAATTCTTTCCGGTAACCACACACACCTCCATCATAATCATCCAGGAACCCACCCCTGCAATCAGCCCCGGTGCCAACTCTGTCCACACATCTACACAAGCGATTCCATCACTGGACCCAACCACATCAGCCACTACATCAGGGGCCCATTTAACTGCACATCCATTAATGTGATCTATGTCATCAAATGCCAGCAATGCCCCACTGCCATGGATATTGGCCATAATGGACAGTCTCTACAGGAAAGAATTAATGGACACAAATCAGATATCCGAAAAGGCAACACACAGAAACCTGTTTGAGAACACTTTAACCTGCCCGGGCACTCATTAATGGATCTCAAAGTTACCGTGTTGTTTCAGGCCAGTTCTACCAGCCAAATACACAGGGAAGGGTTGGAACTTAACTTCATTTACAAGTTCGATTCCTATGAGAGAGGAATGAATAAAGATATCAGCTGGCTCTCACACTACCTTCTACATCCTAATGACTTAACCAACCAACCAACCAACCAATGGATACTTATAGAGGTGCAAATTGTTCTTATCAGCCTCTTGTAACATGAACAATCTAATTCACTATTTTTTCTCTTTTTTTCTTTCCCCTCTCTTCCCTCTCCTCCTCCCTCCCCCCGCCTTCCTTTATTTATTGTTGGATCAGGACTTTAAATTCTCTAGTTATCTGAAGAAGTGGGCTGTGCCCATGAAAGCTCATGATACCATCTACATGTTTTGTTAGTTTTTAAGGTGCTGCAAGACTCTTTGTTGTTTTTTAAGTTTTTCCAGTTACACACTAATTCGGCTCCCCCTCTGAAGCTTTGGAAATGTTCTCATTTCTTAATCGAAATGAAAACATTTTGGCCGGTCATGTGAGGACATCAACGGAAAACACAGAGCATCAACACACCTTGAACACAGACTGTGGGTGGCCTGTGTTGGCAGCCATCAGGTATCCACTGAATGATTGTGAACAACCATTTTGCAAAATCAAAGCCTGTTCCAAACAGTTTGCCAAAAGAAGTAGGTTACAATGTCCACACATCTTGTATGAAACACCAGGCTTTCAAATCACAACTCTCAGATTTGCAGGAAAGATACTTTGGATCATCTTCATAGATTCTGCTGTGGACAGATTTCCCGCATAGCACAGACCAGAGAATTTCTTGGCTTTGATTCCTGCTTGAACTACAGCAGATCTATTAGAAAAACATCCAATCTCGATTTTAAAATTGCCAGTGATGGAGAATTCACCAAAATTTATGGAAAGTTGTGTCAATGGCAAATTAGCCTGACGGTTAAAAAATTCCACCTTATTGCTTGTCTGAATGCGTCGAGCTTCACCCATTTCCTCAATTCCTCTTCATGAGGCAAAAAAGCCCATGATCAAAGTTTTGTTCCCCATGAGATATTGAGAACTGATAAGAGGTAGAAAATATTTATTAAGCTCAGTTCTCGCTAAGGTCCATGGAATAAGAATTCTTCCTGAATTTGCAGACAGAAGGATTTGAAAAATAGCACCAATAAAATACTCAGACTGTCTAAAACATTTTGAAATGGGACTTTCTGTAAAATCTGAGGCACAAATAAAATAACTGATGCTGTGCACAGTGCGGGGCGTCGGATCACAGGAACTGCCTTACTGGCTCAGCCAAATGATCAATCTAGTTCAGTATCCTGTGACTCCAGTAATGTGCTTCGGAGGAGAGTGCAAGTTTCTTCCTAACTCTTATGAATTACCCGTTGGTTTGTGCCCCGAAGCATGAGGCTTTACAGCCTGCCCCATTTTTTAAAAACATAGAATCCTAGGGCAGGCAGAGATCTCAAGAAGTCATCAAGTCCAACCCCCTGCCTAAAGTAGGACCAACCTCAACTCAATCATCCCAGCCAGGGCTCTGTCAAGTCGGGGCATAAAAACCTCTAGGGATGGAGATTCCACCACCTCCCTAGGGAACCCATCCCAGTGCTTCCCCACCCTCCTAGGGAAATAGTTTTCCTAATATCGACCTAGACCTCCCCCACTGCAACTTGAGCCCATTGCTCCTTCTTCTGCTATCTGCCACCACTGAGAACAGCCTCTCTCCATCCTCTTTGGAACCTCCCTTCAGGTAGTTGAAGGCTGCTCTCAAATCCCCCCTCAACCTTTTCTTTGTGGACTAAATAAGCCCAAATCCCTCAGCCTCTCCTCGTAGGTCATGCGCTCCAGCTCCCGAATCATTTTGGTTGCCCTCAGCTGGACTTTCTCCAATGTGTCCACATCCCTTCGTAGTGGGAGGCCCCGAACTGGATGCAATACTCCAGATGTGGCCTCCCCAGTGCCGACTAAAGGGGAATAATCACTTCCCTCGATCTACTGGCAATGCTCCTCCTAATGCACCCTAATATGCCATTAGCCTTCTGACAACAAGGGCGCACCCTGTTGACTCATAACCATTGTAATCCCTAGGTCCACTGCGAACTGTACTACTTCCACTGACTTCAACAGGCCTATGAACATGTAAGCCACGTTGCTATCTGCTCCTGGGGGTTCTCGTTAGCCACATAAACATCCAATTCTTTCCTGAAGCCTGCAAAGACTTCAGCTGTGATGACGCGGCTGGCATTGAATTCCACCAGCTAACTGCGGGAGAAAGCATCTCCTTTCAATGGCCTGAAATGTGCTGCCCGGGTGCTTGGGGTATGAGACCAGGCGGTCCTGATGTACTTTCTCTGTTCCATATGGAACCCTTCGGCCAGGTGGAGCTAGCAGCAGCTGGGGCTGGGTTCAATATCCGGGGGTTCCTTTGCATCCATCCAACACAGAGCTGGCTCAAGCCACACCCAGTGACCTGGGAAATTCACCTCCCACCCTTAGGTGCCTCTGAGAGGCAACGCTTCCCCACTCGCAAGCAGAGTCTGAGTGTAGGAAAGAGACTTTTAATAAAAGGGAGGCATGAAGTTGGGAAAACTCCACAAGCAGAATCCAGAACCAAAACCATGAGTAGAAGTCCCATCCCGAGAAGGCTGGGCAGAGGCCTTTTCCCCCCGAGTTCTTAAGTCCAGCAATGTAAATGTGCCCCTCACAAGCCCAACACTTCTCTGCACCCCACCCGTGGTCAGGGCAGACCAGAGTTCAGAGGGGCATCCGCAGAGTTCACCTCCCATCCTGGGTGGGAGGAGGTAAAGAAGCATCTTACTGACCGCGCTGGTCGCCATTCGCCTGTGCACTGCCCTCACCTCCACCGTTATGTCACCATCTGTGGTCATCCGCTTCATGGCCCATTCATCTCAAATGATTTCAGCTCCCAGCAATTTCAACTCTTAGCAAGCAGGGTAGAAGAAACTCCGCTTCAACATCGTTAACATAAGAAAAGAGGCACCTAAGGGTGCCTATTTAGCTCTGTCCTTTGAATAGTAGAGGTGGGGGTGGAAAACAGGTCACACCAGTCCAGGCAGGTGAAGCCAGGGGCGTGCCCGTGACTATAGGCCGACTCGGCCGTCGCCTAGGGCGCCCAATGATGATGTCACGGGGTGCCTGGGGTGCCCAATGATGACGTCACTCCGCTGATGGCCGTGCAGGCGGGGGCGCCGATCGCGTGTTCCGCCTGGGGCGCCAGCTGCCGCACCCCGCCTCGGGCCACTCCTGGGTGAAGCCATACCGTCTCCAGACCCAAACAACCATCCCTTACCCCCTTGCCTCTCATAGGGCTCTGAAGGTCCAGCCCCTGTCACAGCAAGATTCTTTCTGCTAACTGTGAGCCCTTTCTTTTCAAACAGTCTAGCACAGTCCCATTTTTCTCTATTTCCACAAAATTACCAACATTGGTAACCATATTTTAGCTCTCCCTGCATTTAATACAAACATAACTGGTGTTGGTCACAAATTAAGTTGATTACAGTGAGCAAAATCCCCCTCCATCTGCTGAATATCTAACACGTCTAGCAAAGCAGAGCCAACCGTATTTGCATAGACACGCCCAGGGCTTCTCTCCCATTCCAGCTGGCTGAAATGGAAGCATTCCTTCAGCTCCTGCTTACACTTAGGTTATTTTCCACCCCTCCGTCCTGTACAGTATTCACGTAATGCGGTGCTGTTATGTATTGTCAATTCTGGGTGAAAAAAGAAAATGATAGAACAGAATAATTTCATATCAAAGCAAATAACATGGGACAATTGCACAGACTGGGTTATTGCTGTGTAGATTGGATTCATTTACGGCTTCTAATTTCAATGTAAAAGAAGCTGCCACAGAATTTCCAGCCGACCACATAAGCCTGGGATCTAGAGACTTTACTGAACAAGTGAAGCCCGATTTGCTGTAGAATTCTTCTCTGTAGGAGGAGGGTCTTGTCTTTAGAATACAGATTTTCTATGGCTGTTGCAGTTCTATACCATTCCCTCTGACCTCTCTGGCTACATTTGTTAAATATGTTTTACCCCAGAGCCAATACAGTCTCTTTCTCCATTGGTATTCCATCTGCCTTCCGCAAATTCTGAAAACTCTTGCCTTGGCCGCTTCATTTGTATGCACTTAATCTGGTTTTATCCTGTTTTATGGAGCATCGTCTTTAAATTGATTCAGGCTAAAGCATAGCAGGGGCTTTGCATAGATTTTGCATGCATGACATTTCTGCACAGTCGGGGCCCAATATACACCTTACGGAGCACATTTTGCACATAAAAAAATTCCGTATTAAAAAAAGCAAAATAAATGTCTAAAAATAAATATAGTTGGGGGGAAATGAGACCAACTGATCACTCCCTGCCTCATCGATACCGTTTACTAGCAGATTTACCCAGCATTGCTCGGGTCCTTAACTCAGTTCATATTTTTAAATAAAAGGAAAATGTCCATGCTCTATGGAAATGATTGTATTTTTTGGAAAATACAATGTTATTTTTATGACATTAATGTTAGTAGTTTTATTTAAATGAGAATTCATGTAAGTGTATTTTTTTCTTCATCCCTATCAACTCTTATCATTCACTATGTTTTAATAAAACAGGCTATATAGTCAGTTTAGTTTCTAATAACACTTTATTCTAGTTTTCAAACCTTCAGCACTGAAGTAGCTGTGTCAAAACAGAGCACTACTCCAAATTTGTCAGTTTCTCTCCGTTCTGTAAGGTTGATTGAGAAGCGATCCTATTCCAGGGTCGTCCTATTTTTCTGGCTCATCTTAGAATCATAGAATATTAGAACTGGAAGGTTACGTCTACACTGCACGGTTTTTTCAAAATACCTGTTTCGGAATAGGCATTATTCCTTGTAGAGTGAGGTTTACAGAAGTCGGAATAAGCTGTCCGTTATTTCGAAATTATTTCAAAATAACGGAACTGCTGTGTGGATGCTCGCATAGTTATTTCGGAATAACAGCCATTATTCTGAAATAACTTTGCTGTGCAGACATACCTGAAGGGACCTGGAGTTATCGAGTCCAGTCCGCTGCCCTCACGGCAAGGAGTTCCACAGGTGAACTGTGCGCTGCGTGAAGAAAAACTTCCTTTTGTTTGTAGAATTCTCTTGCCCCTGTTTCCAGGCCCAAATATTCCTTCTCGTGGAGAATTTCCAATGAGAGATGAGAGACCCACTCTTTTCTTGAGAACTTAGCATTCCCTGGCTCTTCAAAGCTATGAAGATGTCCACAAAAGTGCTCAGTGACAACAGGTACAAGGTCCAAATAAACGCCATCTTCACATATTTGCAAGAGCCACATCCGCCGATGAACTTCTGTGCCTTACCGTTCTAAGCCGCCACTTTAGAGAAGACACATTATGGTTGGGAGAGTGCAGTCTGCCACACCATTCTAATGAGCTGGAAGGATGTGTGTGTGTCGGGGGGGGGGATCTCCTATAACTTGATTAAGAAAGTGATTGAGAAGCCGCATTGTTGATATCTCTAGGCAAGAGGATTCCAGAGAGAAAATGCTAACTAGCTGAAGCAACATCTGTCCGTTATGGCACATGTAAGCCCTGGAGAAACGGGGGGTGCTAGCACTAGATTAAATCATCTGAAAAGAGGGGAATAAGAGATAGATCAGAGGCAGAGAGGATAAAAATAAAACTCTGGTCAAGATTTCAGCAGGCTGTCTGAGGGCCTCTGACCTTGAAACTCACTGGTGTAAACGGAGTCTGAACTGGAAACATATAAGCATGTGTTTTATGTTGCCACAGAACCTTGGCAGCTGCAGTTTTGATCAGCGGAAGACTGTTAATGTATGCGGCTAGACACCAGCAAAAATGTATGAACCAGTATTTGATTGCTGAGGATTAATATTTCTGCAAAGGGACCTTAATGATTTAACAATAGTATTGTCATATTAGAGACAGAAGAGAGGTAGCAGCAGAGCACTTGTGTTAATGTCGAATCCCATTAAAAGCCCAACTCCATTTAAAGGGGCAATGTTAGGTTAAGAATGCCATAGTTTTAAAAGTCAGATTTCCCTAGCTATGCTGCAAATAACCCCTTAGGCGACTGACTGAAAGAATAGCAACACTCGTCATTTACTTTTCACTCTCCTGTTATTTGGCTGATGACTGTATTTCTCAAAACGGGTGATGGGTATAGATTAGTCAGTTTCACTTTTATTTCTAGTCCGTTCCTTGACAGTTTCACTCCAGCATCTCAGGCACTAGACAATTACTGGGAAATTAGCCCGATCCTGAAAACCCTCGGCTACTTGAGCAAGGTAGCCACGCGGTCCGGAGTGGCTTACACCCAGGCAGATTGCCAGACACAGGGCAGACACCCCAAACGGCTGGTATGTTCTATAATGGGAGTTCCCCATCCCAGTGATAAGTGTGAACTCCTGGGTTACTGACTCCATGGAGAGACAGTTACAGACCACCAGTCTATCTTGCCACCCAAGCAAGTGGAGCATACTGGTAAATGGTTCCTTACCTGTTCTCCTTGGAGGACAGGACAAGAAGCAACGGGCTTAAATTGCAGCAAGGGAGGTTTAGGTTGGACATTAGGAAAAACTTTCTGCCTGTCCGGGTGGTTAAACACTGGAATAAATTGCCTGGGGAGGTTGTGGAATCTCCATCCCTGGAGATATTTAAGAGCAGGTTGGACAGACACCTGTCAGGGATGATCTAGATCAGTGTTTCTCAACCCTTTTTTGCTCATGGCCCCCTTCTGAGCCTCGTTTACCTCTGTGGCCCCCCCTCATAGCCACTGTTAGTTGTAAAAAAAGGTACAACATTTACCTAATGTTCCGTTTTTTCCATGTGGCCCCCTAGAGGTAGGGCACGGCCCCGGGGTGCCATATGGCCCATGGTTGAGAACCACTGATCTAGACAATGCTGGGTCCTGCCGTGAGGGCAGGGGACTAGACTCAATGACCTCTCGAGGTCCCTTCCAGTTCCAGTGTTCTATGATTCTATGAACAATCACAAAATACTCAGGTTGTGTCCTGTCCCGAGGGACAAATCACCCCAGATCAATTGGTACCTTAGCTCTCACACCAAAGAGAATGCCCATGCTAAACCAGCTGAAGATTTACAAACTAGGCAAATGGAATGAGAATTATTTATAGGTTAAGACACATAACCATAGACACACACAGGAGCTTCGCTCTGTGATGCAAGACACTGGGGATCTCTGCTTTTGTTTTTTGGTTCCAGACCTTGTGGGAGCTCAAACAGCAAAGAAATGAAAAATCTTTATGTTTGCTACTTTCATTTCCCTCCTCCAGCTTTCAGAGCGATGGGGGTGAGGCCTTCTGCACAGCACTGAGCCAAGAAAGCCATCAGCGGCCTGAAAAGGCACTGCTACGGCTCGGGGAGGCACGTCGCTGACCACGGCAGCACTCACCGTAACAGACCCAGCTGTGGCTAACGCTGAAAGCATCGAGGAGGGTTACATAACAGAGCAGAGGACCGGAAGCAAGCCGTGTGGCTAAGGTAACTCTGCCCATCTCTATCAACCCCCATGGGCACAGCCCCCCTGAGGGCAATGCAGGGGCTGGGCCCATGTGCAAACCTCCACGGTCTAGCATGTTGAAAACATCTCCAAATGTTAACCAAAGCTCAGGCGGTGACAGCGGAGGGCACAATGCACTCCCCATCTAGACTGGGAGCTCAGAGCGGGAGGACACGGTGGACAGCAGGCTAGTCAACTGCTCTGTACAATACGGTTTCCCTCCATGCCGTTTTGGGACAGAACCGGCAGTGCTCTAGGTTCTTTTGCAGAGCCATTGCGACACCAAGATGCCTGCGGAGCTGGCTCCTGGGAACTCCCACGAGGCGGGTTTCCACCCCCAAGAGACCCTGTGGCCTGAGATCAGGCGGCAGCTCCCAGCATCCTCTGCCCCCATCCAGCCCTGGCCTCAGCGAACATCCAAGTGGACAGCACCTATGATCAGGTGGGAATCATAGAATCATAGGAAGAGACCTCAGGAGTCATCAAGTCCAGCCCCCTGCCCAAGGCAGGACCAACCCCAACTCAGTCATCCCAGCCAGGGCTTTGTGAAGCCAGGACTTAAACAGCTCTAGGGGTGTGTCTAGAGTACAGGGTTTTGTCGACAAAAGTGGACTTTTGTCGACAAAATTATACCTGCGTCTACACTGCCGCTGAGTTCTGTCGACATAACGTCGACAGAACTCAGCAGTTTTGTCGATGGTGGTAAACCTCATTCTACGAGGAATAACGCCTTTTTTCAACAGAGTTCTGTCGACAGAAGGCGTTATTGCATCTACACTGTCCTTTGCATCTATACTCTCATGTCAACAAAGCATCTTGCTTTGTCGACAGAACTGGGTGTAGTCTAGACGCTCTTTGTCGACAAAGCCTCTGTCGACAAAAGCCTGTAGTCTAGACGTACCCTAGGGATGGAGATTCCACTGCCTCCCTAGGGAACCCATCCCAGTGCTTCATGGTTCGATTCTCAGCACTGCCTGTGCAATCCGTCACTGACTTTCCCTGCACACCAGCTCCTTTGTAACATGGGGGATAGGACCGCTTCGTCCTGCCCATTTCGACTGCAAGATCCTCAGCGCAGGAACTGTTTCACTGGCCCGCTTTGCACAGTGCCCCGCTGGGGTCTGAGCTGGGACCTCCAAGGCACGAGAGCAACATCAACCACAAAACGAAAGCTGAGTTCTTCTCTGCCCCCGACGACTGCTGTGCTTCTGCAGTCTTGCGGAAACAAACTCATTTAACCCACAGCAAGGCCCATCTGGCGACCCTCCATCACGGAGCAGAAGGTGGGCCACTTTCACCACATCATTGCCACCAGATCCGGCCAACAGAAGCCCTCATGTTGGTGGCAATGAAAGACAGCCCTCCCCGAGAAGACGGGAGAACCACGTGCTCCAGAGTGCCGTCTCTGCCTCGCTCCCTCGGGATGTTGGCACTCTCAGTACTGTGGGTGAAACTTTCTGCACGGCAGAGCTTCCCGGCAAACTTTAATTTCTCCACAGAGACGCCCCATAAATCATGAGCCCCTGGTTTGTGACAGGACTGGAGCAAAGTTCTACCAGCAGCAGCCTCCCCTTCGGCCACACGTGGAGGGGAAATCCAATACATTGACAACATGCCAGGTGGATTGGGAAGAATTAGACTATTGGGGCCGATGGAGGGGACTCTTGGGAAATAAAGCTCTGCTCCACTTAGAAGTTGCAAACACCAGCTCTCAGAAGGGAGAGGCAGCCCTGAAGATCTAGGTGCTAATGCAGATTGAGAGACTCCTAGAACCCTAGAACTGGACGGGACCTCGAGAGGGCATCGAGTCCAGTCCCGGCCCTCACGGCAGGACCCAGCACCGTCATCTGAAACTGATGTCCTTAGTGCCACCATCTAAAATTCAGTTCAGCTGACAACTCAGGAAACTCCCAAGCACCCTCTTCTCCTGTCTGGTCAGGACTGAAGCACAAGGACAGAGATTTTGGTGGTGTCATCCCATATTGTGAGTTCCTTGTGGCCAGGACCAGGCCTTCTCTATTGGGCTGGCACCTAGTATGTTATTGCTTCTTCCGGGAAGAGAGGGCAAGTCCCTCCCGGTGAGAGGCTCCCCTCACCTGCACCAGGACCATCCTTGTAACTAACTGGCAAGTGGCATCAGATTCCCAGTCAGAGGCCAGTCCCTGTGGAAAGCAGGAGCCTTCCATGGCCGCCAGCTCATGGCATTACCCCCTTTGCTCGCGTGGAGGAGGTGTGTGGCTTTGGAGGTGAAGGTCCCACCTTCCAGCCTCACCCATCATCCATGGTGTGGCAGTGTTGCAGTAAGGCCTAACAAGGTATAAAGATCTGGATGGGCCCATAACATGAGCTGTAAAAGAGGCTCCTTCGGCGAAGAACTGAGCTACGACTCCTGCGATTTGCTAAGATGTCTGAGGGGGACATTGTGGGTCAGGACTGAGGTTCTCTGCCTGAGAAGTACAGGGACAGACAGTAACATGATGTGGTGTGGGCTGAGAACAGTAATACCCAGCAGGTATTATTTACCACAGATGAGGGTGGCCGTGGGAGCCATCAGACGAGGGTGGCTGTGGGAGCCATCAGATGAGGATGGCTGTGGTAACCATCAGACAAGGGTGTAGTAACCATCAAAGGAGGATGGCTGTGGTAACCATCAGACAAGGGTGGCTGTAGTAACCATCAAAGGAGGATGGCTGTGGTAACCATCAGACAAGGATGGCTGTGGAAGCCATCAGACGAGGATGGCTGTGGTAACCATCAGATGAGGATGGCTGTGGTAACCATCAGACGAGGATGGCTGTGGGAGCTATCAGGAATATCAGGAAGGTTGCCTGATATTTTCTATTGTAGGATCCTGTTTTTCAGTTCTCGCCCTGCTCCTGCACCTCCGTCCCTATCAGATCCCAGCTCCCTACCCTCCGCTCATTCCTGCACCCAACCTCCCATGCAAATCCGGCATCCCTACACCCAGCCTGCTCCCCCACAGCAACCTCCCACATATCAATCCCTCACTTTTGACCCCAGCCCAGAGCCTGGGGGCACAAAATCTACTAGCCCTGGACCCCAGAAGAGTTAATCTGGACCTGAGAGCCTGTACCTTCTTTCTCCTCCCTCCCGCCCATGGGGCTGGAGCTTGAAGGACGTGTCTTTTTTCATGCTTCTCAGTTGGAGGCCACATCTGTGTGGGTTTTTTTCTCCTTCTCACTTGGGGGCCAGCTCAGTGAGAGTTGGTGGGTGTTTTTTCTTTTCTTTTTGTGTGTGTGGTGGGGGATCACTAATTTTCCATCCCTCCATTACTTAAGCTTTATGCTTCCAAAAAATTTGGAGAGAAGGCAAACCACAGTGATCTGGTTCATCTGCCTCTTATAAATGCACAGGTTTTTCAAATCAGGAAGGACCACCGCGCACATCTGCTTGGACTCCCTGCAAAGTAGTGCTTCTTTCCCTGCCATCCCTGCATCAAAGCCAGCAAGGATCACCAGCTCTCTAGCAAAGGCAGGGGGAGCAGGTCTGAAGCATGCAAGAGCAGGGATTAAATGCCGTTTGTTTTGGAAGTTTGTGAGTGAGAAAAAAGATGATATTTATCTGCAACCATTTATATAACTGAACTCCAGCTCAAAGACCTGAAAACTATGTACATGGTGAGATGAATTCAGTATAAGGTTCTGAATCGATTTTTTTATATGCAGATCATGAATAAATTCTCCAAGATGCCTGCTTCAGAACAAAAGTCAGCTATGAAAATCATTAAGTCCTCGGTCAATAATTGATAATACGCATTTCAAATGCTAAAATAAATCGGTTTGTAGCTTTTTTGGATTGCAGGCTGTATCGAATTTCATTAGCCAGGAAATGTAAATGATCAAGGAAGAGCCTTAAATTGTCCTCTTCTTAAGAAAGCGTATTTGTTACCCCTTTATCTCCTCGGAAGAGGAGGTTTTGTTGTGGTTATATGCAAAGTTGAAGAAGTTACAAGAGACTATTCTCTGTTCCACAGAGCTCTGAATTCAGAAGCTTACACACACACACACACACACACACACACACACACACACATGCCCCTTCTTCATTTCATCAGTCCACAGGGCCATAGACTCATAGAATCCCAGGGTTGAAAGAGACCTCAGGAGGTCATCGAGTCCAACCCCCGCAAAGATTCTCCACAACCAAAGTACCCTTGAGTTGCTATTAGGACTAGATGAGGCAAATTCCACCTAATCTTTCCTACTTTGTCTGTCTCTCCTGCTGCCGCCAATGCTTGTTCAAAAGCTTTCAGTCCAAGGACCATAAAGAACTTCAGAGCTGAGATGTACAACAGAACGCATTCTATCAGGGATTGTATTATAGACATCCGTCTCGAAAACTTCAGTTGCTTCCAAGGGGATCTGTCTCTGCTCAGAAGCCTTTAGCGTCTTTATAGTCTCGCTAACTTTAAGAAAGAACAACCAATAACCCCGCCCCCAAAAAGTGTCATAGCATCAGGATTTCAAACTTAATCGGAACCGCAAGCAGGTTCCAATGTTCAATTTATTTGTTTTTTAGAAGAGGAAAAGGGACACATTTTTTATGATATTTTTGGGAAACCCGACTCTATTTTTTCACTCGGTTCTACTCAGCATCTTCTTAGGAATTCCAGTAATAGAGAAGGCTTCGCTTTCAAGTGCTTTGATGGATGTGGCTACTAGGTTTACCTAACTGTGAAAGAACATGCACACAGGGAGAGAGAGAGACATTGGTTCAGCGTGATTTCTGGATCTTCAGCATTGCTTGTGACAAAAAGTAGCACTTGAGAGCTTTCTAGTTATTCAGAAATTTGTCGGTGGTGGGAAGAACAGACCGAATGTTGGACTACGGTATACCAAGCACTACAAAATCAAAACTCTTTTCTCAGTTCTTCAGCCATCTTTAGCCTGGTAGAAGTCTGTATAAATGCCATAGGCATCAGTCTGAAAATCCTAAAATGCATAGTGAAAGATACAGCTTCTCTTTTTCTTGCTGTGACAATGATCAAGACTCATATCTTCTACAAGAATAAATTAGGGCTCCCAATTAACGTGTGTTAATGCCTGTGATTAACGCAGGGCAGAATTAATGTGTTAATTTTTTTACTGCAAGTTAATTGCAGGCATTTCCACATGGTGCTGCCCCTTTGAAATGCTAGGCCGGCGTTTCAAAGGGGCAGTACGAGTGGAGCCTGGGATCAGCTGTGCAGTGCTACCCCTTTTAAATGCCGTGGCTGTGCCATGGGAGCTCGGGATCAGTTGGAGTCCCTAGATGACCCCGGGCTCTATGCAGCGCTGCCCCTTTGAAACACCACAGCAGCGTTTCAAAGGGGCAGTGCAACGTGGATCCCGGGGTCAGCTGGAGTCTTATTATTGTTTAACAGCGCGATTAATTATGTGATCGCTTGACAGCCCTATAATAAAGCTCAGGAGGTCTGCAACCAGGTGACCATCATCAGAACTGAATGCGTGTCTTTTTATCGTCCTTGTAAATTACATTTAAAACACTACATTGGAAGGCCTTTCTTGTTACAAAGTGAAGTGCTCAAAAGGTAGGAAATATCCAATTCCAGGGCAGACATTCGCAAGGATGACAAAAAGCACGTCACATTCTGAGTCCCTGCTTCAAAGCATGAAGGTGCCAGAGCTTCCCCATGGACCTGTTAAGAAATTTTTTAACATTGGTAAAACTTTGGATTTTTCACCTCCATTTGTTCGGAGAAGTGCTGCTGTGTTTATGCTGAAATTTTCCAGAAAGATACAGCTGGACGCAGAAACCCAGCATAGTAAATTTTAAAACGGGTGAAGGTTAGCAAAGGTATAAGCAACAGAAAACACCGAGGAACATTGTAATGGAAAACATCGAGGAACCTTAGCTAGCCGCCTTGCTACCAGCAGTGCCCCCGGAAACATGACTGTAATTATTCATTTGTTTTCAAATTGATTTTTGTGTTCATTTGCCTCCTGTTCCAAAGAAGTGTTGGTCAGGCTCTTCCCTGAATGACGTGTGGAAAGGCATCCATTTCTGCACCAGTTATGGAGAAGTCTTTGCATAGCCAGGGAAACCACCCAATGACCCATGTCGGGAACAACACGCTTGCTCACGGTGAGTGCTGAGTGGGTTCTCCGTGCCAGGACACCCTGACGCACAAGTCACACCATTAGCGCAAGAAGAAATAACGGAGGGTTTGGAAATTGATGGGAACGGGAGCTCATTGATGATTCGAACGGAACGGGGAGAACCCAGCAATATCAAATGTTTTCGTCTGCTGCTCTGGACCCAAAGTTCAACCCTTATGTAAAATCAATAAGACCCATGTTGAATGGATTTTGTATTTGAGTCAAGTCCAGAATGTTCCAGGAGCTGCCGCTTTCTACCAAACCAAATTAAGAATGAAGCTCTGAGACACCGCAAATTGAGTTGTGTTCCCGTGCACAACATCATCCGCGTTAACCCCCTCATTTAAGTTTTAACCTATTTAGCGCACCCAGGACTGGTACATTAACATCCAGCTGGCAGTTTCGGGAATTAACAATATCTTAAACAGATGTTACCAATAAACCCTCAAAATACATGGGATTTTTTTTTCTCCAGCAGGGATTAGGAGGCCATGGAGTAATTAGTTCTGAAATACTTTGTCTGGATTACTGTGCATTGCTGTATGAAAAGAACGTAGCTTTTTCTCACCAGTCTGGAGAATATGTTCCGTTTTGTGTTTCAAAAGCATTTACTGTCTATGGATTTGCAAAAACATAAATGGGGAAAAGCCCTATCTATGTACGGCAGGGGAAAGAACGTTTTAACAATTGGAATCGCGCATACAGCAGCAGTTATGGCAACAAGGTTGGCTTTGAATTTGGGGTGCTGCCGTGTTTGGGTGCACGGCTTTGGAGAAAGGGATGGTCGGAGGATCTCTGAGTACTCTGTGGTGAATTTGACAACAAGTTGAGGTCCCAAATGAGGGATTTGCTGGACCAGCGAAGGTCAATTCTGGTTGCTCTGCTGATGGACTCCAGGATCTCCTAGAGTCCATCAGCAAACCTGGCCAGGCTCCCCTTTGGGCTGCACCCTCATGGCCAGACTGCGCTGTTGGGTCCAGCCCTGGCTGCCAGGTGGGCTCCACACCCTTAGCTGGGCTGCACTGCTGAGTTCAGCCCTAGCCCCGGCCTCCAGGTGGGCTCCATGCCCCCAGCCGGACTTTGCTGCTAGGTCCAGCCCTGGTCACTAGGTCTCCATGCTGCCAGCTCCGGCACCAGGCTCCCGGCTCCTCTCCCGGATGGGGTTCTCTGGTCCCGCACCATCTGTGGCCTTGCTGGACCATGGATGGTGCAGAACCCGAGCGTCCCGAACCACATTGAGAGCCTGACCAAAAGGCCGAGGTGTCACCAGACAGACTGTCATGGATGGAAACAGACATTGGGTCAAGTTCTCAGAAAGGAAGAAGAATTTCCAGATCACACTAGCCATGTGGTGTTGCACCTACCCGACCTTTAGCACATTTTCCTCGGGGGTCTGAGTTTGAGATGTTGAACAGCCAGGTTTGTAATCCCAGGCACCAAGAACTGGGGGAGGAGGGGTCACCATGTATTTCTAACTCTACTGGCATTGTTTTAAAAAATGAAATATAAACATATTGCACAACAGAAAGAGCAGATGAATAACAAAATTCAATTTTCATTAGTTGTGGAACCCCTCCAAAAATGCACAGAGCTCATGCAAGACATAAGAACGGCTATATCAAAGGTCCATCCAGCCCAGTACGCCGACACCAGGTGTTCCAAAGGGAGTGAATCAAACAGCTAATGATCAAGCAATCTCTCTCCTGCCATCCATCTCCACCCTCTGACAAACAGAGGCTAGGGACACTATTCCTTACCCTATCTATCTCATAGAGCTGGAAGGGACCTTGAAAGATCATCAAGTCCAGCCTCCTGCCTTCACAGCAGAACCAAGTACCATCCCAACAGATGTGCCCCAGCTCCCTAAATGGCTTCCTCAAGGGTTGAGCTCACAACACTGGATTTAATAGACCAATACTCAAACCACTGAATTATCCCATTTATTGGCTTAACCTCCATCACTTATTAAAGTGGCTAAATACAGGAGTAAGTGAGCCGTAACCTAGGAATATCAAGGATATCAAGGTCTGGTCCCACATGGGACCAGACAGAATCCTCATATTTTCTCCAAGTGTTTCTATTCGATAGAGTCATTTTTCCATTCCATTTTTCCAGTCCATAGCAAGTAATACGGAACTTGCTATGTCAGGATATGTCTACACTGCACGCTTACTTCAAAATAAGCCATTCCAGAATAGTTATTCTGAAACAGCTTATTTCGAAATAGCACATCTACGCTGCAGGATAGCCTCAAAATTGGTCCATGGCAGGCTTCCCTAATGTAGACGTGCTATCTCAATTTAGAGTTCCACAAGGCACTGGGGAGGAATAACTTAGAATTGCCCTGGTGAGGGTCTTATTTCGAAATAGCTATTTCCGAATAGGCGTTATTCCTCATAGAATGAGGTTTACAGATTTCGGAATAAGCCATCCGTTATTCTGAAATCATTTCGAAACAACGGAATGGCTGTGTAGACGCTCACGTTGTTATTTTGAAATAACGCTAGAAATAACGCAGACGCGCCCTCACTGTGTGTCTGAGGGAGGAATGGCAGGTTTCTATTTTCTTGAAATAACTCTTCTGGCCAGTAGAATAGTGACTGCAATTCATTCTTAATGTGACCTGGTAATACCAACTCCTCCAGCACCTCTAAAATCCAAAAGCTTGGGGAAGGAAACATGGTGACACAGATAATTTTGGAGCTAGCACTCAATATGGTGTCCCAGAAGGATAGGCCTCTTTTGACCGAGATAGAGGATGTGTGAAAGGTTGATGCATGGCTGTTTGCTTCTCCAACATTTGCTGTGCGTTTCTAACTGAACCTATCCAGTTATACCTGTTTCATATTTATCATTCTGGGAGAATCACATGAACAAAGAACTTGAAATATGTTTTGCCCGAAGCCAGATGTCCTCCCTGGTGTCTGAGGCGATAGTAAGGCTAAGTTCTTTTTCCAGTCTTTGAGACTGAGGCCAGGTCCACACTATGGGGGATGGTTGGCTTAAAGTACACAATTCCAGCTACATAAAAAACATAGCAGGAGTTGACGTTTCTTAAGCCAAGCTACGGCGCAGTCCTCACAGTGGGAGGTTGATGGGAGAAACTCTCCCGTTGACTTCCCTTACTCCTTGCGAGGAATAGGAATACCGGTGCCACTGGGAGCACCTCAGCATTTAATTTAGCGGGTCTTTACTAGACCCGCTAAATCAAACACTGGAAGATCGATTACCAAAGCATCGATCTTCCCGTAAGTGGAGATGGGGCCTGAGAGGTTACCACAAAGCATTAAGACACCTGTATGCAATCCTACAAAGTGACTTTTGTTTTCTCATGTTCTTCTAGAGGTGACAGAGTTGAAACAGACCAATTGTCCCTATCCTTGAGGATAGCCACTGAAAGGAGGAACTGAGAGACAACCGCAGCTGGTTGTAAACGAAGGAGGGTTGGTACTTGCTCAGCACTTCTAAAGAGCAGATACAAGGGTGAAGTTTTGCTAAGGACTTTGAAGAGGACAATATTTCACCCTGTCTCTCTAAACACTAGGCACCAAGAAAACAAGGTACTGACATCTCATCTACGTGGCTTTAAAATGCCAGATCACGAGAGGACCATTCTGATTGGCTGCCCATGACCTTGCGCCTTTGTTAGGAACGTGTGTTAAAATGTCAGAGATCGTGACAGCTTTCTTTATTTGTCTGTGTATGTTCCATTTGGTACTAATCGTGACTGAGGCAGCCACCAATGATCTGTACAGAGACCAACCGTGGCTCTGTGGTAATATCATAGCCAAAACCAAAGCAAGAGAAGGGTAAATCGGCATGAAATGGGATCGAAGGGTTCCGACAGCACTAGAACAATGCTGGAGGAGGAGTGTTTTGAAATGTCAATAAATATTTCACAACAAAAATTGGAAATTCAATGAAAAAATAATCAGGGGGTTAAACGACCAGATTGGAGGTAGAAGAAAATTTCCATTTTTGACCAATTATGGAGACAGTTATCTTTGTTCAGATTGTGAAATTTGGATGGCATTCCAGTCAGGAAACAGAAACAATGCCTTGTGGCCTCTATAGCCAACCCAACCCAACTCATGGAGCTTGATTTGGAAATATAAAAGACTCACCACCAGCTGTTTGTGAATAAAGTCCACACACCAAGATGTAGTCACAACAATTTGTTGGCAAGAATAAACGTGCGACAACTGTGTGCTGCCCCCAGGCAACTCAACTGGAAGGCGAGTGGCAAAATATATGAAATGAAGGAATCGCTGTTATGTCCTTATCTCTATTGTCTGCTATTGTGCTACATGAAAACCCGGATACAGACCAGCTTCCAGGCAGAGTGTAAATTGTTCTAACAATTGTCAGACACATCTTCTCGAGAGAGGGAAGAGAAAAGATTCCGTCCTTTCTTCTAGCATCGCTTCCATCTTGTCTGACTCCTCTGCCTGTTGTGCCTTAATGAAAACATATTGGAACAGTTTAGTTTATGTCTGTGGAATCTGGTTTTCCCCCACACATCAGAGGGACAATTTTCAACTGGTACATAACTCCATTGAATTCAGATGGCAGCAGGGGAATTTCTGGCCCTGAAAGTCTTGTGTTTGCATTGGAGTGCCAGAGAACAGAGGTCTCTATCTACGCCCTCAAGGTGAAGAACAAGCAGACCCATGCTGTGCTTTTCAATTTCTCATCAGCTCTACGAGCCGTCTAAAAAATTAGTTCATTTTGTTCTCCAAGAACATGTTTCTAGGGAGAAAATGTTCAAATACGATGCCGCCGATAAAATGAACTCGTTCAACACAAGAATTCTCCCTTTGATACTTCCATCTCTCGCATCTCACTGAGGTGCTAGCAATTTTGGTCTTGGCTCCAGTAACAGGGGATGTGAAATATTTATAACATTACTCCTTTTATTTTCCAGGCCTACATATCGCTCACGTTTGCAAAGCTTGTAAGGGAAAGAAAGCCAAAGATCTTTATTATTCAGTCTTTTAGATATGGGTATAAAGAATTTACAGTCCAAATGAACCAATTTCGAAGAGTAAGAGAAAAGGGTTTTAGAGGTCTTATCAGTTACTTTTCCTTGTTGCGTTCTCTTGGAAGAGTATGTAATATTTATAAAGGGAAGAGCTGGGTACTTTTATGCAGCCGTTCAGAGCCAACCTTTTTGTTTCTAAATATTCATGAAGGAAACTGCAGAATATCAATAGCAAGAGGCATACTTTTTAATATAGTTTCCACATAATTCTCTTTTTACATTTATTACCTGTGCTGTATTTTTTGTATCTTTAAACCTTTTCTCTTCATTACATGGGTTTTGAGATATGGAGATCTGTAAAATTGGCAATCTGCTACAGCGGCAGACAACACACTCATCCTGTCTGCAATTTCCCGCATCGCTTTACGCTGGCTGGCAGCAATCTGAAACCACACGTTCTACAGAGGTGTCTTGCAGGAACCCGTGTTGCGTCATTCGCATCTGCTGCAAAACCTCCCCAGGCATGTAGACTGTGTCATGCCCATGAACCAAACCTGGCTTTGATGTGGTTTCTAACGCCAGAGATCATCTCTGTGATCGGTATCTCAGCCCTATGCGCGACCTGTGGGGACCGTTCTGCGGGTTGGACCTCCCTGGTCTGGCACCCTCGGGACCTGTCTGGTCCCAAACCAAGGAGTTTGCCAGAACATTTGCGGCTCCCTGCCCAGCTTCGTTCCTGGCCCCGGCTGCCCCATCCTGCCCTGGTCACCGGTCCTGCTTGGGTCACCCTTCTGCTACTGCCTTCCCAAGCCGGGCGGCCGGCGTCATACTGTCCACCCCAGCTGGTCTCCTGGCCACTAACTCCACAGCTGATGGCCCCAACTGGACTCCTCTTGCCACCCGACTCCCGGCCACCAGGGCTCACACGCTAGAAATCTGCAGTCTTCTACATTTGGAGACCAATAGGCCAATGCCCCTGCCAATCCTCCGATGAGGTTTGGGTCTTCTCCTTGAACAAAGAGTCATGGAAGGCCATGAGTCAGTTGAAGCTCATCCATTTATACCCTTTCTTCCTTTCCTTCCTGGAAAATCCAGCCAGGACCAGTGCATGCAAACCACCTCAGGAGAACTTTTCTGACCATGGATGTTGCAGGACCATAGAGTCCTGGATTTTAGAGGTTCAACCTGTAACTACGTGTATAATTGGTTCATGCATAATTGTGTTCTTCTTTCTTGGGGAGAGTGACCCCAGCTTTTCCAGGAACCTAAACACTAGGGGGTGATTACCCCAGAAACTGTAAATAACTTCAGAAAAGTTCCCCCAAGGTGGTTTGCATGGATTGGTCCTGGCTGGGTTTTCCAGAGACAAGGAAAGAAAGAAAGGGCTTTTGGTATAAAAGGATGAGCCTCAACCGACACATGATTTCTTTCTTCACTCAGCGCACAGTCAACCTATGGAACTCCTTGCCAGAGAATGTGGTGAAGGCTAGAACTTTAACAGGGTTCAAAAAAGAGCTAGATAGATTCATGGAGGTTAGGTCCATCAATGGCCATTAGCCAGGATGGGTAGGAATGGTGTCCCTAGCCTCTGTTTGTCTGGAGGTGGGTGACAGGGGAGGGATCACGTGAGGATTACCTGTTGTGATCTCTCCCTCTGGGGCATCTGATATTGGCCACTGTCTGCAGACAGGACACTGGGCTGGATGGACCTTTGGTCTGACCTAGTATGGCCGTTCTTATGTTCTTATGGGCTTACACGACTCTTGGTCCAAGGAGAAGAGACAAGCCTTACTGGAGGATTGGCAGGGGCATTGGCCTATCAGTGTCCCCATATGGGAGACTGCTGATTTCTGGTAAGTTTAGTGTGGGTTTCAATTGGTTTTTTGGTTTGCCATGTTTTCTTTGTAATGCTGTTACCCTACAAATAAACGTGCTTGCTTAGAGCTGTGCGGTCACTTGTAACAGCTGGTCAGACACTGTTCAGAGCCCTCAGAGAGAAAACAACACATGGGCTCCATCCCCTAGCATGCTGGCTTGCTGGGATGTGGCAAAGTAAGGCAGGTAGCTGGGAAGCCTTAAAACCGCCAGTCAGAAGGGTACAGGACACATTCCTGTACCGAGAGATCGATGAGTTGGAGACCTGACTGAACACTCACAGGGGAGGGTAGATACAGATACAGTCACCCAAAACCTGTGACATCAACTTGACACCACCCAGGAATCCTGCCCTCTAACACAGGCTCCTTCAACGTTCTTTGGTTGGCAGGGGCCACTGTCAGAGGAACTGAAAAGGGCAATTATCGAGTGATCTATCTCATGTTGGGCAGTCCCACTTCAGCTATCATGGGACACCCAGCATAGGGGGTTGTGTCCCTGACCATCATAGCAATAGCTAAGCGCAGATCCATCCTCCCTGAACGGATCTAATTCTTTTTGGAACCCAGCTTATGCTTCTGGCTTTCACAGCATCTCCTGGCAATGAAATTCACTGGGCAACTGTGCGCTGCACGAGGACGTACCGACCTTTGGACAGATTGTTGTGGGAAAGGGGATAAGTTATGAAATTCAATGACTAGTGAAGAACTGAAATTAAAACATCGGAGATGAAGCTTTTCAAAACCAGATTGAATTGGAGTCACCGTAATCGAATATGAAGAGATCCCGGGGTTGACAATCAGCATAAACAGAGAGTGCTGCACAGTATGTGGCATAAACAACTCTTTCTGTGGTTTTTTTTTTTTTTTTTTTGCTTTGGACATATATAAAATGTCTGTGCGTTAAAGTGGTCAGAAAAACCAAAATATTTGCCGTGACCAATTTCAGCGACAAACTCTCATTCAAAATCTTTCTACTGAACATTTTCAGGTTTCCTACACGCAGTTTCAGCTCACATCAAAAGGAATATGTTATTTTTGAATCAGCATTGATATTTTTGTTCTTTCTTTGCTGTTTACGTTCACCAGAAATAATACAAAAAGTAATTTTTTGCGGCACAGTGCAATGTTTTGCTCTTTATGGATGGAAATATAGAACAGTATGTTCTGAGAAAAGTTGGTCAGATCCTTGAGGTCTGATTAAGATTCAGGCCTAGTCATGACAAACTGAAATCAGCTAGAGTTAGATAATTACAAAACAGTTGCAATTAACTTTGTTGCTCATGGAGAATCTACCTCGCTGGCTGGTCTCCCACATTCTGTTTCACAAAGGTGAACGAGCTAGATTGACATAATTGTTAAATCTGCCTGAAAAGCAGATTTCAAATAATTGTAATAATTAATAGTAATATAATTGATCTATTTTGTTCTGTGCATGACAGAAACTCGCTTAACATTGAACTATCAAATTAAAACAACATTTAGCATGCCGTGCAATATTGTTTATGAATGCATCTATTTATATCTGCAATCTATTATGTAAATATGAAGTATGCAATTAAGTTGTACAATAACCTTGTGGCGCATCACGCAAAGGAGATGTAAATGGTTAAAAAGCAATTGTAATTTTCCAGGAAAATAAATACACCCATCAGGGTATATCAAAGTAACAGAATTATTTACCTGAAAGTTCAAATTGCAGCCTATCCTTACTGTGCCCTAGTAACCCAGAATCACTTTCCAGCATTCTTGAGACTACCGTAGGTCAGAGTATTTTTGTCTATTTTTTTCCCTTTAAAAAAATAAAAAGTTTTTCCACACACGCAAAAAAACCCTGACAGTTTTCGTTTTCCTTGTAAGTTTCTAGTTTTTCAGTGAAGAAACAGAACCTGGAAATTTGCGGGTAAAAAGTAATTTTTTGGGGGAAAAAAGTCTTTTTGAACATCAAAACGTATTTAGGTTGTGGTCTTTCAATGAGATCACGGAAATTTGGGAAGGACGCCAATTTGTCTTCAATATTGTCTGGAGGAAAAAAAATTGGTCTTTAAAAAAAACCGTTGTGTATAAATGACTTTGCTGTGCTACACCAGAGATGAAATTATGTTACATTAGGGAGGCAATGTTGCTGCAGGGAGAAGATGGGTTAGATGTAACTCTGGAGCCTGCAAGAAGAGCTCTACTGAAGCTTGGATCAGGTCTGAGTCTGGTCTGTACCATACCGTTGAATCCTACTGCCCCAGCCTCTGTTAACAAAATCAACAGACCCCCTCTTCTAACATGGATCTGAAGGGGGCACTAGGAAACGTGTCTTGGCCTGATAAGTACAAGAACAGCTGCCTATCAAGGAACTCAGGCAATCCAGTTTATCAAAGAGAAGGTTAAGAAGTGCCTAGATCGCAATTTACAATGACTTATACAGGGAAGAGATCACTGATGCTCTTTAATCTAGTAGGTAAAGGCACAAGAAAGTTCACAGGTTGGAGGACAAATGCAGGCTAGAAATAAGGTGGAAAATGTTAGCAGTGAAGGTAATTAACCACTACAACAGTGTACCTGGGGATATGGTATTGGCATTGGAAAAGGTTCAGAAAAGGCAACAAAATGGTTAGGGGTTTGGAGCGGCTGCCCTATGAAGGGAGATTGAAAAGACGGGGCCCTTGGAAAAGAGGAGCCTAAGGGAGGATGAGAGAGGTCTATAAAATCATGATAGGTGTGGCGAAAGGGCAAAAGAAAAAGTTGTTTACTTGTTCCCATAACAGAAGAATGAGGGGTCATCACATGAAATTCATAGGAAGCAGGTTTAAAACAAACAAATGGAAGTTTTTCTTCATGCAGCGCACAACCTGTGGAACTCCTTGCCAGAAGATGTTGTGAAGACCAGGACTTTAACAGGGTTCAAAAACCAACTAGATACATTCGTGGAGGATAGGTCCGTCAATACTTTAGTCAGGATGGGCAGGAATGGTGTCCCTTGCCTCCGTTTGTCACAGGCTGGGAATGGGTGACAGGGGAGGAGGAATCGCTTGATGATTCCCTATTCTGTTCACTCCCTCTGGGGCATCTGGTATTGGCCACTGTGGGCAGACAGGACACTGGGCTAGATGGACCTTTGGTCTGACCTAGTCTGGCCGGTCTCATGTTCTTATGCATGCAAAGGTGCTAGTGCCCATTGCCTGGCCTGCTCAGAAAGGGAGTAAAAAACCTAGAAGGCCTGTGCTCTCGTGCTCAGACTATCAGGTATAACAGCTGGGGCGGCTGGATGATCACGTTTTAAACTTAGCCCGTCTGTGTGTGCCGCGGTTGGGGCAGGGCACACACCCTGTGCTCCGCCTGTGGGTTATGACCTTAGCAGAAGCTTTTTGATTGATTCAATGAGGTTTACCAGCTAATTCGATTTAGGGGCTTTAAATTGGAATCCCGTTTCACTGCCACGTGTAGATGCGGGCAGTTACTTTGGGATAGTCAATTTCTAAAATGGCGACCAGCCGGGAACATGCAAATCAAGCGCGGGATATTTAAATCCTGGGCTTGATTTGCAATTTTGGTCGCCCTCATTAGCCTCCCTAGATCGATCTAGGGGGATAGTGTAGATGTACCCTTAGAAAACCAGGGCGGATTCTTTGTGGCTAACCTGATAGGCTGGCAAAGAACCTGGAGAAAGGAAAGGAGAGGCCTGGCTCTAATCTAGGGATTTACGTGCGACAGTCAGCAGCAGCCTCCTCTGAAACAGCCGCTACCTGCCCCGGGCAGAGAGGGGTGGCGGGAGAAGGCTGGCGCCATGCCGGCCCCGTGAGGGGCACTCGGAGTTGATTGATCGCTGGGGACGGGGAAGGAGACGACGCGTGGGTACATTTCAGTTTCATGCAAAACTTTCTGACAAAAGGACTCGAAAAGCTGAGGAGTTTCGAGAGGGAGCCTGGGGGCAAAGGGGTGAATCTAAAGGTCCCGGGTAGTGACAGCCGCGGAGCCCGGAGTCCCGGCCCTTTAAATCGCCGCCGGAGTGCATCCACACAACTGCTCCGGGTGGCTCTTGGGGCTGGGGGGAGGGCCATGCTCCAGGCGGTGCTGAGGACTGGTTGAGGTGGCGTGCTCGCTGCCTATGCCCCGCCCCTTCGAGGAGTACGGAGCTGCCCCCTCTCACCTAGCCCAGGAGCCTGGCACGGCTGTCGGCTCCCCTGGTCAGCACAAGGCACTAGCTTAAACTTCAGCGGCAGATACTAATGATGAGAACAGCACATAGAATCATGGAACCCCAGGGCTGGCGGAGACCTCAGGAGGCCACCAAGTCCAGCCCCTTCCCAAAGCAGGACCAACCCAACTCAATCATCCCAGCCAGGGCTTTGTCAAGCCGGGAATTAAACACCTCTAGGGACGGAGATTCCACCCCCACCCTAGGGACCCCATCCCAGTGCTTCCCCACCCGCCTAGGGAAACAGTTTTTCCTAATCTCCAAGCTAGACCTCCCCCCACTGCAACTTGAGACCATTGCTCCTTGTTCTGCCATCTGCCCCCACTGAGAACAGCCTCTCGCCAGCCTCTTTGGAACCTCCCTTCAGGGAGTGGAAGGCTGCTCTCAAATCCCCCCTCACTCTTCTTTTCTGCAGACTAAACAAACCCAAATCCCTCAGTCTCCCCTCATAGGTCATGTGCTCCAGCCCCCGAATCATTTTGGTCACCCTCCGCTGGACCCTCCCTAATGCGTCCACATCCCTTCTGCAGTGGGGGGCCCAGAACTGGACACAATACTCCAGAGCCGAATAAAGGGGAATAATCACTTCTCTGGATCTGCTGGCAACACTCCTTCCAATGCACCCTAATATGCCATTAGCCCTCTTGGCTACAAGGGCGCCCTGTTGACTCATCTCCAGCTTCTCACCCACTGTCATCCCCAGGTCCTTTTCTGCTGAACTGCAGCTGAGACCATGGCCCCATTACGCAAGGGGCTGTACAGGCACATCGGCCAGTGCCTGCCCTGAGGCATTTACGGTGTAATAGAAAGAGCATGAGGAGAAACTGAGGCACCGAGCCACACCAGCAGGCTGTGAGAGAGGCAGGCCCAGAACTGAAGACTTTTAAGGCCCCGTCCTGTGTCCAAGGAGCCATGCTGCTCTTTTTCTTTCTCCCCAGCTCCAGATTTCCCTGGCCTGTCTGTTCTCCTTCCACCTGCAGCCCGGAGGGAAGCTGCTTTAGGAACACCGGCCGCCTGGCCACCCCGTGCTCACACAGGGCACTGCCACCAGCCCCCGATGCTTTGGCTTTTGAGTTTCCCCAGCCTCAGCCGGCTCTCTGCCGCCACCTGCTTCAACTCACCGGCCTGCGTTAGACCCAGCACCTCTCCCTAACACCTCCCTCGCCTTCCCGGGCCCTGACTCCCCATCGCCCTGCATCTTGCGCCGTCCTTCCTGCAGCGAGTTCAGTGCACCATGGCTGCCTTCCACATGCAGCTGGCCGGGGTGTAAGCGCTGCAACGAGGGGCCTGGCGTAGCTGCACCTCACTCCAGATCCTTCCCTCTGCCCCACATCTGTCCTCAGCCCACCCTGCCTCACTGCCCTCCAGTGTTCCCTCTAATTGTTTCCATCCACGTGCAGAATAAGTTTTGTTCCGTGCACTGAGGCATGTGCAGAGGTGCACCACCAGTAGAGACACATGCTGCCAGCTGGGGGGGCTTGTGGGTACTGTGCGTGGTCTGCTAATCAGCTGGGCAGCATATGGATCTCTCTTGAAGCACTCAGCTTACCGGGAACTCTGCTTACCCTCTGCCCTGCTCTCACCTTCCCTGCCGTCTCTGCTCCCAGCTGTCTGGTTTCACCCGCCTCCCTTCCATTGGCGACAATGGGTTCTGGATCATCTTCCAGATGTTCTGTCAAGGCCTAGCTACTTTTGGGGTTCACCAGCCTGCCAATGGGGGGCAAAGGAGGCCGTTGCCCTGGGGCCCAGTGATTTAAAGGAACCAGCTCCCGGCCACTGTGACTATTGTGGCAGGGATGGTGGTCAGAATCCTGGGCCCTTTAAATTGCTGTTGGAAAAACCGCGTGCCACACTCTGGGTGGCACCAAGACAGGGGCGGGCAATAATTTTTGATGGGGGGGGCACTCCAAGAGTTTGGAAAGTGGTCGAGGGTCGCACTCCTGCATGATGTGAATGGAGATGCGGGGTGTGGGGTGGAGTGGGGTGCAGAAGGGAGCTTGGGGTAAGGGACTGGGCTGCAGGAAGGAGACCGGAGTCGGGAGGGAGTTGGGATGAAGCAGGCGGTTGTGATTTTGGGCAGGGGACTGGAGGGCAGGGGTTTGGGATGTGACCTAGGGGAGGAGGGGATTGTGATCTGGGGCAGGAGATTGGGGGGCCAGATCTGGGAGGGGGTGTGGGTGCAAGAGGGGACAGAGGGTTTGGGTATGTTGGGGGGGGCAGTGAGTTGGGGCAGGAAAGGGCTGGGGTGCCAGCAGCAGGCTGTGGCCAATAGAGACTTACTTGTCAGCTGCCAAACTCACCTGCTTGCCTGCAGAGCTTAAAACGTTCCCAGCCAGCCTGCCTGGCCATGTGCTTCATGAATAACTGAGCCTGGGAGAGGGGGCGTGATTCTTCTTAGCTCCCTGTTATTCTAACAAGCAGCTGCCATTGGCCGGTTTCTGCCAGAAACCGGCCAATGGGAATGTGCTGGGGGCCGGGCGGCTCCTAAAACTCCCCCGCCTCCAGTTTCAAAACAGAAATGGAGCCCTGCAGTCGTCTTTCTGCCCGACACGTGGGGCTGTGGGGCAAAATGGGGAGCCAGACTGGGGCTCCCCGCTGCCTCCATGGGCCGGAGCCGGTGGCTTGGCGGTGGCTCGTGGCTGTATTTTGCCCAGGCCTGCGCTAAGGGCTGGGGGCATGCTGTGATCCGGGAAGTGCTAAGGTGTGGGGAGTAGGCACACCATGGTTCAGGCAGCACTCTGGGCCAGATGCCATGCCCCGCCCCTTCCACCCGAGGCCCCACCCCTTCCGTCAGAGCCTGCCCATGCCTTTACTGAGGCCCACAGAGGCAGTCAATACCCCCCCGGAGGTACTGCAATAACCATCAGTAATAAATAATGTAGAACTCCAACCACAGTGCGGACGTTACAGAACATCTGAAAGACGTAAGACCTGGTTCAAAACGTAGCTCTACTTTTAACTTCAAAAGTTCCCCCGCCTTCCCCTCATTAACTGGCATTTGTTTCTCAAAGGGAGAAAAAACGGCTGGCGTGCTGGGAGAAAAGACAAACCCATCCTCTAAGGAAGGTGATTAAAACAAGAGCTATAGCCGTACCACAGCAATTAACCTTAAGAGAATATATAAATGAATGAAAATAAAATGACTCCTCTTCCTCAGCTGATCTGTAATACAATCTAGTTATTAGTTTCACCACAGTGCACATTAGCACATTGTCAAGAAAATCGGCTCAATAGTTTCAAAGTTATGAGCATTAGGCAGAGCTAATTTCGTGTGTGCTCAGAGGAAATGTTCTGCTTGATCGTTTGTTTGTTCTTTTTCCGGGGAACTCTTCGAAATTTGGGATTTATGTGCCAACGTGTAGAGTCATCTCTTTTTAAAAGCACCAAACAGCTTCGCTTCCAACGTGGCTTGATGGTGAAGTCTTAGAAGTGTCTATGTAACCTACTTATAATTCGCTATTATTATTATTCATTTGTATTACTGTAGCACCTAATACAAATGAATTCATTTGTAATACCGTAGCTCGTGTTAGTCATGGACCTGTCATGCTAGGTGCTCATAGTATCACAGAATCGTGGAGTTGGAAGAGACCTCAGGAGTCATCGAGA
Source organism: Rafetus swinhoei (assembly GCA_019425775.1). Lineage (NCBI taxonomy): Eukaryota > Metazoa > Chordata > Testudines > Trionychidae > Rafetus > Rafetus swinhoei. The sequence goes on along the minus strand of CM033432.1, from coordinate 54,316,918 downwards.
CCAACCCCCTACCCAAAGCAGGACCAACCCCAACTCAATCATCCCAGCCAGGGCTTTGTCCAACCGGGCCTTAAACACCTCTAGGGATGGAGATTCTACCACCTCCCTAGGGAACCCATCCCAGTGCTTCTCCACCCTCCTAGGGAAAGAGTTGTTCCAGTTCCTATTCCTGTTCAAACAGAGAACAAAAAGATGGCCCTCTGCCCCAAAGGGCCTACAGTCTTATAGGAATTAACCTCCCCGGCTTGAGCTCTTGATGGAATCAGAACTCTTGTATAGACGAGCCACTAGAGGGAAACAAAGACCCACAACTTCCTAGTGTAGTGACACCTAGGCCGACAATGAAAGGATGGTAGGGTCGGAAGACATCGGCTGTCTTTCTGCAGGTTCTGGAGAAGGGGGAAGTAGGTTTCGTTGGGCAGCAGGGACAATCAGAGAGTGGAAAAATAGAATCCAATATTTGAAGAGAGGATGGAGGAGTTGGGGGACCTACACAAGGACGGAGCCTCGTTCTTTATGGATAATATTCTTTATCATACACGTGAACATTTTGTCTCCTTCGCAGATATGCAGCGAGCCTCGACCTCTGAGATTTGCTCCTTGATAATTGAATGGGTCCAGTTCAGTGCCCCATCCTCACTCAGGGAATATCATTTGGGTCATAAGTACAGGTTGAACCTCTCTAGTCCAGAACTTTCTGGTCCAGAAACATCCGTAGTCCGGAATGATTTGAGGTAGCTGGATGGCCACTTTTCATGGGTGTGGCTAAGTTTCCTGCAGTCCCATAAAGTTTGTTGACAGCTGCCAGTCCTGGCTCTGTGTTCTGGGCTCTTATTTAGCTCTAATTTACCCCTAAATATCTTCTAACAGCCCAATCAGCAGTGGCAGACAATTCTCTGCCGTGGTCTGGAAAATTCTCTGGTTCGGTACCGGTCAGGTCCTAAGGGTGCCGGATTAGAGAGGTTCAACCCATAGTGTGTTTTATGAATGCATTCAGAGCATGACATCATTTGGAGCCTGTTAAACAACCGAGGGAGCTCTTATTAATCCCCGTGTAAGCGCCGCGTCCCATCGGCTGCTTTTCGAGGGCAAACTCTTGTAGGATTGTGTTCACGCGTCTGGGTCTGATCTCTTCGGTATTAAAAGCAAAATACCTTGTCCAGATCAATAAGTGAAATCACACACCACGGGCTAAGAGAAAAAAAGAAACAGTAAAAAAAAAATCAATAGCTCATCGTGTTTTTATTTCAGTTCTGCTAAAAGCCTACGGTTGTTCCTGGGGCCCCAGCAAATGGATAAGCACCTTTATTTGTGGCTTCCAATCTGACTTTGTTCACACCTGGAAGGTCAGAATGTCACTCCTGTTGCTGCCTGTCCACGACGAAACGGCCTGCCTTTTTTGGGTCTCCCAGAAAAGCAGGATTAAGGGCAGTTGTTTTAATTTACTTTTTTGTAATAATGCGGCCCCCAAGCCGCTTCAATCACCAAACTCTAGTACAACTTGACAGACTAAACTGCCATTCCTTAACCCAGAGGACAAGCAGGGCCATTTGCACACAGTCCAGCGGTGAGTGAGAAAAATTCATGCTGTTTGCTAATTGCCTCTGGCACCGAGAATTCTTCGACACTCACCGCTTTGCTTTTCACGACCCCATCCATTCCAACGTTTGTGTCGGTATTACAATGACTTTGCAAAGCGTGCGGCGAGAATCTATCTAAATAGGCGGATGAAAAAATCGATGATCGTACATCCCCAGGAAGGAAAATTCATAGGAAACGTTCCAAAGCAAAAGCAAGTCTTGGGTAGGCAGAAGAGACCTTCCAGGGCAGGTCTTGCACCTTACAGACTGCACCATTTTCACCTGTGGGAAACAGGTGCAAAAGGGGTAAGAGGTCAGAATACAGGCTCAAATCCGGATGATAAACAATGTAGGTGCCGATATGAAAGTCCCAGGGGAGACGCTACAAAGAGACACTGAAAGCATCTCTCAAGGAACCTGATATGCACATTGCAAGCTGGGAGGAGCAAGTTAGTGACCAAACCCAGTGGCATCGCATCCTCCATCAGTCAGGGGCCCCTTTCGAAGAGAAGTGCCTGGTCCTCAATACTGAAAAGAGAGAGAGAATGAAGGAAAAGGAAAGAACATTCTCTCAACAGGCATAAGAACATAAGAGCGGCCACAATGGGTCAGACCAAAGGTTCATCTAGCCCAGTATCCTGTCGGCCAACAGTGACCAATGCCAGATGCCCCAGAGGGAATGGACAGAACAGGGAATCATTAAGTGATCCCTCCCCTGTCACCCATTCCCAGCCTCTGACAAACAGAAGCTAGGGTCACCATTCCTACCCATCCTGGCTAATAGCCATTGATGGACCTAACCTCCATGAAATTAACTAGCTCTTTCTTGAACCCTTTTAAAGTTCTGGTCTTCACAACATCCTCTGGCAAGGAGTTCCACAGGTTGACTGTGTGCAGTGTGAAGAAAAACTTCCCTTTGTCTGTTTTAAACCTGCTCCCTGTTCATCTCATTAAGTGATCCCTAGTTCTTGTGTTATGAAAACAAATAAATAACTTTTCCGTGTTCACTTTCTCCACACCAGTCATGATTTTATCGACCTCTGTCAGACCTCCCCCCGCCCAGTCTCCTCTTTTTGAAGCCAAAAAGTCCCCGTCTTGTTAATCTCGCCTCATACGGCAGCCGTTCCAAACGCCTCATCATTTCTGCTGCCCTTTTCCGAAACATTTCCAATGCCAGTGTCGCAAGATGTGGGCGTACCATGGATTTATACGGGGGGAGTAAGATGTTCTCTGTCTTACTCTCTATCCCTTTTTTAGTGATTCCCAACATTCTGTTTGCCGGGTTGCACACTGGGTGGCTGTTTTCAGAGAACTATCCACAGAGACTCCAAGATCTTGAGTGGTGTGACAGAGCAGCTTAAAGGACTTGGTGGGAGGGGAGAGAGGCCGCTCTGGCACAGGGAACAGCAGCAATCCAGCCTAATTAGGGCAGCTGAGACAGGGCGGCTGCAAATCGATTAAGGGCCAGGTGAAGCTGATTGGGGCTGCCACGGGGCCTCTTAAAAAACCCTCCCTGTGAGGGAGGGAGGGAGAGAAGGAGCATGGAGAGGAGCAAACAACCCAGTGTTAAGGAGACTCAGAGTGGAGGAGCAGGAGGAACCACCAGCCCTGCTAAAGGCTACAGGGGGAGGCCCTGCTGCAGCCCTCAAAGGGTGGGACGGTGGACAGAACAGTGGTCAGGGTCTCACGAGGGAGACTGACCCTGCCACAGTGGCTATAGCTAAATGAGTCGCCATCATTTTGTAACAGACCCACCAGGATACGTGTGCATCTACTACAGGCAGATCTGTGGGGCCAGGAGAAGGATCCCCCTCCAATAGCGGAATGCACTGATGATGGTGGTGATATGCAAGTAGAGTCCAAGGATGGTCTTCATCTCTGGTGGCCGTCAGATGGTTGGAACGACTCACCCTAGGAAAGGGAAGATTCTGTTTCGGTGGGTTGTGTGGGGCACTCTCAAGTAACATGTTGGATTAGAGCTTGCTACCACAGCCAGCGCAGGACTGAGGACAGCTATTCCTTTAGCACAGCTGATAGATGGCTATGCCATGGAATCTGAAGGTTCAGGCATCAAATCCCAATAATGACCCAGGCAGAGAACGGTCTGGGTCGTAGAATTCAATTTTCTTTCTTTTTTTCACACCCTAGAAAAACCCCGTCAGACCAGACGCATTCCCGTTTGGAGATACGCTGCGCGTGCCCAACAACACAGAAATCAGCGAGAACGGTGAATGCTCGGCGCCTCAGGAAAATCAAGTCCTGCGCGCTTCACGTCTGCACCCAAAATTAACTGTGTTTTTTCACAAGTTTTGGCCTGACCCTCCTCGTCTCTCCGTCCCAGTCTTGAGTGTGGGGATAATATTTCCCTGACCCGTGGGGGTGTTGCGAAGGCAAAGTGATGAGACGATCCAGAGAAAAAGCCACGAGGAAATGAATCCTGTGTTCCAGGGTTTGGATGGAGTCTCTTAAATAAAAGAGAGATGCATGTTGAATGACAAAGATCATCAGATACAGTATGTAATGCCCCCAAACTCAAAGCCCTCCCAACTGTAGTCCAGTGGGGCAGCTTGCCTTCATTATCATAGAATCACAGAACACGAGAACTGCAAGGGACCTCCGAGGTCATCGAGTCCAGTCTCCTGCCCTCATGCCAGGACCCAGCACCATCTAGACCATCCCTGACAGACATCTGTCCAACCTGCTCTTACATATCTCCAGTGATAGAGATTCCACAACCCCTAGGCAATTTATTCCAAGGTTTAACCACCCTGACAGGCAGGAAGTTTTTCCCACTGTCCAACCTAAACCTCCCTTGCTGCAATTTAAGCCCCTTGCTTCCTGTCCTAGCCTCAGAGGTCAAGGAGAACAATTTTTCTCCCTCCTCATTGTAGCACTCTTTTAGATACTTGAAAACCGCTATCGTGTCCTCTCTGTCTTCTCTTGTCCAAACTAAACAAGCCCAATTCTTTCAGCCTTCCCTCATAGCTCATGTTTTCTAGACCTTTCATTATTGTTCATGCTTTTCTCTGGACCTTCTCCAATTTCTCCACATTTTTCCTGAAATGTGGTGCCCAGAACTGGACACAACACTACAACTGAGGCCTAATTAGTGCAGATACATGGAGAGCAGGGGAGAGAATGGGGGTGCCCCTGGCATAAAAGGGGGGACCCAGGAATCTGAGCTCACAGAGCCCCTGGAATTGTGGGGGAAAGGGCTGACACGCAACTCCCAACAACGGGGAGAGTAGCAGCGTGTCCAGAAAATGAAACGGGATGAGAGGATGGCACATAGGGAGCTAGGGGCATGGAGCTGTTAGTGTATTCATTGCTTTGCAATATATTTGGCTTTATTATAGTCAGCAGTAATGCAAGGAACCTACAGGTTTGGATCCTGTAAGCCATCAGCTTTAGCAGTTCACAGGTTTTAAGCCTCATGTTAACTTTGGCCCACAGAAACGTAAGACATTCGTGAGCTATAAAGAACTGGCAGGAGGACGTACAGGGAAGTCTTGGGCATTAACCAATCACAGAACAGGCACGGACACCAGCTTCTGGAAGGTTCTGGATGGAACGTCCAACCACACAGGTGCCATGACAATGAATGGACGTTTACGATAAAGGGGTGAAATCATAGATAAACGAGCCAATAGGAAAAAGACACCTTCGCACTGGTAAGGGGATGAAATACAATGAAGAAGTAAAGGTCGCCTCACAGTAAATATGCATTCAACGTGGTAATGTCAGCATCACATCTTATAAAAGCGGCAACCCAGGGCAGGAAAGGGAGAGCTGTAGACCTTGGGGAGTCGGGGAGCAGAAGGATGGCCACTGGTGAAGAGGAGGAAAGTGAGGGTAATGAGGAAGATGAAGGCTAACATCCAGGTTGTTCTGCGGGGCCTGGTGGATGTTCCCATGCATTTTCTGTGTTATCGCTGTACTATTTCTAGCCACCTTGCTGCGTTAGTAAATACATTATTTACTTGAAAATATAAAAGAGTCCCTGGAGTATGAGTGTCACACCTGTGCTCAGTGGGGTTCCCAACTATACCATAATTAAAATAATAATTTTGCGAGGCCTGATCTTGGGATAAGGACCTGTCACTCCACAGAGTAATATGTGGGAATGCATAGGATCATGCTGCACGAGCCAGCACCCTCCGGCTCCAATGAAGCCGATCCGGTCCACCGGAGTATGGAGAAATTGGTGCAGTCACGAAATTAGCTCATAATACGCCCAGTAGGGGGCTGAATTACGGTTGCCCCGGCTATGTCAACCCAGGCGTTTCTTACCTCTTCTGTGCCTGCCTTTTCAACAGTAACACCTTTCTTTTAGGGAAACGCCAGGCATGTTTTCCATAATATAATGCAAGGCTCTGTGTACATATCAAAGAAGAATTCAAGGAGTGGAATGATGCTTTCTGGGAAAAAACCCATCACCTACAGAATGAAAAGCGCCCTTAGTGGACGATAATAGAAGCTGGAGCCAGCCTGACTTGTTAAGAAATATAATCTGTGTATTTCTGAACAGCAAAACCTGGCAGTGAAATATGGTCCCCGTCTCATTTTTAAAGGGAGGAAGAGCATGGACCTTGAGTTCCTGCACTTTCCCTTTTTTTACAGATGGTGTTTACAAAGAACCTCTTTTACGGACCCTCTGTTAATTCTTCTCTGAGAGGTTTTTGTGAGTATCATAACCCAAAGTACCACAATGGGGAATGGACTGTATGTGTATGAATATACACAGTCACATAAAATATGAAGTGCATTATTATACAAAATGAACCAGAAGGATACGGGAACACAAATTGACGTGAGATTTTAAATAGCGAGTTACATTTTTTTGTGGTAGGCACCCCAATATAAAAGAAATATGGACCGGTCTTGAGCCAGAAATGAATAAACGTTTGCAAATCAACATTAAATAGACAAAGGACATCATTATGTCCAAGTACCAAGTCCTGGAAGAAAAGGTTTCTGAATCTGCGCCAGCATCATTTACGATCCAGATGCCACATGCCGACAAAAGTGTAATCTCCCTGCCAAAGCAACACCATCCGAACGTGCGTCTGAGGTATTCCAATCAACCAGTGCATTCCTCAGGTAACCCAAACCAGAGGTGGTCTGTTATAGTCTTCAAGCAAAGACGTAAAAGACAGATGCAAGACAATAAGACTTTCTAACATCTGCAGACTGATCTCCATTTAACATCTGTCTGGACCTTCCAGCTCCCAAAGAGCTTGGAAGAGAAGAATTTTTTATTCAGCCGTTATTCAAGACCAAACAGTTGAGGAAAAACCTTCAAATAAGCCTGCACAAAGACAGCTTCTGCAAGCAAGTGGTAACAGGTTGGTCTGAAGTGACCCACACTTAAGCTCAACCTTGGGACAGCAGGAGCCATGTTCTCTGGTCACCAAGAGTACGTCTAGACTACAGGCTTTTGTTGATAGAGGCTTTGTCGACAGATACTGTCGACAAAGCTTCTGTCGACAAAGAGCGTCCAGACTACATCCAGTTCTGTTGACAAAGCAAGCCGCTTTGTCGACATGAGAGTGTAGACGCAAAGGACAGTGTAGATGCAATAACGCCTTCTGTCGACAGAACTCTGTCGACAAAGGCGTTATTCCTCGTAGAATGAGGTTTACCGCCGTTGACAAAACTGCCGAGTTCTGTCGACATTATGTCGACAGAATTTGGCGGTAGTGTAGCTGCAGGTATAGTTTTGTCGACAAAACCCTGTAGTCTAGACACACTCCAAGAAGGCACTCAAATGTTTATGGAGTTTGGACAAAGCACCACAAAGCAAAGACCGTCCACGATTTTCTTTGACTCCTTCGGTAGGAATCAAAGGAAGGGATTTGCATAACTGGACACGGCCGGACAGAAGACACGCATGTGACTGATTATAATTGCTTATGGTCTAGCTAGAGAACAATGGTCACGAGGACAGGAATCGGGAGACACTCGTCCATGCAGAGCTCCTCCCGCGGAGGGACCACAGGCCAGTCATGTTGGGCACATCTTCACTGCTGTCGGGGGGAAGGGTCACTCTGCTCGAACCAGCTTACCGACCTAGCAGTGTGACTAGAGCACGCCAGCCACCCAAGTGCGTAGCTCGGATCTGTGAGGGGATTCTACCGCCAGAGCGTTGTGTGAGCTAACTCCACAGAGCTAGTCTGAGGAGGTCTACTCCCCGCTGGGAGCCACACCGTTCCACTGCAGGGTAGAAATAACCTTAGTCACACCGTCCCTCAGTTTCCCACCGGTAAAATGGGGACAAGAGCACTGAGGTACTTCACAGGGGCGGGGCACAGAGCAATACATTTAGACCATGAGGGGCTCACCTTCTGAGGTGATGGGGGCCAGTCACGGGAGCTGGTGTCGGGGAAGATTGAACACCGTTGATCATCGATCGAGATAGCTCATCGAATAACGGTTTCATACTGAAGTGCCACAGGTTCTCCGATATTTAAGTACTGGTGGTTGAACGCCCATGCTGGTCACATCATCCATCCTCTCTGCAAACTCTGGAGTTGCCAACTTTCTCCATGAAAAACACCAAATACCTTTGCCTTGCTCCGCCCCTTTCTCAAGGCCCCACCCCTGCCCCGCCCCTTCTCTGGGGAGCCACCCCCTCTCACAGCATCCTGCCTCCGTCGCTCATCTCCCCCGCTCTTGCTCACACACTTATTTTCACCAGGGATACTGACATTGAAATGCTGAGGGAGATTAGAGAGGCTACCAAAACAAAGAACTCTATAATAATGGGGGATTTTAATTACCCCCATATTGACTGGATACATGTCACCTCAGGAAGAGAAGCGGACATAAAATTTCTCAATGGCTTAAATGACTGCTTCTTGGAGCAGCTGGTGCAGGAACCCACAAGGAGAGGCAATTCTCGATCTAGTCCTGAGTGGAGCGCAGGATCAGGTCCAGGAAATAACCGTTACAGGACCGCTTGGGAATAGTGACCATAATATAATAACATTCAACATTCCTGTGGTGGGAAGAACACCTCAGCAGACCAGCACCCTGGCATTTAATTTCAAAAAGGGAATTACACAAAAATGAGGAGGTTAGTTAAACAGAAATTAAAAGGCACAGTGACTAGAGCCAAATCCCTGCAAGCTGCATGGAAACTTTTAAAGACACCATAATAGAGGCCCAACTTAAATGTATACCCCAATTTAAAAACATAGCAAGAGACCTAAAAGAGTCACCGTGGCTTAACCACCATGTAAAAGAAGCAGTGAGGGACAAAAGGTATCTTTTAAGAAGTGGAAGTCCAATCCTAGTGAGATAAATAGAAAGGAACATAAACACTGTCAAATCAAGTGTAAAAATGTAATAAGAAAAGCAAAAAGATTTTGAGGAACAGCTAGCCAAAAACTCAAAAAGAAATAACAAAATGTTTTTAAGTACATTAGAAGCAGGAAGCCTGCTAAAAACCTGTGGGTCCCTAGACGATCGAACTATAAAAGGCGCAATCAAGGACGATAAAGCCATTGCGGAGAAACTAAATGATTTCTTTGCTTCAGTCTTCACGGCTGAGGACGTTGGGGAGATTCCCAAATCTGCACGGTCCTTTGTGAGTAATGAATCTGAGGAACTGTCCCGGATTGAAGTGTCATTAGAGGAGGTTTTGGAACAAATAGAAAAACTTAATGTTAACAAATCTCCGGGACCGGATGGCATTCATCCAAGGGTTCTAAAAGAACTCAAATGGGAAATTGCTGAACTATTATCTGTGGTTTGTAACCTATCCCTTAAATCGGCTTCCGTACCTAATGACTGGAAGGTAGCCAATGTGACACCAATATTTAAAAAGGGCTCTAGAGGCGATCCGGGCAATTACAGACCGGTAAGTCTAACTTCAGTACCGGGCAAATTAGTCAAAACAATAGTAAAGAATAAAATTGTGAAGCATGTAGAAGAACATAATTTGTTGGACAAAAGTCAACATGGGTTCTGTAAAGGGAAATCCTGTCTTACTAATCTATTAGAGTTCTTTGAAGGGGTTAACAAACATGCGGACAAGGGGGATCCAGTAGATATAGTATACTTAGATTTCCAGAAAGCCTTTGACAAGGTCCTCACCAAAGGCTCTTGTGTAAATTACATGGCCATGGGATAAGAGGGAAGGTCCTTTCTTGGATTGAGAACTGGTTAAAAGACAGGAAACAAAGGGTAGGAATAAATGGTAAATTTTCAGAATGGAGAGGGGTAACTAGTGGTGTCCCCAAGGGTCAGTCCTAGGACCAATCCTGTTCAACTTATTCATAAATGATCTGGAGAAAGGGGTAAGCAGTGAGGTGGTAAAGTTTATGGATGATACCAAACTGTTTAGGATAGTCAAGACAGAAGCAGACTGTAAGGGACTCCAAGAAGATCTCACCAAACTGAGTGATTGGGCAACAAAATGGCAAATGAAATTTAATGTGGATAAGTGTAAAGTAATGCACATTGGGAAAAATAACCCCAACTATACGTACAGTATGATGGGGGCTAATTTGGCTACGACAAATCAGGAAAGAGATCTTGGAGTTATCGTGGACAGTTCTCTGAAAACTTCCACACATGTGCAGCGGCGGTCAAAAAGGCAAATAGGATGCTAGGTATTATTAAGAAAGGGATAGAAAATAAGACCCGGAATATCTTACTGCCCTGTATAAAACTATGGTACGCCCACATCTTGAATACTGTGTACAGATGTGGTCTCTCACCTCAAAAAGATATTTTGGCCTTGGAAAGGGTTCAGAAAAGGGCAACTAAAATGATTAGGGGTTTGGAACGGGTCCCATATGAGGAGAGGTTAAAGCGACTGGGACTTTTCAGTTTAGAAAAGAGGAGACTGAGGGGATATGATAGAGGTGTATAAAATCATGAGTGGTGTGGAGAGGGCCAATAAAGAAAAGTTATTTATTAGTTCCTAAATAGAAGAACTAGAGGACACCAAATGAAATTAATGGGTAGCAGGTTTAAAACTAATAAAAGAAAGTTCTTCTTCACACAGCGTGTAGTCAGCATGTGGAACTCCTTGCCAGAGGAGGCTGTGAAGGCTAGGACTATAACAGAGTTTAAAGAGAAGCTAGATAATTTCATGGAGGTTAGGTCCATAAAAGGCTATTAGCCAGGGGATAAAATGGTGTCCTTGGCCTCTGTTTGACAGAGGCTGGAGGGGGATGGCAGGAGACAAATCGCTTGATCATTGTCTTCGGTCCACCCCCCCTCTGGGGCACCTGGTGCTGGCCACTGTCGGCAGACAGGATACTGGGCTAGATGGACCTTGGTCTGACCCGGTACGGCCGTTCTTATGTTCTTATGTTCTAGGCTGGGGTGAAGGTTGGGGTGTGGGGGGGGATGAAGGTGGGGTGCAGGCTCTGGTGTGGAGCTGGGGATGAGGAATTAAAGGGGCTGGTCTGACCAAGCTGGGCTGTGATGTTCAACTCTGCACTCCACCACAGCTGGGCTAGTCCCCAGAATCATTCCACCTGGGGAACGCAGAGCAAAGCAGGGCCACTGGACCAGGAGACAGAGCCCCTCACGCTTTCTGATTGTACTTCAACCAGATTCCCAGGGCTCCTTTTGCGCCGTCCCTACGCTTTTTCGTACCTGCAGGGGCAGTAACAATCTCCTGCCAACTTAGCATTGGCACCGACAGAGCAAGAACACACCGCATGTGGCACTATGGGCAACAGCAGTTCATTCAGGCAAATGCGCTCACCTTTCCCCAGTAGAGGGACCGGAGAGCTCCAACCATCTACGCCTTCTCATTAATTATTATTGTTGCAGTAGCTTGTACAGGCCTCTGTCGGCTGAGGCCCCACAGTGCCAGGGACCGTACAAACATGTGGTGATCATCCTCGAGCCAAAGCATTTACCCGCCTTTGGACCCACATGCCAGACCTAAAATGGAGACCCACCCTGATTCCGCTCCTCAAATCCCCATTCATCCACAGGGTTGTCAGCCTTTCCTGGGAGGTTCGGTGCTTGGTTCTGAGAACCCTTTTGTAGCCAGTAACAAAATATCAAGATTATTTAGGATGCAGGTGTGGAATAGCCATAGTATTTAATTAATATGGCAACACCGGTCTGAGAGACACTGAGCCGCGCAAGGCCGGAGCCCCGAAATAGCTGGGCATGACTCGTTCACCGAGCAATGACCCTGTACCTGTAGAACTGCAAGATTACGGTAAACATTGTGGGAATTGCTGATGTGACCGAAAATATGTCACCATGCATCAGTTAATCCCACATGACGACCAGCGGTAGTATCTTGGGGCCTTCAAAACTGACCACAAGTTGCTATGGTAACCATTTGTGGTAAGGAACTAGTGAGATAGTCTATGAACAATGGGGCACCCCGACATTAATGGGCTTTGAAAATTCGGAACCCTAATGCTCATGTATGCGCCTGGGTGGTCATAAGTGTGATTCAGATCAAGAAGCGTTGCTTGGACCGTGTGCTGGAAGGGAAAACACGGGGAAATCCCTGGACGACTATCACCGGCGACAAAGAACGTGATGATGAGGAAGATAATGCCTAACACTCCAGAGATGCGAGCGTTGCACATCATAAGCACTTTGCACTCTGCCTGATGTCCTATTTCACCGTTTGTGGGATTGTTTATCTGCTTGGTGGATTTGTTAATAACGGAACATGGGAGGCCCTCCTCCGAGCCATGCTTCTCAATGCCACAGCTGAAATAATTTATTTAACATGAACCAAACAACGTATTTCCCTAATCTCATTCTTCTAAACGGCAGGACCAGTTTAGCTGAAATGATCCCCACATTTTTCACCAGAGGCAGACATCTGATACGGAAAATTTCACCCCGGACTGGTAAACTTTGGCTAAATTAAAAGACACTGAAAATAGGGTCGTAGAATGGGAAGTGTTGGGCAGCCAACCTGGCTTTGCATGTAATAATGTTCCATCTACTATTAAAAGTTCAACTGGTTTTTTATGACATGCATTAGAGTTGCATTCAGAAGCCACAGCTGAGATTAGGTCCCATAATGGTAAGCATTATAGAAACACAAAGCAAAATACGCTCCCCGATGCAAAAACCCTACAATCTAAAGAGACAAGACCAACACAGAATCATAGAAAACTAGAACTAGAAGGGACCTCGAGAGGTCACCAAGTCCAGTCCCCTGCCCTCACAGCAGGACCAAGCACCATCTAGACCATCCCTGACAGGTGTCTGTCTAACCTGCTCTTACATATCTCCAGTGATGGAGATTCCACAACCTCCCTGGGCAATTTATTCCACTGTTTCACCACCCTGACAGGAAGGAAGTTTTTCCTAATGTCCAACCTAAACCTCCCTTGCTGCAATTTAAGCCCATTGCTGCTTGTCCTATCCTCAGAGGCCAAGGAGAACAATTTTTCTCCCTCACCCTTGCAACACCCTGAACACAGGGTGGGAGAAAAATGGGATTATCTTTGTTTTTCTGGGGGAGAAACTGTGACTAAGAGAAACTAGTTGACACTCCCGATGTTGCACCCCTCGTCTGAACAGAGCAAGGAATAAAGCCCTGATCTGAAAGGCCAGTCGAGCGTCTTCAATACAACACGAGCATTATGTTGGACGGCCACTCCGCCCCCTCCCCTGCCAAGCAAGCCAGACTACGGCCAGAAGGCAGATACAATTTTATTCCGAACACTCCTGTAGTTCCCTTACAAAATTACAATGTGCTGGTTTTGGCAACCAGAGCCCAGGCTGGCTTTTTCCTTTTCAGCTGCTCGGTGTGCCCCTCTTTGCTGCTGTCAGGGAAATTCATTCGCACACGCACCCACCCTTCCTAGCACCCTCCCATTGATTATCTGACAAATACGAAGAAAGGGAAAGCTGTATGCAAGGGATTAATGGCTGAGGAGATTTATTTTCTGAGCTCTTGTTTGCTTTGATTGTAATTTGACCATACAAACTCCAAAGGCAGCAAAACTGGGTGATTTGCATAAGAATGTCATTCTTTTAGGAAAGAACCAATTACAAAGCAAAATACCGTGTGTGGGGGAGGGAGGAGGTGGAGGGCAGGCGGGGGAGGGAAGGAGTGGACATGGGGAAAGCTAGAACAAACGACTAAACGGGGCAGTCGTTACATACGGATCTAAATGCAGGGGGAGGGAGAGGGAAGAAAGAAAAGGTGATGTATGAGGAGAACAGTGCGGATGCTACTGCTCTATCAGGCAAAGGGTAGGCACACTGAGTAATAAAGCGAAGCACTGATATTTGTCTCTAGTCCTGGAATTTTTGGAAGAACAGGGCTTTACAAGTGAACCTGGCCGCATAAATCTGGTTAGGAGCTGGATTTTTTTATGTGTTTGTTGCATGATTATCTGCGGTTCATCCATGATCCATGTATGCCAGGCCCTTCCAAACCAGGCCATGGTCGCTGGGGCAGCAAGGAGAACCTCTCTCGCCAGTGTTTCGCAACACAGCGTCTCCTCCCAAGCTGGAGACGGGAAAGATGCCCCGAGCCCATCCGTGCAAGGTCTCTTCCGTGGGATAAGCCAAGAGAGCCACCAGAGGGTCCATTGAGTCGTGAGCCTGAGACATATCCCCACACCTCAGCCCCCTTTGGGAACACCCACACATGAGGGGGAGACGGGCACCTGTTCCCACGTTTCTGAGAGACTGGGCGCAGACAGAGGGGGCCTGAGGCACTTTGGGCCTGAGGCAACATCCCCGGAAGTCAATGGAAAAAAGTCTTCCATAGGTTTTCAGTGAGCTTTGGGTCCGGCCCTGAGAGAAGGGACGACCTGGGGTGCATCACTTGATGCTTACCCATTTCTGTTCATTCCCTCTGGGGCACTTGGTATTGGCCACTGTCGGCAGACAGGGCACAGGGCTGGATGGGCCTTCGGTCTGAGCCAATCTGGCCGCTTTGATGTTCTCATGTTCAAATTCTGCAACCTCCATTTCCACTTAGTTTCTGAAGGTGGTTTCTTAAACCAGATCTTCTGCCCCAACAGAAGAGCGTCCCCTGGTCCACACACTGCAGACCAGCCAAGAACCAGCGAGAAGCTTCTGTCAGGTGGGGCTGGCTTCTCTCTTTCCTTGGGTCTGGCCTTTACATAATAGGGTACAACTTCTAAAAAGGAAGGACGGATCTTTGTTGGCCAACCATGCCCCTTGGGCAACATCCTTCTTCCCAGGAGAAAGCAAGGGGATGTCCCTTTACCTTTTTTTTTTTTTTTTTGGTGCATGGAGTCATGTTTCTTGCAGCTCGTTTGCACACAGAACATTGGCGCCTTTGCCAGCTGTCACGAGGGAGGGTCTCTCCTGCACCGTGTGTAACACCATGAGGTCGTTCTGATGCCACGGCCCAGGGGATTAGAATAAATCTTGCCCGATTAGGCGGAGGTGGCGCTAAACAATCAGGAGCTTGGGCAAACCGTGAGGAGCAACTCTGAATGATACAAAGCTGTCTTTCCACCCTCCTTCCTCGCCCCATCCCCAGACGTTTGCTGCTGGCATCGCGCCTCCAGCCACCGTGTCAGCTGGCCTGGCAAGATAGGTGAGAGCTTTTCAGGATGGTTCCCCGGCCCTGAACAAAAGAGAAGCCAATGTTCTCAGTCTCACGAGGCGGAACATGAGGGCGGCAAGAGAAATAAGCCCTTGCAGATGTCAGCTACAAGCGAGAGGCCGGTCTTAGAGCCTGTTTGGAACTCAGTGCGGATAGGAGAGGACCTCCCAAGGCAGGGTGGGGAACGTCAGGCCCGGGGGCTGGATGTGGCCCCTAGCTTGCCTGGATCTGGCCCCCAAGGCTCAAGGCTCCCCCTGCTAACATTGAGGAGTCCACGCTGGTGCTCCAGCCCCCTACCGCCTCACCATGAGGCTGGATCACACAAAATCTACCAGCCTGGGCTTCCCTAGGCTCTGGTGTGTGAGGAGAATGTGAAGAGTGTCTTTCTCCTCCTCAGTCAGGGGCCACGGTGGTAAGAGGTCTGGGTTGGGGGGGGTGTTTTATTTTATTTTTATTATTTTGCTTTCACTCGTGTGCAGCCTCCAACTGATTTTTCTGTGGGTAGGCTTGCCAGGTGTCTGGGTTTCACCCGGACTGTCTGTTATTCGGGTCCCCCGTCCGGTAAAAATAACAGAAAATACCGGACATGTGAAATGTCCAGTATTTCCTGTTTCGCTTGGACAGAAGCCCAGTGGAGACAATTTTCCCCTGCCACGTCTGGCAGGGGTTGGGGAGTGAGGAGCACAGGGCCATTTAAAGGCGCAGTGCCCTTTTTCTTTTTCTTTTTTTTTTTTTGCTTAACAACTTTGGTCTCCCCTCTTTTTTTCCTCAACAGAATTTTTTCCCGGTGTTTTTTCTTGGGGGGGGAGGGGCGGGTATTCGGTATTTTTTGTTAAAACATCTGTGGGTCAGCAGCCCGCAACCCCAAAAAGGTCCCCGGACGCTTGTCCTAAGGTGTGCAGGAATATTAACACCTCTGGGGAAAAGGCAAAGTCTGCCGCTTATCACAGGTCCCCCTTTCTTCAGGCTAAACCTCTCCGGCTTCATTTGTGTCCCTGTCTGTTGACAGTATATTAACCTCCGGGCGAAATGACAGGCCCCAGCACCCTCCCAGTGGCCTCTATTCTGTCGACAGCAACTGCTAACTACTCCAGCGGGCAATGTGATTTATTCAGCACATTGCTAATGTCAGATGACAAGGGGACCCCTATCTGGAAACAGAGGGGGCCCTCGGCAAGCGGCTGGCATGAGTTCATTAGGAACCGACGCAGCCAAAATAAAGCCTCCATTGAGAGTATGTGAGCAGTGACTTTCATACAAAATGGATCACAGAAAGCTTCTATTAATGTGATAACACACACAATGAGCAGTAAACAAAACAATCAAAATGTGTCTTGAAAACCAACGAGGAGGCTGGCGGCCAGACAGAGGGGAATTACGTCGCCATGAAGGTGTCGCATGCAAGAAAGGGACCGTTATTTCTCCCCAATGACTTTTTGAAAACCGGTAACATAGGGAACACTGCAGTCGTTAGCACAGCGGCTGGGGGTCCTAATGGGTCACCCCGGCATTCAATGTTAGGGCACGTGTGGCTTGAGCTTGATGGTCTGGTCCCATCCCCAGTGGGTAGTTGTCCATGGATCATCACCCACGCCGCAGTCTGGTTGAATTCTACAGCCTCGTCTGCGTCAACATCTGCCCCTCTTATTATTAATATTAGGCACAGACCCAGTGGCCTCTGCCAAGTTACTAAGTGTTATAGACACACAATAAGACACCGTGTTTGCCTCCCAAAGACTGTACAGCCAAAGCAGAGAAGGCAAAAGTGCTTGTATACCTGTTTCGCTGAGGGCTTGTCTTCTCTTACTGGGAGATCAGCACTGAGATGATCGATCTCCCAGGGTTCAATTTAGTGGGTCTAGTAAGGACCCACTAAATTAATCTCTGATGGAACCCCCATCGACCCCGCTACTCCACAGGATCGTAAGGAATAAGGGAAATTGACAGGAGAATTTCTCCAATCGACCTCCCGCAGTGAGGAGCTGTGTATCTTAGGCATAGTGTGTAGACCTGGCCTGAGAAATGAAGTAATTTACCAAGTCCACGCAGGACCCGGTGATGCCAGGTAAGATCGAACGCTGTTTTGCAGGCTAGTGGCCCAGGCCCCTTAAGGACAGCCGCTCGGCACTGCAAGACACACATCAGTACTACCATCGCCGCTTGCCTTCTGTCTCATAGGGTGTGTCTAGACTACAGGGATTTTTCAAAAAAAGTGGCCTTTATTTGAAAAATCTTTACCTGCGTCTAGACTGCTGCCGTGTTCTTTCAAAAGTAAATTGAAACAACGCGGCAGTTTTTTCGACCGCGGAAAAACTCGTTCTACGAGGAAGAACGCCTTTTTTCCAAAGAGCTCTTTCGAAAAACGGCGCTATGTAATGCAAACTGTGCTTTTTCAAAAAAGAGCATCCAGACTGCCTGGGTGCTCTCTTTCCAAAAAGCGGCTTGCTTTTTCGAAAGTGCTGATTGTAGTCTAGCCGCTCTTTTTCGAAAGAGGCTTGTAGTCTGGACGTAGCCGTAGAGTACACAGGTGGCGCTGATTGGACCTCCTGGTGTAAACCCTTCTGCTCCCGGACCCATGTAAATCTCATGAGAGGTGCCCTGGAGGACACACACGTCAGCTGTCCTGCAGTAGAGCGTGTTATTCAGTCCTGACTGCGAACACAGCGATCACTGGGTGGAGACCTTGGGCCCCAACTCAACAGGAGAAACAATTGGCTGCCGGCCCCCTGTTTTCATGTGAGACACGATGGGTGGTCAGCAAAATGCTGCGATTGGACAGGAGAGAAGGCCCATGGCTGGTATTCCCAGGGAGTGGAAACAGCACAGCTCGTTGTTTGGTTTCTACAACCCAAGAGAATTCCCCGTTGGCTGGTGGGACTTGAGGCTGCTGTGTGGGGCTTAGCTAAGCCTAACACTGTTGTCACCCGGCTGTCGGCCTGCCAACGCTAACCCATTGCAGTCCTGGGGCATGTCATCTCAACTCCCCTGTCTTGATCAAATCGCCAGGCCTCGTCACTGCTCTTTCCCCCTCCCTTGAAGGCCGCGCTCACGTTTGTTCACTCTACAATCCTTAAATACGAGTGTCCTGCCACATCATCCTTTGTCACCAACTTCCCCATTCACACGTAAGAGCAAAGTGTGTTTGGCCAGGGTAGGAAACAAAGAGAAATTCACAAACAAAATTAATGCCACCAGATTAATCACCATGGGAATATCTTAAAAGAACATTTCAGCCACTCAGAAGTTTGGAATTGGCAGATTAAAGGATGCCTGTACAACCTTAATTCATCCCTTTCATGTATGTTTTATGCTTTAGAGCAGAGTAAACTTTTTGTCCAAACTTTTTTTCTTTGCTGAAAAATTTGGGTTCAACAACACAGTGCATGAATTCATGTGGGAATCATCAATTTTTTTTTAGACAAAAAACGTTCCAGGCTAACGTTTTGACATGAAAAGGTTGGATTTTTTTTCCAAAATGATTTCTCATTTCAAATTTTACTTCTACAGGTTGAAACTCTCTAGTCCGGCACTGGTCTGGCAACATCTATAGTCTAGCATGATTTTATTTAGCCGGTGGCCCACTTATCATGGGTGTGGCCCAAGGGCACTAGACTAGAGAGGTTCAACCTATATTTTTTGAAAAGGTAAATCCTCTTCAAACTGCTACAAATTCTACCCAAAATGACTTTTGTTTTACTTGGCTTTTGGGGCTTGTTAATTTTTTTTTTCTTGGAGAATCAGGGTTTCTTTTTTTGTTATGCCAGAAAAAAAATAGAGAAAAGAAGCATTTGGGGTCAATTGAAAACAATTTGTTTTTCAATTCAGACAGCAAACTAAAAACAAAAATCAGTTATTTGCGCAGCGCTAATGATGAGACAGCCTTAATTACATGGTCACATGCAATTTTTTGCATAGACAACCTTAATTCTGGCTTTGTCTAGTTTTGAGTACTGGACTATGCAACCTTAATCATGTTCTTTTCACTCCTTTTTTTTTTTTTATATTGCTCACTCTATAGAATTCGTCCTGGCCTCTCTTATTTGTCTCCTAACGACACGTTTCCATGGGAGAGGTTTTCCACGTCCTGGAATCCCTTTCCCCATCCTTCTCTAGGCCCTTCCAATTTTGCAATAGATTTTAACAATGAGATGAACGAAACTGAGCACAGCCCACCAAATGTAGCTTCCGTATTACTCTCCGTGCTGTTCCTTACGCATCCTAACGTTGTTCTGGCTTTTTGACTCCATCTGCACACCGAGCAGAGGGCTTCATGGAACTAGCTACAGAGATGCCCAAATTTCCACAAAACCAATGCCCGCAATTCCCTCTGTCAGCAGAGAGGTTCCTAGATCACTCTGCTACTGGGAGATGAAGGTCTTTTACAAATTCTACTACTGGGCTACCTCTCAGCTGGTAACCTGCTCGTATGCTGGACCCTCTGAAGGAGCACACGTAGGCTGTGGACAATACTCAGGGTACTGGAAAGACAAGGTGGCTGAGAAATCTCAGAGGGGTCACCAAGTGAGTCTGTATCTGCAAAAACATTGAGGAGTCCTGTGGCACGTTAGGGACTCACAGATTTATCAGGTCTAAGTGTTCGTGGGGAAAACCCACTGTATCATATGTATTGGAGTGGAAGTGACAGAAGCAGGGGTATATACAAGGAAGAAGTTACTTGTGTTAATGAAGCTAATCAAGTGGGTTATCCACAGTGTTCAGAGTGGAGATGTGAATATCAAGAGAGGGGGAAATTGCCTTTGTAGTGCGTTAACCAGTTGAGATCCTTTTTCGATCCTAAACTGATCATGTTGAATTTGGAATTGGGGTTTGAAGTTCTTTTATAGGACCAACTTCTGCAGGTGAAAGAGACATGCTTTCAAGCTGCAAGACTGGAAGAAGAAATATGTCTGAGCATGGAAGTGTATCTTTTGCACCACCAAACACTGGTCTGATAAAAGCTATTACCTCACTCACTTACACACCTAGAGTTTCTAATATCCTGGGACCAGAAGAATTATAGCAACACTGGAAACAATTGGGAGGCTGGACTGCTTCTCTGTGACAGGAAGTCTGGGGTGGGCTAAGCGTGTGACTGAGAGCAAGTGACACCTGTATTCTGGTGCTTGATCGGAGACTGAGTCTCACTGCAGATGCTTTTTAGACTTAGCCTTCCTGCCTCAGTTTCCCAACCTCTAAAATGGGGACAGTCATAACTCATAGGAGTGTTGTGGTAACTGACATTGGTAAAACACCCCTGCATGAATGGGGAAATTCACCTGAATGCACAAAGAGGTGTCCAGTATTCCATTTTCATTCCTGTCTCTCCCGCAAGAAGACTGGATTATACAGAGAGCTGCCTCTGAAAACCCCTTTTTTATTATCAACAGTCCTGTCCAACTCACACCGCCGGGTCCCCCTTCTCCAGGAGGGGACCTGGGGAACAGCCCTTCCTTTCTATAAAATGCCATTTAAAAAAATCATTCCATCAACACGAAAAGCGAGGCATTCCAAAGTCAGGAAATGCCCTTGCAACCTTAACTCTGCCCCTTTGCATGCATGTATCACAACTAGATTGGGAGCTCTTTGGGGCAGGGAAGCTCTGTGTTATATCATGTCTATTACAATAGGGCCTTGTTCTCCGTTAGGTACTACGGTAACACATAATAAGGTCTATAATTCTACGGCAGCATGGGATTTTCCTTTGTTCACTTGATCTTTTTCACAAGGATCAATGAATGAGGTAGCTGTTCAATATATATTTGTACCCTCCCTGTTCAGTAAGCCCTTGCCTCGTTCACTGCAAGCCATCCAGCTAATGAAACAGATTTTATACTGAATATTTTCAAGCGGTAACCTTATGTACTTTCCCTGTGCTCAGCGCTAATGAAGCTAATAGCACGCTTTCATCAGTGTTCCTTTATATTACATAGTCCATTCATATGCTGAGGGGCATCTTCTATAATGAAAACTATGAAATAGTCATGATAGATATGCTAAGTACTGATGTAACTCAATACTGACTTTAATTGTTGATTCCTCTAGTAATAAAACATGATAGATGGAGAAGACCTCAGAGCTACAGGGTTTCCCCTCACCGCCCCCACAAGCTTTCTATAAACCTGAAACATTCAGAACCAATACAGGGAAATACATTTTTCATGCAATGTGCAATTAGCCTGCGTAACTCATTGCCATGGGAAGTAATTCAGGCAAAGAACAAAGTGAGATTCACAAAGGCGTTGGGCATTTAATCAGAATCTACAGCGTTATAATAGCTAATACTTTAAAATAAATTTGGAAGGGATATTAAACCTCCGGCTTCAAGGTCGAAGCCAATCTCTGGCTATTAGAGACCGAGATGAGACGTAATGTGGGGGGACAGATTGGCCCATCACGGCCTAGTGAGCACAGGGCTGGTGGGAGTCTTTGCCGGGCTCTGGGGGGAGCTGGCTCCGGGCCCTCAGGAAGAGGCGGGGCCTCTAGCAGAAGGGGCGGGGTTAGGGCTAGCTTCCCCCAGCCAGCCCTTAAAAGCCACTGGATGCTCTGGCGGTGATTTAAAGGGCCCAGGGTATCAGCTGCTGAGGTAACAGCAGCTGTCGCCCAGAGCTCCACGCCATTTTAAATCACCAGGCCCTGAGGCAGGTGCCCCCTTTACTTCCTCTCTCATCCTGTCGGCAGCCCCGATGGTGTGGTATTCCTTCCTCTGGAGCCTCTGGTGCTGGCCCTGCCTGAGAGGAGGTACTAGGGTAAATGGACCTCAGGGCTCATACAGAGCCCTACAGGTCACATTTTCCTCAGAAAAGAAGCACATAGCAGGCTACATCGGCTTCATTTACCCGTCTCTAACGGAGCCATTGGCACACTCATTGCTCTGCCTTTATAACAACTTAAAATGTCATGTTAGAACTGCCACTCAGAAGGAGACACGCTGGTGTGTAGACCTGCATCTGTAAAAGGCTCTTCTCCTGACCATGCACCTGGTGGTTGAAATTTTAGCATTGAAACTATTTTTCGGCTGCAACAAATGTTGTTTTTTCCTGTGGGAGGGGATACAAGTTATTTTGTTTTCTTGTGGGTTTTTTTCCCCCAAAAATATTACATGTAATCAAAATGTTCCATATTTTTCAATGAAAAATATTTTGATTTCCAGTAAATTTTCCAGATTTAGGATTTACCAAAAACCGTGCGTTTTTAAAAAAACTAAACATGCTTTTCAAAAAACAAACCAATGTTGCTTTGTTTTGGTGGGTTGGGTTTTTTTCAGAACATATTACATTTAATCAAAATTGTCCATATTTTCAATGAAAAATATTTTGGTTTCCAGTAAATTTTCCAGATTTGGGATTTACCAAAAACTGTATTTTTAAAACACTAAACATGCTTTTCAAAAACCAAAACACTATTGCTTTTTTTTGGTGGAGGGTTTTTTTTCCCCAAAAATGTTACATTTAATCAAAATCTTCCATATTTTCAATGAAAAATATTTTGGTTTCCAGAAAATTTTCCAGATTTGGGATTTACCAAAAAAAGTGTTTTTAAAAAAAACTAAGCATGCTTTTCAAAAAACAAAACAACGTGGGGAATGGGTTCTAAGCTGATTTAGGTGGGAGAAGGGATATTGAAGAAAATAACTGTCGTCCCCCCCAAAAAATGACTGGCATCTTTGGATCAGATCAACTCAGCAGGCTGGGCTCTTGTGGAAACCTGGCCCCAGCTGTCTGTCTTTGCAATAATAAACTCTGTAGGCTGACATCACCGATGCCTCTCTCCACTTAGAGCTGATGTAACTTGTCACCTTGGTAAACCAATATGCTCTGACTGTTTTGTGCCAAGCCAGCAATGCAAAGCAGGCTTAGACCCAGGTTCCCAGGTTTCAATCACTCAGCCCTCAGACAGCTGGATTATAGCAGTGAACGCCACCCATTACTGGTTCCGATGGCATCTTAACCGGGAGTAACAACAGAGGTGCCGACTCGCACGATACTGTCTCAAATCCTCTAGATTTTCCTTTACTCCCAGTGCCTGGGCTCATGCAATTACATACGAATATTTACGTCCAATCGATAACAAGTTTCGCGTTGTCCTGGATGTGGGAAAGAGCTCGAAAATACAACGCAGGTGCCCCCTAAAATTCAGAAACCAAACAGGCCAATATAAGGAACACAATCTGTATTGCCCATGATGGGGGGAGGACTCGTGACTTTGGACCTTTGGGGGCTGTCTGTACTGCGTGCTGGTGAATCAAGCCACAAGGTGTCACCCGAAACGTCTCCTGTACCAGTCCAAAGGCCATTCACTAATGGCATGCTGGGAAATGTTCCTTTCAAGGAGCCACAAGCCCATAGTCCCCCTTTTCCTTGCGTCTCCCCCTCTTCTTCCCCCTCCAGTTGGGCGCTTAGCAAGACATGTCTTGGCCCTCTCCCTACTTTCCGTCCCTAATGGAAATTTGAATAGAGCAACATTGCCACCTAGTGGCCAAGGGGGGTAACAGCCCCCCCCCCCAATTGCACCAGTGGTGCCAAAAGCCCACTGGCTTGTGGGAGTGTCCTGCAGCCAGAACCTTTCCCCACTGCCTGCCCCAGGCTGGAGCCTTTGACTGCAGCATAACCCTCCATATGCAGTGCCCATACTGCACACGCTACAGGCCAGCACAGATATAGCGGGCGGGGAAAGAGGTAAAAGCAGAGTCAATGGCTAGCAGGGTTACCAGATGGTTTAAAAAAAATACTGGACACACTTAATCTCAAATGGGGGTGGGGGGAGACCAGCCGGGATGGGAGCAGGGGGAGCGGGGCTGGCCGGAGGAGATCGGGGCGGAGCGAGGGTTGGGGGGAGAATCGGCCAGCAGGAAGCAGGGCTGGCTGGAAGGGGATCGGGGGGAACGGGGCTGGCTGGACGGGGAGTGGGGGGGCGGAACCGGCCGGCAGGGAGTGGGGCTGGCCCAGGCGCACGCAGATCCCGGGGTGCTGCTCGTCACGCACCCAGTCCCGGCGGGGCACACGGGCGAATCCGGCCCTGGGATTCCGTTCCGTTCCCGTCCCGGCCCCGTCCTCTCTACTGCATAGCTGCATACTGATACTCATGATAACAATAAAAACGTCATTAGAAAATACCAACATTTCTATGTCCGGTATTTTCTCAATTTGTTTCCCGGACAGAAAGCTCAAATACCAGACTGTCCGGTTCAAAACTGGACACCTGGCAACCCTAATGGACAGCCGCAAGCTGGATGTTAGTGCCACAATCATTTCGGTGTGTGTGGGGGAGATAGTTGAAAGGGGATTATCCCAGAAGTGTCCCAAAATAGCGCCGCTGTCTAGACACACCCCTAGCTAGTGCCTTCTTCCTTTATATTTCATACCTGTTCCCACCAGTATTCCCTAATATTGGCCATCCATGTGTGGAATAAAATGTGTTGTGTGCACCGGCACACATGCGAACGTGCACCACCAGTAGGAATACACGCTGTTGGCTGTGGGTGCTCGGTTAATCAGTTGGGTGGCCGCCCTAGCGCTCAATTTACAGGGAACCCTCCACCTTCTATGAAACCACTCAGTATTTCACTGTAAAACAGGGCTGTACATTCCTGGCAGCCCCCCAACAGCACACAAAGACTATCCCGAAAATGGGATACATTCGCTAGCCTCTAGCATCAGCGCCCCAGCTCACCTTCCACCTTTTTGAAACAAAAATTGTTGTGAAGATGGAGGGTTATGCCCACGTGCCACCCACGTCCCGCCGTCTGGGAACGCCCACCGGCACCTGCATGGTGGAAGCAGAAGCCATCCAAAGGCAGCGTGAATCCTCTTTTCCCACCACCAGTTTTCTACAATGACTCGCAGGGGTTGCCATGTTTCTAGGGTCGTAAGTTTGGCCAGTCATCTCATTTCTTTCCGCGTGTCATGGGAGGAATTACCGATAGCAACAGAACGCGAAGGCTCCCTGTCCGTGGAGGTGAACACGGCCGTGAGTGGTGGAGGGGAGAGTCACAAACCACAGGAAGCCAACACCGTGCGATTTTGGGGAGGGAGGAGCAGAATTTATGCAGCTGTTGTCCACTAGCATCGTTAAATATGCCCATGGCGGGCGCGTTGTTCCTATTGGAGATTGTATTTCCCAACCACGTTATTTGTACCCCTCGCAGCAATGGCAGGATGCCGTAAGCTGCTGTCACGGTCTGGTCTCTGCAGCTGCCCCCACCGTTCCTACACTACCATGACAACTCCTCCACGCAGTGTGGGGGAGGGAGACTGCGGCTCCACAGGCAGGGGACCCTTTGCACATGGGTTGTCCCCTTAAAGTGGAGAACGGGGACTCAGCTCTTTCGGTGGCATCTTTCCCCTGGATTCCCCAGGGAGACTGAGCTGAGCTGGCAGGAGCGGGCTCACAGTGGGTCTGAGGGCCAGGCACCTCGTGCCCACCGGGACTCTCAGAGACTCAAATGGAAACCTCCTGCAGCTGCGCAGCCTTCCACTCCCATGATGCACCCCGTCTCCCTTTGCAGCAGCCCTGGAGTCCCGGGTGCATCATGGGAGATGAGGTCCATCTGGACTGCCTGGCCCTTAAAAGAGAATGGGGGGGAGCGAGGTATCTGGACTACAACTCGCATAAGACATTGCAGCAGCGGAGGTGAACACAACTCACTGCCAAACTCACCCAAAGCATGACGGTTAGACTTTCTGAACCACGGTTTTTTCAGAAGTTTGTGTTCTTCTATTTTAAAATATTTCAAATTCTGCCCCCAATTCAGGATAAAAATCACGGTCAAAAATCGGCACGGGATGGACGTGCCAAAGTTGGCCACCCCCCTACACGAGAAGCTGCCCTCCCACACGAGCACTGCGTGTGGCACCTTTTCCATTCTCGTTTGCGCACTTGATCAGTCATCTCTCAATTAGCAGCCCTCACCACCCGCTGTAAAAAATAAAGGTCTGAGTCACTTCCCACACAAGCCCATAGGAACCCTGCCAGTGACCTCACCATCTCCTCAGGCTTGGAGGCCTAGTTTAGCCCAGCTACATCCCCCATAACTACAGCGGATTTCGGCCGGCTTCCTGCAGGCAGGCAGGGTGAGCTTTAAGTAGGGCGTTAGCCTGGCAGTGGAAAGACCAGGTTTGGATTCCCTGCTGTCCTACAGACTTCCCATGTGACCTTGGGCATGTCATTTAATCCATGGCCTCAGTTCTCCAGCTGCACAATGGGAAGAGCACAGGGCTGTTGGGAGGTCAAGCAACCTTACGGGTTGTGAGGTGTTCAGACGGAGGTCAAAGAAGTCCCGAGGGTGGAGAGAAAATCAGTTGGCCCAAAGTGGAGTCTGGCCCTCACAAATGCGGCCAAATTGCCGGAGTTCTGAAAATGAGTGTGTGTTTTCTCCTTGCTTACGTCTGTGTTTGTGGCTTCAAATTTCTCTCACTGTGCACGACAGTCCTTCCCTGGCTGGAATTTGAGTTTCTAAATTATTAAAATGTTATCGGGAGCATGCAGACTTGCTCCTCTTTGCTGCTGCTGAATAAACTGACGTATAATTCAATTTCAACCTCCCCACACACACACAAACAGTTTCTTTAGTACCACTTAGACATCACAAACAAGCCGATTCTCATTGATTCAAAAGTCTAGTCAGGCCGGGGGCTCTGTGTCTTCCTCACTGTATAACAGTAAATGCAGAGCTCTTTGTTTCTGGATTTATCTCCATAACAAATGATAAAAAATACGTATTTCCACTGAGGAAGGCTCTCATTGCTCATATACCGAACTAAACCTGAGACACGTTATTAATTACTGAAAGATTTACCCGGTGTTGCTCGGGTCCTGAACTCAATTAATTATTGTTTTTTGGAAATTAAAATGAAAGCGTCCGGGCTTCATTTGAATCGTTGCTCAGGGGCAGGGCTGGGGAGGTGGGGTTCAGGGTGCAGGCTGCCCCGGGGAGAGAGGACAACCCCAGCCCTCTCTCACCACAGCAGCTTGGGGCCAGGTGAGAAGCATCCTGACTCAGTCTGGACCATCTCATGGAATGTAGACTGGCCCACCGGGTCTCCTGATCCTTCGTAGGTAGCAGCAGGTCCTGCCACTTGCTGTCGGAGCAGGACACCAGGCCCAAGAAGTGCAGATGTTCTCTGGGTGTGGCAGAGAGGTGGACCAGCTGGATGCCGTGAGGCTGGCTCAGGTGGTGTCTCCAGGACGGACGTGGAAGCTCTGAGGGCTGAGGCCTGATGAGGAATTCCAGAAGGCATGGGGTGGGCACCTCCCTGAAACACCTGCTCGAGGAAAGCAGGAGATCCAGGAGGCAAGGTTGTCCTGGCCTTCTGGAGAACACACCAAAGGGTCCTCGGCATCCATCCAACCCCTCTGAAGCTACGTCTATACTACAAGTTTTCTCGGCAAAAAATATGCAAATGAGGGACTCATTTGCATGAGTCACGATCGCATGTGCATATTTTCTGCCGATCCTTTTTTGCGCTGGGGTTTTTGCGCAAAAAACAAGCAGCATAGACGTTTTCTTTTTGCGCAAAACCCCCTTTTTCCTGCAAGATCCTTACGTCACCTAAAGGGAGGTATACCGATCTTGCGGGGAAAGGGTTTTTTGCGCAAAAAGAAACCATTCACACTGCTTGTTTTGGCGCAAAAACCTCAGTGCAAAAACAGATCAGCACAAAATATGCAAATGAGATCCCAACTCATGCAAATGAGTCCCTCATTTGCATATTTTTTGCCAAGAAAACTCATAGTGTAGACATAGCCACACTGCAGCCCAGGAGGTCTGTGGCTAGTAGCACACGCCAGGAGCATCCTGAGATGTGCCCTCTGCTGCCTGAAAGTTGGATGGTTAGTAGTGAATGAGGAGGGAGGTTCCATGGACCACGTAGTTGAATCCTCCCTTGGGAACCGGATTGTACCCATGTCTCTGTCACGGCGTTCCCGTGTGACACCAGGCAGGTCATGTCAACCAAACTCTTCACGGGTGCTCACCCATTGCGTGTCCCTCATTTTGCGGGTACCCACGGAGACGGCCCCCGGGCCTGCTGTGCAGAGTACTCGCTGTGGTAACTCGGGTCAACCGGAGCTGTGCTTTGAACATAACAAGTGCCATAAAAATGCAAGGGACTCCAAATTGTCAGGCCTGGGGTGTTTCAAATTCGGCACTTTTCATCAGCACGTCTGACCATTGTCAGCTCACGCCGCAGAGGCACGTGAGGTTAGCCCCTAAGGTCGCAGGTTCAAGCCCTCCTCCTGCCGACCTGGGTTGGCTTCACACATGTAACACGTACTATAGCCGATGGAACTAGGCAAAGCATGTGAAAAATAGTGACTTTGGGGCAGAATTCCTGCCCCCCTCCACTCCTTCACCTCCTGGCCTACTGGACAGGCTGTCTACAACTGTTCTATTGTCCCCTCCTGCAAGCCACTGCTGAGTCCAGCCCATCTGCTGTCCTCACCAGAGCCTGCCAAGAGTTCTCCCACCCTCTGGAAACTGCTTGGTTAGAGAGCAAGCCCTGGAACGTGAAAGGCGCCTTGGGCCGCCTTCCTGTCAGTGCTGGAGCCAGGATGCAGTGCTCCGAAGCACCTCCAGAACTTGGTCCCACACGGAGCTTAGGGACAGAGGGGAAATGTCCATCAGACCGAGGACCCAATAGAAAATGACACAGCTGGATTGAGTGGACGAGGCAGTTCCTGGGGAAGACGAGGAAGACTGGCTCTTGCTCTGGATCTCAGTGCGCACTCCTCCATGAGAAAACCCTGTCGCACTCGATTGGCTAAAGAGACCGAGGTCAGACATTTAAGGGCAAGGGGGAAAAGTAAATCACAGAATCCTAGAACTGGCAGGGACCTCGAGAGGTCATTGAGTCCAGTCCCCTGCCCTCACGGTAGGACCAAGCACTGTCTAGATCCTCCCTGACAGGCGTCTGACCAACCTGCTCTAAAATATCTCCAGCAATGGAGATTCCACAACCCCCCCAGGCAATTTATTTCAGCGTTTAACCACCCTGACAGGTAGGAAGTTTTTCCTAATGTCCAACTTCAACCTCCCTTGCTGCAATTTAAGCCCATTGCTTCTTGTCCTGCCCTCAGTGGCCAAGGAGAACAAATTTCCCCCCTCCTCTCTGTGACACCCTTTTAGGTACCTGGAAATTGCTATCATGTCCCCTCTCAGGCTACGGCTACACTGCCTTTTTTTGCGGAAAAGGATATGCAAATCGTACTCGCATTTGCATATCTTCTTCCGATTCTTTTTGCGGAAGAGATTTTTCCAATAAAAAGCCCGGTGTAGATGGGGCCATTTGTCGGAAAAAAACCCTTTCGCAAGACCCTGTAAATCTCGATTTATGAGGAATAAGAAGTCTTGCGAAAGGGTTTTTTTTTTTTTCTGACAAATGTCCCCGTCCACACCGGGCTTTTTATCAGAAAAACCTCTTCTGCAAAAAGAATCAGAAGAAGATATGCAAATGCGAGTGCGATTTGCATACCCTCTTCCGCAAAAAACCGGCAGTGTAGCCATAGCCTCGGTCTTCTCTTTTCCAAACTAAACAAGCCCAGTTCCTTCAGCCTTCCCTCCTAGCTCATGTTCTCTAGACCTTTCCTCACTCTTGTTGCTCTTCTCTGGACCTTCTCCAGTTTCTCCACATCTTTCCTGAAATGTGGTGCCTGGAATTGACACATGACTCCAGCTGAGGCCTAATGAGCCTACCTGCAGGAGACTGGAACAAGGCAATCAAGCAAGAGCAAGGTGCATGCATTTAATAAATGTCTTGAATAAACTGACTGGAGCCCAGAGCCTCAACGTATCAGTTATCACACCTGGATACTGGCAAATCAGACCGGGAAGGGAAGTTAATTGTTAACCACATTTACCAGCCCACAGCGTCTAAATAGATTCACCCGTGTTCAAATACTGCCTACAAATTACAGTGCTTATGAAAGCTGACCGGGAGGCTATATTTGTTTTAATTGGGAATGGAAGCATCCAGATGGTTATTGTGTTACTGAGTAAATGTGACTTGATCAGAGTAACCCATCTTAGTTCTCCTCCTTCCCCATTGGCTGCCACTCAACTTCGCATCTCGCATTCTAAAATATGGGCCAAGAGTAGAGTTTGAACTTGGAATGTATATTCCTCACGTCAGATCCTTTTGAGCTAAAGGAGTAACTCCATTATCAGGCGCGGCAGCAGACTTTTAGCCCGCTATGCAAACCAGCCACTAGAGAGAGATAAAGAGCCATATGTGACAGGTGTATATTACAGAAATATTCAAGGCAGAGGCTGTATTGTTACCAGGGCCCGATTCAGGAGAGCACTCAAATCACGTTCTGAAGTGTTTTCCTCTAGTAGGGCTTAGAGCTACTCAAAAATACTGAAATCCCTTCCTGAAAAAGTGTGCATATTTTTTCATATACTATCACATGTGCAAGACATTTCTGCCATCTTTAGCCTGTTTAAAAAAGTATTTGTCAACCACCCTGCCCTGTGAGTGAAACTGCCACCTCTACGATTGTTTAGCCGGGAGAAAAGAATGAGGAGGGAGCTGATGCAACAGGATTCTCAATTCAATTAAGCCCTGAAATTAATACAAAGCAAAACATATTATTTTACCTCAGAGTGGGGGCCGGGCCTGAGGTGGAGGAAAAGCTCCCTCGCTGTAATTCAACGCCAGCCCGGAATAAGTTCTGGCAGAGCTCTCTTACACTTCATCATGGAGCAATTTCTATTTTAGGGACAAAGCTGTTACATTGAGGCCTGTCGTTCTGTTTACCATGCAGACAAATGCTGATTTATTGCCCTCGACTTGCCGGCAAGTCCTTGTTTACTGTGATATCTGCTTTCCAGATAAATGGATAAATTGGATAAATGGGGGGTTGTTCTTTGCTTGAAGAAAGCCTTGTCAGTCCACATGCATTATTGCTGTGATTAGCTGGGGGAATCATATTCATTTTTCATGCTTTTCTCCTTCTATGCTTCCTTTAATTCCCTCCTAAGAGCCCATCTGTTTAATGCGCTTGCAATGCTCTCTGATCAATAGTTTTCATCGTAAGGCTGCGGAGTGCAATGCTGCAGGGAGCAGGGAGAGCTGCGGCTATGGGGCAGATATCACAACTGGAGGGGAAAAGGGGTACAGGAGTGTGGGGGAGATGAGAGGAGACATTGGGGTGGCTGAAGAGCACGTGGGAAGAGGGGAAAGTCCGATAGTTGGGGCAGGGTGCAGGGAAGAGAAGGTGATGAACATCGGGTTTTGGGAAGAAGGAAAACGCCTGCCACATGAGAGTAGCTGTACAGGGAGAGGGATTGTAGGGTTACAACTGTTTATCACTAGAAAATGCACCTGGCGTTGCTCGCGTCCTTAACTCAAATAAGTTATGGTTTTCTTCATTTAAATCATTGCTCTGGGACGGGGAGCAGGGGTTCAATCTGCAGGCTGCCCTGACAGACACACGGACGGACAAACTCTCTGAAATATATAGTAGATAGCTATCCTTTTCCCCACCCCTGGCCCAGTGCAGTTATAGCGGTCTCAGTCCCCATCTCTGGCCCTTTGCTGCCCCCCTGTGGTCATTCTACGGTATAACTGTCCTTGCTAGCAGACCTCTCCTTTTCCATTTCATGAGAAACAATCGAATTCCAAGCACATTCCATTGTCCTGGCAGAGCCCAATCCAGACTTTGCTTTAAGTTATGATAAGAGGAAGCTGCACATCAAACTTAGTGGTCCTAGCTCTTACCATTTAGGAGGAATTCTGGAACAAATGGACTCACAGACACATGGAAAAAGTTTCTAAAATAGATAGCAGACTAAGTGTAATGCCACGGGCGACTCCCAGCCATAAGCAGTACTTATCTAGGGGTTTGCAGGATCAAGTCCTTTGTTCCTAACTACTAGAGGATCAGCAAAGTTTGAAGTGCTCACAGACCAGGGTTTCATTGTTCTACCCATAGCTTGGAATGAGAGTGTATCCCAGCTTATAAGGTGGAGGAGAATCTTCTAATGGTGTTTGTTTCTCTGATTCCTGCAGAGCACTGTTCATTTTGGTGGAAAGGGGGAAGGTGTTTTATTCCACTGACAGCTGGAACCACCTTTTGAAGGCTTTCTTTAATCACCGGAGCTTTTCCTGGGAACACCAACAGCTCGATAACAGTTCCTGGATCTGTTGGCTGACAGCACAAACAGATTGGCTGTGTCTACACTGGGCCACTTATTCCGGAAAATCAGCCGCTTTTCCGGAATAAGCTGTGAGCTGTCTACACTGGCCCCTTGAATTTCCGGAAAAGCACTGACGATCTACTGTAAGAAATCAGCTGCTTTTCCGGAAAAACTATGCTGCTCCCGCTCGGGCAAAAGTCCTTTTTCTGGAAAACTGTTCTGGAAAAGGCCCGGTGTAGACAGCACAGTAGTCTTTTCCGCAAAAAAAGCCCTGATTGCGAAAATGGCGATCGGGGCTTTTTTCCGGGAAAGCGCGTCTACATTGGCCACGGATGCTTTTCTGGAAAAAGGGCTTTTCCGGAAAAGCATCCTGCCAATGTAGACGCTCTTTTTCCGGAAATACTTATAATGGAAAACTGTTCCGTTTTAAGCATTTCCGGAAATTCATGCCAGTGTAGACATAGCCATTGTGTCTCTTGGCAGTGGTCATCAGCTCCGGAACAAGCTTTTTGAGCTAGCTGAGAAGTTCAGAGACTGCTTCTCCCTGTGTCCTCAGTCTGAATGTCTGGTCCTGGGAACTCTACCGAAAAAGCAAACCTTTCAGGACTTTAAGCTTTGCTGGAGTTATTACGGGAAAATGTTTCCAAGAAGTCCCTGTGATAAAAGGCTGGTTAATGAACTAGATTTTATTTGCTAGGGGGCATAAGCAATGCTCCCTCTAATCTTTTACATCCGTGTGTGGAATAATTTTATATACACTGAGGCATGTGTGAACATGCACCACCAGTAGAAACAAAAAAATCTAGCTGTGATTCTGCTAAGCAGCTGAGTGGCATCGGACTCATTCCTGAGTGTCCACACAAGCACCCAGCTTACAGGGACCACTGGGTGTAAGGCTACTGGTGAAATGCACAACTTTTGAGACATGAGACAGAAACAGACAGTTTTAACTTGCAAAAGAGGCAAGAATGAATCTAATGGGACTGAATGCCCAACGAGAACCCATCTCCTCTTCCATCCCAGTCTGGGGTTGTTTATATCGCAGGATTTATACAGACTTAATTAAATGCCCTTCAATCTGAGGCTCTTTGGCAAAGAACATAGTGTGAGGGAGTTTGCTTGGATAATCTGAGCTATGCTGGAGTCCTGGACTCTGGGTAAAGTCTTTCATTTCAATTAGAGATTGTGCATAATGTTTGGCTAATTTGTTAAATGTCGGGTTTATTTGCCCACTTGAGCTTGCCAGTGTAAATATTTGCCCCTCTCTTGTCACATTCATTAAATCTTTCCTGTTTGATTTGGAAATGAAATGAGGTAATTCGCACGTGCGGGCGGCGATTTATATTTATTTGCACCAGATCAAATTCGCCTCAGTAAGGGGGGAATGTTGGGTTTGGGAAGCCAGCCTGCTGCCTGGGGGGATCCGAGCTGCTGAGAGCTGGGCGGTTTGGAGACCGGCTTCCTAGCGGGGTTTCTGCTGTGCTTTGGTCGACGACAATCTCGTATTTCCATTTCGTCACACCCGCATCCAGGAGCGGGTGTTTTGGGGTCAGCGCGAGTGGCTGGGTCTTCCCATTTCTAAACCGAATTTAGTGAAGGCCTCTGGGGTCCCTTGAGGTAATTGTTCCCTCTCCACAACTGGAAACGTTCCAACACCTCAGTTCAGTGAACTAGGCCTGAAACCAGCCGCGTTCCCTTCTTCCTTAGACTAGTCTTATTCACTTGTGTCTGGGACCGAGGCTAGCATGCATCCTAGGTGTCTGAGGAATTCATGTTTTGTGCTCGTCCTCTATGTAGGGGAAAATGGCACCTGAAAGGGCCAAACCTTTAGGGGGAAACCAGCAAGATGCGCCAGTGTCCAATTCTATTCTGAGCCTCTGAGGTTTGGTTTGCACAGCAAGCCCCGGCATTGAATGCAGGCCCGAGCCTAACCCTAAAACACACGACTTGTGCTAACCCACGGCTTAGAACCAGGATACCACAGGAGTAGAAGGTCTGAGCCAAGACGAGACCCAGGCTTCCATCCCTTTTGCTTTGCAGGATAGACCTGCCCCCTGGCTTTGTGCTCTGGGAGTCGCCCCAAAACAGGCCATAATCCCTCGGGCCAACTTTCTTTGTCCTCTAGGCAGTCAAGTTTCCCCACTCTGCACCCACACCAAAGGGCTAGCACCTGTGCATTTCGGCAGGGCGCTAGGAAGTCTGGGAGGAGGGTGGTTGGGTTCAGGCCCAATTAAAGCAGCCTAGATGTGAGATCCCAAGGTTGGGACCTAGGGCGTGACAGTTCCTAACCTGGAGCAACCCATGAGTGTAGATCCCCAAGCTCCAGGTTTTCAGTCCCTCCTGTTCTCTGCCTGTGACACATAACAGTCGACTCTCCTGGGAGCTGTAATAGCAGCTTACAACCCTAGGAAAGGAAGGGACCTCGACAGGTCATCAAGTCTGCTCCTCGGCAGAACCAAGCACCAGCTAGACCATCCCTGACAGGTGTCTGTCCAGCCTGCTCTTAGATATCTCTAGTGATGGAGATACCACAACCTCCTTGGGTTTCCCCGGGTGGCCCTAACCGGGCGCTTGATTCCATGGAGGCTGTGTAATGGGCTATTGATATTTCTCACATTTTTATCTACCCTGCGTTATCTCTGCCTTCCCGGTCTGCTGCTGGAAGATCATCCTCAAGAGACCCCGGGGGCACGGCCGTCAGAGAAGCCATTTGCTATGCAGACGCTCCAGAAGTGCTTCTAGAATTAGCAACTACCCCCCTGCTAGTCCTGATCTCTTTGAAATGTGCCACTTCAGCTCCCTTCGAGGGCCTGATTTGGGAAGGAAATGGGATGCGGAGCAGGTGAAACACTAAGTAATTACAAATTGCTGGAACACTTCACCTCACGAGAGCTCTTCACGTAATTTTAAATTGCTCTGTGCTAATTGTGATCAGTGCTCCATTCACTTCCAACGACCTCTTCAGACAGACAGCAAGGGTGTATTTTAGGGTCTGCTGCACATGGCTTGCTTAGAAAGTCAGGTGTTGGGCTTTTTTTAAACTAAAGTAGCCGTGGAAATACAGGAAAGTCATTTTTTCACCTTTCCAGATGTCACCCCCCACACCTTAGAATCATAGAGCTGGAAGAGCCCTCAGGAGGTCATCAAGTCCAGCCCCCTGCCCAAGGCAGGACCAATCTCAACTAAATCAACCCAGCCAGGACTTTGTCAAGCCGAGACTTAAACACCTCTAGGGATGGAGATTCCACCCCCTTCCTAGGGAACCCATCCCAGTGCTCCACCACCCTCCTAGGGAAATCGTTTTTTCTACTATCCAACCTAGACCTCCCCCACTGTAACTTGAGACCATTGCTCCTTGTCCTGCCATCCGTCACTACTGAGAACAGCCTCTCTCCAGCCTCTTTGGAACCTCCCTTCAGGAAGTTGAAGGCTGCTATCAAATCCCCCCTCACTCTTTTCTTCTGCAGACTAAACAAACCCAATTCCCTCAGCCTCTCCTTCATTCTACCTACCTCTTAAAAACGCAGCAGGGCTGAATTCGTTCCTGTTGTCAACTGGCTTCATTGACTTCCATGAAGCTGCACCAGCATTTGACCCCAGAGAACATGCCGGCAGCATAATAGGAAAGGGAGTCCTTTAAGAGCTCCCCATTCCTGGTAGAACGTAGAGCGGGGCTGGGCAAGATGCGGCCCGGGGACCGGATCCGGCCCATGCACGGCATCTGGCCACTTCCTATTTATATCCTGCTCCCTGGGCCACCGAATTTCCAGGCGGTGGCTCAGGCAGCCGGATCCAATTTAAATGGCTCTCGGCTCCTAGTCACGGCATTACCCATCGGGGCCAGAGGTGTGAGCCCGTTAATAGCCGCAGCAACCCTGAGAGGCTGTCAGGTCACGGGATAGCGGCAGCGCTACAAGCTCTTCGCAGTGTTTTTAATTCAAAGCCTCCAGCTCCAGACAACTCTGGGGGAGGAGGCTAGTCGCCAACCCCGCCCCTTCCACTTCTGGTCCCGCCCTTCCTGGGGGGCGGAGCCTGGCTGGTGACCATGTACCAAAATTCATTAAGTGTGAAAATTATCGCCCGCCCCTGACGTAGAGGAAAAATACATCCCTCCCCCCAAACACACCCACTCCTGACTAACTTCGAGGCCGGCTCTTTGACAGTCACGTTTCATATATTCCATTGTTCCATCTACCAACAATTGCTTCCCGGCGTCTCGTCTGCATTTCCCAACCTTCATGTTAGATCACTGTCCTTGTCTTATCCATCTGAAATCGTATGAATTATTCATCGGACAGGATTAGAGTCACGGCGTGCGTTTAGGAAAGTTGTCCTTTAGACAGAACCATACAAAACATGCTGCCCTAGGGAGACCGAACCCTCCGCTAGTGTAGAGCCGGGTGTATATAGTGCCGCATTTTCTCTTTGTCTTGACTTCAGATGCATACTGACCACTTCTTTCACGATGCCTCCCTCACTCGTTCGGGGAGATGTTAAGTCTGAAGTGTCTCTGCAATCAGCCTTCCAGGGTCCACGCGTTTGACATCCAAAAGCTGGCAGCACTTACGGTCACCGGGAGATGGTTGGCACATTGTAGAGCAGACGGAGCAGGGATCTAATCAGCGATGGAGCAGCTAGACTGCTCATCATGAACCTTCAAATTCCAAACAAAATCAAGCGGCTTTTCAGGTGTGTCTCTTCCTCTTTGCTCAGACTGGCGATGAGAAACAGAGCCTACTGATTGTGAGTGCCATTCACGGCTAGAGGGGGTTATAACATTCAAAGCAGGACCCTACCCACCCAGGGAACATTCTGAGGACGTGACAGGAAAACCCACCCAGGGAAAACATGACTTGGCTTGTTAATAATTAGCCGTGAGTCCGCTGCAGGCAGGACAGAGTCCTACTGGCTTTCCCGCTTACCTTTCCGGCTGGGAAGTGTTTTGTTGAAACAGAACAGAAGCAAAGGGCAGGGGAGTGATGTTCGGAAAGGGAGCAGGTTTTCCTACGGGGAGATACTGACTGTGACAAAAGGGAAGCAGACACATACAAACTACAGCTACCTGCTCCTGCAGGTGCCTGGTAAAGCCCAAGCCTCACATGTAAAGATCAAGGGGAACTGTGTGGAGGAATTTTACACTGGAAACCCTGTCCCGCAGCCCATCATTAGAATTCATTTGCAGAACAAATTTGATCCACTCTTTCCAGTGTTAGACCATAACAAAAATCAATGCAAGACAAGGTAATTTGCAACCTAGCAACTTTACCTGTCACATCAGCTACAACACCGGAGCCCTGTGAAACATGTGCAGGTCATGTAACTGTTTAATAGCACCCGAACACACCTCCAATTAATTTTAGCACATACACGGCAATGCATATTTAATCAAAACACAGCAACCTTAGCCCTGACTCAAAAGACACAGTATTCTGTCAACCGTCACTTCATATGCATATCCTGTTGAAACAGAAACATACAAATGATGCCTGTACGTATTAAAGACTCGTTTTTCATTATAGGCATAGTCTTACCATAAATCAACAATGCTTTATACTTTTCTTAGTAAACTACATGTGCAAGAAATGCCAGTTATATGCAAACTGATCCAAAAATCTCCACCGTCATTTGATAGGGATATTGCTTGATCCATTCTTATTTCAAATTGTCACTTAAAAGAAAATATGAAAAAACTCAAAATCAAGATTAAAATGCATTTAAAAACCCGGCAATCCATGGATCAGAGTAAAGTTTGTGAGGTGATGGAAAAGTATATATTTTTTGTATGTCATAAATGTGGTTTTAGGAGGCCATGGGGGGAGGGATAGCTCAGGGGTTTGAGCATTTACCTACTAAATCCAGAGTTATGAGCTCAATCCTTGAGGGGGACAGTTAGGGATCTGGGGCACATCTGTCAGGGATGGTAGTTGGTCCTGGACTTGATGACCTTGCAAGGTCCCTTCCAGCTCTATGAGATAGGTATCCCTCCATATATGATTAGACTGGTAGCCATTCACATGCATTTAAGTGCCTGCATTTTGTAAGTCCTGCTGTGAAGGATGATAGCTAAAGATGGCAGTTTTCCACCACAGTTTCCAAGTTTCCATCAAAATAATTGTGACAGAACTTTTTTTATTATTAAAGCACTTTTAAAAAACACCAAGTCTACTTTGCATGGAAGAAAAGAAGGCATTCTCCAAACTATTGCAGACAAAGCCCGAATGATTTCAGCTGGACATTGAAGATTTTGGCCTTACAAATCTTTTGGAGTTTGAGTTTGCAGTCAAAAACCTAAGAACTCTATGGAGTCCTTCCTGTCCCGTACCAGTTCTAGTACCTATATTGTTATCACTTGGCAACCTTAACTGACTTATGAAACAGAATTCTATTACCGGTACTTAGTTTCTGATCAAATAATTGGCAGAATGACCATGCTGCCAACTCGTGACTTTATCACAATACGTGATGTGTTTCATAAAGGCCCAGCTGCCAAGGTCACATGATTACCTGAGAATCTCCGTTTCCCTTTAAAAATAAAAATAGAGTTGCATGACCCCAAAGACTCAGAAAGCAAATAAAGAGAACCCACCCTTTTTTTATTATTATTATTAAATGCAGAAATCATGCTCGTTAAGCCTGTCATGTGATTTGAGAGGGGCCCTGGCTCAAGATTTCTGAGTGCGTGAGGTTGGCTTTCCCCAGTCCATGTGTTTGGTCACCAAGCCTGGATCTGATTTGGACCACAAGGCTGGCTGGACTGGGATTGGAGCATCACTCCTGATGAGACAGTGGACTCCAGCAAGCCCAAGATTTTTCTCCAAAGTGGCTCAACTTGGACAGACTCTTGCTCCATCCCGCTGGGGGGGGCGGTGTTGGAGGGGAGGAAGGCAAGGTTGAGTGGTCCTGTATCTGCTGTTTCTTTAAGAGGAGGGAGGAGAAAGGGAGGTGGGAAAGCAGACAGCTATGGCAGGAAATGAACGGCAGGGTGGTGGTGATCCTGTTATTCAGCAGCTGTCTGACTCTAGTCTCTTCTGAAAAGGCATCTAACCTTGGTGAAGAACGGGGACAGATTCTTCGTCTCATCCGTGTTCATCTCTCCTATTGAAGGTTAATGAAATTTAGGAGCCGGCAGTGCGCTGGGGACCAGTGGCCCACCATACGCACGGCGGGGGATGACTTATCACGCGACTCTGGGGCTAACTGCTCATTAGTATTGAAACTGGCGCAGGCAGAGTTCTCTCGCAATTTGGGCCTCAATGAGCTTTCCATTTCGACCCTGCACCGCTGTGAATGTATGTCCAACGGAAGGCTCTTCGGGCGCGACCATACAGACGTGCAAGATGCACTCTGGGGCTTCACTCTCAAAGGCTGCCTTGTCAGACCATCATTCAATAGGCTTTTAGTGCTTTGAAGGTGGGGAAGAAACCCTTTCATACAAAAAAGTCAAATGTTCACTTTTTTGTTCAGTAATGACACAAACCGTACGGTGTTCTGATTATAGCCGGGAAGGGGTAAGCACCGAGAGAAAAGACACTCGCAAAAGTTTCATTTGCTGGTGCTGTTGGTTGCCTGTAGGTTGGAACATTGCACAAACCTCGTGAATTCCCTTTCCCCAGTACTGGGGTCTTTTTAACTCTTACCTGGGCAGCCTTGAGAGAGAGAGCCAGAAGGGAATTTTCATAGATGAGGGTTTGGAACAGCTGCCATAGGAAGAGAGATTAAAAAGACTTGGACTTTTCAGCTTAGAAAAGAGGAAACTAAGTGGGGATGTAATAGAGGTCTATACAATCATGACCGGTGTGGAGAAAGTGAATAAGGAAAAGTTATTTATTGTTTTCATTACATAAGGACTAGGGGGTCACCAAACGAAATGAATAGGTGGTGGGTTTAAAACAAACAAAAGGAAGTTTTTCTTCATGCAGCACACAGTCAACCTGTGGAACTCCTTGCCAGAGGATGTTGTGAAGACCAGGGCTTTAACAGGGTTCAAAAAAGAACTAGATACCTTCATGGAGGATAGGTCCATCAATACTTATTAGCAGGGCTTGACAAACCCCGGCAAGAGCCACTCGCCAGCCCCACACTGTGCATGCGGCAGACCGGCACTGCGCATGCGCGAAGTGCCGGTGAATGTGGCGCTCGGAGCGACCAGCTGAAATCTACTCGCCACGGGCGAGTAGATTCAGCGGTTTGTCGAGCTCTGCTTATTAGCCAGGATGGGTAGGAATGGTGACCCTAGCCTCTGTTTGTCAGAGGTGGAAAATCAGTGACAGGGAAGGGATCACTTGATGGTTCCCTGTTCTGTTCCCTCCCTCTGGGGCACCTGGCATTGGCCAGTGTCGGCAGACAGGACACTGGGCTGGATGGACCTATGGTCTGACCCAGTCTGGCCATTCTTGTGTTCTCATAGAGGAGCATCACCCGCAAAACTGAACTCACGTTGTACTTTTGGGCAAGTGGCAAATAATTTGGGTCAGAGACTGTTGGCATTTAAAGGCAGGTCTTGCCCAGCGCACTTCGGGCCCCTTTAAGGCCAGGACTCTGGGAACTGTAGTTTCCAACAGGTGACTTTTCATGGGACTAGGCTGACAGCAAAGCCTGATGGGAAAGGGGAAAAGTGTCCTTCAAAACAGCGGCCTGAGAGAGATTTGATGCATGTAGCCCTCAGGCGTGCGGGTTGTGTCATTCGCAGGGCCCATTCCCACCCCTCTCCTCCATGCACCTTTGTGGCTTGTTTGCCTCAAAGATAAGAGCCTACTACTGTTAACCGTAGGGGAGAGCACCTCACTCCACAAGGAGGTGAGGTTCCAGGCCAGTGGACACCAGCACAAGCACAGCACGCAACTGAACCCGGAGGTTGCAAATCCATATACTCGTCCCGGTTCCCGAGGTCTAATGCCCACAGGTCAGAACTTCAGGCCCATTCCTAAGTAGGTTTTGAATGGACCAAGAGTTTTTAGTGTCTCCAAGTGCCACATCTACATTTGGTTAGTTAATCAAACAAACAGGGACTGCAGAGAGAGCCGCACAAGAAAAAAGCTGAGGTGGATCCAAGCAGCATTTGAGTTCACCTGCCCGCCAGTAGCACCGTACATTTTTTTCTCCCCCTCTCCCTTCTTTTTCTATTATAAAGTCAGAGGGTCCCTGCCCCCTTCTCTCTGCTCATCGGAGGAAATGGGTTTTGCCCACAAAAGCTCATGATATTACAGGCTGAACCTCTCTAGTCTGGCACCCTGGGAACCTGACCGGTTCCGAACGAGAGAACTTTCCGGACCGTGGGAGGTCAATATTGTCTAGCAGCATTACCAACACTGCCACTGCTTGCTGGGCTGTTAGAGGACTTTTAGGGGTAAATTAGAGCTAAATAACAGCACAGAACCCTGAGAGCCAAGGCTGGGGGCTGTAAACAAACTTATGGGACCGGGGGAAACTTGGCCACGGCCATGAAAAGTGGACATCCGGCTTTAAGAGCAGGTCAGATAGACATCCATCAGGGATGATCTAGAGGGTGCTTGGTGCTGCCGTGAGGGCAGGGGACAGAACCTGATGACCTCTCGAGGTCCCTTCCAGTTCTAGTGGTCTATGCTGGACGATTATGGACCAGAGAGTTCTGGACTAGAGAGGTTCAACCTGTGTGTGTGTGTGTGATATATAGATAGATAGATATAGATATTATACACACATACACGCATACACACACAGGTTGTATATATACACAGGACTGCTCATTTCATTGCTAGTAGTGATGGATAACAGTTCAGGATCCTCCCCCCCCGTTCTCTCCTCTCCCCCCCCGCTGATGCCTTCTGATTTGACTCATCAATACAGAATGAAGCCCTGGTAAAGTTTTTAATCTCGACCACGTGGGCGCGCTTCGCACAGGAGAGATCGATTGCTGGACTAATACAGTATTGACCAGGCTCGCGCTTCGCGGCGCGGCTTGGAATCAATACCAAACGCAGCTCGTGTTCAGGGAGAACAGTCAGGTCTCGTTACAGCCGTCGAAAGTTCTCCAGGATGGCAAATGGGAAGGCCGAGCCACTTCATATTACGGCGCGTTGGAGAGAAAGCGAGCAGCGGCGGCCGGCGTGGGAAGGGAGGGGGCGCCAGTAAAGAGAGCACCTTCTCGCTTTCACCTTAAATGCTGAGAAAATACAGCAGAGCCCAGGCAGGAGTTCAGGCCACTTACCGAGTTAGAGAAAGCGGCGAACGGTGTGCCGAAGGGAAAATGGATCCATTCAAGCGCTTGATGGTTCTATTTTCGATGTCTGGCGCCCAGCTACAGGGTGGAGGGAAACAGCGGAGTGCCGTTAAACAAACCCTCGCCACAGCTTCATACCTTGGAAGAGTCCAAAGGGGGGCTGCCCCCCTGCTTGCTACACTCGCCAACCCCCCCTCAGCCGGGGAGGGCCCGGGGCCAGGGTCACTCAGCCCCGGCCCTCCCTCCCTACCCCGCTGGGAGGGTCCACGGCCGTCTTGGCCACAGCTCTTCCCCGCTGCCTCAAGCCACCGGGGTGGGCCCGGTCCCGAGGCTGCCCTGGCCTCTTGCCCCTCCCGACCCCGGCTCTTTGCATCCCCCCCGGCTGGCCGCTGGAAAGGGGGTCGGGGTGAGGTGCTGCCCAGCTCCCCCCAGCGGTGGGGGGTGGGGATGGGCCCAAGCTGCACCGGGCCAGGCATTCCCCCACCCCTCGGCCGCCAGGAGGGTCCGGGCCCAAGCCACGCCGGGCCTGGCTGCCCCTCACCCAAGGCTGCCGGGAGGGACACTGCACCGGGCCCGGCTTTCCCCCCAGCCGCCGGGAGGGGCCAGACCCAAGCGTGCCGGGCTGGGCTCTCCCCTCCTGGAGCTGGGGAGGGGCGGGAAGCGCCCGGCCATAGGCAGCCCCAGCCCTCCGCATGGACCTTGGGGACGGCCAGGCTGGGGGGGGAGCGGGGCTTGTTCCCGTGGACGCAGAGTGACATGGGGACATCACTCCGCCGTCCCACAGGACATCTGTGTCTCTAGAGAGATGCTCCGGAGGATGGCCTGGCCCACTCCCTGCTACTCCCCGAGGCGCTGCGGAAGGGTGGCCTCCCCGCTGGCGCGCTCCCTCCTGGCTGGATGTGACAGCCCCCGGCTCTGTCCGCCTCACGCCCCGGCCCCCCACGCGTTGGCCCCACCCCTCCTGGGGCAGCCAAGGGTGCAAAGCAGTCACCACGCCCCGGCCCTACCCCTGGCCTGGCGCTCGGAGGGGCCCGTGGTCCTCACATCCCTTCCCCCAGGGCTTTCCGCTCTTCCGGCGCTGCTCTCGGGGCCTGCTGCTGCCTCCCGCGTGCCCGGCGCCCAGGCCCGGCGGCGCCCCCAGCTTCCAGTCCCAGGACGAGCGCCCACGGACGCCTGGCCACCGCCTTCCTGGACTCCTTCTTCAGGCCTCCTTGAGCCCGGCCTGGGTCAGGCGCCTGGCTCTGGGTCAGCATCAGCAAATCCCTCCCAGCCCAGGCTTCCTCCTCCCCTCGCCCCCTTCCTGCTCCCGGCAGGAGCTTTCAGGGGAGAAATACGACCACAGTGTCTTTCTGCAGCTCCCCTCTGCTCCAGCCTTCAGGGTAGCCCCGCAGCTGGGCCTCATCTTCCACTGGGCCTAGCCCAACCCAGCCAGGCGGGCCAATTGGCCTCCCAGCCCACATGAACCCCTTCGGAGCCAAACTGGGATGGACAGGCCCCGGCTGAGCACGCGGGGCTGGCCCTGCCCCGAGAGCTCTTTGTCCAACTAGAAAATGGGGGCCGAGTCGAGGAGAGATGACGGGCCAGGCCTGTCCAGAGATTTAGGAGCTCAAGGGTGCACCTCATGGCATTCAAAGGGCCCTGCGTGAGCCGCACGGGTCAGGCCGATGGGGAAGCCTGGAACAGAACCCGTACTCTTCGCCAGGCGTGGGAACCTTTTTGGGGTTGACCCACATTAAAATCAGTTGGGGGCCAAAAAAAAGTGAGAAGCAGAACCCCACACCCACACCCCTCCCTGACGTGGCCCCTGACTGAGAAGCAGAAAGACTGTCCCCACATTCCCTTTACACTCCAGAGCCTACGGGGGCCCGGGCTAGTGGATTTTGTGGGCCCCCCTAGTCTCTGAGGGGGTGCAGTGTGGGGAGGGGGGCTGCCAGGAAGCAGGCTCGGAGGGAGGGGTCTGGGTAGGAGGGAGGGTGAAGGAGTGGGTTGAGGGTAGGAGGGTGGGGCGCAGGAGCAGGCTGGGGGTAGGGATCTAGGCAGAAGCGGGGTACAGGAGCCACTCCCCCCCTCCCGTGGGTCGGCTCTGGACCCCGCTTGCCTCACTCTGGCCCACGAGTCTTGGGGCTTCCCCGCCCTGCAATGGGAAGGGATTATGGGGTAGGGGTGGCTGCCGGTCTGGAGCACCCCCTGATGCTGGTGCAGAGGGGAGCCCCAAGCTCCAGGGGCTGGATCCAGGCAAGCCTGGGGCCGCATCCGTCCCCCGGGCCTTAGGTTCCCCACCCCGGCCTTAAGCAAT
The DNA here is from genome assembly GCA_019425775.1 of Rafetus swinhoei. Lineage (NCBI taxonomy): Eukaryota > Metazoa > Chordata > Testudines > Trionychidae > Rafetus > Rafetus swinhoei. The sequence goes on along the minus strand of CM033432.1, from coordinate 54,272,173 downwards.
GCTGCTTCATGAGGCTGCCATAAACACTCGGAGTGAGCCAGGGTATGTGCCTCATCGGAAATACCGGGGACCTGACCCTGGCTGAGAGGGGCTGGGAATACTGGGATTGTGGTCGCTCCGCTTGCTTTGTGATGCTCTGTGGGATTCCTTCTGGCCTCTGCTGTTCCGTTGTAACCCCGTGCGTGTGCCTCAGTTTCCCTGGGCACTGTGCTGCAACCCGGCGGGGGATGGGAATGGTGGGTGTGGCTCTCACTGTGGGAGTCTGCCCCAGGCTGCCCCATTGTAGCAGGTACACAAGGATCGCTCGGGCTGTCCTATAACCTGAGCCTGGGTGGGGAGCAACCAGGTGACACCTTGCCCCGGGAATCTGAACAAAGGAGGAGGTGGGGCTGCCTGCAGGGCTGGGACCAGTTGCGGGGTGGGTGAGTCGGGTTTTTCAGCTGGCTTAGGGAGGAAGGAGTCTAGCTGGTTTGGGGGGGCAGGCAGGGGCCCAGAGCCCTGGCTCCGGGCCCCTATCCCTAGGATGGATTGTACTGGCTGCTCCTGGTTCCTGTAACCACAAGCCCTATGTGCTACCCTATGTCCCTGTGAACCACTAAACCTTGTGTTCTACCTGCCGTCTGGCTGCGGGATGGGGACTACCTGGCGAGTCCCCCGCACTCCGTGACACTTGGCTACCAATAAAAGTGCTGAGCCTGCAAATACATAATGTCGAGGAGTAAATCTGTGCGTTCAGTGGGTCAGTGCTGGGGCCGAAGGTCCTCGTGCATAAAGGAAATTCCTCGTGCATAAAGGAAAGTCCTCGTGCATAAAGGAAGGTCCTTGTGCATAGAGCGACTGACGTGCACAGCTGGGCAGGCACAAAATCTCACCTCAAGACTTAGTGAAAAACAGCTCCCGCCCATGTCCCGCGGAGCTGGTGTTGCAGGAACTCCTGCCTCAGACGGTCCCCGCCAGGGGTCTCTGGCCCTACTCCGGGTAGCACAAGCTGGGAAAGGTGAGTGGCCCGTTCCTCGTGATGTGTTGCTCACAGCTGAATGAGCACACCCGGCCCGGGAGCTGAACCCAGCCGGAGACACCAGCGCTGAGATGGGTGAACTGCACCGTCCGGCTCTCTGGGCGTTCCCACCCTGCTTCCTGAGTGCCCCAGAGACCGTGGCATGTATGAAGTGGGTCAGGTCTCAGCTCCCCACCCACAAGGGCAGGTCACACCGGCTCACAGAGAGGAATGGAGGGGCCCTCAGACCCTCCGAAAAGGGCAACAGCCCCTTCCCCCAAACCCAGCTCACACGAGAGGAATAGGAAGTGGGGGTCCAATCCCTGGAGATGGGCAGCAGCCTCTCCACCCCCCAGATCCTGGCATACACATGACAGACAACCCCAGAGGGGCAAGGTCTCCCCCTACCAGGGCTCAGATCTCCCTGTATGGTGGAGGATGGGGATGCAGTATCAGAGCTGAGGGCTGCAGGAAAACCGGGGTGCTCCGGTAGAGCGGGGGGGTTGGGAAGCAGTGCCTCCCTCACGTGACCCTGCACCTTCTCTCTGCTCCCCTAAACCCCCATAACCCCTCCCCTCCCAGGCAGCATTCGCCGGGTTAATTTCCCACCCCTTATGCTGTGATTACACCCATGAATCACACAAACTGATGTAACCTTCCAGCCGCTCTGTTCAAAACTCCTTCTGCCTCGCTCACTTGGGGGGCTGTGATTCATTTATCCCGAGGCCGCTCACTGAAGGGTGAGCTCACAGCAATCAAGAGCTCTGTGATTCATCCAGTCATTAGTAACTCTTCATTTCACAGGGCTGGGCAAGTGGCAAGAAACTGATTCCTTGTGGGGGGGAGCCATAGCTCGGAGACCCCTTCATCAAATGGCCCTAAATTCGGAACAGGGGTGCAGCCCCATGTCCCCACAAGACCCACCCAACCTCAGAGCAATGCGATTAACCACTTGGATTTTACCCTATCAAGCCTTAAAGTGTATCAAATGGTGGGAATGGATACCCTGAACATTGTTTTTTTCTGTGTTGCTGCATACACAGTATAAAAAATAGACATTTCCTTATCTACCATGTTTAGAATGGATTCCCCCAAAGATCTGATGGGTGTCGTGTACTCCCTTTGGGAAAACATGACCAGCTGAGACCGTTGTGACTCATAGCTCATTAGATCTCAAGGTCTGAGCAAAACAACAACAACAAAGGGGTTTTTTTATGGCTATTTTGAGGGTACTTATATCTCTGGCACCCCTAGCTCAAAAGAATCCAAATTTAGGTGGCTCATTCCATCCTACGCTCTCCTGAGGGGCACCACATTTCAAAGGAATCCACCCAAGCGTGTCAATTTTAGAGAACCGAGGAAGATCACGCTTTAAACAGGTGTCGCGATGCGGCCTTATCCACAGCAGCGCTGATACCCCGCTGTAATATGTGCCTGTTCGCTGTTCTCTGTCCTTCCCCCCAGGCGATAGAGCTAAGCACGTTGCTCCTGGCCATGGGCTATCAATAATTAATAAGCAATAATGGCATCCAGTAATAATTCCGGAATGAGGTTAGCGTTGGACCCACCCCCGAGTTGCGGAATATAGCACAGCTACCAAACGGGAAACGAAATCTTGTTTGCTGCTAATTTGGACATCGTCTGGACTGGCTTCATTTCTTGTCTCAGCATCGTTGCGAAAGACGTCTCCTGTGTTCTGTGGTAGGCTCCTTGGGGCAGGGACCTTTTGCTCTGTGTTTGTACAGCGCCTAGCGCACTGGGGCTCAGGCCAGGATACTGGGACGCCACGCACGACCCCGGTTTCCCAGCTCTGACCGACTGCGGCTTTGTGACACTCTGTCTCCCGTAACAAGGCTGCGTGGGCTTTCACAGCAGAGCAGGGGCCCCCGGGAGGTTGCTTCCTTCCCCCCAAGCAGGGAGAAGGAAGCAGCCCAACAAAGTCAGCCTCAGCCATCCATGGTTCGACGCTCCGGAGGGGGCTGTGGACCAGTACAGAGGGGCTGGGAAGAGATGTCGCGTTTTTGAATCTTTATACTGATTTAATACAGGACAACAGGGCAGCTTGGAGACAAATCCCAGAACAAGCAGTTGAGACTCAGGAATTGTCTCCACTTACCGGGACATCATAGAACCATAGAATCCTAGAACTGGAAGGGAACTCCAGAGGTCATTGAGTCCCTCACGGCAGGACCAAGCACCATCTAGACCATCCCTGACAGGTGTCTATCTAACTAGTTCTTACATCTCTCCAGTGATGGAGATTCCACAACCCCCCTAGGCAATTTATTCCAGTGCTTAACAACCCTGACAGGAAGTTTTTCCTAATGTCCAACTGATACCTCCCTCACTGCAATTTAAACCCATTGCTCCTTGTCCTAGCCTCAGAGGTTCACGAAAATAATTTTTCTCCCTCCTCCTTGTCATGCCTTTTTAGGAACTTGAAAGCTGCCATCATGTCCCCTCTCGGTCTTCTCCTTTCCAAACAAAACAAGCCCAACTCTTTCAGTCTTCCCTCATCGGAACGTGCCAGGATGAAATCGCAAGCCTCTACAGCATACGCACGGTGCCTACTGGCCCTGGTATCTTCAGCTTTTTCGATCCCGTGAGCGGCCTTCCCTCTGGCCACTTCACAACCGAATTCATGCAGCTGGCCGACCGCCCCTGTTCCTCACTGGCCGATGACCCTGTTAGCACTGACAAACGGATGCCAGTATGTCTGAGTTCCCTTTCCAAGACACTGCCAGGAGGGGTAATTCCTCCAAAATCCCTGTTCCAAACACGCCTCTTAATTCCATTCTTCGTTCATTTGTCATGCTATTACTACTCAGTACAGTTCCCTTTCTCTGGTGTGATACCCCCAGGCCTCTCTGGGCATCTTGTAGTGCAGTATTTTTCCGTCCAGAGAGTGAGCCAGCGAATGTCCTTATATTTTAATTTACGCCTAGAAATCCCCTGGTAAAAAACTGCTTTGTTTCTTTCAATCAATACTCCCCATTTAAGATCCAAGTCTAACAGCTCCGAGTCCAAGTGACTAACGGAACGCGCTGCCTTCTGCTCTCTGAAGCCTTTGGAAATGCTGAATGCACTGCTGAAAAGGAGATTTGAGATCCCTGCTCTGTCTCGCTCAGCCCCCTCACGCTCTTCGTGTGTGAAAACAGAATTGCATGAGATTTTACAGCAGAGAGACAGAGAACGAGGAGAAACCCACCGGCCCTCCGAGTGGGCCAGGCTCTGAACGGGTGTAAGTCACCATGGCTCCATCCAATGGTGTTGCACCTTTTCCACCAGCTAAGGATCTGGCCTCCTGATTAGACCTCATCTCCACTGAACAGGGTATCATGTCTTGCGCAGCAGGTAACTTGCATGTCCTCTGGTGTCCGGGTTGACCTGTATAATACCCACAGATATACAGGCAATGTGGGAGCAAAGGGATGTGGAGGTACCAGACCTCCTCCCCGTGGGTGGTGGTTGAACCTAGGGCTGGAGGAGGCAAGCCCCTAATCCCACCCCTTCCATTGGAAAAGGTTCAGAAAAGGGCAACAAAAATGATGAGGGGTTTGGAACAGGTGCCACATGAAGAGAGATTGAAAAGACGGGGACCTTTCAGCTTAGAAAAGAGGAGACTAAGGGGGGATAGGATAGAGGTCTATAAAATCATGACTGGTATGGACAAAGTGAATAAGGAAAAGTTACTTACTTGTTCCCAGAACATAAGAAGTAGGGGTCGCCAAATGAAATAAATAGGGAGCGGGTTTGAAACAAACCAAAGGAAGTTTTTCTTCACGCAGCGCACAGTCAACCTGTGGAACTCCTTGCCAGAGGATGTGGTGAAGGCCAGGATTTTAACAGGGTTCAGAAAAGAGCTAGATAAATTCAATCCATGGATGCTTATTAACTAGAATGGACAGGAATGGTGTCCCTGGCCTCTGTTTCTCAGGGGCTGGAAATGGGTGACAGAAGAGGGATCACTTGATGATTCCCTGTTCCGTTCACTCCCTCTGGGGCATCTGGTATTGGTCACTGTCAGAAGACAGGACACTGGGCTGGAGGGGCCATTGGTCTGACCCAGACTGGCCGTTCTTATGTTCCACCCAAGGCCCCGCTCCTTCCACCTATGGCCCCAAGGTAGGGGCAGGACCCCAGCCCTCCCACCCACTCCTGAGCAGGCAGTATGCAAGCCCCGCCTCCCTGGCCCCAGAGCAAAGGGAGGGCCCGTTGCCTCCGTCCGGGAATGGCTTTAGCCTGGGCAGCCCTGGGAGACTGGCCGGGCAGGGACTCGGGAGCCACGTTGAAGGGGGAAGAGAGCAGGGGCCGGGCTGTGGGCAGGGCAGCTTGGGAAGGCATTGCCCTCCCTTGCCTCTGATACCTGCCGCCCATGCTCCCCTTCCCCTTGTCTCTTCCCTCTTTCCACCCACAGCCGCCCCATTTTACCTCTTCTTGCGCCCCGGAGCAGCATGGCAACATCGGCGCACAACCCCTCCAAGCCCTGGGCCACGGAGCCGCACGGAGCACGGCACATGAGTCATTCGCAGTCAAGTTTCGTCGGCAGCGAGCATCCTCACGGCTATGTGGCATCTAAACAAAGCCACGACCCAGAACAGCACAATGCAGCTAGAGCAGAGCCGCTTTGAAAATTGTATGTTCTGAGACAGCAGAGTAGTTGAAATCTTGGCCGTGGCATGGAATGACACCAGAATACAGCTTACTAACCCGGTACCTGGCACAGATCCTCTCCCACGGAGCATATTTCTCACCCTCCTTCTAGGACTGAAGCTGGTCAGGACCCTGGTTGTTCATTCTGCCGAAAATTCTGAAATTTGGCAGGTACGAAAGTCAGATAGGAACAAAAAGCTGAAATCTGGAGATATCTCATGAGATAAGAATTGCAAACGTATCGATTTGGGACCATTGAAACCTTTAGCTTCCCTACCGTCAGAACATTGCATTTCGAAAGGGTTGAAATGTCTCATTTCCATAAAGTAAAAAGGTCTTGTTGGGATGGCAATATATTTCATTGTGACTTTAGTTATATAAAGGGATATTTTTTCCCAAGGGAAATTTCATTGAAATCAACACATTCCTGACAAACGTTTTGACTTCGGCAAATGACAAACTGTTTTTGTTGTTGTTTTTTTTAATGCAGCCAGCTCTGTCTGGGGTTATTAGAATCACCTGACAGAGAGGGTACTCAGTTAGCTAATATCCAAATCCCAATGAAGAAAGAGGGGACCAGAGAATTCAATTCATCGCCAAGGCCAAATCTACGAGAGAAAGTCGAACAAAGATACGGAACTGCAGCCACGTGAATTGCGTAGCTGAAGTCGACGTACCTTCCTGCAGCATTGGTGGAAGAAATTCTCCTGTTGACTTCCCTTACACCTCGTGACCTGGTGGAGTACCAGAATCGATGGGGACGTGATCAGCGGTCAATTTAGCGTATCCTTACTAGACCCACTGAATCAAATGCTGGCAGGGCATTAACAGGAGTGTGGTGAGCAAGACACCAGAAGTCATTCTTCCCCTCTACTCTGCACTGGTTAGGCCTCCGTTGGGAGTACTGTGTCCAGTTCTAGGCACCACATTTCAGGAAAGATGTGGAGAAATTGGAGAGGGTCCAGAGAAGAGCAACAAAAACGATGAAAGGTCTAGTGAACATGACCTATGAGAGAAGGCTGAAAGAATTGGGCTTGTTAATTAGGAAAGGAGAAGACTGAGAGGGGACATGATAACAGCTTTCAAGTATCTAAAAAGGTGTTACAAGGAGGAGGAAGATAAATTGTTCTCCTTGGCCTCTGATGACAGGACAAGAAGCAATGGGCTTAAACCGCAGCAAAGGAGGGGAAAGGGTTTGGGGGCAGGGGGATACTTACTGGTGTCCCAGCAGGCAAGATGGCATAGCCCCAGCCTTTCTAGCTTCTCCCTTGATGGTACAGCTTCCCCCAAGGGCCACTCTGCAGGAAACTCTGCCCTATACTCGCTGCCCCCAGTAGCCACTCTCCTAGGGCATCCCACCGAACAGCAGCCCCTCCCGTTGCATGTTCATAGAGTCATTCAGGGAATCCTAGAACCCTTGAACTGGAAGGGACCTCGAGTCCAGTCCCCTGCCCTCACGGCAGGACCAAGTATCATCTCGATCATCCCTGACAGGTGTCTGTCCAACCTGCTCTTAAAAGTCTCCAGCGACCAAGATATTTATGGAGATGTTATGGAAAACAGTCTTTTCCGCAGGGCTTCCTGTTGTCCTGGCACAACCAAACCCTGACCTTGCCTTAAGTTAGGGTAAGAGGAAGCTGCCTACCAAATTTGGAGGCCCTGGTCCTTTAGGAGGTGTTTTTAAACAAACAGCCTCTCGGACAGACACACAGACAGACAGACACACTCACTCTAAAATCGATCTAGGTCTAGAGAGGGTGTAACGTCCTAGGGAGAGGAGAGAGCAGGATTGGATCTATCTGACCAGAACAGGTGGCTGCTTTGTAAAGAGGCTTCCGACACCATTGGGGCCTCTTCACGCCGTTGTTTGGAGACCAAAGTGATTAGACCCAATTAAGAAGCCCTGTTCTTGTGCGGTGACTAGTAGAGCTGTAGACACTAATGAGGAGCAATAGACACCAAGCCTTAGGGTCTGTCTGCCCTTGCAATTGATCGACAAAACATTTGTCGTGTGTAGGTGCTTAACACACACACACAACCTTGAACCACGACAGTTTTGCCTGGGCAAGTGCGAGTGTGAACACTGCTTTGTCATTGGAAACACTCTTCTGCCCCAGCAAAACCCACTCATGGGGAGGGGGACAGAAATATTTTGTTGGCAAAGGTGACAACAAACCGTGTTCGCACATTGATTGGAGTGACAAGGCAGGACCGGGGGGGATTGCAGGGTGGTGACAGGGGGGCCAGAAATGACCTCCCCTAGTCGGCAAAATCCCTCATCTGGAACCAGTCCAGTCCCGAGGGTGCCGGATGAGGGAGGTCCAACTTGTATTACCACTCACACTCTTATAGTCAGGCTCTTGATGCATGACTCAAATACATTCCCTGCTTTTCCACCTTGCTTAAAAAATGTGTTAGCACTTATTAGTGTCAATCACACGGAGGTGACATTTTGGTGTGATCTCAGCTAAATATATCTGGCAAATCTCTACATTAATTTCTTGATAGGCACAAAACTCCTTCTCTCACACACACTGATTCTGAACAACTTGTCTCAGCTGGATTTTTTTAAAAGGAGATCTGTTGTTATTTGAACCTTAGCTCCTCGGGGACCACGCCAGGGAAGCCACGAATGTCTAGGCAATGTTACAAATCATTTGTCATTTGCTATGTCACCTCCAAGTTCCCCCTTTCAATTAAAACAGAGGCTGATTGCCCCACGCAGACACAAGTTGCCATTAGAACGTTTTCTTCTATGGTTGACTCTGGGGCACAGATAATCCTGGGGAGTTTCTCTCTTGGAGCAAGCCCTGAACTGAATTTAACCAGAATTTCAGATCTGTGGACGTATAAGAGGGAGCTGTAGAAGTTTTGGTTCATGAAGCAATAGTGCCACCCAGTGATACAAATGATTCCTTCCAACTGAGCAATGCTACATTGTGGGCCATATGTAACGGATTTGCATTTTTGCATGAATTGTATTCAGGATTACCCACTCCAAACATTAAAAAATCATGGGTCAGAGTACAAAACATACCGGCTACGTCTACACTGGCACATTCTCATGCAAAAACTCTTTTGCGGAAGAGCTCTTGTGCAAAAACTCTTCCAGAAGAGAGCGTCTACACTGGCATGTGCTTTTGCGCAAGAGATGTGCTGTGCGCAAGAGCATCCATGCCAGCGTAGACGCTCTGCGCAAGAAAGCTCTGATGGCCATTTTAACTATAGGGCTTTCGCAAGAAATTCATGTTGCCTGTCTACACTGGCCTCTTGTGCAAGAACAGTTGCGCAAAAGGGCTTATTCCTGAGCGGAAGCGTCAGAGTTCTTGCGCAAGAAGCCCTGATTTCATACAGTAGAACATCAGTTTACTTGCGCAAGAACACACGGCCAGTGCAGACAGGCAGCAAGTTTTTGCGCAAAAGCGGCCGCTTTTGCGCAAGATTGCGCCAGTGTAGACATAGCCACCATGGGGTAGGCTAAAAAAAAATCAGGAGTGTTTTTTGTTGTTGTTTAAAACCCCCCCTATGCTTTGGAAGTCCTTTGGGTTTCTGAGTCGGTCAAGTGTATTTGGGTCGTGTTTTCAAGATTCTCTGGATGTAGCCAGAGCTCTTCAGTGGAGAATGAACAGGACTAACTCTTTCAGGTTTGGGGCTCTCATTGGCCAGTCTAAAGGCCAGGTCAGACCGAGACGCTAGTCCCACAGGTACTGACAATGGCCTGTGCTTAGCAGTTCAAACAGAGGCCTGATTTGGGATCCCTCCCAGGGCCAGCCAGAGCCATTTGTGCACCCCGGACTCCAAGAGCATGGTCCCGCCCCTGGGAGTGCGGTGCATGCGCGGTCCCGCCCCTTGGCGCCCGGCGCCCCAGGGCCCTGGGCGCCCGGCGCATGCGTGGCCCTGCCCCGGGCACCTGGCACATGCGCGGCAGCCCCCTACAATGGGGCGCCCCGGGTGGTAGCCCGGTCAGCCCGTAGCTTGGGCCGGCTCTGATCTCTCCCCTCTATTTGAACTGATCACCTCAGGTTCCTCATCCCTACTGTCCTGTCACCTCCAATGGGAGCCGTGTTCACACTCACTCACCACAGAGAGAGCAGGCTGGTCCGTTGAGATGCTGCGATCGGCATGGCTGCCCTCTGTCCTTGCTTTTGGGAGCCCTCCGCAGACACAGGTTGAGGGAGCTAAGGGAGGGTGACAGGCTGCCGTGGGGGGTTTTAGGTCACAGGTATACCTGCGGTGGGACCCACACTGACGACCACAATCGGAAGAACCCCGGTGTCTAATGGGTAAGTGACCATTCTCCCTGTCTTTGGATCAGACCACACCACAGCTGAAGAGTCTTCTGGAAGATGCTGTACCCAGACACAAGCTGCTAAGCTCACGGCAGGGGTCTCTGAGTGAACTGTCATGGTCTGAGGTATACAGGTCAGACTAAATGATCTAATTTCCCCTTTTAGGTTGCCTGGCCCTTCTCCGAGGGGATAGAATTCCCGACAAAGAGATCTGCCCTGCCCTGGGTCTTCACTCGTAAGGCCCTAATTGGCTTGGAGTCTGACTGACTTCACCTCAGCAATCGTCCCTGACTGGGAACATGAGCTGCTGGTGTGACCAGAAGCTCCACATGAGGAGGGGGAGTAGAGTTTCAGGACAGCTAACACAGTCTGACTAACTTCGCTGACCACAGATTTAAACACGAGGTAATGGCACATTTGGGTAGATTTCCCCACAGTGCATGGGGATCCAGGGAGAAGCTGCTGTCGTCGTGAGGAGAAGAGACCTCCTTTCACCACAGGTGTCATGGTGGATGTATGGGTTCAGCAATTCCCCGAGTGCCAGGGCCCGATCCGGGTTTCATTCCCCAGTTCAATGAGGTTAGCATTTTCAGATTACTGGCCGAAGTTCATTTGTGGACATCACTCCTGCAAAAAACACCCTTGCGGAAACAATCCGGTGCTCATTTGACTTTTTAAGAACTGGCTATTTAGCCACAAAAGCCTGGTCTATACTAGGACCTGGGTCCAAAATTAGCCCCCCGAGGCTGAATTTATAAACAATGTGTCCACACTAGCAAGCCCGTTATTCCGGAATAAAGGGGCGGCGGAATTCGAACTCCGTAGTCCTGCTTTTCACGGGGAGTAACGCTATTCCTGAAGGTGTAAGTCCGAAATAATGCTAGTGTGGATGCTCCAGTGCCGCTAATTCGGACTAATTGGCCTCTGGGAGGCCTCCTGCCGCTCCCTGGGGCTCTGAGTCTGAGGTAGCACATCCACATTCATGGAGCCCTTCTCGGACGACATTCGATGCTTCCCCACAGTGAGGACACGGGACTTTGAATGTGTAAAATCAGGTGCCCAGAAGTCGAACATAGAAAATTCGAAATGATCTCCGAGCGTAGAGATGGCCAAATAAACTGCACGGTGTGACAGCTGCTATCACAGAAGACACGAGTGCCGTGATGGGAGATACTGGTAGGGTCTCCTACAATAGCTGGTGCTCGATATTATGGTGGCGGGAGCTTCCCTGACACTTTCCATGTTAAAATCCCCATTTCCAGTTGCTCTAACTTTGTCCAAATGTAACTGTTGGGGCTGAAACGTTCTATATGGTGGACACACATAGAATCGTCGACTCCAAGGGCGGGAAGAGGCCTCAGGAGGTCACCGAGGCCCAAAGCAGGCTGGGCAGTTCTAGAAAATGTCAACAAAACCAGGGCAGCGGTTTCTCAAGAGGAGCTTGAGGCGAAATACGTGGCTTTGCCCACGATACCACGTGGTGGAGAAGCTCTAGCGCCCACTCCCCTCCCCCCCCCCATTTTGGAGCAGCCATTTCAAATTTGGTAGAGGAGGAAAGGGAGAGGGCCGCCCAATATCGGACAGGTGCCTTCCGCCCCATCGGTAAACCTGTCCAACCTACAGGCCTTTGAAACCCTCCGTTTGCCCGTGGCAGGAAGGGCTTGTTAGAGTGGGGCAGCTAAATTCCCCGGAGCGTCTGTCTGCCCTGAGATGGCTGCAGCCGAGGGTAAAATGGGCAATTCCTCTGGTGGGCAGCCAATGGCTGATGAGGGCGGGTCACAGGACCTGAGAGCAGGGGATTCTTCTTAGCCTCTAAGGAGAGGACAAGAAGCAATGGGCTTAAACTGCAGCAAGGGAGGTTTAGGTTGGACATGAGGAAAAACTTCCTTCCTGTCAGGGTGGTGAAACACTGGAATAAATTGCCCAGGGAGGTTGTGGAATCCCCATCACTGGAGAGATTTAAGAGCAGGTTGGAAAGACACCTGCCAGGGATGAGCTACATCTGTGGTGTCCAACCAGTTCTGAAGCAGTAGCCACTAACCAGCCACACAAAACCAGCCAAATAACCACACGTGGCTAGTATCTGGTGTGTGGGACACTCTGGGTACGTCTAGACTACAGGCTTTTGTCGACAGAAGTTTTGTCGACAGATACTGTCATAGAATCATAGAACCATAGAGCTGGAAGAGACCTCAGAAGGTCATCCAGTCCAGCCCCCTGCTCTAGGCAGGACCAATCCCAAAGCTTCTGTCAACAAAGAGCGTCTAGACTACAGCCAGTTCTGTCAACAAAGCAAGCCGCTTTGTCGACATGAGAGTGTAGACGCAAAGGACAGTGTAGATGCAATAACGCCTTCTGTCGACAGAACTCTGTAGACAAAAGGCGTTATTCCTCGTAGAATGAGGTTTTCCGCCGTCGACAAAACTGCCGAGTTCTGTCGACGTTATGTCGACAGAGCTCGGCAGTAGTGTAGACGCAGGTATAGTTTTGTCGACAAAAGTCCACTTTTGTCGACAAAACCCTGTAGTCTAGACACACCCTCTGGGTCTCAATGGTGCTTACTCCTGCCATAAGGGCAGGGGACTGGACTTGATGACCTCTCGAGGTCCCTGATGGTTCTAGTGTTCTAGGATTTCTTGCAGAACCTGCAAGGCAAGCCGTGCACAAGGCTGGGGTTTTCAAGGAAAGAAAGGATGGTCAACGGGTTTAGTGACTGGACTGCTGCCCTGGAGAAGTGAATTCTATCCCTGCCACCGATTTCCTGTTGGATGCTGGGCATGTCATTTACATCAAACTTCCCCCCTTATTTTCTGAGTACCTGTCCTGAGACCGCAGGATGTGATGTGCTGCACATGTACTGCAATAGCTAAAATCCACGTGCCTTGTACCTTGCACATATAAATACAGCGTACTCTGACACAGTCTGGCCCGAGGTGCCACAAATCGGGCACTTAAAACTCCGGCCGATTTGGGACCCTAATTCCTGGTCTCAGGTCCCCATCTGTACAATGGAGATGCTGCTACCCCCTCCCCTTACGGTGAGTCCCGACAATAAACTCATTACGACTTGTGAAGCTCTCTGGCAGCCTAGCGAGGAGCGCCAGGGCAAAGACCCGGAGGAAATTAATCACACTGTCGCCACCGCAGCGGTTGAATAATGAGCAGTAAATAAGGCCCATGGAGAAGGATGAGGATAAAACAAACAGTTGAATAGCGGCTCAGTCATTGAGCCCCATCTCGCCTGTACCCTGAACGACACAGGGGTCCTGTACCCTACCCCCCCAAAAAGAACAAAAAATCTGGATTATGACATTATTACTGATCTCAAAGTAATCTCTGAGCTCAAGACCATCCTGTGCTTGGCACCCTCTAAACCCAGCGAGAGACGGTACCTGACCTGATGGCTCCCATTCTAAACAGACGAGGCAGAAGGTGAAAAGGGAAACTGAGGCACGGAGCAGTGACGTGAACAAGGTCCAGCAGGCATGTGGCCAAGCCAGAATCAGAACACCGTTTCCTGGCCTCCAGCCACTCAGATCGCATTGGCTGACAAAAAGCTATGTCCGCACATGGAGAAAGTGGCTTTCTTGGTTTACTAGATTCTCATCCTGCACCATCATCCACTTAGCACCGCGGCTGAGTGGAGTTTTGGAACCTGCTCTAACGGGTGGGGAGTTGAGCCTCGAAGACCCCAGTCTGAGTCATCTCTAAGGTGTTTGCAGCTCACTCCTAGGGATCAAACCCGGGGCTGTTGGAGATAAAAGAGCAATGGGACTTGGGAATGGGCAGGACTGTCAGTCACCTTCCTACCATCCTGCCTCTACCAAGAGAGAGAAGTGCTGGTGCTTAATTGGGCGTCAGCTTCCTGATACATCCTTCCCCGTCTCCCGCCCCGTCCTCCAGCCTGTTAGCAACCCAGTCAATCTCTTCTGGCCCGCACCAGCCTTGCAAGTTAACCACAGGTGCACTCTGGTCTCTGAACCCCTTCAAAGCCCCGGTAGCATTCAGCTCCTTAGCCCCTGACACGCCCCAGCCTCCCAGCTCTGCTGTCCCCCGGGAGACAGCATACACCCCGGCTGTGCGCCTGCAAGGAGGTTTAACGGTAGTTCAAATTAGGAGCTTTAATTTGAACTACCTAGTCTGTGCCACGTGTAGCCGCGGGCAGGTAGTTCAAACTACAGGGCATTTAAAAATGGCGGCGCCCGGGAACATGCAAATGAAGCCCAGGATATTTAAATCCCGGGCTTCATTTGCAAGTTGGAATGCCTATATTAGCCACCCTAGTTTGAACTAAGGTGGCAGTGTAGACATACCCTAAGAGAGGGTGAATCAGGGCAACTGGAAGAGGATTTATAACTCCCATCGCTTCTGGGTGGGGTGCAATGCCCCGTCTAGTGGCACCTAGACGACGTTGAGAGAGAGCAACGAGTCTGTTCTTCAGCCTTAGCTGAGAGCCAGTCCCGCACGAAGCTCCCAGGTTTGGCTCCGCCTCTCGGTGTTACCGTTACATACAAAACAAAACTCTAACACACCTCCTAGGGCCTAAACGTACTTTTGCCTGGTCAGCTCGTCTCACCTCACACGCCCTTTGTGGTTTTTAACCATGCCCAGGTGAGATCCTGTTTTCATGAATTTAACCTCATTGTCCAATCACTTCCTAGATACCGGCCAAAGGGGAGTCTTTCTCAGGCCAAAGCTCACCGTCTATTCTCAGAGACAGCTGAACCCCCCGGGGCGCTTGTTTTTCCTGTTGATTTCACACCCTCTTGTTGACTTCCTCTGTAAGTGACGACCATTGTGCTAGCTTACAAATGCTTACTTTAAACGTGAACCCATGGGGAGAAGCAAATAAACATCCAGGCTGTGTCTAGACTGGCAAGTTTTTCTGCAAAAGCGCTGCTTTTGCGCAAAAACTTGCCAGCTGTCTACACTGGCCGCTTGAATTTGCGCAGGAACACTGACTTTGTAATGTACAAAATCAGTGCTTCTTGCGCAAATACAATGACGCTCCCGTTCGGGCAAAAGCCCTCTTGTGCAAATGTATTTGTGCAAGAGGCCAGTGTAGACAGCTAAAAAGTGTTTTGCAAAAAGCCCGATGGCTAAAATGGCGATCGGGGCTTTCTTATAAAACGCGTCTAGATTGGCATGGGCGCTTTTCAAAAAGTGCTTTTGCGCAAAAGTGTCGTGCCAATCTAGACGCTCTGTTCCGCAAATGCTTTTAACGGAAAAACTTTTCCGTTAAAAGCATTTGCGGAAAATCATGCCAGTCTAGACGTAGCCCCATTGTCTGGCAGAAACCTGAGTGCTTTTCTGCCGTCATAGAGACCGGTTGAGAGTGTACTGCAAGTGCGAATGCACAACTTGTGACATAATAGTGACATATGCATCTTCCAACCATATTCACAACCCAGGTCTTCGTTGAAGACCTCGCCTGGGGTTCTTTGTGGATAAATACAATGAGAGCGGTGGGCTAGGTGGAGTGAGTGTGTCAGGCCAGTTGGCAGTCGCTGGTACAAACCAGAGCTTCCTTGGGCACGTGCTATCCCCAAAAGCACGTCTCTACAGCTGAGCAGAGAGAAGCTACTGTAGATGCACCTACCTCTGCATAGTTCTGCAGAGTATGAGCTTCTTAGAGAAGGGGCTATCTCTTCATTATTAATGAATTACTAATTATTGGCAGTATTTATATCAAGTTTTAATAACTAATTATAAGCCCACTACAAATTAATGGTACTGTTGATTATTGTTATTTATTGGTTATTATTAATTAATTCATTCATGGGTGTATCACGCCCAAGACCACCAGCTCTTGTTCCATGATTGGTGCTCCTTTTAATAGGTAGCAGGTTTAAACAAACAAAAGGAAGTTTCTCTTCATACAGCGCACGGTCAACCTGTGGAACTCCTTGCCAGAGGATGTGGTGAAGACCAGGAATTTAACAGGGCTCAAAAAAGAACTAGATACATTCATGGAGGTTAGGTCCATCGATGGTTATTAGCCAGGGTGGGCAGGGATGGTGTCCCTAGCCTCTGTTTGTCAGAAGCTGGGAATGGGTGACAGGAGAGGGATCGCTTGATGGTTCCCTGTTCTGTTCACTCCCTCTAGGGCAGCTGGCATTGGACACTGTGGGCAGACAGGACACTGGGCTGGATGGATCTTCGGTCTGACCCAGTCTGGCTGTTCTTATATTCTCCTTGCACTACTGCATTATGAATCACAAGGAAAATAATTCTTACTCTTCGGAGCAGACCTGCTGGGAGCTCTCATATGCCCGCCCAGAGGGCTGTTCCCGGGAGACGTGTCAATCCCTTTGTGACCTCACAGGCGCACAGCGAGGCAGCAGAGAGACACGTGGCCCGGGACCAGACCCATTGTAGCTGCGGCGATTCCTCAGACATTTAGCGGCGCCACTGGGAAAATGTGGCAAAAGCAGTTCCCGAATTATTCCTGGCAGATGACATGACATGACTGAAAACAAGGTAGCGCTGGAAATGACGACTCCCTGGTGGTGCAGGGGTGTATTGAGTCTGCCCATGTCTTGCACGATGCGTCCAGGACAGTGGAAAAGGCATTGCAAAAGGGACTGCGGGGATGAAAAGCCCGGGTGTGCGTTGTCCCATGGTGGGATCCCATTGCTTTCCACCCGGTAGGATACATCCCAGCAAATCCCTCCCAGATTCTCCTCTAGACTCTTGTGTAGCCTGCGCCTTTTGTCCAGTGTCTCTGGGCATCGCTGGGGCTTTCTGCAGGGCAAAGTGCTCTGGGGAGCATCTGACGCAGCGGAAAGCAGGCGGGAAGGGGAGGCCGGAAGGTGGTGGTAGGACAGGAACATGGAGGGGCATGGTTGCTCCCCTTGGGTGGTGGTAGGACAGGAACATGGAGGGGCACCCAGTAGGATGAAGGGAAAAGAGATGGAGAAGGGCTGGCACTTCCAGGAGGTTGGGAGCCAAGGGCGTGTAAGGTCATGCTCGGCGTGGCAGAGAGCCTGGAAGGAGGAAGTCCTACACAGATGGTGCTTCTGCAGGAAACCCACAGTGGGTGAATGCTTGGGTAGATAAGGGGGAGAATATGGAAGAAGATATCAGTAGTGGCTAGGGGTCAAGAAAGGAGGGGAGGAAAACGCAGTGGGAATCAAACGTATGCAAGCACAGAAAAGGAAGATGAGGCGAGCAGGGGGTGAAATGTCGGAACAGAAGGGAACAGAACAGAGACTTATCATCACATTATTTGGCTTAGATCTGGGAAGCACAGGCATCGGTCCTGTTATTTATATTCCAGGCGCAGACACAGGGCCCCAAACAAGCTCACAACTCTGTTGTGCCAGGCACCAAGGCACACATACCATCCTGGAGGGCTTGGAGTCTAAACCGACAACCCCAAAGGGCAGGGAAGTAGAGGCATAAGGTGAGGAAGCAACTTGATTAAGGTCGCAGTGGTAGAGCCAAGAATAGGACCCTTGTTTTGAAAGCCCCTGGCCTTGGATCATGCTGCCGTGAGGCACATACAGCAGGGGAGAACTAGACTGACAACTGCATAGGTTTAGTTCTAATTCTAAAGTATTAAAGAGAAATTACCGTTGCCTACAGATTTCTGGGGTCCCTGCAGCTGCCTGTGAAGAAACAGATCATTCCTGGTACGTGACATCTCTTCGGGTAATTGTGCTAACTCTGCATTTTGTCAGCCCGCAGACAAGCCCTCCTGGCACTGTTCTACAAATCTGGCTGTCCCCGGAAGCTCATGGTTGAAGCTACCCTGACTTCTCAGCCTGTTTTCCCCCATCCTCTCGTTCACCCCGCTCCTCCCTGCAGAACATTGTCGGGGGTTGCAGCTTTCCATCACACACAAGGAAATTGGGGTAGTGGAGGTAAATCACTAACGATCTACCTCTTCCATCTCTTCCCCTCCAGTGGTCTGCTCATTTGCATACTTTAATTCTATTGGTTAAATACATGCCCCACCCCTTTTCGCTTGTGATACATAAAACCATTCTCTTTAGAGGTTTGTATCCCATGCTTTTCCTTGTATTAGCTGACTGTCTCCATAGTATTTAAGAGCCTTTGATTCATATTCTTAGTGGCATCCCCCTTTACAATAGGTTGGAACAGAACCGTAGAGCGATGGCATCTGGACATAGTTCAGGGTGCATAAAATCAAATTTATAACTGGGCATTATTAACTGGCCGTCCATGTCTTGGACCGGACATAAACACACGTGGCTAGCCAAGAAGCCATATTCCACATTGGCATCATACACTGAATGTGTTTTATGGCCAGGAAATACACTGGGAGGAGCACATCTCAAGTTGTGCAGTTGCTATTCAGCTGCATGGCGTGGGTGTAAACTGGAGTGGTTTATTCTCAATTAAAAAACATACAAATCTGAGAGCTTGTGATAAATCCAAAATTTGCCTTCCCTTAATATTAGTCTTTGAGGCTGGGCTCTTCAAAAGAGCATCCACTGAATTTCACTCACACTGTTTGGAAAAATGCAGAAAATTAAAATTGAACTCAATCCCAACATCCTAACAGCTGCAGTGGCCGCTACAATGTCCTGCCCGCTGTCTCTGAGGTTTCTAAGTAGCCATGTCTCAGGCTGCACTTACTTCTGGCAACTCACCGAACGTGCGCCTCGAAGGCTTTGGAGACTCGGTGTCTCTTGGCTCCGAGTCGGGGCCAGGCACCACAGTGCGGTCCTGGAGCTGTAGACCTGACTATCGTTAAATTCTCTAGCACAGGGTGCATTCTGGGAAGAATTCCCAGCCCATGTGATCACTCAGACATAGAAGCTCGGCATGATTAAAACGGTGTTCGGTGGGAAACCAGCCCGCCTACCCTGCCTCAGAGAAGGAGTTACTGCAATTAGCTCCAAGTTCACAGACGCCCCCGACCAGCGGAGTGTGTTTGGGTTCCAGTGTGTGTGTGCCAGCCTCAGCTAAGATTCATCAAAGGCCAGTTATGTGGACTGGGTCACCCCAGCTCCCCCCACACCCTTGCTGTTCCCACAGGAGCTCCACCGATAGCCCCCCTATGCTGCAGACTCTTGGGATGTCTGCCACACTGGTCTACTGATGTCGCCCTGTGGTCATGGTGGCTCTCCTCTGGCACGCAGGCTGGCCAGGCCGCTCAACAGGCAGGAAGAAGGATGTGCCTGCTCCTCCATAGGGCAGCACCCCCTTATGGCAAAGGGAGGTACGCCTCCTCCCACTGCCAGCCCTCTTAGCTGGGAACCCAGACCCTCCATATTGCCCCATGTGGTAGGTAGGGAACCTTGGGGGTCTCCTAGCAACCACCTGTTGGGGAAGAGACGCCTTCTGCTGCCTGACATGCGGGTGTCACACCGTTGTAGGGGGTTGCCCAGCTATTGCGCGAGGTTGTATGGAATCTCCACAGCCAGCCCCGCGGCCAGGGGAAGGGTTTCCCAGTTGCTGTTGCCATGTTTCCTCATACAGGCCCTTACAGGGCCTGAGGCACCCAGGTGTGGTGTGAAGAGCAGAAATTAATGCCATTGAAAGCAGGAGCCTGAACGAGTCAGAGGCTCTGAGTCTCTGGCAGTGAGCGGTTGTTCTTCGGCGGGGACCGCTCTCCACTCCTCTCTCCCATGTCCCGGCGCGCCTCTCTCCACACCGTCTTGCTTTCCTTTGTTCCGTATCTTCCCCCTTCTGCCTCCCCGCATTCAGCTCCTCTGACCACCCCATTCCTCTCCCTTCCTCCTCCCCAGGCTTCTTCTTTTTGCCCCACCCCCACAAGGGGCCAGTCTCTTGCCATCCCTCATCTGAGGGGCCCAACATTTTTCCTCACCTCCCTCTCCCCCCAAACTATCGATATTTTCCCCTCGGCCCCTTCCCATTCCCCCTGAGTTCCATTTTCTGCCCCCTCAAGTCTAGCCTCTTCCCAGAGCCCTGAGCATGGGGTGGGGTAAGACTCCTCCGGTCAGCACCTCCAGGCCAACACACTACCACCTCCCTCTCTGAATGCCTCATTCACACTATGCTCTCTCAGCCCTCTTCCCATCTCTCCTGGGTGCCATCAGCAACCCTGGTTTTCCCTCAGGGCTCCCGAGGACACCAAGGGCAGCTTCCCATACACACAGATTCCCCCCATCATTGCACTGATCAGCCAGGGGCTGGTTAGACCTTCACTCTTCAGGTTCTATGTCCCTAAATCATAGGTCACTCTGATTTCCTTCTGAAGTACAAGGATGGTGGGGTTTTCAGGAGCATCCGTGTGGTTTAACTCTCACCCCTTGAGTACAATCAAACACATCATCCTATGTCTCTAGGCATTTGCTGTACCCTCACCCATGAGGTATCTGCACAGGGTTGAGTTTTCTGAGGCTGCCAAATTCTTTTGTTCCCGTGATAGGGACATCTGGAGAGCAGCAGAAGATGACTCGGTCTTCCAGCACCAACACATAAACATACTGCTGAAAGAGCAACTTCAAAGTCTGTGTCAGGAAAGGAACAACATCAAAGCTAGCATTGGAGATGTAAAGAAAGCCACGAGCAGCATGAAAGCGGAGCTGAGCAGGTAAAGGCAAACAGCCGGCAGTGTTAGATGAACAGCCAATCCAGTGATGATACACCCATGCTTACCAACAACTAGACAGGTCTTGACAAGACTTGATCTACACCTTCCCTGATGAGCTAAGAGAAGAGGAAATTTGGGAATAGTAGAAGCTCACTAGGTCAACTGGCCTATCACTTCCCCCAGCCTTTCGTTTCTTTCTATTCGTTTCAAGAGTATTTCTTGGTCACTCACTTTTCTCTCAGGAAATGATGCATTGAGCTGTACACAAAGACCACCAGGCCATCAGCCCATCCTTTCTGAGCAACAGTCTCCCAGCACCCCGGGGGTGTGTGCAGAGCATGCAGGAGATCAGGTCTGGGAGGGTTCAGATTGGAGAGTTAAGCTTCTCAGGGATTTCCGTCGGCACTGCGTAGTGCTGGGACTTACTTAGAATCACAGAATCCTAGAACATTAGAACGGGAAGGGCCCTCAAGGGGTCATCAAGTCCAGTCCCCTGCCCTCACAGCAGGACCGAGCACCATCAGAGCTGGGCTCCTTCTCGTGGCCTATCCTAGCTGCTTCAGAGAAAGGAGGAAGAACCCCTGCAGTGGGCCGTGAGGGGAAGGTTTTCTCTTACCCGCTGGTATTTACAGGTTATTGACAAGCTGCCAAAATCACAACTGGACTTGAGTCTCCTCTGCGGAGGCAGAACGGTCCCGTTGCCATCTTCCTGCACCTGCGGGCTCAGCGCTGGGCACCAGGTCCATCAGTGGCTATTAGCCAGGGTGGGTAGGAATAGTGTCCCTAGCCTCTGTTTGTCTGGAAGTGGTTGACAGGAGAGGGATCACATGAGCATGACCTGTTCAATTCACTCCCTCTGGGGCAGCTGGCATTGGCCACTGTCGGCAGACAGGACACTGGGCTAGATGGACGTTTGGTCTGACCCAGCCTGGCCATTCCTATGTTCTTATGTTGTAATACTGCCTCTTTCACATCCCTAGGGTCCCCTGGCCTCAGCCCTTGCTGTCTGCTCCCCCACTTACAGGCAGAGCGGCCGGGTTGTAGGCTCCAAGAACAGGCCAACTGGGTTCACAGGCTGCTGCGTCTTCACTCAGAGTCAGTGCGTAACAACACCCCAGGGGGGTCCTGGTGACCAACAATGTTGCTTATCCCTTACATCATGCCCTGCCAAATCCTTCAGTCCCCCAACTCACCCCACTGCATTGAACTGTTCACCCCATAGACTCCCAGCACTCCCTTCTCACCCCGCAACCCCCAACGACTCACATTCAGCCCCCTATCCAGCACCCACACATTCCTGGCTACTCATCAGCACCCACACCACATCCGTCCCCCTCCAGCACAGTGCTCTGCTAGCTGGGGTAACTCCTCTTGATTTGGGCTCCCCCGATGGCTCTGTTCACTGCCAACGCCCACCCACCCAGCCCACGTTTGAGTGACAAGTGGCTTGTGACCTGAGGTACGAGCCCACAGAACCGCTCAGGTTTGGCCTGGCTGCCCATGACATGACGGAGGGATAACCAGGCCAAACCGGAGCTGTGCCCCTGGTCTCAATACCACTCCAGGTTGGCCCAACTGTCCCTCTGCCCATAGTGGTGCAGTGGAGCCAAATTTGAGGGAGTGGGGTGGTGACCCCCTGTACTCGGTGACTTGCTTGTGGACCTCTCCATCTAGCTGGACCTCATCACTTTGTGGGCCCTGGTGCAAACGCAGCACTTGGATCGCTACCGCTATGCCATGCAACATGGATTGTGTTACCAAAGGCAGGTGGCAATTTCTGGGTTATGTTGTGGACAAGCTGTGCACTAGGATGTGCTCACTCACTTCATGCACGACCTGAACATCTCCATCCATTACCTGGGAACCAGTCCCAGGTCGTACAGTGAGAGCCCAGCTGCTAGATAGAGATACGTTCACACCAAGTCATTAATTACACTTGTTCTCCCCCTGTGCGCATTCGTGTTTGCAACTTCAGTTTAGATTAGCAATGCATCATCTTGACAGACCATGATACCGGGCAGCATTTCACCAAAATTCCAGGCATGGGCAAAGCTGTGTCAGCAAACAGAATATTCTCTGGTCCAAACAGCGTCATGGACAAGAAAAGCTAGACGCTTATTGTGTCCTAGAGACCACATTCACTGTCTGGGTGGGAGGGAGAGCGCAAAAAGTGGAAGGTATAGTGGAGTAGATAGACCTATGAAAAGATTTTTGGAGCGGTGTCACCATAACACATGACGCCTCTACCCAGGGCTGGTATGGTTCTTTCTTTCCTCATTGTGTCTGACTAGAGCTTTCTAGCAGGAGCTCCCAAACTTTTTGCTGACTTCTCCCATTTTAATGAACTCTTATCTCCAGGAAATACAGATTGCAGAGAGGGTGCCATTTTGCAGAGCGAAGTGGCACTCTCCATGTATCATAATCACTAAAAGAGAACGGTGAATCAAGATACGCAACTCCAGCTATGTTAATTAGGTAACTGGAGTCGATATACCTTGATTTGAGTTTCCCCGCTAGCCCCATAGCCATTGGCTTCCCTTACTCTTTGCAGAAGCAGGACTAGCAGTTGCCAATGGGAGCGCCCTCTGAGTGCAATTTAGGGAGTCTTAACTAGACTCGCTAAATCGAACTCCGGAAGATCAATCGTGGCAGCATTGATCTTCCGTTTAGCAAAGACCTGGCCTCATACAGCATACAGGCAGAGTCATGCTGGGTGGAGTGACACAGCAACATCCACGCACAACCCCATTTGAGGATGGTGCGAACTCCTTTAAGAATCACAAACCACCCTGTGGGAACTGATGCTTTTGAGGCTGAACATCAAAGGCACTTGTACTACTAAGGTAGCCTACTTCTGAAACCTCCTCCCCTTTAAAGGATGCCAAAAGAGTCAGAAGCACAAAGGAAAAGCTGAAATGAAAAAATAAGTGTCACCCAGAGATTCACACTCGAGCTCAGAATCTGTCCTTAACAGCCCCATTACAACATTAGCACTCTTTGGATGATAATTTTATTGTCCTGAGTTTCTTCTCCCCGCCTCTTCTGCATCTAGGATAAAACAGGCAGAAACCATGAAAACGCTTTTAGAAGCAGAGCTCCAAACAGCCAAGAAAACTCTGGAAGAGGAGCATGTGTCAGCCTCAGAAAAGGAAATTCACCTGTGGAAGCTGGTAGTGTTCCATCGTACCTAATAATGGAATTATTCAACATTTCGTGTTTCAGTAAGATTCACAACAACAGTGGCTAATGTTTTATTATTGTGTAGATTCCTCTCATAGGACACTGTGCGATTAACAGCAATCATATGGTAGTCCCCTTACTAAAGGTGCCTCTGCTTATTTTCTGGAAAGACCCTGTGTGCTGCAATCCAGCCTCACAGACTACAATTCCCATGAGCCCTTGGGAAAAATAGGAAGGAAGTGACTCTTGTGTGGGAGATGGGGGTCTCTCCACATGCATGAGAAGAGAGGTCTAGAAGTCTGGGACTCTGCCCTTGGATTTTGGAACAGAAGGGGAGCCAGACTGTGGAGGAGTTTGATCCAGTCTAGGGGCTGTTAGGGTATGTCTACACTGCCACCCTAGTTCGAACTAGGGTGGCTAATGTAGGCATTCAAACTTGCAAATGAAGCCCGGGATTTAAATATCCTGGGCTTCATTTAGATGTTCAGCGCAGCCATTTTTAAATGCCACATAGTTCGAACTACCTGCCCGGCAGGCGCGCGGACTAGGTAGTTGAATTAAAGCTCCTAATTCGAACTACCATTAAACCTCCTTGCAGGAGCAATAACGGTAGTTCAAATAGGAGCTTTAATTCGAACTACCTCCGCGTGCAGCGTAGCCGCGTCAGCAGGTAGTTCGAACTACGGGCATTTAAAAATGGCGGCACTGGAAGATGCAAATGAAGCCCGGGATATTTAAATCCCAGGCTTCATTTGCAAGTTCGAATGCCTACATTAGCCACCCTAGTTCGAACTAGGATGGCAATGTAGACATACCCTTAGAGTGCAGCTACAGACTGGGACTAGATGCCTTTGGAACTGGGATCTAGCAGGCTGCTTCTAATAAGCACAGCATGAGACTCTGCAGTTCTTCAAGCGCGCCCATGCAAGCAAGAGTCTGGGACTCTGAGTCCAGGGGTGTGCACACTCTGGGGTGGGATCAATATTGGCAGTGTAAATGCTAGATATATAAGTTCTAATTATTGTTGTGCACTTTGTTAATGTTATTCATTGTTAATCTGTTAAACCCTGTTTATTTAAGTTAAGTGAAGATTGTTTATTTTAATGTAATCTATTAGATGTATATGATTTGTAGTTGTTGTTCTGGAATTAGATCCAGATTATTGCTGGAATGAGTTTATTCCTGGAGGCTCTCAAGGCACACCAGTAAGTGTGTATAAGGCCAGCCAGGTGGAGGCACCGTCATTATATGTTCTTTATGAGCAAGGGACAGCAGAAAGGGGGTGGGTAGGTTTTCCCCAACCAAACAACATCACCACTGGGGTACTCAGGATCTCCTTTTATGTCGAGACCATCAGGCGCCCAGGCACACCTGTGAGTGTGACCTGCTCCCAAGTAGCCCAGGGAGGAAAAAGGGGGTTACAATATTAAGTGGAACCTAACAGAGGAATATATCCCAATAATAAAAGAGATTAGTATTATTATTGGTGTTGCTGTAGTTTTTGAGGTGAAGTTGCTGAGATGAATTTTGTTAAAACATGGGGCTATGTGATGGCAGAAAAAGGAGCGTGAAAGCAAGTAAAATAAGGGGCGAATTTCAAAATTCATATGCAGTGATTCCCAAGGAGAATAAAAAGGATTGCTCTCAGAGGGCACATCTACACTACACCAAAGATGGATGCTGCCGCGGTGGATCTTTCAGGGTTTGATTTAGTCGGTCTAGTACAGACCCGCTAGATGAAACTCAAAGGATGTCTCTGTCAGCACCGGTACTCCTACTCCTTGCGAGGGGTAAGGGAAGCCGACGGCAGCATTTGCGTTGTGTGGACAGGGTTTTAAGATACGTCGACTCCAGCGACATAATTTACATAGCTGGAGCTGAGTATCTGACTTTGAGCTTCCCATGTCGTGTAGCCCACGCCAGAAAGCGTGTAGATGGCCACTGAAATCTCCATACAAGGGTTTTCTCAGATTCTCCTGGTCCAGACCAGAGAGGCGTGGTCCCCAGCCTACGTCCATGTCAGTGGGATGTTTCTTTTTGGCCCGACCCACAAGTTGTGTCTGGATGTGTTAGCTTGGGAACTCAGAGGAGTCCAGGAGGAGGCGACAAAGTCGCTGGTTAGTTCAGCCTTGGCTATCAGGGTAACAATAGGGCCAAGCGTGTCCAGAGGAAGGGGCAAACCAAGGAACCCCATGTTAGCTCACACAAAGCCCGAGCTGTACAACTAACAAGATCAAGTACTCTGTTTAAGGACTGACTCATGCCCCCTTTTAAGACGGCATGGCGTAGCAGCTCTTCTTGAGCACCCCACGCCAACAACTGCTTCAGTCCTACAGTGCCCCTCCCCCCTGCCCTTCAGCCCTGCAACCCTCCCACCCTTCTCTCTGGCTTTTAACCAACCACCGCCCTTATATCAGGAGCCTCATCTCACCTTCCCCCTGTGGCTGGTAGGGGGAACCAGGCCCTCCCATGACACTGGGTTACTACAGCCAGGAGCTACTCCATCAGACTCCTTACTGCTGCCTCCCTGGACATCTCCCTCCCCTACCCATCAGAGTCCCTCCCAGAGAGCTGCAAGGTTCATCTTTCTTTTGGGGCCAGGGGAGGACCCCAAGAATCAGTTAACTCTCCCTGGGCTTCCTCCTTGCTCCTCCCAGTGTCCCCTGGCTCTCTTGCCAAGTGAGGAACTCAGAGCTCCTCTCTCTCTCCCTGCAACCGCCTTCTGCTCCGAGCGTCCTCTTTTTATAGCGCCACCCAGCTTCTCCTCAGCTGGGCATCCTCCTTCATCCAGCCTGGCCCTGCCCCTTGCGCCGAGCAGGTGGGTTAACTGGGCTCCAGCTCTTGTTAACCAATGCGGGGTTTATACACCCCCTTCCTGCTCTCCAGTCAACAGCATCATCCCTGCTATTTGAAATGTCCCCCACTCCGCCATCATACCCAGCCTCCCACGCTGTTCTGCTGATGTCCAGCCGCCTGGCACAGGACTCACAGAGCTGCCACCATAGGCTCTGATCTGGGATGGAAGTCACCAGGGCAGAGGGAGAGGTAGGAAGATGGCCCCAAAGAGACCTTTTAGCTACTCTGTCCTCTTTAGCCTCCTCTCTCCTCCCTTGGTGCAAACATGTCTGCCCGAGAGAACAACGGGCTTGATGCACCGCTGCACTACTCTGGTGTGACTCTTGGATATCAGTGGTGCTATAGTGAAGTAAGCTGGAGTGCAGACAATTTGTTCTGTGGGGCAAGGAAACCACTATAGGCTGAACCTCTCTAGTCTGGCACCCTCGGGACCCGACTGTTGCTGAACTAGAGAATTTGCAGGACCACGGGAGGTCAATATTGTTTAGCAGCATCACCAACCCTTCCACTGCTCACTGGGCTCTTAGAAGACATTTAGGGGTAAATTAGAGCTAAATAACAGCACAGAACACAGAGCCAGGCCCGATGGCTGTAGACAAACTTCATGGGACTGTGGGAAACTTGCCCATGCCCAGGATACGTGGACATCTGGCTAATTCAAACTGTGGCAGACTACGGAGGTTGCTGAACCAGAGAGTGCCGGACGAGAGAGGTTCAACCTGTAGTTCTAAATGAATCATTCCCATCTCTGCCAGCAGCACCGCGGAGCCAGCCCTCTGCATTTCAACCAAGGTATCTTTGTTCCTCCCGCAGGAAAAGGCCAATGAAGATTTAAATGTGAGAATTCTCATGCTCTCGGAGGAGGTATGTGGGAAAAGCAAGTCGCGCCCCTTGGGGATGTTTCCTCTTCTCTCTAGCACAAAAGAGAAACAGCTTGTCAGCATGTCTGTATAAGGCCAGCAGATGTAATGCAGTCCAGGAACGCCCCGGAGAGGTCTGGAGGCAATCACGCACAGCAATGTGCTGAGCTGTATTTGCAAATGAAATGGCTTACCCGCCTCCTCTGCCTTGTACCATTCATTCGGTTTCGCCTTCCATTCCCCAGATACCCATTACTGAGGCCTGCTCCCCTCCCTGACGGATTCCAACAGCAGAAGGCGTCTTGCTTTTGGCTGCCCAGCCTCTCTTCCTAAGGGAGGAAGGCTGCCCCTTTGGTTAAGGCAGAGCTCTGGCAACCTCGGCTCAATTCCAGCTCTTCTCTGGACTCCAGATGTGACTGAGAGAGTCACCTGACTTTTCCTGCCCTTGAGACCGTAGCTATAAAAGGAGGCAATAATCTCTCCTTTCTTCCACTCTGCCTTGTGGGTTTAAATCACTAGAAGGTTACCCGGCGTTTCCCGGGACCAGTGAAATTACTCCTGACCTATAGCAGGGTAAGTGTGAAGAGATCCATGGCTCAATCGTGGCTCTCACCTCTGTACGCTAGTGACTTCCATGGAGTTACACTTAGAGGAGGGTTAGGCCCATAACAGCTACGTCTGTTGGAAGAGCAATGACTTTCCTGGCTATGTGGCCCTACCGCAAAGGAAGTACAATGGCACCGTCTGATTTCAGATCTCCTCCCTGACCGGATCGAGAAGAGCCAGCCAGCGCAGCCACATGCAGCTCTGGGCTCATGTCCACAAGCTGCGGGTGAGTAGAGAAGCAGCCAGCTTGAAACACAAATGGAGCCGATTCACGTAAAGGAATCTGGGCCCCGGCCCATAGCCCACCGTAGTGGTCTTTCTATTGACCTCAGTGGGGTTTGGAGTCAGGCACTGCATGTCCTCCTCTGTAGCATGGGGTACAGATCACAGCTGGAGGATTCTCTGTATCTTGGGGTCTTCAAACTATCTGAAGGCTTCAATATCTGAGATATAGGTGGGAGAATTATTCTAGGAGAGGGTGGGTGAGATTCTGTGGCCTGCATTGTGCAGGGGGTCAGACTAGATGATCATAATGGACCCTTCTGACCTTAAAGTCTATGAGTCTATGAGTCTATGTCTGTAAATGTCACTTTTGTCAGACCAAGTGAGTTAGGCGCCCAGTACCCTCTGAAATTCAGTAGGAACCTCTTTCCTCTGGGCCCTCATTAAATCTCAGCCCAGGGGCCCCGCTCCTCATGTTGTAGCACCATTGATTTCAAGTGAGCTCTGTTGATGCACAAGTTCAAGATCTGGGCCTATACGTCTTTACTGCCAGATTTACCTGGTGTTGATGGGGTCCTTCGCTCAATTAAGATTTTTTTTTAAATAAAAGGAAAATGTACAAATGATTTCTTGAAAAAAAGGAGTTGTTAAACCTTTTTAGTATTTTTTTTAAAACGGGAATTCCATCAAGTGTATTTTTTAATTCATCCCCATAAGTTCTGATATCCCTATAAACTCTTAGCATTTGCTATGTTTTAACAAAAAAGGGCGATAGTCAATTTGGTTTCTAACAACATTTTCTTGTAGTTTCCAAACCTTAACTATTGATGTGGCTGTGCCAAAACACAGTGGGTATGTCTAGATCACATGGCTCCGTCGACGGAGCCATGTAAACTAGTTTACCCGACATAGTCAATGAAGCAGGGATTTAAATAATAATCCTTAAATAATCCTTGTTTCACGAGGCATAAGGGAGCGGTCGACAAAGGCTTCCCCTGTCAACCGATCTGCGTCTAGACTGCCGTGCTGTGCTGGATCAGCTGATTGTCAGCACAGCGTGGCAGCCATTTTTATTTTAATGAAGAGAAGATTATTTAAATCCCCCGCTTCATTGACTATGTCGGGTAAACTAGTTTACATGGCTCCGTTGACGGAACCATGTATTCTAGCCATACCCAGTATGACTCCAAATTTCTCTGTTTTTTCTGTAAGGTTGATTGAGAAGCAATCCTATTCCAGGTTCATTTTATTTTGCTGGCTCATCTTGGTTCCATTTCTTTCAACATTCGCTCAGTTACATCAGTTTTAAGGACTGTACTTGATTTGGTGATTCTGTCTCTTTTCTGTTTGGTTTTATGAGACACAAGCCCACGCCAAGCACATCCTGTTTTCCTGGCACAACCAAACCCTTACACTGCTTTAAGTTATGATAACAGGAAGCTGTATATCTAATTTGGTGGTCTTAGCTCTTACAGTTTAGGAGAAGTTCTTGATCAAACAGACAAACACACAAACTCTCTGAAATATATACAGGTTGAACCTCTCTAATCCAGCACTCTGTGGTCCGGCAACCTCTATGGTCCGGCATGATTTTATTTAGACAGATGCTCACTTATCATGGGTGTGGCCAAGATTCCCATAAAGTTTGTTTACAGGCACCAGTCCTTTTGGTAGCTTTCCTGAACCAGCTTGGTTATGAACTTAAGAGTGAAAAATCTAAAGCTGTGTCTTGGTCAGCAAGCATGCTGGGAGCAATATTGTCCTCTCATACTGCTGCTGTGGATCCTAGAGAGTGGTTCACCCTTCCCTGGGGGTGCATGGAAGTGAATGGTTTGGGGTGCAAGGGGAGGGAATATTGGCTGGGAAGTTGTATGATCCAAACATACTCATGGAACATTTGTCTCCTATTAGAAAAAGCTCCAGGAATCCAAACTGGCTTCTGATGTGGAAGATGAGATTTTCAGAAAGGTACAGTAAACTCATTTAGGTAGGCATTAATTATTTAGGCGAGGGAAGGATCAGGCCCTCCGACAGGGAGAGGGCAAAGGGGGATATTGCCCCAGGCCGAGGCAAATCAAAATCTATCAGCTCCATTAGGAGGCATGTTAATGTATAGACAGATCAATATATACTACTCAACATATACTAGTCAATACGGGTGTTTCAAGACTACAGGGTTTTTTCGAAAAAAGTGGCCCTTTTTCAAAAAAACTTCCCCTGCATCTAGACTGCTGCTGCATTCTTTTGAAAGTAAATCGAAAGAACGTGGCAGTTTTTTCGACCACAGAAAACCTTGTTTTACGAGGAAGAATGCTTTTTTTCAAAAGTGCTCTTTCGAAAAAAGGCACTATGTAATGCAAACTGTGCTTTTTCGAAAGAGAGCATCCAGATTGAGGCTATGTCTAGACTATGAGCCTCTTTCGAAAGAGGCTTTTTCGAAAGATACTTTCGAAAAAGCCTCTTTCGAAAAAGAGCGTCTAGACTGCAACCAGTACTTTCGAAAAAGCAAGCTGCTTTTTCAAAAGAGAGCACCTAGGCCGTCTGGATGCTCTCTTTTGAAAAAGCACAGTTTGAATTACATAGCCCCTTTTTTCGAAAGAGCACTTTCGAAAAAAGGAGTTATTCCTCGTAAAACTATGTTTTCCGCAGTCGAAACTGCTGCGTTCTTTTGATTTACTTTTGAAAGAACGCAGCTGTCTAGACGCAGGGGAAGTTTTTTTGAAAAAAAGGCCACTTTTTTCGAAAAAAACCTGTAGTCTAGACACATCCTGCCTGGGTGCTCTCTTTCGAAAAAGCGGCTTGCTTTTTCGAAAGTACTGGTTGTAGTCTAGATGCTCTTTTTTTGAAAGAGGCTTGCAGTCTAGATGTAGCCTACATTACAAGCTTAATTTGATCCAGGTAGATCTGGGTCTCAGCTGGGCCTTCAATACAAGCTACTACTGCCGGTATGCAATAGGAAGGACATTTTTGGAACATGGTAAAGCCAAATGAGACCTAGAGAAAACAATCAACAGCTCTGTTTCTCACCTAGCCTAAAAACACAGTGCAACTGTGGGTGCAAATCAACAGCATCACTTCACAGAACCGGAAGGTCCCTTTCTAATGGAGGAGCCATCTCTCAGAGCACAGCCTTTACTTAAAGGCCCATCCATGCCAGAAAGCTGTTGATTAACTGGAAGGAATTCAAAGACTTGCATTACTAAGAAACAGCTTGTTTACATATACATAGCTTGGCTCAGGAAGGATGGGATGGGAGGGAGGGTATAAGAATAGGCCTCCTGCATCTGATAGATATGACAACAAGGAAGAAGAGAAATATTTGGGCTGCTCCACAAAACAGAAGTGGGGAGATGGGAGTGAAACCAAGCACATAAATATATTGGCGAGAGAATTAAAACCCCCAAGCAGCAAGAAACTGCATCTATAACACACATATAATGACTGAACTACTTTTTTGTTCTTAGGGTTAAGATGGCACAGAAGCCTTCCAGACCTTCCGAATCTTAGAAACACGAATATAAACCATGTAACCAAAATGCATTGTTCTAGAATATACTGTAGCTACGGCACAGTTGAGTTCCAGCACTCATTTTCCGTTGAAAGTTGCACAGTGATTTTTTTCACATTTCAGCCCCCACAGCACCAGCTGTCAGCTCTTTGACATGTTGGGTTTTCCTGGAAAGTTTGGAGAGTGGAAATTCCCACAATCTGCCCAATTTGAATCGCCTCTGGGGTAGAAGTAACATACAGGCTTGATATAACTTTTCATTCTACAGAGATATTTGCATGACTGACTGAATAATTCCTAAACAATATGTATTACTTTCCCATCATTCTTAGGAAGCACAAGTACCAACTCATAGTGATTACCTTCTTATTGACCGGTAATTACTGATTCGTTTTGCAGGAAAAAAAGGGGAATTCTAAGCAAACTATAAGCAACAGGGGGTGAGGAAGTAGCAATTAGTGCCCTTGTTATTAGAATGTAACAATGCCAAGTATTTGGCGTTCTTTCTGTGTGTGAACGCACAGAAGGATAGAGTCTTCAGGGCTATTAAATGAGAACCTTTCACAATTAATACCTTCACCCGTTTTTGCTTTTTAACAAATATAGGCACAAATAACTTAGGGCCTGTTGAACTGCAGGCAAGCAAAACTCATTGCAGAGTAGTGCACTTGCTTCCGCCCAGCCAACGTAAGGAGAACATTTTCACCAGCGTTCGTGGGCAAAACCTTCGAAGTCCTGCTGTCACAGTCAGTGCTGTTTGCTCTCTGCAGCACTATTCAATGGGCGCCCCAGACAAAGGGCACTGGAGTAAGGTAGCCTATCAGCCATATGAAATCATACCTCAATGTGACCTTTTTTAGATGAAACACCGAATCCGAGAACTGGAGGAATCAATAAAAGAA
This sequence comes from Rafetus swinhoei, assembly GCA_019425775.1. NCBI lineage: Eukaryota > Metazoa > Chordata > Testudines > Trionychidae > Rafetus > Rafetus swinhoei. The sequence goes on along the minus strand of CM033432.1, from coordinate 54,239,572 downwards.
TACGAGGCAGTAATCCAGGTAAGGATTCCACATCTAACGTGGTTAAAGGTAACATGCCCTACATAATTCAACCTGTAATTAAGGCACTAGATTAGTATAGCATCTGGAAACCTGAGTTTGTTTGTTTTTGGCTCTCTCACTGCATCCCAGGGTTCTCCATCTGTACGATGAGGGTGCTGCATTTCCTTTGTCTATTGTCATCCCGTCTTTTGAGATTGTTACGTTTCGGTTGGGGTAGGGACTGTCTCTCTCTGCGTGTCTCAACTGTTCCTAGCACAAGGCTGCCACATCTGCTGAGGCCTTCAAACTTATGACAGACAATCAAAACTCCCTGAAGCACATGTCTTTTGGGCTAAAATTGTCAAGACTTGATGTCCATCAGACTACAGGCTTTTGTCGACAGAGGTTTTGTCGACAAATACTGTCGACAAAGCTTCTGTCGACAAAGAGCGTCTAGACTACAACCAAGCCGCTTTGTTGACATGACAGTATAGACACAAAGGACAGTGTAGATGCAATAATGCCTTCTGTCGACAGAACTTTGTCGACAAAAGGCGTTATTCCTCGTGGAATGAGGTTTACCGCTGTTGACAAAACTGCCGAGTTCTGTTGACATTATGTCGCTGGACCTCGGCGGTAGTGTAGACACAGGTATAGTTTTGTCGACAAAAGTCCATTTTTGTCGACAAAACCCTGTAGTCTAGACACACCCCAGGACAGCACCGTGTGCAGGTCTAGGAAGGTGACGATACAGCTTTTCCCCCTGCAAACACCCGTTGAGATTTTGGGAGGCACGTGGAGAAGAGCGGGAGTCACAGAACAGCACCATAATGGCTGACTCTAAAGACTTCACAATGGTCATTGTCACAGGGTGCATCACTGCCAGGCGGCACCTGCTCCTGGTACTCTGGGAATTAGCTCAAGACCGGGCTTCCCCATCTGCACTTCACCCAACATCACTGCATCTCTGCTGTCCACCTCTCATAGCCCTGGGAACCACAGTGTCCTCTTTGTGGCTCCTCCTCCAGCCACGTCACTATTTCCCCCTTCTCCGGGTGGGATTTCACTCCTCAAGCGTCCTAGGCAGTCTTCTTGGTCATGGCCTTCACTCCACTCGCCCAGTGACTGATAGGGGGACAGAGGCCTGCCCTCGTCTCCAGGTTCCAGCCCAGGGCCCTTCAGCTCAGCAGGCTAGGCCTTCTCTCCCCAGCCTCATTGCTCTCTGCTTGGGCTGCTTCCTTTCCTCTGGTTCCCCTTTTCTTCCTGGGCCTGACAGATCCCCAAGCCTCCTCCTTCTTCTCAGGGAGTGACCAGAGCCTGCAGTCCCCACTTGCTCCTCCCTCTCTCCTTGGAGCGTCTGACTTTTCCCAGCACCCCCTTCTGCACCATTTCCTGGGCATTGTGGGCCCCACTTACTCCTGACCGCCTGAGCCACCTTAATCGACTGCCTAATTGGTTATTTGGCCCATCTGGCCTGCACAGGTGTGGGGGGAAATCACAGCGGAGTCCTGCGGGTGTAGAGGAGTGGCGCACCTCACATAGGGTGCTTTCCATTGGCAGCAGCAAGGGCGCAAATAGCGTTTGGTCTGTCCGCACCCTTATTGAACAGAATCCAACCAGATCCCAAATGGGTGAGATAGAAAAGATATGGAAAAGGAACCCAACCAAGCATGAATTACTGGATTTGCTCCTTCTAAGGTTCTTCAGGATAAAGAGAAGTCTCTTCAGGACCAGCTCTCGGCTGCTGAGGAAAAGACTCGGTAAGTCTGGACGCAAACCAAAGCTTTTGGTGGCCAGTGTCTGGTGGTAGGTCTGCACTACAAAGCTTCTAGCAACATGGCTGTGTCAACATAGCTGTGGACTGAAAGTCAGGCAGTGTAAACACAATTTGTCGGCACTTTTGCCATGAAAAACTTCCACCCACTATGAGCTGCGGTGTTGTCAGCAGGAGAACACAGCTGTGGGCAAAGCACTGGTTACACTAAACTGTCCAGGGGCAAAGTATTTCTTGTTCAGGGAGAGGGGGATTAAGCACCTGTGAAGGACAAAAGCTTTGTCGCTCAATTGCCAGTGTGGACAAAGCCTTAGTGATGATATGGGGGGGGAAGTAGTATTGTATGCAAAGTTGAGAGAGAGCCAGTGCGAGGAATTTCACTTAGAACTGCCAGTCTGAGTCAAGCTAACATGCTAGTCCGTGCATTTGTTTCTACCATAGCTATTTCAGTCCATCACAGTCATTATCTGTATGGATACCGGGCCTCTTTCAAACGTGGGGTGTCATGTTACTAAGCCCTTCAAGGAACTTATCTCCTTAACTGTGAAACACTTAGAGTTAAAAAAGAGAGGCTATCTGTGTATGTGTGAGATAATAGCCAATATTTTCTTCTCCAGCTGCAGCAGGGTGTCACCAGAAGCACTGAGTCAGTGTTTCCTAGCTGTGTTTTGGCTATATTTTTGCAAAGGCAGAAATCCGGTTCATTTTCCAAGATTGCTGCATTCTCAGAAATGGCAGCCTGCGAGAAAAGTCACATATACACCACAACAAGGACTTAAACAAAAGTCCGACTTCTTTGCTGACAGCTAGCCATTGTCTTTCTTTGTGTAAACTTGGAAAATTGTACCTAACATACAAGCATGGCTGATAAGCAATACTCTGGCTGGCTTGTTATAATCTTCTAATCTCTTCCTATCTGAAGAAGTGGGTTGTGCCCATGAAAGCTCACGATACCATCTACATTTTTTGTTAGTCTCTAAGGTGCTGCAGAACTATTTGCTGTTTTTTAAGTTTTTTCAGTTACAGACTAACACAGCTAACACCCTCTGAAAATCTTCCTATCTGTTCTTTTCATTTGATATTCACTCACATTTGCCTCTGTTCTGAAGTCTGAGTGGTAGATCCAGGGTGCTCGCTTGTTCTCCTCTAAATCTTTCTCTTTCTATCCATCTTTGTTCCTATAACAAGGAGACACAGCAAAAATCTAGCAAGAATAGGACATGGGACTGGAAGGGATCTCCTGGGTCATTTCAGGCAACCCTGAATTTTGGGCTGTCTCTTGAGTTGTCTTGTGTAACATCATGGCTGTGAAGATACATTCTGAGCATTTGCTGAGAAACTCCAAGAAAGTGATACAGAACCCGTCAAGTGCTGTGATGGGCCATCTCACAAACATAAAAATGGATAGCCGAGATGTTTCGTGAGGTTATTGCTTATCAAGACGTGGAAAAAAAATTGCTTAATGAAAACAGCCAATGTAGGCAGGGGCACAAAAACCTTATAACAGGCCAAGACTCTAGACATGTAGATATTTGGTGGCTGGCAATGGGACAAAACAGCAGTGGAAGGTACCATTGCCTGTGGTTCAAAACAGACAGGCTGAGATGGAGAAGACTGGACATTCTCTTAAGCAAAGTAGGGAAATGCAGTCTTGGGATCTAATGAGCTTTGGTCCTTCTGATTGGTTGAGTCCATTACAACACTGACATTATACAAACCTGCCACTCGCGAGTGTGAGGGTGCAAAATAAAACACATAAATCATTCTTTCCCAGGAATGATTTTCTGCAGCCTTGGCAAATAATTTCACCTTTGGCTTCAGACCAAACATAAGACTTTCTAGTCAGATAGGGAAGCGTGTCCATGGAATGTAAGAAGAGGGAGTAGAAAAAGATTCCATCTGCAACTTTTGCTACGACACTGCATCGCATGGCTAGCTTGGTACCTATGTTGCTGGAAGGTTTTTAACCTCTGGTCCCTTCTACTGGTCATTTCTTCCGTTGTCCAATGCTCAGTGTCTTAAATGTAACATCTTTAACAAAGAATACGATGCCCTTCAGAGCCACATGTTTATAGAGACGAAATCGGAAAATTGAATTTTATGGGAATTATTGAAATTTGCAAACAAATCAAGTTCCTTTGATGTTTACAGAACTCTCCCAAGGAAAGCTAGTAACATCCTGAACATTAACCCCAAAAGCCTGATGTTTGAAATAGTCAAAGCTGAGCTGGTAAGTACTTTGATCTTCTCCTTAAGACCACGGGTGGGCAATAAACAGCTCGTGACTGCAGGTACAGCCACTGTAGTTTTATACCACTAACAACTTTCACTGACCTTTTCTGTACCTTTTCCAATTCTAATATAGCTTATTTCAAATAGGGTGGCCAGAACTGATACTGTATTCTATGTCTGGGTGCTCTATGGATTTGGGTAGAGGCATTATAATATTTTCTGTCTTGTTACCAATCTGCTTCCTGAAAGTTGCTAACATTCTGTTTGATTTTTGACTGCTGCTGCACATTGGAGGATAGCATAATTCAAAATGATCTGGACAAACTGGAGAAATGGTCTGAGGTCAATAGGATGAAGTTAATAAGGACAAATGCAAAGTACTCCACATAGGGTGTGTCTAGACTGCAGGCTTTTTTCGAGAAAAGTGGCCTTTTTTCGAAAAAACTTTAACTGCGTCTAGACTGCTGACGCGGCAGTTTTTTTGACCATCGTAAACCTCATGCTCTTTCGCAAAAAGGCGCTATGTAATACAAACTGTGCTTTTTCAAAAGAGAGCATCCAGATTGCCTGGGTGCTCTCTTTCAAAAAAGCAGCTTGCTTTTTCAAAAGTACTGGTTGTAGTCTAGATGCTCTTTTTTGAAAGTATCTTTCAAAAAAGCCTCTTTCAAAAGAGGCTTGCAGTCTAGAGGTAGCCTTAGGGAGGAGCAAACAGTTTCACACATACAAAATGGGAAGCAACTGTCTAGGAAGGAGTACGGCAGAAAGGGATCTAGGTGTCAGAGTGGACCACAAGCTAAACATGAGTCAATAGTGTGAAGCTGTTGCAAAAGAAGCAAACATGATTCTGGGATGTATTAACAGGGGTGTTGTGAGCAAGACACCAGAAGTCATTCTTCCACTTTACTCTGAACTGATTAGGCCTCAGTTGGAGTCTTGTGTCCTGTTGTGGGTGCCACATTTCAGGAAAGATGTGGAGACATTGGAGAAGGTCCAGAGAAGAGCAACAAAAATGATTAAAGGTCTCGAAAACATGACCTATGAAGGAAGACTGAAATAATTGGGCTTGTTTAGTTTGGAAAGGAGAAGACTGAGAGGGGACATGATAGCAGTTTTCAAGTATCTAAAAAGGTGTTACAAGGAGGAGGGAGAAAACTTGTTCTCCTTGGTCTCTGAGGATAGAACAGGAAGCAATGGGCTTAAATTGCACCAAGGGAGGTTTAGGTTGGACAGTGGGAAAAACTTCCTACCTGTCAGGGTGGTTAAATACTGGAATAAATTGCCTAGTGGGGGTTGTGGAATCTCCATCACTGGAGATATTTAAAGGCAGATTTGATAGACATCTACCAGGAATGATCTAGACCAGGGGCGGGCAATAATTTTTGATGGGGAGGGGCAGTCCAAGAGTTTGGAAAGTGATCGAGGGCCGCACTCCTCCATGCTGTAAATGGAGATGCGGGGTGTGGGGTGGAGGTGGGGTGCAGAAGGGAGCTTGGGGTAAGGGACTGGGCTGCAGGAAGGAGACCGGAGTCTGGGAGGGAGTTGGGATGAAGCAGGTGGTTGTGACTTAGGGCAGTGGACTGGAGTGCAGGGGTTTGGGATGTGACCTAGGGGAGGAGGGGATTGTGATCTGGGGCAGGAGATTGGGGGGCCAGATCTGATAGGGGGTATGGCTGTAAGAAAGGTACTGAGGGTTTGGGTATGTTGGGGTGGGGGGCAGAGAGTTGGGGCAGGAAAGGGCTGGGGTGCCAGCAGCAGGCTGTGGCCAAGAGACTTATTTGCCAGCTGTCAAACTAGCCTGCCTGCCTGTAGAGGTTAAAATATTTCCCAGCCAGCCAACTTGCCTGGCCATGAGCCCAGCAGAGGGGGTGTGTGATTTTTCTTAGCTGCCTGTTATTCTAACAAGCAGCTCGCATTGGCTGGTTTCTTCCAGAAACCAGCCAATAGGAATGTGCTGGGGGCGGGACGGCTCCTAAAACTTCCCCCCTCCTCTCCAGTTTCAAAACAAAAACAGCCCTGCAGCTGCTTTTCTGCATGGCCTGTGACAAGCAGGGAAGCCTGCCTGGGGCTCCCCACTGCCTCTGTGGGCGGGATCTGGTGGCTTGGCGAGCCAGATTCAGCCCGTGAGCTGTATTTTACCCAGGCCTGATCTAGATGGTGCTTGGTCCTGCCGTGAGGGCAGGGGACTAGACTCGATGACCTCTGGAGGTCTCTTCCAGTTCTAGCGTTCTAGGATTCTATGATTGGGTGGATGCACTGAGAAAACTATCCACAATGACTTGCAGGGTTTACTTGAGGGGCACTATGGAGCCCACTGGTCAGACACACAAGTGAAAGTGACAAATCTCTTCTTTTGGAGCAAAGCACCAAAAATAATCGATGGGCATCACCTGTGAAAACATAAGTCGAATCCTTTTGGTTTTAAGAACATTGCAAAGATCTCTCATTGGTAACCTGAGGGTCTCTTCCAATAACTTCTTGCCAACTTCTTTGCAATTGGAAGCATTTTAAGTCTCTTAAAATTCTCTTTATCTGCAGGAAGACAAAATACGAGGAAAAGAGAAGAAGCAAAGGAAGCACTTTTTTGGTGGTAGGTTAGTGAAGTTCCCATTTACATTTATGAATCAGCTGCATTTTTAAAAGCTATTTTAGGACCTGACAAGAATATGCACATGTAAAGAAAGAACAGAATGGAACAAGGGGGCAGCTTTTGACGGGCATTTAGATAGCTAAGAATGCAGGCAGGTGTCTAGTGGGTTGCCTTGCATGCTTTTGAAAATCCCATCAGACACTCATCAGTATCTTCAGGTGCCTAAATACCTTTAAAAATCTGGGCTCAAGTCAATACAGAAGCACTTCACTTAGTACAGGTTGAACCTCTCTAGTCTGGCACTTTCTGGTCCAGCAACACCCGTGGTCCAGCATGATTTTAGTTAGCCGGACATTCACTTATCACAGGGGTGGCTGAGTTTCCTGTGGTCCTATAAAGTTTGTTTACAGCCACCAGCCCTGGCTCCCAGTGTTCTGTGCTATTATTTAGCTCCAATTTTCCCTTAAATGTCTTCTAAGAGCCTAGCAAGCAGTGGAAATGCTGGTAATGCTGCTAGACAGTACTGACCTCCCGTGGTCCGGCAAATTCTCTGATTCGGCATCAGTCAGGACCCAGAGTGCCGGACTAGAGAGGTTCCACCTGTATGAGCAAATCAGAATGGACAGGGCCCACTAAAGGAAAATATCTTGGGCTGAGAATTTGAAGGCTGCCTTCAGGGATTTAGATTATGATTATTGCAGTTTTAAATTGTCCATTGACATGGGCATTGGGGCATTGCCCCGTAAGCTCACTAGGAACGGGGATTGCCTCTGTTCTGGGCTGTTCAGACCCTAGCACAAAGGGATCCTGGTGTATGATAGGGATGCGGGGGTGGTACCATAAAACAGGTGGTAAATCAAAGGATAATAGCAGGGGGAAATAGGAGGCGAGTCATTTTAAAAAAGCTAAACATATCTTTGGAACGATGAGGTAACAGCAATAATCAGCCCAGCCGATCGGTATGAAGTGACCAGGGGCCAAGAAGACCAATGAGAAAAATGGAGACACACCGCAGAGCCGACAGTCACAGCGGGCCCTGGGGCAAGGTGTGAGGGGAGCCGGCGTCACGCCCCGGAAGAGGCGGGGCCAAAGGCAGTCAGCCCATAGCGCCGCCCAGACCGCGGCCTCCCCCAGACCTCAGAGCCAACGCAGCGCTCCGGCGCTCTGGCAGCAGTTCAGATGAGTCTGGGGCAACTGCCCCCTCCTCCCCGTCAGCGAGCCTAGAGCACACAAGGGAAAGCAGTAAGGGAGGAGAAAGAGGCAGTGAGAGGGAGAGGAGTCGCTGAGGAGCCAGGCCGAGAGACGTGGATTGACAATAAGACGTGGCTTGGGGCGGTGACCCCCCAGACTCAGAATACAGACCGCAGTTGCCTCTGCCCAGGGGGTTGATCCTGCCCCACTGAAATCAATGGGGGAGTGGGGTTTCCCTCCGCTGAGCAGGTAGAGGCCCTCTTATGTCCATTCTGAGCCTGGGGCTGGGGGAGGATTATTCAGAAGGATGTGCCACACGACCCGACGAGCGTCATCCTGAAAATCAGGTTTCTGGTGCAAATATCCACATTGAGGGGTTCAAAATGCAGCCAGTGGCTGGTGTCCTGTATAGTCCTTCCGGCAAACACCCCTGCTATTGTCTTAAAATGTTGTCATGGGCGTCCCCGCCAGTAAATGTGTGTGCGCCACCTGCAGGGTGTGAGTGTTTTTGTGTACTATTTTGTGTGTTTGTGTCACGTGTAGTGTGTTTGTGTCACACACCATGTGTTTGTGTACTGTCTTGTGTGTCACATGTAGTGTGTGTAATGTGTTGTGTGTTTGTGTTGTGTGTTGTGTGTTTGTGCCACATACAGTGTGTTTGTGTAATGTGTTGTGTGTTTATCGCATGTAGTGTGTTTGTGTAATCATAGAATCATAGAATCATAGAACCATAGAGCTGGAAAAGACCTTAGAAGGCCATCAAGTCCAGCCCTCTGCCCAAAGCAGGACCAACCCCAACTCAATCATCCCAGCCAGGGCTTTGTCAAGCCGAGACTTAAACACCTCTAGGGATGGAGACTCCACTACTTCCCTAGGGAACCCATTCCAGTGCTTCACTACCCTCCTAGTGAAATAGTTTTTCTTAATATCCAACCTGGACCTCTCCCACCACAACTTGAGACCATTGTAATGTGTTGAGTGTTTGTGTTGCACACCATGTGTTTGTGTACTGTGTTGTGTGTCACGTGTAGTGTGTGTAATATGTCGTGTGTTTGTGTCACATAGAATTATAGAATACTAGGACTGGAAGGGACCTGGAGAGGTCATCGAGTCCAGTCCCCTGCCCTCATGGCAGGACCAAATACTGTCTAGACCATCCCTGCTAGACATTTATCTAACCTACTCTTAAATATCTCCAGAGATGGAGATTCCACACCCTCCAGTGTTTCACCACCATGACAGTCAGGAACTTTTTCCTAATGTCCAACCTAAACCTCCCTTGCTGTAGTCTAAGCCCATTGCTGCTTGTTCTATCCTCAGAGGCCAGGAAGAACAAGTTTTCTCCCTCCTCCTTGCGACACCCTTTTAGATACCTGAAAGCTGCTATCATGTCCCCTCTCAGTCTTCTTTTTTCCAAACTAAACAAGCCCAATTCTTTCAGTCTTCCTTCATAGATTATGTTCTCTAGACCTTTCATCATTCTTGTTGCTCTTCTCTGGACCCTCTCCAATTTCTCCACATCTTTCTTGAAATGTGGTGCCCAGAACTGGACACAATACACACATGCAGTGTGTTTATGTAATGTGTTGTGTGTTTGTGTTGCATGCCATGTGTTTTTGTACTGTGTTGTGTGTCACGTGTAATGTGTGTAATGTGTTGTGTGTTTGTGTCACATGTAGTGTGTTTGTGTAATATGTTGTGTGTCACGTGCAGTGTGTTTGTGTAACGTATTGTGTGTTTATGTAATTATGCCCTGTGTTTGTGTCTCTTTATCCTGCAGGCTGAACCCCAAGTGGATTCTGGTTGTGTTGTGGCACCTGACGGGCATGCTGCTGGCCATACTCCTGGCTGCCACCCTAGTCACCCTCTTTGTGCTCTGGACCTGCGTCTCAGAGCACACTGTGACAGAGGCCTATCACCAGCCAGTCTGGCAGTTTCTGGACTATTACCTCTGGCCTCATATGAAACTGCACAGTTCTGGCATGTTACCCAAGTAACACCTGGCCTTTGCAGAACCTATGGATGACTGCGAGTGTATTCGCAGCAAAGCCCTGTCATTCTACAACCAACTGCCCAGCCTTGCAGACAGCTATTTCCCTCAGACAATTTGTGATCTGCAACGCCCCGAGCTCTAATTTTACACTGTCCATTCCGCAGTCGTGAAGCGCATAAGAAATTCAAATGTCAGACTCCACAGGGCAGGGTGGTGGTGGGGAGGAGAGTCACCTACACTTTCAGACATTTAGTGAACCGCTGGGGTCGGAAGAAGCTGTCATGTTAGGCCGACATTGTACCAGATAAAAGCCAGAATGGAACTTAAAGTAATAGATCTGAGGTGTTCCGATATTTGCTCCCAAATTTTTATACAAACGTATGCTGTAGGCTCGGCAGACGGTACAGATGTTCCTTGAGAAAGGACAGACGTATTCATTGCATTCATCTCTGGTGTGACGCGGCCGGTTTCAGGGGACGCACTCCGACCCTCGTGTTTCGCTGCGGAATGAACTGGAAATTGCGGGCCTAGCCTACAGGTCTGGGCAAGCCAGGGCTGCCATTTTTGCTGCGTTCAGTCTGGCGCTGAGGTGTTTCTAGGCATGTGCAGTATAAGTAAAGCTGTATGTGGTGTAAATTAAACCTTCTTGGTATAATCCACATGCTGTTATTTATCCATTAAGAGCAGCACACCGAGATAACATATCATGGCACATGTTTGCTGTGCTCTGGTCTGGCAGGATTAAAATGCTACATCCTCCTTGAGCTATTCCAAACAGGAACCACACAGTACCTGTTCAGAAAACAAACACAACAGGAATGAAGCTGCAACCCTGAATTTCCAGGGGCGAGGGTGACACACAGCGAGGGAGGAGTGGGGTGAGCGGAGCACAGTCATATTTCGATGGGAGTAACTCTCTCACTTTTCTTGATGGGCCCTGTGTACCTGAAGCTCTGTGTGCTGTGTGTAACTTGTTCTGATGAGCTGGGAACAGGCCAGGCGAGAGTCAGATGGGAATGAAGAGAGGAGAGGGGGAGCCCCAGTAAGGATGCTGTGCACAGCTTCTCTGTGGAGCGGCATGAAATTGCTCTCTGTCATGCAGGAACCAGAGAGCACCTAACACCAGCTGCCTGCCATGGCCTCACTGCACCAGCCAGGTCACACTCAGCAGACAGAGACAAACTAGCATCATGCTCCCAGCTGTGGCCAAAGTCAGGCTCCGAGAGGATGGGAGAAAGGGAACGAAGAGGTCGTGGTCTCCGTGGTCAGGGCAGGAGCTGATCAATTCCCAGTCAGCATTTACATACTGTGGCAATGCTCCAACTGTTCCCCATGGGTCCAGCGCTGGCAGACAGTGTTTGCCTCAGAGGCCAGGCCTGGCCCTAGGGCAAGGCGAGCAAGGCAAATGCCTTGGGCCCTATACTGCTGAGTATTCACCATCCCCCGGCTGGGCCCGGGCCCCGCTCCCAGCGTCCTGCCTTGGGCCCTGCGAATTCTTTGGCCGGGCCTGTCAGAGGCTCGCTGTGACCTTCCACACAGCCCCTTACCCTGCACTAGAGGCAAAGGTGACAGCCCCCTGAGCCCTTCTCATCACAGGCTAGTCCACAGTGAGGTGAAAATCCCTCTCAGAGGCAGACTCTGTAGTGGCATGGGGAGGGTTGGGGGTAACCCAGGCCCACTCACTACTCCGGGTTCTGGTCCAAGGACCCTAAAGCAGTTCTGCTCCCAGTCTGGCAGCTTCTTCCCTGGGCCATTTCCCCAAACAACCCCCCCCCCCCCCATAACCTTTCCTGTGGTACCTGCTCCCCCACAGCACTCTGCCTTGCTCGCAGACCCCATCTCTCATTCAGACACCTCTCACTCTCAGACCTTGGGAACCTTCCCTCCCCCAAACTCCCCACGCACTCCCAGCTAATTGCAGAGGAGCCTTGTTTAACCAGTCCCAACTGGCTCTTAATTGACCCCAGATGCTCTGATTAGTCCCACCCAGTGGACTCCGGAAATATCTGATATTAGACAGGATCACAAAGAAAAAAGTTTCTTGCCATTTCAACCAGAAAGGGCATTGTCTCAAGGACTTAACTACCTGCATCCTGCTTCAAAGACATTTTAACACCAGACTTGAAAGAGAATCCTCTGAACTGTCATTCATGCTTAAATTTGACACTTTACACCTAGGGCTCAACAAAGACGCTAATTATCTTACCCATTACAAAGATAGCTTCCCCAATTATCACCTCTAATATCATTAGTTCACAGACATTTACCTCCCCCCCTCATCCCCCTTCTGTTCTGAAATTTGATTTGTCCTTTTCATATGTGTTCATTTTTTTGATTGTACCCTTTGGTATATATGGTCATGCCAATTTTCTTCCACTATTTGATCTGAGGAAGTGGGTCTGGCCCACGAAAGCTCATCACCTAATAAACCATCTTGTTAGCCTTTAAACTGCTACATAGTTCTGTTTTTTGTTTCAGCTAGACCAGACTAACACGGCTACATTTCCATTACAATATCGTGTGTGAGCTTCCTCAGTAGGATACAGGAGCGATTCTTGCAAAGCCGCACACGGGCACCAGGTCGCCAGAACTCCTGCAAGTAGTTACAAACTGAGTCTCCCTCACGGGGCCCACGCTATACCTGAGGGGTTATGGATCACTAGGCAGGGCTGCCAGACTACAGGCTTTCATCAGAGAACATGCAGGAACTTGTTAGTCATGATATGGCCTGTCTGAATGTATTCACAGCCAAGCCCTGTCATTCTACAACCTCCCGGTGTGTGGAAATGACTATTTCCTTCAGATAGTTTGAGATCTGCAACGCCCCGAGCTCTAATTTTACACTGTCCATTCCGCAGTCGTGACACGCATAAGAAATTCAAATGTCAGACTCCTGAGAGTGGCTGGGGGAGGGGAAGTGTTACCTACACCTTCAGACATGTAGTGAATTGCTGGGGTAGGAAGACGCTGTCATGTTAGGCCAACACTGTACTAGATAAAAGCTCGTCAGGGGGGTTAGTCATTACAATACTCTATGACAGGCAAATTATGAGAGAGCTTCCTGGCTTAATCCAAGACCCCATCCGGGGCCCTGTAGCCTCCTCAGAGGGCGAGGCTTCCTACGGCAACATGAAGAAGTTCTGCTCTCTCATCACCAGCCACCTCCCCCCAGCCGTGGTGTCCAGGACCGGGAGCATGTCATGTGTCTCATCTGAAGAGGCCTAGCGTAGTAAGGGAACTTTCAGACCAGGCATTTACGGTGGTTGGACATCACCAAATGGCCGTATCAGTGGGGCTGCTGCCCGGGACACACTGCCAATCCCTCACAGACTCCTCAGGAGTGATTCGTACACCAGGCCATCCGACTGTACCATGCCATGCCATCCGACTGTACCTATCCTTTCTTTGCAGAGAAAGTGGCAGCTCTCCAAGAACATTGCACAAATCGCATGTGACAGCATGTCCCTGTCTCCCATTTCAGGTCCAAGGAGGAATGGTTACATGTGCTCATCCACATCTAGTTTCCATGTGTTCACATGTGCCCCAAATAGGTGAAATAAGCTATCATTCTGTGCCCACTTCCACCAGTAGCTCAAAACACCTGTCCTAAGCCCGAGTACAACTTTCTGCTGGGCACTTTGCTCCTTCATTTTGTTAGCAGTGCAACCGTGCACCTTCAAAGCTGCAATTTCCCACTGGAAAGTCCTCATCATTGCGCCACAAAGGCACATGTTTTGGTGTCGCCTCCTTACTTGTGCTCGCAGTCCTACACCGTTGAAAATGTAGCGTTTCTTCTTCTTATCACAATGCAAATAGAGTGCACACACCACTGCGTGGCTAGGAAGCAAAGCCAAAGATCCTGCTCCGAAAGTTCTACCTGGTGTGAATGTACTGCATTAGGCAGCCTGCATTCTTAGGCACCGAGTCTCCGACCTTCCTAGGAAAAATGTCCCATTCAAAATAAATTCAGCATTAGTTTCCAACCGACTGTATTCTCTGTCTGGCTTTTGCTTATCAAAGAAGGTGAGTTTTGATTTATTTACAAATATGTCGCAAGAAAACGAGAGAGAAATCGTATCATAAGATTTGATGTAATGTACATCATTGGTTTTCATTTCATGGCTGTATTGACTATGGCAGAACAAGGAGCAATGGTCCCAAGTTACAGTGGGGGAGGTCTAGATTGGATATTAGGAAAAACTATTTCACTAGGAAGGTGGTGAAGCACTGGGATGGGTTACCTAAGGAGGGGGTGGAATCTCCATCCCTAGAGGTTTTTAAGTCTCGGCTTGACAAAGCCCTGGCTGGGTTGATTGAGTTGGGATTGGTCCTGCTTTGGGCAGGGGGCTGGACTTGATGACCTCCTGAGGTCTCTTCCAGCCCTGGGGTTCTATGATTCTGTGAACTAGACTATCTATTAAATATTTTAGAATTTAGAGGCTTCCCAAGGGATTGAAATTTACTATGAGCCTGGGTTGAAATCTTCAAGGCAATTGGCTTTGATGTGCCTGTGTGGGCTTCAACTCTATGTTTCGTATAATTTATAATTGAATCAATAGTTGACTATAGCAGATTCAGAAAACAGATAACAGCCCTGCGCATCTCAGATGGTCAGATGTCTACTGCAAACAACCGTGTCTCTAGGAACCAGCTGCCAGAAGAAATAAGAACCATCATGAACCACACTGCGTGCAGAGCCAAATGTCTTCACACTCACTGCCTCTTAGCTCGGTAGAGTTCCTTGCTTGACTGCAGCATGCAGCTCAATTCGATTCAAGTCTGTTTCTCCTTCTTCCTATGATCTAGGGCCCTTTTCGATGCCAGTGAACTCCACCAAGTTCAACAGAGAACACCTTTGGTTTGAGGACTGCACCCTTCAGGATTCCAACCCACAGACGGATGACAAGCCTTTTTCCTAAACAGCTGCTTGAGTCAAAGAGGCTGATGCCAACTCAGGTCTGTGATTTAGTTTAACTCTTGATTCCCCAGTTTTGCAACAAGCTGTCAATTGCATAAGAAATAATCCAAGGCAATAATAACATTTGAAATCCTCTCCTGTCGTATTTGTCTCCCAGCGATAAACAGTGAACCGTGGACGCTGACTTTGTTTTTAAGACTCGTCGGTCCAAGGACAAGCAAGAATGTTGAAGGAGATCCAAATAGTGCTCTGCTTCTTTTTTGTCTTTGTCTTTGTCATTTTGTATGAATTCTCCCTGCAGCCTGTCTGTGTCTTCTCATGCAAGCCTATTGCTAAACCATTCCTGACAGAAGTGGATGTTATGAACCAGAGCAGAAGCATCATCTTTGTGGAGACCACAGACCGCCTGGAACCTCCTCCCATGGTTGCATGTTCTGTGGAATCTGCTGCCAGGATCTACCCTGACAGACCTGTTGTCTTCTTCATGAAAGGGTTGAAAAATAACACATGGCTGGATTCAAATTCCACTTCCTCAGCCTCCTCTCTTCTATCTGCTATGAAGAATGTCTTCCTTTTTCCTCTTCAGATGGAAATTTTGTTCCAGGGGACACCTCTGCTCCCATGGTACCATAAGGTGAGAGGAAATATAAAGGAGGAAACATTTTTTAACAAGATTTAAGGTAGAGGTGGTAGAAAATGAAAAGAAAATTTTTGTGATATTTTTAAACATTTTCAAGCTGTTTTATTACCCCAAAATGGACCTCTTTTCATGATATTTTGCCAGGCATTTGTCAAAATATTTCTTGAAATTGTTATGTACATTTTCCATTTCCTGGTGGTAGGATTTATGGCAAATAGAGTATTCCAATAATAATTTTAGTAACCATATTTTCTCAAAATGCTTAATCACCATCTTTTCCAAAAAGGCCATTTTTTGATAAAGAAGGTGTATTTGAATAATTTTAGCAAGCATGAATGTAAAGAGAACTTTTCCTGGTGGGGAAACATGATTTCAGTGCTTGTTAAAGGTGTCTGACAGCAATGAAAATGTTTAAAAACAAGCTCTAGAAGTGAGAAGGGAATTCAAAGGTCAATTTTGAAAAAAAAAAAAGGCAGTGGTATTCCTCCACTCTCCACCCGTGCCTCTCAGAAGTGTTGTTTGCTGCATTTCTCTGCACTTCTTTTTATGGTTCTGTTGGCAACCATGATAGCTTTGGATCAGACAGTGAGAGTGTCAGTTGAAATGGGGGGTTGTTTGGGGAAATAACGGTTAATGATTCCTAATCTCGTTATTTGATAAATGTTGGATGTTTCTTGGGATTTACTGTGGCTTGAGCACACTTGTACAATCACACTGAGTAAAACCTGTATCTGCTCTTGCCTTTTTCCACCAACGTGACTTAGCTGAAAAAGAAAACCAGACAATTGCATTTCTGTGCTCCCTTTCCAACTCTGCAGGTTAACGCAACCCAGGAGAAGCACTGGGTTCATATCATCTCTGACGCCAGCCGACTTGCACTCCTCTGGAAATACGGTGGGATCTACATGGACACTGATGTCATCTCCATCAGGCCTATTCCAGTGGCAAAGTTCCTGGCGGCCCAGGCTTCCCAGTTCTCCAGCAATGGGATTTTTGGCTTTCCTCACCATCACTGGTTCATTTGGGATTGCATGGAGGATTTTGTTCAAAACTACAATGGAGGCATTTGGGGAAATCAAGGCCCCATGTTAATGACAAGGAGACTCCGAGCATTGTGCACCTTGACCGATTTCCATAATGTGGAGGATCTAAGTTGCCAGAATATTTCCTTCTTACATCCTCAGCGATTCTACCCCATCGCTTATGAAGGATGGAGGCAGTACTATGAGATCTGGGATACAAGCCCCAACTTCAACAACTCTTATGCTCTGCATCTGTGGAACTTCATGAACCAGGAACACAAGCCTGTGGTTGCAGGAAGTAATACCTTAGTGGAAAATCTCTTCAGAACGTACTGCCCCACCACATATAAGGCCCTTATTCAAGGCACAAAAGGCAGTGGTCCATATGCAACAAAACAAGACTGAATGACGGCATCTAGCAGAACAAGGTGACCCTTCCAGCTCTAATGTTCCTGCGACTAAAATAAACTATGCACAACCACGTACATTCTCTTAGTCAGTGACTCTCAGCCATTTTCTCTTTGCAGGTGACTTTGTAGGAGAGCACCTCTCAGAATCCACCTCTTCTCCCAAATTTTCCCAGGATCTAATGAAATGAGTAGGAAGGGGTGTGTGTGAGGGCGCGGTGTACATATCATGTCATCACCAATAGTAAGTATGTCTTGTCCTTTAGGGTTAAATTTACCAGAGCACCTAAATGATCTAGGAGTCCCATTGTGAAAAGTCACGTTGGCTTTGTGAACCAAAGCTCCACTGAATATCAGTGTGACTTAGGAACCTAAGGGTCAAATGTTCAAAGGTATTTGGTGCCTGCAGATGCCCCTAAGTGCTTCTGAAAATCCCATTGGGCATCTCTCTGCCTCTGTAGGTGCCTAAATGTCTTTCAGAATCTGTCCCCTTAGATGTGTTTGGAAATTTTGCTTAGTGTGTCCTACAGCATCTTGTGCGATGAAGCCCTAAGCTAGCCAAGGACTCTAGCTGCTATTGTAATGTCCATGTTCAGTCACAAGGAATGTAATGACACTCTGCAAATGGCAGCCCAAACCTCCCCCATGCAAAATGTTCATTGCCATTGATAATTTTTGTCTTTCTTTGCTTCAGCTCTGGACCCTGCCTTCTGCACAGTGACATTTTAAATGCTCTTTTAAATAAAAGCTCCACCCCACCCAATGGCTCTGACTTTGTATTTCCTCACCTAAGCCTCCTTCAGGCTTCTGGGATGGGCAAAGAGGAAAGGGGGGGTCGGTGCTCAGTGATTGTTTCTATGTGGGTCTCTCTAAGTCCTTATATGGCCCCGTTCTTGCAGCATTTGGGCGCCTCCCCACAGACCCGTGCGGCTGGGAAGCGCTGTTCTCTCTGTTGTGCGGCTGGAGACCCAGTCGTGGAACTGAAGGCCTGGAGCCCCACGCGGGACCCAGGGACCTACCCCCAGTGGCAGGCACTGCCGCCATCCACGCAGCCCCAGACAGCAACTGCCTGGCCCTGGAGCTGCTGGACTCATGGTTTCAGATCCCTTGGCACCTCAGTTTCTGCCTCCAGGCCCCTGCAAGGCCCAGTCTGGCAGATGTGCGCTGAGCACTCCTCGCTCGGCACAAAACGGGCAGGGGAAGGAGGCCTCCCTGACAGCCTCCAGCCCAGGTCTGCGGGAACCCACGCCGTGGGAAGGGGATGCCAGTTCGATTCCCCCCTTTGATCCGGCCTCTGAACCACGGGGCATTCTGGGGTGAGAGCCTCTCCCGGTGTCGCTCGGTGCGGTGGGTACAAATAACTGCGTGCGCGCCGGGGCAGAGGCAGCACGGCCCTCGGTGCATCCGCAGGCAGTTAGCCGGTGCCAGGCTGCGGCGACGGGGCTGTTTCTAGCACGTCCGCTCCCTCAGAGCCAGCACCTGCACATTGACCGCAGGGAAGGGGCCTGGCACGGCGGGGGGCCGAGCAGTGGCCGCTGGGCTGGGAGCCACCCGGCGGGGCAGTGGGCAGAGGGCTCACTCGAGCCAGGTTCAGTCTGAGTCAGGCCAGGGCCAGAGCCCAGAGACAGGGCCAGGCTGCAGGCAGGAGGCTCAGGCCAGGCCCAGACCAGAGACAGGCGACGAGGGGAGGCCGCGGCCACAGCCGACCCACAGTCTCCATGGCTGCCCGGTCAGCTTCCTGGGGCGCCCTCCAGAGTTATATAGGGCTCCTGGCCAATCAGACGGCCACAAGGTGCTGTCACTCCAGGTCTCTGGGGCGGTACTTCCTGCAGCGCCTGCTCTCCACAGTGCTCCGTGGCTGTGGCTTTGCAGGGACTCCGGGTGCCGGGCTCCCCAGCACGCCCTCGCCTGGCCTGTCCCTGCGGTTACATTGACTGGCACGGACATTTCAGCTGCATTCCTCCCCGCTGTGAATTCAAACCCGTTCACTCGGGGCCTCTCACCGCGCACAAGGGCAGATCCTGCCTGCTCCGCGGGACGGGCCGTTTGGAAACCCACAGCCCATTGGCCGGTGTCCCGTCTGCAACACGGTGTCATTTGCAAACACAGCCGGGGACAGGCAGACGGCGCCTGTCGCCTTCTCCCTGTGCTGCCAGGCACACAACAGTTAACGCAGGGAGGCCACAAACACACACATGGCCCGCAGGCACCCACACCCTTTGCGCTGAGCTCTGGGGCCTTAACCCTTTGGGCCTGGCCCTGCCCTGCCCCGCTCCGCCGCCCGCCCGGAGTAGCTGCACCACAGTCCCTGCACCCACGCCCGGAGGCTGCGAGGCAGAGCGGAGCGCAGCCAGGCCCTTCCCGTTGCCATTGCCATAGCAACTGCTTGGCTGTGGGGCGCGCTCTGCTGTTTGTTTAACCCACGGGCTAAAGACCCAGCCCGAGTAGGCTGAGCAGGGTCCTTTTCCCCCCATGGCAACTCCACACACAGCCCCTTTGACAGCCACAGACAGTGCAAGAGAGAGAACGAATGCACCTCCGGGCGCCTCACTCCCCCCGACTCCAGCCCTCTCACACCCACACGCCTGGGTGCTGCCGGGCAGACAGCTGCTGTGTATGCAACAGGTTGGGTCTGTTCCTGCCGAAACCATGGGCGCAGGAACCCTGCCTCTCGCCGGACACGGACACTTCCCCGTCACTGCCCCAGTGCTGGTGAGAATGATGCAAATCTCCAGCCCCAGGACAAACCCAGCAGATTAAATTATTTTCCAGGCAACTGACGAATCCATTAAAAAATGGCCAGACTGGTCCAGTGCCGGCCACGAGGTCGCCCTAGAGCGGGGGTTGGGAATTGGGAGCCACCCCCAAGCCCCTTGGCTGTAAGACAGCTGCGGGCAGTTGGGAGCTTTTATCTAGAAGACACATTTCCAAGTAAACTGGGTGGGGCCGGGTGAGAGGCTGCTGGCTGCTCTGTGGGATTGGGGTGTGTTAGTCTTCTCCAAAGGCCGAGTTCCTCTCCAAAGGGCAGAAGAGGCCAGCAAAGCAGGCCGAACGTCCCTAGAAAGCTGAGGTAATGAGAGTGGGGGGCGGGAAAAGGATTGATGGGTGGGACACAACGCCGGTGGAAGATTCGATAATAGTGAATAATACTTAACACTCCCTTGCCCCCTTCGCAGGCTCAGAGCGCTCCCCACACCTGGGCGATCCGACCTCTGGGCTGTACGTTCCCCAGCGCAGGGTCTGGTTTTCATGGTGGGTTGTGCAGCCCCCGGTGCGGGGGTTGGGGGGGCTGCTCCACAACACGGGCTCGTAGGTGCTTTGGTGATACAAATGAAGATGAGGAAGGGGAAGGCCTCAGCCCCACAATAAGTCTCGGTTTGACAAAGCCCTGGCTGGGTTGATTGAGTTGGGGCTGGTCCTGCCTTGGGCAGGGGGCTGGACTTGATGACTCCTGAGGTCTCTGCCAGCCCTAGGATTCTATGATTCTATGATAATAACCTGACCCTCTATTATTTCAGCCCTGCTCCTGCTTCCCGCCTTGTCCCACTCCACAGCACATTGCTGGCCTCCCCGCCGAGCTGCCCCTGTTCCTGATGAGTCAAAAGGGCCCAGGGATGCTGGCTGCCGCATGGCACACTAGCATGGCTCTGAGGACTGGCTCCCCCAGGCCTGTCCTTCTGCCTGTAGCCCTGCCTCTCCTGGGAGGGTGGAGCTGGGTGCCTGCATGTATTGGCCAGGACCCTGGTGAGTTTCTTGCCTTCCTTCCCCCCCAGTTTACACCAGCTGAGGGTTTGGGCCAGACTTGGTGCCCTCAGTGCCTGCCCCAGCAGTTGAGGTGTCTCTCCTTGGGCGGGGACAGCCCTGCCTTGCTCTGTCTCTCCTGCCGCCCAGGGTCCTCAGCTGGGGCTGGGATGCTGGCCAGTCTATGGGCTCCCTTGGCTGACTGAGGCTGATACCATGGGAAATAGAGTTTGATGGTACAAAACAAAGTTAGGTTGAACTTTTGCTTCAGCCGCCCATCATGGCCCTGCCCTGCAGAAAACGACAGCAAGACAAATGGCTCCCAGATGCCCGGGAAGGAGCAGCAGGCTTAGAGCTGCATTGGCGGGCACCCCAGTCATGGTGAAAATCAGCTTAAACACCTTCCCCTGGGAGCACAAGGGGACAATTAATACTAATGAGCTTGCACAAGGGCACCTTCCTCTAGCAACAGCCACGCTGCAGTCGCACTCCTGCCTGGAGTGCAAGCCGGTGACCAGAGCTGTCCCAGCGGGGGATTGTGGGACATCTCCTGGAGGCCACTGGAGTCACACAGGCACCGTGCCGACCTTAGTACAGCGTCCTAAGCGCTAGGGTGGTGCAGTTATTAAGCTGGCATAGTGGGTGGCTCCTCAGATCCACACAGTCGAGTGTAGGAATAAAACCAGTTTAGGCCTCTACAGCGCTAGCTGTTCGAAGACCCTATAATGGATCTCCTCTGCAGAAAGCTCCTAACTCTCTGGGCACCTTTTAAAGGTGCCGCCATGTGCCAAAAGAGCCATCCAAATACTGATTGGACAGTCTGGGAAGCTGCTAAATAGACAACAGTGCCCCTACAAAAGAACACTTCTGTCCGCATGAGAACTGTTAGTGTCCTTTAAGCAGCAGCAGTTTTTTTGCTGTTGCCTCTTTAATGCATGGTCACATGGTTTCACAAGACAAGCCTGAATGATCTGCTCTGTTTTGTATCGTACTTTTGCTCTTCAGTAAAATTGTTTAAAATAGTAAACACATATTGTTGTGTGGGCTACGTTAGAGAGACATTGCAAGAGAGAGGTTGCATTGTTTCTGTTTGTAAAATTAAAAACTGGTACAATAACTAGATTGTAGGTGACAAACACAGCTTCATTTTCCTAAGAAACTTCCTGTGCAGAGCAGAAAGAATGTACGTTGCTGGTTTCCTTTACCAAATTGGGTATGTTTGAAATCACAACTAACTTGACCCCCCCTATTTTTGGAATCATATTACACAGCAACCGATTCAGACCCCAAAGTTTGTGACTGCAAATTTGCCAGTACAAATATGCAAATAACAATATTACTAAATGAATTGCATCTAAGGGTATTACTCTCGTTTCTTACTGCCTCCCACTCACAAGTTCGGAGGGGGGGGAGGGTTATTAAGTGATAAGAGTTTGTTTTCCCTTCTATCCTAACACTAGACATAGCCCGATGAATCAACAGGATTCAATTTCAACTCTTTAAAAGGATTACTGTTCATTTTAATATTATTCTGAGAAAAGCAGTTCACTCTGCTTACTTCCTCATTTCCAAAATGCTCAGATACACTTCCCCAGTGGGTGTAATCTGTGAGCTGTTACTCAAACATCCAGTGACCTTTTGCTTCCTGTTGATTTAGAATCCCAAATTAAAAGCAGCGTCTGTCAGACGGACGGCGTACGGAATTTGGATTATATTCTCTACAACTAAGTGGGGGCTGAGTCTTTGGTACCTCTGGGTAAGTAATGTTTTCTTTTGAACCGTTTGTTTAACCATCTTGATGCAGCTTAATTTCTTGGCTTGTGAACACCCTGCTTTTGGCGGACGTTTTCGTTTCCTCTCTTTACCCAATACACCTTAGCAGTTTGTGATTCTTGTAAATCCAGAAAACTGCACTTTGTGTTGTTCTGTATATTTCCACTGACTATACTATTAAACATCGTAAACATTACATTAAGCATAGGATCCTGGGTTCACTGCCTAGCTACGCTTTACACTTTACTAAATCTCCTAAACTCCATTCACCTTCAATTCCTATTTCAAATGAGCTCAATTAATAGGTTACTGGCTAATCTAATTAGAGTTATACACACACACACACACACACACACACACACACAAAACAACATTCATAGAGACATTTCTCTTTAAATAAATAACCCCTTAACGGGTTTCAACAATTACTTAAACAAATCTGCAAAAAGGGGGAGGGTCGTCTCCCTACCCCTTCCCTCGATGGCTATTAAGCGTTTAGCTGATCCAGAGGTTATTACCTAATCGGGACCTTCCAAGCAGCAAGGGAGAAGCTGAAGGAGAGGGAGCTGATCGCAGCCCAGGGGAGTTGACGGGACTGAAATAAGGCAGTTTGAACCATACAAGCTCTGAGTTACTGAGCTACACCAGCAAACATGGCCCGTCCCCACTGCCCTGGCGTTATTACAGGCCCATACGCAGGAATGGAGGGGGGGGGGAATCGGGCCCCAGCCTTTCCCCAGCTGGCAGGAGCACAGGAGAGGGAGGTTCTGGACGTTTGCTGTTCCTGCCTTTTCCCGGCCGGCCAAAGCAGCTTACTTGGAGGACCATGGGGGGTATACACACACACACACACGTGTGTTTGGGGCCTGTATTAACCCTCTCCATCATGCCCGCGGCAGCGCTGCTCAGTGGGAAGGACAGCTGGTCCTGGGGAAACATGCCCAAGGCATTCCTGAGACAGGTGTCCCCGATTTGCGATGGGTTTATTGTGTAATCGATGCTCACCCTGCCCCTGAGGCAGGAACCAGCTGCTGAGATGAGAAGTGCCACGGTGCCAGGTGCGTTGTAGGACTTGCCACGAGGGGTGTACACACAGCCCCATGGCCGCAGATGAAGGGAGCGTGGCCGCCTCTCCAGGAGTCGATTCCAAAGCTGCCCCAATCAGTGGGGCTTAATCGCTTGATCTGTGCACAGAGCAACGGGGTTAATAAGATGCCGCTGCACTATTAATGATTAGCACAGTAACTGTTGCCCTGCGGGCCACTTGTGTACCTTTCATTGGAAGAACCCAGGGCAGAGGACAAACTGTACAATGTCCACACGGTCATCATTTTACCCCTGTCTGAAACGCAGCCCCCTCCCGGGCAGAAAGCAGCAACCTTTAAACAGCTCAGGCTAGAGGACGTAGGACAATAATTCAGTTAGTTGCAAAGCAAAGGGAAACCAACGGGAAATGAAGGAAGGAAATGATCTGCCATGGAAATAGACCAGCACTGCAGAGCTAACCTTCCCTCGCTCCTGCAGAGGAAGCCAGGAGGTTTTACATCTTACGGCCTCTCTTTGACAACCAAGACCGGGGCAGATTCCCAGCTGGGAGCAATGTCACTGATCATTGGACTGACTGGAGCTGTAACAAGTGACACACCTGGGGATGTCTCCTCTGCTTCCCCTCCCGAACCCACAATGTTTTCCTTGGCAATGTCCCATCGACATCTTAGAAGCCTAAGTTTGTAGTGGATGGATCGGGCAGGCTCCGAGGGGTCCGGCTGCCAGCTGGTTCGCCTATCAAATTGTTCAGTGGGTTCTTCTTTGGTTAGCAGTGTCATCATATATATAGTAGCCCAGTGTCTGAGAGTCTGTAACGCCGAAATGCTGGCTGTTCCCCTCTGGGGGGCGCTGTTGCTGAAATGCTGGCTGTTCCCTCTGGGCAGCCCGTGTTGCATGGGGAGTGCGGGGCCCAAACGGCCGCTTGTGCCGCTTGCTCCGCCGCGGCGGCCCGGCAGAGCGGCGCAGAAGTCAGCCGAGCGCCATGGCGGGAGGCGAAGGGGGACGGGGCGGTGACGTGCGGCATGACAGAAGCTCCAGGCGCCCCTGGACGCCGGGCATGTGAGCGGCCCCGCCCCCCCGGGTGCCCGGCAGCCCCAAAAGGTTGGGGACCACTGTCCTAGAGTATAAGCTAAGGCTGGGGTCTCACTGACTAAACACCTGATCAGAGACAGACACCATCAGGGAAGCTGCAGTGTGAACAGATGAGCCAGACAAAGATTGGGGAGGGGGAGAAGTGATTAACCCCAGATCGCACCGTAAGTCAGTGGCGGAGCTGAGTATCCTGATGCCAAGTCACATCCCTTAGCCATGAGACCACGCTGCCTCCTCAAAAGAGCATTTGCATAATCTCACATCTGCCCTTCCTCTCACATTGACATCTATCTCCCCCAGCTCAGGGTAATACTCTGCCTGCCTCGGCCCCGTGCTTCCTTGCACCACTGGGCTGGCTGGAGGATGGGACCCACCGTGTGAAATCACGTTGTCCTCTAGTCTTATTTGGCAGCAGAAGGGGAGACGAGCTTGCAGCATGTTCTGCTGACTGAAAGTGCCACGCTCTACTGGCTTCTCCGCGTTGGGCTGGCGTCCGGGACTGGGCTCGCTCCGTCTGCGGGGGTGGGAGGGTCTGGTTCTGAGTCAGAGGGCCCAGCTTAGTGTGTGGTCATGTTCTGGTCTCCACGGAGATCGCGGCCTGCAACCTAGCGACGGCTCATGGCGTAATTCCTTTCGCTCCACTGGCGGGGCTTGTGCTTCGGGGTCTGTAGCCTGCTAATGTCCCACGGCCTCTACGTACATCGGTACAACCCGTTACCCGCCCGGGGCCCGCTCTGGCCCTTGGGCAGACTGCTGTGTGCGCCAGTGCACGGGTGGGGCTTGGGGGCCATCACTGGAAGGGCCGGGCTGGGAGAGAGAGTTCGTGCAGATTCTCAAGCAGACTGCGAGGCCTCAGAGAGGGAGGGATTGGACTGGATGTAAATACACAGAGTGTGTCTAGTGAGACGAGCGCCCGGGGAGCCAGGCCGTGTAAACTGCCCACACCGTGACGAGTCCCGTGGAAGCCTTTGGTCTGAGGTAAAACGGGACCCAGCGATGCAGCCAACGTGTTTCCATCGGCAGCGGGAGTGCCGAGGCCAAGGCCTTGTGCTGATTGACCTCTGCACTGCCCGGGGTAGCCAGGACTGAGGGCAGGGCTGGTGAGTTCTGTAGGTTTTCTCTCAGGGTGCAGGGCTGACATATTCCAGACTCAAAGGCAGGGGAGCCCAGAGCCTCGCTGGGAGCCTAGGCAAGGTGTGTGTTTGTGTGGGGAGGTAAGGGGGGAGCAGCCAGCTCCATGCTCCGGGAAGGGGTGGGGCCTCAGACAGAAGGGGAGGGGCCAACACAGCCGGCTCCCAGCGCCGCTTGGGATAGCGGCACCCCCCTGCCTCCAGCGCTGGTTGAATTGTGCCCCACCCCTGCTGGCCCTGAGCGTGGTGTGATTCTCCGGTGGCGATTTAAAGGGCCTTGGGTTCCAGGCGCCGCTTGCTGGGCCCCGGGCCTTTTTAAAACCCTGGGCCCTTGGGCAGTTACGCCATTGTCCCCCCATGCCAGGCCTGCTTCAAGGGGTGTTGGGTCTCAGGAGTCGGTTCCCGTGTCCCAGCAGCTGGCAGGTTGCATCGTGTGTGCTCAGTTCCACTGGCTCGCGTTAGAAAGCGCACCCGGTTCCCTGACATAGAGTTTTCTCTTAGGCCTCTTCGCCAGGTGCTCTGGTCTGTGCAACGTCTGTGAGCAGCAAACTGAGCTGGGCTGCTCTGGCCAGCCCCGCCTTCGCCTCCCGCGGGCCAGGGCGCTGTCCTGCCGAGCCGCTTCTCGGCAGCATTTTCCGCTTGCCACATCAATGCGGGTATTTGCACTGACCCTGGCTCTGTGGTTAAACGAGGCCTGCACTCCCAGAGGAAAGGCTGCTCTCCTCCGTGCGGCAGACAGGAGACACTCAGGGAACCAGTCACAGCACCCTGGTTCTTTAGCCAATGTCCCCACAGCCTTGTCCCCGGTGTAGGCCGGAGCTAGGAAAAGCCTCCAGGGGCTACCTGCCAGCTGGAGTCAGCCAGGGAGGAGAGTGTGCCTGCCACATACCCTCTGTCAGCCCTCCCCTCCCTGGACCTGAAATCTCCATCAAGAAATGTCAAGGGTCACCAGAAAGGGGAACCAACATCACTGGCAGGCACGCGAGCACAGCGAGAGGAATCTGGTATAAGCACCACTGTTGTGTGGGTGACACTGACAACCCACCAATGCTGTCACCATCACCACGAGGGAAAAGGCATGCTCTTCCTCTTCTTCTCTGGGAACTGACGCGCATACAGACAGGACATAGCTCGGGCATGATCAGTCTCAGACAGGCTCTCCGAGTCTCATTCATCAGGTCTTCTTTAAGGCTATCGCCCGGAATATTTCCACTCCCTGACTTCAAGAGCTGAAGATTTTTGTCTTTGATCTTGGTCCTGTCTACGGGCATGGGGTCCAAGAGACACAGTTCCTTTTGTTCCGTGAGTTCCTTTTGCCTCATTCTCAGGAGCTTCCCCTCCCAAACCAATCTGTCCAGCCCTACTGCCTACAGAATTCTCCTCCAGAAGGTCCTGTTGGCATGCTGGTAGAGCTTCCAGTCCAACCAGCACCATTCTTTCACCTTTTCCTTGCTCTCAGGGGTCATGCTCTGGACGGTGTCTGGGCTTCGTGAGTTCAGCTTGAAGGAAACCACGTCATCCAGCTCCCAGCCCAGCGTGTCCCTCAGCAGGACCATGCACTCTTCAAAGTACTTGGAGAGCAGCATCAGCTGAAAAGCCTGCTCCACCTCCAATATGACAACCTGGACATAGTCCTCCATGCCTACTGCATTGTTATCATAGCCAAAGTCAAACCACATGCAGTTCCTGACATACACGTATTCTTCTGCATTCACTCAGATTGTAATATGTCCATGGAGATGCTGGAAACTCGTTCACATCCTTGGACCTTTCAAAGGCTGGTGTTGAACATTTATGATAGGCACAGGAAGATTCCATCAGTGAAACTGGGTTCCTCAGGATGGAGAAGTAGGTGGTGGTGTCTGGCATTACTCTCCGGACCTGCTTACAAGGAGACACAGTGTGGCCATTAACGTATCTTGCGTATGCACAGGAGAGGTTTGGACAAAACCTGCCCACAATATTTTGGCACCTGAGGTGGGGAGCTCAAATGACGCCCCCATACCTCCTCGCTGCACCAGCAGCAGACACAATTTTCTACACTCTGGGTCCTAGTGGCACCCCCCCCCCACAGTCTGGCACCTGAGGCGGCCACCTCAGTTCTCCTCATGGTAAGGCCAGCCCTGAGTTTTGTGGTACAAAAAGAGCTCCCGCTGGACTTAAGGGTAACCATCCAGGATAACGTGCACTGTGCAGCTCATTAGCAAACATAAACACGGTGGGAAAGTCTCAGTACAAGCCTTGTCCTGAGAGGTTGTAGGCGTCGGAGACGGGTCTTTCTCTATGGTAGGGGGGCTTGGCGGCATTGCTACACCGCTCTAGCTACACCAGCAAACATGGCCCCGCCCACTCGCTTTCCCATTCTCATCAGGGTTGAGTGGATGGTTTGGGGGGCGAAGCTGGCCTGCGCGAGGGATTTGCTGGCTGAACAATGACATGGGATGGTGCCCCAGGTTCTGTGCACCCCTACATGCCATGGATGTGGGCTCAAGGCCAGCCCCACTTGGCGGAGGCGGAAGGACACATTGGGCTCAGGCCAGTGGTGGGGAGAAGATCCATGTTTATGTAGACCTAGTGACTTGCCCGGCTGCTGCAGTGGGACCACTGACTGGAGCAACAACTGTGGGAAGAGGTCTGTGCATCCTGACTCTTGGTAAGGGTGGATTTCACCTCCCAAACCCCTCTGTGTGCCCTCCATATAGTGTCTAAATGCTCTGGATAAAGGTGTAAATCTGTCCCCCAGCAGCCTGCTGCCCCCAACTGTGTGCGTAAAATCTGCTGCCATGCATTCAGGTTCCCTGGCGCAAGCTGATCTGACTGTAAGGACCGCCATAGCGGGCCAGTCCAATCGTTCACTAGCCCAGGGTCCTGTCTCCGTCACTGGCCAGAGCCAGGTGCTTCAGAGGGGCTGAACAGAACAGGCAGTTTTGAGGGACCCATCCCCTGTTGGCTGGTCGCCGTGTCTGGCAGTCAGAGGAGCTACCCCGCTTGGAAAAGGGAGTTGATTGCTGCACACTAGGGAAGGGCTAGTTCATGTCAGCAGGAGGTTACCCAGCCAGTTAGAGCGTGGCAGGCCAGGAATAGATTTATAGCCTTGCTTGCCGCACGCTACATGTTTGTGGAGACAAGCGCTTCATGGTTGTTTCAACCGCCTCCTCTCTGGCCTCTCCCCGTCATTACGCGGCATGAACCAGGCAATCAATGTTTGCATCTCCAGCCCTGCAGGTAATTCTTGTTCTCTGCGGTGAAACAAGAGCACTTGTGTTTTAACAGTTCCTTTTAGCTCAATCCTCGCATCACTCCAACCCGACAGCCTCCAGCGCCTGCTGCAAGCCACAGCCAGCTGCTGCCAGCCTCACCCCACAAACAACACGACAGCAACCCAGAGCGCACCAAAGAACTGTCACGCCCCAAAACCATGTGATTGGCTTGAAAAGCAAGAGGGTTTTTTTAAAAAAATATACCATCTAATGTTGGTTCTGCTTTCTTTGCTTTCTGGGTCCTGACCCCCAGAGTTCTCTCACTCTTGATTTCAAAGGAAAATGGAGCGCACTGTGAAGAGCTTCAAAAGGACCTCACAAAACGAGGTGATTGGGCAACAGAATGGCAGATGAATTTTAACGTTGATAAATGCAAAGTAATGCCTGTTGGAAAACATCATCCCAACTATACGTATAAAGCGAGGGGGATTAATTTAGCTGTGACCACTCAAGAGAGAGATCTTGCAGTGTTTGTGGATAGGTCTCTGAAAACATCCAGACTGTGCCTAGCCTACACCTCTCTGTCAACATGAGGTTTACAGGAGCTGTCAAAAAAGGGTTTATTTTCGACAGATCCGTGTCTAGACTGCTGGGTTTTTTTCGAAAAAGCTCCGTTTCGGAAAAAAAGTGGCGGCCATGTTTATGCTAATGGAGCGAGGGATATTTAAATCCCTGCTTCATTAGCAATTTTGACGTGCTTGATTTGCATCCCTCTGTTGACAGAGGGATGCAGTCTAGACGCAGCCCCAGAGAAGAAGAAAGAGAACATCTTATTGGGTGGTCATGTTTGTCCTGTAAGCCCAAATTGTGGTTGGTCCTAGAAAGACATATGACCATGCCATCTAGTATTGGAATCCATCTTGAACCTCCTGGGAATGGGCATGCCAAACATGGGGAGAGGGGCTATTAAGCAATGGGCAGCCATTAGTCCTTTGTCTTCAGCTGGCCTTTGAAACTGGCTGGCCCGCCCTAAGAGGATACAAAGATCTTTGAAGAAGCTGTAGACCCAGGCCAGAGCAAAGATCAACTCTGACATGCAGTTTTTTACCTGAGATAGGAACAGCTGCTTAGGATACAAATTTGCGTGGAACAAATTTCTCAGGAGATTACGGTTAGTTAGTGTTTTGGGGTCATTTTAATTAAATAACTTGCTTTGATCTGTCTATTTTCACTTGCAGCCACTTAAATCCCACTCTTTGGACTGAATAAAAACATGTTTGTTTTTTTATGAAGCACAGTGTAAATAATTGTTACCTGGGGGGCAGGGAATAACCACTGTGCATATCTCTCTGACTTTGACAAGGGGGGGGGGGGGCAGACACCTCATAAGCGTTCTCTGTATACAACTTTCACACAGAGTAAGACAGATTTATTTGGGACTTTGGTCTCTTTGGAGGGTTGGTTTCTGGGTGCTGAGCCCTAGTAGCTAAGCTCTCCCGGAGCTGAACTGATTCAGTGTCTGTGTTGCTCTGCAGGGGGCCGGTAACCCCAACTTTGTGCCTTTTCTGGGGGAGATCAGAGGATCTAGCCCAGGACAGGCTGGTGGGGAGCCCCAGAAAACTAGAAGGCAGATGTCAGTGGCATGATCAGCACCCCAAGGGCCATCCCCAAGGGGGCCACTGTGATTCTTTTACTCAACCATTGCGGCCTTCCTTACAACACAACACAACACAACACAACACACACAATACGCCTCCTCAGCCAAGCATCAGCTAACTCTAATTCTTTAAGGCTAGGGTGTGGAACCTCAGGCTCTAGATCCAGCCCCTGAGGCTCAGGAATACCCCCACACTAGGGAGCCCATGCTGGCACTCTAGCCCCCCTGCCATCCACCCACAGGGCTGGAGCACACAACATCTACTAGCCTGGACCCTCCTCGGCTCTGGTGTGCGAGGGAAATGGGTGGAGCGTCTTTTTCTCTCTCAGTCATGGGCTTCTCACTTGTGTGCAGCCCCCGACTCATTCTTCTGTGGGTCAGTGGTCCCTGACCCAAAAAAGATTCCCCACCCCTGCTTTAATGTTATATTAGCCTACAATGCCCCTGAACAAAAGACAGGTGCAAAGTCTTTTCCCATCCCCGTGAGTTCATACATCAAGAGGCAGGTCTGAAAGAATGATCACTGAGGGTCTCATGAGTTTTGTAATCTGGACACTCACCTCCTTGCTCTGTGGGGTGTCTCACCGCGCGTCCCCCTTCTCCCCTTCCCTGCCAAAGAGCAACAAACACAGACATTGATCCTCTTCAGATCTGAGGAGAATGCCTTTTTGGGCCCTGCACTCTGGAAACCCACTCCCCAACGGGGCTCAGAACCCCAAATAAATCATTCAGGTAAGGCCCTTTTAACAATAAAAGGAGGATGTACACGCCGATTGCTCCCCCAGGTAACACGTATTTCCACTGGGCTCGATGGAAAATAAAAGTGGTTTTATTAAGCACAAACAGTAGGACTGAAGTGGTTGCAAGTGAAAACAGGCAGAGCAAAGTGAATTACAAATTTAAAATAACAAAATCTGCATAGGTAGTTCTAACACACACTCAGGCTTACTGTAACCTCACCCTAAAACTGTTCTTATTTCGGCTAACCCTGCAAGCCAAGGAAGATCATTTTTCCTGGGGGTCTTGGGTTCATTTTCTTGAGTCTCACGTGCCAGCCAAAGGTGCAGGGACAGCAGCTTCCCCTTGTTTTACAGATTCCACTTTGGGCGGGAACTTGGAGATCTCTCCCCCACCTTCTATGGAAAATAACCTGGTCTGACACTACCGGGGTGATCACATGACTTCCTAAGACCAACCACTGCTAAGACTGAGAGGACAAAAGGGGCTGATTACAGGTGATCACCCAGACATGGAGGGAAACACCCTTGATGGCTTTCATTTGCACATTTACAAGCATAAACCATGCCATGCGCCATATTTCTAACATTACACACAAGAGTGAACCACACACCAAAACAAGATTCACAAACACAGCAAACTGTGACATTAAGATTGCTCAGTTACATGAGGCATTTGGCCCAAAGCATCTTCGAGTTAAGCATATTTGTGTCCATAAATCAATTCCATACAGCATGGTGGAAGGGGTGAAACCGTCACAATGATCACTGATGATCTCATGAGTTTTGTAATCTTGAGGAACCACTCCCTCCCTCCCCCGTTCCAGGCACATGGTTGTGAAGGGAAGACTTGGGCCTCCGTTTTCTTCCTGGCAGCTAAGAGGAGGGCTCTGGTCTGGCATGGGGAAGAGGGAGGAAATGGGCATTGTTGCCTGCTATTGGACATCTATTATCGCTGTATATTTTTGTGGCTGTACACAGCTACCATCTTGGTCTTACTTTCTGTCATATTTTGCTGTATTACACCTCCAGGTTTTGCTCACCTCATATCTGGATGGAACTCAGGTGACATTGACGGCACAAAGGCAAACCTAGTTAGGGAAGTGACGTACAATCCTCAATGGTTCAGGAGCCACATTAACAATCATCATTGGCCATGAGAGCCACAGCTGAGTAAGTTCCTGGTTTAATTTAATGTACATGTGAGTTTCACAGCAGGTCGACTGACTGTGTGTTCTACAATGTCTAATTGCAGTCTATGTCTAGACTACATGGCTCTGTCGACAGAGCCATGTAAACTAGTTTACCCAACATAGTCAATGAAGGGGGGATTTAAATAATCCCCGCTTCATTAAAATAAAAAAATGGCCACCATGCTGTGCTGATGATCAGCTGATCCAGCACAGTGTGGGAGTCTAGACGCTGATCGGTTGACAAGGGAAGCCTTTGTCGACCGCTCCTGTAAACCTTGTTTCACGAGGCATAACGGAGCGGTTGACAAAGGCTTCCCTTGTTGACCGATCTGCGTCTAGACTGCCGCGCTGTGCCGGGTCAGCTGATCGTCGGCACAGCGCGGTGGCCATGTTTATTTTAATGAAGTGGGGATTATTTAAATCCCTGCTTCATTGACTATGTCGGGTAAACTAGTTTACATAGCTCTGTCGACAGAGCCATGTAGTCTAGACACACCCTTAGAGGGGTGAATACTGAAATCACACAGGGATTGGAGCATGAGCTGCAAAGAGCAACAGGAGACATGTTGTCTCTCAAGCCACAGTCTGAGTATCACTGAGTTTGGGGTCCTCTGAAAATTCACAAATAGCCCCAGCCTGAGCCCTGCCCCTGCCCCGACTTGGAAACCTGGAACAAAATCTTGCCCCTCGGTAGAAGGTTTTTCCCCTTTACCTGACGTGTGTCCAAGGAGTGAATCCGAGCTGGCAAGAGCCTAGATGCCACCAGCCTCCAGCTACAGCCAGGTCCATGCCCAAGGCACAGCGTGTGAGGGCAGAGCGGAGTGACTCCAGGAAGGGAACCCGCCCCCCCCGCCAGCACCACTAGAACTGAGCTCAGATTGTCCCCAGACCGGAGGGGCCGACAGCAAGGTGAGCAGGGGGACCTGGCTCCGTGCTCCCTAAACGGGTGGGACCTCTGGCGGAAGGGGTGGGCCAGCCCTCGGTGCCACTAGGACCATGCACCCCACTGCCCCCGGCCTCATTGCCGCAGGCTGCTGGCTCCCCAGCCCTCACCCCTCCTGGGTGGAAACACGCGTCTCCCTCTCCCTCCCTGCTGACGGGTATTTCCAGGCTGCACAGCTCTCGGCCTGCTCTGTGAATTCCCCACAGCAGGCTGGCCTCATGGCCTCACTGCCGGGGCCCTAAGCAGGGGGGAAGGGCAGGGCACAAAACCATGGGGCCGAAAAACAGGAAGGAGAAACGCTGGGGAAAGCGGGAGGGGGTGCAAATATGCTCGTTGCCCAGGGCACTGAAACCGCCTCGTTAGGGCTCCGGACACAACCACAGCTGACCCCCCTCCCCCGGCTGTTTCTACGCAGCCACTTGGCTTGTGACAGTGAAAGTGTTACAAAGAAAAAACACAAGCGGCGACAGGCAGGTTAATCAGTGTGTCAGAGCCCCCCCCCCAGCAGCCCAGTGCTCCACGTTGGCCCTTCCAAGCCTTCCCTAGGGCGAGCGGCCCCCTTAGACGGTCCGGTTGCTGATCAGGAAGCAGGCCCCGAGCCAGTTTAAACTCGGCCTATTGACCCCGCAACCCTCCCTGTGCCTGCGGGTGCCGGGAGACTCCAGCGTGAGGCAGGGTGGGGAGTCCCCCCGAGGGGCTGGGGTCTCTCTGGAGCTCTTACAACTGAGGGACTCTCCCCCCCCCCACCGCCCTGCCCCACACGCACTGGTATTAGCACCTGGAGGGCTCTGCTCCCCTTCCCCAGCCCACAATGAAAACACAAACTCCGTCCAGTCAGGTTTGCCCAGGATCTTGCAGGAAATTGCCCCGTGACAGTGTTTTTACAGCTCTGAATTGTGTATAATCGACCTGCGCTAGCTCTGGAAACCCGGCGTGTGCAGGCAAAGAGCCACCAACCTCCCCCTGGTTGTTTCCCTCTCGACCGTGGGGCCCTACACCTCGTCATTTAACCCTGTCGTTTCACAGACGCCAGATCCCTTCCCAGGCCTTTTGTGCCAGGGGCCCTGTCTGTGGCAGAGCCGGTCCCCTGCAGACAAGGAGCACCCCGTGGCCGGCCCCACAGCTCCATGGTGGCGCCGTTGCAAGCAGGGTGAGGGGCAGCGTGCCCCAGGGAGGTTCTGGTGTGGGGCAGCAGGGGCCACGTGGGCCCGTTGGTGTGGAACACACTGGTGCGGACTAAGCAGCCTCCTAAACAGAAGCAGGCCGAAGGGAGGGCCGCGTGTCTGTCTCCCTGGGAATGGGTGTGTCTGGCTCTGGGTACGTCGCCCTGCCTGCGAGCCTCCCAGCCTGGGCCGACCCCCTGGGGTGAGCGAAAAGCTGGCGCTAGTGCTCCCCACACAGCTCCCCATGGCACTGCGGGATTGTGGCTTGGGCAGGGGTGAAGCCCAGAGAGAGGGGGCTGCAGTCCAGGGCCATTCAACCCCCCCCCCCCCCCCCACAGGGCCAGCTTGGGGGGGCCTGGTAGGGCATTTTATGGAGGAAATATAAAACTCAAAGATTGAAACTCCCTGAATCATTACCAGAGGGCGTGTGTGTGAAATGTGGCTTCCTGAGCACCAGAGCCCATCGTTTTTCAAGCTCTCAGGTCACCTCTGTGCCAGTTTGAATCCAGGTGCAGAGCTGAAAACACAGCTTACCGAGAGGCCACAGAACAGGATGCTGATCAGCAGCTGGCATTGAAAAGAGACGTGGAGATAGAGTGATGTGGATACACCCCAAGCATGGGCACCCCCAGACTGCCCAACTCTCCCGGAGGCACACGCTGCAGATGCTGATTTTCCACGTCCCTGGCACAGATGTTTTACACCTGGGCCCCCAAAAGCCAAAGGTCTAAGGCTATCGGGACCTCCCTAAGATGTCTTGTGCACTCCCCTTTTCGATAAACATCTGCCCTCCAACGGGCTGTTCTGGTTTCAGTCTTGAGCTGCGGGTTTCCTTACACATTTTGAGAACCGTTTTTTCTGAAATGTGAAGATTTGCGTGAACTGACACAAATTTTTGCAGAATTCACCAGATCGTGTTGGTTGGAGAAACCAAACTGCAAGAGCAGCATGTTCGAAGCAAGTTGCTCTGATGCGAAACGTCTCCTTTCCTATTTTACCTGAATGATAGAGTTAAAGAAGGTTTAAAAAACTCCTGGACAGCGAATTTCACTTCAACGTTCTTGGTTCACTAACTGTACTTTGAAATAAATAATCTGGCAGAAGCTGAATTTCCACCCATAGGCCAGAGCTTCCAGGGACCTCCCAGGAGAATTCTGATGTAGTTTAAGAACATAAGGACAGGCATTCTAGGTCAGACCATGTAGCCCAGAGCCCGGTCTTCTGACTGTCATGGGGTGTCCACCTACACAGGACTGGTAGCCAGGTATGCCTGTTAGCTGCACAACCTGCCCCTGAAAGGAGAGACAGGGGCAGGGGCCTTTCTGGTGGCTTTGCATGACCTGGAATCCTGCAGGAAGAAATGAAGAGGTGTCC
Organism: Rafetus swinhoei; assembly: GCA_019425775.1. Lineage (NCBI taxonomy): Eukaryota > Metazoa > Chordata > Testudines > Trionychidae > Rafetus > Rafetus swinhoei. Next base: position 54,203,758 of record CM033432.1, on the reverse strand, counting down.
TGGGATGGGGGTGGGTGACACTGGGCAGGAGAGGGAGGGGCTCTGGGGTTAGCTATGTCAGAGGCAGGGGAGACGATACCTGCCCCATCTGGAGTGGGGAGAGTCTGTGATGGGGTGTCCAGCCAACACAGGCTGGAGGGGGGTAGGACTGAGCCCACAGCCAACCCCTGAAGGAAGAGCCAGGGAGCAGGCAACTGAGTGCTAGCAGGCTCACAGAGGCGAGAATAGGCTGGGCCTATAAAACCAAGAAGTTTGCAGCAGAAGGGCTGCTGGTGGAAAGGGCAGGGGGCTGGGACTGGAGCGGATTGAAGCAGAACCAGGAGCCGTAGGAAGCCGTGCAGGGCAGGCAGTGAGGGCTGGGAGAGGAAAGCCCAGAGGTGCTGGGTTGAGGAACCCTGGATGGGAAAGCACCTGGGTCCCCCCACCCAGCCCTGGCGAAGCGGCCCCAGCAGGGCAGCGAATGAGCAGAGCCCTTGGGTCACTGTGGAAGGGAGAGACTGGACGAGCCGCACCTGGCAGGGCGGGCGGTGAGGGTATGTCTACACAGCAACATTATTTTAAAACTAGCCAATTAGCCCGTCATAAGACAGGATTTTCAGGTCTCTCCTCCACGTTGGTCTTCTCTCCTGAGCCTCCGGTCTCTCGCTCCGTCTCTCTCTCTCCTCCTCCTACTGCCTCCCCCCCTCTCTCTCAGCTCTCCTCCGCCTCCTGCCTCTCTCTGTCTCTCTCTTTCTCTTCTCCTCCCCCTCCTGCCTCTCACTCGGGGGACCGTGGAGCCCAAACGGCCATTTGGGCTCCGCACTCCTCGTGCTGCATGGGGAGCGCGGCGCCCAAACGGTCGCTTGCACCATTTGCTCCCACGCCGGCGCCTGGCTGAGCGCGCAAAGTCAGCTGAGCGCCATGGCGGAGGCGAAGGGGGCGGTGACGTCACGGCCAGGGGCGGGTCTGGAGCCACTGTCACGCTCGCACGCACACGCCTCTGCCTCTTCTCTTCCTTCCGCCCGCTGCGGGCGCCGGCTGATTTCTGCACCACCCAGCTGGGCCGCCGCTGGGCAGACAGCGCTAAAGCTGTTTGGGCCCTGCACCTGCATGCATGCAGCACGGGGCTGCCCAGAGGAACAGCCAGCATTTCAGCAACAGCGCCCAGAGGGAACAGCCAGCATTTCAGCAACAGCCCCCAGAGGGAACAGCCAGCATTTCAGCAACAGCGCCCCCCAGAGGGAACAGCCAGCATTTCAGCAACAGTGCCCCCCAGAGGGAACAGCCAGCATTTCAGGCAACAGTGCCCCCCAGAGGGAACAGCCAGCATTTCGGCGTTACAGACTCTCAGACCCTGGGCTACTATATATATGATAACCAGCGGTTCTTTTGCAGTAACTTAGTTGAAATCATGTCGACATACTGTCACGCTGGAGGACTTCTTCCTCCAACTCTTGTACCCCTCGTTGCATGAGGAGTAAGGGAAGTCGGGGGAAGAGGGCTCTGTTTCAAATAAGCGCTGCGTACACGCTCCCAATTTCGCAATAAGCTACACAATTGATGTAGCTCAGTTTCTGTCACTTATTTCAAGTGAAGCCCTGCTGTGAAGACACACCCTGAGTGACCTGGCTGGAGTGAAATGCCTTGCTGGGTGCCAGGTGCGTCAGAAGGCAGGAGCAGAGCAAGGCAACACTGAGGGGTTCTGTCATCCCATCCCAGCTTGGGGCAGCCTGCGTGTCCCTGCGCCTCCGAGCACGGGGTTCCCCTCCGGACCCTCTTGGCCAACAGCCAGTGAGGAACCTGCCCTCCCGGAACCTACCTAAATCTTTTGTGAGCCCAGCTCTGCTTTAGGCCTGTACGCGTCCCCAGCAACGAACTCCACAGGCTGCCTGGATGTTGTGAGGGAAAGTTACTCTCCTGTTTGTTTGAAACCTGCTGCCTAATCATTGCATTGGCTGACCCCTTATTTTTATATTACGTGGAGGATTAAACAACATTTCTCTATTCACTTTCTCCACACGTTCATGAATTTCTCCCCCTCTGTCATACCCTTTGTTGCCCTTTTCTGCAACCTTTTTCCAATTCTAAATTCTCTTTTTTTTCAGTTGGGGCAAACTGAACTGCCTGCAGTATTCAACATGTGGGTATAGGGCATATCATGGAGTTATATAGTGGCATAATGATATTTGATGTCTTCTTATCTATCCTTTTCCTATGGTTTCTAGCAATCTATTAGCTTTTTTGACTGCTGCTGCAGATTGAGTGTTTTCAGAGATCGATCCACATTGACTCCAAGATATTCCTTGAGTAGTAATAGCTAATTTAGACCTCCAAACATCCTACAAATAGTTAGGATTATGTGTGACAATGGGCATTTCTTTGCACATATCGACACTGAATTGCATCTACCATTTTGTTCCCCCATCACTCCATTTTGTGAGATCCCTTTGTAACATTTCTCAGTCCACTTTGGACTCAATATTTTGATTAATTGTGTATTATCTGGAACCATTGTCACATTGTCATTTGCTTGCATACAGCATGCTGCTCCAGTAGAGTCCCAGCAATTTCTCCTCCCTGTTATGATCTGGGACCCTTTTCATTGCCATTAAGTTGAGCAGAAAACACCTTTGGTTTGAGGACTGCAGACTCGAAGGCTTCAACCCACGGACGGCAGACAAGCCTTTTTCCTAAACTGCTGCCAGAGCTTAATGCCAACTCAGGTCTGTGATTTGGTTTAACACTTGATTCCCCAGTTTTGCAATGAGCTGTCAAATTGAATAACAAATAATCAGGGTGGATTGATTTCAATCAAGGATTTAAATCACCAAAAAAATCATTGATTTAAATCAAGCTACCAAAAAAAAAAAAAAAAAAAAAAAAAAAAAAAAAAAATCAGCTTAGACTGACTGTGCTTAAGTGCATTTAATTTTGGTAAAACAATGAGTCTAGTGACACCTGAAAGAGATATTTATTAGCACATATGCTTTCATGGGAAAACCCACTTCATCAGGTGAACTGGGGTGGAAGTTACAGAGTCAGGGGGAATATAAGGACAACAAAAGAAAGAAGTTACTTGTATTAATGAAGCTAATCAAGTCAGTGTGGAAGTGACTCATTCCCAGTGGCTGATATGGCGATCAAAAGAGGGGAAACTGCCTTTGTAGCATGTTAACCAGTGTGGCAAAGGTCTCTCCTACCCAGGCCACCGCTGGAGCTAGCTGCTTGCTCCCAACCCCAGAGTTTGGGGTTTGCAGCAGGTATCTGTAGTAGGAAGCCCAACCACACCTCCTCAGACTTCCTCCCTGGTTACTTCTGTCCTAGTGTTGATATGAATTGCTCTCTAACCTTTTGCTTCCTGTCTCTCCTTCACCTCCCTTCCATCCTGTCACGCACTGCCCCCCAAGCTTCTAACTGGAGGCTTTTAAAGGTCTTCAAACAGACAGCAGAGGAATCAGCTGGCCCCAATCTGCCTGAGCCAGCTTCCTCCCAGCTGCATCTAATTGTCCTGCAGCCCTCTGCTTTGAATTACAGGTTTTTACCCTTTTTGGGCTGCCTTTTTTCCCTTCTGCAGCAGCTCTCTGGCCTGAACCTGCCACACCAGTTAAGATCTTTATTCAATCCTCAATTGATTGTATTGAATTTGCAAAGGAACTCCAGTTCAGCTGTCTCCCTTTGTCATCAGGTTGTGAAATTCTTTTGCAGAAGGATGGCTACTTTCAAATCCATTACTTCCTACCTGTCTGGGTGGTTACACGTTGGAATAAGTTGCACAGGGAGGTTGTGGAATCTCCATCCCTGGAGATATTTAGGAGCAGGTTAGATAGTCCCCACCCCCAACACTGCACTCCCCAGGGAAATGCTCTGTCCCCTAGGCCAGTGTTTCTCAACCTTTTTAAAAAAAATCCCCCCTTTAAAAAAAAAAATTAGTACCCGCAGTACCTACAGTTTTCAGATACACAATTTTTTTTTCTACCATTTCAACACATTTGTTTAAACAACTTAATCGTAGCTGGGTGGCTGATGAAATTTTTGGGTATAAAAAGTACAAAAATAATAAAGCGCTGTAAAACTTAAAACAAAAATTCAGTTTTCTCCACATTTCAGTTGTGTTGAGGTACCCCCCAGATGCCTCTTGAGTACCCCTAAAGGTACTGGTACCACTGGCTGAGAAACACTGCCCTACGCCACTCAAGTTGGCCAGCTGGGTCCTGCCATAAGGGCAGGGGCCTGGACTCGATGACCTCTCAAGGTCTCTTCCAGTTCTAGTGCTCTATGATTGTATGATTCTACTGACTATCCAGGGAGGTTCAAATGTTCCCCTACAGGTTTGTGTGTGTTCCCATTCCTGATGTCTGATCTGGGTCTATTTATCCTTTGGCACAGAGACTGTCCGGTTTCGCCAATATCCATGCCACAGGGGCACTGCTGGCACAGGATGGCAGACAGCAAATGAGAGGATGTGCAGGTGGATGAGCCCGTAATACTGTGGCTTATGTGGTTAGGTCCTGTGATGGTGTCTCTTGTATAGATATGTGGACAGAAGTGGCAATGGGGTACATAGCAGGGATAGTTGTATGTTAGCCCCAAATTCTGTACAAAGTGGTAAGTGGTAAGTAAGGCGTCTATTGGAAGCTGTTGCTTTGCTGATTCTCTTTATACTATTCGTGCGCATGTCTGATTGTTATATTTAGAGTGATAAGTATTGGAGATGTTCTGACACTCCAAGTATTTGCTCTTGAGGGAGATCAACCGGCTTTACCCGCCTATTGTAACAGGATGGCTAGTCTAGTGAATCGAAGTACTTGATGGACAATGAACCATAAGTGTTACCAATACACATTTGAAGAATTTTGCTGTGAACCTGCAGTCAAGCGTGTATGCCATGGCCACTTGCCGAAAAAGTACCCGGACAGGTGACTTAGTCATGTGACAAACTGCATTTTGGGAGTTACTGCACCCAAGGAGAACAATGGAGTTCCCTCCACTTGGGCAAGGGTATAAAAAGGGCCCCAGAGTTTCCTCCAATTGTCTTCACTCCAGCTCGTCACGTCAGAAGCAGTTGTGCAATGAATTGGGCCCGGAAGGACTCATGCCCCCTCCTAGCACAGGATGTATTCCAGAGACTTATGAGACAGCAGACTTTCCACCTCAGCTATAAGCCTGCACCAGGAACTTTGCAATTGGCGTACGGATGTAACCTGATTGCTTTAAATTTTACTCTCAGCCTTTTCTTTCTTCCTTTCATTAATAAACCTTTCGATGTTAGATACTAAAGGATTGGGCCAGCATGCGCTTTTGGGTAAGATCTGAGGTAAAAGTTGACCCGGGAATGGGGCTGCTCCTTTGGCATTGGAAGAACCTGTTCAGAGTTGGTGCGACTGGTTTTCATAACCTCTCATCCGAGTGAGGCGCGGTGCTGGCTGTGACACAGGGAAAGCTGGAGTGTCTCAGGGGATTGCTCATGTGACCTCCTGCTGGCCAGTGTGGCAAACAGAAGTGCTCTTTGTGCCTGGTTCGGGGGTCTTACAGTGGAAGTCCCCTGTCGTGGGTTGTAAGCAGCCCTGGTTCTAAACATTTACCCTCTCAGCGGTGCCCCCAGAATCTGTTATAGTCATGCTTGGATCCACAGAACCAGGTCAGTGAAGCTTTGGATCAGGACCCCCCACGTGCTTCTAAATTTGGACTTTGGGGTTGAGAGTTTGGTTGGTTAAAGTGTAGCCACGTAGCTAAAGTGTAGCTTTATGCAAAGTCATGTGTACTCTGCCAGCCACCCTTTCTGAGAGCAGAAAGGACCTTTACCTTCTGGTAAAGCTGCATCAGCCAGAGTATTGTGTCTAAAGCTGATTCCAAGGCAGAGATAGAGTCTGATAATTTTGTTTTCTGTTTTAAAATTAGTATTTTCAAACAAGTAAAATGGCATGATGATGTGGCGGGGCTTAATTGTAATTTGATATTCCTGCTTAAATATTCATATTGTGTCTATGTTCCAAAGAAATCAATTCTGGTTTGTGTGTGTGAATGAGGCATGTGTGTTACAAGATAAGCATGGAGGCCAGATATTCTAGGAAGACGCGGAGGACAGATGTAAAAGCGCCAGGAGATTGCTGTATGCCCCCACTGAAATGCGGATGATGGGCAGATAAAGATGAGGCAAGCACCTATCCATTGGGACAAGATAGCTGTGATATGAGAAGAACAACTTAAGCAAACAAGCACTCTTCAAAGCGCAGTTGATTACAGCATGATGTAAAACTTACCGATCCCAGCGAAGTAAAACGACTATGAAAAGGGACAACTTTGGCATGAAACTTTGGGATACATCCTGTCAAAGACGGGAGTATCGGTCTGGACTGCTAGAGCCCCCGCTTCTCCATCTCTGATCCATCTGTTTGGCCATGGACCACGGACTGGTAAATATAACATCAACTGGTGGGACAGTGTGCGTGTGTGTGTCTCTATGTGTGTGTGTGTGTAAGCATATGCTAACTGCTTTGCCGTGGTATTTTCAATAAACAGGGCATATTGCCTTTAGCCCCTATAAACTCCCCCTCCTCCCCCGCGTCTTATAAGCATAACAAAAGAGCAGTTGCCATGAGTCAGCAATGAAATGAGGATCTTAGAATAAAAGACCTGAGAGACCCATGCCCAGAGAAAGGAATCACCTCCAGAGAGAGCCGCTAAGTGTGAACTGCAATCTTTGCTAATGGACAGAGATGCTGCAGAAGAAATCTCAGAGCGCAGGAGGTTTTGAAAAAAGCGGAGCTCGATTAGGAACAAATATTTGCTGAGATTCATGTAAGGGAGAAGCAAAGGAGCGCTGAGCTGGAGAGAGGAGCTGCTGAAAGAGAGAAAGAAGTCCAGGCCAGGCGAACGGAGCGACCAGCAGCAGAGGAGAGACTCAGCGAAGCTGAGGAGGGAGTTGCCAGACTAAACTCCAGATCAAGGGGGAAATGGGAAGGGCGGCAGAGACGGTATCCGCTTGGGAGTCGTGTGTCACTGTGTTGCTCTGTGCTTTGATGATGACATGGCAGAAATGTGCAATCCAGCTGATGTCATAGCCCAGCCCCCAAAGGAGTCTGAAGGCAGCTCTGCTGTCCCCTGTGACTACCAGGGAGATTTGGGAAGGGGGGGCGGGAGGCGGGGAATTGACTCTGGACAGTTGTCTGTGTCTCGCCAGTTTTACTGTGACCCAGGGGAGAGTTTCTCTCAGTGTCTGCCTGAGGGAGAGAGCTGTGTGTCTGGCAGGAGGTTGCTGAAGGCCCGTCTCAGGCTCAGAGGCGAGGCTGGAATTCATTCAAGGGCAGGAGGAACTCAGAGATCAGGACGATGTTTCTGTGCAGCAGATTCCAGTCCGGCTGAAGCCGTGACTGAGGAGAAGATCAAGTTTGTGGCGCTGCTGGACCGAGGCCTAGTAAAGCTTGTGGAAGAGAAACCTGCCCAGGAAGAACCCGATTTGCTGCAAACAGCCCCGTGGGATCAGCCCGGTGTGAGACCAGCTGGAGCCAGCCGGGGCGCTGGGACAGAGGAGGGACTGTCTCCAAGGGTTGGTCTGTGTGGAGCAGCAGCAGCACGGCTGGGAAGGCAGAGTTTCTCTCCAGTGCTTTGGGTGGGGAAGGGGCCTCTCAGCTTGCCCTAGCTGAGGATAACGCAGCTGCCCCAGGGCTGGGGCTGGATCCAGCTGAAGCCCAGAAAGGGAATGATCCTAAACCTGTGTCTGCTGGGGAGAATGATTAACTTGGTCAAATCCAGTTAGTGCCATGACAGAATCCAGAGGCCAAGCAGCTCTCATGCGGGTGTTTTGCCTGTCTCTGGGAAAGGGTAAGACAGCTCAGCCTGCTTAGGGCAGGGGTCTTCAACCTTTTCAAGCAGGAGATCACTTTTTGAACTGCAGGGCAATCCGCCATCTACCTCAAACTCAGATACCCTGCCCCGCCTCCTTCATGCCCCTTCTGCGAGGCCCTGCCCCTGCTCACTCTGTCCTCCCTCCCTTCCTTTCACCAGGCTGGGGCAGAGGGTGGGGGTGCAGGTTCTGGTCTTGGGCTAAGGGATTTGGAGTGTGAGGGGCTCAGAGCTGAGCCTGGGGCAGGGAGTTGGGGTGCAGGAGGGGGCTCAGGGTGCAGGCTCTGGGAGGGAGTTTGGGTCCAGGGGGCTCAGGGCTAGGGCAGAGGCTTGGGGTGCAGGTGCAGTTCGTGACTGGGGCAGGGGTTCTGAGCCAGCTCCAGCTGGGCACTGCTTATCTCAGGTGGCTCCTGGGTGGTGGAGCAGTGGGGCTAAGGCAGGCTCACCCCGCCCTGGCCCTGTCCTACTCTCAAAAGCAGCCAGCCAACTCCCTCCATCCCAAACCCTGTTGTGCCCCACCTGTTCTGTGGAGACAGAAAACAGGGTGGGAGGGGGGCACCCTGACATCAGCACCCCCTCCTCTCCATGGCACAGCAAGCAGGAGGCTGGCTGGGGGGGGCAAGGAGGAGGCAGCTCCAAGGCAATGGGCGGAGGGGCAGCTGAAGTGCTGTGCTTGGTAGCCCCTTGGCCAAACCAGTCAGGATCACTTGTCAGAGGCTCCCAGATCTACCAGTACATCCCGATCTCCTGGCTGGTGACCACTGGATTAGGGTGATACCCTAGCCAGGCCCCAAAGAGAGCATAATGGTGATTTGATTGTGCACCTGTGGGCACTATGGAAACGTGTAGCCAGGAGGACGTGATTCCTACCCTGTGTGTGCTGAGCCTGGTGACCTTCGTGGTACCAGTGTGGAAGGCTGCAAAGCGGAGGAGAACGTCTCTGACTTTTTACCTAGTGAGTCTGCCTGTTTGCCTGGAGGGGACTATATAAAAATCCACCTGACGGGCCAGAAATGATTCTGGATGGCAGGGAAACTCAGCAGGAATTCATTGTGGCTGAGCAGAGCAACGCTTCTGAATTGTTGCTGAAAGCTCCCGAGGAACAGACGCCTGCTGGGGATTTTGGCAGGCAGTTTGCGGTGGCCGAGGAGGGTGGAAGGGATTGGACTGAGGGAGATCAGGAGGAAAGTCTGTCTGTGGAAGGCAACAGTGTGATTGTTGAGAGCCTGGTTCCAGTTCCTAACAGCCAGAATGTTTCAGTTAAGAGGGACTCCGTTGACGTTAGTGTGGGAAAACCCAACCTGGACAGATCTGAGGTTGTTTCAGGTGAGCTGAAAGTTGTTTCAGATTAGGTGAAAACTGTCAGAGAATGGGAACAGGTCTGTGGGCCCCAAGTGACTGTGTCAGACCAGCTTGCTGGGAAGTCAGTGCTGTTGGGACAGGGACGTTTCCAGGCGGATTCGGTAAGCGGACAATGTGTGTCTTAGGCCAAAAGGTTAGAAAGCTGAGTGTGCAGAGCAGAACGGCTGTGCAGTTAATCTCCTAGGATTACAGGGGATGGCAGTTAAACCCCCATCTCCAGACACTGTGAACTCTGGCAATCTTTTAGGCTGTGTCTACTCTAGGAAATGATTTTGAAACTACTAATTTTGATTAATATCTCCCCATTTAACAGAATCGAACTAGAGTGCCCTCACTACGGGGAAACAGACTCTGTTAATGTAGACACGCTACCTCGGATTTAGAGCCCCAGGAAGCACTGGGGAGTAATTAGTCTGAATTACTCTGGGGAATAATTAATTGGAATAAGCGGTACCCGAGCATCGACGCTACTGTTATTTCAAAATACCTATTTTGGAATTAGAGTTACTCCCGATGAAAACCAGGAGTACAGAGTTCAAATTCCGTGGCCCAAACAGGCTTGGTAGTGTGGACGCTCCGCTTAGAAATTCGACTTAGCAGGGGCATTATTTTGAAATTAAGTCCTGATGTAGATGAGGGCTTAGTGAACTTAATGTCTGATTCCATGTGGAAGCAGGGGTTGGTGATGGTAAGACGAAAGAACTGTGGGTCTTTCTTACATGCCAGTGAAAAAAGTCCCCGTCTCTTCGAGACAGAGACCAGCTTTGCACATGGTGACTCTGAAGCTGAAAACTGAGGAAAAGAGTAATATTTGTGTTGATACCTGGCATACTGGGGGGAGACAGACTCCATAGCAATTGCTAGGAGAGAGGACTCACCCAGCCAGCCAGCTGATGCTGTTCAGGAAGGAATGTCAGAGTTCCAGCCCATAAAACAAGGAGGCAGGTAAAAACTTGAAATTGAAAAAGGAAGCCGCAGGTTAACCCTAAAATGCCCGCCCTCCAATGGTATTGCGCCAAAGATGACAAAAAGAACGATACATGTGCAACTTGTTCTTGTTGCTGGTGTTCACTTTTGTAATCAATGTGCTGCTGTTACCCAGAACTGTAAACCTGCCCAATGCTCATGATCTTTTGGAAAAACCCCAGAACATGTTCAGAGTGGCACATAATGACACACCGTATTGTAAGGGACCTAGTAATACTAATATTTCCCTGTTGTTTGGTGCCCGTAACTTGTGTGGGAGCTTCTCACATGAGAGAGGGCATTCCACACTTAATGTGCTATATGAGCAGGGAAACTGAGGCACACCACCATCTTGCTTTCATGGCTAAATGCCAGGATTCCTACATTATGGAGAACATGAATATCTACATTAACTTGGTGTTTATTTGGTTCCAGACATTGGCCAGAGCTTGTAGAGAGAAATTAACTTTAGCTTTTGGCCGGCTCACCTAAGAAATCATATATAGAAATCATGGTACAAAAGCAGATCAAATCCACTGTTGTTCTAAGCTATTATTGCGTTGGATTTGTCACAGAGTTCAGTGATATTATGGCGATCATATTGAACCTTACAATGATGTACCCTGTTTTAGACAAACATGGTTTTCACAAACCTTTCCAGTCACACGGTGCTATTTCTGATACAGTTAGAACCTGTAGCAACACAGAGCCAGGCATGGGACAGCCTTGTGACACACGCAGCCATGTTACTGGCATCCCTTCCGGCATCACTCTGGCAGTGGTAGGGTGACATTCTTGGCTTCTTGGTGTGAACGTGCAGAATGTTGTTGTACCCGCCGTTGTAGGTTTGCCCCACGTTTTGTACAAAGTGGGCCAAGGGAGGTGTCTATTGAAAGCTGATGCTTTGCTGGTTGTGTTTCTACTGTCCATGTGCATGTCAGAGTCTTGTATTTAGAGTGATAAGTATTGGCCATGTTCTGACATTCCAAGTATTTGCTTCAGAGAGCTATCAACAGGCTTCACCCGCCTATTGTAACAGGGTGGCCAGTCAAGTGAATCAAAGTACTTGACTGGCAATGAACCTTAACTGTTGCTGATACACATTTGAGGAATGTTGCTGTGAACTGCAGCCTTTCCTTCTTTCTTTAATAAACCTTTAGATGTTAGATTGCAAAGAACTGGCCCAGCGTGCTCTTCTGGGTAAGATCTGAGGTATAAATTGACCTGGGAAGGGGGCTGGTCCTTTGGCAGTAGAAGAACCTGTTGGGAGTTGGTGCGATTGGTTTTCATAACCTCTCATCCGTGTAGGGTGCGGTGCTGGCTGAGACACAGGGCAAGCTGGAGTGTCAGAGGGGATTCTCGGTGCGGCAAACAGAAGTGCTCTTTGTGCCTGGTTCAGTCGCGTTTTAGTGGAGGTCCCCGCTCTTGGGCTGTCAGTAGCCCTGTTTCTAGCATTCACCCTCATTTGGCCCCCTCAGCAGTGCCCCCAGACCCTGTTCTATTACAATAGATAGGAGGACAGAGCTGGCATCGGAGTGTGTGGCAGAGAGCTGTTCCCTGAGTAAGCATTTCTGTGCTGTGTTGTGTGGCTGCTGGTATTTACTTCAGATTGGGGGGCAAATACTCAGCAGCAGCCACACAACACACCACAGAAACACTCACCCAGGAACCTACTTCTGGAACGAAGCCCATTGCCAATTCTGTCTACACACCCATACTAGCAACACCATCACAGGAGCTAACCACATTCGCCCCAACGTCAGGGGCTCATCCACCTGCACATCCTCCAATGTGATATGTGCCATCCTGTGCCAGCAATGCCCCTCTGCCATGGATATTGGCCAGACCAGACTGTCTCTGCACCAAAGGATTAATGGACCCAAATCAGACACCAGGAATGGGAACACACACAAACCTGTAGGGGAACATTTTAACCTCTCTGCACAAACAGTAATGGATTTGAAAGTAGCCATCCTTCTGCAAAAGAATTTCAATGGGAGACAGCTTAACTAAAGTTCATTTGCTAATCAACACAATCAACTTAAGACTGAAAAGCATCTTAACTGATTACTGCACTATGAAGACAATTTTCCCCTCTCTTGATATTCACATCTCCACATCAACTGCTGTGAATGAGCCATTTCCACCCTGACTTGATTAACAGAAGTAACTTCTTTCTTTTGTTGTCCTTATATACACCCATGTCTCTGTAAATTTCACTCCAATTCATCTGATGAAGTGGGTTTTATCTACAACAGCTTATGCCCTAATAAAACCGTTGGCCTCTAAGGGTACTTCTTGACAGCGGTGCTATTTCGGGATATGTCTGGTATCTCAAAATAGCATTTTCCATGTTTTAACAGTATGCCCATTATTTTGAAATGCAATCAAAATAACGGGCTTGCTATTCCGACATCCCGGTAAACCTCGTTCTATGAGGATTAAGGCACTTGTCAGAATAGGGGGTCTATGTCGAAATTTGGCAATACGTTTGAAATAAGGTACGCAATTTGCATAGCTCAAATTGTGTAGCTTGTTTCGAGCTTGTGCCACGGTGTAGATGCACCCTATGTTGCCACAGGACTCCTTGTTGCTTTTGCAGATACAGACTAACCCAGCTACCCTTCTGTGACTTAATTTTGGAGTAAGACCCATTGAACTCATTGGCGCTTCTGGTTTTTGAGAAAACAAGTGCAGGATGGGGTTCCCTTTGGAGAGCTGAGTTCTGCAGAAGTAAAACAGGGAATAGACTCATGGCATCACCATTGTGGTCTGTGGCCATCATGTTACAAAATACGGGGCCTGTCTTATGTAATATAAAATAAGAAAACGACACTCGGTGGCAACTGGCAACTGTAGATTTCTCTTACTGCAACTTTCTGCATTGTGTAGTTGGGGGAGAGATTCTAAACCTAGTTCACTAATTGAACAAGCCATAAGGTTTTGCGAGGCTACACCTTTTTTTTTCTATCAACACCCAACACAGCAAACAACTTGGGAATTTACCCATCAAATCAGCTTTATATGAAAAGGCACAGAGAGGGTCTTGAGGAACGGTGCATTGCAAAGTGAATTAGTTAAGTTACTAGCCAGTTGATCCTCTCAGCCATATCCACATCCTAAGCCACATCATTTTCTCTGAGGGTATGTTTACATTGCAAGCTTATTTCGGAAAAAGCTATTCTGGAAGATATCTTCCGGAATAGCTTATTTCAAAATAGAGCATTCACAGTACAGGAAAGCCTCAAAATTAGTCCGAGGCAGGCTCTCCTTATGTGAACATGCAACCTCGATTTAGCGCCACTGGAGGCACTGGGGAGGAATAATTTAGAATGGCCCTGGGGAGGAGCTATTTCAACATAGCAGCAGTGGAGCGTCTACACACACCCTCTTCCGAAAGAGCTTTTTCGGAAGAGGTGTTATTCCTCATGGAATCAGGTTTACCAACGTTGGAAAAAGCCCTCCGTTATTTCGATTTTCTTTTGAAATAACACAATTGTTGTGTGAATACTAGTATTCTTTTTCCGGAATAACAACCATTATTCCAGAAAAATGGTGAAACATAGACGCACCCTCAATCAGCAGTTTTCCTTTTGATGTTTCATTGTCGCAACTAGGCCCTGCATCATCTTCCTGCCCTGCTTCCACTTGACACATTTTACCCAGGGAACAGAATGTTTCGAAATGTTCCCAGATTAGGTCTCTCTTACACCCAGGAGCCAGGACAGTTTTTTGTGGCAAAAGTGTGGGGGGGAACATAGAAAGCTGTCTTTTATATATATATATATCGTCTGTCTGTAAGACCATGTCTTAACTAACTCCTCTGCCCTGTTTAGCCAAGATCGGCCACCACATAAGTACAGAACAAAACAATCTGACCAACATGTTACTAGAAATTAAAAGCCAAGAACTCTGAAGAAACAAGAGCTGGTAGTTAAGCTGGGTAGACGAGAGCCATTCATTCATGTTTTATGGGGTTGTAAGTGCAGCATGTTTGTGATGAGATGTAATTGTAACTGTTGCTTTTTGAAAACACAAAATTTAGTATTTTACTGATAAATCTTTAAAAAAAGCCCAAAAAAAGCCGATTTAAATTAAAAACTTGATTTTTAATTTTATTTAAAAAATCATTGATTTGTATCCTCCCTGGAAATAATCCAAAGCAATAACACCATTTGAAATCCTGTCTTGTTGTATTTGTCTCCCAGCGATAATGAAAGAACCACTAACATTGACTTTGTTTGTTTTGGTTAAGACTCATCTGTCCAAGGACAAGCAAGAATGTTGAAGGGGGTCAAAATAGGGCTCGGGCTCACTTTTGTCTTTGTCCTGGCCTTTGTCTATAAACGTTCGCTGTTCCCTGACCGCGTCGTCTCATTTGAGCCAAGTCCTGAGCCATTCCTGAAGCAAGAGGATGAGTTGAGCATCATCTTTGTGGAGACCACAGACCAACTGAAGATTCCTCCGTTGGCTTCATGTTCTGTGGAATCTGCTGCCAGGACCTACCCCAACAGATCCATTCGTTTCTTCATAAAAGGGCTGAAAAATAACACGTGGCAGGATTTAAATTCCATTTCCGCAGCATTCGCTCTTCTATCTGGGATGAAGAATGTCTTCCTTCTTCCTTTCCCAATGGAAACTGTTTTCCAGGATACACCTCTGCGCCAATGGTATCACAAGGTGAGAGGAAATACTAGGGAAAGTATTTTTTGAACAAGTTTCAATGAAGAAGTGGAAGGAAATGAAGGGCTTATGTAACCACCACCAAGGCGGATTTGAACCTGGGACCTCAGGAGCTGACTCTAGGAGCCTCTACCCTCTGAGCTAAAAGCCAGCTCAAAAGTGTGTGGGTTACACTTGCACAATTTATTCCAGTTTTGAAGCTGTTGTCATTTTGCTGCACCCAGTGTGGACCCCTTTTTCATGACACTTTGCCATGCATTAGTCAAAATATTGATTGAAATTGTTATGGAGATTGTCCATTTCCTGATGGCAGGAGTTATGGCAAATGGAGCATTTCCATCATAATTTCCATAATTATATTTTCTCAAAGTGGTTAATCACCATCTTTTCCAGAAAGGCAAGAAGTCGATACAAACTTTGTATCTGAAACATTTCAGTCGGCATGAATGTAAAAGGAGGATTTGCTGTTTGGGAAACATGATTTCAGTGCTTGTTGAAGGTGTCTGGCAGCCACAAAAATGTCTGGGCACAAGCTCCTCCCCCCGATTTGTATGGGGACATCACTGGCTGTTCCCCTTTGTCAGTGAGAGGGGGAAAAATCCAGATGAACCTGGACCTGCCCCGGTGGGGGACATGTGCCCTTCCCCCAGCTGTGTCCGCAGGAGCTGCAGCGGCCATGGAGAGGTGCTTCTCACCTGGCCCCAAGCTCCTACAGTGAGAGAGGTCTGGGGTTGTCCTCTCTCCCTGGGGCAGCCTGTGTACTGGAGCCCTCCTCCCCCGACCCCACCCCAGAATGGGGCAATCATTTAATGAAGAAAAACAAAAATTAGCTGAATTAAGGCCCCAAGCAAGGCCGGGTAAATCTTCTAGTTGGTTTGTAAATGAAAGCAGGGTGTTTGAGAATAAATCAGCAGCTGGATGCGCTATTGGTACACCTGCCCTCCCTGCTCACGAGTCACCCAAAGTCTGAATTTCTCTCTATTTTTATGCTCTGCAAAGATTGAAAGACGGGGCCTGTTCCAAAGCCCCCTGGAGTCGATGAGAATCTCTCAATGGATTCATATGGGCTTTGGATCAGACACTGAGTGTCAGTTGAGATGGGGGGGGCGTTGTTTGGGAAAATAACAGTTCACAGTTAATGCTAATGAAGGGTAATAATGATGAAGGAGAACTGCATACAACTGAGGTGGTTAGTTAGAAATGAAAAGGCACAGTGCCAAAAGTGACATCTCTGCAAGCTGCATGAGAACTTTTTAAAGTCACCAGAATAGAGGTTCATCTTAAATGTATAACAGAAATTTAAAAAAATAAAAATAAAAAAACCCCGAAGTAAGTGCTACTGTGGCTAAACAACAAAGTAAAGAAGCAGTGAGAGACACACACACACACAAAAAAACCCTTTAAAAACGGAAGTGAAATCCAAGTGAGGACAGTAGAAAAGAACATAAACTCCAGCAAGGAGTTTAAACATAAACATAATTAAAAAAGCCAAAGTCTCAAAAAGTAATAGCGAAAATGACATTAGAAGCAGGAAGCCAACTAACCAACCAGTGGGGCCGCTGGACGATCAAGATGCTAAAGGAGCACTCGAGGGCGATAAGACTATTGCACAGAAACTAAATTAATTCTTTGCATCGGACTTCATGTTCCCAAATGCGAGTCATTCTTTTTAGGTGACAATCTGAGGCACTGTTCCAGATTGAGGTGCCATTAAAAGAAATTATGGAATAAAGTGATAAACTGTAATGAGTCACCAACTGCAGATGGCATTCCCCCAAAACTTCTGAAAGACCTCAGATATGAAATTGCAGAATTACTAGTTGTAGTGTCAGCGGGGTAGCCATATTAGTCTGCATTTGGAAAAACGACAAGTCCTTTGGCACCTTAAAGATGAACAAATTTATTTGGGCATAAGCTTGAATGGGCAAAGACGATGAATCTGATGAAGTGGGTCTTTGCCCACAAAAGCCTATGCCCAAATAAATTTGTTAGTCTTAAAGGTGCCGCAGGACTACAGGTGCCACTGTACTTTGTAAACAATCCTTTAATTCAACTTCTCTACCAAATGATTAGAGAATAGCTAATGTGACACCAATCTTTAAAAAAGTGTTCCAGAGGCAATCCCGACAACTACAGGCTGAAGAACCTGACTTCAGTACATGGCAAACTGGTTTTAATTATCAAAAAGAACAATATTTCCAGAAATGTAGATGAACATAGTTTGTTTGGGAAATGTCAACATAGTTTTTGTAAAGGGAAATCCTGCCATACCTATTTACTAGAATTCTTTGTGCGGGACAACAAGCATGTGGACAAAGGGGATCCAGTGGATGTAGTGTACTTATATTCTCAGAAAGCTTTTGAGCAGGTCTCTCACCAGAAGCTCTTAGGCATAGTAAGCAGTCATGGGACAAAAGGGAAGGTCTTCTCATGAACTGGTAACTGGTTAAAAGATAGGAATTAAAGGGTAGGAGTAAGTGGTCACTTTTCAGAATAGAGAGAGGTAAATATTGGTGTCCCCCAAAAGTCTGTTCTGGAACCAATCCTATTCCCGTATAAATGAACTGGAAAATCATGGCCAACAGTGAGGTGGCAAATTCTGCAGATGATACAAAACTGCTCAAGATAGTTAGGTCCCGGGCAGAGGATGAAGCCCTCCAAAATGATCTCTCAAAACTGGTGACTGAGCAACAAAATAGCAGATGAAATTCAATGTTGAGAAATGCAAAGTAATGCACCTTGCCAGACATAATCCCAATTATACATATAAAATGATGGGGACTAAATTAGCTGTTTACAGTCAAGAGCGAGATCTTGGAGTCATTCTGGATAGTTCTCCAAACACATCTCCTCAATGTGCAGTGGCAGTCAAAAAAGCAAACAGAACTTTGGGAATCATTAGGAAAGTGATGGAAAATACAGAAATCCATGCTGTGCCCACATCTTGATGTGGTCGCTTCAGAATAAAAAACCTAGCCATTAATTGATTAAGGATTTACAGTTAAGACAGGCTGAGAGTTTTGTACAGCACATAGCTAACAGGAGCAGGTGTTGAGATGTTTTGAAGTGGAGTCAATTGAATCACTGTGATCCCTTTTCAACTCTGCAGGTAAATCCAGACCAGGAAATGTACTGGCTGCATGTCAGCTCTGACGCGAGCAGGCTTGCACTCATCTGGAAATACGGTGGGATCTACATGGACACCGATGTCATCTCTATCAGGCCTATTTCGCTGAAAAACTTCCTGACAGCCGAGACTCCCGAGGTCTCTGGCAGTGCCATTTTTGGCTTTTCTCGCCATCACTGGTTCATTTGGGATTGCATGGAGGATTTTGTTGCCAACTACAAAGGAGACGTTTGGGGATACCAAGGTCCCACCTTACTGACAAGGATGTTCAAGGCATTGTGCAGCATGACCGAATTCCATATCGTGAAAGATATAAGCTGTAAGAACATTTCCTTCTTACAACCTGAGCGTTTCTACCCCATCCCCTATACACAGTGGAAGGACTACTTCAGGGTCTGGGAGAGAAGCCCCAACTTCAACAACTCCTATTCTCTGCATCTGTGGAACTTCATGAACAAGGAACACGAGTCTGTGGTTGCAGGAAGTAACACCTTGGTGGAAAATCTCTTCAAAACACACTGCCCCACCACGTACAAGGTCCTTATTCAAGGCCCAGAAGACAGTGGTCCATAGGCAGTGAAATAAGACTGAATGACTGGATCTAGTAGAACGAGGTGACCCTTCCAGACCTGACTGTCCTGGGACTAAATAAATTGTGCACAAAATGGATCTCCTCTGAGTCAGTGACTCTCAGCCATTTTTTTCTGTGCTAACCACTTTGTAAGAGAGAAACTCTCAGAGTCCACCTCTACTCCCAGGTTTCCCCAGGACCTAATGAATTCAGTAGGAAAGCAGAGGTGCAAATACCATTGGGGATAAATTGATAAGTATGTCATGCCCTTTTGGAAAAATGTACCCTAAGTGATCTAGGAGCCTGAGTCCCACTGTAAAAAGCTCCACTGAAAATCAGGGGTGACTTAGGAACCCAAGGGTCAGATTTTCAAAAGTATTTGGTGCCTACAGATGCCCGTAACTGCTTTTGAAAATCCCATTGGGCATCTGTCCTCTCCTTTAGATGCCTAAATGCCTTTCAGATTCCATCCCCTTTGATGCGTTTGGAAATTTTGCCTAGTCATTTGCTGTGTGTGTCCTGCAGCACCTTGTGCGATGAGTCTGAGGCTTTGCCCTGCTACTGTAATACTCATGTTCAATAACTGTGAATACAATGACTCTCCACGAACAACGGCCCACACCTCCCGCCCCCATCCAGGTGTTCATTACGATTGTTTGTTTTCCCTCTCCTTTGCTTCAGCTCCGCATCCTGCCTAGTGACATTTTAAATGCTCCTATAAATAAAAGTTCCACCCCACCCAATGGCTCTGACTTTGTATTTCCCCACCTTAGCCTCCCCCCGGCGTCTGGGAATGGGTGAAGAGGAAAGAGGGGGTGGTGTCTGTGCTCAGTGATTGTTTCTATGTGTGTCTCTCTAAGTCCTTATATGGTCCCGTTCTTGCAGCATTTGGGCATCTCCCCACAGCCCCGTGCGGCTGGGAAGTGCTGTTCTCCCCGTTGTGTGGCTGGAGACCCAGTCGTGGAACTGAAGGCCTGGAGCCCCACATGGGACCCAGGGACCTATCCCCAGCCTCAGGCACTGCCGCCATCCACACAGCCCCAGTCAGCGACGGCCTGGCCCTGCAGCTGCCTGGACTCATGGTTCCAGATCCCTTGGCACCTCAGTTTCTGCATCACGGCCCCTGCAAGGCCCAGTCCGGTAGCTGTGTGCTGAGTACTTTGAGCTTAGCGCATTCTGGGGTGAGAGCCTCTCCCGGTGTCGCTCGGTGCGGTGGGTACAAATAACTGCGTGCGCGCGGGGCAGAGGCAGCACGGCCCTCGGTGCATCCGCAGGCAGTTAGCCGGTGCCAGGCTGCGGCGACGGGGCTGTTTCTAGCACGTCCGCTCCCTCAGAGCCAGCACCTGCACATTGACCGCAGGGAAGGGGCCTGGCACGGCGGGGGGCCGAGCAGTGGCCGCTGGGCTGGGAGCCACCCGGCGGGGCAGTGGGCAGAGGGCTCACTCGAGCCAGGTTCAGTCTGAGTCAGGCCAGGGCCAGAGCCCAGAGACAGGGCCAGGCCCAGAGCAGAGGGGAGAGCAGGCGACCGCCCACCCAAAGCTGGGAGAAGACTGACGAGCTCTTTCACCCTCCCTTCCCTTCACTCCACCCCCTGTTTTTCACCACGAGGCTTCCCATCGCTGGGCATGACGTGCCAGCCACAGCTGCAGCCGGGCTCCCAGCGCTCCCTCGCCTGGCCCGTCACTGTGGTTACATTGACTGAAAAGTATTTCAGCTGCATTCTTTCCCGGTATGAACTGAAACCCTTTCACTCCCGTGCGTCTAGCCACTCGCAAGGGCAGATCCTGCCTGCTCCGCGGGACGGGCCGTTTGGAAACCCGCAGCCCATTGGCCGATGTTCCCGTCTGCAACACGGTGTTGTTGGCGGACCCCGCCGGGGACAGGCAGACGGCGCCTGTCGCCTTCTCCCTGCGCTGCCAGGCACACAACAGTTAACGCAGGGAGGCCACAAACACACGTGGCCCGCAGGAACCCGCCCCCCATGCTGTGCTCCGGGGCCCGGCCCTGCCCTGCCCCGCTCCGCCGCCCGCCCGGTGTAGCGGCACCGCAGTCCCTGCAGCTGCACCTGCGCCCGGAGGCTGCGAGGCAGAGCGGAGCGCAGCCAGGCCTATCCTGTTGCCATAGCAACCGCTTGTTTTCCCCGGAGACACCCGGGGGAGGGGGGAGGCTGCTTTCCGCGGGCGGGGCCAGCTCACGGGCCGGCTCACGGGAACCCGGATTTTGCAGGTGCTTAGCGCTGGCAGCTGCTTTCCCGGGTGGCTTTGAATTCTCTGGGGGTGCAGCCGGGGTGCAAGGTTACAGCGCGGGAAACCCTCCCTGTTCCCAGCGGCGGTGCAGGGCCTGGTGCCTCCGCAGCCACGTTGGGACCCTCCGCCCGCCCGAGCCCCCGGCCAGGTGCTTTGCAAACTCTGCCTCTGCGGGGACAGGTTGGGGTTCGCTTCCCTTTCCCCCGGGGCCGGGAGGGGCCGTGTCGCCGGGCTGGGCCAGTCACAGAGATCCCAAGGGAACAGGCCAGCGCGGCAGGAGCAGGCCAGGCCCCTGTTTCTCAGCCCTTTGCATCCCCGGGACAGGCTGGCTGCCTTCCTCACTGTGCCACGGAGCACGTGCCCAGCTCAGCCCTTGCAAAGCCCCGTGTCTAGCGGGAACCGTGTCCCTGGGCTCCCCTGCAGTGGGAAAGGCAGCGCCGCAGAAGTGAGCTTGGGTAAGTGTCGGCTGCGGTGTCCGGTCTGGAGCAGCCTCACCCAGCGGGGCTCGGGGGTGGGTTGCAGGAGAGGGGGAGAATTTTTACAGCCAGGAGACACATTTCCAAATAAGCCAGATGGGGCTGGAGAGTCTGCTGGCTGCTCTGTGGGAACGGGGTGTGATAGGCTTCCCCACCACCCGAGTTCCTCTCCGAAGGGCAGAAGAGGCCAGCAACGCAGGCCCAACATCCCTAGAAAGCGAATGTAGCTGGGCAGGATGAGGGGGTAGGACGTAATGCTGTGGGAGGTTTGATGATAATCAGGGCCAATGATGGGGGCGCAAAGGGTGCAGTAGGCCTGGGCCTGTTAAGTCGGGGCACTGACAGCTCACTGACCCTTGTCCTGCCTCCCCCTCTGAGGCCCAGCCTGTTCAGGGGTCTGGAGCTGAGCCCCCCACTCACTCCCATTGCCCAGGGCCAGGCAACGTGTCACCAGTTAACACTCCCTTGCCCCCTTCACAGGCTCAGAGCGCTCCACACACCTGGGCGATCCGACCTCTGGGCTGTACATTCCCCAGCGCAGGGTCTGTCTGTTCCTGGTGGGTTTGTGCAGTGGGGCCCTGCTCCACACCAGGGGCCCCTGGGTGCTTGGGGTGCAATGAGGAAGAGGAGGGGAAGGCCCAGTATTGCAGTACGCAGCAGTGATGTCCTCAAGGTGCAATTTTCCAGCATTCTCCAGCTACCTCTGCTGCTCTTCCTCTCTGGGCTCCATCCACCCCTCCTGCCCCGCCCCACACACATGCCGTTAGGGTCAGCCCCACTGATTGACAGAACAGTTCACTCTTATCTCCCCTCCCCCTGCCCTCCCCCACTGGCTCTATTTTGCTCTACCAGCAGCAATGCAGACGTGTCCCTGGCGGAGCCGCGAGCAGGGCTGGGAGCTTCAGCTGCACTTGTCCCGCACATCCATTGGGACAGGCAGGCTGAGGGAGCGGTGGGCAGACCGGGACACTCAGAAGATAACTGCTCTGCATTTCACCATGATCTGCCCCCATCCTCCCAGGAAGGCTGGAAGGAGCGAGCCCCCTGTGACACCAGCAGAGACGGGGCTGCTCAGGCAGGAGGGGGCGGCCCCCCGGCACATTCAGGGTTGCCCGGCTATGGAGGTGTCAGTGCGTCCCTGCAAGAGCAGCAGAGCTAAAGCATCGCCCCTGGGATCTCTCCCTGCTGTCAAGAAATGCTCATGAGGTGTCAGAGCGCAAACATTGCTTCAACTTCACTGAAAACTTTCCCATTTGTTCCAATCTGGGGAATGGCACTACTCCAGGGTGGCCATCTCTTCTTCCATTCAGCCCACTTTTCTGGGAGGGTTTGTCTACACAGCAGCATTATTTTGGCATAACTGAGGTGTCACATAAAAAGTCATATGTGGGGGAGCCTGTAGATGAGCAGGCCCAGATAGAAGTTTCCATCCTAGCAGTACACAGCATTGGCGTCTGCAAACGCAAACAGCAACTGGGCTTTATCAGCTTTAACCCATGCCTTGAGCTGGGAAACTACTAGCGGTAAACAAGTTTGACCTCGGTCTCAGCTCATAAGAGTGATAAGAATGGTGTAGAGCCAATACGCGCACACCAGTAAACAACTGGGCTACGTCTACACTGGCATGATTTTCTGCAAATGCTTTTAACGGAAAAGTTTTCCGTTAAAAGCATTTGAGGAAAAGAGCATCTAGATCGGCACGGACGCCTTTCTGCAAAAGCACTTTTTGCGGAAAAGCATCCGTGCCAATCTAGACGCGGTTTTGCGCAAGAAAGCCCCGATCACCATTTTCGCGATCAGGGCTTTTTGCGCAAAACAATACCGTCTACACTGGCCCTCTTGCGCAAAAGCATTTGCGCAAGAGGGCTTTTGCCGAACAGGAGCAGCATAATATTTCAAGAAGAACACTGACAATCTTACATGAGATTGTCAGTGTTCTTCTTGAAATCAGCGACCAGTGTAGACAGCTGGCAAGTTTTTCCGGAAAAGCGGCTGATTTTCCGGAAAAACTGGCCAGTCTAGACACAGCCCTGTAGTATAACTAGTGCAGAGAGTCCCGAGCCCAGTGAGTCTCACCAGGGACCTAGACCTCAGAGGGTGCCCTGGATTCCCCAAGCTGGAGCCACATCCACTGCGAGCTGGCGAGAAGTGGCAGGAACAGGACTCCCTGCAGACTGAAGGGGTGTAAGCATTTCTAAGTGCCTCTTGTACTCTTTTATGCATTGCTCTGCTTCGAGCTTGTTGACGTGTTACTTTGCAGCAGCTGTGTAACCATCTGGCAGTATCAAGCCTGTAATAGTAGTGACATAGTCAGATGAATAAAAGCAACTATCCCTAATCAACTCTCTTGAAGCGAATCCATAACCTGTTTGGCCCTGGCCTTGTGAATTGACATGAGGTTATTCCGATAACAAAGAGCACGTCTACACCACAAGCCATTCTTTCGAAATAATGTCGAGCTGGAGGACTTCTTGCTCCTACTCCTGGAACCCTCATTTCACGAGGAGTAAGGGAAGTTGGAGGGAGAGTGTTCTTCCTGCGACTTTCTGCTGTGTCGACAGCGCCAAAAGCCGAATTAAGCTATTTCAGCTTCAGCTACGCAATTGACGTAGCTCAGGTTGCATAGCTTAATTCAGCTTTTGCCCTGCTGTGTAGATGTGCCCTCGGAGACTTTCTTTTGACCACACTGGGCTTTGGGTCTGGCTACCAGGTCGGGCCCACACAGAGTGTTACACTCAAATGCTGATTCCTCAGCAGCTTGGCAATTGCACTTTCTAATTCTAGGGCTTTTCCCCTGAAAACTTTTAAGGCGCTGCTGGTCTTTGACATGCGCATATTCAAATAAAAGCTGCTCTAAGCAGCCGGCCATTTTATAGCGGTGTGGCTGCTGTGCTGTATGTCCCTCTCTGCCAACTGGTAACTCATCGTAGCGCCTGTTTACTTCCTCTGTAATGTTGCTGAGGGTGGCTGAGACGACGTCTGGACTGCCGGCTTCTTTCGGAAGAAGCTTTTTCGGAAGAGATCTTCCGAACACAAGCGCATTGAAAAAGCGATCTGCTTTTTCGAAAGAGAGCATCCAGACGGATTGGACGCTCTCTCTCATAAAAGGCACCCGGAACCACTTCAGCCAGGGCTTTAGATCACCAGTTGCTTCTGAGTGTTGGTGCTGGAGCCTTGCAGAGACACACGCTTAAAGGGACCCCGCTGGACAGCCATTTCTCTGCTTCTGCTGCATGCTTGCCTACCTCTTTGAGGGACAGCAGAGCTCTCATAGTTCCTGCTTTGGTTGCCCTGCTTTTGTGGACGCCACAGCTTTTTCCTTTCTGCCATGGAGCCGGAGCTGCCCCCGGGCATGCAATGGCCCCACATGGCCATGCTGCAGTTTCTGCAGCACTTTGTGCCAGCTGCCTTCCTGGTCCTGATTGAGCTCGACCCCGAGCTTATTCTGGAGACCCTCTCCCTGGGTGCGGGAGCTACACTCTGGCAAACGCACCCCACAGCGGAGAGGCGTTTCTTGAGGCTGGATACCAGTTCGGACTGGTGGGACTGGCTGGTCATGGAGTGGTGGGACGACCTGCAGTGGCTCCAAAACTTCCACATGCGGAAGGCCACCTTTTTGGAGCTTTGTTCCTGGCTCGCCCCTGCCCTCTGGAGATAGGACACCCACCTGCGGGCCCACCATCCCCCTGGAGAAGCAGGTCGCAATCACCCTCTGGAAGCTCGCCACCCCCGACTGTACTGGTCAGTGGGCAACCTGTTCGGCATGAGGAAGTCCACCATTGGGGCCCTCCTCATGGAGGTAAGGCACTCTGGGGCTGCAGTCCCTGCACAGGGTTGGGGAGTCCTGAAAAAGGGGGACCCTAGGGAAAGGGGAGTTGGAGGCTGGGGGGACGTGGAGTGGGGGGGGGGAAGCCCTGTCCCAGGGGGTTGTGCATTCCCACTCTCACACAGCCCTTGCTGCATGAGGGGTGGCCTCATAGGGGGTGGCTCCTGGGGTGTTTGGGGGAGGAGAGGGGATGGGAGGGGGATGGGCACCTCCCAAGGGCTCAGGCACTCCCTCTCTCATTCTGTTTTGTGTGTGTGTTTGTCGCCTTCTGCAGGTGGTGAGAGCCTGCATGTCGTGCAGGACGCTGACATGCTGGCGCATGAGGTCTTCCTGGACCCTGTTGCACTTTCCGGGTCCCCTGGGCTCTGGCGGCTGGCTCGGGTGGTGTGGCTCGGCCCTCAGTCCCGGCTGGTCCGGCTGTGGAGAACACACAGAGGGAGAGGCGGTCAGTCATCCATGCAGACACTGTCCCTGAGGCCGTGCCCTGCTCTGTGAGCAGCAACCAACCGCCCTTGGGGCAGAGGAGGGGGATGTCCCTGGAGCAAGGCCATGTGCGGCCTGCACAGTGGGCCATGCCTCTCCGGAGCCCAGAGCTGCCCTCTACCCACCCACCCCACCCCAGCCCACGGACAAGCAGGCAAGGGACGTGTCCGGTCACAGTGGGATCCCCTCATGGGCGGCAGAGGAGCCAGGAGCAGCCTGGCCCTCCTGGTCTCTACACACACACCTGCGGCTCACAGTGCTGCCTGCGGGAGCGGGTGGTGTCTCACACGTGCAGTCATGCCCACGTGCCGTGTGCGGCAATCCTCGGTGTCTCTCGGGTCGTGCCTGCGCCCTTGTGGCTAGCCTGCTTCCAGCCGTGGCAGGTGCTGGGAGGGCACCTCCCCCCCCGCGGCAGGACGTTTGTGGCCTCTCCTGAGCCTGGCAGCAGGATCCCACCCGTGCTCAGGGGCTGCCTGCTGAGACCGTGTGATGCACACTAACCCTGCACGTGGCGACGGTGTCTGTCTCTTCCTTCTCCTCCGTCTGGCCCTGGTCCTCCTGCTCCTCCTCCGCCGTGACCTCTGGCTGGGCAACAATGGGGGGCTGGAGGCCGGAGTCCACCACGATGGGTGGGGAAGACGTTTCCTCACCCCCCAGGATCTGGTGCACCTCCTGGTAATAGAGGCAGGTGTGGGGTCCTGCCCCCCTGAGTGCGAGCTGCGCTCTCTGGCTCGGACATATCCCTGGCGGAGCCTCTTAACCTTACTCTGGACCTGTTCCAAGGTCCGGGGTGGGTGTCCGCACTCCGCCAGGGACTCAGCCATATGCTCAAAAATATCAGCATTGTGCCGCTTGGAGTGGAGATCCTGCAATGTCTCCTCCTTGCTCCACAGCTCAAGGAGAGACAGGATCTCCGCTCCAGACGAGGAGGGTGCCTGCCTCCTGGTTCCCCTGGGTGGGTCTTGGGACCCCTGGGGCTGCTCCCTGTGAGAGTGAGGGAGGTCTCGGGGGGCTTGTGGCTCTGCCATGGGTGGCAAGGACTGTGGCAGGGAAAGCTGCACGGTAAGTTGCTGCTCTCAGGCCGGCTTCCTGCCACAAGGCTTGTCCGGGGTGCCTGCAGCTTTAAGAGGGGCCAGGAGACAGGAACTATAGAGTTCTGATTAATTTGGATGGAGTGGCCACCAGGGCACCTGTGTTATTTCTTGGAGGCCTCTTATTTTGAAAAAACCCTCCTCTCCGTCCAAACATGCCTTTTTCCGAAAGAGCTCTTCCAGAAAAAGGCTTCTTTCTCGTAGAAGGAGGATTACCAACGCTGGAAAAACCCCTCTGTTCTTTCAATTACTTTCAAGAGAACGCAATTGCAGTGTCTCAAAAATCAGGTTTTGTCGGGAAAACAGCTTACCAGTAGTTCATATATGGAGTGGTGTTTGTTTTTCAGTAATTTATTTATTTTTAAACATTCCTAAGCAGATTTAATTTATCTGTACTAAAGACAGTGTACCAAAATATCAAACTTGTGTTAAGGCTCCAAAACTGACCGCTCAAGATTTGCAATTGGAAATATCTTGCTGTTGACTATCCTAAATTTACAAATAAACTGAAAATATGGCTTTAATTGCTATGTCATATATTTTTGCCTCCCACCCCCTCATCTGAAATGGTGCCTCTGTTGAGGGGTGATATCATTGCTCTGTATAAATACATCCAAAGGAGAACTATCAGGGAGGATGAGGAGTCATTGAAGTTAATGGCCAATGTGGACACAAAACCAAATGGCTATGAATTGGCCATGAACAAAGTTGGCCTCGAAATTAGGGAAAGTTTTCCAAAAGTCGGAGGAGTGCAATTCTGGAAGAGTATTTCGAGGGGAGCAGTGGGAGCAAAAAAACCTGACTGGCTCCAAGAATGGGCTTGATACATTTCTGGAGGGGATGCCTCTGATGGCATGAGGGCCATTGGCAACTGCCAGTAGCAAAATTCCCCAACGGCTGGAGACTGGACACTCGGCGGTGAGGGCTCTCCTGGGAAGGGGCTGTGCCGGACACAGACAAGGGAAGCTGTGTGACCTGCCACCCTGTCCCACAGGCATGACCACACCCTGTCCCCCATTCCGCCCACAGGCTCCTGCAGGCAGGATGGGAAATAGCACTGGCCGGGGAAGCAGGATGTGGCAGACATGGAGGGGAGCCTTGTGCCTAACTGCCCTGCCCCACCGGCACAACCGGACCCCGGCCTCTCTCCTACCGCTAGGATCAGACCCTAACAGGCCCCTTCCAATGCCTGTCTCTAAATTGCATGAGTCCAGTTTCCCCTTGAGAGCATTGCTGGGTACCTGCTGGACAGTGGCCACTTTAAAGCGCAGCCTTGGCCTTGCACAGAACACGTCTCCATTGGCTTTAGAGAGACCTTCGCCGGATGGTAACAGATTAGGATTTTGGCTCCACAATGTCACGTGTGCCCTGGTATCGTTTCATTACAGCTGGAACAGCAAGGAGCCTGCTGCACACTCCCCCAGCCCCGCCAGCTGTGCGGCTCACACAAACCCGCAGGCAACAATGGCCAAGGGAAGACATGTTTAAAGAGCAAACTGAGAGGAGAACTCGCCACTGGAGGGGATGAGAGCAGTGCGGCAGGAATGGAGAGCGAGCAGGGATGTGCAAGTGCTGCACCAGGGGACTGTCTAGTCATTCCTCACAGCTGTGGCGGAGCGCACGGAGATGTACCTGTACAGGCTCCCCCCTCCCTTGCAGCAAAACTTTCCCTCCTCACCCAGTTCTGTAGCCTCCAGCCCCAGGTGCCCTAGGACACAGGGTTGGGGAGACTCCAGGGCAGCCTCCCACTCAGCATCCAGGGTGTTGCGAAGCAAAAGGTCATCCTCCTCTCATTTCTCATTGCCCTCCCCCGCCCCTGAGGATCCCACCATGGAATCCTTCTCCCGAAATAACAACACCTAATTTCTGAACAACAGTCTCTGTATTACTTGTAGTACTAGAATGTGTGTGTGTGGGAGGGGATATTACAGGCAAACATACTGAACGCAGGGCACCTCATCAAGAGCAACGTGCACGACCCCCAACACTGGCCACTCAGAAAACCTTCCTTTCCAAGCCTCTCTGATTTGCACTGCACCTCGCTGTGCTCTCCTTATCCCCCTGGTGTCTGGCTGCTCAAACTCTCTAGGTGCTCTGCCTCCGCCCCCACCTGCTAGAGAACATCCCCCCTTGCGCTCATAACTATTATGGAGCACACAGCAGGCAGCCATCACAAAGGGAATGTGGCATTCGCTGAGGTCTAACCCAGTCAGTGGACTCCTAAACCTTCCCTTTAAATGGCCCAAAAGCACATTCTGCCACCATTCTGCACTTGCTCAGCTGTAGCTGAACTGCTCCTTACTGCAGTCCTGGCTGCCAGTGTACAGCTTCATGGGCCACAGGAGAAAGTCTCGTTCTCGTGTTCCTGTGCTTCAGGGCAGGGGAAAGCCATTTGCAAAGTCCCATGAAAGTGGCCTTCTGCATTGGGATGTTTTGCAGCCACTGCTGCTCATCCCACACCTGCAGTGCTACGCGGTCCCACGCAGCGTGTCTCACACCACCAGAACCGGCATTGCACGGTGTCCAGATGCTCAGATGCTGGCTAGATAGCCAATTCGCTCAACCCAAAGGCTTGCCTGAACAACATGTCCATGGCATCCCGAGATTCATACTCATCCTCTTCCTGGAGGGCCAGGCATGTGCTCTCAGAATGCTCCACCCTTAGGGGCACCAGGGTAAACATCATCATCACAGTGCTGTAATGCACAATGGGATTCGCTAGGTGGCCTAAGAGGATACAAAAAGAGTTTCCCTTTGATCTCATGCAAGGAGGGAGGGAGGAGACAAGTGCATGATGGGATGCTGACAACATGAACCTAGGATCACCCACTGCACAGCTTGGGTCCCAGCATGTACCAGGAACATAACCCAGAATGCAAAGCAGCACAGGCACTGGGGGCTAGCTACCCACAGTGCACTGCTCTCAATGTTGAGGGCACTGTCCCTACTGGGGAAGCGCTACTTCAAATGACACAGTGGGGATGAGTCCTCTCCTTGGGACTGGCGAGGCCTCCACTGGAGTCTGGTGTCCAGTTTTGCTCACCACTACGGTGAACGTCTGTAGAGAAACTGGAAAGGATCCAGAGGTGAGTGGCAAGGAGGCTGAACGGGATGGAACACGAGCCGTATGGGCGAAGGCTGACGAAATGGGGTAGGCTCAGTTGGAAAAGAGGAGATTACGGGGGGACGTGGTCGCAGTTTTAACATAGGTGAAAGGCTGCCATATGAAAGACGGAGAAAAGTTGTTCCCTCCCGCCACAGAGGGCAGGAGGAGCGGCAGTGGATGCAAACCACAGCCCAGCAGATATAGACTGTATCTCAGAGGAAACTTCCTAATTGCAATAACGGCAGAACAATGGGACAGACGCCTCAGGAGGTTGTAGAAGATCCTTCACTGGACCTTCAAATGGAGGCTGGGTACTTAACTTGTGTTGGATGGTTTCGAGGAGTGGGGGGGCCGCTGACCACTGAAAAAATCAACTGAGAGAGCTCACACAAGTTCGAAGTGAAAAAATCCCAAATAAACCCCCATTGACATATCCCCCGAATGAGGAGAAAGGCTCTCCCCACGTTCTCCTTCCACACCACAGCCTAGCAAGGCCCCACAATGCTGGAGTAGGAGCTCTGAGCCTCGAGGGCCAGATCCAGGCAAGCCAGGGGTCCATCTGGCCCCTGGGCCTTAGGTTCCCCACCCCTGGTTTAGAACAACAGCCCCTGCATCTTGGCAGTGGGTGGAACTAGAGGGCCCTCGTGCTGCCTTCTCACCCAAACCCTTTCAGTGCTGCCACAACATTTCATGAGGACAATGCTGAGCAACAAACCCTGCATAGTCAAACAATCCCTTCCAATGCGCACTGCGTACAAAGGTTATTACAGTGGTGCAGAGGTGTGACTGCGAGGGTGTGTTCTATCACGCTGGGCCTCGGGTGCTCAGGCCTCGCGGTGGCAGGGAGAATTCAGCCTAGCAGTGAGAGCTGGGTCCATGGTGGGCAGAGTCCAGGAAGCAAGCTGCATGTCAGTACTAGAGGGACTCAGAAGACAAAGGAGAGAGGAGAGTGAAGCAGAGGCAGAGCTGGGACTGAACGCAGGAGTCTGAGGATGAAGGGGCCGAGGGAGGTTGTGGAATCTCCATCACTAGAGATATTGAAGAGCAGGTTGGACAGACACCTGTCAGGGATGATCTAGATGGTACTGGGTCCTGCCGTGAGGGCAGGGACTGGACTGGAAGACCTCTCGAGGTCCGAGTGTTCTATGGTGCTATAGGAACTGCCAGGAGCTGGCGCAAGGCCTAGAAGGAGGACAAACGCAGCTGCAGTCATGGCACTGATTTAAAAGCAGCCAATCTTCTGCGGGGCCATCTCGAACAGGGCTGCTACACCAGCAGCTAAACAGGGGTATGTGCCCCTGTCCTGGGCAGAGAACCAGAGGGGGCTGGACTCTGTTGCCCCATCTTGTCCTCATGTGAACGGGGCTGGCTGGGAGTGTGGCTGGCCTGGCTCTTTCCAGCAGGAATGTCCCAAAAACAACCAAATCGATAATGTGCCAATGACGTTCCCTTCTCTGTCTGATTCACGGGCCAGGCTGATGCAACCGATTGCCCGGCTTCTAGCTGGTTGCCTGTTGAACCTGCCGGGTGTCAGTTTGGGCTTGGCAGAGAGCGATCTTGTCCAGGCAGAGGCTGACTTTATGGTGGCCCTAAAGTGTTAGCAGAGAGATCTAGATCAACATACAGGCTGAACCTCTCTGGTCCAGGACTCTCTGGTCCGGCAACCTCCATGGTCCAGCAAGACTTAGGGAACCCCGGGAGCAGCTGCCACCCTGTACACAGGGCTGTGTCTGGCAGTCAGAGGAGCTACCTTACTTTGAAAGTTAACCGATTTATATGGGATGGGTTGGTTGGGGGTGGGCGGTCCCATCTCCCTGGACAGGCAGGAGTGGCCTCCTGGGCAACAGACAGGGGCTGTTTCATACCAGTGGGAGCTGCCCCTGTCTGTGGCATGTCAGGGATGGTGAGTTCTGCAGGGTTGGAGCAGCCCCCTGCCTGCACCCACTGTGCGGGGGTGGAGTAAAGGAGAAGGAAAACAAACAATCGTAGTGAACATCTGGAGGGGGGGAGGTGTGGGCTGTTGTTCATGGAGCATCATTGTATTCACAGTTACTGAACATCAATATTACAGTAGCAGGGTGAAGCCTCAGGCTCATCGCACAGGGTGCTATAGACACTCGCAGCAAGTGACTGGGCAAAATTTCCAAAGACATCTAAAGGAACAAATTCTGAAAGGCATTGAGGCACCTGAAGGGGAGGACAGATGCCCAATGGGATTTTCTAAAGCACTTAGGGGCATCTGTAGGCATTAAACGCTGTTGAACATCTGGCCCTTGGGTTCCTGAGTCGCCCTGATTTTCACTGGAGCTTTGGACCCCAAAGCCAATGTGACCTTTCACACTAGTACTCAGGCTCCCAGATCACTTAGGTGCCTGAAAATGTTCCCTAAAGGCCCAGACATACTTATCAAGTCATCCACAATAGTATTTACACCCTTGCTTGCCAACTGATTTCATTCACTCCTGGCGAACCTTGGGAGAAGATGTGGATTCTGAGAGGTTCTCTCCTACCAAGTCACTCACAGACAGAAAATGGCTGGGAGTCACTGACTCAGAGGAGATCCGTGTTGTGCACAATTGATTTAGTCCCAGGGCTGTCAGGGCTGGAGGGGTCACCTCATTCTGCTAGATGCCGTCATTCAGTCTTGATTTGTTGCCTATTGACCACTGCCTTCTGGGCCTTGAATAAGGACCTTGTACGTGGTGGGGCAGTGTGTTTTGAAGAGATTTTCCACTAAGGTGTTACTTCCTGCAACCACAGGCTTGTGTTCCTGGTTCATGTAGTTCCACAGATGCAGAGAATAGGAGTTGCTGAAGTTGGGGCTCTTCTCCCAGACCTCGAAGTATCGATTCCATGCCGGGTAAGGGATGGGGTAGAAACGCTGAGGATGCAGGAAGGAAATGTTCTGACAGTTTATATCCTCTATGTTATGAAAATTGGTCAGGGTGCACAACGCCTTGAGCCTCCTTGTCAGTAAGCTGGGACCCTGGTAGCCCCAAACGTCTCCTTTGTAGTTTTGAACAAAATCCTCCATGCAATCCCAGAGGAACCCGTGATGGCGAGAAAAGCCAAAAACCGCACTGCCAGAGACCTGGGACGCCTCCGCCGCCACAAAGTTTTCCACTAAAATAGGCCTGATGGAGATGACATCGGTGTCCATGTAGATCCCACCGTATTTCCAGACGAGTGCAAGTCTGGTAGCATCAGAGCTGACATGAAGCCAGTATCTTTCCTGGGCTGGATTTACCTGCAAAGGTGGAAAGGGATCACAGAGACGCAATTGACTCCACTTTGAAACATCTCAACACCTGCTCCCGTTAGCTATGTCCTCTACAAAACTCTCAGCCGTGTCTGTCCTAACTGTAATCCCTTCCTCAAATAATGGCCGTTTTTCTTGTTCAGGTGTGACACACTGCTGGAAAAAGGCAAGAGCAGATGTCACTTTTGTTCAGTTTCATTGTACGAGTGTGTCCTAGGCACAGGAAACCCCAAGGAAACACCCAAGAATTATAACATAAAGAGACTCTGAATCATAGTAACATAACAAGGGCCATACTGGGTCACACTAAGTATCTAGCCCAGGATCCTATTTTCAGACAGTGGCCACTGCCACGTGCCCCAGAGGGAGTGAACAGAATGTAGGCACACTATTCCTGCTCATCAGATGCATCGTCTTTGCCCACGAAAGGTTATGCCCCAATAAATGTGTTTGTCTTTAAGGTGCCATAGGACTCCTCGTTGGTTTTGCCAGTACAGACTAACATGGCCACCCCTCTGGCACTATAGTTAGTAGTTCTGCAAATTCATATTTGAGTTCCTTCAGAACTCTGGGGTGAGTGCCGTCTGGTGTGGGTGTCTTATTACAGGTTAATTTATCCGTTTGATCCAAAACCTCCTTTAATCACACCTCAATCTGGAACAGCGCCTCAGATTTGTCTCCTAAAATGAGTGACTCGGGTTTGGGAATCTCCCTCACATCGTCAGTCATGAAGACTGATGCCTAGAGCTAATGTATTTCCTCTGCAATAGCCTTATTGCCCTTGACTGCACCTTTAGCATCTCCATCGTCCAGTGGCCCCACTGGTTGGTTAGTTGGCTTCCTGCTTCTACTGTCCTTTTCGCTATCACTTTTAGAGACTTTGGCGAGCTGTTCTTCACATTCTTTCTGGCTTTTTAAAATTGTATTTTTACACTTGTCAGAGTTTATGCTCCTTTCCACTGTCTTCACTTGGATTTCACTTCCATTTTTTAAAGTTTTTTTTATTTTGTATTTTTTTGTTTGTTTGTTTGTTTTTGCCTCTCACTTCTTCTTTTACTTTGTTGCTTGTCAAGATGTCAGTTTTGGCACTGTGCCTTTTCATTTCTGCCTCAGTTTTATGCAGTTCTCCTTCATTATTATTACCCTTCATTATCACTAATCCTTAACTGTTATTTCCCCCAAACAGCCCCCCATCTCAATTGGCACACTCATTGTCTGACCCAAAGCCCCTATGAATCCACTGAGAGATTCTCACTGACTTCCAGGGCTTTGGAAGGGGCCTCTGCTGGCAATCTCTGCAGAGGATAAAAAGTGAGAGAGAACTTCAGGCCTTACTGGAGGGCAGGGCGGACCGGTGTACCAATATTTCAGCCAGGTGCTTGTTCATTCCCAAGACTCCCTGCTTTCATTTATAAACAAACTAGAAGATTTATCCAGTGTTGCTCGGGACCTTAATTCAACTAATTCTTGTTTTTCTTCATTTAAATACTGGACCTGGGGAGGAGGGGTTCAGGATGCAGGCTGCCCCAGGGAGGGATGACTAACCCAGCGCTCTCTCACTGTAAGAGCTTGGGGCTAGGTGAGAAGCGTCTCCCCATGGCTGCTCCAGCTCCAGCCAGTAAAACAGAGGGAAGGGCGCATGTCCCCAGCTGGGGCTGGTCCAGGTACATCTGCCCTTTGTACTCCCCAGCCAGAGTGAGGAATGCAGCCAACTGTAAACTTTCCCCTTCGCTCCCTGACAAAGGGGAACAGCCAGCAATGTCCCGCGATGAATTGTGTGGGGGGGGGACTTTAGCCCCCTATCTCCCTCTAAAGAACACTTGGGAGGAGGCCCAGAGATTGGGCAGTCCCCAATGGGGAGAAGGGAGCTCGCCCCCCAGCATCTCCTTTCACCTGCCTGATGATTTTTCTGTACAGTTTTGTGAGGAGCAATCCCATTCTAGGTACATCCCAATTTCCTGGCACAACTGAAGTCTTACCTTGTTTTTAAGTTATGAGAAGAGAAAGCTTCCTACCAACTTTCGTGATCCTAGCTCCTAACATTTAAGAGGATGCCAGCCTGTGTTTTCAAACAGGCCAAAGCAAGAACTCAAAGAGGAGTGAACTCTCAAAACAACCCTTCTGAGAGGAGCGGGTAAAGACTGGAGCTCCCCACCCAAACTGACCTCTGAATTTCTCTCTTGCTTCTAAATCTTGTTACCAGACATTTCCGTGACTCCCAGACACCTTCACCACCAAGCGCTGAAATCATATTTCCCAAACAGCAAATCCTCCCTTTACATTCATGATGCCTGAAATGTGTCAAAAACATTTGTATCGACCTCTTGCCTTTCTGGAAAGGGGGTGATTCACCACTTTGAGACAATATAAATACTGAAATTACGATGGAAATGCTCCATTTGCAATAACTCCTGCCCCCCAGGAAATGGACAATGTCCATAACAATTTCAATGAATATTTAATGCATGGCAAAATGTCATGAAAAAGGGGCCCACACTCTGTACAGCAAAATGACAACGGCTTCAAAACTTGAATAAAGTGTACAAAACCTTCATTTCCCTCCACTTCTACTTTGAATCTTGTTCAAAAATATTTCCCCCTTCATGTTTCCCCTCACCTTATAATACCATGGGAGAAGAGGTGTCTCCTGGAAAACAGTTTCCATCAGGAGAGGAAGAAGGAAGACATTCTCCATCGCAGATAGCAGAGCCAAGGCTGTGGAATTGGAACTTGAATCCTTCCATGTGTTATTTTTCAGCCCTTTCATGAAGAAAAGAACGGGTCTGTCGGAATAGGCCCTGGCAGCAGATTCCACAGAACATGAAGCCAATGGAGGAATCTGCAAGCGGTCTGTGGTCTCCACAAAGATGATGTCACTGGTCTGGTTCACATCATCCTTTTGCGTCGGGAAGAGCTCAGGACTCGGCATCCAAAAGAAAGTGTGGCCACGCGGCAGGAAACGTTTATAGACAAAGGCCAGGACAAAGACAAAAGTGAGTGCGAGCCCTATTTTGATCCCCTTCAACATTCTTGCTTGTCTTTGGACAGACGAATCTTGGCAAAAACAAACAAAGTGTCAGTGATTCTTTCATTACCGCTGGGAGACAAGACAGAATTTCAAATGGTGTTATTGCTTTGGATTATTTCCAGGGTGGACACAAATCAACGATTAAAAAAATATATTAAAAATCAGTTTTTTAATTTAAATCATATTTTTTTGGTTTTTGAAATCATCAATAAAATACTAAATTTTGTGTTTTCAAAGTAACAGTTACAATTACATCTCATCACAAACATGCTGGACATACACTTACAACCTCATAAAACAGGAATAAATGGCTCTAATCTGCCCAGCTTAACTACCTGCTCTTCTTCTTGAGAGTTCTCACCTTACAATTTCCGTTTCTCAGCAGACTGCGGGAACACATGCAAAGACACACAGGTTGGGCAGAATCACTTTGCAATGCATCCTCTCTGTGCTGTTTCGTATAAATGTGATTTGAAGAGTAAATTCCCAAGCTGTTTGCTCTGTTGAGTGTTGAGAGAAAAAAAGTTTTAGCTTCACAAATCCTTATGGCTTGTTCAATTAGTGAACTAGGTTTAGAATCTCTCCCCCAGCTACACAATGCAGAAAGCTGCAGTAAGAGAAATCTACAGTTGCCAGTTGCCACTGTATGTCGTTTTCATATGTTATATTACATAAAACAGACCCCTTATTTAGGAACATGATGGCTGCAGACCACAATGGTGATGCCATGAGTCTATTTCCTGTTTTACTTCTGCAGAACTCATCTCTCCAAAGGGAACCCCATTCTGTATTTGTTTTCTCAAGAAAGAGAAGAGCCGGTGAATTCAATGGGTCTTACTCCAAAAATAAGTCACAGAGTGTTAGCTGGGTTAGTCTGTATTTACAAAAGCAAGGAGGAGTCCTGTGGCAATTTACGCTGTATCTACACAGCAGCATTATTTCAGAAAAGCTGATGTTCTGAAATAACTTAGTCTGTATCTACACAGCAAACAGTTATTTTGTCATAATGTTGAAATAATGTCGAGCTGGAGGACATCTTACTCCGACTCCTGTAACCCTCACTTTACGAGGAGTGAGGGAAGTTGGAGGAAGAGTGCTCTAACTCGGACTTCCTGCTGTGTAGACAGTGCCAAAATCCAAAATAAGCTATTGCAATTTAAGCTACGCAATTGATGTTACTCAAGTTGTGTGGCTGATTCTGACTTTAGCCCTGCTGTGTAGACGTGTCCCTCGAGACCAACAGATTTCTTAGGGCATAAGCTTCCATGGGTAAAATCCACTTCATCAGATGAATTGGAGTGGAAGATACAGAGGCGGGGGCTACCTGTAAGGACAACGAAAGAGAGAAGTTACTTGCGTTAATCAAATCAGGATGGAAGTGACTCATTCACAGCAGCTGATGGGGAAATTGCCTTTGTAGTGCGTTAACCAGTTAAGATGCTTATTCAGTCTTAAGTTGATTGTGTTGAATTTGCAAATGAACGTTAGTTCAGCTTAAATTTAAAAAACAACAAATGGTCTGGTAGCACCTTAAAGACTAACAAAACATGTAGATGGTATCAGGAACTTTCGTGGGCACAGCCCACTTCCTCAGATGACCGGAGTTTTGAGTTTAGGATGTGCAGACCCAAAATAAAGAGAAGAGAGGGGAGAGGAGAGAAGGAAAAAAAGATAAGCTTCTTTTAACTATCCAGTCCTTAGGTGCTTATAGATTGCCAGTTCTGCCTACTTGTTTTTCCCTTTGATATTTTTATACCCTCTGCTTCTTGTTTCCCGCTCCCTTCCTTTTTTCTCCTTCCCCCTTCTTCCTTCTCCCCTATTTATTTTGGGTCTGCACATCCTAAACTCAAAACCCCGGTCATCTGAAGAAGTGGGCTGTGCCCACGAAAGCTCCTGATACCATCTACATGTTTTGTTAGTCTATAAAGTGCTACCAGACCATTTGTTGTTTTCTAAGTTTATTCTGTTCAGACTCACTTGGCTGCCCCCTGAAGCTTTAGTTCAGCTGTCTCCCATTGCGATCGGTTTTGAAATTGTTTTGTAGAAGGATGGCTACTTTCAAATCCATTATTGACTGTCCAGGGAGGTTAAAATGTTCCTCTACAGGTTTAATAGTAATAGAGAGGTACAGGTTTGTGTGTGTTCCCATTCTTGATGTCTGATTTGGGTCCATTAATCTTTTGGTGCAGAGACAGTCTGGTTTGGCCAATATCCATGGCAGAGGGGCATTGCTGGCACAGGATGGCACATATCACATTGGAGGATGTGCAGGTGGATGAGCCCCTGATGTTGGGGCGTATGTGGTTAGCTCCTGTGATGGTGTTGCTAGTATGGGTGTGTGGACAGAACTGGCAATGGACTATGTTGTAGATGTAGCTTCCTGGGTGAGTGTTTCTGTGGTGTGTTGTGTGGCTGCTGCTGAGTATTTTCCCCCCAATCTGAAGCAAATACCAGCAGCCACACATCACAGCACAGAAACACCCAGGGAACAGCTCTCTGCCACACACCCTGATGCCCGCTCTGTCCTCCTATCTATTGTAATAGAACGGGGTCTGGGGGCACTGTTGAGAGGGTCAAATGAGGGTGAATGCTAGAAACAGGGCTACTGACAGCCCAAGAGCGGGGACCTCCACTAAAACGCGACTGAACCAGGCACAAAGAGCACTTCTGTTTGCCGCACCGAGAATCCCCTCAGACACTCCAGCTTTCCCTGTGTCTCAGCCAGCACCGCACCCTACACGGATGAGAGGTTATGAAAACCAATCGCACCAACTCCCAACAGGTTCTTCCACTGCCAAAGGACCAGCCCCATTCCCAAGTCAATTTATACCTCAGAGCTTATCCAGAAGAGCACGCTGGGGGGTCTGTCTACACTTGCCCCCTAGTTCGGACTGGGGAGGCAAACGAAGCATACTGAAGTTGCTAATGAAGCGCAGGATTTAAATATCCCACACTTGATTAGCATATTCGCGGCCAGTCACCATTTAAAAAAGACAGTAGCCCGAATTACCGTGCCACGTGTAGAAGCGGTATTCCGTTAGAAAACCCTTCCGTTGATTTAACTGTTACTTCTCATTGCATGAGGAGTAACAGTTAAATTGAGGGAAGAGTTTTCTAACGGAATACCGCGTCTATACGTGGCGCGGTAATTCGTGCTACTGGCTTCTTAAAACGGCGACAGGCCATGAATATGCTAATCAAGCGCAGGATATTTAAATCCCGCACTTCATTAGCAACTTCGGGTATACTTCATTTGCCTCCTTAGTCCGAACTAGGGGGCAAGTGTAGACAGACCCTGGACCAGTTCTTTGCAATCTAACATCTAAAGGTTTATTAAAGAAAGAAGAGGCTGCGGTTCACAGCAACATTCCTCAAATGTGTATTGGCAACAGTTAAGGTTCATTGCCAGTCAAGTACTTTGATTCACTTGACTAGCCACCCTGTTACAATAGGCGAGTGAAGCCTGTTGATAGCTCTCTGAAGCAAATACTTAGAATCTCAGAACATCACCAGTACTTATCACTCTAAATACAAGACTCTGACATGCACATGAACAGTAGAAACACAACCAGCAAAGCATCAGCTTTCAATAGACACCTCCCTTGGCTCACTTTGTACAAAACGTGGGGCAAACCTACAACGGCCGGTACAACAATATTCTGCACGTTCACACCGAGAAGCCAAGAATGTCACCCCACCACTGCCAGAGTGATGCCGGAAGGGATGCCAGTAACATGGCTGCGTGTGTCACAGGGCTGTCCCATGCCTGGCTCTGTGTTGCTACAGATTCTAATTCTGTATCAGAAATAGCAGCGTGTGACTGGAAAGGTTTGTGAAAACCATGTTTGTCTAAAACAGGGTACATCATTGTAAGGTTCAATATGATCGTCATAATATCACTGAACTCTGTGACAAATCCAATGCAATAATAACTTAGAACAACAGTGGATTTGATCTGCTTTTGTACCATGATTTCTATATATGATTTCTTAGGTGAGCCGGCCAAAAGCTAAAGTTAATTTCTCTCTACAAGCTCTGGCCAATGTCTGGAACCAAATAAACACCAAGTTAATGTAGATATTCATGTTCTCCATAATGTAGGAATCCTGGCATTTAGCCAAGAAAGCAAGATGGCAGTGTGCCTCAGTTTCCCTGCTCATATAGCACGTTAAGTGTGGAATGCCTTCTCTCGTGAGAAGTTCCAACACAAGTTACAGGCACCAACAACTGGGAAATATCAGTATTAGTAGGTCTCTTACCGTATGGTGTGGCATTATGTACCACTCTGAACATGTTCCAGGGTTTTTCCAAAAGATCATGCGCATTGGGCAGGTTTACAGTTCTGGGTAGCAGCAGCACATTGGTTACAAAAGTGAACACCAGCAACAAGAACAAAGCCATTGCAAGTGCACATGTACCGTTCTTTTTGTCATCCTTGGCTCAATACCATTGGAGGGCGGGCATTTTAGGGTTAACCTGCGGGGCAGTTGCGTTATCCCTATGGCAAGCTGAGAGGCCCCTTCCCCACACAAAGCGCTGGAGAGAAACTCTGCCTTCCCAGCCGTGCTGCTGCTGCTCCACACAGACCAACCCTTGGAGACAGTCGCTCCTCTGTCCCAGCACCCTGGCTGGCTCCAGCTGGTCTCCACACACCGGGGCTGATCCCACGGGGCTGTTTGCAGCAAATCGGGTTCTTCCTGGGCAGGTTTCTCTTCCACAAGCTTTACTAGGCCTCGGTCCAGCAGCGCCACAAACTTGATCTTCTCCTCAGTCACGGCTTCAGCCGGACTGGAATCTGCTGCACAGAAATATCGTCCTGATCTCTGAGTTCCTCCTGCCCTTGAATGAATTCCAGCCTCGCCTCTGAGCCTGAGACGGGCCTTCAGCAACCTCCTGCCAGACACACAGCTCTCTCCCTCAGGCAGACACTGAGAGAAACTCTCCCCTGGGTCACAGTAAAACTGGCGAGACACAGACAACTGCCTGGAGTCAATTCCCCGGCCCCCTTCCCAAATCTCCCTGGTAGTCACAGGGGACAGCAGAGCTGCCTTCAGACTCCTTTGGGGGCTGGGCTATGACATCAGCCGGATTGCACATTTCTGCCATGTCATCATCAAAGCACAGAGCAACACAGTGACACACGACTCCCAAGCGGATACCGTCTCTGCCACTCTTCCCATTTCCCCCTTGATCTGGAGTTTAGTCTGGCAACTCCCTCCTCAGCTTCGCTGAGTCTCTCCTCTGCTGCTGGTCGCTCCATTCGCCTGGCCTGGACTTCTTTCTCTCTTTCAGCAGCTCCTCTCTCCAGCTCAGCGCTCCTTTGCGTCTCCCTTACATGAATCTCGGCAAATATTTGTTCCTAATCGAGCTCCGCTTTTCAAAACCTCCTGCACTCTGAGATTTCTTCTGCAGCATCTCTGTCCATTAGCAAAGATTGCAGTTCGCACTTAGTGGCTCTCTCTGGAGGTGATTCCTTTCTCTGGGCATGGGTCTCTCAGGTCTTGTATTCTAAGATCCTCATATCCTTGCTGACTCATGGCAACTGCTCTTTTGTTATGCTTATAAGAAGCGGGGGAAGGGGTAGGTATCTTTATGGGGCAAAAAGCAATGTGCCGTGTTTATTGAGAATACCACGGCAAAGCAGTTAGCATATGCTTACACACACACACACACACACACCCCCACACTGTCCCACCAGTTGATGTTATATTTACCAGTCCGTGGTCGATGGCCAACCGGATTGATCACAGATAAGGGAGCGGGGTCACTAGCAGTCCAGACTGATACTCCTGTCTTTGACAGGATGTATCCCAAAGTTTCATGCCAAAGTTGTCCCTTTTCATAGTCGTTTTACTTCGCTGGGATCGGTAAGTTTTACATCATGCTGTAATCAACTGCGCTTTGAAGAGTGCTTGTTTGCTTAAGTTGTTCCTGTCATATCACAGCTATCTTGCCCCAATGGATAGGTGCTTGCCTCATCTTTATCTGCCCATCATCCGCAGTACAGTGGGGGCATACCGCAATCTCCTGGCGCTTTTACATCTGTCCTCCGCTTCTTCCTAGAATATCTGGCCTTCACGCTTATCTCGTAACACACATGCCTCATTCACACACACAAACCAGAATTGATTTCTTTGGTACATAGACACAATATGAATATTTAAGCAGGAATATCAAATTACAATAAAGCCCCCCCCCCACATCATCATGCCATTTTACTTGTTTGAAAATACTAATTTTAAAACAGAAAACAAAATTATCAGACTCTATCTCTGCCTTGGAATCAGCTTTAGACACAATACTCTGGCTGATGCAGCTTTACCAGAAGGTAAAGGTCCTTTCTGCTCTCAGAAAGGGTGGCTGGCAGAGTACACATGACTTTGCATAAAGCTACACTTTAGCTACGTGGCTACACTTTAACCAACCAAACTCTCAGCCCCAAAGTCCAAATTTAGAAGCACGTGGGGGTCCTGATCCAAAGCTTCACTGACCTGGTTCTGTGGATCCAAGCATGACTATAACAGATTCTGGGGGCACCGCTGAGAGGGTAAATGTTTAGAACCAGGGCTGCTTACAACCCACGACGGGGGACTTCCACTGTAAGACCCCAAACCAGGCACAAAGAGCACTTCTGTTTGCCACATTGGCCAGCAGGAGGTCACATGAGCAATCCCCTGAGACACTCCAGCTTTCCCTGTGTCACAGCCAGCACCGCGCCTCACTCGGATGAGAGGTTATGAAAACCAATTGCACAATCTCTGAACAGGTTCTTCCAATGCCAAAGGAGCAGCCCCATTCCCGGGTCAACTTTTACTTCAGATCTTACCCAAAAGCGCATGCTGGCCCAATCCTTTAGTATCTAACATCGAAAGGAGAAAGAAAAGGCTGAGAGTAAAATTTAAAGCAATCAGGTTACATACGTACGCCAATTGCAAAGTTCCTGGTGCAGGCTTATAGCCGAGATGAAAGTCTGCTGTCTCATAAGTCTCTGGAATACATTCTGTGCTAGGAGGGGGAATCAGTCCTTCCGGGCTCAATTCATGGCACAACTGCTTCTGACGTGACGAGCTGGAGTGAAGACAATTGGAGGAAACTCTGGGGCCCTTTTTATACCCTTGCCCAAGTGGAGGGAATTCCATTGTTCTCCTTGGGTGCAGTAACTCCCAAAATGCAGTTTGTCACATGAATAAGTCACCTGTCTGGGTCCTTTTTCGGCAAGCGGCCATGGCGTACACGCTTGACTGCAAATTCACAGGAAAATTCTTCAAATGTGT
Source organism: Rafetus swinhoei (assembly GCA_019425775.1). Taxonomy (NCBI): domain Eukaryota; kingdom Metazoa; phylum Chordata; order Testudines; family Trionychidae; genus Rafetus; species Rafetus swinhoei. The sequence goes on along the minus strand of CM033432.1, from coordinate 54,160,439 downwards.
ATTGGCAACACTTACGGTTCATTGTCCGTTAAGTACTTCGATTCACTAGACTAGCCATCCTGTTACAATAGGCGGGTAAAGCCGGTTGATCTCCCTCAAGAGCAAATACTTGGAGTGTCAGAACAGCTACAATACTTATCACTCTAAATGTAACAATCAGACATGCGCACGAATAGTATAAAGAGAATCAGCCAAGCAGCAGCTTCCAATAGACACCTCACTTACCACAGAATTTGGGGCTAACATGCAACAGTGGGCGCAACCATATTCTGCATGGTCACATCAGAAATCCAGTAAGGTCACACTAACCCTGCTATTTACCCCATTGCCACCTCTGGCCACATATCTACAGAAGAAACACAATCACAGGAGTAACCACATAAGCCACAGTATTACAGGCTCACCCACCTGCACATTCTCTCATGTGCTGTCTGCCATCCTGTGCCAGCAATGCCCCTCTGGCATGGATATTGGCCAAACCAGACAGTCTCTGCACCAAAGGATAACTAGACCCAGATCAGAGAACCCACCCCAACACTCTACAGTGCCCCTTATCCTGCATTCCCCCTGCTAAGGCTGAGTCTAGTTTTGTCACTGTTCTCCTGAAGTCTAGCACTGGGGAAGAAGATGGGACTAGAACCCACCCCACTATATTCACCGGGTGAATGCCCTAGCCACTAAGCCATCCTGGACCCTACTACTGTGGTGTAAAATCTGTAGGGGAGCATTTTAACCAGCCTGGACAGTCAGTAATGGATTTGAAAGTAGCCATCTTTCTGCAAAAGAATTTCACAATCCTATGACAAAGGGAGACAGCAGAATTCAAATTCCTTTGCAAATTCAATACTATCCACTTAGGACTGAGTAAAGATCTTAACTGGTTAGTGCACTACAAAGGCAGTTTCCCCTCTCTTGATATCCACATCTCCACATCAACTGCTGTGAATGAGCCTCTTCCACCTTGAGATGATTAGCTTCATTAACATAAGTAACTTCTTTCTTTTGTTGTCCTTATATATCCCTCTCCCTCTGTAACTTCCATGCCAGTTCATCTAATGAAGTGGGTTTTCCCCCATGAAAGCTAATGTCCAAATAAAGCTGTCTCTCAGGTGCCACTGGACTCATTATTGTACCAAAATTAAGTGCACTTTAAGCACAGTCAGTCTTACTGATTTTTTGGGTAACTTGATTTAAATCAATGATTTTTTTGGTGATTTAAATCCTTGATTGAAATCAATCCACCCTGATTATTTGTTATTCGATTGACCGCACATTGCAAAACGGGGGAATCAAGAGTTAAACCAAATCACAGAACTGAGTTGGCATTAATCTCTCTGACTCTGGCAGAAGTTTAAGAAAAAGGCTTGTCAACTGTACGTTGGTTGAAACCTTGGAGTTTGCAGTCCTGAAACCAGAGGTGTTTTCTGCTCAACATAATGGCAATGAAAAGGGCCGCAGATCATAACAGGGAGGAGAAACTGCCTGGAGAAACTGGAGCAGCAGGCTGCATGCAAGCAAAGGACTCTACTGAGCTAAGGTGCTGTGTGTTTGGAAAAGAGCAGGGGAAAAACCCAGAAAAAAGAACAACTGGCTGTCTTGTCTGGGGAGCTCCATATGAGGGAGCCAAAGAGCCAACAGTCGCTCGCACCTTTCAGGAAGTGGTTCAGGTATTTTTCTGTGTAGATTCTCACTGCAGGGCATTGGTAAAATTAGAATGAACACCGCCTACTTGACTGTGCAGTCCCTGTGGAGCAGAGTTATTATCCATTTGTCCTCTGTTTTCTCTCGGCTGCATGAAATGAAAAATAAACGCATAGGTCAAATTCAGCCTTCCAGCACAATCGCAGTGGATCAGAAGTTGCTGCATGAAGGAGGCAGAATTTGGCCCCATGTCTGGACTGACCAGTGTTCCAGGTGTGCTCCCGCTGCGTGGCCCACTTGATTGCATGTTTCCAGTGCATCTCCATTATCAACGGTTCTGCCAATGCTCACGAGCCAGCCAGAGCTTCGTGAACAGCAGTTTGTGCCGAAGAGTCCACTTGTGTTATCTTGAGGATAAGGCTGTAAGAGAGAAAGCGAGACCTGCCTGGACTCCATTCCAGTATCTGGCAGGAGGGCCATTGTTTGGCAGTTGTGGATTTGAGGTGTCTGAAGGGGAAAAGCTTCAGTAACCATCTATAGTATTCACTAATCCTGTGGATAAACTGAGTACATTGCACTTCTACAGCAAGGAGATACATTGGTTTATCTGGTAATGTGTCTTATTAATGAATTAATCAGATCAGAATACAAAGTACCAAGTACTGCACACTGATTGTCAGAGACAGAAGGACATCATAAGCTGGGGAAGAGTCAGCATGACTTCTTGTAAAAGGAAATCCTGCCTCACCAATCTATAATAATTCTTTGAGGGGGTCAACCACCATGTGGACCAGGATGACCCGGTAGTGATAGGGTACTTAGATTTTCAGAAAGCCTCTTACAAGATCCCTCACCAAAGGCTCTTAAGCACAGTGAGCTGTCATGGGATAAAAGGGAAGGGCTTCTCGTGGATTGGTACCTAGTCAAAAGATAGGAAACAAAGGGTAGGAAGAAATGGTCTCTTTTGAAAGGGGGGAGAAGAAAATATCAGGATCCACCTGAAGAACCGGTACTGAGACCCATGCTGTTCAACATATTCATAAGAGATCTGGAAGAACATGGCAAATTGTGATGTGCCAAAGTTTTCAGATAATAGAAAATTAATCAAAACATTGAGTCCAAAGCTGACCAAGAAATGCTTCCTGCTCCCTGGCTCACCTTTCAGGTACAGATTGTGCAGGTAATAGGCCTACTTGGCCCACATGGGTGCACACTCCATGGCAGTGAGAAGACAGAGTTCTGGTCTATGTGTTGTGACCGAGAATGGCCGTTCTTGTGTTCATAAATTACATCAAAGTTCTCCTGGAAGCTCCCTGGAAGCTCTGGCCCATTGGTGGAAATTCAGCCTCTGCCAGATTATTTATATTTCAAAATACTTTTGGTGAACCAAAACCACTGAAATGAAATTGTATTTCAAATGTTGAATTCAATCTGAAAGGAAACATGTTCACGCGCACTGTGGTTTTAAACCTTCTTTAACTGTAACATTGAAGTAAAATTAAAAAAGAGAAGATGTTTTGCATTGAAGCACCCTGTTCGAAAATGTTGAGAACAACTTGTGCTGATCTTTTTGGAGTCTGGTTTCCCCAGTCAAAACAATCTGGTGAATTCTGCATAAATGTTTCAGTTCACACAAAGCTTCCCATTTCAGTTAAAAAAAATGCAAAACCGGCTCTTGTTAATGGTGCTCAAAGCGCGTAAGGAAACCTGCAGCCAAGATTAAAATCAGAGCTAAGCCTATCAGATGGCAGATGTTTTTCTAAAAGGGAGTGCACATGTCATCTTAGGGGGGTCTAGATAGCCCCAGACCTTTGACTTTTGGGGCCCCTGTATAAAACATATGTGCCAGGGATTTGGAAAATCAGCATCTGCAGCATGTGCCTACAGGAGAGTTGGGGAGTCTGGGGGTGCCCAGGTTGGGGGTTCCATGTAATTCTGTCTCCACGTCTCCTTTCAATGCCACCTGCTCATCAGCATCTTTTCCTGTGGCCTCTCGGTAAGCTTTGTTTTGATTCGGGGAGTTTCAAGGTTTGAGTTTTACATTTCCTCCATTAAAACCGGGGGCCGGCACAGCTAGACCCATGGACTGCGCGACTTGGTGCGCTGGGATGGAAGGAGGGTCCAGTCGTCAAGGCCTAGCCTGGGGCTCAGAGACAAGGGCCTGTCGACACGGCGCTTCACCCCACAGCAGAGCGGCTGTTTAGTCTCAGGGGGCCGCTCATCCCTAGGGAAGGCTTGGAAGGGCTGACGTGGAGCACTGGCCTGCTGGGGAGAGGGGGGCTCTGACACACTGATTAACCTGCCTGTCACTGCTTGTGTTGTTTCTTTGTAAGACTTTCACTGTCACAAGCCAAGTGCCTGCTTAGAAACAGCCGGGAGAGGGGGTGGGGGGGGCGGGGAGGGAGGTCTGTTTGTGTCCAGAGCCATAACCAGGCAGTTTCAGTGCCCCGGGCAACAGGCATATTTGCACCCCCTCCCGCTTTCCCCAGCGTTTCTCCTGGGCAGTGGGGTGCATGGTCCTAGGGGCACAGAGGGCTGGCCCACCCCTTCTGCCATAGGTCCCACCCGTTTAGGGAGCACGGAGCCGGGTCCCCCTGCTCACCTTGCTGTCGGCCCCTCCGGTCTGGGGACAATCTGAGCTCAGTTCTAGTGGTGCTGGCGAGGGGGGCCGGGGCCCTTCCTGGAGTCACTCCGCTCTGCCCTCGCACGCTGTGCCTTGGGCATGGACCTGCCTGTAGCTGGAGGCCGGTGGCATCTAGGCCCTTGCCAGCTCGGATTCACTCCTTGGACACACGTCAGGTAAAGGGGAAGGGGAAAAATTTTCCACCGTGGGGCAAGATTTTGTTCCAGGTTTCCGAGCGGGGCGGGGGTCAGGGGGTGGGGCTCAGGCTGGGGCTGTTTGCACATTTTCAGAGGACCCCAAACTCAGTGATACTCAGACTGTGGCTTGAGAGCCACAAGTGGCTCTTTGATGTGTCTCCTGTTGCTCCTTGCAGCACACGCTCTCCAATCCCTGTGTGATTTCAGTATTCACCCCTCTAAGGTATTAACCCAGCAGGTGGGGTGACTGCAATTAGTCATTGTAGAACACACGGTCAGTCAACCTGCTGTGAAACTCACATCTACGTGGTAAATGAAACAAGGAACTTACACGGCTGTGGCTCTCGTGGCCAATGACGATTGTTAATGTGGCTCCTGAACCGTTAAAGATTGTACGTCACTTCCCTAACTAGGTTTGCCTTTGTGCCGTCAACATCACCTGAGTTCCATTCAGTTATGAGGCCAGTGAAACCTGGAGGTGGAATACAGCAAAACATGACGGAAAGTAAGACCATGTCAGTAGCTGTGTACAGCCACAAAAATATACAGCGATAATAGATGTCCAATAGCAGGCAACAATGCCCATTTCTCCCTCTTCCCCATGCCAGACCAGAGCCCTCCTCTTAGCTGCCAGGAAGAAAACAGAGGCCCAAGTCTTCCCTTCACAACCACGTGCCTGTTGGGGGTAGGGTCCCTCAAGATTACAAAACTCATGAGATCATCAGTGATCATTGTGACGGTTTCACCCCTCCCCCCGTGCCGTATGGAATTGACTTACGGACACAAATATGCTTAACTCAAAGATGCTCTGGGCCAAATGCCTCAATCTTCATGTCACATTCTGCTGGGTCTGTGTATCTTGTTTTGGTGTGTGTTTCACTCTTGTGTGTAACGTTAGAAATATGGCGCATGGCATGGTTTATGCTTGTAAATGTGCAAATGAAAGCCATCAAGGGTGTTTCCCTCCATGTCTGGGCGATCACCTGTAATCAGCCCCTTTTGTCCTCTCAGTCTTAGCAGTGGTTGGTCTTCGGAAGTCATGTGATCACCCCCCCTGGTAGAGTCAGACCAGGTAATTTTCCATAGAAGGTGGGGGAGTGATCTCCAAGTTCCTGCCCAAAGGGGAACCTATAAAACCAGGGGAAGCTGCTGTTCCTGAGCCTTTCACTGGCATGTGACTCCCAAGAGAATGAACCCAAGACCCTAAGGAAAAATGATCTTCCCTGGCTTGCAAGATTAGCCGAAATAAGAACAGTTTTAGGGTGAGGTTACAGTAAGCCTGAGTGTGTGTTAGAACTACCTATGTGGGTTTTGTTATTTTAAATTCGTAATCACTTTGCTCTGCCTGTTTTCACTTGCAACCACTTCAGTCCTACTTTCTGTGCTTAATAAAATCACTTTTATTTTCCATCAAGCCCAGTGGAAATACGTGGTACCTGGGGGAGCAATCGGCGCTTCATTTGCATATTAACGTCCGAGCACTTTTTCGAAAAAGGTTTTTTCTAAAGTGAAAGCGCAGTCTAGATGCGGCTCTTTCAAAACAAACCCCTTTTTCAAAAGAACCCCTACTCCTCATTTTTTCAGGAGTACAGGTTCTTTCGAAAAAGGGGTTGCTAGACTGCGCTTTCACTTTAGAAAAACCCTTTTTCGAAAAAGCGCTCGGACACAAATATGAAGCACGGGATATTTAAATCGCGCTTCATTTGCACTTTAGATGTGCCCTGGATGTTTTCAGAGACCTATCCACAATCACCATGAGATCGCTCTCTTGAGTAGTCACAGTTAATTTAGTCCCCCTCGGTTTATACGTATAGTTGGGATGATGTTTTCCAATGGGCATTACTCTGCATTTTTCAACATTAAAATTCATCTGCTATTTTGTTGACCAATCACCTCATTTTGTGGGATCCTTTTGAAGCTCTTCACAGTGCGCTCCATTTTCCTTTGGGAGAAAGGAAGTGTTTGCCCTGGGGGCTGCAGAGAAAAGCTTGAAATTAAGAGTGAGAGAACTCGGAGGGTGAGGAACCAGAAAGCAAAGAAAGCAGAACCAACATTTGGTATGATTAAAAAAAAACCTCTTGATTTCGAAGTCAATCCTGTAATTTTGGGGTGTGACTGTTCTTTGGAGTGCTCTGGGCTGCTGTTGTATTGTTCGTGGGGCGGGGCAGAGCTGGCAGCAGCTGGCTGTGGCTTGCAGAAGGTGCTGGAGGCTGTCGGGTTGGAGTGATGTGAGGATTAAGCTAAAAGGAAGTGTTAAAACACAAGTGCTCTTGTTTCACAGGAAACAGGAATACCTGCCGGGCAGGAGATGCAAGCACAGATTGCCTGGCTCATGCCATGTACCAATGGGGAGAGGCCAGAGAGGAGGCGGCTGGAACAACCATGAAGCGCTTGTCTCCACAAATATTTATACCAGATTCCTCTCGCTGTGCTCATGTGCCTGCCAGTGATGTTGGAGATTTCAGGTCCAGGGAGGGGAGGGCTGACAGAGGGTATGTGGCAGGCACACTCTCCTCCCTGGCTGACTCCAGCTGGCAGGTAGCCCCTGGAGGCTTTTCCTAGCTCCGGCCTACACCGGGGACAAGGCTGTGGGGACGCTGGCTAAAGAACCAGGGTGCTGTGACTGGTTCCCTGAGTGTCTCCTGTCTGCCGCACGGAGGAGAGCAGCCTTTCCTCTGGGAGTGCAGGCCTCGTTTAACCACAGAGCCAGGGTCAGTGCAAATACCCGCATTGATGTGGCAAGCGGAAAATGCTGCCGAGAAGCGGCTTGGCAGGACAGCGCCCTGGCCCGCGGGAGGCGAAGGCGGGGCTGGCCAGAGCAGCCCAGCTCAGTTTGCTGCTCACAGACGTTGCGCAGACCAGAGCACCTGGCGAAGAGGCCTAAGAGAAAACTCTATGTCAGGGAACCGGGTGCGCTTTCTAACGCGAGCCAGTGGAACTGAGCACACGATGCAACCTGCCAGCTGCTGGGACACGGAACCGACTCCTGAGACCCAACACCCCTTGAAGCAGGCCTGGCATGGGGGGACAATGGCGTAACTGCCCAAGGGCCCAGGGTTTTAAAAAAGCCCGGGGCCCAGCAAGCGGCGCCTGGAACCCAAGGCCCTTTAAATCGCCGCCGGAGAATCACACCACGCTCAGGGCCAGCAGGGGTGGGGCACAATTCAACCAGCGCTGGAGGCAGGGGGGTGCCGCTATCCCAAGCGGCGCTGGGAGCCGGCTGTGTTGGCCCCTCCCCTTCTGTCTGAGGCCCCACCCCTTCCCGGAGCATGGAGCTGGCTGCTCCCCTCTTACCCCCCCCCACAAACACACACCTTGCCTAGGCTCCCAGCGAGGCTCTGGGCTCCCCTGCCTTTGAGTCTGGAATATGTCAGCCCTGCACCCTGAGAGAAAACCTACAGAACTCACCAGCCCTGCCCCTCAGTCCTGGCTACCCCCCGGGCAGTGCAGAGGTCAATCAGCAAGAGGCCTTGGCTTCGGCACTCCCGCTGCCGATGGAAACACGTTGGCTGCATCGCTGGGTCCCGTTTTACCTCAGACCAAAGGCTTCCACGGGACTCGTCACGGTGTGGGCAGTTTACACGGCCTGGCTCCCCGGGCGCTCGTCTCACTAGACACTCTGGCTACGTCTAGACTGGCGCGCTTTTGCGCCAGAGCTATGCAAATGAGGCTCAGCGTTGGAATATCGCCGAGCCTCATTTGCATAGCTAATGAACCGCCATTTTCGCAGAAGAGGCTCTTGCGCAAGACGGGGCTGTCTACACTGCCCCGTCTTGCGCAAGAAAACCCTAGGGCACCAGTATTTCTGGGGCACCACTCTGCCGGGAGGAACGGGAAGCAGTGAGCAGGCAACAGCAGGGCTGCTGGATCCTAGAGAGGGCCGAATGCACTGCCTGCAGCACAGTCTGAGGGAGGGGATTGGCTGCTGGGGTCTCTGGGAAGGGGAGGAGATGGGGTGGGGAAATAAGGAACTCACCTGTGTGACTCTCTCCCTTGGCGTGAGGTGAGGCAGGCTGGCTGGCTGCGTGCTGAGGCAAGGGCGGACTGGCCCGATGGGCCGTCCGCCGAAGGGGCCGGCTGGCGGTGAATACGCGGGGCGCCGGGGCGCCACAACCTGAGCATGGCACCGGCACTTTACATTCCCCGGCGCTGGCTGGGGCACTGTGTGGGGCCGAGGGAGCGCATGCGCGGCGTGCTTAAATGCCGCGGAACAGCTGAGAGGGGAGAAGCCCGGGCGTCTTCCCTCTCAGCTGGTTTGAGCTCCGCACGTGGACGCTGCCACCGGGGAGGGGAGAGGGGCGGGTCTGGGGCCGGGGGAGTGATCGGAGGGAGGGGGCGCTGAGCGCTCAGCCCGGGCGGGAGGCTGGGGCCAGGGATCCGGGAGGGGCAAGCACCCGCACTCCCCCCCCCTCCAGTACTGAGGAGCGGGGGAGGGAAGAAGGCTGTCCCCGTCTCGTTGTCAATTTGCGTTGGGGGGGTGGTTGTTTTTGGGGCGAGGGAAGCCCTGGGTCCGTAAATCCCCCAGCTCCTGCAGTCCTGTTACTACATGACACTCTCCGTTTTCTTCAAACATTTCTAAGCTTCATGGTTAAAGAGAAAATCTTTGAGAGGAGATATTATGCATGTTGTGATTACGTATTTATGTCCCTATGAGCGTATCTGGATCTTTAAGAGGTAATTTCGGGGAAGGAGGGAGTGGAGAGGGGGAGAGGTTACAAAATAAAAGGAAAATGGACATGCTTTATTTAAATGGTAGAATTTTTCAAAAATGAAGGGAAAAGGAAGTTTGTATTAATATCAGAAGGACAGTGATTAAAACATCAGATATCGTTTTTTGGTGGACAATATTTGCAAGTTTTCTGTCTTTTGCTAGAATAAAAAGGGGTGGGGTACAGGAGTGAGGGCAGGGGGCTGGGAGAGTTGGGGAACTCAGGGCGGGGTTGAAGGGTGCTGGAGTGAAGGCAGGAGGTAGGGGGCTGAGGGCACAGGGTTTGGTGTGGGGCATTAGGGCAGGAGTATAACGTTGCAGGGCTGGAGTCAGGGCAGAGATATGGGGGACTCTTGGTAAGGGGTAGGGGTTAAGATGTGTGGGCACGTGGCTGGAAGGTTTGTGGGGGCAGCTCGGGGCAGAAGGTGATAGAGTGAGGACAGGAGGGGTGGATTCAGGGCACAGGGTCTGGTGGAGGGGGCTCAGGGTAGGGAGGTGGGGGAGCAGGAGTCAGGGCAGGAGGTAAAGGGTGCAGAACTCAGGAGGGAGCTGGAAGAGATTACGGGGCTTACGAGGGTGACAATGCTGTGCTGACGACTCCTCCCGGGGGGACAGAGCTTCGCTTTCCTGTCAGCGGCTCCTCTGAGAGGGGAAGGGGGCCTGCATGGGCTGGGCCTGGCCTCAAGTTTGTCTGGGGTGAGCAGGGCTCCATGGGCCAACCCTGGCCTTCAGCTGGCCCCCATCTTGCAGCTGGTGAAGGAGGGCAGGGTTCTTCATATAAATTTCCAATAAAATGTTGACAAATTTAAAAAATTATATTATTTGCATCATTCTGTCAATAAATCAGAATTTCTTCTATAGTGCTACTTCTTTAGTGCTAGTCCACCAGCATGACAGTGTGCTTCATTAAGTTACACTGTTTTTAATAACGTGCATGTGGCAAGTTTTCCAGTACTGGAAGCTTATGTTTGTGTTGCTAAGAGCAAGTCAGGAAGAGGGGCACCCGTTTAATAATCCCGCCTAGGGTACCATAAATCCTAAGGACGGCCCTGGTCGCTAGGTTGCAGGCCGCGAGCTCCGTGGAGACCAGAACATGACCACACACTATGCTGGGCCCTCTGACTCAGAACCAGACCCTCCCACCCCTGCAGACAGAGCGAGCCCAGTGCTGGACGCCAGGCCGACGTGGAGAAGCCAGTAGAGCGCGGCAATTTCAGTCAGCAGAACATGCTGCAAGCTCGTCTCCCCTTCTGCTGCCAAATAAGACTAGAGGGCAACACGATTTCACACGGTGGGTTCCTATCACATGATTGGATTTTAAAGATCATTGCTGCACCCATGGGGAGGTGTTTGCTCCAAAGGTCTGTACAAAGGGGGACATATGAGGTGTCACATGAAAGCGTATGCTCTACTGATTCTGTATATGCTATTCATGTACTTGTGTGATATCTGTATGTGGAGTTATGAATATGGACTCTGTGCTTATGCTGGAAGAGTCTCTGTCTGCGACAGAACAATGTGCCAGGAATGGTCAGTCAGTGCCTATGCTAATTAGCAAGGCCCCAGGGACAAGGCTCTCTGAGAGCCCAATACACACCTGAGGAATGCGTCTGGAAATCTGGATATCTGCAAAAAAGCCAGTATCTGATGACCGCTGACATGGGACACAGGGATAGGTCACTGGGCCATGTGATCTCTCGCCAGGAAGATGCCAGGAGAAGTAAATAAATGCCATGTGGCAATCTCCATCTTGTCTTCAATTCTGCTCCTGATCCCCGATGCAGCTTTGCGAGGGACAGAGAGCCGGGAAGAATCGTTGGCCCATCCTGACATAGGATGTACACCAGAGACTTTTAAGATAGCAGTTTGTAACATCTCTGCTAACAGCCTACATCGAGAACTGGGTGATTTGATGCATGTAATGTATTCTCCTTAACAACTTTACTCTCATGCTGTTCTTTCTTTTATTAACAAACCTTTAGATTTTAGATTCTAAAGGATTTGCCCAGCGTGATCTTGTGGGTAAGATCCAGAGTGTTAATTGACTGGGGATTTGTGGCTGGTTTTTGGGACCGGAAAGATCCATTCACGGTAGGTGAGATTGGGTTCTATAATCCCTCCCCTGTGTGTTAGGCCGGGGGCTGATTGTGGCACAGGAAGAGCTGGAGTGTCTGAGTGGTTTTGCTCAGTGTGACTGGTTTGTGACCTGTTTGGGAAGCTCTGCGGTCAGGGGATGTAAGAGCCCTGAGTTTGAGCAATTTGCCCTGAGCGGACACCCTCAGTTGTGCCCAGACCCGACCTAGTTCATCACAGTCCCATCCTCCTGATTCTGAAAGGCATTTAGGCACCTCAAGGGGAGCACAGATGACCAATGGGATTTTCAAAACCAGTTACGGGCATCTCTAGGCACCAAAGGCCTTATTTTCAGTGGAGCTTTGGAACCCAAAGCCAATGTGACTTTTCACAATAGGACTCAGGCTCCTAGATCACTTAGGTGCTTTGGGAAACGTTCCCTAAAGGACAAGACATACTTATCAAGTCATCCCCAATGGTATTTACACCCTTGCTTTCCTACTAAATTCACTAGGCCCTCAGGAATCTGGGGAGAAGAGGTGAATTATGAAAGGTTCTGTCCTACAAAGTCACCTGCAGACAGAAAAAGGCTGAGAGTCACTGACTCAGAGGAGATCCACGTTGTGCACAATTGATTTCAGTCCCAGGACCATGAGGGCTGCAAGAGTCACCTTGTTCTGCTAGACGCCGTCATTCAGTCTTGTTTTGTTGCCTATGGACCACTGTCTTCTGGGCCTTGAATAAGGGTCTTGTACGTGGTGGGGCAGTATGTTTGGAAGAGATTTTCCACTAAGGTGTTACTTCCTGCAACCACAGGCTTGTGTTCCCGGTTCATGTAGTTCCACAAATGCAGAGAATAGGAGTTGCTGAAGTCGACGCTTTTCTCCCAGACCTCGAAGTACCGATTCCATTCTCCGCAGAGGATGGGGTAGTAGCGCTGAGGATGTAAGTAGGAAATGTTCTGACAGTTTATATCCTCCACGTTATGGAAATTGGTTATGGGGCACAACGCCTTGAGCCTCCTTGTCAGTAAGCCGGGACCTTGGTATCCCCAAATGTCTCCTCTGTAGTTTTGAACAAAATCCTCCATGCAATCCCACATGAACTTGTGATAGTGAGAAAAGCCAAAAATTGCATTGCCGGCTAACTGGAAATCCTCGGCCGTCAGGAAGTTTTCCAGTGAAATAGGCCTGATGGAGATGACATCGGTGTCCATGTAGATCCCACCGTTTTTCCAGATGAGTGCAAGCCTAATACCGTCAGCGCTGACATGCCTCCAGTACCTTTCCTGGGCTGGATTTACCTGCAGAGTTGGAAAAGGACCACACAGATGCAATTGACACCACTTTGAAATACCTCAACACCTGCTTCTGTTAGCTATCTCCTGTAGAAAACTCTCAGCAGTGTCTGTTCTAACTGTAATCCCTTCCTCAATTAATGGACGTATTTCTTGTTCGGGTGTGACACAGTGCTGGAAAAAGGCAAGAACAGATGTAGCTTTTGTTCGGTGTCATTGTACGAATATGTACAAGGCACAATTGGTTGGAAACATCCAACCAATATAAAATAATGAGAATCTAAATCATAATAACATAAGAATGAACTTAGTAGGTAACACTCAGAATCTAGCCCAATATCCTGTCTTCAGACAGTGACTAATGCCAGGTGCTCCACAGGAAGTGAACAGAACACTGAACCTTCAAGTGATCTTCTGTCACCCATTCCCAGCTTCTGGCCGACAGAATGTAGGGACACTATTCCTGCCCGTACAGCCCAATAGCCATTGATGAACTTAATTTCCATGATTTTATCTAGTTCTTTTTTGAACCCTGTTATAGTCTTGGCCTTCACAACATCCTCTGGCCAAAAATGCAGGTTAACTGTGCTCCGTGTGAAGAAATACTTTCTTTTTTTGTTTCAACCTGCTGCCTGTTTTCATTTGGTGACCCCTTGTTCTTGTGTAATAAGAAGGAGTAAATATCACTTCCTTACTGTTACTTAATGTTACTGACCTCAATCATATCTCCTCCCCAAGCTGAGAAGTCCCAGTTATTTCTCATACAGAATCTGTTCCCTACCCCTTATTGGTTTTGTTGCACTTTTCTGAAGGTTTTCCAATTCTAGTATATCTATTGTGAGATGAGGCAACCACACCGGCATGCCATATTCAGGATGCGGGCACAGTATAGATTTATGTATTTTCTGTCTTTCCATCTATCACTTTCCTAATGAATCCCAAGATTCTGTTTGTTTTTTGACTGCCGCTGCACACTGAGCAGACATTGTCAGAGGACTATCCACAGTGACTCCAAGATCTCGTTCTTGAGTGGTAAGAGCTAATTTAGCCCCCATCATTTTACTTATATAGTTGGGATTATGTTTTGCAAGGTGGTTTCAGGGGCAGCCCATGACTATAGGCTGACTCGGCCGTCACCTAGGTTGCTGCCTTCAGTGGCGCCCGATGATGATGTCACGGGGCGCCCAGGGCGCCCAATGATGACGTCACCCCATTGATGGCCGTGCAGGCAGGGGCACCGATCGTCCGTTCCACCTGGTGCGCCAGCTGCGGCAGCCCGCCTCGGGCCGCTCCTGGGTGGTTTACTTTGCATTTCCCAATATTGAATTTCATCTGCCATTTTGTTGCCCAGTCACCCAGTTTTGGAGCACTTCACCATTTTCCTGGAGCTTAACTATTTTGAGTAGTGTTGTATCATCTGCAGAGTTTGCCACCTCACTGATGGCCCTGATTTTCCAGATCATTTATGACTTGTCTGAATAGGATGGGTCCCAGAACAGACTTTTGGGGGACACCAACATTTACCTCTCTCTATTCTGAAAACTGACCACTTATTCCTACCTATTACATCTTATCTTTTAACCAGTTACCAGTCCTTGAGAAGACCTTCCCTTTTATCCCATGACCGCTAACTTTGCATAATAGCTTTTAGAGAGGGACCTTGTCGAAGGCTTTCTGGAAATCTAAGTACACTAAATCCACTGGATCCCCCTCGTTCACATGATTGTTTGCCCACGCAAACTATTCTAGTAGATTGGTGAGGCATTTCCCTTTACAAAAACTATGTTGACTCATCCCCAAGAAATTATGTTCATCTACATGTCTGGAAATATTGTCCTTCACTATAATTCCCACCAGACAGCTGGGTACTGAAGTCAGGTTTATCGACCTGTAATTGCTGGGACCAGATCTGGAGCCCTTTTTAAAAATTGGTGTCACATTAGCTATCCTCCAGAAATTGAATTAAAGGATAGGCTGTAAAGTACAGTGAGGAGTCCTGTGGCACCTTAAACACTAACAGATTGACTTGGGCATAGTCTTTTGTGGGGAAAGACCCACTTCGACAAATGGATCGTCTTTGCCCACGAAAGCTTATGCCCAAATGAATTTGTTCGTCTTTAAGGTGCCACAGCACTCCTCCTTGTTTTTGAAAATGCAGACTAACATGGCCACCCCACTGACACTAAAGTTAGTAGTTCTGCGACTTCATAGCTGAGTTGCTTCAGAACTCTTGGGTGAATGACATCTGCTGTTGGTGTCTTATTACAGTTTAACTTAACCGTTTGTTCCAAAACCTCCTTTAATCACACCTCACTCTGGAACAGCGCCTCAGATTTGTCACCTAAAACCAGTGACTCGGGTTTGGGAATCTCCCTCGCATTGTCAGTCATGAAGACTGATGTAAAGAGTTAATTCTCTGCAATGGCCTAATCGCCCTCGAGTGCTCCTTTAGCATGTCGATCATCCAGTGGCGCCATTGGTTGGTTAGTTGGCTTCCTGCTTCTAATGTCCTTTTCGCTATTACTTTTTGAGACTTTGGCGAGCTGTTCTTCACATTCTTTTTTGGCTTTTTTAAATTGTATTTTTACTCTTGTCAGAGTTTATGCTCCTTTCCACTGTCTTCACTTGGATTTCACTTCCATTTTTTAAGGATTTTTTTTCCCCAGTCACTGCTTCATTTAGTTTGTTGTTCAGCCACAGTGACACTTTGTTTTTTGTTGTTTTTTGTTTTAATTTGGGGTATGCATGTAAGACGAGCCTCTCGTCCGGTCACTTTAAGAGTCTCCATGCAGATGTCACTTTTGGCACTGTGCCTTTTCATTTCTGTTTAACTAACCACCTCAGTTTTATGCAGTTCCCCTTCATCATTGTTACCCTTCATTATCATGAATCATTAGCTGTTGCTTCCCCAAACAGCCCCCCATCTCAAATGACACACTCACTGTCGAACCCAAAGCCCGTGTGAATCCACTGAGAGATTCTCATTGAATTCGAGGGCTTTGGAACGGGCCCCTCTGGCAATCTTTGCAGAGCATAAAAATCAAGAGAAATTCAGGCCTCAGGTGATGCGGGGCAAGGAGGGCAGGTGTACCAATGGTACACCCAGCTGCCGATTTATTCTCCGGACTCTCCGATTTCATTTACAAACAAACTAGAAGATTTACCCGGCCTTGCTCGGGGCCTTAACTCAATTCATTTTTGTTTTTGTTCATTGAAATCATTGCTTGGGGCTGGGGAGGAGGGGTTCAGGATGCAGGCTGCCCCAGGGAGGGAGGATAACCCCAGCCCTCTCTCACTGTAGCAGCTTGGGACCAGGTGAGAAGTGTCTCTCCATGGCCGATTCAGTTTCCGCGGGCACAACTGGGGGAGGGCTCATGTCCAATGGCTGGGGCAGGTCCAGGTTCATCTGTATAATGTCCCCCTATGAATCGGGAGGAAAGGAGCTTCAGCCCCCTGCCTTTCCTAAAGAGTGCCTGATGGGTGGGAGATTCAGCGTGGGGAAAGTCCCCAACAGGGACGGGGAGCTCACCCCCTGGCAGCTCCTGGTGATTCTCTCTCTTTTCTATGTCATTTTCTGAGACACAATCCCACTCCAGGCACATCCTGCTTTCCTGGCACAACCACACCCTGACCTTCCTTTAAGTTATGAGAAGAGAAAGCTTTCTACCAACTTTAGTGATCCTAGCTCTTAACGTTTAAGAGGATGCCAGCCTGTGTTTTCAAATAGGCCAAAACAAGACCTCAACGGGGAGTGAACTCTCAAAACAACACTTCTGAGAGGAGTGGGTAAAGATTGGAACTCACTGCCTAAATTGACCTCTCAGTTTCTCTCTTGCTTCTTAATCTTGTGCCCAGACATTTTCGTGACTGTCAGACACCTTCACCAAGCACTAAAGTCACGTTTCCCCAACAATAAATCCTCAATTTACATTCATGCTCACTGAAATTTTTCAAATACAACATTTGTATCGACCTCTGGCCTTTTTAGAAAAGAGGGTGGTTCACCATTTGGAGAAAATAGGATTGTCAGCATTGTGATGGGAATAGTCCATTTCCCCTAACTCCTGCCTTCAGGAACTGTGCAATGTCCATAACAATTTCAATTGATATTTTGACTAATGCATGGCTAAGTGTCATGGAAAAAGGAGTCTACATTCGGTGCAACAGAATGACAACAGCTTCAAAATGTGAATAAGTGCGTGCAAACCCTTCATTTCCCTCCACTTCTACTTTCAATCTTGTTTAAAAAAATATTTCCCCCTTAATATTTCCTCTCACCTTATGATACCATGGGAGCAGAGGTGTGTCCTGGAAAACAGTTTCCATCTGGAGAGGAAGAAAGAAGACATTCTTCATCGCAGACAGAAGAGCGAATGCTGTGGAAGTGGAAACTGAATCCAATGATGTGTTATTTTTCAGCCCTTTCATGAAGAAACGAATGGGTCTGTCGGGGTAGGCCCTGGCAGCAGATTCCACAGAACATGAAACTAATGGAGGAGGCTCAAGACGGTCTGTGGTCTCCACAAAGATGATGCCGCTGCTCTGGCTCACGTCATCCTTTTGCACCGGCAATGGCTCAGGACTCGGCTTGCATGAGAAGATGCAGCCAGGCAGCCGGGAACGTTTATAGACAAAGGCCAGGACAAAGACAAAAGTGATCCCGAGCCCTACTTTGACCCCCTTCACCATTCTTCTTATTCTTGGACAGATGAGTCTTAACAAAAAAAAAGTCAGTGTCAGTGATTCCTTGATTATTGCTGGGAGACAAATACAACAAGACAGGATTTCAAATTGTGTTATTACTTTGGATTATTTCCAGGGTGGATAAATTAAATTGGATTTTGACGATTTTTAAAAAATCATCAATAAAATACTAAATTTTGTATTTCAAAGTAACAGTTACAATAACATCTCATCACAAACATGCTGCACATGCACTTACAACCTCATGAAACATGAATGAATGGCTCTCAACTGCCCAATGTAACTTCCAGCTCTAGCTTCTTCAGAGTTCTCGGCTTCCAATTTCTGTGTCTCAGCAGACTGCAGTAACATGTGCAAAGACACAGGTTGGATCGGATTGTTTTGTTCTGTGCTTACATGCCGGGTGATCTTGGCTAAGCAGGGCTGAAGTGTTAGTTAAGGCATTGTCTTACTGTCACGGGACGGGTAACCCCTCAGCTTTACAGCCCCTTCATCATCGGGGTTTTTCCGACAATCACCGCCCTTTTTCCCGTGCTGCCCATCCCCCAGTCTCACCTGCGGACCCCGGCTCCCTGTTCCGTGAAGTCCGGACCTCCCCCCCCCGCTTTCCCTGTTCGCGGGAGGGTCCCCTCTCGAGAGGGGTGGAGGGGAACTCCCGCCGCCCCCTTGCCCGGAGCGCCGACCCTTGACCCTCTGGCCGGCCGCGGCCCCCGGTCCTGTCGGGTTCGTGGGGATTTACCCCGCCACTCACCACCCCGCTCTTTCCTCCTCCTTGTCCTTCCTCCTCTTTCGCCTACTCGGCGTCTCTTTTAGCCCCCCTCTCGGAGGCTAGCCCCGCCCCCTTTTCAGGGCGCGGGGTGATGACGTCAGCCGCGGGGACGCCGGCCTCCGTCCAGCCCCAGCCCCCTGCGGCCCCCGTACATGCAGGGCATGCGCGTCCCGCCCCTGCCTGCCCCCAGCAATCCTCCTGTTGCCGGCCCGCCCCTATTACCCGGTCGGGCCGGTCTCCTCCTCCCCGGCGTCTCCCTCACCCCCGGGCTGCCGGAGAGTGCGGGGGGTTGGGCAGTTTGTCCTGCGGGTGCCCGACGCCCCGTCACACATCCCCCTCTTTGCTTTATTAGTCGTCCTGTTGACCCCCTCCTCTTCTTCCATTAATCGTGAGAAGAAATCCGCATTTTGTGAGCCGTGCCTGGGCGATGCTGTACCTCAAACTTGTACGGTTGTAATGAGAGATACCACCTCATTACCCTAGGATTAGATTCCTTCATCACCTGCATCCACCGCAACGGGGCATGGTCCGTTATTAACTTAAAAGGGTTCCCCAGCAGATAATACCTTAAAGCTTCGATAGCCCATTTAGCCGCCAAGGCTTCCTTTTCGATGGTAGCATACCGTTGTTCCCGTGGGAGGAGCTTGCGGCTCAGGTAGGCCACTGGATGTTCCTGCTCATCCACCTGCTGCGCCAACACGGCTCCTAACCCGGTGGTGGATGCATCAGTCTGTAGAATAAATTCTTTTGAAAAATCAGGTTGTGTTAGGACTGGGGCCCGTGTTAATACTGTCTTCAGCTGGTGGAAGGCCCCCTTACTTTGTTTCGTCCAGGGTACCTGTCTGGGGCTATCTTTTCTCGTTAAATCTGTCAAGGGTGTCGCTATCGTTGCAAAGTTCGGGATAAACCACCTATAATATCCGGCCAGTCCCAAAAATTGTCTGACCTGTTTCTTTGTCTTGGGCAGCTGGTATTCTGCCAACGCCTGTACTTTACTGGCTAGGGGTTTTAGGCGGCCCCTCCCCACTGTAAACCCCAAATATGTTACCTCGCTCTGTCCGATGTGACACTTCTCGGGTTTGCCGTGAGCCCTGCCTGTCGAGGGCGCCTAGGACCGCCGTAGATGTTGAAGGTGGGTGGCCCAAGTCTCACTGTATATGACAATATCGTCAATATATGCTGCGGCATAGGCCTGGTGCCCTTTGAGCACCCTGTCCATGAGTCTTTGAAAAGTTGCTGCGGCCCCGTGAAGTCCGAAAGGCATTGTTTTAAACTGATAAAGTCCAAAAGGGGTGGAGAAGGCGGTTCTTTCTTTAGAGACTGGGGTCAGGGGGATTTGCCAATACCCTTTCGTGAGATCCAGGGTTGAGATATACTGTGCCTGCCCCAAGCGTTCTAAGAGCTCGTCAACCCTGGGCATGGGGTAGGCGTCAAACCTGGAGATTGCGTTAACTTTTCGAAAGTCTATACAAAACCTCACTGACCCGTCAGGTTTTGGGACCAGGACAATAGAGCTACGCCACTCGCTACGGGATTCCTCTATAACCCCAAGGTGCAGCATCTTTTTATTTCATTCCTTACGGTGTCCCACATTTTCCTAGGGAGGGGGCGCACTGGTTCTCGAACTCTACACCCCGGCTTAGTGGCGATGTGATGACTTATCTGGTTGGTGCGCCCGGGTTCTCGTCTGACCACTGCTTTGAACTCGTGAAATAGTTCATACACATTTTGTTTTTGAGTGGGGGTGAGGCCGGTCCCCACGTCCAGGGGTAGAGTCGACTCCAAGTCCCCGGCCCATGGCCCTAGTTCAGGGGGTCGGGGTTGGGGGTCTATGAACAGACTCTCCCTTGGGTTCCATTTTTTTAGCAGGTTCACGTGATACACTTGTGTACCTCTTTTCTTCCCCACTAGGCGTACCTCATAATCTACCGGTCCCACCTTACGGATAACGTCGAAGGGCCCCTGCCATTTTGCTAACAGCTTCGACTCACTGGAGGGCAGGAGGAGCAGGACCCGTTCACCGGGTTTGAACTCCCGGGCCCGTGCGTCGCGATTATAATAGAAGATTTGCTTATTTTGGGCCTGCCTTAGATTGGACTCCGTGAATTCCCCTAGCTTTTGTAGCTTCTCTCGAAGGCGGAGTACATAAGGGACGGTCCCTTGAACCCGGGTCTCCTGCTCTTCCCAGCTTTCTTTTAATAAATCTAAGATGCCCCGTGGTTGTCTCCCATAAAGCAGTTCAAATGGGGAGAACCCAGTCGAGGCCTGTGGGACTTCCACGGCAAATAGGAGAGCCGGCAATAGCTTGTCCCACTCTTGGGGGTCGCTTTCCGTAAAACGGCGGAGCATGGCCTTTAAGGTGCGGTTGAACCGCTCCACTAACCCGTCTGTTTGCGGGTGGTAGACCGAGGTCCGAAGCGTTTTAACGCGCAGGAGACGGCACAATTCGGCTATGAGTTTAGATGAGACGTTTGTTCCCTGGTCCGTTAGTATTTCGCGAGGGATCCCCACCCGGGAAAAGATTTTCACTAGCTCCCCGGCTATCGTTTGGGCGGTCGTATTCCTCAGGGGTACCGCTTCGGGGTACCGGGTGGCGTAATCCACCAACACCAATATGTGTTGATACCCTGCCTTGGACCGTTCTAGGGGACCCACCAGATCTAATGCGACTCGGTCAAAGGGTATCCCTATTACTGGCAGGGGCACCAGGGGGGCCTTTGTGACTTCCCGGGGTCTGACCAGTTGGCATTCAGGGCAGGAATTACAAAAATCTCTCACTTCCCTGTGTACTCCCGGCCAGAAGAACCTCCGGGTTATTCGTTGTAAAGTTTTTTCTCTCCCTAAATGTCCAGCCCATGGGTTGGCGTGCGCCAGATCGAGAAGTCCCCGCCGCAGTGACGTCGGCACTATTAATTGTCTCAGGATTTCCCCTCCTGCCTCTGTTTTCGTTATTCGGTATAGCCGGTCCTCCCGTACTACAAAATAGGGGCCCTGCCTCACCTTTTCTTCCTCGTTCGTCTCGTCGTCCTCCTCGCACGCTTGTTCCCAGGCTCTGCTCAGCGCCGGGTCCTCACGTTGCTCCTGCACAAAGTCGCTCGACATCTCATTCCTCTGCTCCAGCTCCGGCTCGGGCAGTGCTCCGGGCTCCCTCCGTGGACTGCCCCGGGTCTTGGGCTCTGGGTCCGGGCCCTGCCCCACCCTTCGGTTAGCCAATACACTCTCGATTCTATGGGCCTGGGATCCTGGAGTCGGTTGCGGGGTCCAGGTTTCCATTAATCGCCGGAATCCCAGCCAATCCCGCCCCAGTAAAACGGGGTACTCCAGGTGGTCGGCCACTGCCAACTGACAGACCGCCTCCTCTTGCCCATCCGATAATCTTACCCAGGCTGTATGGTAGGGCCGGATGTCCCCGTGAACGCATTTCATCCAAACCAGGGTCCCGGCGGGCTCGGGCTGGGTTACCAATGACTCTCGGACCATCGTCTGGCCGCAGCCTGAATCCACCAAGGCCCAGACGGATTGTCCTTCAACGTCCATCTTCACTAATACCTTTTTCCCTTCCCGTGGGCGGGCCCTCCGGTTCGGGGCTACCACCTGCCCGAACGAGCAGTCCATAAATGGACAGTCTCGTCGGAAGTGGCCCTCCTGGCCACATTCATAGCATACGCCCTTGTTGTTGGACGCTGTCCCGGGTTTGTCTATCCCCTCCTCTTTATCAGGGGCGCTTTCCCCCTTTCTCCCTTCCTCCAGGAGCCCTTCCTTCGGGTATGGCGTAGTCCCGGCCCCTCTGTCGGTGCCGCCTTGTCCTCGTCCTCGGCCCCCGCGTGGTCCGGGCTCGCCTCTGGGAGGTGCTGGGTTGACCCCTTCCTGGGCCCTGAGGCCCTCCCGGCCCCCTCGGCAGCCAGGTAGGCTTCCATCAACGTGACTGCGTCCGTCAATGTCGAGGGTTGTTGTCGACGTACCCATTTCTGGGGGTCACTAGGGAGTATGTGGAGGAATTGTTCTAAAACTATCATGTCGACCAGCTGGGCACTGGTCCGTCTATCTGGCTCTAACCACCTCCGGCAAGCTTCCCGCAGCTTTTGAGCGACTGCCCGGGGGCGCGCTCCCACTGGGTAGCGTTCCTTCCTAAACTTTTGCCTAAATGTCTCGGGAGTGACCCCGATTTGATCTAGGATGGCTTCCTTCACCTTATAATAGTTAAGGGCCTCCCGGGGATCCAGGCTCCTATAAGCCAACTGGGCGGCCCCGGAGAGGTACGGGGCCAGCAAGGTGGCCCAATGGTCTCCAGGCCACCGGGCCCGCCGTAGCCACTCGTTCAAACGTTTCGAGATACGCCTCCGGGTCATCCTGAGGCCCCATTTTGGTCAGTCGGATAGGCAATTGAGGAACGCCTTCCTGCCCTCCTACTGCTCCCGCCCTGGTGAAGCCATGTCTCCCTCTGTGCTTGTTGTTGTTCCGTCAGTTCCCTAATTAACTGTCTCTGTTGTTCCTGCTGCTGGGCAGCTAATTGTTGCAGCAGTTGAGTCTGTAGCTGCTGGTGTTGGCGTTGTTGCTCCGAGAGCCATGCCCACACCTCTTTGGCTTCCATGATAACCCCCCCAAAAAAAAAAATTTTTTTTTTTCTTCTCCTCCCTAAAAGTGGGGTTTGATCGTACCCATATTCTCCACCATCTGTCACGGGACGGGTAACCCCTCAGCTTTACAGCCCCTTCATCATCGGGGTTTTTCCGTCAATCACCGCCCTTTTTCCCGTGCTGCCCATCCCCCAGTCTCACCTGCGGACCCCGGCTCCCTGTTCCGTGAAGTCCGGACCTCCCCCCCCCGCTTTCCCTGTTCGCGGGAGGTCCTCTCGAGAGGGTGGAGGAACTCCCGCCGCCCCTTGCCCGGAGCGCCGACCCTTGACCCTCTGGCCGGCGCGGCCCCGGTCCTGTCGGGTTCGTGGGGATTTACCCGCCACTCCACCACCCCTGCTCTTTCCTCCTCCTTGTCCTTCCTCCTCTTTCGCCTACTCGGCGTCTCTTTTAGCCCCCCTCTCGGAGGCTAGCCCCGCCCCCTTTTCAGGGCGCGGGGTGATGACGTCAGCCGCGGGGACGCCGGCCTCCGTCCAGCCCCGGCCCCTGCGGCCCGTACATGCAGGGCATGCGCGTCCCGCCCCTGCCTGCCCCCAGCAATCCTCCTGTTGCCGGCCCGCCCCTATTACCCCGGTCGGGCCGGTCTCCTCCTCCCCGGCGTCTCCCTCACCCCCGGGCTGCCGGAGAGTGCGGGGGGTTGGGCAGTTTGTCCTGCGGGTGCCCGACGCCCCGTCACACTTACCAAGAGAGACAAATATAGAAAAAAGGGCCGAGGCAGCATAGAAAGGAACTGTGGACAGGAAAGAGAGAAAACTTTCCTCCACAACATCCAGGCAGCCTATGGAGTTCATTGCCGGGGACGTATACAGGCCAGAAGCAGAGCTGGGCTCACAAAGAATTATTAGGTAGGTTCCAAGAGGGCAAGTTCATCACTGGCTCTTGGCCAAGAGGGTCCAGAGGGGAGCCCCGTGCTCAGAGGTGCAGGGACACGCGGCTGCCCCAAGCTGGGATGGGATGACAGGACCACTCAGCGTTGCCTTGTTCTGCTCCTGCCTTTGGATGTACCTGGCACCCACCAATGCGGGGTCCCAGGACACTCTACTCACCTCTCGTATGGTGCCTCCCACCGCTCAGCCTGGGGTTTAGTGCATCAGGCCCCCTCTCTTCCACGGTTTGTTCACTGCTGCTCCCTCTGTCCCGTCCTCTCTCTCGCTCTGCCCTGCAGCCCCTCCCCCACTGCGGGAACCAAATCTCCTCTGTTCCCTGGCCCACCAGCCCGGTCCCTCAGCCCCAGCAGCTCTGTTCTTTCCTCTCAGCCCTCACTGCCTGCCCTGCACGGCTTCCTACAGCCCCTGGTTCTGCTTTAATCTGCTCCGGACACTCCTCCCTCTATCCTGGGCGTGAGCGCCCTTTCCGAGAAGCAGCCTCTACGGGACAAATTTCTTGCTTCCCTGAGCCTGTTAGCACTCAGTTTCCTGCTCCCTGGCTCTTCCTTCAGCTGCTGCCTATGGGCTCAGTCCTACCCTCTCCAGTCTGTGTCAGCTGGACGCCCCATCATAGACTCCCCCACTCCAGATGGCTCCCCATGGGAGGGGCAAGTATCGTCTCCCCTGCCTCTGACATAGCTAAACACAGAGACTCTCCCTCTCCTGCCCAGTCACCCACCCCCAGCCCAGGGCATTACTTCATTTCTTCCTGCAGGATTCCAGGTCATGCTGAGCCTCCAGAAAGGCCCCGTCTCTAGCTACCGCCCTGGCTCTCCTTTCAGGGGCAGGCTGTGCAGGTAACAGGCCTACCTGGCTACCAGTCATGCATGGGTGGACACCCCATGACAGTCGGAAGACAGGGCTGTGGGCTACACAGTTTGACCTAGAATGTCTGTTCTCATGTTCTTAAACTGCATCAGAATTCTCCGGAGAGGTTCCTGCAAGCTCTGGCCTATGGGTGGAAATTCAGCCACTGCCAGATTATTTATTTCAAAATACAGTTAGTGAGCGAAGAATGTTGAAATGAAATTCGCTGTTCAGGAAACATCTCGTTCACTATACCGGGATTTTTTCAAACCTTCTTTAACTCTAACTTTGAAGTAAAATGAGAAATCAGAAGTTGTTTTGCGTCCTAGCCCCTTCTTTCAATCATGTTGGGGACAAAGCATGTTGATCTTCTTGGAGTTTGGTTTCCCCAACCAACACAATCCGGTGAACTCTGGGTACATTTGTCAAATGTTTCAGTTCACCCACTTTTTCACATTTCAGGGGAAAAAAAAGAAAAAAAATGTTCAAAATATTTCACCCAGCTCTTCTTAACAGAGCTGAAGTCCCTTAAGGAAAACCTCAGCCAAAGATTAAAATCAGAGCTAAGCCTGTCAGAGGGCAGATGTTTATCTGAAAGGGGAGTGCACACGATATCTTAGGGGGGTCCCAATAGCCTCAGACCTTTGTCTTTTGGGGGCCCACGTGTAAAACATCTGTGCCAGGGATGTGGAAAATCAGCATCTACAGCGTGTGCCTACAGGAGACTTGGGGAGCCTGGGGGTGCCCAGGGTTGGGGAGTACCCATGTCATTCTATCTCCAAGTCTCCTTTCAACGCCATGGGCTGATCAGCATTCTGTCCTGTGGCCTCCAAATAAGCTGTGTTTTCAGCTCTCCACCTTGACTCAAACAGGCGCAGAGGTGACCTGGGAGCTTGAAGAGCAATGGGCTGTGGTGCACAGGAAGCCACATTCCACCTCCGCCCCTACTCCCTAAGGCAATGATTCAGGGAGTTTCAAGGTTTCAGTTTTATATTTCCTCCATAAAAAGCCCTACCAGGCCTCTCCCATGCCGGCCTTGCGGGAGGGGCGGAGGTGGTGTGCCTGGCCCTGGGCCCCAGCCCCGTCTCTGTGGGCTTCACAGCCTCTGCCCCAGCCCAAGCCACAACCCCGCAGTGCCGTGTGCACAGCTGTGTGGGGAGCACTAGCGCCAGCCTCGCTCACCCCAGGGGGTCGGCCCAGGCTGGGAGGCTCGCGGGCAGGGCGACGCACCCAGAGCCAGACACACCCGTTCCCAGGAGACAGACACGCGGCCCTCCCTTCGGCCTGCGTCTCGACACACGGTCTCCCTCCGCAAGAGAGGGACTCGGACCTCGTACCCCACAGCCTGGGGGTCCCAGCAGGCTGGCAGGAACCCGTGTGTGTGCCTGTAGCCCAGCCTCAGCCTCTCCCGGACCCCGGTGTGGGGCCCGGCACAGCGAGACCCATGGACTGCTGTTTGTCCCCTCAGGGGAGGGTGCGACTTGGTGCCCTGGGATGGAAGGAGGGTCCAGTCGTCAAGGCCTAGCCTGGGGCTCAGAGACAAAGGCCTGTCGACATGGCGCTTCACCCCACACCAGAGGGGCTGTTTAGTCCTCACCAGCGTGTTTCACACCAACGGGCCCACGTGGCCCCTGCTGCCCCACACCAGAACCTCCCTGGGGCATGCTGCCCTCACCCTGCTTGCAACGGCGCCACCATGGAGCTGTGGGGCTGGCCACGGGGTGCTCCTTGTCTGCAGGGGACCGGCTCTGCCACAGACAGGGCCCCGGCACAAAAGGTCTGGGAAGGGATCTGGCGTCTGTGAAACGACAGGGTTAAATGACGAGGTGTAGGGCCCCATGGTCAACAGGGAAACAACCAGATGGGAGGTTGTTTGCTCTTCGCCTGCACACGCCGGGTTTCCAGAGCTAGCGCAGGTCGATAATACACAATTCAGAGCTGTAAAAACACTGTAACAGGCCAATTTCCTGCAAGATCCTGGGCAAACCTGATTGGACGGAGTTTCTGTTTTCGTTGTTGGCTTGGGGCGGGGAGCAGAGCCCTCCAGGTGCTAATACCAGTGCGTGTGGGGGGGGGGGGGGGAGAGTCCCTCAGTTGTAAGACCTGCAGAGAGACCCCAGCCCCTCGGGGGGACTCCCCACCCTGCCTCAGGCTGGAGTCACCCGGCACCCGCAGGCACAGGAAGGGTTGTGGGGTCAATAGGCCGAGTTTAAACTGGCTCGGGGCCTGCTTCCTGATCAGCAACCGGACCGTCTCAGGGGGCCGCTCGTCCTAGGGAAGGCTTGGAAGGGCCGACGCGGAGCACTGGGCTGCTAGAGATGGCGGGGGCGGGAGGGCGGTCAGGCCTCTGACAAACTGATTGACATGCGTGTAGCTGCTTGTATGGTTGCCAGATGGTTCAACCAAAAATACCGAAACCGCCCTCCCCCCAAAAAAACACCAGGGAAAAAAAAAGTGGGAGACCAAAGTTGTCGAGTAAAACAAAAAATGACCCCGGCAGCAGTTATTAAGCATGGCACCTTTAAAAGGAGGCGTTTTTTGCTGTCGGCCATCTTGTTTTTCTGTTTCAGCCACAAGAGAAGCCTCTGCAGAACCAGGAAAGCGGCGGGGTGGCATCCTGGGGGTCCTGGCGAGAAGACTGGGGGATCCAGGGGCTGGGCCCGGTTGCTGAGTGTGTCGTAGGGTTGCCGGGTATCCAGTATTTTCGCCTCCTGGCAGGGAAAAAAACCAGAAAATACCGGACATTTTAGGTATCCGGTATTTTGTGAATTTTTTCACCAGACAAGAGGTGAAAATACCAGACTGTCAGGGTCAATACCGGACACCTGGCAACCCAACTGATTGTAGGGTTTTTTTGTAACACTTTCACAGTCAGAAGCCAAGTGCTTGCTTAGAAACAGTCGGGGGAACAAATTCTGAAAGGCATTGAGGCACCTCAAGGGGAGGACAGATGCCCAATGGGATTTTCTAAAGCACTTAGGGGCATCTGTAGGCATTAAACGCTGTTGAACATCTGGCCCTTGGGTTCCTCAGTCGCCCTGATTTCCAGTGGAGCTTTGGACCCCAAAGCCAACGTGACCTTTCACACTAGTACTCAGGCTCCCAGATCACTTAGGTGCTCTGGAAAATGTTCCCTAAAGGACCAGACACACTTATCAAGTCATCCGCAATGGTATTTACACCCTTGCTTGCCAACTGATTTCATTCGTTCCTGGCGAACCTTGGGAGAAGAGGTGGACTCTGAGAGGTTCTGTCCTACAAAGTCACCTGCAGACAGAAAATGGCTGAGAGTGACTGACTCAGAGGAGATCCACGTTGTGCACAATTGATTTAATCCCAGGACTGTCAGGGCTGGTGGGGTCACCTCACTCTGCTAGATACCGTCATTCAGTTTTGTTTTGTTGCCTTTGGACCACGGCTTCTGGGCCTTGAATAAGGGCCTTGTACGTGGTGGGGAAGTTTGTTTTGAAGAGATTTTCCACTAAGGTGTTACTTCCTGCAATCACAGGCTTGTTTTTCCTGGTTCATGTAGTTCCATAGATGCAGAGACTAGGATTTGTTGAAGTTGACGCTTTTCTCCCAGACCTCGAAGTACCGATTCCATTCTCCGCAGGGGATGGGGTAGTAACGCTGAGGATGTAAGTAGGAAATGTTCGGACAATTTATATCCTCCATGTTATGGAAATCGGTGAAGTTGCACAACGCTTTGAGCCTCCTTGTCAGTAAGCCGGGACCCTGGTATCCCCAAATGTCTCCTTTGTAGTTTTGAACAAAATCCTCCATGCAATCCCAGAGGAACCTGTGATGGCGAGAAAAGCCAAAAATCCCATTGCTGGAGACCTGGGACACCTCGGCCGCCATAAAGTTTTCCACTGAAATAGGCCTGATGAAGATGACATCGGTGTCCATGTAGATCCCACCGTATTTCCAGACGAGTGCAAGCCTGCTAGTGTCAGCGCTGACATGAACCCAGTACCTTTCCTGGGCTGGATTTATCTGCAGAGTTGGAAAAGGATCACAGTGATGCAATTGATTCCACTTCGAAACATC
Source organism: Rafetus swinhoei (assembly GCA_019425775.1). NCBI lineage: Eukaryota > Metazoa > Chordata > Testudines > Trionychidae > Rafetus > Rafetus swinhoei. The sequence goes on along the minus strand of CM033432.1, from coordinate 54,132,010 downwards.
TCAATGCCTTCTCCTGTTAGCTATGTGCTGTACAAAACTCTAGCTGTGTCTGTCCTAACTGTAATCCCTTCCTCAATTAATGGACTTTTTTTGTTCAGGTGTGATATGGTGCTGGAAAAAGGCAAGAGCAGATGTAGTTGTTCTTGGTGTCATTGTACGAGTGTGTCCAAAGCACAGTAAACCCCAAGGAAACATCCAACAATTATAACATAATGAGAATCTGAATCATAGTAACATATGAATGACCATACTGAGTCACATTAAATATCTAGTCCAGGATCCTGTCTTCAGACAGTGGCCGCTGTCAGGTGCCCCAGAGGGAGTGAACAGAATGTAGGGACACCATTCCTGCCCATCAGATGCATCATCTTTGCCCACTAAAGGTTATGCCCCAATAAATGTGTTTGTCCTTAAGGTGCCACAGGACTCCTCGTTGGTTTTGCCTGTGCAGACTAATATGGCCACGGTGCTGACACTATCGTTAGTAGTTCTGTAATTTCATATTTGAGGTCTTTCAGAACTCTGGGGTGAGTGCCGTCTGGTGTGGGTGTCTTATTATAGTTTAATTTATCTGTTTGCTCGAAAACCTCCTTCAATGACACCTCAATCTGGAACAGAGCCTCAGATTTGTCTCCTAAAACAAGATAATGTTGGGAATCTCCCTCACATTATCAGTGATAAAGAGTGATGCCAAGAGTTTATATATTTCCTCTGCAATAGCCTTATTGCCCTGAGTGCTCCTTTAGCATCTGGATCGTCCAGTGGCCCCACTGGTTGGTTAGTTGGCTTCCTGCTTCTACTGTCCTTTTCGCTATTACTTTTAGAGACTTTGGCGAGCTGTTCTTCACATTCTTTTTGGCTTTTTAAAATTGTATTTTTATACTTGTCAGAGTTTATGCTCCTTTCCACTGTCTTCACTTGGATTTCACTTCCATTTTTTAAGGGTTTGTTTGTTTGTTTTTGTTTTTGCCTCTCACTGCTTCTTTTACTTTGTTGCTTGTCGTGATGTCAGTTTTGGCACTGGGCCTTTTCATTTCCACCTCAGTTTTATGCAGTTCTCCTTCGTTATTATTACGCTTAATTATCACTAATCATTAACTGTTATTTCCCCCAAACAGCCCCCCATCACAATTGGCACACTCATTGTCCGACCCAAAGCCCCTATGAATCCACTGAGAGATTCTCACTGACTTCGAAGGCTTTGGAAGGGGCCTCTGCTGGCAATCTCTGCAGAGGATAAAAAGTGAGAGAGAACTTCAGGCCTCCGGTTATTGGGGGGTAGGGCGGGCCGGTGTACCAATATTGCAGCCAGGTGCTTGTTCATTCCCAAGACTCCCCACTTTCATTTACAAACAAACTAGAAGATTTATCTAGGAGGGGTTCAGGATGCAGTCTGCCCCAGGGAGGGAGGACTAACCCAGCGCTCTCTCACTGTAAGAGCTTGGGGCCATGCTCTCTCCATGGCTGCTCCAACTCCAGCCGGTAAAACTGGGGGAAGGGTGCATGTCCCCAGCTGGGGCTGATCCAGGTACACCTGCCCTTCGTACTCCCCAGCCAGAGTGAGGAATGCAGCCAATTGTGCACTTTCCCCTCGCTCCCTGACAAAGGGGAACAGCCAGCAATGTCCCCCTATGAATCGGGGGGGGGGACTTTAGCCCCCTATCTCCCTCTAAAGAACAGCTGGGGGGAGGCTCAGAGATGGGGCAGTCCCCAATGGGGAGAAGGGATCTCGCCCCCAATGTCTCCTTTCACCTGCCTTTTCTGTACAGTTTTGTGAGGCGCAATCCCATTCTAGGAACATCCCATTTCCTGGCACACCTGGGCTACGTCTAGACTGGCATGATTTTCCGCAAATGCTTTTAATGGAAAAGTTTTTCCGTTAAAAGTATTTGCATAGCGCGTCTAGACTGGCACAGAGTTCACGTGATAACGATGCGCTTTGCGGAAAAGCGCGCGTCTACATTGGCGGCGCACTTTTCCGCATAAAAGCAGAAGCCGGAACCATTTTGCAGAGGGCACAAGGGCACCAGCCCTTTCCGGGGGCCGGGGCTGGCAGCCATTTCAGACACGTGCTTAAAGGGATCTCCCCGGACAGCCATTTCTCTGCGCTCCGTGCTAGAGGGTCCCTTGCAGGGACTGACAGCCATAAGCAGGTTTGGTGGTTGCCCTCTGACTTTGGGACACCGCTGCCTTTGGCCACCTACTGCTTTTGCCAGGGTTTTTTTCCCTAGCCCTCTGTCTTGTGCCATGGAACCAGGGGTGGCCATGTGCCTGCTCTGGCCCCTGTCGGACATTTTGGAGTGCCTGCAGCTGCTGCTCCAGGTCGGTGCCCTCCTCTTCCAGGACCAGGAGGGGCCCATCGGTTTGGACCCCCTCACCAGTGAGGCCATGGTGTCCCTGTGGCACTCCCACCCCAGGGTGCAGAGGCGAGTGTGGAGACTGGACACCAGCACCGACTGGTGGGACCGGCTGGTCCTAGGGCAATGGGACGACCAGCAATGGCTCCAGAACTTCCGCATGCAGCGGACGTTCATGGAGCTCTGCGCCTGGCTCACCCCCCGCGCTCCAGAGAGCCACCACCCGGCTGCGGGCACCCATCCCCGTCAAGAAGAGGGTCGCCATCACAGTCTGGAAGCTGGCCACCCTGGACAGCTACCGATCAGTGGCACACCAATTCGGGGTGGGCAGATCCACCGTCAGCGCCATCGTGATGGAGGTAAGTCCCAGGGGGAGTGGGGAGTGGGGAGTGGGGAGGGTGCTGCACTCCATGCCCAGGGGCAGCCAAGACTCCACGCTGGGTCACCCAGGGGTTCGGACCATCCCTCCTTTGCACAGGCCTGCTGGTGGGGGAGGGGGCCCGTGGGGCGAGGGGGCCCTGGTGTGTGTGTGTGCGTGAGCACAGAGGGCATCATGGGGGGGGCCCAAGGGAGCGCACACTCACCCTGCCTTATGTGATGTGTTCCCCTGTGTTTCTCTGCACCCTTCTGCAGGTCGTCTGCGCCATCAACGACGTCCTGCTCCCCAGAGTGATCCACCTGCGGGACATGGACGCTACCATCGCCGGCTTCGCTGCCCTCGGGTTCCCCAACTGCGGGGGAGCACTGGATGCAACCCACATCCCCGTCCGGGCCCCAGAGCATCGAGCAGCCCATTTCATCAACAGAAAGGTACTGCTCCATCGTTCTGCAGGCCGTTGTGGACCACCAGGGCCGCTTCCTGGACGTCTACACGGGCTGGTCCGGCAGGGCACATGACGCCCTCATCCTGCACAACTCTGGACTGTTTCGCAGGCTGGAGGCGGGCACCTACTTCCCGGCGGGAGTTGACTGTCGGGGATGTGCCTATGCCCATCTGCATCGTCGGGGACGCGACCTACCCCCTGCAGCCCTGGCTAATGGGGCCCTACATGGGGCGGCCGGACCAGAACCGGGCCCGGTTCAACGACCGCCTCAACCGGGCCCGAAAGCCAGTGGAGCTCGCCTTTGGCTGTTTAAAAGCCCGCTTCTGTTGTTTGCTCACCCATCTTGAGATGGGTGAGCGGAATGCAATGGAGGTAGTGGCCGCGTGCTGCGTGCTCCACAATATTGTGGAGCGGAGCGGGAGGCCTTCCTTCCCGCATGGCTGGCAGCAGAGCGCCAGGCCTACGAACAGCCCCACACAGCTGCCAGCCACCAGGCGCACCAGGATGGGGTGCGCATCCGGGAGGCCCTCACGGACATGTTCTCACAGGCCCGGAGTAGGGTCGCCTCAGTTTCCCTGGACAACTCCCTCCCCTCCCCTTACCTCCCAATACACAACAACACACTGTTTGGGGGAGAGGGGGATGTTGTGCAGAATGTTCGTTATTGTTATGTGAAATATGTTTGAGCAGTCTAGTTCAGAGCACAGTACTCTTGGTTCTGTTAAGGGTTTGGTCAGGTCAAGCGGAAGGCTTGTACCTACCAATTAGGATTAGGTTTAGATTTAGGTTTAGTTAGATTAGCTATCGTCGTCGGTTCAAAGCATTTCGGCCGTCGTCGAGTTTGTTCGTCGGGCGTGTCGGCCATAGCTAGGGTTTTCTTTGAGTTCAGGGTTAGGTGTAGGGATAGTCTAGGCCACCATCGTCTGTTCGAGCTGTCCCGAAGAACAGGAAGAGGAGTCGAGGTTCGTGCAGAAGGCTCAAGTCAGCGCACCCGATTCCAGTCATCTTCGAGGGATCTCCTGGCAGTTCCTCTCCTGAGGCCCGGAAGGACCAAAGGATGGAGGGCGCCAGCGTCACCGCAATCGCCCTCCGCGCCTAGACTGTGTTTCATGTATTTTGTGTTGTGTTTACTCTTTTGTAATCTATCCCTTGCTTGATTGGGATTTTATGCATGTCAAATATAGTCCTGTGGTTGAATTTTATCTTCGAGTTGGTATTCATTTATGCATCACAAACCCATAACCCTTCAAAATTGTTTCCCTTTTTTTAGAAAACCTGTGATAGATATGGAATTTGGAGTCGCATTTGTCATCTTCGTGATTTTATTAGGTTGATCGGCATTCTAAATTAATTATTTCGCGTAACAGGAGGAGACCTTGAACTGGGAGGGGAGGAGCTACTCCTGGGAGGGTGGCCCCTGCGACCGCTCCTGCGGGGGTGGACCTGGACATGGGGGCAGGCTGAAGGGAGCAGGAGCAGGAGGGGCCATTGCAGGAGGGGGAAGGGGCAGGTGCACCAGGATGGGGTGCGCATCCAGGAGGCCCTCACGGACATGTTCTCACAGGCCCCGGAGTAGGGTCGCCTCGGTTTCCCTGGACAACTCCCTCTCCTCCCCTTCCCCCTCCCCTCCCCCCCCTTACCTACCAACACACAACAACACAGTTTGGTTTCACCATAAACACTTGTTTGGTTTTTATTTACAAAGGGGGGAGAGGGAGAGGAGACCTTGAACTGGGAGGGGGAGGAGACCTTGAACTGGGAGGGAGAGGAGACCTTGAACTACTGGGAGGGGGAGGAGAGCTACTCCTGGGAGGGGTGGCCCCTGTGACCGCTCCTGCGGGGGTGGACCTGGACATGGGGGGTGGACCGCGTTGGGGCAGGCTGAATGGGGAGGTGGGCAGGAGGGGCAGGAGCAGGGGCAGGAGCGGGAGGGGCAGGAGCAGGGGCAGGAGCAGGAGGGGCTATTGCAGGAGGGGGAGGGGCAGGAGAAGGCAGGGGCACTACTAGGGGAGGGATGGCGGGGGCATGGGGCACGGCCATGCCGTAATGGATGGCATGGGCAATCTGTGCAGAGAGGCTGGCAACAGAGTTTGCCATGACCGCACAGTGTCCCTGGAAGGTGTCCCAGGCCCCCTGGCGCCACTGCAGGTCCGCCTCTGTGCGCCTCTGGATGGCTGCCTCTACCCGCTCGACGGCCTGCACGTGGCGCCGCAGGAGCTGGTCCCGCTGTCGGGTGCGCTGCCTCCGTGGTTGGGCGGCTGGGGGTGCTGCTGCTGCCGGACCGGAGGGTCCCCCGCTCCTGGTTGGTCCCGCTGCAGGGAACAGAAGAAAGGATGGGTCAGTCAGGCAGCCCGGCCACTGTCCCCACACCTCATGCCTTCCACCCACTCCTGAGCCCAGGTGACACCACAGGGGTGGTGTGGCTTGGGCCCCTCGGTTCCCTGCCCCCGTGTTGTATGTTTGCATAGAGGACCGCCCCTGGAGTAGGGTACTCCTCCATGTATTGGAACCCCGGTCTGTGTCCTGGCCCCGTGGAGGGCGCTTGTGTTGCGTTAACCTGTGGAACTCCCTGCCGGTGGAGGCTGTGAGGCTTTGGGCTAATCAATGGTCTTTGACAGGGAAAGCAAGATGAATCCCCACACAGTGCCTGGGAGCACGTCTGGCAGACGTGGTCTGGGCTCTCAGATCCCCATCGTGGGATATCTCCTGGAGCGGAACCAGGAGAGTGACTGGGAGTGTCCCATCCTTGCAGCAAAACTCAGGCGGCCCTAGGGGCGGCCCGGCGCTTCCCCCTTCTCCCTCCCACTATCCCTCACACACGTAGCCCAGGGGCGTGTGTGGCCGCAGTGGGGACTTCCTCAGGAGCCAGCCAAGGCACCGGGAGCAGGCGAGGGCTCAGTGTGGGGCCACGCTCACAGGGCTGTGACGCTGCGGTTTACCCAGGAGCAGCTGGCTGTGCCTCACAGCCAGGCATGGGACAGTGTGCCGTTCTCCGTGCTGCACCCTTGTGGCGGTGCGGGCTCTGGGCTGAGTCCCTGGGGCCCTGGCTGGTTCCAGCCGGCATCCACCCTTCCCCCTGGTCCCGCCGAATGTGTATGAGCAGCACGGTCCCAGGCGTGCCCTGAAGCTGCCTGCCGTGGCCACGTGACGCTCCGTCACCAGGCTACACGTGGTTGGACGGGCTGCTTGCTGCCTAATGCTACACAGCGTGCAGCACACTTGGCCTGAGTGACATGCTCTCCCCCTCCCCCTCCGGGCGCCTGGTTCCCCCGCCCCTGCCCCGCCCTTGTGAGTGCAAAGTGCAAGACTCACCGGTGGATACTTCCCCGGCCTCGGAGGGTGCGCGGGAGACATCAGGGCTGCTGGAGGGGGCCTGATGGGTGGCAATGCTGGCCTTACCCTCAGATGCGCTGCTGTCTCCTTCCCCCGCCTCGGTGGTCCTGGTGACGGGGGGGCGCACGCTGCTGTCCACGGCCACGTCTGGGGCTTGCGGGGCTGGCTGGCCAAGGATTGCATGGAGCCGGTTGTAATGGGGGCAGGTGTCTGCTCCTGCCCCCTGGCCCTCGCTGGCCCGCACGTAGCCCAGGCGCAGCTCCTTCACTTTCGCCCGGACTTGTTCGAGGTCCGGCGGGATGGCCTTGCTGGGCGGCGCCTGGGCCATGCGGCCGAAGATGTCGGCGTTCGGCGCGGGAGTGGGTCTCGTGGAGGGCCTCCTCCTCCTGCCACAAGTCCAGGAGGATCTCCAGCTCCCCCGATGACCAGGATGGGGCCCTTCTTTTCCGGCCCCTGGGGGCCTCCTGCGCTGGGGGTGCGGGTGGCTCCTCAGCCGGAGCTGCCATGCTGCGCTGCAAGGTGGCTGCTGGGCACAGCAGGGGCAGTGTGGCAGACCTCAGGCAAGAGGTCTGAGGCAGGCTCCTGCTACGTGCGCTCAGCAGCCTGCGTGTGCTTTAAGAGCTCAGGTAACCAGGAAGTCCGGGGCTCCTACGGGGTCTCCTGGCGTCCAAACCGCTTTTTTCCGCGAAGCCTGCTTTTGCGCAAAAGTCTTAGCTAGCTGTCTACACTGGCCCTTTTGCGCAACAGTTTTGCGCAAAAGGGACTTTTGCCCGAACGGGAGCGTCAAAGCTTTTCCGCAAAAAGCACTGATTTCGTACATGAGAACGTCAGTGCTTTTGCGGAAAATCGAGCGGCCAGTGTAGACAGCTGGCAAGTTTTTGCGCAAAAGCGGCTGATTTTGCGCAAAAACTGGCCAGTCTAGACACAGCCCTGAAGTCTTACCTTGTTTATAAGTTATGAGAAGAGAAAGCTTCCTACCAACTTTCGTGATCCTAGCTCCTAACATTTAAGAGGATGCCAGCCTGTGTTTTCAAACAGGCCAAAGCAAGAACTCAAAGAGGAGTGAACTCTCAAAACAACCCTTCTGAGAGGAGCGGGTAAAGACTGGAGCTCCCCACCCAAACTGACCTCTGAATTTCTCTCTTGCTTCTAAATCTTGTTACCAGACATTTCCGTGACTCCCAGACACCTTCACCAAGCGCTGAAATCATATTTCCCAAACAGCAAATCCTCCCTTTACATTCATGATGCCTGAAATGTGTCAAAAACATTTGTATCGACCTCTTGCCTTTCTGGAAAGGGGGTGATTCACCACTTTGAGACAATATAAATACTGAAATTACGATGGAAATGCTCCATTTGCCGTAACTCCTGCCCCCAGGAAATGGACAATGCTCATTACAATTTCAATGAATATTTAATGCATGGGAAAATGTCATGAAAAAGGGGCCCACACTCTGTGCAACAAAACAACAGCTTCAAAACTTGAATAAATTGTGCAAAACCTTCATTTCCCTCCACTTCTATTTTGAATCTTGTTCAAAAATATTTCCCCTTTCATGTTTCCTCTGACTTTATGATACCATGGGAACAGAGGTGTCTCCTGGAAAACAGTTTCCATCGGGAGAGGAAGAAAGAAGACATTCTCCATCGCAGATAGAAGAGCCCAGGCTGCGGAAGTGGAATTTGGGTCAGCTCTTTGCAATCTAACATCTAAAGGTTTATTTCCCAAGTTTCTCTCTCTTTCATTAAAAGTTCTTTTCTACACTCAGACTCTGTGCTTGCGAGTGGGGAAGCATTGATTCTCAGAGGTGCCCAGGGGTGTTTGAATTTCCCAGGCTACTGGGTGGGGGCTCGAGCTGGTTCTGTGTGAGATGGACCCCTAGGTATTAAACCCGGCCCTGGTTGCTGCCGGCCCTATCCAGCAGAAGGGTTACATGTTATTTTTCACACCTTTTATGAAGAAACAAACGGGACTGTCGGGGTAGTCCCTGGCAGCAGATTCCACAGAACATGAAGCCAACAGAGGAATCTGCAAGGGATATGTGGTCTCCAAGAAGATGATGCCACTGGTCTGTTTCACGTCATCCTTTTGCATCGGGAACGGCTCAGGACTCGGCATCCAAAAGAAGGTGTGGCCACGTGGCAGGGAATGTTTATAGACAAAGGCCAGGACGAAGACAAAAATGAGCTCGAGCCCTATTTTGACCCTCTTCAACATTCTTGCTTGCCCTTGGACAGATGAGTCTTGACAAAAACAAAGTCAGTGATTCTTTCATTACCACTGAGAGACAAGACAGGATTTCAAATGGTGTCATTGCTTTCGATTATTTCCAGAGTAGATACAAATAAATGATTTTTTAAAATAAATATTACAAATCAGTTTTTTAATTTAAATCAGATTTTTTTGGTTTTTGAAATCATACCCTCTGCTCCTTGTTTCCCACTCCCGTCCTTTTTTCTACTCCCCCCTTCCCCACTATTTATTTTGCTGAGAGGGTCAAATGAGGGTGAATGCTAGAAACAGGGCTACTTACAGCCCAAGAGCGGGGACCTCCACTAAAATGCGACTGAACCAGTCACAAAGAGCACTTCTGTTTGCCGCACTGGCCAGCAGGAAGTCCTATGAGAAACCCGTCAGACACTCCAGCTTTCTCTGTGTCACAACCAGCACCGCGCCCTACACGGATGAGAGGTTATGAAAAATAATCGCACCAACCTTGAATAGGTTCTTCCAATCCCAAAGGACCAGCCCCATTCCCAGGTCAATTTATACCTCAGAGCTTATCCAGAAGAGCACGCTGGGTCAGCTCTTTGCAATCTAACATCTAAAGGTTTATTAAAGAAAGAAAGAAAGAAAGAAAGAAAAGGCTGTGGTTTACAGCAACATGCCTCAAATGTGTATTGGCAACAGTTAAGGTTCATTGCCAATCAAGTACTTTGTTTCACTTGACTGGCCACCCTGTTACAATAGGCGGGTGAAGCCTGTTGATAGCTCTCTGAAACAAATACTTGGAATGTCAGAACATGACCAATATTTATCACTCTAAATACAAGACTCTGACATGCACACGAATAGTAGAATAGCACATGAATAGTAGAAACACAATATGATAGTCATAATATCACTGAAATCTGTGACATATCTAAGGCAATAATTGCTTAGAACAACATTGGATTTGATCTACTTTTGCAGCATGATTTCTATACGTCTTAGGTGAGTCGGCCAAGAGCTAAAGAAAATAGTTAATTTATCCCTACAAGCTCTGGCCGATGTCTGGAACCAAATAAACACCACGTTAATGTAGATATTCGTACTCTCCGTAGTGTAGAATTCTTGGCATTTAGCCATGAAAGCAAGATGGCGGTGTGCCTCAGTTTCCCTGCTCATGTAGCACATTAAGTGTGGAATAGGGTTGCCTGGTGTCTGCTTTTGAACCGGACAGTCTGGTATTTGCCGTTTCTGTGCAGGAAATAAATTGAGAAAATACTGGACACATAAATGTCTGGTATTTTCTAATTAGGTTAGTTTTATTATTATGAGTATCAGTACATAGTTGTGTGCTGCCTGGCTGGTAGATACGCTCATGCTGGGTGAGCATGTCTACAAGTCAGGCAGTACGCAACTATGCAGTAGAGAGGAGGGGGGCAGGGTGGGATGGAATCCGCAGGGCCGGACTTACTCGTGCTCCTCCGAGACCGTGCGCGGGACGGGCAGCACCCCGGGATCTGCGTGCGCCCGGGTCAGCCCCGCTTCCCACTGGATAGTTCTTACCCTCCTGCTCCTCTCCTGGCCAGCCCCACGCCCCTGGGGCCCCTCCCGGCCAGCACGGCTTCCCAGCAGCCAATTCTCTCCCCCGCTCTCCTCCCCAGTCAGCCCCGCTCCCTCCGACCTCCTCCCGGCCAGCCCCACTCCCCTCCAATCCCCTCCCGGCCAGCCCTGATTCCTGCCTCCTGGTTCTCCCCCTCCCAATTCTCCCCGGCCAGCCCCGCTTCCCCCTGACCTCCTCCTGGCCAGCCCCACTCCCCTCCCGGCTATCCTCCTCCCCATCTGAGATCAAGTGTATCTGGTATTTATTCTGAAGCCATCTGGTAGTCCTAGTGTGGAATGCTCTTTCTCACATGAGACGTTCCAACACAAATTACAGGCACCAACAACTGGGAAATATAAGTATTAGTGGGTCTTTTACAGTACGGTGTGTCATTATGTACCACGCTGAACATGATCTGGGATTTTTCCAAAAGATCATGCGCATTGGACAGGTTTACAGTTCTGGGTAGCAGCAGCACATTGGTTACAAAAGTGAAAACCAGCAACAAGAACAAAGCCATTGCAAGTGCACATGTACCGTTCTTTTTGTCATCCTTGGCTCAATACCTTTCGAGGGCTACAATCTAGAGTTAACCTGTGGGACAGCTGCATTATCCTCAGCTATGGCAAGCTCAGAGGCCCCTTCCCCACCCAAAGCACTGGAGAGAAACTCTGCCTTCAAGGCAGATGAACCCTTGGAGACAGTCTCTCTTCTGTCCCTGCGCCACGGCTGGTTCCAGCTGGTCTCCACACACCGGGGATGATCCCACGGGGCTGTTTGCAGCAAATCGGGTTCTTCCTGGGCAGGTTTCTCTTCCACAAGCTTTACTAGGCCTCAGTCCAGCAGCGCCACAAACTTGATCTTCTCCTCAGTCACGGCTTCAGCCGGACTGGAATCTGCTGCACAGAAACATCGTCCTGATCTCTGAGTTCCTCCTGCCCTTGAATGAATTCCAGCCTCGCCTCTGAGCCTGAGACGGGCCTTCAGCAACCTCCTGCCAGACACACAGCTCTCTCCCTCAGGCAGACACTGAGAGAAACTCTCCTGGGTCACAGTAAAACTGGCGAGACACAGACAACTGCCCGGAGTCAATTCCCCGGCCCCCTTCCCAAATCTCCCTGGTAGTCACAGGGGACAGCAGAGCTGCATTCGGACTCCTTTGGGGGCTGGGCTATGACATCAGCCGGATTGCACATTTCTGCCATGTCATCATCAAAGCACAGAGCAACACAGTGACACACGACTCCCAAGCGGATACCGTCTCTGCCGCTCTTCCCATTTCCCCCTTGATCTGGAGTTTAGTCTGGCAACTCCCTCCTCAGCTTCGCTGAGTCTCTCCTCTGCTGCTGGTCGCTCCATTCGCCTGGCCTGGACTTCTTTCTCTCTTTCAGCAGCTCCTCTCTCCAGCTCAGCGCTCCTTTGCTTCTCCCTTACATGAATCTCGGCAAATATTTGTTCCTAATCGAGCTCCGCTTTTTTCAAAACCTCCTGCACTCTGAGATTTCTTCTGCAGCATCTCTGTCCATTAGCAAAGATTGCAGTTCACACTTAGCGGCTTTTTCTGGGCATGGGTCTCTCAGGTCTTTTATTCTAAGATCCTCATATCCTTGTTGACTCATGGCAACTGCTCTTTTGTTATGCTTACAAGAAGCACGGCTGGGGGGAAGGAGGGGATTTTTAAGGGGCAAAAGGCAATATGCCCTGTTTATTGAGAATACCACGGCAAAGCAGTTAGCATAGGCTTACACACATACAGACACACACACGCACACTGTCCCACCAGTTGATGTTATATTTACCAGTCCGTGGTCGATGGCCAACCGGATTGATCACGGATGGAGGAGTGGGGTCTCTAGCAGTCCAGACCGATGCTCCCGTCTTTGGCAGGACATACCCCAAAGTTTCATGCCAAAGCTGTCCCTTTTCATAGTCGTTTTACTTCGTTGGGATCAGTAAGTTTTACATCATGCTGTAATCAACTGCGCTTTGAAGAGTGCTTGTTTGCTTAAGTTGTTCTTCTCATATCACAGTTATCTTGTCCCAATGGATAGGTGCTTGCCTCATCTTTATCTGCCCATCATCTGCAGTTCGGTGGGGGCATACTGCAATCTCCTGGTGCTTTTACATCTATCCTCCGCTTCTTCCTAGAATCTCTGGCCTTCACGCTTATCTCATAACACACGTGCCTCATTCACACACACAAACCAGAATTGATTTCTTTGGTACATAGACACAATATGAATATTTAAGCAGGAATATCAAATTACAATTTAAAAAAAAACCCAATCATCATGCCATTTTACTTGTTTGACAATACTAATTTTAAAAGATAAAACAAAATTATCAGACTCTATCTCTGCCTTGGAAACGGGTTTAGACACAATACTCTGCTGATGCAGCTTTACCAGAAGGTAAAGGTCCTTTCTGCTCTCAGAAAGGGTGGCTGGCAGAGTACACATGACTTTGCATAAAGCTACACTTTAGCTACGTGGCTACACTTTAACCAACCAAACTCTCAGCCCCAAAGTCCAAATTTAGAAGCACGTGGGGGTCCTGATCCAAAGCTTCACTGACCTGGTTCTGTGGATCCAAGCATGACTATAACAGATTCTGGGGGCACCGCTGAGAGGGTAAATGTTTAGAACCAGGGCTGCTTACAACCCACGATGAGGGACTTCCACTGTAAGACCCCGAACCAGGCACAAAGAGCACTTCTGTTTGTCGCCATGGCCAGCAGGAGGTCACATGAGCAATCCCCTCAGACACTCCAGCTTTCCCTGTGTCACAGCCAGCACCGCACCTCACTCGGACGAGAGATTATGAAAACCAATCACACAATCTCTGAACAGGTTCTTCCAATCCCAAAGGAGCAGCCCCATTCCCAGGTCAACTTTTACCTCAGATCTTACCCAAAAGCGCACGCTGGCCCAATCCTTTAGTATCTAACATCGAAAAGTTTATTAATGAAAGGAAGAAGGAAAAGGCTGAGAGTTAAATTTAAAGCAATCAATTTACATATGTAGGCCAATTGCAAAGTTCCTGGTGCAGGCTTATAGCCGAGGTAGAAAGTCTGCTGTCTCATAAGTCTCTGGAATACATCCTGTGCTAGGAGGGGGCATCAGTCCTTCCAGGCCCAATTCATGGCAAAACTGCTTCTGACATGACGAGCTGGAGTGAAGACAACTGGAGGAAACTCTGGGGCCCTTTTTATACCCTTGCCCAAGTGGAGGGAATTTCATTGTCCTCCTTGCGTACAGTAACTCCCAAAATGCAGTTTGTCACATGACTAAGTCACCTGTCCGGATCCTTTTTCGGCAAGCGGCCATGGCGTACACGCTTGACTGCAGGTTCACAGCAAAATTCTTCAAATGTGTATTGGCAACACTTACGGTTCATTGTACGTCAAGTTAAAAAAAAATGAATGGAGATACCTATCTCCTAGAATTGGAAGGGACCTTGAAAGGTCCCTTCAAGGACTGAGCTCATAACCTTGGGTTTAGCAGGCCAATGTTCAAAGCACTAAGCTATCCCTCCCCTAAGTAGTTTGAGTCACTTGACTAGCCACCCTATCACAATAGGGGGGTGGTGCCGGTCGATCTCTCCCGGGGCAAATACTTGGAATGTCAGAACATTGCCAACGCTTATCACTCTAAATGTAACAATCAGACGTGTGCACGAATAGTATAAAGAGAATCAGCAAAGCAGCAGCTTTCAATAGACACCTCACTTACCACTTTGTACAGAATCTGGGGCTAACATACAGCAGTGGGCGCAACCATATTCTGCATGGTCACATCAGAAACCCAGTAAGGTCACACTAACCCTGCTATGTACCCTATTGCCATATCTGGCCACATATCTACAGAAGAAACACAATCACAGGACTAACCACATAAGCCACAGTATTACAGGCTCATCCACCTGCACATCCTCTCATGTGCTGTCTGCCATCCTGTGCCAGCAATGGATATTGGCCAAACCAGACAGTCTCTGCACCAAAAGATAACTGGACCCAGATCAGACAACACAGCGCTCTACTTTCAGGCTGCCCCTTATCCTGCATTTTCTCTGCTGGAGCTGGCTCTAGAGCTGTCAATCTTCCACTGGGATTGAGCACTGAGGAAGACTGGGACTAGAATCCACCAGGCTGTATTTACTAGGGGAATGCCCTAGCCACTAAGCCACACTGAGCCCTACTTCTGTGGTGTAAAATCTGTAGGGGAGCATTTTAACCAGCCTGGACAGTCAGTAATGGATTTGAAAGTAGCCATCTTTCTGCAAAAGACTTTCTCAACCCTATGACAAAGGGAGACAGCTGCATTCAAATTCCATTGCAAATTCAATACTATCCACTTAGGACTGAGTAAAGATTTTAACTGGTTAGCGCACTACAAAGGCAGTTTCCCCTCTCTTGATATCCACATCTCCACATCAACTGCTGTGAATGAACCTCTTCCACCCTGAGATGATTAGCTTCATTAGCACAAGTAACTTCTTTCTTTTGTTGTCCTTATATATCTCACTCCCTCTGTAATTTCCACTCCAGTTCACCTGCAGGCTACATCTACACTGGCATGATCTTGCACAAGAACTCTTTTGCGGAAGAGTTTTTGTGCAAAAACTCTTTCAGAAGAGAGCGTCTACACTGGCATGTGCTTTTGCGCAAGAGATGTGCTTTTGCGCAAGAGCATCCATGTCAGAGTAGACGCTCTCTTGCGCAAGAAAGCTCTGATGGCCATTTTAACCATACGGCTTTCTTGCGCAAGAAATTCATGTTGCCTGTCATAGAATCATAGAACCATAGAGCTGGAAGAGACCTTAGAAGATCATCAAGTCCAGCCCCCTGCTCTAGGTAGGACCAATCCCAACTAAATCAACCCGGCCAGGGCCTTGTCAAGCCGAGACTTAAACACCTCTAGGGATGGAGACTCCACTACTTCCCTAGGTAACCCATTCCAGTGCTTCACTACCCACCTAGTGAAATAGTTTTTCCTAATATCCAACCTGGACCTTTCCCACCACAACTTGAGACCACTGCTCCTTGTTCTGCCATCTGTCACTACTGAGAACAGCCTCTCTCCATCCTCTTTGGAACCTCCCTTCAGGGAGTTGAAGGCTGCTATCAAATCCCCCCTCATTCTTCGCTTCTGCAGACTGAACAGACCCAACTCCCTCAGTCTCTCCTCATAGGTCATATGCTCCAGCCCCCTAATCATTTTGGTTGCCCTCCGCTGGACCCTCTCCAATGCGTCCACATCCTTTTTGTAGTGGGGGCCCAGAACTGGACACAATACTCCAGATGTGGCCTCACCAGAGCCGAATAAAGGGAATAATGACATCTCTGGATCTGCTGGCAATGCTCCTCCTAATGCAGCCTAATATGCCATTAGTCTTCTTGGCTACAAGGGCACCCTGTTGACTCATATCCAGCTTCTCATCCACTGTAACCCCCAGGTCCTTTTTTGCAGAACTACTACTTAGCTGGTTGGTCCCCAGTCTATAACAATGCTTGGGATTCTTCCGTCCCAAATGCAGGACTCTGCACTTGTCCTTGTTAAACCTCATCAGATTTCTTGTGGCCTAATCCTCCAATTTGTCTAAGTCAATCTGGACCCTATCTCTGCCCTCAGGCGTATCTACCTCTCCCTCTAGCTTAGTATCATCCACAAACTTGCTGAGGGTGCAATCAATCTCCTCATTCAGATCATTAATAAAGATATTGAACAAAACCGGTCCTAGAACTGAACCTTGGGGCACTCCGCCAAAAACTGACCGCCATCCTGACATCGAGCCATTGATCACTACCCGCTGGGCCCGGCCTTCTAGCCAGCTTTCTATCCATCTTACCGTCCATTTATCCAATCCACATTCCCTTAACTTGCTGGCAAGAATATTGTGGGAGACCGTATCAAAAGCCTTGCTAAAGTCAAGGTATATCACATCCACTGACTTTCCCACGTCCACAGAGCCAGTTACCTCATCATAGAAGCTAATCAGATTGGTCAGGCACGACTTTCCCTTTGTGAATCCATGCTGACTATTCCTAATCACTTTCCTCTCTTCCAAGTGCCTCAAAATGGATTCCTTAAGGATCCCTTCCATGATTTTTCCAGGAATCGAGGTAAGACTGACCGGCCTATAGTTCCCTGGATCGTCCTTCTTCCCTTTTTTGAAGATGGGCACTACATTTGCCCTTTTCCAATCATCTGGGATTTCTCCCAATCTCCACGACTTGTCAAAGATAATGGCCAAAGGCTCCTCAATGACACTTGCCAACTCCCTGAGTACCCTCGGCTGCATTAAGGCTGGACCCATGGATTTGCGTACATTTACCTTTTCTAAATAGTTCCTAACCTGTTCTTTACCCACCAAAGGATGTCTATCTTCATCCCATCTTGCGTCACTTAGCGCATTAGTCCGGGAGCCCACCTTGTCCGTGAATACAGAGGCAAAGAAAGCATTGAGTACTTCAGCTTTCCCCACATCATCTGTCACGAGGTTACCTCCTTCATCCAGTAGGGGCCGCACACCATCTCTGATCACCTTCTTCTTATTAACATGCCTGTAGAAACCTTTCTTGTTATCCTTCACGTCCTTAGCCAGTTGCAATTCCGTCTGTGCTTTCGTCTTCCTGATAACCCCCCAGCATTCTCGAGCTATACATTTAAACCCTCCTGGTCATTTGTCCAAGTTTCCACTTTTTGTAAGCTTCCTTTTTGTGCTTAAGTTCACCAAGGATTTCCCAGTAAGCCAATCCGGTCTCCTACCATGTTTGCCTCTTGCTACGCATCGGGATGGTTTCTTTCTGTGCCTTCAATAAGGCTTCTTTAAAATACTGCCAGCTGTCCTGGACTCCTTTCCCCTCCATGTTAGCATCCCAGGATTCTGCCCATCAGATCTCTGAGGAGTCAAAATCTGCTTTTTTGAAGTCCAAGGTGTGTATTTTACTACCCTCTTTTCTTCCTTTGGTCAGATCCTGAAATCTACCATCTCATGATCACTGCTTCCCAGGTTGTCACCCACCTCTACTTCCCTATTAGTTCCTCCCTGTTTGTGAGCAGAAGGTCAAGCTGACGGCCCTGGTCGGATCCTTCAGCACTTGTACCAAGAAGTTATCCTCAACATTCTCCAAAAACTTCCTGGATTGCCTGTGTACTGCCGTATTGATTTCCCAACAGATGTCAGGGTGATTAAAGTCCCCCACGAGAACCAGGGCCTGCGATCTGGAAGGTTCTCTCAGTTGTACGAAGAAAGCCTCATCTACCTCATCCACCTGATTCGGTGGTCTGTAGCAGACACCAGCCACATCACTGTTGTTAGTTTGCTCCTTTAAACTTAACCCATAGACTCTCAACAGGTTTTTCTCCCTCTTTATACTGGAGTTCAGAGCAATCATAGTGCTCTCTTACATATAGTGCAACTCCTCCTCCTTTTCTCCCCTGCCTGTTCTTCCTGAACAGTCTATACCCTTCCATGACAGCGCTCCAGTCATGCAAGTCATCCCACCAAGTCTCCGTTATCCCAATTAAATCATATTTCTTGGACTGGGCCAGGGCCTCCAGTTCTTCCTGTTTGTTGCCCAGGCTTCTCGCATTAGTGTACAAACACCTCAGATAGCCAGTTGATCGCCCTACCTTCTCCATTCGAATCAGGGGTCCTCCTTTGTTGCTCGTTCCTTTTTGCATTTCTTTCCGGTATCCAACTTTCCCACTCCCCTCAGGGTTGTGGTCACCGTCCCCCAACGAACCTAGTTTAAAGCCCTCCTCACTAGGTTTGCAAGCCTGCTCGCGAAGATGCTCCTTCCTCTCTTGGTTAGGTGGATCTCATCTCTTCCTAACAATCCTCGTGCCTGGAACAGAGTCCCATGGTCGAAGAAACCAAAGCCCTCTCTCCGACACCACCTGCGCAACCACGCATTGACTTCCTCAATTCGACGATCCCTGCCCAGTCCTTTCCCTTCAACAGGGAGGATGGACGAGAACACCACTTGCGCTCCGAATTCTTGGATCCTTCTTCCCAGCGCTACATAATCCGCAGTAACCCGCTCAAGGTCATTCTTGGCCGTATCGTTAGTTCCCATGTGGAGAAGCAGGAAGCGGTATCGATCCGAAGGTTTGATCAGTTTGGTAAGGCTCTCAGTCACATCCTTAATGCGAGCTCCCGGTAAGCAGCACACCTCTCGAGATTCCAGGTCCGGTCGGCAGATGGATGGCTCAGTCCCTCTTAGGAGGGAGTCCCCGACCATCACTACCCGTCGTTTTCTTTTGGGGGTGGTGGCCGTGGAACCCCCATCCCTAGGATTACGCATCCCATGCCTTCCAGTAGACGGTGTTCCCTTCCGATTTCTTCCTTGTGAGGTCCCGTCCAAACCATTCAACGCTGCAGAGCCTGCGGAGAGAGCCTGAAAGTGATTGCTTACCTCTATAGCACTGGGGGATTCCCGTGCTGGCCTTTTTCCCCTTCTAGAAGTTACATGCTGCCAGTTCTCTTCCTGGTCCCGCACTGCCCTCTCTGGCTCTTCCACCTGCCATGCTTGAAGGATTAAACGCTGCCTTCTATCGAGGAAGTCTTCGTCCTCTCTGATCAAGCGCAGGGTCAACACTTGGGCCTCCAGCCCTCTAATTTTTTCTTCCAAAATGGCGACCAGCTTGCACTTCATGCAGACGAAATCCGTTCTTTCTTCCGGGAGGAAGACAAACATGGCACACTCCGTGCAGGTAACAACAGAAGACCTATCACCATCCATCGTTGCTGTCCTGGAGAAGGGATTTAAAAAGAAGGCAAGAGAACCTCGCACCCTTCCTTCTCCCCTTCCAACTCCCTCTCTAAACTCCCTGTTAGCACTCACCTGTTCGCAAGCTCCCTGGTTGCTTGCCCGCTGCAATATAAAGCCCTGGAGTGCCTGAAAGTCCCTCCCCCTACCAAGGCTCAACCAATCAGCTGAGACTTCTAGAATTCAAACTTAAATTAGAAGCCAACTGTTTCCACCTGCCAATCACAGCACACACTCCATGAAGGGGAGGGGGAGGGGCAAAGGGGCCCCTACCTACACTGGCCTCTTGTGCAAGAACAGTTGCGCAAGAGGGCTTATTCCATTAGAACGTTAGTGTACTTGTGCAAGAACTCGCGGCCAGTGTAGACACAGCCCTGAAGAAGTGGGTTTTCCCCCACGAAAGCTTATGCCCTAATGAAGCTGTCTCTCAGGTGCCACTAGACTCATTATTTTACCAAAATTAAGTGCGCTTTAAGCACAATCAGTCTTAGTTGATTTTTTGGATAACTTGATTTAAATCAATGATTTTTTTGGTGATTTAAATCCTTGATTGAAATCAATCCACCCTGATTATTTGTTATTCAATTGACTGCACGTTGCAAAACGGGGAATCAAGAGTTAAACCAAATCACAGACCTGAGTTGGCATTAATCTCTCTGACTCTGGCAGAAGTTTAGGAAAAAGGCTTGTCAACTGACTGCTGGTTGAAGCCTCGGAGTTTGCAGTCCTGAAACAAGAGGTGTTTTCTGCTCAACTTAATGGCAGTGAAAAGGGCCACAGATCATAACAGGGAGGAGAAACTGCCTGGAGAAACTGGAGCAGCAGGCTGCATGCAAGTAAAGGACTCTACAGAGCTAACGTGCTGTGTGTTTGGAAAAGAGCAGGGGAAAGACCTAGAAAAAAGAACAACTGGCTGTCTTGTCTGGGGAGCTCCATATGAGGGAGCCAAAAACAACAGTCGCTCGCACTTTTCAGGAAGTGGTTCAGGTATTTTTCTATGTAGATTCTCACTGCAGGGCAGTGGTAAAATTAGAATGAACACCGCCTACTTGACTGTGCAGTCCCTGTGGGAGCAGAGTTATTATCCATTTGTCCTCTGTTTTCTCTCGGCTTCATGAAATGAAAAATAAACGCATAGGTCAAATTCAGCCTTCCTGCACAACATCAGTGGATCAGAAGTTGCTGCATGAAGGAGGCAAAATTTGGCCCCATGTCTGGACTGACCAGTGTTTCGGGTGTGGTCCCTCTGCGTGGCCCACTTGATTGCATGTTTCCAGTGCATCTCCATTATCGACGGATCTGCCAATGCTCACGAGCCAGCCAGAGCTTCGTGAACAGCAGTCTGTGCCAAAGAGTCCACTTGTGTTACCTTGAGGATAAGGCTGTAAGAGAGAAAGCGAGACATGCCTGGACTCCATTCCAGTGTCTGGAAGGGGGCCATTGTTTGGCAGTTGTGGATTTGAGGTGTCTGAAGGGGAAAATCTGCAGTAACCATCTATAATACTCACTAAGCCTGTGAATAAACTGAGTACATTGCACTTCTACAGCAAGGAGATACACCTGCATTGGTTTATCTGGTAATGTATCTTATTAATGAATTAATCAGATCAGAATACAAAGTACCAAGTACTGTACACTGATTATCAGAGACAGAAGGACATAACATGTCGGGGAAGAGTCAGCATGGCTTTTTGTAAAGGGAAATCCTGCCTCACCAATCCACTAGAATTCTTTGAGGAGGATCAACCATCATGTGGACCAGGATGATCTGGTAGTGATAGGGTACTTAGATTTTCAGAAAGCCTCTGACAAGATCCCTCTCCAAAGGCTCTTAAGCACTGTGAGCTGTCATGGGATAAAAGGGAAGGGCTTCTCATGGATTGGTACCTGGTCAAAAGACAGGAAACAAAGGGAAGGAATAAATGGTCAGTTTTCAGAGTGGGGAGAAGAAAATATCAGGATCCACCTGAAGAACCGGTACTGAGACCCATGCTGTTCAACATATTCATAAGAGACCTGGAGGAACATGGCACATTGTGATGTGCCAAAGTTTTCAGATAATAGAAAATGAATCAAAACATTGAGTCCAAAGCAGACCAAGAAATGCTTCTTGTTCCCTGGCTCACCTTTCAGGTGCAGGCTGTGCAGTTAATAGGCCTACTTGGCCCACATGAGTAGACACCCCATGGCACGGGAAGACAGTGTTCTGGTCTATGTGTTGTGACCGAGAATGGCCATTCTTATGTTCTTAAATTACATCAAAGTTCTACTCGGAGGTTCTTGGAAGCTCTGGCATATTGGTGGAAATTCTGCCAGATTATTTATATTTCAAAATACTTTTGGTGAACCAAAACCACTGAAATGAAATTGCATTTCAAATGCTGAATTCAACCCGAAAAGGAAACATGTCCACGTGCACTGTGGGTTTTTTAAACCTTCTTTAACTGTAACATTGACGTAAAATTAGAAAAGAGAAGATGTTTTGCATCGAAGCACCCTGTTTCGAAAATGTTGAGAACAACTCATGTTGATCTTTTTGGAGTCTGGTTTCCCCAATCAACACAATCTGGTGAACGCTGCATAAATGTTTCAGTTCACACAAAACTTGCCATTTCAGTTAAAAAAATGCAAAACATTTCACCCAGCTCTTGTTAATGGTGCTCAAATCGCATAAGGGAAACCTGCAGCCAAAGATTAAAATCAGAGCTAAGCCTGTCAGAGGGCAGATATTTATCTAAAAGGGGAGTGCACACATCATCCTAAAGGGGTCCAAATAGCCCCAGACCTTTGGCTTTTGGGGGCCCCTGTATAAAACATCTGTGCCAGGGATGTGGAAAATCAGCATCTACAGCGTGTGCCTACAGGAGACTTGGGGAGCCTGGCGGTGCCCAGGGTTGGGGAGTACCCATGTCATTCTATCTCCAAGTCTCCTTTCAACGCCATGGGCTGATCAGCATTCTGTCCTGTGGCCTCCAAATAAGCTGTGTTTTCAGCTCTCCACCTTGACTCAAACAGGCGCAGAGGTGACCTGGGAGCTTGAAGAGCAATGGGCTGTGGTGCACAGGAAGCCACATTCCACCTCCGCCCCTTCTCCCTAAGGCAATGATTCAGGGAGTTTCAAGGTTTCAGTTTTATATTTCCTCCATAAAAAGCCCTATCAGGCCTCTCCCATGCCGGCCTTGCGGGAGGGGCGGAGGTGGTGTGCCTGGCCCTGGGCCCCAGCCCCTCTCTCTGGGTTTCACAGCCTCTGCCCCAGCCCAAGCCACAACCCCGCAGAGCCGTGTGCACAGCTGTGTGGGGAGCGCTAGCGCCAGCCTCGCTCACCCCAGGGGGTCGGCCCAGGCTGGGAGGCTCGCAGGAAGGGCGACGTACCCAGAGCCAGACACACCCGTTCCCAGGGAGACAGACACGCGGCCCTCCCTTCGGCCTGCGTCTCGACACACGGTCTCCCTCCGCAAGAGAGGGACACGGACCTCGTACCCCACAGCCTGGGGGTCCCAGCAGGCTGGCAGGAACCCCTGTGTGTGCCTGTAGCCCAGCCTCAGCCTCTCCCGGACCCCGCTGTGGGCCCTGGCACAGCTAGACCCATGGACTGCTGTTTGTCCCCTCAGGGGAGGGCGCGACTTGGTGCCCTGGGATGGAAAGAGGGTCCAGTCGTCAAGGTTCAGCCTGGGGCTCAGAGACAAGGGCCTGTCGACATGGCGCTTCACCCCACACCAGAGGGGCTGTTTAGTCCGCACCAGCGTGTTCCACACCAACGGGCCCACGTGGCCCCTGCTGCTCCACACCAGAACCTCCCTGGGGCACACTGCCCGCACCCTGCTTGCAACGGCGCCACCATGGAGCTGTGGGGCCGGCCACGGGGTGCTCCTTGTCTGCAGGGGACCGGCTCTGCCACAGACAGGGCCCCTGGCACAAAAGGCCTGGGAAGGGATCTGGCGTCTGTGAAACGACACGGTTAAATGACCAGGTGTAGTTAGGGTTGCCAGGTGTCCGGTGCTCTCTGAATTTTTCCCCGGCCAGGAGGCGAAAATGCCGGGAACCTGGCAACCCTCCAAACACTCAGCGCCCCCCCCTCAAGCTTCCTCCTGGCCCCCAACACCGCCAGCCCCCATGATTACCTGGCTCCCCAATGCTTCCCCTGGGTCTTAGTGCTGAACTGCGCCCCTGTTCCTATCCCTGCACTCACTCTTCAAAGGGACATGCTGTTTTAATGCTCTTTTATTTTAATATATATATATTTGGCTTAATAAGTCTTGGATTTTTTTTTCTCAACAACTTTGGTCTCCCCCCCTTTTTTTTCCTTCAACAGAATTTTTTCCTGGTGTTTTTTTGGGGGAGAGGGGGGTTCAGGATTTTTGTTTCAACCATCTGGCAACCCTAGGTGCAGTGGCCCCACGGTCGAGAGGGAAACAACCAGATGGGAGGTTGTTGGCTCTTTGCCTGCACACGCCGGGTTTCCAGAGCTAGCGCAGGCCGATAATGCACAATTCAGAGCTGTAAAAAGGCCGGAACGGGGCAATTTCCTGCAAGATCCCGGGCAAACCTGACTGGACGGAGTTTCTGTTTTCGTTGTCAGCTTTGGGGCGGGGAGCAGAGCCCTCCAGGTGCTAATACCAGTGCGTGTGGAGGGGCGGGGGAGAGTCCCTCAGTTGTAAGACCTGCAGAGAGACCCCAGCCCCTCGGGGGGACTCCCCACCCTGCCTCACGCTGGAGTCTCCCGGCACCCGCAGGCACAGGGAGGGTTGTGGGGTCAAGAGGCCGAGTTTAAACTGGCTCGGGGCCTGCTTCCTGATCAGCAACCGGACCGTCTCAGGGGGCCGCTCGCCCTAGGGAAGGCTTGGAAGGGCCGACGCGGAGCACTGGCCTGCTGGGGGCGGGGGCTCTGACACACTGATTAACCTGCCTGTCGCTGCTTGTGTTTTTTCTTTGTAAGACTTTCACTGTCACCAGCCAAGTGCCTGCGTAGAAACAGCCGGGGGGGTGGGGTGGGGGGGTCAGTTGTGGTTGCGTCCAGAGCTGCAATGAGGCAGTTTCAGTGCCCCGGGCAACAGCCCCTCCCGCTTTCCCCAGCGTTTCTTCTCCCCTTTTTTCTGCCCCATGGTTTTGTGCCCTGTCTCTCCCCCTCCACCCTGCTTAGGGCCCCGGCAGTAAGGCCATGAGGCCGGCCTGCTGAGGCAGCCTGACCACTGGGGAATTCACAGAGCAGGGTGAGAGCTGTGGAAATACCCGTCAGCAGGGAGGGAGAGACGCGTGTTTCTACCCAAGAGAGGTGAGGGTTGGGGAGCCAGCAGTCTGGGACGGGGGGAAGGGTGCACCACGGTCCCAGTGGCGCTGCGGGCTGACTGGGATTCACTCCTTGGACACAAGTCAGGTAAAAGAGAAGAGGAAAAACCTTCTACCGAGGGGCAAGATTTTGTTCCAGGTTTCTGGGTGGGGGGCTCAGGCTGGGGCTATTTGTGACTTTTCAGAGTCCCCGCCCCCCAGGTAAGTGATACTCATATTGTGGCACATTTTACATCTCTCCTGTGCTCTTTGCAGCACATGCTCTTCAATCCCTGTGTGATTTCAGTGTTCACCCATCCAAGGTGCGTCTACACTGCACCGTGGCTTGAAATAGGATACGCAATGTGAGCTATGCAAATTGCACATCTTATTTCGATCTAATTTCAAAATAGCTTTCTTTGAAATCTGGCGCTGTGTAAAACAACTGCCTATTCCGAAGACTCCCTTACTCCTCGTGCAATGGGGTTTAGATGGACATCGGGATAGCGAGCCCAAAATAGCGGGCTTGCAGTGAAGACGCAGGATAGGTATTTTGGGATACTCCGGTATCCCGAAATAGCACTGCAGTGTAGAAGTAGCCTGAGCTTATTAACCCGTTAGGATGGGGTGACTATGTTATTAGCCAGTTATAGAACACAAGGTCGGTCAACTTGCTGTGAAACTCACATCTACATGGTAACTGAATGAATTAACTTACACTCCTGTGGCTCTCATGGCTGCGGGGAGCATTCTGCAGTTTGTTTTCACCACAGACGCCCGGTGGGGGAGGGGGGCGCGGCTGCTTTCAGTGGGAAGGGGCTAGCCGGGCCGGGCTGAATGGGGTTTTCTCCTTGGGCCGGCCCCCAGGAACCCGGATTTTGCAGGGGCTCCGCGCTGGCAGCTGCTTTCCCGGATGGCTTTGAATTCCCTGGTGGGGTGCAGGCCGGGGTGCAGGGTTACACCACAGGAAACCCTCCCTGTTTGCCAGCAGCTGTGCAGGGCCAGGTGCCTTAGCAGCCATGTTGTGACCCTCCGTGCCCATCGCTCCAAGCCGGCCTGGCCAGGCTATTTGCAAACTCTGCCTCTGCGGGGCCAGGTCAGGGTTTGCTTCCCTTGCGCCCTAGGGCTGGGAGGGGCTGTCTCCCCTGGCTGGGCCAGTCACAGACATCGCAAAGGAACAGGCTGGTGCGGTAGGAGCAGGCCAGACCCGTTGAATCCCAGGGAGGACGCAGGGGTGTCACTCACTGCCGGCTGGGGGAGGCTGGCAGCCTGCTAAGCAGTTTCAGAACCAAATCTCTCAGTCTCTCCTCATAGGCCATGCGCTCCAGCCCCCTAATCATTTTGGTCACCCTCCGCTTCACCCTTTCTAATGTGTCCACATCCTTTCTACAGTGGGGGGCCCAGGGCACAATACTCCAGATGTGGCCTCACCAGAGCTGAATAAAGGGGAATAATCACTTCTCTAGATCTGCTAGCAATGCTCCTCCTAATGCAACCTAATATATCATTCGCCTTCTTGGCTACAAGGGCGCCCTGTTGACTCATATCCAGCTTCTCATCCACCGTAATCCCCAGGTCCTTTTCTGCAGAACTGCTACTTAGCCATTCGGTCCCCAGCCTGTAGCAATGCTTGGGATTCTTCCGTCCCAAGTGCAGGACTCTCCACTTGTCCTTGTTGAACCTTATCAGATTTTTTGTGGCCCAATCGTCAAATCCGTCTAGGTCTCTCTGGACTCTATTCCTGTCCTCCAGCATATCTACCTCTCCGCCTAGATTAGTGTCATCTGCAAACTTGCTGAGGGTGCTATCCATTCCCTCATCCAGGTCATACTGGCTTTGTCTAGACTATATCCCTTTTCTCAAAAAAGGGATGTAAATTAGACACTTCGAAATTGCAAATGAAACCGGGATTTAAATTTCCCGTGCTTCATTTGCATAATGGTGGCTGTGGGTTTTTTCCCGAAAAGGAGCGTTTTGAAAGAAAAACGGCTGTTTAGACAGGGATCTTTCAAAAATAAAACTCTTATTTGAAAGATCCTGTACTCCTCAAAAAATGAGGACTGAGGTAAGGCTGACTGGTCTGTAGTTCCCTGGATTGTCCTTCTTCCCTTTTTTAAAGATGGGCACTACATTTGCCTTTTTCCAACATCCAGGAACCCAGCCCTGCAATCAGCCCCGATGCCAACTCTGCCCACATATCTATACAAGCAAATTCATTACTGAAGCCAACCACATAAGCCACCAAATCAGAGGTTCATTTAACTGTGCATCCAGGAATGTGATCTTTGCCATCAAATGCCAGCAATGCCCCACTGCAATATATATTGGACAAACTGGATAGTCCCTACGGGAAAGAATTAATGGACACAAATCAGATATCCCTAAAGGGAACATACAAAAACCTGTTGGGGAACACTTCAATCCTAAAGATCCTAATTCGAACTACCGTTACTCCTCATTCCATGAGGCGTAATGGTAGTTCGAATTAGGATCTTTCATTCGAACTACCCACTCCGTTCCACGTGTAGCCGCAGGCACGGAGTTCGGACTAAGGGGGATTTAAAAATGGCGGCGCCCAGGAACATGCAAATGAAGCCCGGGATATTTAAATCCCGGGCTTCATTTGCAACTCCGCTTGCCCTCATTACCCTACCTAGCTCGAACTAACGAGCTAGTGTAGACGTACCCTTATAGACCGGGGTGGCCAACCCGAGGCTCGCGACACACATGTGGTTGCGAAGAAAAAAATTGCGGCTCCTGACAGACATGCGGCTCCTCTCACGGCCGTGCCACTATGAACTGCATGCGTGCGCACGGCCCGCACCATTCTGCTCACTGCCCCCAGCGCACTGCGTCATCTCCTGCACGTGCAGGCCGGGTTACACACAGCGTCCCAGCCTGCATGTGCTAGCAGCCGGCTGCTGAGCACAGGCAGGGGCTTCGGCAGCGGCTTCGGGACACAGGCATAATGTTGCGGGGGGGGAGAGATGCCTGGCTCTGGAGGAGGAGAGAGATATCGGGAAGGGGGGCGGTGCGCATGGCGTCCCGGATGCGGCGCAGCAGCTCTGGCTCTGGGACCCGAGCATAAGGTTGGGGGGGGGGAGGAAGTTTGGGTTACAGCATGGAGGGGAGATGTCTGGCTCTGGGGAAGGATGGAAAGGGGGATTGGGTTGCGCATGGTGTCCCGGCCAGCTTAAGCTCAAGGCCGGCCACTCTCCGCATGTTCCTCAGCGCCTGGAGGGAGACATGCGGCTGTAGCAGTGGCAGCGGCTCCGGGACCCAAGAATTAGGTTAGAGCGGGAGGGAGGGGATTGGCTTGGCGGGGAGGGGGCGTGCCTGGCTTTGGGGAAGGGGAGCAGAGGGGATTGGGTTGGGGTGCCTGGCTTTGGGGTAGGGGAGCAGAGGGGATTGGGTTGGGGGTGCCTGGCTTTGGGGAAGGAAGCAGAGGGGATTGGGTTGGGGGTGTATGGCTTTGGGGAAGGGAGCAGAGGGGATTAGGTTGGGGGTGTCTGGCTTTGGGAAGGAGCAGAGGGGATTGGGTTGGGGGCCTGGCTTTGGGAAGGGAGCAGAGGGATTGGGTTGGGGTGTCTGGCTTTGGGAAGGAGCAGAGGGGATTGGGTTGGGGTGCCTGGCTTTGGGAAGGAGCAGAGGGGATTGGGTTGGGGGTGTCTGGCTTTGGGGAAGGGGAGCAGAGGGGATTGGGTTGGGGGTGCCTGGCTTTGGGGAAGGGGAGCAGAGGGGATTGGGCTGGGGGTGCCTGGCTTTGGGGAAGAGGAGCAGAGGGATTGGGTTGGGGTCTGGCTTTGGGGAAGGGGAGCAGAGGGGATTGGGTTGGGGTGTCTGGCTTTGGGAAGGGAGCAGAGGGGATTGGGTTGGGGGTGCCTGGCTTTGGGGAAGGAGCAGAGGGGATTGGGTTGGGGGTGTCTGGCTTTGGGGAAGGGGAGCAGAGGGGATTGGGTTGGGGTGCCTGGCTTTGGGAAGGAGCAGAGGGGATTGGGTTGGGGGGTGCCTGGCTTTGGGAAGAGGAGCAGAGGGGATTGGGTTGGGGTGCCTGGCTTTGAGGAAGGAGCAGAGGGGATTGGGTTGGGGGTGCCTGGCTTTGGGAAGGGGAGCAGAGGATTGGGTTGGGGGTGCCTGGCTTTGGGGAAGGAACAGAGGGGATTGGGTTGGGGGTGCCTGGCTTTGGGGAAGGAGCAGAGGGGATTGGGTTGGGGGTGCCTGGCTTTGGGAAGGGGAGCAGAGGGGATTGGGTTCAGGGTGTCTGGCTTTGGGGAAGGAGCAGAGGGGATTGGGTTGGGGGTGCCTGGCTTTGGGAAGGAGCAGAGGGGATTGGGTTGGGGGTGCCTGGCTTTGGGGAAGAGGAGCAGAGGATTGGGTTGGGGTGTCTGGCTTTGGGGAAGGAGCAGAGGGGATTGGGTTGGGGGTGTCTGGCTTTGGGAAGGGGAGCAGAGGGGATTGGGTTGGGGGTGTCTGGCTTTGGGAAGGAGCAGAGAGGGATTGGGTTGGGGGTGCCTGGTTTGGGAAGGAGCAGAGGGGATTGGGTTGGGGGTGCCTGGCTTTGGGGAAGGAGCAGAGGAGATTGGGTTGGGGTGTCTGGCTTTGGGAAGGAGCAGAGGGGATTGGGTTGGGGGTGCCTGGCTTTGGGAAGGGGAGCAGAGGGGATTGGGTTGGGGGTGCCTGGCTTTGGGAAGGAGCAGAGGGGATTGGGTTGGGGGTGTCTGGCTTTGGGAAGGAGCAGAGGGGATTAGGTTGGGGGTGCCTGGCTTTGGGGAAGGGGAGCAGAGGGGATTAGGTTGGGGTGCCTGGCTTTGGGAAGGGAGCAGAGGGATTAGGTTGGGGGTGTCTGGCTTTGGGGAAGGAGCAGAGGGGATTGGGTTGGGGGTGTCTGGCTTTGGGAAGGAGCAGAGGGGATTGGGTTGGGGGTGCCTGGCTTTGGGGAAGGGAGCAGAGGGGATTGGGTTGGGGGTGTCTGGCTTTGGGAAGGGAGCAGAGGGGATTGGGTTGGGGGTGCCTGGCTTTGGGGAAGGAGCAGAGGGGATTGGGTTGGGGGTGTCTGGCTTTGGGGAAGGGAGCAGAGGGGATTGGGTTGGGGGTGCCTGGCTTTGGGGAAGGGAGCAGAGGATTGGGTTGGGGGTGCCTGGCTTTGGGGAAGGAGCAGAGGGGATTGGGTTGGGGGGGTGCCTGGCTTTGGGAAGAGGAGCAGAGGGGATTGGGTTGGGGGTGTCTGGCTTTGGGGAAGGAGCAGAGGGGATTGGGTTGGGGGTGTCTGGCTTTGGGGAAGGGGAGCAGAGGGGATTGGGTTGGGGGTGTCTGGCTTTGGGGAAGGGGCAGAGAGGATTGGGTTGGGGGTGCCTGGCTTTGGGGAAGGGAGCAGAGGGGATTGGGTTGGAGGGTGCCTGGCTTTGGGAAGGGAGCAGAGGGGATTGGGTTGGGGGTGTCTGGCTTTGGGAAGGAGCAGAGGGGATTGGGTTGGGGGTGTCTGGCTTTGGGAAGGAGCAGAGGGATTGGGTTGGGGGTGTCTGGCTTTGGGAAGGGAGCAGAGGGGATTGGGTTGGGGGTGCCTGGCTTTGGGAAGGAGAGAGGGATTGGGTTGGGGGTGCCTGGCTTTGGGAAGGAGCAGAGGGGATTGGGTTGGGGTGCCTGGCTTTGGGGAAGGAGCAGAGGGGATTGGGTTGGGGTGCCTGGCTTTGGGGAAGGAGCAGAGGGATTGGGTTGGGGGTGTCTGGCTTTGGGGAAGGAGCAGAGGGGATTGGGTTGGGGGTGCCTGGCTTTGGGAAGGGGAGCAGAGGGGATTGGGTTGGGGGTGCCTGGCTTTGGGGAAGGAGCAGAGGGGATTGGGTTGGGGGTGTCTGGCTTTGGGGAAGGGAGCAGAGGGGATTGGGTTGGGGGTGCCTGGCTTTGGGGAAGGGGAGCAGAGGGGATTGGGTTGGGGGTGCCTGGCTTTGGGAAGGAGCAGAGGAGATTGGGTTGGGGGTGTCTGGCTTTGGGGAAGGAGCAGAGGGGATTGGGTTGGGGGTGCCTGGCTTTGGGGAAGGAGCAGAGGGGATTGGGTTCAGGGTGTCTGGCTTTGGGGAAGGGGAGCAGAGGGGATTGGGTTGGGGGTGCCTGGCTTTGGGGAAGGGGAGCAGAGGGGATTGGGTTGGGGGTGCCTGGCTTTGGGGAAGGGGCAGAGGGGATTGGTTTGGGGGTGCCTGGCTTTGGGGAAGGAGCAGAGGGGATTGGGTTGGGGGTGCCTGGCTTTGGGGAAGGGAGCAGAGGGGATTGGTTTGGGGGGTGCCTGGCTTTGGGGAAGGACAGAGGGGATTGGGTTGGGGGTGTCTGGCTTTGGGGAAGGAGCAGAGGGGATTGGGTTGGGGTGCCTGGCTTTGGGGAAGGGAGCAGAGGGGATTGGGTTGGGGTGTCTGGCTTTGGGAAGGAGCAGAGGGGATTGGGTTGGGGGTGCCTGGCTTTGGGGAAGGAGCAGAGGGGATTGGGTTGGGGGTGCCTGGCTTTGGGGAAGAGGAGCAGAGGGGATTGGGTTGGGGGTGCCTGGCTTTGGGGAAGGAGCAGAGGGGATTGGGTTGGGGGTGCCTGGCTTTGGGAAGGGAGCAGAGGATTGGGTTGGGGGGTCTGGCTTTGGGGAAGAGGAGCAGAGGGGATTGGGTTGGGGGTGCCTGGCTTTGGGGAAGGGGAGCAGAGGGGGATTGGGTTGGCGGGGTGCCTGGCTTTGGGGAAGGGGAGAGGGGCCGGGTTAGAGCAGGCTGTTTTTCCCCTCCACTAAACAGCTGGCACGCTTCTTTAAATGCCGGGTCTCTCGCACCATTGGAGACTTTTCTCCCTGCTGCCTGCCTGTGCGGGGGGGAGGAGGAAGGGAGTAGGAATCCTGGGACTTCCTGAGAAGTTGGAACTGGCATGCAGTCCTGGGACTCATACACACACACACCCTGCGCAGGCAGGCAGCAAGGGGGAAGGAAGTCCCTGGCAGAGCAACAGACCGGGCATTTCAGGAAGTACACCAGCTGTTTAGGGGAAGGGAAGAGCAGCCCGTGTGCTTCCTGAGACCTGGGATCCCCAGGTACTGGCCCCAGCTGTCTCTGTCCCCTCCCCTGGCCAGACCTCCCTTCCACGAGTACCCTGCCCCAGCACCCTGTCCGCTGTCCCCACCAGCACAGTTGGGGCCACATTAGTGAGGCTTGGGGGATTTGGGAGGGGTTGTTTTTTTGCATCTCACTTGTGTGGCCCCGACTGACTTTTCTGTGGGTCAGTGACCTCGACTCAAAACAGGTTCCCCGCCCCTCCCAAAAATAAAGACAAAGCTGAAACATTTTGTGTTTGACATAATATTTTCTTTCAAAATGAAGCCTGGCCAACAAGTCCCCAGTTGGGGCCAAGCCCCCATCTGGCCGCAGCATCATAACACTCCTGCACCCCCCAAACTCCTAACCTGAGCCTATCATACACTGGAAACCCCTGTCCTGAGCCTCTCCCATACCCAAGCTCCTGCACCCCCACATCCCCAGTCTTCTGCCAAAACACTCCTGCACCATCCACACATGGCAAATCTGTGTCCTGAGCCCATCATACTCCCAGCCTCCCTGCCCTGAGCCCTTCATGACCCCAGCCCAAACACCTGCACCCCCACAGCCACAAGCCTGCGGCTTGCTCAGCACCCCAACCCTCCCCCTGACCCCAACACTCTCCAGCCTGGAGCCCCCTTCCTGAGCCAGCATCCTCTTCTCTACTTCTTCCTGCACCCAAATTCCCTCCCAGAGCTTGCACCTCTCACCCCTTCCCAGTGCTTTTTTTGTGAGCCACAATAGCAGTGGACACAGTGTGAAGAGCCAGGCAAAGTTGTTGAACCCCAAAAAAAAAAATGCAGGGCTGCGAAGACCAGGGGAAAAGTTGTTAACAAAAAAAAAAAATGCAGTACCAGCACCTATTTCCCCCAGTGCGGCTCAACAATGTTACCCCGGCTGTTCACGCTGTCTCCACTGCTATTGTGGCTCTTCGTCTGGAATGAACGGGACAGCCCCCCGCTATAGACTATTTGTATTTACTGTTATATTCCAGCTCAGCTTTCTCCTTGTTATTTTTATACCCACTGCCTCTTGTCTCCCCACTCCCATTTTTTTCCTTCTCCCCACACCTTTCCCTCCCTTCTCTCCTACTTCTTTTAGTCCTGGGCGGTGCCTACGAAAGCTCATGATACCATCTACATGTTTCGTTAGTATTTAAAGTGCTACCAGACCATTTGTTGTATTGTATTCACAGTTACTGAACATCAGTATTACAGTAGCAAGGTGAAGCCTCAGGCTCATAGCACAAGGTGCTATAGACACTCACAGCAATTGACAGGGTAACATTTCCAAACACATCTAAGGGCACAGATTCTGCAAGGCATTTAGGCACCTCAAGGGGAGCACAGATGACCAATGGGATTTTCAAAACTAGTTACGGGCATCTGTAGGCACCAAAGGCCTGATTTTCAGTGGAGCTTTGGAACCCAAAGCCAACGTGACTTTTCACAATAGGACTCAGGCTCCTAGATCACTTAGGTGCTTTGGGAAACGTTCCCTAAAGGACAAGACATACTTATCAAATCATCCCCAATTGTATTTACACCCTTGCTTCCATACTAAATTCACTAGGCCCTCGGGAATCTGGGGAGAAGAGGTGAATTCTGAGAGGTTCTGTCCTACAAAGTCACCTGCAGACAGAAAAAGGCTGAGAGTCACTGACTCAGAGGAGATCCGTGTTGTGAATAATTTATTTCAGGACCAGGACCATGAGGGCTGAAGAGTCACCTTGTTCTGCTAGATGCCGTCATTCAGTCTTGTTTTGTTGCCTATGGACCACTGTCTTCTGGGCCTTGAATAAGGGCCTTATACGTGATAGGGCAGTGTGTTTTGAAGAGATTTTCCATTAAGGTGTTACTTCCTGCAACCACAGGCTTGTGTTCCTGGTTCATGAAGTTCCACACATGCAGAGAAAAGGAGTTGCTGAAGTCTGGGCTTTTCTCCCAGACCTCGAAGTACCGATTCCATTCTCCGCAGGGGATGGGGTAGTAACGCTGAGGATGTAAGTAGGAAATGTTCTGACAGTTTATATCCTCCACGTTACGGAAACTGGTTACAGGACACAACGCCTTGAGCCTCCTTGTCAGTAACCTGGGCCCTTGGTAGCCCCAAATGTCTCCTCTGTAGTTTTGAACAAAATCCTCCATGCATTCCCAGATGAACTTGTGATGGCGAGAAAAGCCAAAAATCGCACTGCCGGTGAACCGGACATCCTCGGCCGTGAGGAAGTTTTCCAGTGAAATAGGCCTGATGGAGATGACATCGGTGTCCATGTAGATCCCACCGTTTTTCCAGATGAGTGCAAGCCTGATACCGTCAGCGCTGACATGCAGCCAGTATCTTTCCTGGGCTGGATTTACCTGCAGAGTTGGAAAAGGACCACACAGATGCAATTGACACCGCTTTGAAACATCTCAACACCTGCTCCTGTTAGCTATCTCCTGTAGAAAACTCTCAGCCGTGTCTGTCCTAACTGTAATCCCTTCCTCAATTAATGGACGTTTTTCTTGTTCGGTTGTGACACAGTGCTGGAAAAAGGCAAGAACTTTTTCCAAAAGTAGCTTTTGTTCGATGTCATTGTACGAGTGTGTCCAAGGCACAATTGGTTGGAAACATCCAAACAATATAAAATAATGAGAATCTGAATCATAATAAATAAGAACCACCTTAGTGGGTAACACTCGGTATCTAGCCCAGTATCCTGTCTTCAGAGTGACTAATGCCAGGTGCTCCACAGGGAGTGAACAGAACACTGAACTGTCAAGTGATCCCTCTCCTGTCACCCATTCCCAGCTTCTGGCTGACAGAATGTAGGGACGCTATTCCTGCCTGTACGGGCCAATAGCCATTGATGAACTTAATTTCCATGATGTTATCTAGTTCTTTTTTGAACCCTGTTATAGTCTTGGCCTTCACAACATCCTCTGGCCAAAAATGCAGGTTGACTGTGCTCTGTTTGAAGAAATCATTTCTTTTTTTGTTTCAACCTGCTGCCTGTTTTCATTTGGTGACCCCTTCTTCTTGTGTAATAAGGAGTAAATATCACTTCCTTACTGTTACTTAATGTTACTGACCTCAATCATATCTCCTCCCCAAGCGGAGAAGTCCCAGTTTCTTCTCATGCAGAATCTGTTCCCTACCTCTTATCATTTTTGTTGCACTTTTCTGAAGGTTTTCCAATTCCAGTATATCTTTTGTGAGATGAGGCAACCATCTGCCGTATTCAGGATGAGGGCACAGCATGGATTTATGCATTTTCTGTCTTTCTATCTATCACTTTCCTAATGAATACCAAGATTCTGTTTGTTTTTTGACTGCCGCTGCACACTGAGCAGACGTTGTCAGAGGACTATCCACAATTACCCCAAGATCTCATTCTTGAGTGGTAAGAGCTAATTTAGTCCCCATCATTTTACTTTACCTTTTGGAGCTCTTCACCATTTTCCTGGAGCTTAACTATCTTGAGCAGTGTTGTATCATCTTCAGAGTTTGCCACCTCACTGTTGGCCCCGGTTTTCCAGATCATTTATGACTTGTTTGAATAGGATGGGTCCCAGAACAGACTTTTGGGGGACACCAATATTTACCTCTCTCTATTCTGAAAAGTGGCCACTTATTCCTACCTATTACATCCTATCTTTTAACCAGTTACCAGTCCTTGAGAAGACCTTCCCTTTTATCCCATGACCGCTAACTTAGCATAAGAGATTTTGGTGAGGGACCTTGTCAAAGGCTTTCTGGAAATCTAAGTACACTATATCCACTGGATCCCCCTCGTTCACATGATTGTTTGCCCGCCCAAAGTATTCTAGTAGATTGGTGAGGCATTTCCCTTTACAAAAACTATGTTGGCTCGTCCCCAATAAATTATGTTCATCTACATGTCTGGATATATTGTCCTTCACTATAATTTCAACTAGACAGCTGGGTACTGAAGTCAGGTTTATCGGCCTGTAATTGCTGGGACCAGCTCTGGAGCCCTTTCTAAAAATTGGTGTCACATTAGCTATCCTCTAGAAGTTGAATTAAATGATAGGTTGCAAAGTACAGTGAGGAGTCCTGTGGCACCTTAAACACTAAGGCTACGTCTACACTGGCATGATTTTGCGCAAGAACTCTTTTGTGGAAGAGTTCTTGTGCAAAAACTCTTCCAGAAGAGAGCGTCTCCACTGGCATGTGCCTTTGCGCAAGAGATGTGCTTTGCGCAAGAGCATCCATGCCAGTGTAGACTTCTTAAGAAAGCTCTGATGGCCATTTTAACCATAGGGCTTTCTTGCGCAAGAAATTCATGTTGCCTGTTTACACTGGCCTCTTGCGCAAGAACAGTGGCGCAAGAGGGCTTGTTCCTGAGCGGGAGCATCATAGTTCTTGCGCAAGAAGCACTGATTTCATACATTAGAATGTCAGTGTTCTTGAGGAAGAACTCGCGACCAGTGTAGACAGGCAGCAAGTTTTTGCGCAAAAGCGGCTGCTTTTGCGCAAGCTCACACCAATGTAGACACAGCCTAACAGATTGACTTCGGCATAGGCTTTTGTGGGCAAAGACCCACTTCGTCAGATGCATCGTCTTTGCCCAGGAAAGCTTATGCCCAAATGAATTTGTTCGTCTTTATGATGCCACAGGACTCCTCCTTGTTTTTG
Organism: Rafetus swinhoei; assembly: GCA_019425775.1. NCBI lineage: Eukaryota > Metazoa > Chordata > Testudines > Trionychidae > Rafetus > Rafetus swinhoei. The sequence goes on along the minus strand of CM033432.1, from coordinate 54,095,950 downwards.
AAAATGCAGACTAACACAGCCACCCCGCTGACACTACACTTAGTAAATCTGCAACTTCATATTTGAATTGCTTCAGAACTCTTGGGTGAATGCCATGTGCTGTTGGTGTCTTCTTACAGTTTAACTTAGCTGTTTGTTCCAAAAAACCACCTTTAATTACACCTCAATCTGGAACAGCACCTCAGATTTGTCACCTAAAACCAGTGACTCGGGTTTGGGAATCTCCCTCGCATTGTCAGTCATGAAGACTGATGTAAAGAGTTAATTCTTGCCCTCGAGTACTTATCTCGCCCTTATCGCCCTCGAGTGCTCCTTTAGCATCTCCATCGTCCAGCGGCCCCACTGGTTGGTTAGTTGGCTTCCTGCTTCTAATGTCCTTTTCACTATTGCTTTTTGAGACTTTGGTGAGCTGTTCTTCACATTCTTTTGGCTTTTTTAAATTGTATTTTTACACTTGTCAGAGTTTATGTTCCTTTCCACTGTCTTCACTTGGATTTCACTTCCATTTTTTGAAGGATTTTTTTTCCCCAGTCACTGCTTCATTTAGTTTGTTGTTCAGCCACAGTGACACCTTTTTTTAAAAAAATCTCCGGTATGCATTTAAGATGAGCCTCTTGTCCGGCCACTTTCAAAGTCTCCATGCAGATGTCACTTTTGGCACTGTGCCTTTTCACTTCTGTTTAACTAACCACCTCAGTTTTATGCAGTTCCCCTTCATCATTGCTACCCTTCATTATCATGAATCATTAGCTGTTGCTTCTCCAAACAGCCCCCCATCTCAAATGACACACTCGCTGTCGAACCCAAAGCCCGTGTGAATCCACTGAGAGATACTCACTGAATTCGAGGGCTTTGGAACGGGCCCCTCTGGCAATCTCTGCATAGCATAAAATGTGAGAGAAATTCAGGCCTCGGGTGATGCGGGGCAGGGAAAGTGGGTGTACCAATGGTACACCCAGCTGCCGATTTATTCTCCAGACTCTCTGATTTCTTTTACAAACAAACTAGAAGATTTACCCGGCCTTGCTTGGGGCCTTAACTCAATTCATTTTTGTTTTTGTTCATTGAAATCATTGCTTGGGGCTGGGGAGGAGGGATTCAGGATGCAGGCTGCCCCAGGGAGGGAGGATAACCCCAGCCCTCTCTCACTGTAGTAGCTTGGGACCAGGTGAAAAGTGTCTCTCCATGGCTGATGTAGTTCCAGCGGGCACAACTGGGGGAGGGGCTCATGTCCAATGGCTGGGGCAGGTCCACGGTTATCTGTACTTTCTACTCCCCAGCCAGAGTGAGGAATGCAGCCAACTGTGCACTTCCCCCTCGCTCCCTGACAAAGGGGAACAGCCAGCAATGTCCCCCTATGAAGGAGTTTCAGCCCCCTGCCTTTCCTAAAGAGTGCCTGACGGGTGGGAGATTCAGGGCTGGGAAAGTCCCCAACAGGGAGGGGGAGCTCACCCCCTGGCAGCTCCTGGTGATTCTCTCTCTTTTCTATGTCATTTTCTGAGACACAATCCCATTCCAGGCACATCCTGCTTTCCTGGCACAACCACACCCTGACCTTCCTTTAAGTTATGAGAAGAGAAAGATTTATACCAACTTTAGTGATCCTAGCTCTTAACGTTTAAGAGGATGCCAGCCTGTGTTTTCAAACAGGCCGAAACAAGAACTCAAAGGGGAGTGAACTCTCAAAACAACCCTTCTGAGAGGAGCGGGTAAAGACTGGAGCTCGCTGCCCAAATTGACCTTGCAAATTTCTCTCTCACTTCTAAATCTTGTGCCCAGACATTTCCGTGACTGTCAGACACCTTCACCAAGCACTAAGGTTGTGTTTCCCCAACTATAAATCCTCACTTTACATTCATGCTCACTGACATTTTTCAAATACAACATTTGTATCGACCTCCTGACTTTTTGGAAGAGGGTGGTTCACTATTTGGAGAAAATAGGATTGTCAGCACTGTGATGGGAACGGTCCATTTGCCCTAACTTCTGCCTTCAGGAACTGTGCAATGTCCATAACAATTTCAATCGATATTTTGACTAATGCATGGCTAAGTGTCATGGAAAAAGGGGTCCACACTCGGTGCAGCACAATGACAACAGCTTCAAAACTTGAGTAAGAGTGTGCAAACCCTTCATTTCCCTCCACTTCTACTTTCAATCTGGTTTAAAAAAATATTTCCCCCTTAATATTTCCTCTCACCTTTTGATACCATGGGAGCAGAGGTGTGTCCTGGAAAACAGTTTCCATGTGGAGAGGAAGAAGGAAGACATTCTTCATGGCAGACAGAAGAGCTAAGGCTGTGGAAGTGGAAGCTGAATCCACCGATGTGTTATTTTTCAGCCCTTTCATGAAGAAACGGACTGGTCTGTCGGGGTAGGCCCTGGCAGCAGATTCCACAGAACATGAAACCAACGGAGAAGGCTCAAGATGGTCTGTGGTCTCCACAAAGATGATGCCGCTGCTCTGGGTCACGTCATCCGCTTGCATCGGGAATAGCTCAGGACTCGGCTGGCATGAGTAGAGGCAGCCAGGCAGCCGGGAACGTTTATAGACAAAGGCCAGGACAAGGACAAAAGTGATCCCGAGCCCTATTTTGACCCTCTTCAACATTCTTCCGTGTCTTTGGACAGATGACTCTTAATAAAAAGAAAGTCAGCGTCAGTGATTCATTGATTGTCGCTAGGACAAAATACAACAAGAAGGATGTCAAATGGTGTTTTTACTTTGGATTATTTCCGGGGTGGATAAAAAAATTAGATTTTTTAATTTAAATTGGATTTTATCAATTTTTAAAAATCATCAATAAAATAAAAAATTTGTATTTCAAAGTAACAGTTACAATTACATCTCGTCACAAACATGCAGCATATACACGTACAACCTCATGAAACATGAATGACTGGCGCTAGTCTGCCCAGCTTAACTACCAGCTCTTGCTTCTTGCTAGGTCTTGGCTTTCAATTTCTGTTTCGCAGCAATGTGCAATGACACACAGGTTGGGTTGGATTGTCTGAGCCTGTGAAGGGGGCAAGGGGAGTGTTAAAGGCTGAGGACACACATTGTCTGCCCGAGCCTGCTGCCCCTGTTAGCGGCCCTGATTACTACTGAATCTCTCACCAGTACTGTGTCCTATCCCCCCACCCCTTTTCCCATTCCTATCCCCCCTCCCCCCCATCCTGCCCAGGTACCTCAGCTTTCCAAGGATAAAAGCTCCCAACTGTCAAGAGGGAAACAACCAGCTGTCTTACAGCCTAGAGCTTGGGGGTGGCTCTCAATTCTCAGACCGCGCTCCAGGGCTACCTCATGGCTGGCACTGGACCGGTCTGGCCATTTTTAATGGATTTGCCAGTTGCCTGTTAAATAATTTAAGCTGCTGGGTTTGTCCTGGGGCTGGAGATTTGCATCATTCTCACCACACACTGGGGTAGCGACGGGAAAGTGTCTATGTCCAGCGAGAGGCAGGGTTCCTGTGCCCATCGTTCCAGCAGGAACAGACCAAACCTATTGAATAGAGAGCAGCTGTCTACCCGGCAGCAGCCAGGCGCCCGTGGGTGTGAGAGGGCTGGAGTCGTGGGAGAGTGAGGCGCCTGGAGGTGCATCCTTCTCATCTCCAGTGCTGTCTCGGCCTGTTGCGGGGAGGGGGTTGTGGATTTACCTCAGGGGTGGGTGTGGGAGTTGCAGGGGGCTTGCCTTGGGGTGAGCCCCACTTCCCTCAGACAAAACTCTCGCTGGCTGCCGACCCAACTGTGCCCTTCAGGACGTGGAGCCAGGTTCTGAAACTGCTTAGCAGGCTGCCAGCCTCCCCCAGCCCGGCAGCGAGTGACACCCCTGCTTCCCCCCCTCCACTCACCCCTGGTACAGACACAAAACTGGCTTTCTCCTCGATGGAGTCAACAGGAACACGCTTGCAACTGCTCCAGCAAAGCAGGGACTCCTGGTGCGGCTCCCAGGTCTCCTGGGTTGGCTGTAAAAAATTCCCCCTTTCCTCCTCCCCACCATCTCTGTCCTTCCTCCCACCCCAGTGGGTGAGGCTGCTCCAAGTAGGATACCGCAGGCAGCACTTACCCAAGCTCACTTCTGCGGTGCTGCCTTTCCCGCTGCTGGGGAGCACAGAGAAGCAGGTTACCACTAGACATGGGGCTTCGCAAGAGCCGGGCCGGGCAGGGCTCCTGGCCGAGTGCTCCGTGGCACAGTTAGGAAGTCAGCCAGCCCGTCCCAGGGATGCAAAGGGCTGAGAAACACGGGTACATAAACCTAAGCAGTTAAAAATCAAAGTCAATAGATAGATTCCCATGTCAGGAAGCATACTACTGAGAGAGCTGTTAGCACCTTCAATGGTCACAAACCAGTTCTACAAGTCAGATCCACGGATATTGGCCAAACCGGACAGTCTCTGCACCAAAGGATTAATGGACCCAAATCAGACATCAGGAATGGGAACACACAAACTGTAGGGGAGCATTTTAACCAGCCTGGACATTCAATAATGGATTTCAAAGTGGCCATCTTTCCAAAAAAAAGAATTTCAAAACCCAATTCCAATGGGAGACAGCTGAACTGGAGTTCATTTACAAATTCAAGTCCATCAACCTAGGACTGAATAAGGGTCTTAACTGGTTAACGCACAACAAAGGCAATTTCCCCCACTTGACTTTCACATCCCCACATCAACTGCTGTGAACGAGCCACTTCTACCCTGACTTGATTAGCTTCATTAACACAAGTAACTTGATTCTTTTCTTGTCTATCAATATCTATATCTATATCTAATCTGCAGTAACCATCTATAATACTCACTAAGCCTGTGAATTAACTGAGTATACTCTACTGCTAAATTGGGAGATATACCCACATTAGTTTATCCTGCAATGTGTCTTATTAATTAATTAATCAGATCAGAATGCCAAGTACCAATTATCAGAAACAGAAGAACATAACATGTTGGGGAAGAGTCAGCATGGCTTTTTAAAAGGGAAATCCTACCTCACCGATCTATTAGAATTCTTTGAGGGGATCAACCACCATGTGGACCAGGATGATCCAGTAGTGATAGGGTACTTAGATTTTCAGAAAGCCTCTGACAAGGTCCCTCACCCAAAGGCCCTTAAGCACACTCAGCTGTCATGGGATAAAGGGGAAGGACTTCTTATGGATTGGTACCTGGTCAAAAGATAGGAAACAAAGGGTAGGAATAAATGGTCTGTTTTCAGAGTGGGGAGAAGAAAATATCAGGATCCACTTGAAGAATTGGTACTGAGACCAATGATGGTCAACATATTCATAAGAGACCTGGAAGAACATGGCAAATTGTGATGTGGCAGAGTTTCTAGATAATAGAAAATTAATCAAAATATTAAGTCCAAAACTGACTGAGAAATGTTACAAAGGGGAATTCACAAAATGGAGTGACTGGGGAACAAATTGGCAAATGAAATTCAGTGATGATATGTGTGAAGAAATGCACAGTCACACATAATCCTAAGCACAAATAAAATATGCTGAGATCTAAATCATCTATTACTACTCAAGAAAGATCTTGGAGTCATTGTGGATAGTTCTCTGAAAACATCCACTTAATATGCAGCAATAGTCTAAAAAAGCAAACACTGCTAGGAAGCCTTAGGAAAACAATAGATAATAAGACATCAGATATTATAAAGGTACAATATAAATTCATTATATGATCACATGTTGAATATTGCAGGCTGTCCGGTTTGCCCCATCCCAAACACAAATAAAAAGCTAATTTATAATTGGGAAAAGGTTCAGAAAAGGGCAACAAAACAAGTAAGAGTGTGGAACAGTTGCAGCATGAGAAATGAAGAACTGATCAGTTTAGAAATGGGACAACCAAAGGGGGGATATGATTGAGAGGAAAAAATTCATGAACCTGTGGAGAAAGTGACACACATTCTCCCTCAGCAAGAGAGGGACACGAAACTCGTAGCCCACAGCCTGGGGGTCCCAGCAGGCTGGCAGGAACCCCTGTGTGTGCCTGTAGCCCAGCCTCAGCCTCTCCCAAACCCCGGTGTGGGCCTTGGCACAGCTAGACCCATGGACTGCTGTTTGTTCCCCTCAGGGGGAGGGCAAGACTTGGTGCGCTGGGATGGAAGGAGGGTCCAGTCGTCAAGGCCTAGCCTGGGGCTTAGAGACAAGGGCCTGTCGACATGGAGCTTCACTCCACACCAGAGGGGCTGTTTAGTCCGCACCAGCGTGTTTCACACCAATGGGCCCACGTGGCCTCTGATGGCGCACACCAGAACTTCCCTGGGGCACGCTGCCCTCACCCTGTTTGCAATGGCGCCACAATGGAGCTGTGGGGTCGGCCACGGGTGCTCCTTGTCTGCAGGGGACCGGCTCTGCCACAGACAGGGCCCCTGGCACAAATGGCCTGGGAAGGGATGTGGTGTCTGTGAAACGACATGGTTAAATGACTAGGTGTAGCGGTTCCTCAGTCAAGAGGGAAACAACAAGGGGGGAGGTTGGTGGCTCTTTGCCTGCACACGCCGGGTTTCTAGAGCCACTGTAGGCCAATTATACACAATTCAGAGCTGTAAAAACACTGTAACGGGGCAATTTCCTGCAAGATCCTTGGCAAACCTGATTGGACAGAGTATCTGTTTTCATTGTGGGCTGGGGGTTGGGAGCAGAGCCCTCCAGGTGCTAATACCAGTGTGTGTGGGGGGGAGGAGTCACTAAGTTGTAAGACCTCCAGAGAGACCCCAGCCCCTTGGGAGGGACTCCCCATGCTGCTTCACACTGGAGTCTCCCGGCACCCGCAGGCACAGAAATGGTTTTGGGGTCAAAAGGCTCGGGGCCTGCTTCCTGATCCATCAAATGGACTGTCTAAGCGGGCCTGCTCATCCTTAGGGAAGACTTGGGAGGGCCGACGTGGAGCAGAGGCCTGTTGGAGATGGGGCCGGGGGGAGGAGATGGCTCTGACAAACCGATTAATGTGCATGTCCGTTCCCCCAGAGGCCTTGCCCCTCTGGGAGCATCCTGCATCTTGCCTTTGGGCCCACAGAGGCTGTCAGCCCCTCCAGTCTGGGGGCAGGCTGGATTCTGTGCCAACTTACACTGAAGTAATGAGTTCCGTTCTAGTGGTGCTGGCAGGGGTCCTTCCAGGCATGGGCAGCAGGTTTGTAAAATTTTTGGTGGTGCCCCATTAGCCACGCCCCCTGACCACACCTCCCCCTGTTACCCACGCCTCTGGAGGTAACACACTCGGGGCAAGATGGACACATGACCAGAAGTAAAAGGTGTCATGTCACCCCTCTCGAAGGGCTTTTCTCACCATCCTCCTACCAACAGGGATTAGTTTGGCCCCCACCAAACTCCCCTCATGCAACTATCCTGCAATTGCATTAACCCAATGTGTGTGACATTAATTTGGGGGCAGAGAGGCTGAGGGAAGTGTTCCCTCTAAGGCTATGTCTACACTCGCGGCTTCTTGCGCAAGTACAGCCGTTCTTGTGCAAGAACCCACAGAGCATCCACGCTGCCTGCCTGCTCTTGCGCAAGGAAATTTACAGTACGGTGTGGTAAGAGAGGGCGTCTTGCGCAAGAGCTACGCTCTTTTCTAACAGGTGTAAGCTCTCTTGCGCAAGAGGGCAGCATGGACGCTCGGCAGGGATTTCTTGCGCAAGAAACCCCTATGGCTAAAATGGCCATCGGAGCTTTCTTGGGCAAGAGAGCGTCCACACGGCCATGGATGCTCTTGTGCAAAAGCACAGCTCGCACATGGCCGTGTGGACGTGTTCTTGTGCAAGACTTCTTGCACAAAAACCCTTGCGCAAGATGTTCTTGCGCAAGAAACCGCCAGTGTAGACATCACCTAAGAGTTTCCTCCCATGAGCAGAAGGAATGTTGTGTTGTGCACCAGTGCTGAGTTCATGGGGCTTGTTTGGATGTGCCACTGGGGCACCCAAGTTAGTAATACCTATTTCTAACCCTTTTCTCTCTGCTGCCACGTCTCCTCCCCTTGCTCCATCAGCTCCCCTGGTGCCTGCTGCCCCCCAACCCCTCACCCTCCTCTGCTGTCCTGACTCCTGCCCTTCTCGCTGCCCTCAGCCCTCCTGCCCCCGCCCACTCCTCCAGTAGCCCCACTCTGAGCAGGTGAGCTACCCCTCGTCCGCTCTCCCAACACCGCGCTCTGCGCACCCGCCCTGCCTCTCTCCGCTGCTGCGGGGGGCTCGCTGGAGACTGACGAGCGCTTCCCCCGGCCCCTGCGAGTCGCCCGGCGCCTCCCCCCGCTGGGCGTGACGGGCCCCCCACGGCTGCAGCCGGGCCCCCAGCGCTGCCCCCCGGCCCGCGCTCCACCGCCCCGCGGGGCCTCGCACCGCCCCGCTCACCGCTCGCTCCTGCCGCTCCGCGGGACGGGCCGTCCGGGAGCCCGCAGCCCATTGGCCGCTGCCATAGCAACCGCTTGTTTCGCGGGGGGGCTGCTCTCCGCGGGCGGGGCCGAGCGGGGTTTTCTCCTCCCCCGGCCCCCGGGAACCCGGAATTTGCGAGGGCTCCGCGCTGGGGGCTGCTTCCCGGGGCTGCTTGGGAGCTTTCCGGGGGCTGCTTCCCGGGGCTGCTTCGGCTTTCCCGGGGGCTGCTTCAGGGGCTTTCTGGGGCTGCTTTCCCGAGGCGCTGCTTTCCCGGGGGCTTTCCTGGGGCTGCTTCCCGGGGCTTTCCCGGGGGCTGCTTCGGGGCTTTCGGGGCTGCTTTCCGGGGCTGCTTTGGGGCTTTCCTGGGGCTGCTCAGGGGCTGCTTCAGGGGCTTTGGGGCTGCTTGGGGCTGCTTTCCCGGGTGGTTTTCCCGGGGCTGCTTCCCAGGGGGCTGCTTTCTGTGGTTTGAAATCTGGGCCTGCTTTCCCAGGGGCTGCTTTCCCGGTGGTTTGAATCCCGAGGGGGTGCTTTCCCAGGGGGGCTCGCAGGTGGTGCCCGGGGAGAGTGCTCCACGGGAAACCCTCCCTGTTCCGCGCCCCCCCCCAGCCACTGGCAGGCACTGCCGCCGCCCGCCCCCTTGCGCCCGGCCCGGCCGCCTGGAGCAGCCGGGCCGGGGGGCCGCTCTCTGGAGCAGGCTCCGCCGGGATGGGGTAGAAACGCTGAGGATGTAAGTAGGAAAAGTTCTGACAGTTTGTATCCTCCACTTTACGGAAATTGGTTACAGGGCACAACGCCTTGAGCCTCCTTGTCAGTAACCTGGGACCTTGGTATTTCCAAATGTCTCCTCTGTAGTTTTGAACAAAATCCTCCATGCAATCCCACATGAACTTGTGATGGCGAGAAAAGCCAAAAATCCCACTGCTGGACCACAGGAAATCCTCAGCCGTCAGGAAGTTTTCCAGCGAAATAGGCCTGATGGAGATGACATCGGTGTCCATGTAGATCCCACCGTATTTCCAGACGAGTGCAAGCCTGATACCTTCAGAGGTGACATGAAGCCAGTACCTTTCCTGGGCTGGATTTGCCTGCAGAGTTGGGAAAGGATCACACAGCTGCAATTCACTCCACCTGCTTGTATGAGCTAAGTACTGTATAAATCTCTCAGCCATGTCTGTCCTAACTGTAATCCCTTTGTCAATTAATGGATGGTTTTTTTGTTCAGGCATGACATGGTGCTGGAAAAAACGAGGAGCAGATGTAGCTTTTGTTCAGTGTCATTGTACGAGTGTGTCCAAGGTACAGGAAACACCCAACAATTACAACAGAATGAGAATCTGAATCATAATAACATAACAAGGGCCATACTGGGTCACACTAAATATCTAGCCCAGGATCCTGTCTTCAGACAGTGGCCAATGCCAGGTGCCCCAGAAGGAATGAACAGAACAGGTAACCATCAGACTGTAGGGACACCATTCCTACCCCTCCTGGCTAATTGCAGTTGATGGACCTATCTGCCATGAATGTATCTAGCTCTTTTTTGAACCCTGTTATTTATAGTCTTGGCCTTCACAACATTCTCTGGCAAAAAATATAGGTTGACTGTGCACTGTCTGAAGAAATGTCTCTGTGGAATGCATCCAGTGTTTCTTGGCCATGGGTCTACATCATAAAGATGTCATCGATGTAGCGTAAGTAGAGAAGGGGTAAAAGGGGACGGGATCTGAGGAAATGTTGTTCTAAGTCAGCCATAAAGATATTAGTGTACTGTGGGGCCATGTGAGTACCCATGGCTGTGCCGCTGATCTGGAGGTATAAGTTGTCCCCAAATTGGAAATAATTGTGGGTGAGAACCAAGTTACATAGGTCTGCTACCAGATTGGCAGTGGTATCCACTGGATGCATTCCACAGAGACTTTAACAACCTACACCCCACCATCAATCTCAGCCTGGACCATTCTACACAAGAGACCCTAGTGGCATTGAGGGCTGGCCCACCCCTTCTGCCAGAGGTCCCATCCCTTCTGGGAGCACACAGCTGTGTCTGGGGCCCACAGAGGCTGTTGGCTCCTCCGGTCTGGGGACAATCTCGGGGCTCCACCCGCGCACCCTGAAGTTATGAGCTCAGTTCCAGGATCCTTCTGGAAAGGAGTAACAAGTGGGGTTCCACAGGGGTCTGTTTTGGGACCAGTTCTGTTCACTATCTTCATCAACGATTTAGATATCGGCATACAGAGTACGCTTATTAAGTTTGCAGATGATACCAAGCTTGGAGGGGTTGCAACTGCTTAGAAGGATAGGATCATAATTCAAAATGATCTGGACAAATTGGAGAAATGGTCTGAGGTAAACAGGATGAAGTTTAAGGACAAATGCAAAGTGTTCCACTTACGAAGGAACAATCAGTTTCACACATACAGAATGGGAAGCGACAGTCTAGGAAGGAGTACGGCAGAAAGGGATCTAGGGGCTATAGTGGACCACAAGCTAAATATGAGTTAACTGTGTGACGCTGTTGCAAAAAAAGCCAACATGATTCTAGGATGCAATAACAGGTGTGTTGTGAGCAAGACATGAGAAGTCATTCTTCTGCTCTACTCTGCGCTGATTAGGCCTCCGTTGGAGTACTGTGTTCAGTTCTGGGCACCACATTTCAAGAAAGATGTGGAGAAATTGGAGAAGATCCAGAGAAGAGCAACAAGAATGATGAAAGGTCTAGAGAACATGACCTATGAAGGAAGACTGAAAGAATTGGGCTTGTTTAGTTTGGAAAAGAGAAGATTGATAACCGTTTTAGGTATCTAAAAGGGTGTCACAAGCAGGAGGGAGAAAACTTGTTCTTCCTGGCCTCTGAGGATAGAACAAGAAGCAATGGACTTAAATTGCAGCAAGGAAGGTTTAGGTTGGACATTAGGAAAAAGTTCCTAACTGTCAGGGTGGTCAAACACTGGAATAAATTGCCCAGGGAGGTTGTGGAATCGCCATCTCTGGAGATATTTAAGAGTAGGTTAAATAAATGTCTATCAGGAATGGTCTAGACAGTACTGGGTCCTGCCATGAGGGCAGGGGACTGGACTCGATGACCTCTCGAGGTCCCTTCCAGTCCTAGTATTCTATGATTCTTGCAAAATGGAGAGTGACCTTTGAACGCTGCAGCTCCACCCAGAGCCCTTGGCAGCAATGTCAGCTACTCTACCCAGTTATTATGCCCCAAAGGGTCCATACTGGCACCGATCCTATTCAACCTATTTATAAATCATCTGGAGAAAGGGGTAAGCAGCGAGGTGGCAAGATTTGCAGATGATACTAAACTGCTCAAGGTGGTTAAGAGCAAAGCAGGCTGTGAAGAGTTTCAAAGGATTTCTTAAAACTAGGAGACTGGGCAACAAAATGGCGGATGAATTTTAATGCTGATAAATGCAAAGTAATGCCCATTGTAAAACACAGTACTAACTCTAGGTACAAGTTGATGGGAACTAAATGAGCTGTTACCACTCAAGAGCGATATCACTTTGGATAATTCTCTGAAAACATCCACTCAACGTACAGCAGCAGTCAAAAAAGCAACCAGAATGCTAGGAATCATTAAAATAGGGATAGAGAATAAGACAGAGAACATCTTATTGCCCATGTATGAATCTATGGTGCGCCCACATCTTGAATTCTGCTTACAGATGTGGTCGCCTCATCTAAAAAAACCCAATGGTATCTTAGCATTGGAAAAAGTTCAAAAAAGAGCAACAAAAATGATGAGGGGTTTGGAACAGGTGCCCTATGAAGAGAGATTAAAAAGACTGGGACTTTTCATCTTAGAAAAGAGGAGACGAAGGGAGGATATGATAGAGTTTTATAAAATCATGAGTGAGGTGGAGAAAGTGAATAAGGAAAAATTATTTACTTGTTCCCATAACTTAAGAACTAGGGCTGTGTCTACACCTGTACCCCTTTTCCGGAAAAGGGATGCAGATGAGACAAGTCGGAATTGCAAATGAAGCGGGGATTTAAATTTTCCCCGCTTCATTTGTATAAACATGGCTGCCGCTTTTTTCCGGCTCGGAGCTTTGACGCAAAAAGCGCCAGTCTAGACGTGGCTCTTGCGGAAAATAAAGCCTTTTCCGAAAGATCCCTTATTCCTGATTTTAAGAGGAATATTTGTCAGAGGCTGGGAGTGGGCAACGGGGGAGGGATCACTTGATGGTTCCCTGTTCTGTTCACTCCCTCTGGGGCACCTGGCATTGGCCATTGTGGGCAGATAGGACACTGGGCTGGATCGACCTTTAGTCTGACCTAGTCTAGCCATTCTTCTATTCTTATTTTGCCCTTTCACCTCCCTCTAGAGACGTTGCCAGTTCGTTTGGTCTCTGGAAAGAACACCGGCTCCATCATCCCCCGTCCCCATTTGATCAGCCAACCTGCTCCGATGCCCCCTTTTCACAGCGCAGCTGAACCTGTAGGGATGTCGCCCTCGCAGACCCGCTGGCAGGAGACTCTTGCAGTGCTCACATAGAAGTCAATGAATTGAGCTGTCCGGTGAGTGGCAGGAGGTAAGGGCACTCTGAGGCTGGTCCAGTAGCTCCATCTCTCCAGGAAGGAAGACCATGGCTGTGCAGGATCTGTGGGGATTAAGGAAAGTGCCTAGTAATGCCCTGGAGCCAAGGCCAGGTCCAAACAGAGTGTGTGTGCCTGGTGAAGATCTCACAGCTTGTTCCCCTGGAGGGATGGTGGGGAGGGTGCCTGGAGGTGCTGGTGTTCTACCCTACAGAGCTCAGTCCTCCAGTGGTACAACCTGACACCACTCTCCTGAAGCCAACTGGACAGTCTCCCTGGTGTCAAAGGAGCTGAGCTACCTCACGCCAGCTGAAGATCCAGCCGGGTGCGAATAACAAATGACTCATTTTGTCTGGCTGTTGGGCAAATCACCGTGACAAACTCGACACCTTAGGCCCCAGGTGCTCGTGTGCCCCTGTTACAGTGTAGGCACATCAAGCAGACTGTTACACGGAAACCACTGGGGCCAAACCTGTCTCTGGTGTGACTCCGCTGACTTCCCAGGGGTAGCATGCGGAATGGGTTGTCCCTGGCAACCTCAGGCCAGGTGTGACTGCCAGGCTGGGGGTAGGGTTCACACCTCAGCAGGTTGCTCAGAACTTTTCTGTCTTTTCCTGGCTCCCCCCAAGCAGGCTCAAGGCTCCAGAGTTCAAACCACGTGTCATCCCCTCGTGCTTTCGGAACATTTTCCGGCTATGAACATGCACAGCTTGAGGACGCTTTCTGCAGAACAGGTCACGTGACATATACATGCTACTGTTACAATCTGCTGAATCTGTTGGGGAGATTCCCAAACCTGCACCGTCCTTTGTGGGAGATAATCTGAGGAACTGTCCTGGATTGAAGTGTCATTAGAGGAGGTTTTGGAACAAATAGAAAAACTTAACGTTAACAAATCACTGGGACCGGATGGCATTCACCCAAGGGTTCTAAAAGAACTCAAATGGGAAATTGCAGAACTGTTAACTGTGGTTTGTAATCTATCCTTTAAATCGGCTTCCGTACCTACTGACTGGAAGATAGCTAACGTGACACCAATATTTAAAAAGGGCTCTAGAGGTGATCCTGGCAATTACAGACCGGTAAGTCTAACGTCGGTATCGGGCAAATTAGTCAAAACAATAGTTAAGAACAAAATTGCTGGGCACGTAGAAGAACATAATTTGTTGTGCAAAAGTCAACATGGTTTCTGTAAAGGGAAATCCTGTCTTACTAATCTATTAGAATTCTCTGAAGGGGTTAACAAACATGCGGACAAGGGGGATCCAGTAGATATAGTATACTTAGATTTTCAGAAAGCCTTTGACAAAGTCCCTCACCAAAGGCTCTTGTGTAAATTACATTGTCATGGGATAAGAGGGAAGGTCCTTTCATGGATTGAGAACTGGTTAAAAGACAGGAAACAAAGGGTAGGAATAAATGGTAAATTTTCAGAATGGAGAGGGGTAACTAGTGGTGTCCCCCAAGGGTCAGTCCTAGGACCAATCCTATTCAACTTATTCATAAATGATCTAGAGAAAGGGGCAAGCAGTGAGGTAGTAAAGTTTATGGATGATACTAAACTGTTCAAGATAGTCAAGACAGAAGCAGACTGTGAAGAACTTCAAAAGATCTCACAAAACTAAGTGATTGGGCAACAAAATGGCAAATGAAGTTTAATGTGGATAAATGTAAAGTAATGCACGTTGGAAAAATAACCCCAACTATACATATAGTATGATGGGGGCTAATTTGGCTACGACAAATCAGGAAAGAGATCTTGGAGTTATCGTGATAGTTCTTTGAAAACGTCCACACAGTGTGCAGCGGCAGTCAAAAAAGCAAATAGAATGTTAGGAATTATTAAGAAAGGGATAGAAAATAAGACACAGAATATCTTACTGCCCCTGTATAAAACTATGGTACACCCACATCTTGAGTACTGTGTACAGATGTGGTCTCCAAATGAAACTGTTTTCCAGGATATACCTCTGCTCCCATGGTATCGTAAGGTGAGAGGAAATATTAAGGGGGAAATATTTTTTTGAACAAGACTGAAAGTAGAAGTGGAGGGAAATGAAGGGTTTACACGCACTTATTCACATTTTGAAGCTGTTGTCTTTGTGCTGCACCGAGTGTGGACCCCTTTTTCCATGACACTTAGCCGTGCATTAGTCAAAATATTGATTGAAATTGTTATGGACATTGCACAGTTCCTGAAGGCAGGAGTTAGGGCAAATGGACCATTCCCAGTACTATGCTGAAAACCCTATTTTCTCAAAATGGTGAACCACCCTCTTTTCCAAAAAGGCAGGAGGTCGATACAAATGTTGTATTTGAAAAATGTCAGTGAGCATGAATGTAAAGTGAGGAATAAGAGATCTTCCGGAAAAGGGTTTATTTTCCGCAAGATCGCGTCTAGACTGGCGCTTTTCTCCGGCAAAACCCCGAGCCGGAAAAAAGCGGCAGCCATGTAAATGCAAATGCCGCGGGGGATATTTAAATCCCACAGATTTGCAATTCCGACGTGTCTCATTAGCATCCCTTTTCCGGAAAGGGGTGCCAATGTAGACATAGCCTTAGGGTATGTCTAGACTACATCCCTCTGTCGCCAGAGGGATGTAAATTAGACATACCGAAATTGCTAAGGAAGAGGGGATTTAAGTATCCTATGCTTCATTAGAATAAAAATGGCCGCCGCTTTTTGCCGACACAGCACTTTCCTGGCAAAAAGCGGCAGTCTAAATGGAGATCTGTTGATAAGGAAAGCCTTTTCTGACCGCTCCCTTATGCCTCATGCTATGAGGTTTACAACGTCTGCTCAGTGTGCAGCAGCAGTCAAAAAAGCAAACAGAATCTTGGGAATCATTAGGAAAGTGATAGATAGAAAGACAGAAAATACATAAATCTATGCTGTGCCTGCATCCTGAATATGGCATGCCGGTGTGGTTGCCTCATCTCACAAAAAATATACTGGAATTGGAAAACCTTCAGAAAAGTGCAACAGAAATGATAATGGGTAGGGAACAGATTCTGTATGAGAAGAAACTGGGACTTCTCAGCTTGGGGAGGAGATATGATTGAGGTCAGTAACATTAAGTAACAGTAAGGAAGTGATATTTACTCCTTCTTATTACACCAGAAGAAGGGGTCACCAAATGAAAACAGGCAGCAGGTTGAAACAGAAAAAGAAAGTATTTCTTCACACGGAGCACAGTCAACCTGCATTTTTGGCCAGAGGATGTTGTGAAGGCCAAGACTATAACAGGATTCAAAAAAGAACTAGATAAAATCATGGAAATTAAGTTCATCAATGGCTATTGGGCCGTACGGGCAGGAATAGTGTCCCTACATTCTCTTGGCCAGCAGCTGGAAATGGAGGACGGGGAGGTATCACTTGACAGTTCAGTTTTCTGTTCACTCCCTGTGGAGCACCTGGCATTAGTCACTCTCTGAAGACAGGATACTGGGCTAGATACCAAGCGTTACCCACTAAGGTTGTTTTTATGTTATTATGATTCAGATTCTCGTTATTTTATATTGGTTGGATGTTTCCAACCATTTGTGCCTTGGACACACTCGTACAATGACACCGAACAAAAGCTACATCTGTTCTTGCCTTTTTCCAGCACTGTGTCACACCCGAACAAAGAAAAACATCCATTAATTAATGAAGGGATTACAGTTAGGATAGACACAGCTGAGAGTTTTATACAGGACATAGATAACAGGAGCAGGTGTTGAGATATTTCAAAGTGGTGTTAATTGCATCTCTGTGGTCCTTCTCCAACTCTGCAGGTTAATCCAGCCCATGAAAGATACTGGAGGCACGTCAGCGCTGACGGTATCAGGATTGCACTCATCTGGAAAAACGGTGGGATCTACATGGACACTGATGTCATCTCCATCAGGCCTATTTCACTGGAAAACTTCCTGACAGTCGAGGATGTTCGGTTCACCGGCAATGCGATTTTTGGCTTTTCTCGCCATCACAAGTTCATCTGGGATTGCATGGAGGATTTTGTTCAAAACTACAGAGGAGACATTTGGGGCTACCAAGGGGCCAGGTTACTGACAAGGAGGCTCAAGGCGTTGTGCCCCGTAACCAGTTTCCGTAATGTGGAGGATATAAACTGTCAGAACATTTCCTACTTACATCCTCAGCGTTACTACCCCATCCCCTGCGTAGAATGGAATCGGTACTTCCAGGTCTGGGAGAAAAGCCCCGACTTCAACAATTCCTTTTCTCTGCATGTGTGGAACTTCATGAACCGGGAACACAAGCCTGTGGTTGCAGGAAGTAACACCTTAATGGAAAATCTCTTCAAAACATACTGCCCCACCACGTACAAGGCCCTTATTCAAGGCCCAGAAGACAGTGGTCCATAGGCAACAAAACAAGACTGAATGACGGCATCTAGCAGAACAAGGTGACTCTTCCAGCCCTTATGGTCCTGGGACTAAAATAAATTGTGCGCAATACGGATCTCCTCTGAATCAGTGACTCTCAGCCTTTTTCTGTCTGCTGGTGACTTTGTAGGACAGAACCTCTCAGAAGTCACCTCTTCTCCCCAGATTCCCGCAGGCCTAGTGAATTTTGTAGGAAAGCAAGGGTGTAAATACAATTGGGGATGACTTGATAAGTATGTCTTGTCCTTTAGGGAACGTTTCCCAAAGCACCTAAGTGATCTAGGAGCCTGAGTCCTATTGTGAAAAGTCACGTTGGCTTTGGGTTCCAAAACTCCACTGAAAATCAGGCCTTTGGTGCCTACCGATGCCTGTAACTGGTTTTGAAAATCCCATTGGTCATCTGTGCTCCCCTTGAGGTGCCTAAATGCCTTTCAGAATCTGTCCCCTTAGATGGAAGTTTTACCCAGTCACTTGCTGTGAGTGTCTATAGCACCTTGTGCAATGTGCCTGAGGCTTCACCCTGCTACTGTAATATCGATGTTCAGTAACTGTGAATACAATACAACAAATAGTCTGGTAGCACTTTAAAGACTAATGAAACACGTGCATGGTATCCTGAGCTTTCAAGGGCACAGCCCACTTCTTTAGATAACCAGAGTGTTGGAGATCCAGGATTAAAATAAATAGGGGAGAAGGGAGGGGAAACAGGGGGAGAGGGCGCAGGGGACAGAAGGAAATAAATGGGAGTGGGGAAACCAGAAGAGACAGTGGGTATAAAAATAACAAGGGGAAAGCCGAGCTTGAATGTAACAGTAAAACAAAGACTCTATAAGTGCCTAAAGACTGGATAGTCAAAAGAGGCAAATAAGAACCATACTAGTCAATTAGAGAGGAAGAGTACTAACAGGAGATGCTACACAGACGAAGAACCATTGGCACCATCATTGTTTGGTAGGTTGATAATGTCCCAGTCATCCAGTATCTTTATTTAATCCATTAGCATGAGTATCAACCTTGTGAATAAATTGTAATTCCAGTCCTTCCCTGTGTATTTGGCTTGTGTAATTGGTCTGTAACAAAACAGCCATTTGAAGATCTATTAATGAACTAGCCAATAGCCCGTCATAAAATGGGATTTACGGGTCTCTCCTCCACGTCCTATTCACTTTCAATCTCACGCTTTCTCCTGAGCCTCCGGCCTCTCGTTCCGTCTCTCTCTCTGTCTCTCTCTCCTCCTCCTCCTGCCTCCCCCTCTCCCTCTCTCAGCTCTCCTCCACCTCCTGCCTCTCTCTCCGTCTCTCTCTTTCTCTTCTCCTCCTCCTCGTGCACGGAGAGCGCAGAGCCCAAACAGCCGCTTGCGCCACTTGCTCTCGCGCGGTGGCCTGGCTGAGCGATGCAGAAGTCAGCTGAGCACCACGGCGGGAGGCAACAGCGCCACACAGAGGGAACAGCCAGCGTTTCAGCGTTACAGAGTCACAGACAATGGGCTACTATATATATGATGCCCAGGCAGATTGAAGTGTTCCCCAACAGGTTTTTGTATGTTCCCTTTACGGATATCTGATTTGTGTCCCTTAATTCTTTCCCGTAGGGACTGTCCAGTTAGTCCAATATATATTACAGTGGGGCATTGCTGGCATTTGATGGCATAGATCACATTCCTGGATGCACAGTTAAGTGAACCCCTGATTTGGTGGCTTATGTGGTTGGCTCCACTAATTAATTCGCTTGTATAGATATGTGGGCAGAGTTGGCATTGGGGCTGATTGCAGGGCTGGGTTCCTGGATGTTGGAAAAAGGCAAATGTAGTGCCCATCTTTAAAAAAGGGAAGAAGGACAATCCAGGGAACTACAGACCAGTCAGCCTTACCTCAGTCTCCGGAAAAATCATGGAGGGGATCCTGAAGGAATCCATTCTGAAGCACTTGGAAGAGGGGAACGTGATCAGGAATAGTCAACATGGATTCATGAAGGGCAAGTCGTGCCTGACCAATCTGATTAGCTTCTATGATGAGGTAACTGGTGCTGTGGATATGGGAAAGTCAGTGGATATGGGAAAGTTAGCAAAACTTTTGATATGGTCTCCCACAATATTCTTGCCAGAAACTTAAGGAAATATGGATTTGATAAATGGACTATAAGATGGATAGAAAGCTGGATAGACTGTTGGGCCCAATGGGTAGTGATCAAAGGCTCGATGTCAGGTTGGTGGTCGGTTTCTAGCGGCGTGCCCCAAGGATCGGTTCTAGGACCAGTTTTGTTCAATATCTTTATTAATGACCTGGATGAGGGGATGGATTGCACCCTCAGCAAGTTTGCAGATGACACTAAGCTAGGCGGAGTGGTAGATACGCTGGAGGGAAGGAATAGCGTACAGAATGACCTAGACAGATAGAGGATTGGGCCAAAAGAAATCTGATGAGGTTCAACAAGGACAAGTGTAGAGTCCTGCATTTGGGACAGAAGAATCCCAAGCATTGTTACAGGCTAGGGACCGAATGGCTAAGCAGCAGTTCTGCAGAAAAGGACCTGGGGATTACAGTGGATGAGAAGCTCAATATGAGTCAACAGGGCGCCCTTGTAGCCAAGAAGGCTAATGGCATATTAGGGTGCATTAGGAGGAGCATTGCCAGCAGATCTAGAGAAGTGATTATTCCCCTTTATTCGGCTCTGGTAAGGCCACATCTGGAGTATTGTGTCCTGGTCCCCCCACTATAGAATGGATGTGGTCGCATTGGAAAGGGTCTAGCGGAGGGCAACCAAAATGATGAGGGGGCTAGAGCGCATGGCCTATGAGGAGAGACTGAGGGATTTGGGTTTGTTTAGTCTGCAGAAGAGAAAAGCGAGGGGGGATTTAACAGCAGCCTTCAACTTCCTGAAGTGGGGTTCCAGAGAGGATGGAGAGAGGCTGTTCTCAGTGGTGGCAGATGGCAGAACGAGAAGCAATGGTCTCAAGTTACAGTGGGGGAGGTCTAGGTTGGATATTAGGAAAAACTATTTCCCTAGGAGGATGGGGAAGCACTGGGATGGGTTTCCTAGGGAGGTGGTGGAATCGCCATCCCTAGAGGTTTGACAAAGCCCTGGCTGGATTGATTTAGTTGGGATTGGTCCTGCCTTGGGCAGGGGGCTGGACTTGATGACCTCCTGAGGTCTCTTCCAGCTCTATGACTCTATGTTTATGATGTAGCTGTGTAGCATGGTTACTGGAGAGAATTTGTTTCAGGTTGGGGGGTTTGTCTATAAGCGAGAATTGGCCTTTCCCCCAAGGCCTCTGAGAGTGAGGGATCATTTTCCAAGATAAGTTGCAGATTGTGGATAATGTGTTGGAGGGATTTAAGTTGTGGACCATAGGTGATGACAAGTGGAATTCTGTTGTTTTCTCTTTTGGGTCTGTCTTGAAGGAGTTCATGTCTGGGTACTTTTTTGGCTCCGTCAATCTGTTTTTTCACTCGCTATAGGGTGGTAGAAATTTGTCCATTACATACACTACAGTACAATTAACTAATGGACAAGTTTCCACCACTCTATACCACAAACCCATCGACTGCTGCACTTACCTTCATGCCTCCATCTTCCATCGCAGACACATTTCTCAATCTATTGTGTGCTGCCAAGCCCTAAGATACAACCGGATTTGCTCTGATCCCACAGAGAGAGATAAACAGATTGTTTGTTTTCCTTCTCCTTTGCTTCAGCTCCGCACAGTGGGTGCAGGGAGGCGGCTGCTCCAGCCCTGGAGAACTCGCCATCCCTGACATGCGGCAGAAAGGGGCAGCTCCTACTGGCATTAAACCACCCCTGTCTGTGGCCCAGGAGGCCACTCCAGCCTATCCAGGGTGGATGGGACCTTACACCCCCAACTACCCCGTCTCATATAAATTGGTTAACTTTAAAAGCAAGGTAGCTCCTCTGACTGCCAGACACGGCCCTGTGTACAGGATGGCAGCTGCTCCCGGGGTTCCCTAGGTCTTGCCGGACCATAGAGGTTGCCGGACCAGAGAGTCCCGGACCAGAGAGGTTCAGCCTGTATGTTGATCTAGATCCCTCTGCTAACACTTTAGGGCCACCATAAAGTCAGCCTCCACCTGGACAAGATCGCTCTCAGCCAAGCCCAAACTGACACCCGGCAGGTTCAACAGGCAACCAACTAGAAGCCGGGCAATCGGCTGCACCCAGCCTGGCCCATGAATTGGACACATTATCAATTTGTTTGTCTTTGAGACTTCCCTGCTGGAAAGAGCCGTGCCAGCCACACTCCCAGCCAGCCCCGTTCACACGAGGACAAAACGGGGCAACAGAGTCCAGCCCTCTCTGGTTCTCCGCCCAGGACAGGGGCACACGGCAATTTCTGAGCACGCCCAGTGAGAGCGCTGGTGGCTGGTAGAGGGAGACAGGGAAGGGTCGGCCCCTCCCCGGCAGAGGCTGCAGGGCTGCGAGCAGCCTGTGGGCCGCGGTGTCCAAACAGAGCATCTGTGCTGAGCGGTGACGGATTGAGCAGTCTCCCAGCCACCCCTCCTGTCAGAAGCTCCCTGCAGGGAATCTGCCCATGGTCCATTCTGGCTCTGGAAGGCGTTACCAGCCGGCAGTGACTATCTGGGACAGACCGGCCAGGACCAGCCGCTGCCCCCGACTAACCAGCTGAACTGCCTCAGCAATGGGGAGGTGGCCACACCCCCCTGCCTGGCCACTGGTGCAGCAGCCCTGTTGAGCTGGCCCCGCAGCAGACCGGCTACTCTTCAGTCAGTACCACGCCTGCAGCTGCCTTTGTCCTCCTTCCAGGCCTTGCGCCAGCCCCCGGCAGCCCCTGTAGAACCGTAGGATCAACGTAGTTCGATTCAGCGCATCCCCGGTAGGGAGACTGCTTTCGACTTTGAGAGCAATGCACCATGGGTAGCTAGCCCACAGTGCCAGCGCTGCTTTGCAGCCAAGGAGCTTGGGGTTGGTTCTCAATTCTCAGCCCCCGCTCCAGGACTACCTCATCGCACTGGACTGGCCATTCTTTTTTTTTTTTTTTTTGCCAGGTGCCTGGAAAATAATTTAAGCTGCTGGGTTTGTCCTGGGGCTGGAGATTTGCATCATTCTCACCACGCACTGGGGTAGTGATGGGAAAGTGTCTGTGTCCAGCGAGAGGCAGGGTTCCTGCGCCCACGGTTTCAGCAGGAACAGACCCAACCTGTTGAATACACAGCAGCTGTCTGCCCGGCAGCACCCAGGCACCCGCAGGTGTGAGAGGGCTCGAGTCGGGGGGATTGAGGCGCCCGGAGGTGCATCCCTCTCATCTACAGTACAGTCTGGGCCTGTTGATTTGGGAGGAGGCTGTGGATTGACCTCAGGGGTTTGGTGGGAGTAACAGGGGGCATGCCATGGGGGATCCCTTTTTTTTTTTTTTTTTTGTATTTCCAAGTATTCCCTCAGGCAAAACGCTCACTGGCTGCAGACCCAACTGTGCACTTCAGGACGTGGAGCCTGGTTCTGAAACTGCTGTATTTCTACTGACTGTATTTCTACTTTCCTTATTCCTTCTATTTTGCCCATTGGGCTCCAAACCTGTTACCCACTTTCACATGCTTTTTCCTTCTTATGGTCTGTCTTGATTCCTGCTAAATGGCTTTTTCCAATGACACAGGTTTTGTCCATTATTAATTTAGTAAGGAGGGTGGGCTTTCCACTTAGCCTCCACAGCTTCTCGTTCCTTTCATTGGGTAAATTCAAATGTTTATCATTGAAGTCAGTTAATAATAATTTTTAAACATCTTAGTACAGGGGTTTTCATAACAGCCAAGCTGCAGCAGGGTTGATCTATGCTGCTGGCTCTGGGGTGGATCACTTGCCCCATGCTCTGGAAGGAGATCTAGGTTGCAGAATGTGTCTCCTTGTTAGGGCAGATTTGGCTTCTAGTGATTACATCTTCAAATTCAATTTCTACCGGTTGACCTTCGGGTGGCTTTTAATTTACCTCCTCCCATGCCCTCAAGCCAATAGAGTGGTGTGTGAGGGGAAGGTTTTGACTGTTTATTAATATTTTTTTCTGGACGGCCCCCACTCGTGCATTGTGAAACATCCTTGGGTTGCCTGCGATTCCAGCTGGAGAGGCTGTAGTTATCTATTTGCTAACAGGGGCTTGAGAATCTCCTGAAGTTGCTTGGCAGCCCTTTCCTGCTCCTGCGTGCTGCTCTGTGTGTGTGTGTGTGTGTGTGTTCCTGCTCCTGCGTGCTGCTGTGTGTGTGTGTGTGTGTTCCTGCTCCTGCGTGCTGCTGTGTGTGTGTGTGTGTGTGTGTGTGTTCCTGCTCCTGCGTGCTGCTCTGTGTGTGTGTGTGTGTGTGTTCCTGCGTGCTGCTCTGTGTGTGTGTGTGTGTGTGTTCCTGCTCCTGCGTGCTGCTCTGTGTGTGTGTGTGTGTGTGTGTGTGTGTGTGTGTGTGTGTGTGTGTGTGTGTGTGTGTGTGTGTGTTCCTGCTCCTGCGTGCTGCTCTGTGTGTGTGTTTCCAGCCAAAATGCCTAGGGCCAATATGGCTTGATGGTTGGTGGGTTTCCTTCAGAATTGGCTTCCTTCAGAATTTGGAGGAACACTTCCCATAAGCTGTTAAGTCTATTTCAAAAGTCCAGTGTTTTGCTTTGGATCGGGCAGATTTGTTACTAGAGCCCATTTTTCCAGAGGGAAGAGCTGATCCCTTTCAGTTATCTTTCGTGCCTCCTCTCTGTCAATGACATATAGCCTGTTCATCCCCACCCACTTCAGCGGTTCGTAGGAAACTAACTCCACACGCTCCAGAGAAGGGGTCTGCTGGGTCTAGAGAGTCAGACCTTATCAGCAGCTCATAAAATGAGGAGAGTCGTCACTCCCTCACACATCCACTGGGTCTCGAGGATTGGCTGACCCCCCTTGCTTTCAGAACTCCCTCGTGGGAGAGCCCTGGTGCGGCTGGAATCAGCTTAAGTCTCAGACCTGGGCAGCGGCATTCATACTCCACTCACATTCATACCCATTCACTTTCCACAACAATTTTCTCGCTCTTTTTCTCTGTCTCTCAATTTTTTTCTCTTTTTATATATTTTTTTTCACAGTGTTTTACATTTTCCACATTTAGATGCATCTCTCTTTATGGACCTCATCCATATTTGGGGCGGCAACCAACACTGTTCCCCCCAGGGGTGGCAAACAACACGTTTCCCCAGAACCTCAGGAACGGATGGCGTGAGCCCACAAGAAGCAGATGACCCCACGGACAGTCCTCCTCCACACCCCAGTAGAGATTTCAAAAGGTCTCTTACCTCTCGTTTGGCGCCCTGGGGGGAGAAGGGGGACGGCTCGCAGCCACTGTCGCTCTCTTCAATCGGACGTTGCCATCTGAGTCACGGCACCAAATTGTGGAAGAAAACATTGTCCTCACTCTGCGTTTGTAAGCAACAAGTAGCCAGAGGCAGTTTTAGTACGAGCTGCAGCAAGGGAAAAACTGATTCGGATGGAGGGGAGCCCCCCCCCCCCCAGCAGATCTTCGAATACAAGCAATTATGAAGCAGTTTATATACTGTCCATTACATATAATAACAATAAACAATTAGTCTCCTTCCCATTACAAACACCAATGGCTAACAGTTATTTTAGTTCCACCCAGATGCTCCTTTATCTCAAGGTTGATGCTTCAGTCAGCATTCTATCCTTATCTCCTAAAGCCAGGCGAAAGGCGAGAGGCGAGATCTTTTCCAGCTCTCGCGTTGTCAGGTCTCAGAGTTAATGACGGGAGCAAGAGTTAGGCTAACAAACTTAAAATGGCTGCTAACAAAAAACACTGCTTCCACACTAGGTTAATGCCCTCATCCAGTAGGGGCCCCACATCCTCTCTGATCACCTTCTTCTTGCTAACACGCCTGTAGAAACCTTTCCTGTTATCCTTCACATCCCTTGCGAGCCGCAATTCCAAGCGCGCTTTCCCTTCCTGATAACTCCCCCTGAATTCTCGAGCTATATGTTTATACCCCTCCCTAGTCATCTGTCCAAGTTTCCACTTTTTGTAACCTCTCTTTTTGTGCTTAAGTTCACCAAGGATTTCCCCGGTAAGCCAATCCGGTCTCCTACCATATTTGCTTCTCTTGCTACGCATTGGAATGATTTCTTTCTGTGCCTTCAGTAAGGCTTCTTTAAAATACTGCCAGCTCTCCTGGGCTCCTGTCCCCTTCATGTTAGCATCCCAGGGGATTCTGCCCATCAGGTCTCTGAGGGGAGTCGAAGTCTGCTTTTCTGAAGTCCAAGGTGTGTATTTTACTACTCTCTTTTCTTCCTTTGGTCAGTATCCTGAAATCTACCATCTCACAATCACTGCTTCCCAGGTTGTCACCCACCTCTACTTCCCCTATTAGTTCCTCCCTGTTTCTGAGCAGCAGGTCAAGCTGCGCACGGCCCCTGGTCGGATCCTTCAGCACTTGTACCAAGAAATTATCCCCAACATTCTCCAAAACCTTCCTGGATTGTCTGTGTACTGCCGTATTGGTTTCCCAACAGATGTCAGGGTGATTAAAGTCCCCATGAGAACCAGGGCCTGCGATCTGGAAACTTCTCTCAGTTGTCTGAAGAAAGCCTCATCTACCTCATCCACCTGATTCGGTGGCCTGTAGCAGACACCAACCACAACATCACTGCTGTAGCTTACACCTCTAAACTTGACCCATAGACTCTCTGCAGGCTTTTCTCCTCTATATACTGGAGTTCTGAGCAATCATAGTGCTCTCTTACGTATAGTGCAACTCCTCCTCCTTTTCTCCCCCGCCTGTTCTTCCTGAACAGTCTATACCCTTCCATGTCAGCGCTCCAATCATGCAAGTCATCCCACCAAGTCTCTGTTATCCCAATCAAATCGTAGTTCTTGGACTGGGCCAGGGCCTCCAGTTTTCCTGTTTGTTACCCAGGCTTCTCGCATTGGTGTACAAACACCTTAGATAACCAGTTGATCGCCCACGCCTCCACTCGAATCAGGGTCCTCCTTTGTTGCTCATTCCTCTTTGCATTTCTTCCCGGTATCCGACTTCCCCACTCCCCTCAGGGTTTTGGTCACCGTCCCCCAGTGAACCTAGTTTAAAGCCTTCCTCACTAGGTTTGCGAGCCTGCCCGCAAAGATGCTCCTTCCTCTCTTTGTTAGGTGGATCCCATCTCTTCCTAACAATCCTTGTGCCCGGAACAGAGTCCCATGGTCGAAGAAACCAAAGCCCTCTCTCTGACACCACCTGCGCAACCACGCATTTACTTCCTCAATTCAACGATCCCTGCCCAGTCCTTTCCCTTCAACAGAAAGGATGGACGAGAACACCACTTGCGCTCCGAATTCTTGGATCCTTCTTCCCAACTCTACGTAATCCACAGTAACCCGCTCAAGGTCATTCTTGGCCGTATTGTTAGTTCCCACATGGAGAAGCAGGAAGGGGTAGCGATCCGAAGGTCTGATCAGTTTTGTAAGACTCTCAGTCACATCCTGTATTCGAGCTCCCGGTAAGCAGCACACCTCTCGAGATTCCAGGTCAGGACGGCAGATGGATGGCTCAGTCCCTCTTAGGAGGGAGTCCCCAACCAAGACCACTCGCCTTGTTCTTTTGAGGGTGGTAGTCGTGGAACACCCATCCCTAGGACTATGCATCCCGTGCCTTCCAGTAGAAGTGGTTCCCTTCCGATTTCTTCCTTGTGAGGTCCCTTCCAAAGCATTCACCATTGCAGAGCCCGTGGAGAGAGCCTGAAAGCGATTACTTACCTCTGTAGCAATGGGGGATTCCTGTGCTGGCCTTTTTTTTCTTCTAGAAGTTACATGCTGCCAGTTCTCTTCCTCGTCCTGTACTGCCCTCTCTGGCTCTTCTGCCTGCCTTGCTTGCAGGATTAAACACTGCCTTCTATCGAGGAAGTCTTCATTCTCTTTGATCAAGCGTAGGGTTGACACTTGGGCCTCCAGTCCTCTAATTTTTTCCTCCAAAATGGCGACCAGCTTGCACTTAGTGCAGATGAAATCCCTTCTTTCTTCCGGGAGGAAGACAAACATGGCACATGCTGTACAGGTAACAACTTCTTCAGATGACTGGAGTTTTGAGTTTAGGATGTGCAGATCCAAAATAAATAGGGGAGAAGGGGGGAGGAAAAAACAACTTCTTTTAACTATCCAATCTTTAGGTGCTTATAGATTGCCAGTTCTGCCTACTTGTTTTTCCCTTTGATATTTTCATACCCTCTGCTTCTTGTTTCCCACCCCCTTCGTTTTTTCTCCTTCCCCCCTCTCCCTTCTCCCCTATTTATTTTGGTTCTGCAAATCCTAAACTCATCTGAAGAAGTGGGCTGTGCCCACAAAAGCTCATGATACCATCTACATGTTTTGTTAGTCTATAAAGTGCTACCAGATCATTTGTTGTTTTTTCAGTGTATCCTATCCACACTAACTCGGCTCCTCCTAAACCTTTAGTTCAGCCGTCTCCCATTGTAATCGGGTTTTGAAATTATTTTGCAGAAGGATGGCTACTTTCAAATCCATTATTGACTGTCCAGGAAGGTTAAAATGCTCCCCTACAGGTTTGTGTGTGTTCCCATTCCTGGTGTCTGATTTGGGTCCATTAATCTTTTGGTGCAGAGTCAGTCTGGTTTGACCAATACCCATGGCAGAGGGGCATTGCTGGCACATTAGAGGATGTGTAGGTGGATGAGCCCCTGATGTTGGGGTGTATGTGGTTAGCTCCTGTGATGGTGTCCCTAGTACGGGTATGTGGATACAACTGGCAATGGGCTTTGTTGCAATAGTAGGTTCCTGGGTGAGTGTTTCTGTGGTGTGTTGTGTGGCTGCTGCTGAGTACTTGCCCCTCAATCTGAAGCAAATACCAGCAGCCACAAACCACACCACAGAAATGCTTACCCCAGGAACGGATCTCTGCCACACACCCCAATGCCAGCTCTGTCCTCCTATCTATGGGTATGTCTACACAGCAAGGTTAATGTGAAATAACAGCCCTTATTTCGAATTAACTTTAATAGTGTCTATACATGCAAACCGCTATTTCGAAATTAATTCGAAATAGCAGAGCACTTAATTCGAATTTGGTAAACCTCATTCTACGAGGAGTAATGCCAAATTCGAAATAGCTATTTCGAATTAAGTGCTGTGTAGACACTTAATTCGAAATAGGGGGCCTCCAGCTCTTCCCAGGGAGCCCTGGTGGCCACTCCAAGACAGGACTGCTTTGCTGTCCCTCATCGAGGTATACAAGCAAGCGGGGAACCCTGAGAACTGTCTGTCCGGGGTGGGGGTAGGGTCCCTTTAAGCACGGAGCTCAGTTAGCCTCAGGCAGCAGCCCCACACACTGAGTCCTAACTTGATGCCCTGCCGGCTCTGGTTCCGGCCAGCCTTAACTTCGGTTCAGGGTCCACTCAGTGTGGACGTGCTATTTCGAAATAGCAAAACTCTATTTCGAAATAGTTTTTGTGTGTAGATGCGTTAATTCGAATTAGCTTAATTTGAATTAACTATTTTGAATTAAGTTAATTCGAAATAGCGCTGTAGTGTAGACATACCCTATTATAATGAGGTCTGGGGGCACTGCTGAGGGGGCCAAATGAGGGTGAATGCTAGAAACAGGGCTACTTACAGCCCAAGAGCGGGGACCTCCACTAAAACGCGACTGAACCAGTCACAAAGAGCACTTCTGTTTGCCGCACCGAGAATCCCCTCAGACACTCCAGCTTTCCCTGTGTCTCAGCCAGCACCACACCCTACACGGATGAGAGGTTATGAAAACCAGTCGCACCAACTCCCAACAGGTTCTTCTACTGCCAAAGGACCAGCCCCCTTCCCAGGTCAATTTATACCTCAGATCTTACCCAGAAGAGCACGCTGGGCCAGTTCTTTGCAATCTAACATCTAAAGGTTTATTAAAGAAAGAAAGAAAAGGCTGCAGTTCACAGCAACATTCCTCAAATGTGTATTGGCAACAGTTAAGGTTCATTGCCAGTCAAGTACTTTGATTCACTTGACTGGCCACCCTGTTACAATAGGCGGGTGAAGCCTGTTGATAGCTCTCTGAAGCAAATACTTGGAATGTCAGAACATGGCCAATACTTATCACTCTAAATACAAGACTCTGACATGCACATGGACAGTAGAAACACAACCAGCAAAGCATCAGCTTTCAATAGACACCTCCCTTGGCCCACTTTGTACAAAATGTGGGGCAAACCTACAAGTGGTACAACAATATTCTGCACGTTCACACCAAGAAGCCAAGAATGTCACCCCACCACTGCCAGAGTGATGCCGGAAGGGATGCCAGTAACATGGCTGCGTGTGTCACAGGGCTGTCCCATGCCTGGCTCTGTGTTGCTACAGGTTCTAATTCAGTATTAGAAATAACAGCGTGTGACTGGAAGGTTTGTGAAAACCATGTTTGTCTAAAACAGGGTACATCATTGTAAGGTTCAATATGATCGCCATAATATCACTGAACTCTGTGACAAACCCAGGGCAATAATTGCTTAGAACAACAGTGGATTTGATCTGCTTTGCAGCATGATTTCTACATGCCTTAGATGAGTTGGTCAAAAGCAAGAGAAAAAAGTGAATTTCTCTCTACAAGCTCTGGCCGATGTCTGGAACTAAATAAACACCAAGTTAATGTAGATATTCATGTTCTCCGTAGTGAAGGAATCCTGGCATTTAGCCATGAAAGCAAGATGGTGGTGTGCCTCAGTTTCCCTGCTCATATAGCACATTAAGTGTGGAATGCCCTCTCTCATGTGAGAAGTTCCAACACAAGTTACAGGCATCAACAACTGGGAAATATCAGTATTAGTAGATCCCTTACAATAGGGTGTGTCATTATGTACCACTCTGAACATGTTCGGGTTTTTCTAAAAGATCATGCGCATTGGGCAGGTTTACAGTTCTGGGTAGCAGCAGCACATTGGTTACAAAAGTGGACACCAGCAACAAGAACAAAGCCATTGCAAGTGCACATGTACCGTTCTTTTTGTCATCCTTGGCTCAATACCATTGGAGGGCGGGCATTTTAGGGTTAACCTGCGGGACAGTTGCGTTCTCCCTATGGCAAGCTGAGAGGCCCCTTCCCCACCCAAAGCACTCCACACACCGGGGCTGATCCCACGGGGCTGTTTGCAGCAAATCGGGTTCTTCCTGGGCAGGTTTCTCTTCCACAAGCTTTACTAGGCCTCGGTCCAGCAGCGCCACAAACTTGATCTTCTCCTCAGTCACGGCTTCAGCCGGACTGGAATCTGCTGCACAGAAACATCGTCCTGATCCCTGAGTTCCTCCTGCCCTTGAATGAATTCCAGCCTCGCCTCTGAGCCTGAGACGGGCCTTCAGCAACCTCCCGCCAGACACACAGCTCTCTCCCTCAGGCAGACACTGAGAGAAACTCTCCCCTGGGTCACAGTAAAACTGGCGAGACACAGACAACTGCCCGGAGTCAATACCCCGTCTCCCGCCCCTCCTTCCCAAATCTCCCTGGTAGTCACAGGCTACAGCAGAGTTGCATTCGGACTCCTTTGGGGGCTGGGCTATGACATCAGCTGGATTGCACATTTCTGCCATGTCATCATCAAAGCACAGAGCAACACAGTGACACACGACTCCCAAGCGGATACCGTCTCTGCCACTCTTCCCATTTCCCCCTTGATCTGGAGTTTAGTCTGGCAACTCCCTCCTCAGCTTCGCTGAGTCTCTCCTCTGCTGCTGGTCGCTCCATTCGCCTGGCCTGGACTTCTTTCTCTCTTTCAGCAGCTCCTCTCTCCAGCTCAGCGCTCCTTTGCTTCTCCCTTACATAAATATCGGCAAGTTTTTGTTCCTAATCGAGCTCCACTTTTCAAAACCTCCTGTGCTCTGAGATTTCTTCTGCAGCATCTCTGTCCATTAGCAAAGATTGCAGTTCGCACTTAGTGGCTCTCTCTGGAGGTGATTCCTTTCTCTGGGCATGGGTCTCTCAGGTCTTTTATTCTAAGATCCTCATTTCATTGCTGACTCATGGCAACTGCTCTTTTGTTATGCTTATAAGAAGCGGAGGAGGGGGTAGGTATCTTTATGGGGCAAAAAGCAATGTGCCCTGTTTATTGAGAATACCACGGCAAAGCAGTTAGCATATGCTTACACACACACACACACACACACACACGCACACTGTCCCACCAGTTGATGTTATATTTACCAGTCCGTGGTCGATGGCCAACCGGATTGATCATGGATGGAGGAGTGGGGTCTCTAGCAGTCCAGACCGATGCGCCCATCTTTGGCAGCAGGATGTACCCTAAAGTTTCATGCCAAAGTTGTCCCTTTTCATAGTCGTTTTACTTCGCTGGGATCGGTAAGTTTTACATCATGCTGTAATCAACTGCGCTTTGAAGAGTGCTTGTTTGCTTAAGTTGTTCCTCTCATATCACAGCTATCTTGTCCCAATGGATAGGTGCTTGCCTCATCTTTATCTGCCCATCATCCGCAGTACAGTGGGGGCATACAGCAATCTCCTGGCGCTTTTACATCTGTCCTCCGCTTCTTCCTAGAATATCTGGCCTTCATGCTTATCTCGTAACACACATGCCTCATTCACACACACAAACCAGAATTGATTTCTTTGGTACATAGACACAATATGAATATTTAAGCAGGAATATCAAATTACAATAAAGCTTCCCCCCACATCATCATGCCATTTTACTTGTTTGACAATACTAATTTTAAAAGATAAAACAAAATTATCAGACTCTATCTCTGCCTTGGAATCGGCTTTAGACACAATACTCTGCTGATGCAGCTTTACCAGAAGGTAAAGGTCCTTTCTGCTCTCAGAAAGGGTGGCTGGCAGAGTACACATGACTTTGCATAAAGCTACACTTTAGCTACGTGGCTACACTTTAACCAACCAAACTCTCAACCCCAAAGTCCAAATTTAGAAGCACGTGGGGGTCCTGATCCAAAGCTTCACTGACCTGGTTCTGTGGATCCAAGCATGACTATAACAGATTCTGGGGGCACCGCTGAGAGGGTAAATGTTTAGAACCAGGGCTGCTTACAACCCACGACGGGGGACTTCCACTGTAAGACCCCAAACCAGGCACAAAGAGCACTTCTGTTTGCCACATTGGCCAGCAGGAGGTCACATGAGCAATCCCCTGAGACACTCCAGCTTTCCCTGTGTCACAGCCAGCACCGCCTCACTCGGATGAGAGGTTATGAAAACCAGTTGCACCAACTCTGAACAGGTTCTTCCAATCCCAAAGGAGCAGCCCCATTCCCGGTCAACTTTTACCTCAGATCTTACCCAAAAGCGCATGCTGGCCCAATCCTTTAGTATCTAACATCGAAAGGTTTATTAATGAAAGGAGAAAGAAACGGCTGAGAGTAAAATTTAAAGCAATCAGATTACATACGTACGCCAATTGCAAAGTTCCTGGTGCAGGCTTATAGCCGAGGTGGAAAGTCTGCTGTCTCATAAGTCTCTGGAATACATCCTGTGCTAGGAGGGGGCATCGGTCCTTCCGGGCCCAATTCATGGCACAACTGCTTCTGAAGTGATGAGCAGGAGTGAAGACAACTGGAGGAAACTCTGGGGCCCTTTTTATACCCTTGCCCAAGTGGAGGGAACTCCATTGTTCTCCTTGGGTGCAGTAACTCCCAAAATGCAGTTTGTCACATGACTAAGTCACCTGTCCGGGTCCTTTTTCAGCAAGGGGCCATGGCATACACGCTTTACTGCAGGTTCACAGCAAAATTCTTCAAATGTGTATTGGCAACACTTACGATAACCTTGGGTTTAGCAGGCCAATGTGTATTGGCAAAGCACTAAGCTATTGTCCCTAAGTAGTTTGATTCACTAGACTAGCCATCCTATCACAATAGGCGTGGTAAAGCCGGTTGATCTCTCAAGAGCAAATACTTGGATGTCAGAACATTGCCAACGCTTATCACTCTAAATGTAACAATCAGACGTGTGCACGAATAGTATAAAGAGAATCAGCAAAGCAGCAGCTTTCAATAGACACCTCACTTACCACTTTGTACAGAATTTGGGGCTAACATACAGCAGTGGGCTCAACCATATTCTGCATGGTCACATCAGAAATCCAGTAAGGTCACACTAACCCTGCTATGTACCCCATTGCCACCTCTGGCCACATATCTACAGAAGAAACACAATCACAGGACTAACCACATAAGCCACAGTATTGCAGGCTCACCCACCTGCACATCCTCTCATGTGCTGTCTGCCATCCTGTGCCAGCAATGGATATTGGCCGAACCAGACAGTCTCTGCACCAAAGCATAACTGGACCCAGACCAGACAACCCACTGCTCTACTTTCAGGGTGCCCCTTACACTACATTTCTCCTGCTGGGGTTGGCTCTAGTTCTATCAGTTTTCTCATGGGGTTGAGAATGGAACTAGAACCCACCCCACTATGTTCATCAGCTGAATGCCCTAGCCACTAAGCCACACTGGAACCTACCTCCATGCTGCTAAATCTGCAGGGGAGCATTTTAACCAGCCTGGACAGTCAGTAATGGATTTGAAAGTAGCCATCTTTCTGCAAAAGAATTTCTCAACCCTAAGACAAAGGGAGACAGCAGAATTCAACTTCCTTTACAAATTCAATACTAGCCACTTAGGACTGAGTAAAGATCTTAACTGGTTAATGCACTGCAAAGGCAGTTTCCCCTCTCTTGATATCTACATCTCCACATCCACTGCTGTGAATGAGCCTCTTCCACCCTGAGACGATTAGCTTCATTAATATCCCCCTCCCTCTGTAACTTCCACTCCAGTTCACCTGATGAAGTGGGTTTTCCCCCATGAAAGCTAATGTCCAAATAAAGCTGTCTCTCAGGTGCCACTGGACTCATTATTGTACCAAAATTAAGTGCACTTTAAGCACAGTCAGTCTTACTGATTTTTTGGGTAACTTGATTTAAATCAATGATTTTTTTGGTGATTTAAATCCTTGATTGAAATCAATCCGCCCTCATTATTTGTTATTCGATTGACCCCACATTGCAAAACTGGGGAATCAAGAGTTAAATCAAATCACAGAACTGAACTGGCAATAATCTCTCTGACTATGGCAGAAGTTTAGGAAAAAGGCTTGTCAACTGAAACCTTGGAGTTTCCAGTCCTGAAACCAGAGGTGTTTTCTGCTCAACTTAATGGCAGTGAAAAGGGCCACAGATCCTAACAGGGAGGAGAAACTGCCTGGAGAAACTGGAGCAGCAGGCTGCATGCAAGCAAAGGACTCTACTGAGCTAAGGTGCTGTGTGTTTGGAAAAGAGCAGGGGAAAGACCCAGAAGAAAGAACAACTGGCTGTCTTGTCTGGGGAGCTCCATATGAGGGAGCCAAAGAACCAACAGTCGCTCGCACTTTTCAGGAAGTGGTTCAGGTATTTTTCTGTGTAGATTCTCACTGCAGGGCATTGGTAAAATTAGAATGAACACCGCCTACTTGACTGTGCAGTCCCTGTGGGAGCAGAGTTATTATCCATTTGTCCTCTGTTTTCTCTCGGCTGCATGAAATGAAAAATAAACGCATAGGTCAAATTCAGCCTTCCTGCACAACCTCAGTGGATCAGAAGTTGCTGCATGAAGGAGGCAGAATTTGGCCCCATGTCTGGACTGACCAGTGTTCCGGTGTGCTCCCTCTGCGTGGCCCACTTGATTGCATGTTTCCAGTGCATCTCCATTATCAACGGTTCTGCCAATGCTCACGAGCCAGCCAGAGCTTCGTGAACAGCAGTTTGTGCCGAAGAGTCCACTTGTGTTACCTTGAGGATAAGGCTGTAAGAGAGAAAGCGAGACCTGCCTGGACTCCATTCCAGTATCTGGCAGGAGGGCCATTGTTTGGCAGTTGTGGATTTGAGGTGTCTGAAGGGGAAAAGCTTCAGTAGCCATCTATAGTATTCACTAACCCTGTGGATAAACTGAGTACATTGCACTTCTACAGCAAGGAGATACACCTGCATTGGTTTATCTGGTAATGTGTCTTATTAATGAATTAATCAGATCAGAATACAAAGTACCAAGTACTGCACTTCGATTGTCAGAGACAGAAGGACATAACATGTTTGGGAAGAGTCAGCATGGCTTTTTGTAAAAGGAAATCCTGCCTCACCAATCTATTAGAATTCTTTGAGGGGGTCAACCACCATGTGGACCAGGATGACCCGGTAGTGATAGGGTACTTAGATTTTCAGAAAGCCTCTGACAAGATCCCTCACCAAAGGCTCTTAAGCACATGGGATAAAAGGGAAGAGCTTCTCGTGGATTGGTACCTGGTCAAAAGATAGGAAACAAAGGGTAGGAAGAAATGGTCTCTTTTTAAAGGGGGGAGAAGAAAATATCAGGATCCACCTGAAGAACCGGTACTGAGACCCATGCTGTTCAACATATTCATAAGAGATCTGGAAGAACATGGCAAGTTGTGATGTGGCAAAGTTTTCAGATAATAGAAAATTAATCAAAACATTGAGTCCAAAGCTGACCAAGAAATGCTTCCTGCTCCCTGGCTCACCTTTCAGGTACAGGCTGTGCAGGTAATAGGCCTACTTGGCCCACATGGGTGCACACCCCATGGCAGTGAGAAGACAGTGTTCTGGTCTATGTGTTGTGACCGAGAATGGCCGTTCTTATGTTCATAAATTACATCAAAGTTCTCCTGGAAGCTCCTGGAAGCTCTGGCCCATTGGTGGAAATTCAGCCTCTGCCAGATTATTTATATTTCAAAATACTTTTGGTGAACCAAAACCACTGAAATGAAATTGTATTTCAAATGTTGAATTCAATCTGAAAGGAAACATGTTCACGCGCACTGTGGGTTTTTTAAACCTTCTTTAACTGTAACATTGAAGTAACATTAAAAAAGAGAAGATGTTTTGCATTGAAGCACCCTGTTTTGAAAATGTTGAGAACAACTCATAGAATCATAGAACCATAGAGCTGGAAGAAACCTTAGAAGGTCATCAAGTCCAGCCCCCTGCTCTAGGCAGGACCAATCCTAACTAAATCAACCCGGCCAGGGCCGTGTCAAGCCGAGACTTAAACACCTCTAGGGATGGAGACTCCACTACTTCCCTAGGTAACCCTCCTAGTGAAATAGTTTTTCCTAATATCCAACCTGGACCTCTCCCACCGCAACTTGAGACCATTGCTCCTTGTTCTGCCATCTGTCACTACTGAGAACAGCCTCTCTCCATCCTCTTTGGAACCTCCCTTCAGGAAGTTGAAGGCTGCTATCAAATTCCCCCTCACTCTTTGCTTTTCCAGACTAAACAGATCCAACTCCCTCAGCCTCTCCTCATAGGTCATATGCTCCAGCCCCCTAATCATTTTGGTTGCCCTCCGCTGGACCCTCTCCAATGCGTCCACATCCTTTTTGTAGTGGGGGGCCCAGAACTGGACACAATACTCCAGATGTGGCCTCACCAGAGCCGAATAAAGGGGAATAATGACATCTCTGGATCTGCTGGCAATGCTCCTCCTAATGCAGCCTAATAAGCCATTAACCTTCTTGGCTACAAGGGCGCCCTGTTGACTCATATCCAGCTTCTCATCCACTGTAACCCCCAGGTCCTTTTCTGCAGAACTGCTACTTAGCTGGTTGGTCCCCAGTCTATAACAATGCTTGGGATTCTTCCGTCCCAAGTGCAGGACTCTGCACTTATCCTTGTTAAACGTCATCAGATTTCTTGTGGCCCAATCCTTCAATTTGTCTAAGTCACTCTGGACCCTATCTCTGCCCTCAGGTGTATCTACCCCTCCCTCTAGCTTAGTATCATCCGCAAACTTGCTGAGGGTGCAATCCATCCCCTCATCCAGATCATTAATAAAGATATTGAACAAACCGGTCCTAGAACCGAACCTTGGGGCACTCCGCTAGAAACCGACCGCCATCCTGACATCGAGCCGTTGATCACTACGCGCTGGGCCCGGCCTTCTAGCCAGCTTTCTATCCATCTTACCGTCCATTTATCCAATCCACATTCCCTGAACTTGCTGGCAAGAATATTGTGGGAGACCTTATCAAAAGCCTTGCTAAAGTCAAGGTATATCACATCCACTGACTTTCCCACGTCCACAGAGCCAGTTACCTCATCATAGAAGCTAATCAGATTGGTCAGGCACGACTTTCCTTTGTGAATCCATGCTGACTATTCCTAATCACTTTCCTCTCTTCCAAGTGCCTCAAAATGGATTCCTTAAGGATCCTTCCATGATTTTTCCAGGAATCGAGGTAAGACTGACCGGCCTATAGTTCCCTGGATCGTCCTTCTTCCCTTTTTTGAAGATGGGCACTACATTTGCCCTTTTCCAATCATCCGGGATTTCTCCCAATCTCCACAGCTTTTCAAAGATAATGGCCAAAGGCTCCTCGATGACATTTGCCAACTCCCTCAGTACCCTCGGATGCATTAAGTCTGGACCCATGGATTTGCGTACGTTTAGCTTTTCTAAATAGTTCCTAACCTGTTCTTTCCCCACCAAGGGCTGTCCATCTTCATACCATCTTGCGTCACTTAGCGCATTAATCCAGGAGCCCACCTTGTCCGTGAATACAGAGGCAAAGAAAGCATTGAGTACTTCAGCTTTCCCCACATCATCTGTCACTAGGTTACCTCCTTCATCCAGTAGGGGCCGCACACCCTCTCTGATCACCTTCTTCTTATTAACATGCCTGTGGAAACCTTTCTTGTTATCCTTCACATCCTTAGCCAGTCGCAATTCCACCTGTGCTTTCGCCTTCCTGATAACCCACCGGCATTCTCCAGCTATACATTTATACATACTCGTGTTGATCTTTTTGGAGTCTGTTTTCCCCAGTCAACAAAATCTGGTGAATTCTGCATAAATGTTCAAGTTCATACAAAACTTCCCATTTCAGTTAAAAAAAATGCAAAACATTTCACCCGGCTCTTGTTAATGGTGCTCAAATTGCATAAGGAAACCTGCAGCCAAAGATTAAAATCAGAGCTAAGCCTGTCAGAGGGCAGATGTTTATCTAAAAGGGAGTGCGCATGTCATCTTAGGGGGGTCCAGATAGCCCCAGACCTTTGGCTTTTGGGGGCCCCTGTATAAAACATCTGTGCCAGGGATGTGGAAAATGAGCATCTGTAGCATGTGCCTACAGGAGAGTTGGGGAGTCTGGGGGTGCCCAGGGTTGGGGGGTACCCATGTCATTCTATCTCCAAGTCTCCTTTCAATCCCAGCGGTTGATCAGCATCCTGTCCTTTGGCCTCTCGGTAAGCTGTGTTTTCAGTTCTCCACGTTGATTCAAACGGGCACACAGGGGACCTGGGAGCGTGAGGAGTAATGGGCTGTGGGTCGGCCCAGGCTGGGAGGCTCGCGGGCAGGGCGACGTACCCAGAGCCAGACACACCCGTTCCCAGGGAGACAGACACGCGGCCCTCCCTTCGGCCTGCATCTCTGACACACGGTCTCTCTCCGCAAGAGAGGGTCTCGGATCTCGTACCCCACAGTCTGGGGGTCCCAGCAGGCTGGCAGGAACCCCTGTGTGTGCCTGTAGCCCAGCCTCAGCCTCTCCCGGACCCCGGTGTGGGCCCTGGCACAGCTAGACCCATGGACTGCTGTTTGTTCCCCTCAGGGGAGGGCGCGACTTGGTGCGCTGGGATGGAAGGAGGGTCCAGTCGTCAAGGCCTAGCCTGGGGCTCAGAAACAAGGGCCTGTCGACATGGCGCTTCACCCCACACCAGAGGGGCTGTTTAGTCTGCACCAGCGTGTTCCACACCAAGGGGCCCACGTGGCCCCTGCTGCCCCACACCAGAACCTCCCTGGGGCACGCTGCCCTCACCCTGTTTGCAATGGTGCCCCCTTGGAGCTGTGGGACCGGCCACGGGGTGCTCCTTGTCTGCAGGGGACTGGCTCTGCCACAGACAGGGCCCCTGGCACAAAAGGCCTGGGAAGGAGTTTGGTGTCTGTGAAACGACATGGTTAAATGACAAGGTGAAGTGTCCCCACGGTCGACAGGGAAACAACCAGGGAGAGGTTGTTGGCTCTTTGCCTGCACACGCCGGATTTCCAGAGCTAGTGGAAGCAGATTATACACAATTCAGAGCTGTAAAAAGGCTGGAACAGGGCAATTTCCTGCAATATTCTGGGCAAACCTGATTGGACGGAGTTTCTGTTTTCATTGTTGGCTTGGGGCGGGGAGCAGAGCCCTCCAGATGCTAATACCAGTGTGAGTGTGTGTGTGTGTGTGTGTGTGGGGAGGCGGGGAGTCCCTCAGTTGTAAGACCCCCAGAGAGACCCCAGCCCCACGGGGGGACTCCCCACCCTGCTTCACACTGGAGTCTCACGGCACCCGCAGGCACAGAAAGGGTTTTGGGGTCAATAGTCCGAGTTTAAACTGTCTCATCAGTCGGTACCACGCCTGCGGCTGCCTTTGTCCTCCTTCCAGGCCTTGTGCCAGCCCCTGTAGAACCATAGAATCAACGAAGTCTAGAGCCGTATCGAGTCAGTTTCAGTGCCCAAAATAACAGGTTTTCAGTTAAGACGTGGGCTAGGTATTTTGGGATACTCCGCTATCCCGAAATAGCGCTGCAGTGTAGACGAGGCCTGACTTATTAACCCGTTAGGATGGGGTGATTAGCCATTTGTAGAACACAAGGTCAGTCGACTTGCTGTGATACTCACATCTACATGGTAACTGAATGAATTAACTTACACTCCTGTGGCTCTCATGGCTGGGGGGAGCGTTCTGCAGCCTCTCGGGGGGGGATGGCGGGTGGAGGCTGCTTTCAGTGGGCAGGGTCCAGCTAGGCCGGGCTGAGCGGGGTTTTCTCCTTGTGCTGGCCCACCGGAACCCGGATTTTGCGGGTGCTCAGTGCTGGCAGCTGCTTTCCTGGGTAGCTTTGAATTCCCTGGGGGGTGAGGCCGGAGTGCAGGGTTACAGTGCAGGAAACCCTCCCTGTGTCCCAGCAGCTGTGCAGGGCCCGGTGCCTTCGCAGCCACATTGGGACCCTCTGCGCTTGTTGCCCCGAGCCGCCCGGCCAGGCGCTTTGCAAACTCTGCCTCTGTGGGGCCAGGTCGGGGTTCACTTCCCTTGTGCCCCGGGGCTGGGATGGGCCGTCTCCATGGGCTAAGCCAGTCACAGATATTGCAATGGAACAGGCTGGCGTGTTAGGAGCAGGCCAGGCCCGTGTTTCTCTTCTGTTTGCATCCCAGAGGGGAAAGAGGACCATCACTCGCTGCCGGGCTCAACACCTGAAGTGCACAGTCGGTTCTGCAGCCAGTGAGAGTTTTGCCTGAGGGAGGTGGGGCTACCACCTTCAACATGCAAAAAAACAAACAAACAAAAGTTTAGCCCCAATGCAAGCCCCCTGTCACTCTGACCCTACCCCGGAGGTAAATCCCCAGCCCCTCCCACAGCAACAGGCCCAGACACACTGGGGATGAGAGGGATGCACCTCCGGGCACCTCACTCCCCCCGACACCAGCCCTCTCACACCCGCGGGTGCCTGGGTGCTGCTGGGCAGACAGCTGCTGTGTATGCAACAGGTTGGGTCTGTTCCTGCTGAAACCGTGGGCGCAGGAACCCTGCCTCTCGCTGGACACAGACACTTCCCCGTCACTGCCCCAGTGCTGGTGAGAATGATGCAAATCTCCAGCCCCAGGACAAACCCAGCAGAT
Organism: Rafetus swinhoei; assembly: GCA_019425775.1. NCBI lineage: Eukaryota > Metazoa > Chordata > Testudines > Trionychidae > Rafetus > Rafetus swinhoei. Next base: position 54,054,989 of record CM033432.1, on the reverse strand, counting down.
TACATTATTTTCCAGGCACCTGGCAAAAAAAAAAAAAAAAAGAATGGCCAGTCCAGTGCGATGAGGTAGTCCTGGAGCAGGGGCTGAGAATTGAGAACCAACGCCAAGCCCCTTGGCTGCAAAGCAGCACTAGCACTGTGGGCTGTGGTTCTACAGGGGCTGCCAGGGCTGGCGCAAGGCCTGGAAGGAGGACAAAGGCAGCTGCAGGCGTGGTACCGAGTGAAGAGCAGCCGGTCTGCTGCGGGGCCAGCTCAACAGGGCTGCTGCACCAGTCGCCAGGCAGGGACTTTGGCCACTTCCCCATTGCTGAGGCAGTTCAGCTGGTCAGTTGGGGGCAGCCGCTGGTCCTGGCCGGTCTGTCCCAGACAGTCACTGCCGGCTGGTAACGCCTTCCAGAGCCAGAATGGGCCATGGGCAGACGGGACTCGGAACGATTCCCTGCAGGGAGCTTCTGACAGGAGGGGTGGCTGGGAGACTGCTCAATCCGTCACCGCTCAGCACAGATGCTCCGTTTGGACACCGCGGTCCACAGGCTGCTCACAGCCCTGCAGCCTCTGCCCACAGCCCTGCAGCCTCTGCCTGTATTACCCGCACAAATGTCTCTCTCTCCTTTCCACACTGTAGGGACACACACCGTTACCCAGTTCCTAGGGCTCAAGGTGCAACCCTGTGAATTTATACACCCACCCGTACCCAATTCCTAGGGCTCAAGGCACATTTTCTTGCGGGTCCTCTTTGAGCCTTTTCTTCCTTCTGTTACTTCTGATGATCTTCTTCTCCTTCTTGAACCCGTTTATATAACGAAACCTGAGTCCTGCTTAGCTATACCTTAACCAATTATTTTAATATAATTTTACTAACCAATCATAACAAAATTACCTAACCAATCATAGCCCACCACCTTAATTGATTTACACCTAGCAAAACTAATTATACAGCAGACAGAAACAAGGCAAGTCCCCTCCTCACAGCCTGGTGTGACACTTTTTATTACAATTTGGATGGAACTATGAGGATGTGACTCCAGGCCTTACAGTAATGGCTGCTACTCTTCAGTCTGGCTACAGAAGGTGGCTTTGGTTCAGGCCTAGCATAGGCCTTCCAACATGGCTACAGAAAAGCCATATTGTTACACCGGGGGAGAGGCCACCCCTTCCCTGTCTCCCTCCGCCAGCCACCAGCACTCTCACTGGGCATGCTCAGAAATTGCTGTGTACCCCCGTCCTGGGCGGAGAACCAGAGGGGGCTGGACTCGGTTGCCCAGTTTTGTCCTCATGTGAACGGGGCTGGCTGGGAGTGTGGCTGGCCCGGCTCTTTCCAGCAGGGACGTCTCAAAGACAAACAAATCGATAACGTGCCAATGACGTTCCCTTCCCTGTCCCATTTGTGGGCCAGGCTGGTGCAGCCGATTGCCCAGCTTCTAGCTGATTGCCTGTTGAACCTGCCGGGTGTCAGTTTGGGCTTGGCTGAGAGCAATCTTGTCCAGGTGGAGGCTGACGTTATGGTGGCCCTAAAGTGTTAGCAGAGGGATCTAGATCAACATACAGGCTGAACCTCTCTGGTCCGGGACTCTCTGGTCCGGCAACCTCCATGTTCTGTCAGAGGTTGAGAGCGGCTGGGAGCGGAGCCAGTCTGGTCAGCAGCAGCCTGCAGAGCCAGTGACCTGGGGGCAGGGTGGCCCAGGAGCAGCTGTCATTGTGTGCAGAGTTGGGGAGTCCTGGGAGCAGCTGCCACCCCCTGGAAGTTGGAGGAGTTCCCCTCCTTTGAAAGTGAACTGATTTATATGGGAGGTTTTTGGGGGTGGGTCCTCCATCTGCTGTGCACAGGCTGGAATGGCCTCCCAGGCCACAGACAGGGGCTGCTGCATGCCAGCAGGAGCAGCCCCTGCCTGCAACATGCCCGGTATGGCAGGTTCTGCAGGGCTCGAGCATCCTCCTGCCTGCACCCCCTTTGCGGCGCTGAAGCGAAAGAGAATTAAAACAATCAATTGTAGTGAACACCTGGAGGGAAGCGGGAGGTCTGGGCTGTTGTTCGCAGAGCGTTGTTGTATTCACACTAGGGATGTGAACGATTGGTCCAAAACCCGATAAGCATTTTAGTCAATACACTAGTTGACTAGTTGCTTCCCCTCCCTTGCTGTCTGTATCAGAAAAAGGCAGCAAGGAGGGGGAGAAGAGAGGGTGCTTCAAAGCAGCAGTGCCGTGTGGAGCCTGGGGTCTGCCGCTTTGAAACACTCCATGTAGCCTGGGGTCCCCAGCTGACCCAGGGCTCCATGCGGCACTGCCTCTTTGAAACACCCTGGGGAGCATGGAGCCATCAGGAGACTGCTTGAGTCCCCCACTACCCCTGTGCTCCCTGCAGCCCTTTCGCCTTTGAAGTGTAGCAGCCCTAAGGCTGTGGCTAAACTTCAAAGGTGCAGGCGCCCTTATTGACTCATCGAAGAGTTGCTGCAAATTGCATTGACTATTCAATTAACCAATTAATCAAAATTTAACATCCCCAGTTCACAGTCACTGAATATTGATATTACAGTAGCAGGGCGAAGCCTCAGGCCCATGGCACAAGGTGACACTCACAGCAACTGACTGGGCAAAATTTCCAAATGCATCTAAGGGGACGGATTCTGAAAGGCATTGAGGCACTGACAGAGGCAGAGAGATGCCCAATGGGATTTTTAAAAGCACTTAGGGGCATCTGTATGTGCCAAATGCCTGTGAACATTTGACCCTTGGGTTCCTAAGTTGCCCTCATTTTCAGTGGAGCTTCGGTTCCCAAACCCAACGTGACCCTTCTCAAAGGGATTCAGGCTCCTAGATCACTTAGGTGCTTTGGAAAATGTATCCCAAAAGGACAAGACATATTTATCAAGTCATCCGCAATGGTATTTACACCCTTGCTTGCCAACTGATTTCATTTGCTCCTGGCGAACCTTGGGAGAAGAGGTGGATTCTGAGAGGTTCTGTCCTACAAAGTCACCTGCAGACAGAAAATGGCTGACCACTAACTAAGAGGAGATCCGTGTTGTGCACAATTTATTTAGTCCCAGGGCTGGAGGGGCTGGAGGGGTCACCTTGTTCTGCTAGATGCTGTCAGTCAGTCTTTTTGTTGCCTATGGACCACTGCCTTCCAGGCCTTGAATAAGGACCTTGTACGTGGTGGGGCAGTGTGTTTTGAAGAGATTTTCCACTAAGGTGTTACTTCCTGCAACCACAGGCTTGTGTTCCCGGTTCATGAAGTTCCACACATGCAGAGAATAGGAGTTGCTGAAGTCGGGGCTCTTCTCCCAGACCTGGAAGTATCGATTCCATTCTACGCAGGGGATGGGGTAGAAACGCTGAGGATGTAAGTAGGAAATGTTCTGACAGTTTATATCCTCCACGTTATGGAAATTAGTTACGGGGCACAATGCCTTGAGCCTCCTTGTCAGTAACCTGGGCCCTTGGTAGCCCCAAATGTCTCCTCTGTAGTTTTGAACAAAATCCTCCATGCAATCCCACATGAACTTGTGATGGTGAGAAAAGCCAAAAATCGCACTGCCGGCGAACCGGACATCCTCGGCCGTCAGGAAGTTTTCCAGTGAAATAGGCCTGATGGAGATGACGTCGGTGTCCATGTAGATCCCACCGTATTTCCAGACTAATGCGAATCTGCTAGCATCAGAGGTGACATGCAGCCAGTACCTTTCCTGGGCTGGATTTGCCTGCAGGATTGAAAAAGAATCACAGAGATGCAATTGACTCCACTTCGAAACATCTCAGCACCTGCTCCTATTAGCTACGTACTGTTTTATGTCCCTCTGGGGTCTTGTATTTTAAATTTGGATATATATTTGTATTGTGTTTTAAAAGAATTTGTAAGTTGCCTCGAATATTTTAAATAGAGAGGTGGGGTACAAGTATTTTAAATAATAAATAATAAAACTCTCAGCCATGTCTGTCCTAACTGTAATCCCTTTATCAATTAACAGCCATTTTTCTTGTTCAGGTGTGGCACGGCACTGGAAAAAGGCAAGAGCAGATGTCGCTTTTGTTCAGTGTCATTGTACGAGTGTCTCCAAGGCACAGTAAACCCCAAGGAAACATCTAACCAATATAAAATAATGAGAATCTGAATCATAGAAACATAAGAACAGTCATACTGGGTCACACTAAGTATCTAGCCCAGGATCCTGTCTTCAGACAGTGACCAAAGCCAGGTGCTCCTGACAGAATGAACAGAACAGGGAATCCTTGAGCAATCCCTAGCAAGGGATGTGAAGGGGAACAAGAAAGGTTTCTACAGGCATGTTAGCAATAAGAGGGTGATCAGAGAGGGGGTGGGGCCCTTACTGGATGAGGGAGGTAACCTAGTGACAGATGATGTGGAGAAAGCTGAAGTATTCAATGCTTTCTTTGCCTCTGTCTTCACAGACAAGGTCAGCTCCCAGAGTAATGGACTAGGCAACACAGTACGGGAAGGAGGTGGACAGCCCTTGGTGGGGAAAGAACTAGTTAGGAACGATTTAGAAAAGCTAAACACACAAATCCATGGGCCCGGATTTAATGCATCCAAGAGTTCTGAGGGAGTTGCCAAGTGTCATTGCGGAGCCTTTGGCCATTATCTTTGAAAACTTGTGGAGATCAGGAGAGATCCCGGAAGATTGGAAAAAGGCAAATGTAGTTCCAATGCCCATCTTTAAGAAAGGGAAGAAGGACGATCCAGGGAACTACAGACCCGTCAGCCTTACCTCAGTCCCCGGAAAAATCATGGAGGGGATCCTCAAGGAATCTATTTTGAAACACTTGGAAGAGGGGAAAGTGATCAGGAATAGTCAACATGGATTCACCAAGGGCAAGTCGTGCCTAACCAACCTGATTAGCTTCTATGATGAGGTAACTGGCTCTGTGGACATGGGGAAGTCAGTGGATGTGATATACCTTGACTTCAGCAAAGCTTTTGATAAGGTCTCCCACAATATTCTTGCCAGAAAGTTCAGGGAGTATGGATTGGATAAATGGACTGTAAGATGGATAAAAATCTGGCTAGACTGTCGGGCCCAACAGGTAGTGATCAGCGGTTCGATGTCACGTTGGTGGTCGGTTTCTAGTGGAGTGCCCCAAGGATCTGTTCTAGGACCGGTTTTGTTCAACATTTTTATTAATGACCTGGATGAGGGGATGGATTGCCCCTTCAGTAAGTTTGCAGATGACACTAAGGTAGGGGGAGAGGTAGATACACTGGAGGGCAGGAATAGGGTCCAGAGTGACCTAGATAGATTAGAGGATTGGGCCAAAAGAAATCGGATGAGGTTCAACAAGGACAAGTGTAGAGTCCTGCACTTGGGAAGGAAGAATCTCAAGCATTGTTACAGGCTGGGGACCGACTGGCTAAGCAGCAGTTCTGCAGAAAAGGACCTGGGGTTTCCAGTGGATGAGAAGCTGGATATGAGTCAACGGTGTGCCCTTGTAGCCAAGAAGGCTAATGGCATATTAGAATGCATTAGGAGAAGCATTGCCAGCAGATCCAGAGAAGTCATTATTCCCCTTTATTCGGCTCTGGTGAGGCCACATCTGCAGTATTGTGTCCAGTTCTGGGCCCCCCACTATAGAAACGATGTGGATGCATTGGAGAAGGTCCAGCAGAGGGCGACCAAAATGATTTAGGGGCTGGAGCACATGACCTATGAGGAAAGGCTGAGGGATTTGGGTTTGTTTAGTCTGCAGAAGAGAAGAGTGAGGGGAGATTTGATAGCAGCCTTCAACTTCCTGAAGGGAGGTTCCAAAGAGGACGGAGAGAGGCTGTTCTGAGTTGTGACGGATGGCAGAACAAGGAGCAATGGTCTCAAGTTACAGTGGGGGAGGTCTAGGTTGGATATTAGGAAAATCTACTTCCCTAGGAGGGTGGTGAAGTACTGGGATGGGTTACCTAGGGAGGGGGTGGAATCTCCATCCCTAGAGGTTTTTAAGTCTCGGCTTGACAAAGCCCTGACTGGGTTGATTCACCTGGGATTGGTCCTGCCTGGGGCAGGAGGCTGGACTTGATGAGCTCCTGAAGTCTCTTCCAGCTCTATGATTCTATGATCTCTCCCATTTCCAGCTTCTGGCAGACAGAATGTAGGGACAACATCCCTACCTATCCTGACTAGCTAGCCATTAATGGATCTATCCTCCATGAATTTATCTAGTTCTTCTTTGAACCCTGTTATAGTCTTGGCCTTCACAGAAATACAGGCTGACTATGTGTGGTGTGAAAAATGCTTCCTTTGGTTTGTTTTAAACCTGCTGCCAGTTCATTTCATTTGGTGACCCCTTTTGGAAGGAGTACATTTCACTTCCTTATCTGTCTACACCAGTCACAGTGTTACAGACCTCAGTCATATCTCCCCCTTTAGTGGTCTCCTTCCCATGCTGAAAAGTACCAGTCTTATTCATTTCTTCTCAGACAGAATCTGTTCCATACCCGCTATCATTTTTGTTGCACTTTTCTATACAATTCCAGTATATCTTTTTTGAGATGAGACAACCACACCGGCATGCCGTATTCAGGATGTGGGCACAGCATGGCTTTGTGTATTTTCTGTCTTACTATCAATCACTTTCCAAATGATTCCCAACATTCTGGTTGCTTTTTTGACTGCCACTGCACATTGAGCGGATGTCGTCAGAGAACTATCCACAATGACTCCAAAAGCTCATTCTTGAGTGATAACAGCTAATTTAGTCCCCTTCATTTTACTTGTACAGGTGGGATTATGTTTGGCAAGACGCTTTACTTTGCATTTCCCAACTTTGTATTTCATCTGCCATTTTGTTGCCCAGTCACCAGTTTTGAGAGATGCTTTCGGAGCTCTTTACCATTTGCCTGGAACTTAACTATCTTGAGCAGTTTTGTATCAGCTGCAGAGTTTGCCACCTCACTGCCATGATTTTCCAGATCATTTATATGGGAATAGGTTTGGTCCCAGAACAGACCTTTGTGGGACACCAATATTTACCTCTCTCTACTCTGAAAAGTGACAACTTACTCCTACCCTTTCATTCCTATCTTTTAACTAATTACCAGTCCACAAGAGGACCTTCTCTCTCATCCCATGATCACTAACTTTGCATGAGAGCCTTTGGTTAGGGACCTTGTCAATGGCTTTCTGGAAATCTAAGTGCAGTATATCCGCTGGATCCCCCTTGTCCACATGCTTGTTGACCCCCACAAAGAATTCTAGTTGGTTGATGAGTCATGATCTCCATTTACAAAAACTAAATTATGTTCATCGACATGTCTGGCAATATTGTTCTTTACTCTAATTTCAACCAGATATCTAGGTACTGGAGTCAGATTTATTGCCTGCAGTGGTACCATTTATGGGAGGTTGAGGGGGCAGTAGCCCCCCCTCCCAAGTTTGAACTCCTGGATTTCATGCGTGGGGTCTGCTTAAAGCCCATGCCCTGACTCCAGAGGGAGTTCTCAAAGGGAACAGGTCAGGCTGCTCGCAGCTTTGCCTTTGGGGCAGGGAGTTTGTTATAAAAAGAGGGAGGGGGAAGGGGATTAAGAATAACAAAAGGCTGGTTAAATTTAAAAAACAACAAATGGTCTGGTAGCACTTTAAAGACTAACAAACCATGTAGATGGTATCATGAGCTTTCGTGGGCACAGCCCACTTCTTCAGATGACCACACTTCAGAGTGTGGGATGTCCAGAACCGAAAATAAATAGGGAAGGGGGAGGGCAGACTGGAAAAAAATGGGAGGGGGGAAAAGAAAGAGGCAGTGGGTATATAAATATCAAAGGGAAAGCAGAGCTAGTATGTAACATGCAAAACTGATAGTCTACAAGCACCTAATACTGGATAGTTAAAAGAAGCAGATAAGAACTATTAGTTAGCAATCAGAGAGGAAGAGTACTAACAGCAGGTTCTACACAGACAAAGAACCATTGGCACCTTCATTGTTTGGTTGGTTGACAATGTCCCAGCCAGCCAGTATCTCGATTCAGACCATTGGCATGGTTATTCAGGTAATTGAAGGATGGCTAGATCGTCATGAAAACATCGCCTGGTACTCCACTTAAAAGATAGGGGGAGGGCGGAAGTGTTGTGCTGAAGAGATGTGCATTTGGATCTCTGCTGTTGAATGTCTCGTAAATGTTCTTGGAAAAGGAGTAAACAGGGGCTAATCCAAAGCCGACTGCAAAGAGTTCCAAAGGGAACTCACAAAACTGGGTGCCATGACTTCTGCCATCAGGAACTGTGCAATGTCCATAACAATTTCAATCAGTATTTTGACTATTGCACGGCAAAGTGTCATGAAAAAGGGGTCTCTACTGGGCATAGCAAAACGACAACAACTTCAAAACTTGCATAAAAATGTGCCAAGCCCTTCATTTCCCTCCACCTCTACTTTGAATCATGTTCAAAAAATATCTCCCCCTTAATATTTCCTCTCACCTTGCGATACCATGCGAGCAGAGGGGTGTCCTGGAAAAGAGTTTCCATCTGGAAAGGAAAAAGGAAGACATTCTCCATCGCAGATAGAAGAGCCAAGGCTGCAGAAGTGGAAACTGAATCCTGCCATGTGTTATTTTTCAGCCCTTTCATGAAGAAACGAACGGGTCTGTCGGGGTAGGCCCTGGCAGCAGATTCCACAGAACATGAAACCAACGGAGGAATCGACAGGCGGTCTGTGGTCTCCACAAAGATGATGCCACTTCTCTGGCTCATGTCCTCCGCTTCCGTCAGAAAATGCTCAGGACTCGTTTCACATGAGAAGAGGCAGCCAGGTGGCTGGGAACGTTTATAGACAAAGGCCAGGACAAAGACAAAAGTGATCCCGAGCCCTATTTTGACCCCCTTCAACATTCTTGCTTGTCCTTGGACAGATGAGTCTTAACCAAAACAAAGAAAGTCAGTGTCAGCAGTTCATTGACTATGGCTGGGAAACAAATACAACAAGACAGGATTACAAGTGTTATTATTACTTCAGATTATTTCTGGGGTAGATTAAAAAAAAATCAGATTTTTTATTTAAATTGGATTGCGTTGACTTTTTTAAAATCACCAATAAAATCTTAAATTTTGTATTTTCAAAGTAGCAGTTACAATTACATCTCACCACAAACATGCTACACTCACACTTACAATCTCATAAAATATGAACGAATGGCTCTGGTCTGCCGAGCTTAACTACCAGCTCTTTCTTCTTGCGAGTTCTTGGCTTACAATTTCCGTTTCTTAGCAGACTGCAGTAACATGTGCAAAGGCACACAGGTTGGGTCGGATTGTTTTGTTTTGTGCTTAGGTGTTGGCTGATCTTGGCTAAGGCAGGGCAAAGGAGTTAGTTAGTTAAGACATGGTCTTAAAGGCAGAGACACAATACAGAAAAAAGGGCCGAGGCAGCATAGAAAGGAACCGTGGAGTGGACTGGAAAGAAAAAGGGAAGGCATTGTTCAGGACACACACAGGTTTCTCTATTCCCAACACACTTTTACTACAGAAAAAACTGTCCTGGCTCCTGGGTGTAAAAGAGACCCGCTTTGGGAAGATTTTGAAACATTCCATTCCCTGGGGAAAACGTGTCAACTGGAAGCAGGACAAGAAAATGCAGGGCCTACTTGTGACAATGAAACATCATAAGGAAAACTGCTCACTGGGAGAAAATGACATGGATTAGGATGTGAATAAGGCTGAGAGGATCAACTGGCTAGCAACTTCTCTAATTCACTTTGCAAAGCACCGTTCTTCAAGACCCTCTCTGTGTCTTTTCGTATAAATATGAGTTGATGAGTTAATTCCCAAGCTGTTTGCTGTATTGGGTGTTGCTAGAAAAACAAGGCTTAGCTTCGCAAATCCTTAAGGAGTGTTCAATTCGTTAACTAGGTTTAGGGTCTCTCCCCTACCTACACAATGCAGAAAGCTGCAATAAGAGAAATCTAAAGATGCCAGTTGCTGAGTGTCATTTTCTTATTTTATATTACATAACACAAGCCCCTTATTTTGGAACATCGTATCCACAGATCACAATGGTCGATTCCCTATTTCACATGGGCAGAACTCAGCTCTCCAAAGGGAACCCCGTTCTGTACTTGTTTTCTCAAAAACAGAAGAGCCAGGGAGTTCAATGGGACTTACTCCAAAATTAAGTCAGAGGGGTAGGGTTAGTCTGTATCTGAAAAAACAATAAGGAGTCCAGTGGCTACTTTTACAGTACGTCTACACAGAAGGGCTAAAGTCGGAATATGCTGCGCAACTTCAGCTATGTCAATTGTGTAGCTGAAGTTGAAATAGTTTATCTCTGCATTTGGCACTGTCTACACAGCAGGAAGTTGAAGGAAGAACACTCTTCCTCCAACTTCCTGTACTCCTCGTGAAATGAGGGTTACAGGAGTAGGAATAAGAAGTTCTCCAGCTCGACATCACATCAAAATAAAGGCTTCTAGTGTAGATGCGTTCCTTCTTATTTTGGAATAACTGACATTATTCCAAAATAACGCTGCTGTGTTGACATACCTGTAAAAACCAACAGATGTATCAGGGTATAAGCTTTCATGGGGAAAACCCACTTCATCTGATGAATTGGAGTGGAAGTTACAGAGGCAGGGGGATATATAAGGGCAACAAAAGAAAGAAGATACATGTGCTAATGAGGCTAATCAAGTCAGAGTGGAAGTGGCCCATTTTCAGCAGTTGATGTCAAGATGAGACTATCAAGAGAGGGGAAATTGCCTTGCTGCACAAGCTCAGTGGATCAGAAGTTGCTGCATGAAGGATTTGGCAGCATGTCTGGACTGACCAGTGTTTCAGGTGTGCTCCCTCTGCGTGGGCCACTTGATTGCATGTTTCCAGTGCATCTCCATTATAGACAGCAAGGAGACAAACCTGCATGGGTTTATCTGCTACCGTTTCTTATTAATCAATTAATCAGATCAGAATTCAAAGTACCAGGTACTGCACACCGATTATCAGACACAAAAGGACATAACGGGTATGTCTAGACTACATGGCTCTGTCGCCAGAGCCATGTAGATTAGTTTACTAGACATACCCAAATGAAGCGGCGATTTAAATAATCATCGCTTCATTTAAATTAAAATGGCTGCTGCGCTGATCAGCAGCGTTAGACAGAGCTCATGTCACATCAAAGGCATTTGTCGCATCGCCCGTAAACCTCATCCCATGAGGCATAACGGGGCGGTTGACAAATGCCTTTGATGTCGACCGAGGAGCCTCCAGACTAGCGCGCTGAGCCTTGTTAAAAGATAGGGGGAAAAGGGTAGGAAAAAATGGTCAGTTTTCAGATTGGACAGGAGTAAATATCAGGATCCATCTAAAGAATCAGTACTGAGAACCATGTTGTTCAATATATTCATAAGTGATCTGGAGAAACATGGCAAATTCTGATGTGGTAAAGTTTATAGATAATATAAAATTAATCAAAATATTAAGTCCAAAGTGGACTGAGAAATGTTACAAAGGAATCTCACAAAACTGCGTGACTGGGGAACAAATTGGCAGATGAAATTCAATGTTGATATGTTCAAAGAAACGCTCATTGTCACTTGTAATCCTACATGTACATGGAATATGCTGAGATCTAAATAATCTATTACTACTCAAGAAAGATCTTGGAGTCATTGTGGATAGTTCTCTCAAAAGATCCACTTAATGTGCAGGAGCAACCAACAACTCTAAGGGTTTCTAGGAAGCCTTAAACAAAGAACAGATAATAAGACATCAAATAGCATAACACCTCTATATAAATCCATGCTATGGCCTATGCCTCCACATTGAATACTGCAGACAGTTCAGTTTGCCCCATCCAAAAAAAAAAAAAAAAAAAAAGATCATTTAGAACCGGGAAAAGGTTCAGAAAAGGACTACAAAAATGACTACAAGTCTGGAACAGCCGCAGCAAGAGAAGAAATGAAAAACCGGGGACTGCTCAGCTTAGAAATGATTCGACCAAGGGGGATATGGTAGAGGGGGAGAAATTCATGAACGTGTGGAGAAAGTGAAGAGAGAAATGTTGTTTAATCGTACATGTCCTATAAGACTGAGGGGTCACCCAATACAATGAATAGGTGACAGGTTTCAACCAAACCAAAGGAAGGACCTTCCACCCAACAGCCAGGCAGCCTGTGGAGTTCATTTCCGGGGACGTGCACAGGCCAAAAGCAGAGCTGGGCTCACAAAAGATTTAGGTAGGTTCCGGGAGGGCAGGTTCCTCACTGGCTGTTGGACAAGAGGGTCCGGAGGGGAACCCCGTGCTCGGAGGCGCAGGGACACGCGGGCTGCCCCAAGCTGGGTTGGGATGTCAGGAGAACACAGCATTGCCTTGTTCTGCTGCCTTCCACCAAGGCGGGGTCCCAGGGTGCTCCACTGACCTCTTGTCTGGCGCCTCCCACCGCTCAGCCTGGGCTTTAGCGCGTCAGGCCCCCTCTCCTCCACGGTTTGTTCACTGCCGCTCCCTCTGTCCCGTCCTCTCTCGCTCTGCCCTGCAGCCCCTCACCCACTGCGGGAACCAAATCTCCTCTGTTCCCTGGCCTGCCAACCCGGTCCCTCAGCGCTCCCCCTGCCAGGGTGCGGCTCGTCCAATCTCTCCCTTCCACAGTGACCCAAGGGCTCTGCTCATTCGCTGCCCTGCTGGTGCCACTTCCCCAGGGCTGGGTCGGGGAACCCACGTGATTTCCCATCCAAGGACGTTCAACCCAGCACCTCTGTTCTTTCCTCTCCCAGCCCTCACTGCCTTCCCCTGCACGGCTTTCTAAAGATCCTAGTTCCAGTTCAATCCGCTCCAGATGCTCCTCCTTCTATCGAGGGCATGACCGCCCTTTCTGAGCAGCAGTGCCTCTGTTGAAAATTTATTGGTTTTATGGGCCCATCGTATTCCTGCCTCCGTGAGCCTGCTTGCACTCAGTTGCCTGCTCCCGGGCTCTTCCTCAAAGTGTAGGCTGTAGCCTCATTGCAGTCTGTGTTGGGTGGACGCCCCATCGCAGACTCCCCCCACTCGAGAATGCTACCCGTGGGAGGGGGCAGGTATCATCTCCCTTGCCTCTGACATAGCTAAGCCCAGAGACCCTCCCTCTCCTGCCCAGTGGCACCCACCCCCAGCCCAGGGCATCTCTTAGTTTCTTCCTCCAGGATTCCAGGTCATACTGAGCCACCCGAAAGGTCCCCTCTGTAGCTACCCTCCTGGCTCTCCTTTCAGGGGTAGGCTGTGCAGGTAACAGGTCTACCTGGCTACCAGTCCTGCATGGGTGAATACCCCATGACAGTCGGAAGACAGGGTTCTGGGCTACATGGTCAGAATGGCTGGTCTTATGTTCTTAAACTACATCAGAATTCTCCTGGGAGGTCCCTGAAGCTCTGGCCTATTGGGTGGAAATTTGGCCTGTGCCAGATTATTTATTTCAAACTGTTTTAATGAACCAAAAACATTTAACTGAAATTTCATTTCAAATGCTGAGTTCAACCTGAAAGGAAACGTCCCGTTCACTGTCCAATAATGGGGGGAGGGGGGGTTTGAAAGGAGACTCTGTTTTGCGTCAGACGACCCTGTTTCGAAAATATGGAGAACAACTCGTGCTGATCTTTTTTGAAGTTTGTTTTCTCCACCCAAAACAATCTGGTGACTTCTGTATAACTTTGCCAAGTATTTCAGTCCACACAAACCTTCGCATTTCCGGAAAAAAAAATGTAGAACATTTCACCTGGCTCTTGTTAACAGAGCTCAAATCTCTGAAGGGAAACTGCAGCTCAAGATTGAAATCAGAACTAAACCTGTCGGAGAGCAGAAGTTTATCGAAAAGGGGAGTGCACACATCATCCTGGGGGGGCCAAAGAGCCTGAAACCATTGGCTTTTGGGGGCCCACGTGTAAAACATCTGTGCCAGAGACATGGAAAACCAGCATCTACAGCGTGTGCCTACAGGAGAATTCGGGAATCAGGGGGTTGGGGTGTATCTATGTCATTCTATCTTCACATTTCCTTTCAATGCCATCTGCGGATCAGTGCCCTAGACATTGGCCTCTAGATAACCTGTGTTTTCAGCTCACTGCCTTGATTCAAACAGGTGCAGAGGTGATCTGGGACCTTGAAAACAATGGGCCGTGGTGCGCAGGAAGCCACATTCCCTCTCTGCCCTCTGGCAATCATTCAGGGAAGTTCAATGTTTGAGTTTTACATTTCCTCCATTAAAAGCCCTACCAGCCTTCTCCCACGCCGGCCCTGTGGGTGGAGGTGCCCGGCCCTGGGCCCCAGCCCCCCCTCTCTCTGGGTTTCACAGCCTCCGCCCCAGCCCAAGCCACAACCCCGCAGTGCCGTGTGCACAGCTGTGTGGGGAGCGCTAGCGCCAGCCTCGCTCACCCCAGGGGGTCGGCCCAGGCTGGGAGGCTCGCGGGCAGGGCGACGTACCCAGAGCCAGACACACCCGTTCCCAGGGAGACAGACACGCGGCCCTCCCTTCGGCCTGCGTCTCGACACACGGTCTCCCTCCGCAAGAGAGGGACTCGGACCTCGTACCCCACAGCCTGGGGGTCCCAGCAGGCTGGCAGGAACCCCTGTGTGTGCCTGTAGCCCAGCCTCAGCCTCTCCCGGACCCCGGTGTGGGGCCCGGCACAGCTAGACCCATGGACTGCTGTTTGTCCCCTCAGGGGAAGGCGCGACTTGGTGCGCTGGGATGGAAGGAGGGTCCAGTTGTCAAGGTTCAGCCTGGGGCTCAGAGACAAGGGCCTGTCGACCTGGCGCTTCACCCCACACCAGAGGGGCTGTTTAGTCCGCACCAGCGTGTTCCACACCAACGGGCCCACGTGGCCCCTGCTGCCCCACACCAGAACCTCCCTGGGGCACGCTGCCCTCACCCTGCTTGCAACGGCGCCACCATGGAGCTGTGGGGCCGGCCACGGGGTGCTCCTTGTCTGCAGGGGACCGGCTCTGCCACAGACAGGGCCCCTGGCACAAGAGGCCTGGGAAGGGATCTGGCGTCTGTGAAACGACAGGGTTAAATGACGAGGTGTAGGGCCCCACGGTCGAGAGGGAAACAACCAGGGGGAGGTTGGTGGCTCTTTGCCTGCACACGCCGGGTTTCCAGAGCTAGCGCAGGTCGATAATACACAATTCAGAGCTGTAAAAAGGCCGGAACGGGGCAATTACCTGCAATATTCCGGGGCAGGGAGCAGAGCCCTCCAGGTGCTAATACCAGTGTGTGTGGGGCAGGGCGGTGGAGGGGGAGAGTCCCTCAGTTGTAAGAGCCCCAGAGAGACCCCAGCCCCTCGGGGGGACTCCCCACCCTGCCTCACACTGGAGTCTCCCGGCACCCGCAGGCACAGGAAGGGTTGTGGGGTCAAGAGGCCGAGTTTAAACTGGCTCGGGGCCTGCTTCCTGATCAGCAACCGGACTGTCTCAGGGGGCTGCTCGTCCTAGGGAAGGCTTGGAAGGGCCAACGCGGAGCACTGGCCTGCTGGAGATGGGCAGGCGGCGGGGGCGAGGGGAGCTCTGACAGATTAACCTGCGTGTAGCTGCTTGTAGTGTTGCCAGATGGTTTAACCAAAAAATACTGAACAGACCCTGTCATGGCTCCTTCCCCACTCTGGCACGATACATGCAGAAGTGGGGGCCAGCAAGTGTACCCCAAAGCCTTATCTACCAGGCTTTGGTATAAAACTTCCCCCCAAATCTTAAAAACCTAGATTTTGGGAATAAAACTTCCGCTGCCTCCACCCAAATATTAATAACGAGATTAGGGGGAAAGATCATTTGGGAAATCTCACCCCTATTATAAAAATCAGGACACACAGTAACCGATGCCAGGTTAATAAAAAGAAAGGAGAAAACTTTTATTATTACAACAATATTCCTGTTGCAAGCATAAGGATCAGATGGAAAGGTAACAAAATAGACTCATGGAGGAATTACACCATGGGCTAAAACTTAGTTAAAAAGAAAAGCCAAACATCTCTTAAGCAGTGCCACATATCAGATCCCATACCCAACCCTTCAAACAATAAAGCCTAACGAAACTACCTAAACTTTACCCTACTTACAGAAAGTGAAGAATTGTTTCTTGGAGAGAGAGAGACATGCTTGTCCCCCCTGTAGCTGCAGAGGACTCATGGAGAGAGACAAAAGGAGAAAGGAAAAAACCCAAATTCCTTTGTCCCCCTTTGAAAGTCCCACCTACATTCCTACTGGTCACTCCACCTGGCTAGGTGTAGTTAACTCCTTAATCCCCAGGCTGCTGGCTAACCCTCATAATCATGGCAGACCCCCAAAAAAAAACACCGGGAAAAAAATTCTGTTGAGAAAAAAAAGGGGGAGACCAAAGTTGTTGAGAGAGAGAAAAAAAGGACCCCGGCAGCAGTTATTAAGCATGAAAAAATAAAAAAATCAGCATGGCCCCTTTCAAAGGAGACGCTTTTGCTGGCAGCCATCTTGTTTTGCTGTTTCAGCCGCAGGATAAGCCTCTGCGGAACCAGGTAGGTGAGGGTGTGGGAGAGCGTCTGGGGGGCCTGGCAGAGGGTCCGGGGGCTGGGCCTGGTTGCTGAGTGTGTTGTAGGTTTGCCAGGTGTCCAGTAGTCTCGCCTCCTGGCTGGGAATAAAATCAGAAAATACCGGAGATTTTAGGTGTCCGGTATTTTCTGAATTTTTTTTACCGGAGAAGAGCAAAAATACCGGACCGGGTCAATACCGGACACCTGGCAACCCTACAAGTGTGCCATGTGGCAGCCAGCGCTCTGGGCCCTTTTGACTCGTCAGGCCCAGGGGCAGCTCGGTGGGGAGGCCAGCGATGTGCTGTGGAGAGGGACAAGGCGGGACGATGCAGGAACAGGACAGAAATAATTGAGGGGCAGGTTATTGTGGGGCTGAGGCCTTCCCGCTCCCCATCCTCATTTGCATCACCAAAGCACCTAGGGGCTGCACAACCCACCATGAAAACCAGATTCTGCGCTGGGGGACGTACAGCCCAGAGGTCGGATCACCCAGGTGTGGGGAGCGCTCTGAGCCTGCGAAGGGGGCAAGGGAGTGTTAAGTATTATTCACTATTATCGACCACCGGCGTTGTGTCCCACCCATCAATCCTTTTCCTGCCCCCCACTCTCATTACCTCAGCTTTCTAGGGACGTTTGGCCTGCTTTGCTGGCCTCTTCCACCCTTCGGAGAGGAACTCGGCCTGTGGGGAAGACTAAGGGTATGTCTACACTACAGCGCTATTTCGAATTAACTTAATTCAAAATAGTGAATTCGAATTAAGCTAATTCGAAATAACGCATCTACACACAAAAACTATTCGAAACAGCATTTTGCTATTTCGAAATAGCGCGTCCACACTGAGTGGACCCTGAACCGAAGTTAAGGCTGGCCGGAACCAGTGCCGGCAGGGCATCAGGTTAGGACTTAGTGTGTGGGGCTGCTGCCTGAGGCTAACTGAGCTCTGTGCTTAAAGGGACCCGACCCCCACCCCGGACAGACAGTTCTCAGGGTTCTCTGCTTGCTTGTCTACCTCGACAGCAAAGCAGTCCTGTCTTGGAGTGCCCTGAGTGCCCACACTCGGGACCCCACAGCACTCGGCCAAATGGAGCCAGAGCTGCCCCTGGGCACGCCGGTGCGTCTCGTGGGGTCGTTGCCATCAGACCGGCTGCACTTGCTGCAGGCTGCCATCCGGGCGTCTACGGGGGCTGTCAGGATCCAGGAGGCCCTGAGGGAAAGTGTCCACCCCGAGAAGCCCTCAGAGCCTCCCCGGTCCTCCCCACTGGGGCTCGTGCCCCATTCCTCCCTCACGTCCTTCCACTTACCCCTCCCTAGCCCCCCTTCCTGATGTCAAATAAAAGACACGTATGTTCAAAAATAGAAACTGGGTTTATTGAACAAAACTGGGGGGAGGGATGAGCCTCTGGGGAGACTGGGAAAAGGATGTGGGAGAGGGGAAGAGAGAGGGTGGAAGGGGGGTGGGGGCAACCTGGGAGGAGGGAGCTGGAAGGGGGAAGCAAAGGGAAGAAGGGGGAGGGGAAGCTCAGGGCTCAGGGTTGGGGGTCTCGCCAGACCAACCTGACTTTCATGCAAACCTGCTCCTGGGTTTGCATGTGGCCTTTGGTGGCCAGGCTGGCAGCTATCCTACCACAGATGGCTGCATTCCTCTGTCTAGTGCAGAGATCATGGACATTGGGGGCATCCCCCCCAAACCTGAATAAGGTCCATGATCTCCACCCTGGACCAGGAAGGCGCCCGCCTTCTCCTGCCCCTGTCAGGCTCCTGGGAGCTGGCAGACTGCTCCTGGGGAGCGGTAGAGGGCTGGCTGCCAGTGGCTTGCTGGCTCATGTTTTGGGGCCACTGGATCAGGGGCCCCGGTGGCCACTGCTGGCTCTGGGCTGGAAGCCCCCTATCTATCGCTTTAATGGCTCCGGGGCTGGAAGAGAGGGGAGTAAGTTTTCCTGGTTGTGCCCAGAGTGGCCACCAGGGTTCCCTGGGAAGGGCTGGAGGCCCCCTATTTCGAATTAAGTGTCTACACAGCACTTAATTCGAAATAGCTATTTTGAATTTGGTGTTACTCCTGATAGAATGAGATTTACCAAATTTGAAATAAGGGCTCCACTATTTCGAATTTATTTCGAAATAGCGGTTTGACAGTATAGACGCTATTAAAGTTAATTCAAAATAACTGCAGTTATTTCGAATGAACTTTGTAGTGTAGACATACCCTAACACACCCCAATCCCACAGAGCAGCCAGCAGCCTCTCACCCGGCCCCACCCAGTTTACTTGGAAATGTGTCTTCTAGATAAAAGCTCCCAACAGCTGGCAGCTGTCTTACAGCCAAGGGATTTGGGGGTGGCTCCCAATTCCCAGCCCCTGCTCTAGGGCGACCTCATGGCCAGCGCTGGACCCGTCTGGTCATTTTTTAATGGATTTGCCAGTTGCCTGGAAAATAATTTAATCTGCTGGGTTTGTCCTGGGGCTGGAGATTTGCATCATTCTCACCAGCACTGGGGCAGCGACGGGGAAGTGTCCGTGTCCGGCGAGAGGCAGGGTTCCTGCGCCCACAGTTTCCACAGGAACAGACCCAACCTGTTGCATACACAGCAGCTGTCTGCCCGGCAGCACCCAGGCGTGCGGGTGTGAGAGGGCTGGAGTCGGGGGGGAGTGAGGGGGACAGTGAGGCACCCGGAGGTGCATCCCTCTCATCCCTAGTGCTGTCTGGGCCTGTTGAGGGGGAGGCAGCTGTGGATTTATCCCAGGGTGTGTGGTGGGAGTAACAGGGAGCCTGCCTTGGGGGCTGCCTTTTTTTTTTTTTCCCATGTTGAAGGTGGTTTGCCACCTCCCTCAGGCAAAACTCTCGCTGCCTTCAGAACCAACTGTGCACTTCAGGACGTGGAGCCTGGTTCTGAAACTGCTTAGCAGGCTGCCAGCCTCCCCCCGCCCGGCAGCGAGTGACCGCCCTGTGTCCTCCCCGGGATGTAAAAGGCTGAGAAACAGGGGCCTGGCCTGCTCCTGCCGCGCCGGCCTGTTCCCTTGGGATCCCCGTGACTGGCCCAGCCCGGCGAGACGGCCCCTCCCGGCGCTGGGGCGCAAGGGAAGTAAACCCTGACCAGCCCCGCAGAGGCAGAGTTTGCAAAGCGCCTGGCCGGGCGGCTCGGGGCAACGGGCGCGGAGGGTCACAACGTGGCTGCCGAGGCACCAGGCCCTGCACCGCCGCTGGGAACAGGGAGGGTTTCCCGCTGTAACCCTGGACCCCCCTGTCATGATTATGAGGGTTAGCCAGCAGCCTGGGGATTAAGGAGTTAACTACACCTAGCCAGGTGGAGTGACCAGTAGGAATGTAGGTGGGACTTTCAAAGGGAGACAAAGGAATTTGGGTTTTTTCCTTTCTCCTTTTGTCTCTCTCTGTGAGTCCTCTGCAGCTACAGGGGGGACAAGCATGTCTCTCTCTCTCCAAGAAACAATTCTTCACTTTCTGTAAGTAGGGTAAAGTTTAGGTAGTTTCGTTAGGCTTTATTGTTTGAAGGGTTGGGTATGGGATCTGATATGTGGCACTGCTTAAGAGATGTTTGGCTTTTCTTTTTAACTAAGTTTAGCCCATGGTATAATTCCTCCATGAGTCTATTTTGTTACCTTTCCATCTGATCCTTATGCTTGCAACAGGAATATTGTTGTAATAATAAAAGTTTTCTCCTTTCTTTTTATTAACCTGGCATCGGTTACTGTGTGTCCTGATTTTTATAATAGGGGTGAGATTTCCCAAATGATCTTTCCCCTAATCTCGTTATTAATATTTGGGTGGTGGCAGCGGAAGTTTTATTCCCAAAATCTAGGTTTTTAAGATTTTGGGGGGAAGTTTTATACCAAAGCCTGGTAGATAAGGCTTTGGGGTACACTTGCTGGCCCCCACTTCTGCATTTATTGTGCCAGAGTGGGGAAGGAGCCATGACATGGTGGCATAGCGATGGGATTATTTTGAGAACCCAGGATTTTTAAAAGGACACAGGTTTTTCTTTGAGTTGCAAGCTTTGCAGTTTTTCCTCTTTTTTTTTTTCTTTCTTTCTTTCTTTCTTTTGTTTCTGTGAGGCCTCGGGGAGAGGCAGACAGAAGCTTAAGCCAGACACAGACCATCCCAACCAGTTTTGTTTTTTTATAGATTTCGGGACAACTGGATAGCTAGGGTAGTTAAGGCAGAATGTCCAGCTCTAGGACAGATTCATACCCCAAGGAGAGGGCAGGAGCAATGTACAGCAGTGCTGCTCCTCCCTCACCTCTGCCTTCTCTATGGGAAGCTGCCTGTAAGGCAGCTGGCAGACCGCTAACTCAGAAAGAGGTTGAGCTTATCCTAGGGATAGAGGCGAGGCGAGCACAAACTGAGCGTGAGGAGCAAGAACACCAGGCCAAGCTAGCAGCAATAGAAGCCGAGAAGGAGCTCAAGGAACAAGAACACCAGGCCAGACTAGCAAAAATAAAGGCAGAGAGCAGACGAATGGAAGAACCACAGAGACTGTATCCTCCCAGGAGTTCACTGTACAATCATGGGGGAAGTGGCGTGATTACAGCATGGCTAATATGTGTAATCAGGCTGATACCTTAATCCAGCCCCAGGGTATGTATGAGGTTTGTGAAGGGGGTGAGGGTGGCTCTGGGAAATTGTCTGTGACTAGTCTGTCCTGGGAGCAAGGGAAAAGTTTCTCTGAGTGTTTGCCTGAGGGAGATAGCTGGGTGTCTGTGAGTGAGGCCTCTACATGTCTGCCTGGAGCCTCAGAGGAGAGGCTGGAGTCAGATTTTTGGGCTCTCCCTGCCCTATTTCGGGAAAGTGACCCTCTGGACCAGTCTGGAGCGGCTGGCCGGAGTGAAAGTTTAGTTGGGGAAAAAGATCGACTTCTGGAGGGTGTTGAGTGTGAGCAACCTCTGTGCGTGGAGCCTGGCACTTTGGCTGCTGAGGAGGGCGGGATGCAGGTGGGGGAAGGGGTTCTTCCCAGTTCTTTGTCTCCAGGAGGTGCCTGTCAGCCTGGAGTGGCTGGGGAGAGGGCTGTGGGCCCAGAGTTAGCTCTGGGGACAGCTGGAGCCCAGAAGGGGGGAGGGAGAGGTCTCTGATCTCCCCCAGAGGAGTCTGTGTGTTTTCCTGAAGGGGGGCTGTGTGAAGACCTGCCTGTTCAGGGGGTAGAGGGATCACAGGAGGAGTTGGTGGTGGCTCAGCAGGTTGAGGCTTCTGTTGGGCCAGGGGAAGATGAGCTTTTTGCTTGCAGAAAGCCCTAAGGAAGAGGATCCTTATGGGGAGGTTGGCCAGCAGGTTGCTGTGCCTGAGGGGGGTAAAAGTGACTTGGGGATAGAAAGATCCTGTGAGGAGCAAGGGAATTCCCTAGCCATTGTGAGCAGGGGGGCCACACCCAGCCAGGCCTATGTCTGTGGGGGGGTGGGGAGTTCACAACCTAAACCCACAGGGCATGGGGGAAGGGCAAGACTTGTGTTTGCCCAGGAAGGCTGCAACTTTTTAAATCTAAAAAGCCAGAATTGTCAAGGTATACTTGGGGTGGATTTGTTCCTACTGCTTATGTTAACTTTCATAACCACTGGACTGCTGTTACTAAGAATGGTAACGATGTCCACTGTGCATGATTTTGGACCAAAACCCTGGAAACTGTTAAGAGATGTACCCAAGGACACACTGTATGTTCAAAAGCCTTGTGACACTGGTATTTCACTGTTAATACTTGTAATTAGTGTTGGAGCTTCTCACCTCAGAAGGGGAATCCCAAAATTGATGTGCTATTTAAAAAGGGAAACTGAGGCACGACTACATTTTGTTTTCGTGGCTAAGTGCCAAGAGGCCTACATGATGGGGAACAAGGAGACATACATTGTACTGGTGTTAATTGGATTTCAGACCATTGCCAAAGTGGGCATGGATAAATGTAATATTTTCACTAATGGGTGTTGGGTCCAAATGCTGAGCAAAGGGGCTTGTGTAAGGTGTCGAATGAAAGCTTGTCCTCTGCTGATTCTATATATGATACTTGTGTATATGTGTTGTTGTATATGAAGTTATGGAATGGACTCTGTTCTTGGACATTACAATTTTTTCTGTCTGGAAGGAAGCAATGAAAATGGACTGCTTGCCTGTGACCAGCTCCAGTTGGAAGACGCAAGAAACATCAAAGGGCCCTCTGAGGTTGACACTAAAGACTGCTAAGCTAGAAGTTGTACTATCTTTGCTAATCGCCTGCATCAAGCACTCGGTGATTGATGTATGACAAGTGTTCTCATTAACAATCTTACTCTCAACATTTTCTTTCTTTTATTAATATATCTTTAGAGTTCAGATTCTAAAGGATCGGCCCAGTGTGATCTTGTGGGTAAGATCTAAAGTGAACCTTGGCTTGGAACTGTGGCTGAGTCCTTTGGACCAGGAGGATCTGTTTGGAGTTGGTGAGTGGGTTTTATAACCTCTCACCTGTGTGTGAGGCCTAAGTCTGGTGATGGCACAGGGAAGCTGGAGTGTCTAAGGGGTTTTGCTGGTGAGGCTTCCGGCTGACCGGGGGGGCAGCTGAAGTGCTCGGTGTAATTTGAGGGGTGCCTGGGGAAGGACCCCAGTTGAGGGCGGTAAGTAGCCCTGGTTTTATGCAATTCGCCCTGAGCTGACACCCTCAGTGGTGCCAAGACCTGGCCTGGTGTATGACAGTGGTGTATTTCGCAAGAGGCACAGAACCTGGTCAATTGAACTTTAGATCAAGACCCCACGCTATTCTAAATTTGATTTTGAGACTGAGAGTTTGATTGGTTAATGAGGCATTTCTGGACTCAATTACTTAGTATACTTTCTGTATATCTGTTATGGTACTCCATGGATATGGAAGCATTTTGTTTACTTTTCATGTATTCAATAGTCTAGTCAATGTGCATAAATGTATTTACTATGTTTTATCTCAGACCTCCAGGAAGAAATCACAGCCAGTGTGGCCAGAGGCTGTCCAGCACCGTCTGTGATTTGGGGGGCATGTCATGATTATGAGGGTTAGCCAGCAGCCTGGGGATTAAGGAGTTAACTACACCTAGCCAGGTGGAGTGACCAGTAGGAATGTAGGTGGGACTTTCAAACAGGGACAAAGGAAAAATTTGGGGTTTTTTCCTTTCTCCTTTTGTCTCTCTGGGTGTGTGCTCTGCAGCTACAGGGGGGACAAGCATGTCTCTCTCTCTCCAAGAAACAATTCTTCACTTTCTGTAAGTAGGGTAAAGTTTAGGTAGTTTCATTAGGCTTTATTGTTTGAAGGGTTGGGTATGGGATCTGATATGTGGCACTGCTTAAGAGATGTTTGGCTTTTCTTTTTAACTAAGTTCTAGCCCATGGTGTAATTCCTCCATGAGTCTATTTTGTTACCTTTCCATCTGATCCTTATGCTTGCAACAGGAATATTGTTGTAATAATAAAAGTTTTCTCCTTTCTTTTTATTAACCTGGCATCGGTTACTGTGTGTCCTGATTTTTATAATAGTGAGATTTCCCAAATGATCTTTCCCTAATCTCGTTATTAATATTTGGGTGGTGGCAGCAGAAGTTTTATTCCCAAAATCTAGGTTTTTAAGATTTTGGGGGAAGTTTTATACCAAAGCCTGGTAGATAAGGCTTTGGGGTACACTTGCTGGCCCCCACTTCTGCATTTATTGTGCCAGAGTGGGGAAGGAGCCATGACACGGGGCGACGGGCGCGGAGGGTCACAACGTGGCTGTGGAGGTGCCAGGCCCTGCACAGATGCTGGGAACAGGGAGGGTTTCCCGCTGTAACCCTGGACCCCCCCCCGGGAATCCAAAGCCACCCAGGAAAGCAGCTGCTAGCGTGGAGCCCCTGCAAAATCCGGGTTCCCGTGGGCCGGCCCGAGGAGAAAACCCCGCTCAGCCTGGCCCGGCTGGACCCACCCGTGGAAAGCAGCTGCCCCCTCCTCCCCCCCTCCGGGCATCTGAGAGGAAAACAAACTGCAGAACGCTCCCCCCAGCCATGAGAGCCACAGGAGTGTAAGTTAATTCATTCAGTTACCATGTAGATGTGAGTATCACAGCAAGTCGACTGACCTTGTGTTCTACAAATGGCTAATCACCCCATCCTAACGGGTTAATAAGTCAGGCCTCGTCTACACTGCAGTGCTATTTCGGGATAGCGGAGTATCCCAAAATACCTAGCCCACGTCTTAACTGAAAACCTGTTATTTTGGGCACTGAAACTGACTCGATACGGCTCTAGACTACGTTGATTCTATGGTTCTACAGGGGCTGGCACAAGGCCTGGAAGGAGGACAAAGGCAGCCGCAGGCGTGGTACCGACTGATGAGACAGTTTAAACTCGGCAGGGACTTTGGCCACTTCCCCATTGCTGAGGCAGTTCAGCTGGTCAGTTGGGGGCAGCCACCGGTCCTAGCCTGTCTGTCCCAGACAGTCACTGCCGGCTGGTAACGCCTTCCAGAGCCAGAATGGGCCATGGGCAGACGGGGCTCGGAACGATTCCCTGCAGGGAGCTTCTGACAGGAGCTGTGGCTGGGAGACTGCTCAATCCGTCACCGCTCAGCACAGATGCTCCGTTTGGACACCACGGCCCACAGACTGCTCACAGCCCTGCAGCCTCTGCCGGGGAAGGGCCACCCCTTCCCTGTCTCCCTCTGCCAGCCACCAGCGCTCTCACTGGGCGTGCTCAGAAATTGCCGTGTGCCCCCGTCCTGGGCGGAGAACCAGAGAGGGCTGGACTCGGTTGCCCCATTTTGTCCTCGTGTGAACAGGGCTGACTGGGAGTGTGGCTGGCCTGGCTCTTTCCAGCAGGGACGTCTCAAAGACAAACAAATCGATAATGTGCCAATGACGTTCCCTTCCCTGTCCAATTCGTGGGCCAGGCTGGTGCAGCCGATTGCCCGGCTTCTAGTTGGTTGCCTGTTGAACCTGCCGGGTGTCAGTTTGGGCTTGGCTGAGAGCGATCTTGTCCAGGTGGAGGCTGACGTTATGGTGGCCCTAAAGTGTTAGCAGAGGGATCTAGATGAATATACAGGCTGAACTTCTCTGGTCCGGGACTCTGGTCCGGCAACCTCCATGGTCCGGGAAGACCTAGGGAACCCTGAGAGCAGTTGCCACCCTGTACACAGGGCCATGTCTGGCAGTCAGAGAAGCTACCCTGCTTTGAAAGGTAACCAATTTATATAGGACCGTTTGGTTGGCGGTGGGGCGTCCCATCCGCCCTGGACACGCTGGAGTGACCTCCTGGGCCACAGACAGGGGCTGCTTCATGCCAGCGGGAGTAGCCCCTTTCTGCGGCACGTCAGGGATGGCGGGTCCCGTAGGGCTGGAGCAGCCCCCTGCCAGCACCCACTGTGCAGGGGTGAGGCAAAGGAGAAGGAAAACAAGCAATCACAGGGTACACCTGGCGGGAGGTGGGAGGTGTGGGCTGTTGTTTTCATATCCCCTACTTATAACTCCGGTCATCTGAAGAAGTGGGCTGTGCCCACAAAACCTCATGATACCATCTACATGCTGCGTTAGTCTATAAAGTGCTACCAGACCATTTGTTGTTTTTTTATTGTATTCACAATTACTGATCATCAATATTACAGTAGCAGGGCGAAGCCTCAGGCTCATCGCACAAGGTGCTATAGACACAGAAAATGACCAGGCAAAATTTCCAACACATCTAAGGGGACAGATTCTAAAAGGCATTGAGGCACCTCAAGGGGAGGACAGATGCCCGATGGGATTTTCTAAAGCACGTAGGGGCATCTGTAGGCATTAAACACTGTTGAACATCTGGCCCTTTGATTCCTGAGTCACCCTGATTTTCAGTGGAGCTTTGGATCCCAAAGCCAATGTGACATTTCACACTAGTACTCAGGCTCCCAGATCACTTAGGTGCTCTGGAAAATGTTCCCTAAAGGACCAGACATACTTATCAAGTCATCCCCAATGGTTTTTACACCCTTGCTTGCCAACTGATTTCATTCGCTCCTGGTGAACCTTGGGAGAAGAGGTGGATTCTGAGAAGTTCTCTCCTAACAAGTCACCCACAGACAGAAAGTGGCTGAGAGTGACTGACTCTGAGGAGATCCATGTTGTGCACAATTTACTTAGTCCCAGGACCATTGGGGCTGGAAGGGTCACCTCATTCTGTTAGATGCCATCATTCAGTTTTGTTTTGTTGCCTATGGACCACTGCCTTCTGGGCCTTGAATAAGGACCCTGTACGTGGTGGGGCAGTATGTTTTGAAGAGATTTTCCACTAAGGTGTTACTTCCTGCAACCACAGGCTTGTGTTCCTGGTTCATGTAGTTCCACAGATGCAGAGAATAGGAGTTGCTGAAGTTGGGGCTCTTCTCCCAGACCTCGAAGTACCGATTCCATGCTGGGTAGGGGATGGAGTAGAAATGCTGAGGATGCAGGAAGGAAATGTTCTGACAGTTTATATCCTCTACGTTATGGAAATCGGTCAGGGTGCACAACGCTTTGAGCCTCCTTGTCAGTAAGCTGGGCCCTTGGTATCCCCAAACGTCTCCTTTGTAGTTTTGAACAAAATCCTCCATGCAATCCCACAGGAACCTGTGATGGCGAGAAAAGCCAAAAATCGCACTGCCGGAGACCTGGGACGCCTCGGCCGCCACAAAGTTTTCCAGTGAAATAGGCCTGATGGAGATGACATCAGTGTCCATGTAGATCCCACCATATTTCCAGACGAGTGCAAGCCTGCTCGCGTCAGCGCTGACATGAAGCCAGTGCCTTTCCTGGGCTGGATTTACCTGCAGAGGTGGAAAGGGATCACAGAGATGCAATTGACTCCACTTCAAAACATCTCAACACCTGCTCCCGTTAGCTATGTGCTGTACAAAACTCTCAGCTGTGTCTGTCCTAATTGTAATCCCTTTGTCAATTAATGCCCATTTTTCTTTTTCTCGTGTGACTCGGTTCTGGAAAAAGGCAAGAGCAGATGTCGCTTTTGTTCAGTGTCATTGTACGAGTGTGTCCCAGGTGTGGGTGTTTTATTACAGGTTAATTTATCCGTTTGATCCAAAACCTCCTTTAATCACACCTCAATCTGGAACAGCACCTCAGATTTGTCTCCTAAAATGAGTGACTCGGGTTTGGGAATCTCCCTCACATAGTCAGTCATAAAGACTGATGCCAAGAGCTAATGTATTTTCTCTGCAACAGCCTTATTCCCCTCGAGTGCTCCTTTAGCATCTCCATCGTCCAGTGACCCTACTGGTTGGTTAGTTGGCTTCCTGCTTCTAATGTCCTTTTCTCTATTACTTTTTGAGATTTGGCGAGCTGTTCTTCACATTCTTTTTGGATTTTTTAATTCTATTGTTACACTTGTCAGAGTTTATTCTCCTTTCCACTGTCTTCACTTGGATTTCACTTCCATTTTTTAAGGGGTTGGTTGGTTGGTTTGTTTTGGGGTTTTTTTTTTTTTTTTTTTGCTTGCCGAGATGTCAGTTTTGGCACTGTGCCTTTTCATTTCTGCCTCAGTTTTATGCAGTTCTCCTTCATTATTATTACTCTTCATTATCACTAATCCTTAACTGTTATTTCCCCCAAACAGCCCCCCATCTCAATTGGCACACTCATTGTCTGACCCAAAGCCCCTATGAATCCACTGAGAGATTCTCACTGACTTTGAAGGCTTTGGAAGGGGCCCCTGCTGGCAATCTCTGCAGAGGATAAAAAGTGAGAGAGAACTTCAGGCCTTATTGAGGGGTAGGGCGGGCCGGTGTACCAATATTGCAGCCAGGTGCTTGTTCATTCCCAAGACTCCCCGCTTCCATTTTCCAACAAACTAAAAGATTTGCCCGGCCTTACTCGGGGCCTTAATTCAACTAATTTTTGTTTTTCTTCATTTAAATACTGTCTGCAGAGGTGGGCCTGGGGAGGAGGGGTTCAGGATGCAGGCTGCCCCAGGGAAGGAGGACTAACCCAGCGCTCTCTCACTGTAGGAGTTTGGGGCTAGGTGAGAAGCATCTCTCCATGGCTGCTCCAGCTCCAGCCAGTAAAACAGAGGGAAGAGCGCATGTCCCCAGCTGCGGCTGGTCCACATACATCAGCCCTTTGTACTCCCCATACAGAGTGAGGAATGCAGCCAACTGTGCACTTTCCCCTCGCTCCCTGACAAAGGGGAACAGCCAGCAATGTCCCGCTATGAATCGGGGACTTTAGCCCCCTATCTCTCCCTAAAGAACACCTGGGAGGAGACTCAGAGATGGGGCAGTCCCCAATGGGGAGGAGGGAGCTCGCCCCCAGCGTTTCCATTTCTGTACAGTTTTGTGAGGAGCAATCCCATTCTAGGAACATCCCAATTTCCTGGCACAACTAAAGTCTTTTCTTGTTTTTAAGCTATGAGAAGAGAAAGCTTTCTACCAACTTTAGTGATCCTAGCTCTTTACATTTAAGAGGATGCCAGCCTGTGTTTTCAAATAGGCCAAAACAAGAACTCAAAGGGGAGTGAACTCTCAAAACAACCCTTCTGAGAGGAGCGGGTAAAAACTGGAGCTCCCCACCCAAACTGACCTCTGAATTTCTCTCTTGCTTCTAAATCTTGTTCCCAGACATTTCCGTGACTCCCAGACACCTTCACCAAGCACTGAAATCATATTTCCCAAACAGCAAATCCTCAGTTCACATTCATGATGCCTGAAAGGTTTCAAATACCTCTTGCTTTTCTGGAAAAGGGGATGATTCAGCACTTTGAGAAAATATAAATATTGAAATTACGATGAAAATGCTCCATTTGCCATAACTCCTGCCACCAGGAAATGGACAATGTCCATTACAATTTCAATGAATATTTAATGCATGGCAAAATGTCATGAAAAAGGGGCCCACACTCTATGCAGGAAAACGACAACAGCTTCAAAACTGGAATAAATTGTGCAAAACCTTCATTTCCCTCCACTTCTACTTTGAATCTTGTTCAAAAATATTACCCCCTTCATGTTTCCTCTGACCTTATGATACCATAGGAACAGAGGTGTCTCCTGGAAAACAGTTTCCATCGGGAGAGGAAGAAGGAAGACATTCTCCATTGCAGATAGAAGAGCCAGGGCTGCGGAAGTGGAACTTGAATCCCGCCATGTATTATTTTTCAGACCTTTTATGAAGAAACGAACGGATCTGTTGGGATAGGCCCTGGCAGCAGATTCCACAGAACATGAAGCCAGCAGAGGAATCTGCAAGCGGTCTGTGGTCTCCACAAAGATGATGCCACTGGTCTGGTTCACATCATCCTTTTGCGTCGGGAAGAGCTCAGGTCTCGGCATCCAAAAGAAGGTGTGGCCACGCGGCAGGAAACGTTTATAGACAAAGGCCAGATCAAAGACAAAAGTGAATGTGAGCCCTATTATGATCCCCTTCAACATTCTTGCTTGTCCTCGTACAGACAAGTCTTGAAAAAAACAAACAAAGTCAGTTTCAGTGATTCTTTCATTATCGCTGGGAGGTAAGACAGGATTTCAAATGGTGTTATTGCTTTGGATTATTTCCAGGGTGGATACAAATATTAATCAGTTTTTTAAGTTAAATCAGATTTTTGTTTTGCTATTTTGAGATCTTCAATAAAATACTAAATGTTGTGTTTTCAAAGTAACAGTTTGTAGGATAAAAAATTCTGAGGTTGATAGTGCGGTGGAAGCTGTTGAAATCATGGTGGAATTCTTCCAGAGTTTCCACACAATTATTTCAAGTTTGGTGACAATATATACCTCCAGACCAGTGGCACTGCTATGGGCACCTGCATGGCCCCACAATATGCCAACATTTTTATGGCTGATCTGGAACAACGCTTCCTCAGCTCTCATCCACTCACACCCCTTCTTTACCTACACTACATTGATGACATCTTCATCAACTGGACTCATGGGAAGGAAACTCTGGAAGAATTCCACCATGATTTCAACAGCTTCCACCCGACCATCAAGCTCAGCCTGGACCCGTCTACACGGGAGATCCACTTCCTGGACACCACGGTACAAATAAGTGACGGTCACATAAACACCACCCTATACCGAAAACCTACCGACCATTATGCCTACCTTCATGCCTCCAGCTTCCATCCCGGAAACACCACACGATCCATTGTCTACAGCCAAGCACTGAGGTACAACCGCATTTGCTCCAACCCCTCAGACAGAGACCAAAACCTACAAGATCTTCAACAAGCATTCTTGAAACTACGATACCCACACGAGGAAGTAAGGAAACAGATCAACAGAGCCAGACGTGTACCCAGGAGCCTCCTGCTGCGGGACAAGCCCAAAAAAGAAACCAACAGAACACCACTGGCCATTACCTACAGTCCTCAGCTAAAACCTCTCCAACGCATCATCAGTGATCTACAACCCATCCTGGACAACGATCCCTCACTTTCACAGGCCTTGGGAGGCAGGCCAGTCCTCGCCCACAGACAACCCGCCAACCTGAAGCATATTCTCACCAGCAACTATACACCGCACCACAGTAACTCTAACTCAGGAACCAATCCCTGCAACAAACCTCGGTGCCAACTCTGCCCACATATCTACACCAGCAACACCATCACAGGACCTAACCAGATCAGCCACACCATCACTGGCTCATTCACCTGCACATCTACCAATGTAATATACGCCATCATGTGCCAGCAATGCCCCCTGCTATATACATTGGCCAAACTGGACAGTCCCTACGCAAAAGAATAAATGGACACAAATCAGATATTAGGAATGGCAATATACAAAAACCTGTAGGAGAACACTTCAATCTCCCTGGACACACAATAGCAGATTTAAAGGTAGCCATCCTGCAGCAAAAAAACTTCAGGACCAGACTTCAGAGAGAAACTGCTGAGCTGCAGTTCATCTGCAAATTTGACACCATCGGCTCAGGATTAAACAAAGACTGTGAATGGCTAGCTAATTACAAAAGCAGTTTCTCCTCTTTTGGTGTTCACACCTCCAGATCAGCTGCTAGAAGTGGGCCTCATCCTCCCTGATTGAATTAACCTAGCCTGATTCTTGCCTGCATATTTATATCTGCCTCTGGAAATTTCCACTACATGCATCTGACGAAGTGGGTCTTTGCCCATGAAAGCTTATGCTCCAATACATCTGTTAGTCTATAAGGTGCTACAGGACTCCTCGTCGCTTTTGCAGATCCAGACTAACACGGCGACCCCTCTGATATTTGACACCAAAGCAGTAATAGTGATGCTGGACATCCTCAAATTAAAGGAGCAGAAAAATACCACCTTAAAACTCAAAAATGAGGCATTAATAATAAAATAATAATAATAATAATAATTAAAAAAAATTAGAAAAACAGAAAAAAGCAACACAGGCTCTCCTGACATATGGTTTGCTCATACAAGTAAAAGCAGGAAAATGAGAAATTGGAAAAGGTTGTTTAACAACAGGAGACATTGCTTTATTGTTTTCCAGGTTTTTAACAACAAACTGCAAGCACTTTTACAATGCCTAAAGAGTGGGGGCAGAAATAGACAAAGGTTGCCCTGGCAAGTTTAAAAGATAAAATGGGGTTCACTGCATTGCAACCACAATCATATGAGGGGCAAGCCAAAATGGCACTAAAATTAGTGCCCCCATTCTTCCTTTCCTTTAAGATCCTTTAAGGGTCTTAAAAGCATATAACATATAATACTAAAAATTGCTAGTAAAAAACAAATTGGACACATTGGTGCAAAGATTCAGAAAGAAACCCCTCATAAAGAGGAGAAGGAGTGAACTATATTTTGGAGCAGATATTGCAAAAGTTTAGGCATTGCATACGGTCTGACAATAATTTAGCTTATGCAGACCTTGAAAGCAAACTGGCAAACATTTACGAAGCCTTAATCTCACTCAAAGATATTGCTGTACTAAGGAGTTTTTAAAAAATTATTAGCTGACTGACAAAACAAACATTTGGATTTACCTAGAGCCCATCCTTCTTGCTAAATTAGTAATGGACAAAACCTGCGTCCCTGAAAAGGAGCCATTCAGCAGAAAAGCAGGCTCAGGTATAAACAATACAAGGAAATAAGCATGGGGGGGAGGTGTGGTAAGAGGCTTGGGCCCTGTGTGGGAATAGTAGAAGAATAAGGAAAGCAGTAGTACAGGCATTGGGAAAGTTAAATTATTGGGACAAGGAAAGTTTTCATTGAGGAACAAAGCAAGTGATTAAGGGTATGAGAAGGTGAGGAGTTGATTCTGTTGAGTGTGGGAGGAATTAAGCAATTGTCCTAATGTGTTAAAGAAAACCTGCTATAAAAAGACTCTTTGCTTCTTTGTGGAAATTTGCTAAATGGAAATTAAGGGGTTCTGTTAAACTTGACTGGTTAAATGCATAACAGGGAATTCATTGCAAATTTGTAAATTTGTTTGGTAGGTTACAAATGAATTGCTTTTATTTTGTTTTAAATAATGCCCTCTCACTTAAAATTGCAAGCAGACAAAACATAAATAACTAATGCTGCTTGTCTTGGTGCATTTTACCTTTAAGGTGGTTCTAAGAAACAAACTGTTATGCTAATCGCTACATAAAACCTGTAAAACACCTCATACACTTCAAAGAGAAGCCACAATGGGTTGCATTTTTGCTGTGTGATCTAAAAGCAGAACTCTGGAATTTCACCTTGTCTCTTTCAAGGCTAAGTCTTTGGGTTGCTCATAACTTTGAATCTGAAAGCAAGTGTGTGTGAATGCCTGGCTGTTAGTGAACAGTTTGAATTTTCTGTAAATAATCATAAAAGGATAAAAAAGGGCCTGTTATTCAAAATTTTCAAGAGGATATAACACACACTGTCCTCTGTAGTAAATTGTCCAAATAAAAGATATGTTATATAACAAGATATTCATCAGCCCCTACTTGAAAGAAATGTAATGCTGATGTTACTGCTAACATGGAAATAAATTTAGTGCTAACACTGTACACGATACTCTCTCAGAAAGAGAATCTTGCTGGATTGGTAACTGGCAAACACCTTGTACTAAGGAAAATCACTATAGCAGTAAAGCTTTTCAGTTACTACCTGTAAATAAATTTGAAGCTTCACAACAGACAGACAAAAAACCTGGTCTGTGGTATAAGAGGAAAATTAAGGCTTGCCACCTTTAACTTAATAATTGAGCAGTGAAGTAATTTAACCAATCCCTCAGAAGCTGGTTTACAAAATAAAAGCATAAGTAATTATTGGGTAACAGCAGGCTAATAAAGAAGTCAGCAAAATACTTGTAAAGTAAAAAGGACGACAAGAGATATAATGTGCCACCCGTGTGGGGGTAGGAAAGTGTTCTTTTTCTTTCAGAACATCAGAAAGCGCTGGGAGCAGCTGAAGAGCAACTAAAGAAAAAAAAACCCCATGGTTCTACTATCATGACGTAAGTTGTGTTTTGTGTTCTAAGTTTGTTTTATCTTGTCTGGAGCACATGTATTGCAAACATCGATGTTGTGTATTGTCTTTTAAATGAAAGAACATTCTAAGTAAAGCAGTAGCGTGAGCTTAAAAAAAACTGTTCAGCAAGAGAAAGGGAAAGAAAAAGGATTGGGCCCAATCAAACAGCAACTCTAGGAAAACTTAGTGAAAGGACAATAGTTTACTGTCGTAATTGTTTAAGCTAGGTAAATGCTAACAATGTCTCCACAGATGAACAAAAGTGGACTGGAAGGCAACCATGGGGCCATTGTGCTGCAGCTCCTGCTACCCCATGGAGCAAGGAGTGTGCCATGTAAAAAGAAGGACTGGGAGTGGGTTACCAATCCCCTTCCACTGGGTTTGCTTTGCTTTAATTGCCACACTAATGCAATATTTAAGCCTTTGCAGAACTTACACACTAACCATGAAAGGGGTTGGCCAGAGGTAACAATAAATCTGCAAGTGAAAAAGCACGGGCAAGTGCGACATCAGAAAATGTGAGTAAAGCCATACACCGATGCCCACAACAATGGGGAAACTAGTAACCTCACCATTGTTATCACAGCCGACTGCCCAGTCACCCGCTGGTGCCAGGTGCCCAAAGCCTTAGAAGGCCTTGAGAATACCTGGAGAGAATGATGTAATTGCATGGGATTCCCCATTCATAATGAAAGACATTCTTAAGCCATGCTGTGGTCCTCTTAGGGGGATGGTATTTGCAATCAATGCAACCAGTGTCCAAGTTACCTCTAAAGCGGGACTGCTGCATACTGACGGCCAAGGAGGATACAAGGCACCGAACTACCCTTCATTTAAACACTACTGTTTTGCAAACTGTAATAACACTGGCGTTGAAAAGAACACACAACCCTCTGTATTAGAATTTGAGTGGCATCTCGTAGGTAAGAAACCAAACACTGCGATCAGGTCACACATTAATTACACCGGCATAGTGCTCGTGGAAGTCGGGCCTTCCAACTCCAAATGGGGCCTCCCTCTTAAAGCACAGATGAAGGTCACCCCAGAAGCCTGGCAAATCTTTGGGAAACAATAGCCCATGTTGAAGTACCCTCAGCTGAGAACAACTAACCGAGTTGTCAGGGACAAGGCAGAACCACCTGATTGTGTGTCCTGCCCTGAACAGATCCTAATCCCAGACCCTGGCCTGTTAATAGGACCAATGCTGCCCGTCCTCACCTCAGTAATGTTTTACACCTACTGGGTTGAGGTGCACACCCCGTCTGAAGGGGGTAAATAAGCAGTGTGAACGGGTCAGGCCCTATATGGGAAAGAATATTACCAGGCTAACAAACCAAAATGGAGAGCGCCTCACTCACCAGCAGTGGGAATTAGCTGATAACATTGCAGGGTGGTTTGGTGCTGGTAACTCAGTCAGCAACACCTACGCCCTAGCAAATCAGGCAGAGAAGCACGACCGTATTGAATCAAGAATAGCAGATGTAGTCATATCAAATGCCCGTGGAGAACTGGATACTAGCAAGGCTGGTTGGTTAATCTTAAACAGCCTCAAGGATTTATCAAGCTCTGTGTCCACCTTGCTAGACATAACCAAGTACGTTGGCCAGAATTTAATCAGGTTACTGATAAATGGTACCAAATAAAGGAGCTGGAAGATAAATGTTAAAGGATGGGGCAAGCTCTAGCTATCACCGCACAAGTGTAACAGACTTCTTGGGTGGCCGAGTCCACCCAGCCCTTATGGAAGTGGTAAGACCCCATCTCCCCAACACCCCTCCGTGGGAATGGGGAAACACAGAATCCATGAGAGCTTAAGGTCAATATGAACTGGCCGTAGCGTAGTCTTTAACCTTCTAGCACCATTGGGCATCCCTCATATACAATGGGCTAGAACGGTAACCTCCCTGCCTGTGCAGAGGAAGGGTCATATCACTAAAATAGAGGGTATTGCATATTTGGAGATTTCCGGTGACACCTTGTACTCCAGTGAATGTTGCACCCGCTCCAACAAGAAAATTCTATGTACATGTCCATATAATGTTTTAACAAATCTGTCTAGGTTCAAGGAGACCGTAACTGAGAAATTAACCCATGCAGAGCCGGTCCAAATGAACGGTCCCTACTGGTGTGTGACTGCCCAGACTGACCACTCCATCGAGTTAAATGGAAAGCCCTGCCCCTCCACACACCTATCCGCGTGCATAATAGTCCCTCAATGAGCAACCCTGACCATTGACAGGATGCTACTCTACCATATTCCGCCAATGACGGGTAACCTAACATGGGATCCAGAGTGGCACTATGGCAAAGTACCTAGAGGAGGGTCTACTGACCCTGCAGGCAAAAATCGAGGAGTTCGTGGACGAAGCCCAGAGACGCATTCATTAAGGCTGACTGAGGTACACTCAGATAGGGGAAACCGTGAACCAAGCTAATACCAAGTACTCAAAGGCCCTGAACCAGGCAGTGGAGGTTAAAGCTATGATCATGGGCAGCACGATCTTGGGGAATGAGATACCCTGGGAATGGATTTGGGTGTTGTTTTGTCAAATTATGTGGGTGTATCGATTATAACATTCCTACTGGTATTGGTGCTCTACCAACGGTTCTAGAATAAGCTAAAAATGTTAAATGATTGTATTTAACCTGTCGGGTTCATGAACCCTGAGGTTAAGAGGAGGGACTGTAGGATAAAAATTTCTGAGGCAGGCCATGATATTCTATTAAGAACCCCCTATTCTAAATTTGGAGTCTGGGACTAGCACACAAGCACAGTACTTGATGGTTACCCCCCCCCCCCCCCCCCACACACCTAGCCCAGGATGGGAGACAGGACAAGACACATTCAGTGGTGCTAGGAACAAATGTGCCATTGTCAAGTACTCCTAGGCTATGTCTACACTGGCGGGTTCTTGCGCAAGCAAACGTCCACGCTGGCCAGAACCGCATCGTAAGAATGCTGAGCTCTTGCACAAGAAAGTGTCCACACTGGTGGGAAGCCCTTGTACAAGAACGTGTCTCTGGAAGAAATTCGGCCATGTCAAGAGGTCACCAGCAGCATCTGAGGGCATGCGCCGGACCCCCACTGGGAAACGTACTTAAAGGGACTCCTGGACGGCCGTTTCCCTGTGGCTGCATGCTCACGCACCCTTTTTGAGGGACCGAGAGCCACAACAGCACCTGTCACCTCTGTTCCTGGCAAGTGCCCCTGGGCACCCTCGCTGCCACTGTCACAGCCATGGAGCCGGAGGAAGACCCCAGCCAGCAACGTCCCCTCATGGCCATGATAGAAGCTGTGGAGCTCCTCCTCCAGGGAGTCACATTGCTCCAGCAGGAGCTGGAGACTGGGCAGCAGGTGCAGGACCTCGCCACGGCTGCAGCTGGGCTCGGGCACCCGCACCCCACCACTGACAGAAGCGGGGGAGAGCTGGGGGTGGCAGAGGGGGGCCTGGCAGCATTGGGCTGCTGCACAGGGCCCATCCGGTCGGCAATGGTGCCCAGGAGAGTGCACACATGGTCGCAGCGCTCCAGGTACTGGCCCCACACTCGCTCCCACCACTCCGCATCTGCGTGGATCTTCTCCGTCAGAGCACGCTCCATGCGCTCAATCATGCAGACGTGGCGGCGGAGCAGGTGGTGGTGGTCCCGGGAGCGCTGCGACAGGCCCTGGATCCTTTGCGCCGGCGGGATGGGGCTGGAAGGTCCCTCGCTGGCAGGAGGTCCCACTGCAGGAGAAGCAGAGGAGAGCAACATGGTCAGTGAACCCTGCCCCAAATGATGTTCCGGAGCCCCGTGCCCTCCTCCCAGCACGTCACAATGCCCGGGGACAGGTGTGGCTAGTGAGGGGGAATTCCCCTGGGGCAGCGGGAGGGAGGGTCCCAAGGTGGCCCAGGAGCCCCCAAGGGGGCCACATGTGCTTGGGGGGGCCTGTTGTGCCTTCCCCAAGGGAAGCTACAGTGTCCCAGAGGTGACCATGGATGTGTGCTGTGTGCAGCACCCTTTAGGCTGTGTGGGGTCAGGCCTGCAACCTTGGGGCTGGCCAACTCCTGGCCAAAGTCCCCCCCGCCCCGGTCTGGTTGAGCGGAATCCCTGGGGTCCCAGGCGTGTGCTGGGGCTAGCTGTCGCTTCTCTGTGCCACTTGGTCTGGCTGCACGTAGGGTTGCCAGATGGTTTCAACAAAAATACTGGACACACTTGACATTACATGACAATCTACATTACATCTTAGTTAGAAAATACCAGACATGTATACTTTCTCATTTATATCCTCTCAATTTGTTTCCCGAACAGAAAGCTCAAAGACTGGACTGTCAGTTCAAAACTGGACACCTGGCAACC
The DNA here is from genome assembly GCA_019425775.1 of Rafetus swinhoei. NCBI lineage: Eukaryota > Metazoa > Chordata > Testudines > Trionychidae > Rafetus > Rafetus swinhoei. Next base: position 54,016,830 of record CM033432.1, on the reverse strand, counting down.
CTAGCTGCACGAGGTTGCACGTGCTGCATACCTCTGCGCAGCATGTGGCCAGGCGGTGCCATGTGCCACTACCTCTCCCCCACCCTGTGACCCTCCCCCCCCGCCTTCTCCAGCACACTTGCGAATGGTAGCCACTGCACTCACCAAACAATCCCTCGCCAGCTTCGGAGGATGCCCGGGACACATCCGGACTGGTGCTGGGCTGGGATGGTGAGGTCTGGCTGCTGTCCTCTGCCACCTCCTCGTCTGAGGACCGGTCTCCCTGTTCCTCCTCCTCCTCCGGTTGCCTGGGTCAGACCACTGGGGTGGCCACTGCTGTGTCCACCAGGGCCAGCAGGGGACTGGCCCCTTTGTCCCCCAAGATCCATTGCAGACGGTGATAATGGGGACAGGCAGTGGCTCCGCCGCCCCCACGCTCGCTGGCCCACACATAGGTGAGGCGCAGGTCCTTCACCTTGGCCCGGACCTGTTCCAGGGTCCGGGCTCGGTGTCCCTGCGCGGCCAGCGCCTGGGCCATCTGCGAGAATATGTGGGCATTCCTCCTCCGGGACTTGGGGTCCCAGAGGGCCTCCTCCTTTCCCCAGAGGTCCAGGAGGGCAGTCACCTCATCGGTGCTCCAGCATGGAGCCCGCCGCTTGGTGCCCCTTTGGGCCTGCTGGGTGCTCTGGGGTGGCTCCTCCGTAGGGTCTGAGGGACCTGGCTGAGGCTGGGCAGCTTCCATTCCTCCCTCTGGCTGCTACCTGGGCTGCATGTGGCAAATGGCTGTGCTGCGTGCCTGTGCCTTTAAGGGGGGGCCAACTAGGGGGAACCAATGAGTGGTGATTGCCTGTACAGAGTGTCAGAGAGGCCACCTGTGTTTTTGACTGGAGGCCTATTCCTGCGCAAGTACGCGTTTGCCGAACGTCCACACTGCCCTCTTGCACAAGAGCGCCTGCGCAAGAGAGCTTATGCCTGATAGAAAACAGCGTAGCTCTTGTGCAAGGAGCTGTCTCTTATCACACCGTACTGTACATTTACTTGCGCAAGAGCGGATGGGCAGTGTAGACGCTCTGCGGATTCTTGCGCAAGAACAGCCATACTTGCGCAAGAAGCCGCGAGTGTAGACATAGCCCTAATGTCTCTGCTTTAATCCCCAGATGGACCACATCCGTGCAGAGACACCTTCTTGAAGCTGACAGACATCTCACCACTTTACACATAGTTGATAATTGATGTCTGCTTTGTTTAAATACTTGTTTTATTGGAAACACTGTATCTTTATATTATTGCTCTTATATTGCCTCACAATTAGCACCTATCCGGGGGTCCAGGATCTTAACCCCCCACCCTCCATCACTTTGATCTGCCCATTAAGCATCCTTTATAAATATAATTAATTGTAATCTATTGTCTGGCAGTGTTCACTGAACCCTAACAAGCGACGTGACACTCCGCCAGCGCTGTGTGTAATAAACTCTCCTGCTTGCTTCACATACAGTGTCCAGATTCTGTTCCTTCACAGTTACAATTACATGCCATCACAAACATGCTGCGCTTACACTTACAACCTCATAAAACATGAATGAATGGCTCTAATCTGCCCAGCTTAACTATCAGCTCTTGCTTCTTGAGAGTTCTCAGCTTTCAATTTCTGTTTCTCAGCAGACTGCGGTAACACATAAAAAGACACACAGGTTGGGTTGGACTGTGCTCATGTGGTGGGCGATCTTGTCTAAGCAGGGCAGAGGAGCTAGTTAAGACATTGTCTTCCAGACAGAGAGACAATATAGAAAAAAGGACCGAGGCAGCATAGAAAGGAACCATGGAGTGGAGTGGAAAGAAAAAAGGGAAACATTTTTCAGCTCACACACAGATTTCTCTATTCTACCCACACTTGTCCTACAGAAAAACTGTCCTGGCTTGTGAATGGATATGGCTGAGTGGACCCACTGGCTAGTAACTTAACTAATTCACTTTCCAATGAACCCTTTCTGTGCTTTTTAGTATAAATGTGATTTGACGAGTAAATTCCCAAGTCGTTTGCTGTGTTGGGTGTTGATAGAAAAAAAGTTTTAGCTTGGCAAATCCTTATGGCTTGTTCAATTTGTGAACTAGGTTTAGACTCTCTCCCCCAGCTACACAATGCAGAAAGCTGCAGTAAGAGAAATCTACAGTTGCCAGTTGCCACTGTATGTCGTTTTCATATGTTATATTACATGAGACAGGGCCCTTATTTAGGAACATGATGGCTACAGACCACAATAGTGATGCCATGAGTCTATTCCCTGTTTTACTTCTGCAGAACTCAGCTCTCCAAAGGGAACCCCATTCTGTACTCGTTTTCTCAAGAAAGAGAAGAGCCGGTGAATTCAATGGGACTTACTCCAAAAATAAGTCACAGGGTGTTAGCTGGGTTAGTCTGTATTTACAAAAGCAAGGAGGAGTCCTGCGGCAATTTACGCTGTATCTACACAGCAGCATTATTTCAGAAAAGCTGATGTTCTGAAATAACTTAGTCTGTGTCTACACAGCAAACAGTTATTTTGACATAATATTGAAATAATGTCGAGCTGGAGGACATCTTACTCCAACACCTGTAACCCTCACTTTACGAGGAGCGAGGGAAGCTGGAGGAAGAGTGCTCTAACTCGGACTTCCTGCTGTGTAGACAGTGCCAAAATCCAAAATAAGCTATTGCAACTTAAGCTACACAATTGATGTTACTCAAGTTGCGTGACTGATTCTGACTTTAGCCCTGCTGTGTAGACGTGTGCCTAGAGACCAACAGATTTCTTAGGGCATAAGTGTTCATGGGTAAAATCCACTTCATCAGATGAATTGGAGTGGAAGATACAGAGGCAGGGGCTACCTATAAGGACAACAAAAGAGAGAAGATACTTGCATTAATCAAGTCAGGGTGGAAGTGGCTCATTCACAGCAGTTGATGTGGAGATGATATTATCAAAAGAGAGGGAAATTGAAACTTTAGTTCAGCTTAAACTTAAAAAACAACAAATGGTCTGGTAGCACCTTAAAGACTAACAAAACATGTAGATGATATCACGAGCTTTCGTAGGCACAGCCCACTTCATAGAATCATAAAACCATAGAGCTGGAAGAGACCTCAGAAGGCCAACAAGTCCAGCCACCTGCCCAAGGCAGGACCAATCCCAACTAAATCAATGCAGCCAGGGATTTGTCAAGCCGAGACTTAAACACCTCTAGGGATGGAGACTCCACTACTTCCCTAGGTAACCCATTCCAGTGCTTCACCACCCTCCTAGTGAAATAGTTTTTCCTAATATCCAACCTGGACCTCTCCCACTGCAACTTGAGACCATTGCTCCTTGTTCTGCCATCCATCACTACTGTGAACAGCCTTTCTCCATCCTCTTTGGAACCTCCCTTCAGGAAGCTGAAGACTGCTCTCAAATCCCCCCTCACTCTTCTCTTCTGCAGACTAAATAGACCCAACTCCCTCAGCCTCTCCTCGTAGGTCATATGCTCCAGCCCCCTAATCATTTTGGTCGCCCTCTGCTGGACTCTCTCCAATGCGTCCACATCCTTCTTGTAATTGGGGGCCCAGAACTGGACACAATACTCCAGATGTGGCCTCACCAGAGCTGAATAAAGAGGAATAATGACATCTCTGGATCTACTGGCAATGCTCCTTCTAATGCAACCTAATATGCCATTAGCCTTCTTGGCTACAAGGGCACACTGTTGACTCATATTGAGCTTCTCATCCACTGTAATCCCCAGGTCCTTTTCTGCAGAACTGCTACTTAGCCAGTTGGTCCCCAGCCTGTAACAATGCTTGGGATTCTTCCTTCCCAAGTGCAGGATTCTACACTTGTCCTTGTTGAACCTCATCAGATTTCTTGTGGCCCAATCCTCCAATTTGTCTAAGTCACTCTAGACTCTATCCCTTCCCTCCAGCGTATCTACCTCTCCCTCTAGCTTAGTGTCATCCACAAACTTGCTGACGGTGCAATCTATCCCCTCGTCCAAGTCATTAATAAAGATGTTGAACAAAACCAGTCCGAGAACCGAACCTTGGGGCACTCCGCTAGAAACCAACCGCCATCCTGACATCGAGCCGTTGATCACTACCCACTGGGCCCGACCTTCCAGCCAGCTTTCTATCCATCTTACAGTCCATGTATCCAATCCACATTCCCTTAACTTGCTGGCAAGAATATTGTGGGAGACCGTATCAAAAGCCTTGCTAAAGTCAAGGTATATCACATCCACTGACTTTCCCATGTCCACAGAGCCAGTTACCTCATCATAGAAGCTAATCAGATTGGTCAGGCACGACTTGCCCTTCATGAATCCATGCTGACTATTCCTGATCACCTTCCCCTCTTCCAAGTGCTTCAAAATGGATTCCTTGAAGATCGCCTCCATGATTTTTCCAGGGACTGAAGTAAGACTGACTGGCCTATAGTTCTCTGGATCATCCTTCTTCCCTTTCTTAAAGATGGGCACTACATTTGCCTTTTTCCAATCACCCGGGATCTCTTCCGATCTCCACGACTTTTCAAAGATAATGGCCAAAGGCTCCTCAATGACATTTGCCAACTCCCTCAGTACCCTCGGATGTATTAAGTCCGGACCCATGGATTTATGTACGTTTAGCTTTTAAAAATAGTTCCTAACCTGTTCTTTCCCCAGCAAGGGCTGTCTACCTTCGTCCCATATTGCGTCACTTAGCTGACCTTGTCCATGAAGCCGACCTTGTCCGTGAAGACAGAGGCAAAGAAAGCATTAAGTACTTCAGCTTTCCCCACATCATCTGTCACTAGTGTGGAAGAAAACATTGTCCTCACTCTGCGTTTGTAAGCAACAAGTAGCCAGAGGCAGTTTTATTATAAGCTGCAGCAAGGGAAAAACTGATTCGGGGGAAAGGGGGGAGCAGCCCCAGCAGATCTTCGAATACAAGCAATTATGAAGCAGTTTATATACTGTCCATTACATATAATAACAATAAACAATTAGTCTCCTTCCCATTACAAACACCAATGGCTAACAGTTATTTTAGTTCCACCCAGATGCTCCTTTATCTCAAGGTTGATGCTTCAGTCAGCATTCTATCCTTATCTCCTAAAGCCAGGCGAAGGCGAGGCGAGATCTTTTCCAGCTCTCGCGTTGTCAGGTCTCAGAGTTAATGACGGGAGCAAGAATTAGGCTAACAAACTTAAAATGGCTGCTAACAAAAAACACTGCTTCCACACTAGGTTAATGCCCTCATCCAGTAGGGGCCCCACATCCTCTCTGATCACCTTCTTCTTGCTAACACACCTGTAGAAACCTTTTCTGTTATCCTTCACATCCCTTGCGAGCCGCAATTCCAAGCGCGCTTTCCCTTCCTGATAACTCCCCTGAATTCTCGAGCTATATGTTTATACCCCTCCCTAGTCATCTGTCCAAGTTTCCACTTTTTGTAACCTCTCTTTTTGTGCTTAAGTTCACCAAGGATTTCCCCGGTAAGCCAATCCGGTCTCCTACCATATTTGCTTCTCTTGCTACGCATTGGAATGATTTCTTTCTGTGCCTTCAGTAAGGCTTCTTTAAAATACTGCCAGCTCTCCTGGGCTCCTGTCCCCTTCATGTTAGCATCCCAGGGGATTCTGCCCATCAGGTCTCTGAGGGAGTCGAAGTCTGCTTTTCTGAAGTCCAAGGTGTGTATTTTACTACTCTCTTTTCTTCCTTTGGTCAGTACCCTGAAATCTACCATCTCACAATCACTGCTTCCCAGGTTGTCACCCACCTCTACTTCCCCTATTAGTTCCTCCCTGTTTCTGAGCAGCAGGTCAAGCTGCGCACGGCCCCTGGTCGGATCCTTCAGCACTTGTACCAAGAAATTATCCCCAACATTCTCCAAAACCTTCCTGGATTGTCTGTGTACTGCCGTATTGGTTTCCCAACAGATGTCAGGGTGATTAAAGTCACCCATGAGAACCAGGGCCTGCGATCTGGAAACTTCTCTCAGTTGTCTGAAGAAAGCCTCATCTACCTCATCCACCTGATTCGGTGGCCTGTAGCAGACACCAACCACAACATCACTGCTGTAGCTTACACCTCTAAACTTGACCCATAGACTCTCTGCAGGCTTTTCTCCCTCTATATACTGGAGTTCTGAGCAATCATAGTGCTCTCTTACGTATAGTGCAACTCCTCCTCCTTTTCTCCCCCGCCTGTTCTTCCTGAACAGTCTATACCCTTCCATGTCAGCGCTCCAATCATGCAAGTCATCCCACCAAGTCTCTGTTATCCCAATCAAATCGTAGTTCTTGGACTGGGCCAGGGCCTCCAGTTTTCCTGTTTGTTACCCAGGCTTCTCGCATTGGTGTACAAACACCTTAGATAACCAGTTGATCGCCCTACGCTCTCCACTCGAATCAGGGGTCCTCCTTTGTTGCTCATTCCTCTTTGCATTTCTTCCCGGTATCCGACTTCCCCACTCCCCTCAGGGTTTTGGTCACCGTCCCCCAGTGAACCTAGTTTAAAGCCCTCCTCACTAGGTTTGCGAGCCTGCCTGCGAAGATGCTCCTTCCTCTCTTTGTTAGGTGGATCCCATCTCTTCCTAACAATCCTTGTGCCCGGAACAGAGTCCCATGGTCGAAGAAACCAAAGCCCTCCCTCTGACACCACCTGCGCAACCACGCATTTACTTCCTCAATTCGACGATCCCTGCCCAGTCCTTTCCCTTCAACAGAAAGGATGGACGAGAACACCACTTGCGCTCCGAATTCTTGGATCCTTCTTCCCAACTCTACGTAATCCACAGTAACCCGCTCAAGGTCATTCTTGGCCGTATTGTTAGTTCCACATGGAGAAGCAGGAAGGGTAGCGATCCGAAGGTCTGATCAGTTTTGTAAGACTCTCAGTCACATCCTGTATTCGAGCTCCCGGTAAGCAGCACACCTCTCGAGATTCCAGGTCAGGACGCCAGATGGATGGCTCAGTCCCTCTTAGGAGGGAGTCCCCAGACAAGACCACTCGCCTTGTTCTTTTGCGGGTGGTAGTCGTGGAACACCCATCCCTAGGACTATGCATCCCGTGCCTTCCAGTAGAAGTGGTTCCCTTCCGATTTCTTCCTTGTGAGGTCCCTTCCAAAGCATTCACCATTGCAGAGCCCGTGGAGAGAGCCTGAAAGCGATTACTTACCTCTGTAGCAATGGGGGATTCCTGTGCTGGCCTTTTTTTTCTTCTAGAAGTTACATGCTGCCAGTTCTCTTCCTCGTCCTGTACTGCCCTCTCTGGCTCTTCTGCCTGCCTTGCTTGCTTGCAGGATTAACTTCGGTTCAGGGTCCACTCAGTGTGGACGCGCTATTTCGAAATAGCAAAACTCTATTTTGAAATAGTTTTTGTGTGTAGATGCGTTAATTCAAATTAGCTTAATTCGAATTAACTATTTTGAATTAAGTTAATTCGAAATAGCGCTGTAGTGTAGACATACCCTATTATAACGGCGTCTGGGGGCACTGCTGAGGGGGCCAAATGAGGGTGAATGCTAGAAACAGGGCTACTTACAGCCCAAGAGCGGGGACCTCCACTAAAACGCGACTGAACCAGTCACAAAGAGCACTTCTGTTTGCCGCACCGAGAATCCCCTCAGACACTCCAGCTTTCCCTGTGTCTCAGCCAGCACCGCACCCTACACGGATGAGAGGTTATGAAAACCAGTCGCACCAACTCCCAACAGGTTCTTCCAATCCCAAAGGACCAGCCCCCTTCCCAGGTCAATTTATACCTCAGATCTTACCCAGAAGAGCACGCTGGGCCAGTTCTTTGCAATCTAACATCTAAAGGTTTATTAAAGAAAGAAAGAAAAGGCTGCGGTTCACAGCAACATTCCTCAAATGTGTATTGGCAACAGTTAAGGTTCATTGCCAGTCAAGTACTTTGATTCACTTGACTGGCCACCCTGTTACAATAGGCGGGTGAAGCCTGTTGATAGCTCTCTGAAGCAAATACTTGGAATGTCAGAACATGGCCAATACTTATCACTCTAAACACAAGACTCTGACATGCACATGGACAGTAGAAACACAACCAGCAAAGCATCAGCTTTCAATAGACACCTCCCTTGGCCCACTTTGTACAAAACGTGGGGCAAACCTACAACGGCGGGTACAACAATATTCTGCACGTTCACACCAAGAAGCCAAGAATGTCACCCTACCACTGCCAGAGTGATGCCGGAAGGGATGCCAGTAACATGGCTGCGTGTGTCACAGGGCTGTCCCATGCCTGGCTCTGTGTTGCTACAGGTTCTAATTCAGTATTAGAAATAACAGCGTGTGACTGGAAGGTTTGTGAAAACCATGTTTGTCTAAAACAGGGTACATCATTGTAAGGTTCAATATGATCGCCATAATATCACTGAACTCTGTGACAAACCCAGGGCAATAATTGCTTAGAACAACAGTGGATTTGATCTGCTTTGCAGCATGATTTCTACATGCCTTAGATGAGTTGGTCAAAAGCAAGAGAAAAAAGTGAATTTCTCTCTACAAGCTCTGGCCGATGTCTGGAACTAAATAAACACCAAGTTAATGTAGATATTCATGTTCTCCGTAGTGAAGGAATCCTGGCATTTAGCCATGAAAGCAAGATGGTGGTGTGCCTCAGTTTCCCTGCTCATATAGCACATTAAGTGTGGAATGCCCTCTCTCATGTGAGAAGTTCCAACACAAGTTACAGGCATCAACAACTGGGAAATATCAGTATTAGTAGATCCCTTACAATAGGGTGTGTCATTATGTACCACTCTGAACATGTTCCGGGGTTTTTCTAAAAGATCATGCGCATTGGGCAGGTTTACAGTTCTGGGTAGCAGCAGCACATTGGTTACAAAAGTGGACACCAGCAACAAGAACAAAGCCATTGCAAGTGCACATGTACCGTTCTTTTTGTCATCCTTGGCTCAATACCATTGGAGGGCGGGCATTTTAGGGTTAACCTGCGGGACAGTTGCATTATCCCTATGGCAAGCTGAGAGGCCCCTTCCGCACCCAAAGCGCTGGAGAGAAACTCTGCCTTCCCAGCCATGCTGCTGCTGCTCCACACAGACCAACCCTTGGAGACAGTCCCTCCTCTGTCCCAGCACCCGGCTGGCTCCAGCTGGTCTCCACACACCGGGGCTGATCCCACGGGGCTGTTTGCAGCAAATCGGGTTCTTCCTGGGCAGGTTTCTCTTCCACAAGCTTTACTAGGCCTCGGTCCAGCAGCACCACAAACTTGATCTTCTCCTCAGTCACGGCTTCAGCCGGACTGGAATCTGCTGCACAGAAACATCGTCCTGATCCCTGAGTTCCTCCTGCCCTTGAATGAATTCCAGCCTCGCCTCTGAGCCTGAGACGGGCCTTCAGCAACCTCCTGCCAGACACACAGCTCTCTCCCTCAGGCAGACACTGAGAGAAACTCTCCCCTGGGTCACAGTAAAACTGGCGAGACACAGACAACTGCCCGGAGTCAATTCCCCGGCCCCCTTCCCAAATCTCCCTGGTAGTCACAGGCTACAGCAGAGCTGCATTTGGACTCCTTTGGGGGCTGGGCTATGACATCAGCCGGATTGCACATTTCTGCCATGTCATCATCAAAGAACAGAGCAACACAGTGACACATGACTCCCAAGCGGATACCGTCTCTGCCACTCTTCCCATTTCCCCCTTGATCTGGAGTTTAGTCTGGCAACTCCCTCCTCAGCTTCGCTGAGTCTCTCCTCTGCTGCTGGTCGCTCCATTCGCCTGGCCTGGACTTCTTTCTCTCTTTCAGCAGCTCCTCTCTCCAGCTCAGCGCTCCTTTGCTTCTCCCTTACATGAATCTCGGCAAGTTTTTGTTCCTAATCGAGCTCCGCTTTTTTCAAAACCTCCTGCGCTCTGAGATTTCTTCTGCAGCATCTCTGTCCATTAGCAAAGACTGCAGTTCGCACTTAGCGGCTCTCTCTGGAGGTGATTCCTTTCTCTGGGCATGGGTCTCTCAGGTCTTGTATTCTAAGATCCTCATATCCTTGCTGACTCCTGGCAACTGCTCTTTTGTTATGCTTATGAGAAGCACAGGGGAAGGGGGGATCTGTATAGGGGCTAAAGGCAATGTGCCGTGTTTATTGAGAATACCACGGCAAAGCAGTTAGCATATGCTTACACACACACACATACACACAGACACACACACGCACAGTGTTCCACCAGTTGATGTTATATTTACCAGTCCGTGGTCGATGGCCAACCGGATTGATCACGGATGGAGGAGTGGGGTCTCTAGCAGTCCAGACCGATGCTCCCGTCTTTGGCAGGATGTACCCTAAAGTTTCATGCCAAAGTTGTCCCTTTTCATAGTCGTTTTACTTCACTGGGATCAGTAAGTTTTACATCATACTGTAATCAACTGCGCTTTGAAGAGTGCTTGTTTGCTTAAGTTGTTCCTCTCATATCACAGCTATCTTGTCCCAATGGATAGGTGCTTGCCTCATCTTTATCTGCCCATCATCCGCAGTTCGGTGGGGGCATACAGCAATCTCCTGGCGCTTTTTCATCTGTCCTCCGCGTCTTCCTAGAATATCTGGCCTCCATGCTTATCTTGTAACACACATGCCTCATTCACACACACAAACCAGAATTGATTTCTTTGGTATATAGACACAATATGAATATTTAAGCAGGAATATCAAATTACAATTAACCCCCCACCCCATCATCATTCCATTTTACTTGTTTGACAATACTAATTTTAAAAGATAAAACAAAATTATCAGACTCTATCTCTGCCTTGGAATCGGCTTTAGACACAGTATTCTGGCTGGTGCAACTTTACCAGAAGGTAAAGGTCCTTTCTGCTCTCAGAAAGGGTGGCTGGCAGAGTACACATGACTTTGCATAAAGCTACACTTTAGCTACGTGGCTACACTTTAACCAACCAAACTCTCAACCCCAAAGTCCAACTGTAGAAGTGCGTGGGGGTCCTGGTCCAAAGCTTCACTGACCTGGTTCTGTGGATCCAAGCATGACTATAACAGATTCTGGGGGCACCGCTGAGAGGGCAAATGTTTAGAACCAGGGCTGCTTACAACCCACAATGGGGGACTTCCACTGTAAGACCCCCGAACCAGGCACAAAGAGCACTTCTGTTTGCCACACTGGCCAGCAGGAAGTCACATGAGAATCCCCTCAGACACTCCAGCTTTCCCTGTGTCACAGCCAGCACCGCACCTCACTCGGATGAGAGGTTATGAAAACCAGTTGCACCAACTCTGAACAGGTTTTTCCAATCCCAAAGGAGCAGCCCCATTCCCGGGTCAACTTGTACCTGAGATCTTACCCAAAAGCACATGCTGGCCCAATCCTTTAGTATCTAACTTCGAAAGGTTTATTAATGAAAGGAAGTAAGGAAAAGCTGAGAGTAAAATTTAAAGAAATCAAGTTACATACGTACGCCAATTGCAAAGTTCCTGGTGCAGGCTTATAGCCGAGATGAAAGTCTGCTGTCTCATAAGTCTCTGGAATACATTCTGTGCTAGGAGGGGGCATCAGTCCTTCCGGGCCCAATTCATGGCAAAACTGCTTCTGATGTGACGAGCTGGAGTGAAGACAATTGGAGGAAACTCTGGGGCCCTTTTTATACCCTTGCCCAAGTGGAGGGAATTCCATTGTTCTCCTTGGGTACGTCTAGACTACATGGCTCCATCGACGGTGCCATGTAAAATAGTTTACCTGGCATAGTCAATGATTTAAATAATCCCCACTTCATTAAAATAAAAATGGCCGCTGCGCTGTGCCGACAATCAGCTGATCCGGCACAGCGCGGCAGTCTAGACGTGGCGCGGTTGACAAGGGAAGCCTTTGTTGACCGCTTCGGTAAACCTCGTTACACCTCGTTTCACGAGATTTACCGGAGTAGTTGACAAAGGCTTCCCTTGTCTACCACGCCGCGTCTTGACTGCCGCGCTGTGCCGGATCAGCTGATTTTTGGTACAGCACAGCGGCCATTTTTATTTTAATGAAGCGGGGATTATTCAAATTGCTGCTTCATTGACTATGCCGAGTAAACTATTTTATATGGCTCCATCAATGGAGCCATGTAGTCTAGACGTACCCCTTGCGTGCAGTAACTCCTAAAATGCAGTTTGTCACATGACTAAGTCACCTGTCCGGGTCCTTTTTCAGCAAGGGGCCACGGCGTACACGCTTTACTGCAGGTTCACAGCAAAATTCTTCAAATGTGTATTGGCAACACTTACGGTTCATTGTCCGTCAAGTAAAAAAAAAAAAAAAGAATGGAGATGCCTAGCTCCTAGAATTGGAAGGGACCTTGAACTGTCAGTCTTAGCTGATTTTTTTTGGTAACTTTGATTGACAGCTCATTGCAAAACAGGGGAATCAAGAATTAAACAGAATCACAGAACTGAATTGGTATTCATCTCTCTGACTCTGGCAGCAGTTTAGGGAAAAGGCTTGTCAACTGTCCGTTGGTTGAAGTCTTGGAGTTTGCAGTCCTGAAACCAGAGGTGTTTTCTGCTCAACATAATGGGAATGAAAAGGGCCGCAGATCATAACAGAAAGGAGAAACTGCCTGGTTTCTACTAGAGCAGCAGGCTTTATGCAAGCAAAGGACTCTACTGAGCTAAGGTGCTGTGTGTTTGGAAAAGAGCTGGGGAAAGACCCAGAAAAAAGAACAACTGGCTGTCTTGTCTGGGGAGCTCCATATGAGGGAGCCAAAGAACCAACAGTCGCTCGCACCTTTCAGGAAGTGGTTCGTGTATTTTTCTGTGTAGATTCTCACTGCAGGGCATTGGTAAAATTAGAATGAACACCGCCTACTTGACTGTGCAGTCCCTGTGGGAGCAGAGTTATTATCCATTTGTCTTCTGTTTTCTCTCAGCTGCATGAAATAAAAAATAAACGCATAGATCAAATTCAGCCTTCCAGCACAACCGCAGTGGATCAGAAGTTGCTGCATGAAGGAGGCAGAATTTGGCCCCATGTCTGGACTGGCCAGTGTTCCAGGTGTGCTCCCACTGCATGGCCCACTTGATTGCATGTTTCCAGTGCATCTCCATTATTGATGGTTCTGCCAATGCTCACGAGCCAGCCAGAGCTTCGTGAACAGCAGTCTGTGCCGAAGGGGCCGCTTGTGTTATCTTGAGGACAGGCTGGCTCTAGGCACCAGAAAATCAGGCTCGTGCTTGGGGTGGCACATTGCCAGGGCGCAATTCCGGCCAGCTTTTATTCCCGGAAGTGCCGCCCCCCTGGGCTCTGGGCCCGAGGGCTTAGCCTTCTGGTGTCGGGGGCGTGCCACGGACAGGCCTGGAGGCGCATGGGTGCTGTCGGGGGTGCGCCCATCGCCTGTGCACAGTGACGTGGGGTGTCTGTGCCCCCGGTGGCCCCCCCTTCCGCTGGCCGCTGCATCCCCCTTCCTGTCCCGCCTGCACGCACCGCGAACATGGCAGGGGCAGGGGCCGGGAGGGGCGTCCCACAGGTTAGTTCCCGGACAGGGAGGCCGCCCTGTATCCCTCCCACGGACCTCTGCCCTAGTGGTGGGGGCCCTATGCTGGGCCGGGGCCGGTGCGGGGTGCACTCCTTGCTGCCCCTGGGAGTGGAGACAGAGACGTGGCCGGGGATGAAGCGGCCCTGCCCTGTGCCGGAGCCAATGGGTGATGGAGCTTGATTCCTCGGGGCAGGGGCTTTGGGGGGGCGGAGACTGGAGCGGAGGCACTGGCGCTGGCTCCACTGGAGGCTCCACTGGAGGCGGAGCTGATGCTGGTGAAGGTGGGGAGGCGGCAGAGGACCCGTGCAGACGCAGACGGGGCAAATGGTGGTGGCGAGCTAACCCCGCCCCCACGTAGAGTGCGGCACGGTCTTTAAAACGGGCCGGGCCCTGGTCAAAGGGGGAGAGCCGGGCGGAGAGAGTGGAGGGGGCAGAGCGGTGTGCAGAGAAGCGGGAGGAATGGGTCTGGTGGGGGCTGAGACGGGACGAGTGGGGCATGGGAAGGGGGTGAGTAGGGAGTAGCCCAGCCCAGGGCAGGGCGTCCTGCCGTGGGTCAACCATTAGGAGAGGCGAGAGATCTCCCCTTCCTTAGGGCCCTGGGCTGGGACCCGGAGGAGTGGGTGGCCCGGGTCCCCCTACTCCCCGCATCACTGGCGGGAAGCGGGGTGGCAAAAGGGGAGCCAGTTGTAGTGGGCAAGAGTAAATCTCAGGTCCGACACTGGGTTCTCAAAGTACAAAGGACGCTACACAGGTATCTGTCAAACACAAGTCGTTTATTTCCTGACAGCTGTGCCCCATAACTGGAAGAACAATATAACAGAGAAGCGGCATATCTTGCATCCCTTCCTGCAAGCCTGGAACCCCGGGTAGGCTGCGGACAAAGTGGGAGGTTGTCTCAGCTTCCGAGGCGCCGGTACCCAAAGCCCATCGGTGAGGTTCAATTTGTTAGGCTTTGAGGCAGCCTTAAATACAGTTTTCCTGCCTTGTTTGGCAGCTTGGAAATTTCCAGAGATTACTCATTATGTGCTGATGTAGGACTGAACTGTTGGTTATCAATCTGGTTCTGTTCTGGATCTACTTGTTCTTTGGCCCTGTTTACATGATCAGTACTTTAGGGTAAACAAGGTTTTTATGTTCCCGCCCTTATCTACAGTTCGTTCTTGCTACAATGGTGTATGTTCCCAAAGACTTGCTTCTGGCTCATCAGAAGTAGGGAAAGAGGGGAAAGAATGTAGGCCTCACCACCCCTAAACTGGCACGTACAAAGTTCTTCCGCAATTGACCCCTATACCAGTGTATTGGAAAAAGAAACTCGTAACAATATTAAAGACACCGGTCCCGCCCTTGGGCGGCTGTGATATTGACTGGGGGAAGGACTAACAGGACTCGGAGGGGGTGGGCAGGAAGACCCCGACTGGGACCGTGAGGTGGTACGGCCTGGGGTGGGGGGGCCCGCACCCCTACAGGTGCCACCCCTGTGAAAGGAGGGGCAGGCCAGCCTCGTGGGAGGGCACCACACAATGGAAGGTGGGCAGCCTGGGGGGGGAGCAAGGGCTCCACCCTTATGGGAGTGAGGGAGGGGGCAGCGGGAAGTGCTGCCTAAAAAGGAGGTGGGGAGGCTTGGTGATTTGAATGGCAGTGGAGGTAGCCAGGTAGCCTGTAGGGTTGGGGTGAGTAGCTCCTGCACTTTGTGCCTGGAGAGATGGTCAAGGTTGTTTTTTTTCCAGTTGGGGACCCCTTCGAGGTCTAAGCGCTATCTACATTTGTTCCCTTTTGTGGGTCACGTATGATGTGATATAAAAAGGTTCACTTGAGATTTGTGTGGTAGGGATGTGCATCTTCAGATGGGATATGGTAGGGAAACGTTTTACCCTTTGTGGGGAATGGCTCATTTCATGTTCTGGATAGAGGGAGTAGAAATGTTGCTGAGGGTTTCTTTGGTTTCAAATGGAAAGTTTGAACTCATGCTGGTAGAACCATTTCAGTGAATTACATTGTAAACGTCCATTTGCAATTCATACAGTGAAGCCTTCTTTAGAGGGACCCTTTTTAGAAACAACTGGCTTACAGGTAATCAACCCAGGGAGCCCTGACCCTTTTTAGAATGCAGATTGATGTCATTTGTGCACGCACCCTTCCCGGAGAGCCCTTCAGGCGGCATTTGCTCCCAGGACACGATCCATTGACAAGCTCTTGAAAACATTAATTCCTCTGCCCGCCCCCCAAAATATAATGCCTGTTCCACTGTGATACAGAGCCCTGCCATGTGTAAAAGCCAACAAAAAAAGGGGGGGGAGGTAGCCAAAAATTTTTTCGCTTGGGGCGGCAAAAAACCTAGAGCTGGCCCTGCTTGAGGATAAGGCTGTAAGAGAGAAAGCGAGACCTGCCTGGACTCCATTCCGGTGTCTGGCAGGAGGGCCATTGTTTGGCAGTTGTGGATTTGAGGTGTCTGAAGGGGGAAAAGCTTCAGTAACCATCTATAGTATTCACTAATCCTGTGGATAAACTGAGTACATTGCACTTCTACAGCAAGGAGATACACCTGCATTGGTTTATCTGGTAATGTGTCTTATTAATGAATTAATCAGATCAGAATACAAAGTACCAAGTACTGCACATCGATTGTCAGAGACAGAAGGACATAACAAGCTGGGGAAGAGTCAGCATGACTTCTTGTAAAAGGAAATCCTGCCTCACCAATCTATTAGAATTCTTTGAGGGGGTCAACCACCATGTGGACCAGGATGATCCGGTAGTGATAGGGTACTTAGATTTTCAGAAAGCCTCTGACAAGATCCCTCACCAAAGGCTCTTAAGCACAGTGAGCTGTCATGGGATAAAAGGGAAGAGCTTCTCGTGGATTGGTACGTGGTCAAAAGATAGGAAACAAAGGGTAGGAAGAAATGGTCTCTTTTTGAAGGAGGGAGAAGAAAATATCAGGATCCACCTGAAGAACCGGTACTGAGACCCATGATGTTTAACATATTCATAAGAGATCTGGAAGAACATGGCAAATTGTGATGTGCCAAAGTTTTCAGATAATAGAAAATTAATCAAAACATTGAGTCCAAAGCTGACCAAGAAATGCTTCCTGCTCCCTGGCTCACCTCTCAGGTACAGGCTGTGCAGGTAATAGGCCTACTTGGCCCACATGGGTAGACACCCCATGGCAGTCGGAAGACAGAGTTCTGGTCTATGTGTTCTGACCGAGAATGGCTGTTTTTATGTTCTTAAATTACATCAAAGTTCTCCTGAGAGGTTCTTGGAAGCTCTGGCCTATTGGTGGAAATTCAGCCTCTGCCAGATTATTTATATTTCAAAATACTTTTGGTGAACCAAAACCATTCAAATGAAATTGCATTTCAAATGCTGAATTCAACCTGAAAGGAAACACATTGTTCACGTGCTCCGTGGTGGTTTTTTTAAAACTTTCTAAAAATTAGAAAGGAGAAGATGTTTTGTATCAAAGCACCCTTTTTGAAAATGCTGGGAACACCTCGTGTTGATCTTTTTGGAGTCTAGTTTCCCCAATCAACACAATCTGGTGAATTCTGCATAAATGTTTCAGTTCATACAAAACTTCACATTTCAGTTAAAAAAAAATGCAAAACTTTTCACCCGGCTCTTGTTAATTGTGCTCAAATTGCGAAAGGAAACCTGCACCACCAACATTTGGTGGTGACGGGGGACTTCAACTATCCAGATATATGTTGGGAAAATAACACAGCAGGGCACAGACTATCCAATAAGTTCTTGAACTGCATTGGAGACAACTTTTTATTTCAGAAGGCTGAAAAAGCAACCAGGGGGAAGCTGTTCTAGATTTGATCCTAACAAATAGGAGGAACTGGTTGAGAATTTGAAAGTGGAAGGCAGCTTGGGTGAAAGTGATCATGAAATCATAGAGTTCACAATTCTAAGGAAGGGTAGAAGGGAGAACAGCAAAATAGAGACAATGGATTTCAGGAAGGCGGATTTTGGTAAGCTCAGAGAGCTGATAGGTAAGGTCCCAAGGAATCAAGACTGAGGGGAAAAACAACTGAGGAGAGTTGGCGGTTTTTCAAAGGGCCATTGTTAAGGGCCCAAAAGCAAGCTATTCCGCTGCGTCGGAAAGATAGAAAATATGGCAAAAGGCCGCCTTGGCTTAACCACGAGATCTTGCATGATCTAAAAATAAAAAAGGAGTCATATAAAAAATGGAAACTAGGACAAATTACAAAGGATGAATATAGGCAAACAACACAGGAATACAGGGCAAGATTAGAAAGGCAAAGGCACAAAATGAGCTCAAACTAGCTACGGGAATAAAGGGAAACAAGAAGACTTTTTATAAATACATTAGAAGCAAGAGGAAGACCAAGGACAGGGTAGGCCCACTGGTCAGTGAGGAGGGAGAAACAGTAACAGGAAACTTGGAAATGGCAGAGATGCTTAATGTCCTCTTTGTTTCAGTCTTCACCAAGAAGTCGGAAGGAATGACTAACATAGTGAATGCTAGTGGGAAGGGGGTAGGTTTAGAAGATAAAATAAAAAAAGAACAAGTTAAAAATCACCTAGAAAAGTTAGATGCCTGCAAGTCACCAGGGCCTGATGAAATGCATCCTAGAATACTCATGGAGCTGATAGAGGAAGTATCTGAGCCTTTAGCTATCATCTTTGGAAAATCATGGGAGACAGGAAAGATTCCAGAAGACTGGAAAAGGGCAAATATAGTGCCCATTTATAAAAAGGGAAATAAGAACAACCCAGGAAACTACAGACCAGTTAGTTTAACTTCTGTGCCAGGGAAGATAATGGAGCAAGTAATTAAGGAAATCATCTGCAAACACTTGGAAGGTGGCAAGGTGATAGGGAACAGCCAGCATGGATTTGTAAAGAACAAATCATGTCAAACCAATCTGATAGCTTTCTTTAATAGGATAACGAGTCTTGTGGATAAGGAGTGGGCGTGGTATACCTAGACTTTAGTAAGGCATTTGATATGGTCTCGCATGATATTCTTATCAATAAACTAGGAAAATACAACTTAGATGGGGCTACTATAAGGTGGGTGCATAACTGGCTGGATAACCGTACTCAGAGAGTAGTTATTAATGGTTCACAATCCTGCTGGAAAGGCATAACAAGTGGGGTTCCTCAGGGGTCTGTTTTGGGACCGGCTCTGTTCAATATCTTCATCAACGATTTAGATATTGGCATAGAAAGTACGCTTCTTAAGTTTGCAGATGATACCAAGCTGGGAGGGGTTGCGATTGCTCTGGAGGATAGGGTCATAATTCAAAATGTTCTGGACAAATTGGAGAAATGGTCTGAGGTAAACAGGATGAAGTTTAATAAAGACAAATGTAAAGTGCTCCACTTAGGAAGTAACAATCAGTTTCACACATACAGAATGGGAAGCGACTGTCCAGGGAGGGTGTGGAATCTGCATCTCTGGAGATATTTAAGAGTAGGTTAGATAAATGTCTATCAGGGATGGTCTAGACAGTATTTGGTCCTGCCATGAGGGCAGGGGACTGCACTCGATGACCTCTCGAGGTCCCTTCCAGTCCTAGGATTCTATGATTAAAACCACAGCTAAGCCTGTCGGAGGGCAGATGTTTATCTAAAAGAGGAGTGCACGCATCATCTTATGGGGGACCAAATAGCCCCAGACCTTTGGCTTTTGGGGCCCAGGTGTAGAGGGGACCTGGGAGCTTGAGGAGCAATGCACTGTGGTGCACAGGAAGCCACATGTCCCAACATCCAGCTGCGTGGGGAGCGCTAGCGCCAGCCTCGCTCACCCCAGTGGGTCAGCCCAGGCTGGGAGGCTCACGGGCAGGGCGACATACCCAGAGCCAGACACACCCGTTCCCAGGGAGACAGACACGCGGCCCTCCCTTCGGCCTGCGTCTCTGACACACGGTCTCCCTCCGCAAGAGAGGGACTCGGACCTCGTACCCCACAGCCTGGGGGTCCCGGCAGTCTGGCAGGAACCCCTGTGTGTGCCTGTAGCCCAGCCTCAGCCTCTCCCGGACCCCGGTGTGGGCCCTGGCACAGCTAGACCCATGGACTGCTGTTTGTTCCCTCAGGGGAGGGCGCGACTTGGTGCCCTGGGATGGAAGGAGGGTCCAGTCATCAAGGCCTAGCCTGGGGCTCAGAGACAAGGGCCTGTCGACATGGCGCTTCACTCCACACCAGAGGGGGGTGTCACGATACTGAATTTTAGGGAAGCAGCCAAGTCACTGCTACACCCATGGGTGTTGGCCCCAAAAGTGGCACAAAAGGGAGCCATGTGAGGGGTCAAATAGAAGCTTACTTTCTTCTGATTCCATATATGCTATTCATGTAATTATATAATGTCTGTGGGTGAAGTTATAAGCATGTACTTTGTGTGGATACAAAATCTTTCTCTGGATGTGGTTGAGCGATGGACTCGCCCTATGGACATGCTAATTAGCAAGGTTCCAGGGACAATAGGTCCCTTAAGTACCCAAGACCCACCTATGAAGGAATCTAGGTGCCTGGTCAGAGACCATGTGACTCTAGCCAGCTTGGAAGAGACCAGGAAGGAGGGATAAATAGGCCATGTGGTCGACTCCATGTTGGTACTCAGATCTGCTCCTGACCCCAGATGCGGCCTCGCAGGGAACCAGGAGCCGGGAAGAACTGTGGACCCATCCTGACATAGGATGCACACCAAGGACTTTTAAGCCAGCAGTTATAACATCTTTGCTGCAAGCCTGCATCGAGAACTGGGAGATTCGATGCATGTAATGTATGATATTTTAGCAACCTTACTCTCATGCTTTTCTTTCTTGTAGTAATAAACCTTTAGATTGCAGATTGTAAAGGATTGGCTCAGCGTGATTTGTGGGTAAGATCCAGAGTGTAAATTGACCTGGGATCTGAGGCTGGTTTCTTGGAACCGGACAGAACTTGTTCGGGGTAGGTGAGATTGGGTTCTAAGACCCCTCACCTGTGTATGAGGCCCGGGGCCATCTGGGGCACGGATATTGCTGGGGTGTCGGAGGGGTTTTGCTCATGAGGCTTCAGGCAGGCAGCTGAAGCGCTCTGTGAGACTGGTTTGCGGCCTGTTTGGGAAGGTCTCCAGTCTGGGGGCTGTAAGGAGCCCCGAATTTGAGCAATTCGCCCTGAGCGGACGCCCTCAGCTGTGCCCAGACCCGGCCCGGTCCGTCACAGGGGGTGTTTAGTCTGCACCAGCGTGTTTCACACCAACGGGCCCATGTGGGCCCTGCTGCCCCACACCAGAACTTACCTGGGGGCAGGGATGGCCAGTCCATATAGGCGAACTAGACGGTTGCCTAGGGCACC
Organism: Rafetus swinhoei; assembly: GCA_019425775.1. Taxonomy (NCBI): domain Eukaryota; kingdom Metazoa; phylum Chordata; order Testudines; family Trionychidae; genus Rafetus; species Rafetus swinhoei. The sequence goes on along the minus strand of CM033432.1, from coordinate 53,996,043 downwards.
AAGTTAAATGGGGCGCCAAATGGTGGCGCAATATCATTGAGGGGTTTGGAGGTTGGGGCACCGATTGCATGGTTTGCCTAGGGTGCCAGTTGCTGGCAGCTAGTCTAGGGCCACCCCTGCCCTGGGGCACACTGCCCTCACTCTGTTTGCAACGGCGCCACCATGGAGCTGTGGGGCCGGCCCCGGGGTGCTTCTTGTCTGCAGGGGACCGGCTCTGCCCCTTGCACAAATGTCCTGGGAAGGGATTTGGCGTCTGTGAAACGACATGGTTAAATGATGAGGTGTAGTTGCTCTTTGGTCGACAGGGAAACAACCAGATGGGAGGTTGTTGGCTCTTTGCCTGCACACGCCAGGTTTCCAGAGCTAGCGCAGGCTGATAATACATAATTCAGAGCTGTAAAAACACTGTAACAGGCCAATTTCCTGCAAGATCCTGGGCAAACCTGACTGGACGGAGTTTCTGCTTTCACTGTCGGCTTTGGGCGGGGAGCACAGTCCTCCAGGTGCTAATACCAGTGTGTGGGGTGGGGTGGGTGGGAGTCCCTCAGTTGTAAGATCTCCAGCGAGGCCCCAGCTCCTAAGGAGGGACTCCCCACCCTGCCTCACACTGGAGTCTCCCGGCACCCGCAGGCACAGGAAGGGTTGTGGGGTCAAGAGGCCGAGTTTAAACTGGCTCGGGGCCTGCTTCCTGATCAGCAACCGGACCGTCTCAGGGGGCCGCTCATCCTTAGGGAAGGCTTGGAAGGGCCGACGCGGTCCGGTTGCCAGGCGTCCGGTTTTGAACTGGACAGTCCAGTATTTGAGCTTTCTGTTCGGGAAACAAATTGAGAAAATAGCAATGTCGGGTATTTTCTAGAGAAGATGTCATGTCGATTGTGAGGTAATGTCAAGTGTGTCCGGGATTTTTGTCGAAACCATCTGGCAACTCTACGACACGGAGCACTAGCCTGTTGGAGACTGGGCGGGGGAGGTGTGCTCTGACAAACTGATTAACCCGAGTGTCGCTGCTTGTGTTTTTTCTTTATGATATGTTCAATCACAAGCCAAGTGCTTGCTTAGAAACAGCCGGGGGAGGGGGGTCAGCTGTGGTTGTGTCCAGAGCCCTAACGAGGCAGTTTCAGTGCCCTGGGCAACGAGCATATTTGCACCCCCTCCCGCTTTCCCCAGCGTTTCTCCTCCCCATTTTTCTGCCCCATGGTTTTGTGCCCTGACCCTCCTCCTCCCCCCCGCTTCGCTTAGGGCCCCGTCAGCGAGGCCGTTTGCCATCTCTGAGGAGAAAAGTGAGGCCGGCCTGCTGACTCAGTGGAGTGGGTGGGCCTGCATCCCCCCGCCACCCCACACTTGGCCGGCAGTCTGCCCCCTCGGCTGTGCCCGAATCGCAGCCTGCGGCTACTGGACCTCGCCGGAGCAAGGCATCCAGCTGGGTGCTCACGTTAAGACTGTTTGTTTGTGTGCTTGTTTGGCCGCCCTGCCCAGACCCCAGGCTGGGCTTTGAACTATTTGTTGCCGCCCGGCCTGAGCAAGGGCCTGGGCTCCAGACCAAAACCACCGTTAACTCCCCAAAAAACTAAACAGGGTGTTGTGGGGCGGAGTGGCCGCCCACGGACCCTGAGCGGGAGGCGCCCCACCCAGAGCCCAACCGGCTCACAGGCAGGGATGAGAAGCCCAAACCTTGGGCCTTTTAAATGGCCACTGGAGCAGCTCTGAGGTGGGGGGAGGGGTGCACCATGGTCCAAGTGGCACCGAGGGCTGGCTGGGATTCACTCCTTGGGCACACGTCAGGTAAAGGGGAAGAGGGAAAAACCTTCTACCGAGGGGCAAGATTTTGTTCCAGGTTTCTGGGTGGGGGTTGGGGGCTCCGGCTGGGGCTGTCTGTGAATTTTCAGAGCCCCCCCTCCGCCCCTCCCCAGGTCAGTGATCCTCAGATTGTGGCACTTTTCTTGACTCTCCTGCTGCTCTTTGCAGCACATGCTCTTCAATCCCTGTGTGATTTCTGTGTTCACCCATCCGAGGTGCGTCTACACTGCACCGTGGCTTGAAATAAGATACGCAATGTGAGCTACGCAAATTGCACAGCTTATTTCGATCGAATTTCAAAATAGCTTATTTTGAAATCTGGTGCTGTGTAAAATAACCACCTAATCCGAAGCGTCCCTTACTCCTCGTGCAATGGGGTTTAGAGGGACATCGGAATAGTGAAATAACGGGCTTGCTCTTAAGACACGGGATAGGTATTTTGGGATACTCCGTTACTAGCCAGCTGTCAAGCACAAGGTCAGTCGACTTGCTGTGAAATTCACATCTACATGGTAACTGAACTAATTAATGTAAACTCCGGTGGCTCTTATGGCTGTGGGGCGTGCTCTGCAGTTTGTTTTCCCCACAGACGCCAGGGGTGGGACGAGCCTTTCACCAGGAAAATGCCAGCAAGGAACAAGCTCAGCGGTGTTTTCTCCTCGGGCCGGCCCATGGGAACCTGGATTTTGCAGGGGTTCCATGCTGGCAGCTGCTTTCCTGGATGGCTTTGAATTCCCTGGAGAGGGGGGGGGGATAGGCGGGTGGTGCAGGGTTACAGCGGGAAACCCTCCCTGTGTCCCAGCAGCTGTGCAGGGCCCAATGCCTCAGCAGCCACAATGTGACCCTCCGTGCCCATCGCCCCAAGCCGCCCGGCCAGGCTCTTTGCAAACTCTGCCTCTGCAGGCCCAGGTCGGGGTTCGCTTCCCTTGTGCCCCGGGGCCAGGAGGAACCGTCTCGCTGGGCTGGGCCAGTCACGGAGATCCCAAGGGAACAGGCCGGCGTGGTAGGAGCAGGCCAGGCCCATGTTTCTCAGCCCTTTGCATCCCTGGGAGGATTCAGGGGTGTCACTCGCTGCCGGGCTGAGGGGAGGCTGGCAGCCTGCTAAGCAGTTTCGGAACCAGGCTCCACACCTTAAAGTGCACAGTCGGTTCTGCAGCCAGCGAGAGTTTTGCCTGAGGGAGGTGGGGCTACCACCTTCAACATACAAAAAAAAAAAAAAAAGGCAGCCCCCAATGCAAGCCCCCTGTTACTCCCACCCCTGAGGTAAATCCCCAGCCCCTCCCCCCAAACAGGGCCAGACACACTGAGGATGAGAGGGATGCACCTCCGGGTGATTCACTCTCCCCGACTCGAGCCCTCTCACACCCGCGGGTGCCTGGGTGCTGCCGGGCAGACAGCTGCTGTGTATGCAACAGGTTGGGTCTGTTCCTGCTGAAACCGTGGGCGCAGGAACCCTGCCTCTCGCTGGACACAGACACTTCCCCGTCACTGCCCAAGTGCTGGTGAGAATGATGCAAATCTCCAGCCCCAGGACAAACCCGGCAGATTAAATCATTTTCCAGGCACTTGGCAAAAAAAAGGGGGAAAAAAAGAATGGCAGGGTGCTAAACGATTTATTTGGGACGGAGTGGTAGGGGATGGGGGGCCCCATCCACCGTGGACTGGCTGGAAGGAGACTCCCGGGCCACAAACAGGGACTGCCTCATGTCAACAGGGTAGCCCCTGCCTGTGTCATGCCAGGGATGGCAGGTTCTGCAGTGCTGCAGCAGCCGCCTGTCTGCACACATTGTGCAAAGGCAGGGTCCAGAGCTGAAGCAAAGGAGAAACAAACAATTGTAGTGAACACCTGGAGGGGGGCGGGAAGTGTGGGCTGTTGTTCGCTGAGCATCACTGTATTCACTGTTATTGAACATTGATATTACAGTAACACGGTGAAGCCTCAGTCTCATTGCACAAGCTGCTATGGACACTCACAGCAAATGACCGGGCACAATTTCCAAAAGCATCCAAGAGGACGAATTATGAAAGGCATTTAGACACCTCGAGGGGAGGAGAGATGCCCACTGGGATTTTCAAAAGCAGTTACGGGCGTCTGTAGGCACCAAAGGCCTGATTTTCAGTGAAGCTTTGGAACCCAAAGCCAACGTGACTTTTCACAAAGGGACTCAGGCACCTCGATCTCTTCGGTGCTTTGGAAAACGTTCCCGAAAGGCCCAGACATACTTATCAACTCATCCCCAATGGTATTTACACCCTTGCTTGCCTACTGATTTCATTAGCTCCTGGGGAATCTTCGGAGAAGAGGAGGATTCTGAGAGGTTCTGTCCTACAAAGTCACCTGCAGACAGAAAATGGCTGAGAGTCTCTGACTAAGAGGAGATCCGTGTTGTGCACAGTTGATTTATTCCCAGGACTGTCAGGGCTGGAGGGATCACCTCATTCTGCTAGATGCCGTCATTCAGTCTTGTTTTGTTGCTTATGGACCACTGCCTTCTGTGCCTTGAATTAGGGCCTTATATGTGGTAGGGCAGTATGTTTTGAAGAGATTTTCCACTAAGGTGTTACTTCCTGCAACCACACGCTTGTGCTCCTGGTTCATGTTGTTCCACACATGCATAGAATAGGAGTTGCTGAAGTCGGGGGTTCTTCTCCCAGACCTCGAAGTACCGATTCCATTCTCCGCAGGGGATGGGGTAGAAACGCTGAGGATGTAAGTAGGAAATGTTCTGACTGTTTATATCCTCCACGTTATGGAAATTGGTTACAGGGCACAACACCTTGAGCCTCCTTGTCAGTAACCTGGGACCTTGGTATCCCCAAATGTCTCCTCTGTAGTTTTGAACAAAATCCTCCATGCAATCCCACATGAACTTGTGATGGCGAGAAAAGTCAAAAATCGCATTGCCGGCGAACTGGAAATCCTCGGCCGTGAGGAAGTTTGCTACTGGAATAGGCCTGATGGAGATGACATCGGTGTCCATGTAGATCCCACCGTATTTCCAGATGAGCACAAGCCTGATACCATCAGCGCTGACATGAAGCCAGTACTTTTCCTGGGCTGGATTTACCTGCAGAGATGGAAAGGGATCACAGAGATGCAATTGACTCCACTTCGAAATATCTCAACTCCTGCTCCCGTTAGCTATGTGCTGTACAAAACTCTCAGCCGTGTGTGTCCTAACTGTAATCTCTTCCTTAATTAATGGCTGTTTTTCTTGTTCAGGTGTGACACGGTGCTGGAAAAAGGCAAGAGCAGATGTCGCTTTTGTTCAGTGTCATTGTACGAGTGTGTCCCAGGCACAGGAAACCCCAAGGAAATACCCATGAATTATAACATAAAGAGAATCTGAATCATAATAACATAACAACGGTCACATTAAGTATCTAGCCCAGAATCTTTTGAAAAAGCCTTTTTCGAAAGAGAGCATGTAGACTACCAGCAGATTTTTCGAAAAAGCACAGTTTGCATGCAATAGCGCCTTTTTTCGAAAGAGTACTTCCGAAAACAGGAGTTATTCCTCGTAAAATTAGGTTTACCGCGATCGAAAAAACTGCCGTGTTCTTTCAATTTACTTTAGAAAGAACTCAGCTGCAGTCTAGACGGAGGTGAAGTTTTTTCGCAAAAACACTACTTTTTTCGCAAAAACCCTGTAGTCTAGACACACCCTACATCATAGACCTCAGCCATATCTCCCTTTAGTGGTCTCCTTCCCAAGCTGAAAAGTACAAGTTTCTTCTCATACAGAATCTGTTCCTTACCTGTTATCATTTTTGTTGCACTTTTCTATACAATTACAATATATCTTTACACTGATGCAGCAACCACATTGCCATGCCATATTCAGCATGGATTTAGTTATTTTCTGCCTTTCTATCTAACACTTTCCAAATGATTCCCAACATTCTGTTTCCTTTTTCGACTGCCGCTGCCCCTTGAGCAAATGTTTTTAGAGAACTATCCACAATGACCCCAAGATCTCGCTCTTGAGTGGTAACAGCTAATTTAGTCTCCATCATTTTACTTGTGTAATTGGGATTATGTTTTGCAAGGTGCATTATTTTGCATTTCCCAACATTGAATTTCATCTGCCATTTTGTTGCCTAGTCTGGGACTTAACTATCTTCAGTAGGTTTTGTATCAGCTGTAGAGTTTCCCATCTCACTGTTGCCATGATTTTCCAGAACATGTATGACTCTGTTGACTAGGTTTGGCCCCAGAAGAGACTTTTGCGGGACTCCAGTATTTATCTCTCTCTCTTCTGAAAAGTGACCTCTTGTTTCTACCTTTTAATTCCTATCTTTTAACCAGTTATAAGTCCATGAGGAGACCTTTCCTTTTCTTCCATGACCACTAACTTTGCATAAGAGCTTTTGGTGAGGGACCTTGTCAAAGGCTTTCTGGAAATGTAAATACTCTATATCCACTGAATCACCCTTGTTCACAAGATTGTTGGCCGCACAAAGAATTCTAATAGGTTGATGATGCATGATTTCCCTTTACAAAAAATATGTTGACTTATCCCCAATAAATTATGTTCATCTACATGTCTGAATATATTGTCCTTCACCATAATTTCAACCAGACAGCTGGGTACTGACGTCAGGTTTATTGGCCTGTAATTGCTGGGACCAGCTCTGGAACCCTTTTTAAAAATTTGTGTCACATTAGCTATCCTCCAGTCATCCAGTCATTTGGTAGAGAAGTTGAATTAAAGGATAGGTTGCAAAGTACAGTGAGGAGTCCTATGGTACCTATAAAAGTAACAGATTTACATGGGCTTTTGTGGGCAAATCTTCACTTTGTCGGATGCATCGTCTTTGCCCGTGAAAGCTTATGGCCAAATCAATGTCTTCATCTTCAAGGTGCCAAAGGGCTCTCGTTAGTTTTGCCAGTGTAGACTAACATGGCTACCCCTCTGACACTACCGTTAGTAGTTCTTCATATTCATATCTGAGCTCCTTCAGAACTCTGGGGTGAATGCCGTCTGGTGACTTATCACAGTTTATTCCAAAACTTCCTTTAATGTCACCTCAAGCTGGAACAGCGCCTCAGATTTGTCACCTAGAATGAGTGACTCGGGTTTGTGAAATTCCTTCACACTGTCAGTCATGAAGATTGATGCCAAGAGTTAATGTATTTTCTCTGCAAAAGCCTTATCACTCTCGAGTGCTCCTTTAGCATCTCGATCGTCCAGTGGCCCCACTGGTTGGTTAGTAGGCTTCCTGCTTCTGATGTCCTTTTTGCAATTATTCTTTGAGACAGGCCTGGGCAAAATACGGCCCACAGACCGGATCCAGCCCGCTGAGGCTGCAGGGCTCCATTTCTGTTTTGAAACTGGAGGGGAGGGGAGAAGTTTTAGGAGCTGCCTTCCCCAAGCACATTCCCATTGGCCGGTTTCTGGCAGAAACTAGCCAATGCGAGCTGCCTGTTAGAAGAACCACACCCCCACTTCTGGGTAAAGATTGGAGCTCCCTGCTCAAATTGACCTCTGAGTTTCTCTCTTGCTTCTAAATCTTGTACCCAGACATTTTCATGGCTGTCAGACACCTTGAACAAGCCCTAAAACCATGTTTTAAAACCATGTTTCTCCAACAGTAAATCCTCACTTTAAATACAACACTTGAATTGATCTCTTGCCTTTTTTGGGAAAGGGGGTGATTCACCATTTGGAGAAAATAGGATTGTGAACATTGTGATGGGAATGGTCTATTTGCCATGACTCCTGCCATCAGGAACTGTGCAATGTCCATAACAATTTCAATCAATATTTTGACTAATACACAGCAAAGTGTAATAAAAAAGGAGTCCACGCTGGCTGCAGCAAAATGACAACAGCTTCAAAACTTGAATAAAAATGTTCCAAGCCCTTCATTTCCCTTCATTTCTACTTTGAATCTTAATCAATAATATTTTCCCCTTAATAGTTCCTCTCACCTTGCAATACTATGGGAGCAGAGGTGTCTTGTAGAAAACAGTTTCCATCGAGAGAGGCAGAAGGAAGACATTCTCCACGGCAGATAGAAGAGCCAAGGCTGGGGAAGTGGAAACTGAATCCACCGATGTGTTATTTTTCAGCCCTTTCATGAAGAAACGAACGGGTCTGTCGGGGTAGGCCCTGGCAGCAGATTCCACAGAACATGAAACCAACGGAGAAGGCTCAAGACGGTCTGTGGTCTCCACAAAGATGCTGCTGCTGCTCTGGTTCACATCTTCCTCTTGCGTCAGGTACAGCTCAGGACTTGGCTCGCATGAGAAGACGTAGCCAGGGGGCCGGGAAAGTTTACAGACAAAGAAAAGGGCAAAGACAAAAGTGATCCCGAGCCCTATTTTGCTTTTCTTCATCATTCTTCCTTGTCTTTGACAGAAGAGTCTTAACCAAAACAAACAAAGTCAGTTTCAGCAGTTCTTTCATTATTGCTGGGAGACAAATACAACAAGACAGGATTTCAAATGGTGTTATTGCTCTGGATTATTTCTGGTGTGGATTAAAAATCAGATTTTCAAATTTATATTGGATTTTTTCATTTAAAATACTACATTTTGTATTTCAAAGTAACAGTTACAATTACATCTCATCACAAACATGCTGCACTTATACTTACAACATCATAAAACAGGAATGACTGGCTCTGGTCTGCCCAGCTTCATTACCTGCTCATGCTTCTTGAGAGTCCTCGGCTTACAATTTCCATTTCTCAGCAGACTGCAGTAACAAATGCAAAGAGACACAGGTTGGGTCGGATTGGTTTTCTGTGCTTACATGCTAGCTGATCTTGGCTAAGCAGGACAGAGGAGTTAGTTAAGACATTGTCTTACAGACAGAGAGACAATACAGAAAAAAGGGCCGAGGCAGCATAGAAAGAAACCGTGGAGTGGAAAGAAAAAAGGGAAAACTTTCCCCCCCAACATTCAGGCAGCCTGTGGAGTTCATTGCTGGGGACATGCACAGGCTAGAAGCAGAGCTGGGCTCACAGAAGAATTAGGTAGGTTCCGGGAGGGCAGGTTCCTCACGGGCTGTTGGCCAAGAGGGTCCGGATGGGAGCCCCGTGCTCGGGAGGCGCAGGGACACGCAGGCTGCCCCACGCTGGGATGGGATGACAGAACCACTCAGCGTTGCCTTGTTCTGCTCCTGCCTTCCGACGCACCTGGCACCCACCAAGGCGGGGTCCCAGGATGCTCCACTCACCTCTTGTCTGGCGCCTCCCGCCGCTCAGCCTGGGGTTTAGCGCGTCAGGCCCCCTCTCCTCCACGGTTTGTTCACTGCCGCTCCCTCTGTCCCGTCCTCTCTCTCGCTCTGCCCTGCAGCCCCTCGCCCACTGAGGGAACCAAATCTCCTCTGTTCCCTGGCCCGCCAGCCCGGTCCCTCAGCGCTCCCCCTGCCAGGGCGCGGCTCGTCCAGTCTCTCCCTTCCACAGTGACCCAAGGGCTCTGCTCATTCGCTGCCCTGCTGGTGCCCTTCCCCAGGGCTGGGAGGGGACATTCAACCCAGCAGCTCTGTTCTTTCCTCTCAGCCCTCACTGCCTGCCCTGCACGGCTTCCTACAGCCCCTGGTTCTGTTTCAATCCGCTCCAGATGCTCCTCTCTCTATCCTGGGCATGACCGCCCTTTATGGGCAGCAGTCTCTATGGGACAAATTTCCAGCTTCCCTGAGCCTGTTAGCACTCAAGTTTTCTGCTCCCTGGCTCTTCCTCCAGGTGCCAGCTGTGGGCTCAGTCCTACCCCCTCCAGTCTGTGTTGGCTGGACGCCCCATCACGGACGCCCCCACTCCAGATGGCTACCCATGGGAGGGGCAGGTATCGTCTCCCCTGCCTCTGACATAGCTAAGCCTAGAGACCCTCCCTCTCCTGCCCAGCGTCACCCACTCCCATCCTTGGCACCTTCAGCCCAGAGGTTTCCATGTCATGCAGGGCCACCTAACAGGTGCCCTCTGTAGCTACCGCCCTGGCTCTCCTATCAGGGTCAGGCTGTGCAGGTAACAGGCCTACCTGGCTACCAGTCCTGCGTGGGTGGACACCCCATGACAGTCGGAACACAGGGCTCTGGGCTACATGGTCTGACCCAGAATGGCTGTTCTTAAACTACATCAGAATTCTCCTGGGAGGTCCCTGCAAGCTCTGGCCTATTGGTGGAAATTCAGCCTCCTTCCCCCCACAAAAAATTTTACAAAATATTTCACCTAGGTCTTGTCAACGGTGCTTAAATCCCCTAAGTAAAACTGCAGCCAAAGATTGAAATCACAGCTAAGCCTGTCAGAGAACAGACGTTCATCTAAAAGGTGAGTGCACACGTCATCTTATTGGGGTCCCAATAGCCCAAGAACATTGGCTTTTGGGGGCCCAGGTGTAAAACATCTGTTCCAGGGATGTGGAAAATCAGCATCTGCAGCGTGTGCCTACGGGAGAGTTGGGGAGTCTGGGGGTGCCCAGGGTTGGTGGGGGACCCACGTCATTCTATCTGCATGTCTCCTTTAAATGCCATCTGCGGATCAGTGTCCTAGACTTTGGCCTCTCGATAGGCTGTTTTCAGCTCACAGTCCTCATTCAAATGGGCACAGAGGTGATCTGGGAGCTGGAAAACAATGGGCTGTGGTGAGCAGGAAGCCAGGTTTCCCCTCCACCCTCAGGTAATTATTCAGGGAGGCAAACAGACACGCGGCCCTCCCTTCAGCCTGCGTCTCTGACACACTCTCCCTCCGCAAGAGAGGGACACGGACCTCGTACCCCACAGCCTGGGGGTCCCAGCAGGCTGGCAGGAACCCCTGTGTGTGCCTGTAGCCCAGCCTCAGCCTCCCCCGGACCCCGGTGTGGGCCCTGGCAAAGCTAGACCCATGGACTGCTGTTTGTTCCCCTCAGGGGAAGGCGCGACTTGGTGCTCTGGGATGGAAGGAGGGTCCAGTCGTCATGGCCTAGCCTGGGGCTCAGAGACAAGGGCCTGTCGACATGGCGCTTCACCCCACACCAGGGGGGCTGTTTAGTCCGCACCAGCGTGTTTCACGCCAACGGGCCCACATGGCCCCTGCTGCCCCACACCAGAACTTCCCTGGGGCACGCTGCCCTCACCCTGCTTGCAACGGCGCCACCATGGAGCTGTGGGGTCAGCCACGGGGTGCTCCTTGTCTGCAGGGGACCGGCTCTGCCACAGACAGGGCCTGTGGCACAAAAGGTCTGGGAAGGGATCTGGTGTCTGTGAAACGACATGGTTAAATGACGAGGTGTAGTGGCTCTACGGAGGGTTACCAGGTTAGTTCAGAAAAAATACCAGACGCACTTGATCTCAGAGGGGAGCGGGGCTGGCCAGGAGGAGGGGAGAGGGGAGAACTAGCCGTCAGGAAGCAGGGCTGCGGGGGGGTCAGGGGCAGCGGGGCTGGCCGGGGGAGATCGGGAGGAGAAGCGGGGCAGAACCGGCTGCCGGAAGCAGGGCTGGTCGGGGGCAGAGGAGCTAGCCAGGGGAGATCAGGAGGAGAAGGGGGGAGAACCGTCCAGCCAGGAAGGGATCAGGGGGAGCAGGGCTGGTGGGGAGAGGGTAGTGGGGGGGAGAGAATCGGCCAGCAGGGAACAGGACTGACCCGGGCACACACAGATCCCAGGGTCCTGCCAGTTTCGTGCAAGGTCCTGGCAAAGCACAAGTGAGTCTGACCCCGGGGATTCCATCCTGACCCGGCCCCTTGCGTAGTTGCTCACTGCCTGGCTTGTAGACACGTTCATGCAGCCTGAGCATGTCTACCAGCCAGGCAGTGCGCAACCACCTACTGTAACTCCTAATTATAATAAACTTACCTAATTAGAAAATACCGGACATTTTATACGTCTAGTATTTTCTCAATTTGTTTCCCGGACAGAACCCTCAAATACCGGACTGTCCGATACAAAACCGGACACCTGGCAACCCTAGCTCCATGGTTGAGAAGGAAACAACCATATGGGAGGTTGGTGGCTCTTTGCCTGCACAGGCCAGGTTTCTAGAGCCACCACAGGCCGATAATACACAATTCAGAGCTGTAAAAACACTGTAACAGGGCAATTTTCTGCAAGATCCTGGGCAACCTGATTGGACAGATTTTCTGCTTTCATTGTCTGCTTGGGGTGGGGAGCAGAGCCCTCCAGGTGCTAATACCAGTGTGTGTGTGGGGGAAGGGGCAGAGTCACTCAGTTGTAAGACCTCCAGAGAGACCCCAGCCCCTCGGGGGGACTCCCCACCCTGCTTCACACTGGAGTCTCCCGGCACAAGCAGAACAGGAAGGGTTGCGGGGTCAATAGGCCGAGTTTAAACTGGCTCGGGGCCTGCTTCCTGATCAGCAACCGGACCGTCTAAGGGGGCCGCCCATCCTTAGGGAAGGCTTGGAAAGGCCGACGCGGAGCACTGGCCTGCTGGAGACTGGGGTGGAGGGGGGCTCTGACAAACCGATTAGTGTGCGTGTCGGTTTCCCCAGAGGCCCCGCCCCTTCTGGGAGCACCCAGCATCTTGTCTTTGGGCCCACGAAGGCTGTCAGCTCCTCTGGTCTGGGGGCAGGCCGGATTCTGTGCCACCAAAGCCTGAAGTAATGCGTTCAGTTCTAGTGGTGCTGGTGCGGGATGCGGGGGGTCCTTCCTGGAGGTTACTCCATTCTGTCCTCGCATGCTGTGCCTTTGGCAAAGACACTGTCTGTAGCGGTGTATCTTGTTTTGGTGTGTGTAGCACTCTTGTGCGTAACATTAGAAATATGGAACATGGGATGGGTTATGGCTGTAAATGCAAGTGGAAGCCATTGGGGTCTTTCCCTCCATGTCTGGGTGATCACCTGTAATCAGCCCCTCTGTCTTAGCAGTGGTTGGTCTTAGGAAGTCATGTGATCAGCCCCCCTGGTAGGGTCAGACCAGGTAATTTTCCCTAGAAGGTGGGGGAGAGATCTCCAAGTTCCCGCCCAAAGTGGAATCTATAGAACCAGGGGACGCTGCTGTCCCTGCGCCTTTGGCTGGCACGTGACTCCCAGAGAATGAACCGAGGCCCCAGGGTGATGCGGGCCAGTTAACCGGTTCTCCTTTCCAGCCCCTAGCGGCGCCGGGGCAGAGGCAGCACGGCCCTCGGTGCATCCGCAGGCAGTTAGCCGGTGCCAGGCTGCGGCGACGGGGCTGTTTCTAGCACGTCCGCTCCCTCAGAGCCAGCACCTGCACATTGACCGCAGGGAAGGGGCCTGGCACGGCGGGGGGCCGAGCAGTGGCCGCTGGGCTGGGAGCCACCCGGCGGGGCAGTGGGCAGAGGGCTCACTCGAGCCAGGTTCGGTCTGTCAGAGTCAGGCCAGGGCCAGAGCAGAGGGGAGAGCAGGCGACCGCCCACCCAAAGCTGGGAGAAGACTGACGAGCTCTTTCACCCTCCCTTCCCGTCACCCGCCTACTGCGATTCACCCGGAGCCTCCCCCCACGCTGGGCATGACGTGCCAGCCACGGCTGCAGCCGGGCCCCCAGCGCGCCCTCGCCCAGCCCGTCCCGCGGTTCCATCGCCTCGCGCGGACATTTCACACGGTGTCATTTGCAAACACAGCCGGGGACAGGCAGACGGCGCCTGTCGCCTTCTCCCTGCCCCCAGCCACACAACAGTCAACGCGGGGAGCCACAGACACACACGTGGCCCGCAGGCACCCCCCCACCCCCGGGGCCGTAACCCTCTGGGCCCGGCCCCGCTCCGCCGCCCGCCCGCAGCAGCACCGCAGTCCCTGCACCCGCGCCCGGCGGCTGCGAGGCAGAGCGGAGTGCAGCCAGGCCCGTGCAGTTGCCATAGCAACCACTTGACACCGGGAGGGGGGGCGGGGGGGGGAGCGGCTGCTTTCAGCGGGCAGGGGCCAGCCGGGCCAGGCTGAGCGGGGTTTTCTCCTCGGGCCGGCCCACGGGAACCCAGATTTTGTGGGGGCTCCGCACTGGCAACTACTTTCCTGGGTGGCTTTGAATTCCCTGGGGGGTGCAGCCGGGGAGTAGGGTTACAGCGGGAAACCCTCCCTGTTTCCCAGCAGCTGTGCAGGGCCCCGTGTTATGCTTAAACGAAGCACACGAGATCTTTTATAGGGGAAAAGGCAGTACACCGCATTTATTGAGAATACAACAGTTGCATATGCTTTTCAATCACACACGCACACACAAAACATCATGCATACACAATCCTGCCAGATGATGTCATAGTTACCAGTCCAGAGTCTGTGTCAATCTAGTGGCCAGCTAGATCGAACAGAGGGAGGAGCAGGACCTTTGTCGGTCGCGATCCGATGCTCCTCTGGGGATGGTGTCAGACGAACCCGAAGTTCCATAGCAAAGCACCCTGCTTTTATAATCCTTTTCTCTGTTGAAATCCATGGATTCTGCTCTGTCCGCTTGTGACCGGAATGTTATCTTGTTGATGTCAATCGTTCCCAAACATCTCTTGAAGGCTCATCCTATAATCAATCGTCTTTTGGGGGTGCTTGCTCCACTTCAAGGCGCGTCAATCTGCCACTCTGCCAATCCTCTTGGCTATAGATGGCTTCTCTGCAGCCACGTTGTCTCGTGTTCTGGCTTTTGCCCATGCTCTCTCACCCCCTTTCTCTGGCCATCTGGTTCTAAGCAATATAACTTTGCATCTTATCTCAACACATTCACACTCCTCTCACACACATGAGCAATGTTACAAGGACTTTTGAGGTTACATAGATCTGCATCAAGCAAAGCAAAGAGGCATTGTAAATCAAGCAATTAAGGCTTCGGCCTTCAACATTTTTCTAATTTTATTAACAGACACAATACCCAGGACTGTCTGTCCGCTTTGGCCCATTTTCTGACCTCACTTTTAGGGCAAAGGAATCGACATGTAACTAAAAGGACTTAATTCAATACAATATTAAATATATATTGCTATATTATTGCTACATTATTAGACTACATTACTATATTGCTAAACCTAAAATACAAATATAACAAAGAATAAAGCTTTCAATCCTAACACCCGGTGCCTTAGCAGCCACGTTGTGACCCGCCGCGCCCATCGCTCCAAGCCACCCGGCCAGGCTCTTTGCAAACTCTGCCTCTGCGGGGACAGGTCAGGGTTTGCTTCCCTTGCACCCCGGGGCTGGGAGGGGCCGTCTCTCTGGAGCAGGCATCCCTGCCTTTGGGCAGTAGAGGGGGGGAAGCAGGGCTGTCACTCCCTGCCGGGCGGGGGGAGGCTGGCAGCCTGCTAAGCAATTTCAGAACCAGGCTCCACACCCTGAAGGGCACAGTCGGGTCGGCAGCCAGTGGGAGTTTTGGCTGAAGGAGGTGGAGCTCGCCCCAAGACAGGCCACCTGCAACTCCCACACCCACCCCTGAGGTAAATCCACAGCCCCCTCCCCCCCAACAGGCCCAGACAGCACTGGGGATAAGAGGGATGCACCTCCGGTCACCTCACTCTCCCCGACTCGAGCCCTCTCACACCCGCGGGTGCCTGGGTGCTGCCGGGCAGACAGCTGCTGTGTATGCAACAGGTTGGGTCTGTTCCTGCTGAAACCGTGGGCAGTAAAGTCTCTCGTGCAGGGTCTGTCTTTTCGTTGTGGGTTTGTGCAGCCCCTGGTGCAGTGGGTCCCTGCTCTGAGGTGCTTTGGTGACACAGATGAGGAAGAGCAGGGGGAAGGCCCGCTATTGCAGTACGCAGCAGTGATGCGCTCAAGGTGCAACTTTCCAATATTTTCCAGCAACCTCTGCTGCTCTTCCTCTCTGGGCCCTCCCCCCTCCACACACGCCTCCAGACTCAGCCCCACTGATTGACAGGGCAGTTCCCTCCTCTCCTCCCCGCCCCCCGCCCTTGCTCTTCTTTGCTCTACCCACAGCAATGCAGAGGTGCCTCTGGCGCAGCCAAGAGCAGAGTTGGGCGCTTTGGCAGCTATTTTTCCCCCATCCATGGGGACACACAGGCTGCGGGAGGTGGGTGGGGGAAGGACGCGCTCAGAAGCTGATTGCTGCAGATTTCACCATGATCTGCCCTCAGTCCCACAGGCAGGCTGGAAGGAGCGAGCCCCCTGTGACACCAGCAGACACGGGGCTGCTCTGGCGGGAGGGGGCGGCCCCAGGCACATTCAGGGTCGCCCAGCTTTGGAGGTGTCAGTGTGTCCCTGCAAGAGCAGCAGAGCTAAAGCATCGCCCCTGGGATCTCTCCCTGCTGTCAGGAAATGCCCATGAGCCGTCACAGCACAAACATTGCTTCAACCTCACCGAAAACTCTCCTGTTTGCTCCCGCAGGGACTTTCCATGCGCAGATACAAACAAATGCTCCTCTAAGCAGCCGGCCATCTTATAGCTGTGTCTGCTGGGCTGCGCGTCCTTCTCTGCCAACTGTTAACCCCTGATGAGGGGTGATATCATTGCTCTGTATCGATTCATGCAAAGAGAACTATCAGGGAGGGCGAGGAGTTATTTAAGTGAATGGCCAATGTGGACACAGAGCCAAATAGCTATAAACTGGCCAGGAACAAGTTTTGCCCCCAAATTAGGCAAACGTTTCTAAGAATGAGAGGAGTGCGATTCTGGAAAAGTTTTTCCAGGGCAGCAGTGGGGGTAAAAACACCTGACTGGCTTCAGGAATGAGCTAGATACGTTTCTGGAGGGGATGCCTCTGATGGCACGAGGGCCATTGGCAACTGCCAGTAGCAAAATTCCCCAGACCCTGCAGGGCTGGAAATAGCACTGTCCGGGGAAGCAGGGTGAGGCAGACATGGAGGGAAAGCACTTCACATGCTGCCCTGCCCCACTGGCAAAACCGGCCCCCAGCCAATCTCCCGCCCGCAGAATAGCATCCTGGCTGGCCCTCACTGTGCCTGCTTCCAGCCCTGTGGGGACAGCGGGGAAAAGGGGGCTCTGCAATGATGGGAACTCGGGGGCCGGATCCAGGCAAGCCAGGGCCGCATCTGGCCCCTGGGCCTTAGGTTCCTCACCCCTGGTTTAGATCTTGGCAGTGGGTGGAACTAGAGGTCCCTCATGGCGCCTTCTCACCCAAACTCTTTCAATGCTGCCCCTGTCCCGGGCGGAGAACCAGAGACGGCTGGACTCAGTGGCCCCGTTTTGTCCTCGTGTGAACGGGGCTGGCTGGGAGTGCGGCTGGCCCGGCTCTTTCCAGCAGGGACGTCTCAAAGACAAACAAATCGATAACGTGCCAATGACGTTCCCTTCCCTGTCCAATTCGTGGGCCAGGCTGGTGCAGGCGACTGCCCGGCTTCTAGCTGATTGCCTGTTGAACCTGCCGGGTGTGAGTTTGGCCTTGGCTGAGTGCGATCTTGTCCAGGCGGAGGCTGATGTTATGATGGCCCAAAAGCAGGGGAGGGCAATAATTTTTAATGGGGGGCCACTCCAATATTTTGGAAAGTGGTTGAGGGCCACACTCCTGCATGATATGAATGGAGATGCGGGGTCTGGAATGGAGGTGGGGTGCAGAAGGGAGCTTGGGGTAAGGGACTGGGGTACAGGAGGGAGACTGGAGTCTGGGAGGGAGTTGGGATGAAGCAGGCGGTTGTGACCTCGGGCAGGGGACTGGAGTGCAGGGGTTTGGGATGTGACCTGGGGGGGACGGGATTGTGATCTGGGGTAGGGGTGCCAGATCTGGGAGGGGGTGTGGGTGCAAGAGGGGGACGGAGGGCAGAGGTTGAGAGCGGCTGGGAGCGGAGCCGGTCTGGTCAGTGGCAGCCCGCAGAGCCAGTGACCTGGGGGCAGAGTGCCCTGGAAGCAACTGCAGCTGCATGTGGACCTCGGGAACCCCAGGACCAGCTGCCAGCCCATCCACAGGGCCGTGTCTGGCAGCCGGAGGAGCGTCCCCACTTTGAATGTAACCGACTTATACGGGATGGGGTTGGGGGTGGGTGCCCATCCGCTGTCCCTCCCGGGCCACAGACAGAGCCTGCTGCGGACAAGCACGAGAAGCCCCTGCCTGCGGCATGCCGGGGATGGGAGTAGGTTCTCCAGGCCTGGAGCAGCCCCCTGCCTGCACCCACTGTGCGGGGGGGAAGCAAGGGAGAAGGAAACAAACAATCGTAGTGAATACCAGGAGGGGGGCGGGAGGTGTGGGCTGTTGTTCGCTGAGCATCATTGTGTTCACAGTTACTGAACATCGATATTACAGTAGCAGGGCGAAGCCTCAGGCTCATCGCACAAGGTGCTGCAGGAGACTCACAGCAAGTGACTAGGCAAAAATTCCAAACGCATCTACGGGGACAGATTCTGAAAGGCATTTAGGCACTGACAGATGCAGACAGATGCCCAATGGGATTTTCAAAAGCACTTAGGGGCATCTGCAGGCACCAACTGCCTGTGAACATCTGGCCCTTGGGTTCCTGAGTCGCCCCGATTTTCAATGGAGCTTTGGTTCCCAAACCCAACATGACTTTTCACAATAGGGCTCAGGCTCCAAGATCACTTAGGTGCTTTGGAAAACCATACCTGAAAGGACAAGCCATACTTATCAAATCATCCCCAATGGTATTTGCAACCTCCCCCCTTCCTACTGAATTCATTAGGCCCTGGGGAATCTGGGGAGAAGAGGTGGATTCTGAGAGGTCCTATTCTACCAAGTCACCTGCAGACAGAAAGTGGCTGAGAGTCTCTGACGAAGAAGAGCTATGTGTTGTACACAATTGATTTAGTCCCAGGTCTGTCAGGGTTTCGTTCTGCTAGATGCCGTCATTCAGTCTTGTTTTGTTGCCTATGGACCACTGCCTTCAGGGCCTTGAATAAGGACCTTGTACGTGAGTGGGGCAGTATGTTTTGAAGAGATTTTCCACTAAGGTGTTACTTCCTGCAACCACACGCTTGTGCTCCCGGTTCATGTGATTCCACAGATGCAGAGCGTAGGAGTTGTGGAACTCGGGGCTTTTCTCCCAGACCTCGAAGTACCGATGCCATTGTGCGCAGGGGATGGGGTAGAAACGCTGAGGATGTAAGTAGGAAATGTTCTGACAGTTTACATCCTCCACGTTATGGAAATTGATTACGGGGGCACAACGCCTTGAGCCTCCTTGTCAGTAACCTGGGCCCTTGGTATCCCCAAATGTCTCCTCTGTAGTTTTGAACAAAATCCTCCATGCAATCCCACATGAACTTGTGATGGCGAGAAAAGCCAAAAATCCCACTGCTGGACCACTGGAAATCCTCGGCCGTCAGGAAGTTTTCCAGCAAAATAGGCCTGATGGAGATGACATCGGTGTCCATGTAGATCCCACCGTATTTCCAGACGAGTGCAAGCCTGCTAGCATCAGAGGTGACAATAAGCCAGTACCTTTCCTGGGCTGGATTTGCCTGCAGAGTTGGGAAAGGATCACACAGATGCAATCACTCCACTTCGAAACTTGTCAACACCCGCTCGTATTAGCTACGTACCGTATAAAACTCTCAGCCATGTCTGTCCTAACTGTAATCCCTTTGTCAATTAATGGATGGTTTTTTTGTTCAGGCATGACATGGTGCTGGAAAAAGCCAAGAGCAAATGTAGCTTTTGTTCAATGTCATTTTACGAGTATGTCCAAGGTACAGGAAACATCCAACAATTACAACAGAATGAGAATCTGAATCATAATAACATAACAAGGGCCATACTGGGTCACACTAAATATCTAGCCCAGGATCCT
The DNA here is from genome assembly GCA_019425775.1 of Rafetus swinhoei. Lineage (NCBI taxonomy): Eukaryota > Metazoa > Chordata > Testudines > Trionychidae > Rafetus > Rafetus swinhoei. Next base: position 53,976,663 of record CM033432.1, on the reverse strand, counting down.
GTCTTCAGACAGTGGCCAATGCCAGGTGCCCCAGAGGGAATGAACAGAACAGGTAACCATCAAGTGATTCATTCCCTGTCAGCCATTCTAGCTTCTGGCAGACAGACTGTAGGGAAAGCATTCCTACCCCCTCCTGGCTAATTGCAATTGATGGATGTATCCGCCATGAATGTATTTAGCTCTTTTTTGAACCCTGTTATTTATAGTCTTGGCCTTCACCACATTCTCTGGCAAAAAATACAGGTTGACTGTGCACTGTCTGAAGAAATGCTTCCTTTTGTTTGTTTTAAAGCTGCTGCCTTTTCATTTGGTGACTCCTAGTTCTTGTGTAATGAGAAGGAGTAAATATTACTTCCTTATCTGCTTTGTCTACACCAGCCCCATTAGTGGTCTCCTTTCCTAGTAGAAAAGTGCTAGTCTTATTAATTTCTTCTCATGGAGAATCTGTTCCATACCTGTTACTGGTTTTGTTGCAGTTTTCTGAAGGTTTTCCAATGTCAATATAACTTTTTTGAGATGAGGCGACAACATCGCCATGCCGTATTCAGGATGGGTGTGTCTAGACTACAGGGTTTTTTCGAAAAAAGTGGCCTTTTTTTGAAAAAAAATTCCCTGCATCTAGATTGCTGCCACGTTCTTTTGAAAGTAAATCGAAAGAACGCGGCAGTTTTTTCGATCACGGTAAACCTCATTTTACGAGGAATAACGCCTTTTTCGAAAGTGCACTTTCGAAAAAGGCGCTATTATGCACACTGTGCTTTTTCGAAAAATCTGGTTGTAGTCTCAATGCTCTCTTTTGAAAGAGGCTTTTTATTCTTTCGAAAAAGCCTCTTTTGAAAGAGGCTTGCAGTCTAGACATAGCCGATGTGGGCACAGCATGGATTTGTATATTTTCTGCCTTACTAAATATCACTTTCCAAATGATTCCCAACATTGTGTTTGCTTTCTTTGCATGCCGCTGCACATTGAGCAGATGTTGTCAGAGGACTAACTCCAAGATCTCGCTCTTGAGTGGTAACAGCTAATTTAGTACCCATCATTTTACTTGTACAGGTGGGATTATGTTTGGGAAGGTGGATTACTTTGCATTTCCCATCATTGAATTTCATCTGCCATTTTGTTGCTCAGTCACCCAGTTTTGAGAGATCCTTTTGGAGCGCTTCACCATCTGCCTGGGACTTACCTATCTTGAGCTGTTTTGTATCAGCTGCAGAGTTTGCCACCTCACTGTTGGCCATGATTTGCCAGTTCATTTATGACTCTGTTGGATAGGTTTGGTCCCAGGACAGACTTTTGGGGGACTCCAATATTTACCTCACTGTATTCTGAAAAGTGACTACTTGCTCCTACCCTTTAATTTCTCTCTTTTAACCAGTTATCAATCCATGAGAAGACTTTCTCTTTTATCCTTTGAGCATTTGCTGTACTTAAGGGCCTTTGGTGAGGGACCTTGTCAATGGCTTTCTGGGAATCTAAGTATCCACTGGATCCCCTTGTCCACATGCTTGTTGACCCCCTCAAAGAATTCTAGTAGGTTGATGATGCTTGGTTTCCTTTTCCAAAAACTATGTTGACTCATCCCCAACAAATTATGTTCACCTATAGGTCTGGCAATATTTCCACCAAATAGCTGAATACTGAAGTCAGGATTATCGGCCTGTAATTGCTGGGACCAGCTCTGGAGCCTTTTTAAAAAATTGGTGTCACATTAGCTATCCTCCAGTCATTGGTAGAGAATTTGAAGTAAAGGATAGGTTACAGGTCATCCCTGCTATAAGCTGACCCGGCATACATCCGTTCCCCACGAAAGGCGTTGACGCCTGTAGGAATCGATGCCTTATAAGTCCTCCTGTTCCCTGCTCTTAAGCCGTGCCAAGCCCCCCTCCCCAGGGGCGTCTCCAAACAGCCCCCCATCTCAAATGACACACTCACTGTCGAACCCGAAGCCCGTGTGAATCCACTGACAGATTCTCATTGAATTCGAGGGCTTTGGAATGGGCCCCTCCTGGCAATCTTTGCAGAGCATAAAAAGCAAGAGAAATGCAGGCCTCGGGTGATGCGGGGGCAGGGAGGGCGGGTGTGCCAACAGCGCACTCAGCTGCCAATTTAATCTCCAGACTCTCTGATTTCATTTACAAGCAAACTAGAAGGTTTACCCGGCCTTGCTCGGGGCCTTAACTCAATTAATTTTTGTTGTTCTTCCTTGAAATCATTGCTTGGGCGTGGGGAGGAGGGGTTCAGGATGCAGCCTGCCCCAGGGAGGGAGGACTAACCCAGCTCTTTCTCACTGTAGCAGCTTGGGACCAGATGAGAAGTGTCTCTCCATGGCTGATGTAGTTCCAGCGGGCACAACTCGGGGAGGGGCTCATGTCCAATGGCTGGGGCAGGTCCAGGGTCATCTGTACTTTGTACTCCCCAGCTAGAGGGAGGAATGCAGCCAACTGTGCACTTCCCCCTCGCTCCCTGACAAAGGGGAACAGCCAGCTCGCTGACTGGAGCTCACTGCCCAAATTGACCTCGCAATTTCTCTCTCGCTTCTAAATCTTGTGCCCAGACATTTTCGTGACTGTCAGACACCTTCATCAAGCACTAAGGTCGTGTTTTCCCAACTATAAATCCTCACTTTACATTCATGCTGACGAAAATGTTTCAAATACAACATTTGTATCAACCTCTGGCCTGTTTGGAAAAGGGGGTGTGTAATGGGGCAGGCAGCAAGGCAGTGCTGGCCCGCACTAGAGGCGGCCTCGGACCGGGGGCTCTCGTAAACCCGAACCCGGGCTGGAGGAGAGCCGGTCCGAAAAGACCACATCAAAAAATGCTGGGAGTCGTAGACACTGTTCGGCTCGCACAGGGGGAAGTAGGGGACGGTTTAGGAGAACCAGTAACAGGGTGGTTCACCATTTCGAGAAAATAGGGTTGTCAGAACAGTACTGGGAATGGTTCATTTCCCCTAACTCCTGCCTTCAGCAACCGTCCAATGTCCATAACAATTTCAATCAATATTTTGACTAATGCACGGCTAAGTGTCATGGAAAAAGGGGTCCACGCTCGGTGCAGCACAAACAGCTTCAAAACATGAATAAGAGTGTGCAACCCCTTCATTTCCCTCCACTTCTACTTTCAATCTTGTTTAAAAAAATATTCCCCCCTTAATATTTCCTCTCACCTTCTGATACCATGAGAGCAGAGGTGTCTCCTCGAAAAAAGTTTCTATCTGGAGAGGAAGAAGGAAGACATTCTTCATGGCAGACAGAGAAGATAAGACTGCGGACGTGGACTTTAAATCCAGCGATGTGTTATTGTTCAGCCCTTTCATGAAGAAACGAATGGGTTTGTCAGGGTAGATCCTGGCAGCAGATTCCACAGAACATGAAACCAACGGAGGAGGCTCAAGACGGTCTGTGGTCTCCACAAAGATGATGCCGCTCCCCCGGCTCATGACATCCCTTTCTGTCAGGAACAGCTCAGGACTCCGCTCGCATGAGAAGATGCAGCCAGGCGTCCGGGAACGTTTATACACAAAGGCCAGGGCAAAGACAAAAATGAGCCCGAGCCCTATCTTCATTTTCTTAAACATTCTTGCTTATCCCTGTACAGATGAGTCTTAACCAAAACAAACAAAGTCAGTGTCAGTGGTTCTTTCATTATCGCTGGGAGACAAATACAAGAAGACAGGATTTCAAGTGTTATTATTACTTTGGATTATTTCTAGGGCAGATAAAAAAAATCCGATTTTTTAAATTTAAATTGCATTTTTTAAAAATCCTCAATAAAATACTAAATTTTGTATTTGAAAGTAATAGTTACAATTACATCTCATCACAAACATGTTGCACTCACATTGTCTTAAAGGCAGAGAGACAACATAGATATAAAAAGGACCGAGGCAGCATAGAAAGGAACCGCGGAGTGGACTGGAAGGAAAAAGGGAAGGCATTGTTCAGGACACACACAGATTTCTCTATTCCCTCCACACTTTCGCTACAGAAATCACTGTCCTGGCTTGTGGGCATAGGAGAGTCCCTATGTGGGGACATTTAAAAGAAATCCATTCCCTGGGTAAAAAAGGGAAACGTCTCAAGTGGAAGCAGGGCAAGAAGAAGATGCAGGGCCCAGTTCTGAGACTGAAACATCAGAAGAAAAACTGCTCACTGGGAGAAAATGTCGTGTCTGAAGATGTGGGTATGGCAGAGAGGATCAACTGGCTAGACTCGTAAGTAATTCACTCTGCAATGCGTCATTGCTCAGGACTCTCTTTATATTTTTAGTATAAATGTGAGTTGACAAGTAAACTCCCAGGTCGTTTGCTGTGTTGGGTGTTGCTAGAAAAAGAGATTTAGCTTTGCTCATCCTCATGGCTTGTTAAATTAGTTGACTAGGCTTAGAATCTACCACCCAAGCACACAATGCAGAAAGCTGCAGTAAGAGAAATCTAAAGTTGTCAGTTGCCACTGAGTGTCATTTTCTGATGTTATTTTACATAAGACAGGCCCAGGTGAAATAAGATATGCAATTTCGAGTTTAGGGTGCTGTGTACATGCACCCTTAGAAACTAACAGATTTTTTAGGGCATAAGCTTTCGTGGGGAAAACCCACTTCATCAGGTGAATTGGAGTGGAAGTCACAGAGACAGGGCAATATATAAGGACAACAAAAGGAAAAAGTTACGTGTGTTAGTGAGGCTAAGCCAATCAGGATGGAAGTGGCTCGTTCATGTGGAGATGTGGATATCAGTAGAGGGGAAATTGCCTTTCTGCACAACAACCTCAGTGGATCAAAAGTTGCTGTATGAAGGAGGCAGAATTTGGCCCTATGTCCGGACTGGCCTGTGTTTCAGGTATGTTCCCTGTGGGTGGGCCATTTGACTGCATGTTACTAGTGCATCTCCATTATAGACGGTTCTCCCGATGCTCACGAGCCAGCCAGAGCTTTGTGAACAGCTGCCTGTGCCGAAGGGGCCACTTGTGTTATCTTGAGGATAAGGCTGTAAGGCTACGTCTACACTGCAAGGTTTTTGTGCAAAAACCCGTGGAGCTTCCCCACCACAAATGCACTTTTGTGCAAGGAAATCAAGAGTAAAACGGCAGAACAGAGGGCTTTTTCCGCCATAGGTAAACCTCCTTTTACGAGGCATAACTCCCTTTTACGCAAGAGTTCTTGCGCAAAAAGGCAAGTGTGGATGCTCCAGAGGGAAAAAGCACAGGTGCTCTGATGGCCATTCTGGGAATGGCCATCAGAGCTTTCTTGCGCAAGAGCATCTATGCAGTGTGGACACTCTCTTGCACAAAAGCACACCCCTTTTGCCATGTGGTGTGGAGGTGTGGAGGTGTGGAGGTGCTCTTGCGCAAGACTTTTTGTGCAAGAACTCTTCCGTAAAAGACTTCTTGCGCAAGAAGCATGTAGTGTAGGTATAGCCTAAGAGAGAAAGCCAGACCTGTCTGGACTCCATTCCAGTGTCTAGCATGAGGGCAATTATTTGGCACTCTTGGATTTGAGGTGTCTTCATTAACCATCTAAATATTCGCTAAGCCTGCAAATAAACTGAGTACATTGTACTTCTACCGTAAGAAGATACACCTGAATTGATTTTTCTGCAACGTGTCTTCTTAATGAATTAATCAGAACAGAATACAAAGTACCAGGTACTGCACACCTATTGTAAGACACAGAAGAACATAATATGTTGGGGAAGAGTCAACATGGCTTTTTGTAAAGGGAAATCCTGCGTCACCAATCCAGTAGAATTCTTTGAGGAGGGTCAACCACCATGTGGACCAGGATGATCCAGTAGAGACAGCGTACTTAGATTTTCAGAAAGCCTCGGACAAGGGCCCTCACCAAAGACCCTTAAGGGCTTGTCGTGGTCCCTGGTTAAAAGACAGGAAACAAAGGGTAGGAATAAATGGTCTATTTTCAGAGTGGAGAGAAATAAATATCAGGTTCCACCTGAAGAATCAGTCCTGAGCCCATGCTCTTCAAGATATTCAGATGTGATCTGGAAAACCAAGGCAAACCATGATGTGGCAAAGTTTCCAGATAATACACAATTAATCAAAATATTAAGTCCAAAGCAGACTGAGAAATGTTAGAAAGGAATCTCGCAAAATGGGGTGATGGTGGAACAAATTGTCAGATGCAAATCAGTGGTGATATGTGCAAAGAAATGCCCATTGTCACACATAATCCTCACTATACATGGAATATGCTGAGGTCTAAATTAGCTATTGCTAATCAGGAACAATCGTGTAGTCATTGCCGAGAGTTCTCTGAAATCATCCGCTTAATGCGCAGCAGCAGCCAAAAAAACTAAACAGGCAGCTAAGGTTAGGTAAGGAGACATCAAATATCATATAAAAAACACAGCTATATAAAGCCATGATTTGGCCTATGCCCTCAGCCTGAATAGTGCAGGCAGTTGAGTTTGCCCCATATAAAAAAAAATAGAATTGGGAAAGGGTTCAGAAAAGGGCAACAAAAACAATTAAGAGTCCGCAACAGCTGCAGCATGAGGGGAGATGAAAAACGGGGACTGCTCAGGTTAGAAATCATTTGACCAAGGGGGGAGATGATAGAGGGGGAGAAATTCATGAACATGTGGAGAAAGTGAATAGAGAAATGTTGTTTAATCCTCCACGTAATATAAGAATCAGGGGTCTCCCAATGCAATGAATAGGCGGCAGGTTTCAAACAAACCAAAGAGGGGACCTTTCCCCCAACATCCAGGCAGCCTGTGGAGTTCATTGCTGGGGACATGCACAGGCCAGAAGCAGAGCTGGGCTCACAGAAGAATTAGGTAGGTTCCGGGAGGGCAGGTTCCTCACGGGCTGTTGGGCAAGAGGGTCCGGAGGGGAGCCCCGTGCTCGGAGGCGCAGGGACACGCAGGCTGCCCCACGCTGGGATGGGATGACAGGACCACTCAGTGTTGCCTTGTTCTGCTCCTGCCTTCCGACGCACCTGGCACCCACCAAGGCGGGGTCCTAGGATGCTCCACTCACCTCTTGTCTGGCGCCTCCCGCCACTCAGCCTCAGGTTTAGCGCGTCAGGCCCCCTCTCCTCCACGGTTTGTTCACTGCCGCTCCCCTCTGTCCCGTCCTCTCTCGCTCTGCCCTGCAGCCCCTCGCCCACTGCGGGAACCAAATCTCCTCTGTTCCCTGGCCCGCCAGCCCGGTCCCTCAGCGCTCCCCCTGCCAGGGCGCGGCTCGTCCAATCTCTCCCTTCCACAGTGACCCAAGGGCTCTGCTCATTCGCTGCCCTGCTGGGGCCGCTTCCCCAGGGCTGGGAGGGGGGGACGTTCAACCCAGCAGCTCTGTTCTTTCCTCTCAGCCCTCACTGCCTGCCCTGCACGGCTTCCTACAGCTCCTGGTTCTGGGTCAATCCGCTCCAGACGCTCCTCCCTCTATCCAGGGCATGACCATCCTTTGTGGGAAGAAGCCTCTCTTATGCAAACTTTTTCGTTTTATAGACCCAGCCTATATCCCAGCCTATACTTGGGTGTGCCTGCTTGCACTCAGTTGTGTGCTCCCTGGCTCTTTCTCAAAGTGTAGGCTGTAGAGTTAATCCTGTTGCATTGCAGTCTGTGTTGGGTGGACGCCCTATCGCAGACACTCCCCACTCCAGATGGCTCCCCGTGGGAGGGGCAGGTATCTTCTCCCCTCCCTATGACATAACTAAGCCCAGAGACCCTCCCTCTCCTGTCCAGGGTCACCCACCCCCCAGCCCATGGCACCTTCTTCCCGAAGGACTCCAGGTCATGCCGAGCCATCTGAAAAGTCCCCTCTGTAGCTACCACCCGGTCTCTCCTTTCAGGGGCAGGCTGTGCAGGTAATAGGCCTACCTGGCTACCAGTCCTGCATGAGTGGACATCCCATGACAGTCGGAAAACAGGGTTCTGGGCTACGTGTTATGACCTAGAATGCCTGTTCTTATATTTTTAATCTACATCAAAATTCTTCTGGGAGGTCCCTGCAAACTCTGGCCTATTGGTGGAAATTCAACCTCTCCCAGATTATTTATTTCAAAATACAGTTAGTGAACCAAGGGTGTGTCTAGACTACATGGCTTCGTTGATGGAGCCATGTTGATTAGGTTTCTAGACATAGGAAAATGAAGCAGCAATTTAAATAATCGCTGCTTCATTTACATCAAAATGGCTGCCGCGCTGTGCCGATCAGCTGTTTGGCGGCACAGCGTGGTAGTCTGGATGCTCCGCAGTCGACAAGGGAAGCCCTTGTCTCGTGGAATGAGGTTTACTGGGGCGGTCGACAAGGGCTTCCCTTGTCGACTGTGAAGCATCCAGACTACCGCACTGTGCCGCCAAACAGCTGATCGGCACAGCGCAGCAGCCATTTTGATGTAAATGAAGCAGCAATTATTTAAATCACCGCTTCATTTTCCTATGTCTAGTAAACTCATCTACATGGCTCCGTCGACGGAGCCATGTAGTCTAGACATACCCCAAGAACGTTGAAATGAAATTGCATTTCAAAGGCTGAGTTCAACCGCACAGGAAACATCCCGTTCACTGTCCAGGTGTGGGGTTTTTGTATGTTTGTTTCTTTCTTTGTTTTCTTTTTGGCCAGGAGAAGTGGTTTTGCATTGGAGGGCCCTGTTTTGAAAATATAGAGAACAACTCGTGTTGATCTTTTTTGAAGTTTGGTTTTCCTAATCCATACACTCTGGTGACTTCTGTATAACTTTGCAAAGGGTTTTAGTTCACACAAATCTTCACATTTCAGGAAAAAAAAGTGTAAAACATTTCACCCAGCTCCTGTTAACAGAGCTCAAATCTGGGGGTCAGTTGTGGTTGCGTCCAGAGCTGTAATGAGGCAGTTTCAGTGCCCTGGGCAACAAGCATATTTGTACCCCCGTCCCGCTTTCCCCATCATTTCTCTCCATCAAGGTGGAGAGCTGAAAACACAGCCTATCAAGATGTCCCATTACTGGATTTTAGGGGAGCAGCCAGGTCACTGCTGCACCCATGGGGGGGTGTTTGCCCCAAAAGTTGGTACAAAGGGGGCCATGTGAGGTGTCAAACAAAAGCTTATTGTCTGCTGATTCTGTATATGCTCTTCATATACCTGTATAATGTCTGTGTGAAGTTATAAATATGGACTCTGTGTTGATGCTGAAAGATTCTCTGTCTGAGGCAGAGCAATGGGCCGGGAATGTTTGCCCATGGACATGCTAATGAGCAAAGCTCTAGGGAACAATGGACCTCTGGAGGCCAAAGACACACCTGGCCACTGGCCATGTGACTCACTCCAGCTTGGAAGAAGCCAGGAGGGGATATAAATATGCGAGGTGGCCAACTCCATCTTGGTGCTCAGCTCAGCTCTTCATCCCAGAGGCAAGAGTGCAGAGATCGAGGAGCCGGAATGAACTGTGGACCCATCCCGCCATAGGATGTATACCAAAGACTTTTAAGCCAGCAGTTATAACATCTCTACTGCAAGCCTGCATCGAGAACTGGGAGATTCGATGCATGTAATGTATGATACTTTAACAACCTTACTCTCGCGCTTTTCTTTCTGGTAGTAATAAACTTTTAGATGTTAGATTCTAAAGGATTGGCTCAGTGTTGTCTTGTGGGTAAGATCCAGAGGGTAAATTAACCTGGGATCTGAGGCTGGTTTCTTGGAACCGGACAGAACTTGTTCAGGGTAGGTGAGATTGGGTTTTAAAACCCCTCACCTGTGGGCAGGCCCAGGGCTGTTTGAGGCACGGAGAGAGCTGGGGTGTCAGAGGAGTTTTGCTTGTGAGGCTTCAGGCTGGCCAGGCAGGCAGCTGAAGTGCTCTGTGGGACTGGTTTGTGGCCTATTTGGGAAGGTCTCCATTCTGGAGGCTGTAAGGAGTCCCTAGTTTGAGCAATTCGCCCTGAGCGGACGCCCTCAGCGGTGCCCAGACCCGGCCCGGTCCATCACACAAGAGCCCACAAGAAAAGACCAGAGCCTGATGAAATGCATCCTAGAATACTCAAGGAGTTGAGAGAGGAGGTGTCTGAGCCACTAGCTGTCATCTTTGAAAAATCATGGAAGACGGGAGAGATTTCAGAAGACTGGAAAAGGGCAAATCTAGCGCCCATCTATAAAAAGGGAAATAAGAACAACCAGGAAACTACAGACCAGTCAGTTTAACTTCTGTGCTAGGAAAGAGAATGTAGTAAATAATTAAGGAATTCATTGGCAAACACCTGGAAGATAATAAGGTGATAGGTAAGAGCCAGCATGGGTTTGTAAAGAACAAATCATGTCAAACCAAGCTGTTAGCTTTCTTTGATAGGGTAGCGAGTCTTGTGGATAAGGGAGAAGCGGTGGACCTGGTGGACCTAGACTTCAATAAGGCATTTGGTACGGTTACACATGATCTTCTTATGAATAAATTAGGCAAATACAATTTAGATGGGGCTACTATAAGGTGGTTGTATAACTGGCTGGATAACCATTCTCAGAGAGTAGCTATTAACAGTTCACAATCTTACTGGAAGGCCATAACAAGTGGAGTTCCTCAGGGGTCTGTTCTGGGACCAGTTCTGTTCAATATCTTCATCAGTGATTTCAATACTGGAATAGAGGGTACGCTTATTAAGTTGGCAGATGATACAAAGCTGGGTGGGGTTGCAAGTGCTTTGGAGGATAGGATCACAATTCAAACTGATCTGGACAAACTGGAGAAAAGGTCTGAGCTAAACAGGATGAAGTTTAACAAGGACAAATGCAAAGTGCTCCACTTAGGAAGGAACAATCCGTTCTTCCTCGAGAGTTGTCCCCGTGGAAGCTCCACACTAGGGTGGTGCGCCACTGCCGAGCCTCAGAGCGGAGATTTCATAGCAGTGTCCCTGGGGTCGCGCATGCTCGAAGAACGTCAGTTACTATGGAGGTGAGTAACCTTCTCTTTCACACATACAGAACAGGAAGTGTCTGTGTAGGAAGGAGTCCTGTAGAAAGGGATCTGGGGGTCACAGTGGACCACATGCTAAATATGAGCCAACAGTGTGACGCCATTGCAAAAAAAGCAAACATGATTCTGGGAGGCATTCACAGGAGTGTTGTGAGCAAGACACGAGAAGTCATTCTTCCGCTCTACTCTGCGCTGATTAGGCCTCAGCTGGAGTGTTGTGTCCAGTTCTGGGCACCACATTTCAAGAAAGATGTGGAGAAATTGGAGAAGGTCCAGAGAAGATCAACGAGAATGATGAAAGAACACGAGCTATGAGGGAAGACTGAAAGAACTGGGCTTGTTTAGTTTGGAAAGAAGAAGACTGAGAGGGGACATGACAGCGGTTTTCAAGTACCTAAAAGGGTGTCACAAGGAGGAGGGAGAAAAATTGTTCTCCTTGGCCTCTGAGGACAGGCCAAGAAGCAATGGGCTGAAACTGCAGCAAGGGAGGTTGAGGTTGGACATTAGGAAAAACTTCCTGTCAGGGTGGTTACACACTGGGCTAAATTGCCTGGGGAGGTTGTGGAATCTCCATCACTGGAGATATTTAAGGGCAGATTAGACAGACATCTATCAGGGATGATCTAGACGGTGCTGGGTCCTGCCATGAGGGCAGGGGACTGAAATCAATGAGGTCCCTTCCAGTTCTATGATTCTGTGATTCTCCTCCCCATTTTTCTGCCCCATGGTTTTGTGGCCTGCCCCTCTCCCTCCACCCTGGTTAGGGCCCCGGCAGTGAGGCCTTTACCTGCACTGCGAATTCCCCAGTGGTCAGACTGCCTCAGCAGGCCTGCCTTGCTTTTCTCCTCAGAGATGGCAGAGAGCTGTGCAGCCTGGAAATACCTGGTCAGGAGGGAGAGAGAGACGCGTGTTTCCACCCAGGAGGGGTGAGGGCTGGGGAGCCAGCAGCCTGTGGCAGTGGTGACAGTCAAAGCCCTGGACCCATTAAATGGCTGCCAGAGCACCATGTCACACACACCAGGCATGGTCAGGGGCAGTGGGGTGCATGGTCCTCGTGGCACTGAGGGCTGGCCCACACCTTCCGCCAGAGGTCCCACCCCTTCGGGGAGCACGGAGCCAGGTCTCCCTGCTTACCTGGCTGTCGGCCCCTCCTGTCTGGGGACAATCTGGGGGCTGCACCCGCTCACCCTGAAGTTATGAGCTCAGTTCTAGTGGTGCTGGCGGGGGGGGCCGGGGCCCTTCCTGGAGTCACTCCGCTCTGCCCTTGCACGCTGTGCCTTTGGCATGGACTTGCCTGTAGCTGGAGGCCGGTGGCATCTAGGCCTTTGCCAGCTCGGATTCACTCCTTGGACACACGTCAGGTAAAGGGGAAAAACCTTCTACCGAGGGGCAAGATTTTGTTCCAGGTTTCCAGGTGGAGGGCTCAGGCTGGGGCTGTTTGTGAATTTTCAGAGGCCCCCCCGGCCCGTGACTCTCAGACTGTGGCATCTTTAAGGTGTCCTCTGCTGCTCTTTGCAGCACATGCCCTGTGGCTGGGATTTGCAGTCTCTCCTGGCTGGTTAATCTAGAGATGCCATTGCATAAACAACTGTGCAATTAACCAATAACCCAGGCTTATTGGGTAATCCTGTCAATTACACATGAGCACAGGGTGTGACTCACTGCTTCCAATGCAACCAGCTAGGAGGGGAGAGGAGTCCTGGGTGTGGTTATGCTCACTCAGGTGTTTAGCCCTGTAAGGTATTCAGCTGTTGTTGTGTAAATACAGTTCCTGATGGAATGGGGAAGAAATCTGGGATGTGCTTGTGTAAATCCAGTGCAGTCACTTTGGTCTGCCCTGGCCAAGCGCAGCAACTGTGAGTGGGGTACAGAGAAAGGGAGTGTGAATGGGACACTTACATTGCTGGACTTGTGAGCCTGAGAGGCAAAGGACACTGCTCAACCCACTTGAGCTGGGACATTCATTCGTGGGTTGGTTCTGAACTCTGTCTGTGGTGCTTTCCCAAGTTAATGCCACGTTACTTCTCTCCCTCTTTCATTAAAAGTTTCTAAGCTCAGACTCTGTGTGTGTGAGTAGGGAAGCGTTGCCTCTCAGAGACGCCCAGGGGTGTGTGAATTTCCCAGGTTACTGGGTGTGGGCTCGAGCCAGTTCTGTGTGGGATGCATGGAGAGGAATTCCTAGATATTGAACCCAGCCCTGGTTGCTACTGGCTCCAGTAGGGTTACACACACATTCCCCACACACACACTCGCTGCCTCTATATCAAGCGATACAGGCGAGCTGGTGCCCTTGGGGAACTGGGTTTAAGCGAGCACCGGATCCGCCTGCCCCATCCCACCCCCGCGCTGCTGACCCTCACAGGGCTGCTCTACCTGCCACCCTGCGCTGCTGGCTCTCATACAGGGGCAGCAGCATGGGGTGGCAGGGGGCTCTCTGGAAGTGGGTCTGGGAGCACACTAGCTGCTGGCCCCAACCACCGGGGCTATCAAAAAGTCATGTAACTGCTAAAATTGGATGCAGTTACACAACTATGCAATTACTCGCCATCTAACATCCCTAGTCCAGTCACAGAGATCGCAAGGTAACAGGCTGGTGCGGTACGAGCAGGCCAGGCCCGTGTTTCTCAGCCTTTTGCAGCCCAAGGATGGGCTGGCTGCCTTCCTAACTGTGCCACAGAGCGCGTGCCCAGCCCGGGCCTTGCAAAGCCCCATGTCTAGCGGGAACCTGCTTCTCTGTGCTCCCCTGCAGTGGGAAAGGCAGCGCCGCAGAAGTGAGCTTGGGTAAGTGTTGGCTGAGGTGTCCTGTCTGGAGCAGGCTCACCCACCGGGGTCGGGAGATGGTAGAGGGTGGGGGAATTTTTACAGCCAGCCCAGGTGATCTGGGAGCCGCACCAGGAATCCCTGCCTTGCTGGAGCGCTTGGGAGTGTGTTCTTGTTGCCTCCATCCAGGAGAAAGAGAGTTTTGTCTGAGCACCAGGGGTGCCCCCAGGCAGAGAGGGCTGGAGCAGGCATGGGGAAGGGGCAGTAGAGAGGGGGGAAGCAGGGCTGTCACTTGCTGCCGGGCTAAGGGAGGGCTGGTAGCAGTTTTGGAACCAGGCTCCACATCCTGAAGTCTGCAGTCTAGTAAATCCGGTCCCCTGAGGTAAATCCACAGCCCCCTCCCACCGCAAAAGGTCCAGACAGCACTGGAGAAGAGAGGGATGCACCTCCGGGCATCTCACTCTCCCCTGACTGAAACCCTCTCGCACCCACAGGCCTGGGTGCTGCCGGGCAGACAGCTGCTGTGTATTCAACAGGTTGGGTCTGTTCCTGCTGAAACCCCCTTCCTCTGGACACAGACACTTTCCCGTCGCTGCCCCAGTGCTGGTGAGAATGATGCAAATCTCCAGCCCCAGGACAAACCCAGCAGCTTAAATTATTTTCCAGGCAACTGGAAAATCCATTAAAAAATGGCCAAACCGGTCCAGTGCCGGCCATGAGGTAGCCCTAGCGCGGGGGCTGAGAATTGAGAGCCACCCCAAGCCCTTTGGCTGTAAGACAGCTGCTGGCAGTTGGGAGCTTTTATCCCTGGAAAGCTGAGGTAGTTGGGAAAGATGGGGGAGGGGTAGAAATGGGAAAAGGGGGGGTGGGTAGGACACAGCACTGGTGAGAGATTCGAGAGTAATCAGGGCCACTGATGCGGGCGGCGCAGTAGGCCCCAGGCAGACAATGTGTGTCCCCAGCTCTGATACTAATCGATCCCAGTTAACACTCCCTTGCCTCCTTTGCAGGCTCAGAGCGCTCCACACACCTGGGCGATCCGACCTCTGGGCTGTACATTCCCCAGCGCAGGGTCTGTCTGTTCCTGGTGGGTTTGTGCAGTGGGGACCTGCTCCACACCAGGGGCCCCTGGGTGCTTGGGGTGCAATGAGGAAGAGGAGGGGAAGGCCCAGTATTGCAGTATGCAGCAGTGATGCCCTCAAGGTGCAACTTTCCAGCATTTTCCAGCTCCCTCTGCTGCTCTTCCTCTCTGCGCTTCGCCCACCTCCGCCCCTTCCCCCCCCCCACGCCCCTTGGCTCAGTCCCACTGATTGACAGGGCAGTTCACTCTTCTCTCCACTCCCCACCCTTCTTGGCTGGTGTTCTCTGCTCTACCCACAGCAATGCAGAGGTGCCTCTGGCGCAGCTAATAGCAGGGCTGGGCGCTTTGGCAGCTATTTTTCCCCCATCCATGGGGACACACAGGCTGTGGGAGGTGGGTGGGGAAGGATGCGCTCAGAAGCTGATTGCTGCAGATTTCACCATGATCTGCCCTCAGTCCCACAGGAAGGCTGGAAGGAGCGAGCCCCCTGTGACACCAGCAGACACGGGGCTGCTCTGGCGGGAGGGGGCGGCCCCAGGCACATTCAGGGTCGCCCGGCTATGGAGGTGTCAGTGCGTCCCTGCAAGAGCAGCAGAGCTAAAGCATCGCCCCTGGGATCTCTCCCTGCTGTCAGGAAACGCCCATGTGGTGTCACACGTCAACCATTGCTCCAATTACACTGACATTTTTTTCCCGCTCTCCAATTTTGGGGGGAACAGCAACACCTCCAGGTGGGCGTCTCTTCTTTCACTTAGCCCCACTGATCTCAGAGAGTCTTTCCTAGGACTACACTGGGCTGGGGGTCTGGTTACCAGGTAGGGCCTCGCCACACAGGCTGTTACAGCCAAATGCTGGTTCCCCAGCAGGGTGGCTCTTGCACTTTCTAATTCTAGGGCTTTTCCCCAGAACACTCTTGAGGAGCTGCTGGTCTTTGACAGGCGCAGATACAAAGAAATATTGCCCTGAGCAGCCAGCCATTTTACAGCAGTGTGGCTGCTGTGCTGTATGTCCTCTGCCAACTGGTGACCCATTGTAGCGCCTCTTTACTTCCTCTGTAATGTTTCTGAGGCTGTGTCTAGACTAGACTGCAGGCTTCTTTTGGAAGAACCTTTTTTCGGAAGAAATCTTCCAAAAAACTTCTTCCGGAAGAGAGCGTCCGCACACAAAAGTGCATCAAGAACACAAACTGCTTGTTCGCCAGATAGCGTCCACACTGAATGGACGCTGTCTCGCATTTAAGCTGTGGACAGAGTGGCCACCAGGGCACCTGTGCTTTTTCCTCTTTCTTCTTCTTCAGAAAGATCTCCCTCTTCCGCGTCCACCCACGCGTTTTTCTGAGAGCACTTTCGGAAAAAGGCTTCTTCCTCATAGAAAGACAACCAACGTCGGAACAACCCCTCTCTTCTTTCGATTTACTTTCGGAAGAACGCAATTGCAGTGTGGAAATAGCTCAGGTTTTGTTGGAAAAATGGCCGTTTTTCTGACAAAACTCTGTAGGGCAGACATACCCTGAATCTCACACCTTCCTTGCCTTTAGTGAATTCCATGGAGGTGATGTTTATACTCAAATCCTTAGAGCAACGCGCTAGGAACTTCCTTCCAATCCTTAGTATTTATTCATTACACTTTGCGAATGCCATTCAATGCACATAAATAAACCCAAGCCAAGACGTGGCCGACAAAATATGTTTCCTATAGATCTGTGCTGCTAACATCCATCATTTAGTTCTACTCTGGATAGTGATTCTTTTAAAAGAAAGGCATTGTTTAAAATTTGGGACTACTGTTTTTTGTGTAAGTGACTGTGGACTATTGATTCAGTTGAAATCTGGCAATTTGAATTTTGCTGATTTTTCCCTGCCCAGAGGAGACCATGGCGTTATCCATTGCTTTCCCTCATATCTAGAGTGTTGCTTATTTTTCAGTAATTTATTTACTTGTAAATATTCCTGGAAGAAATTAGCTCTCTCATTCTCTTCTTCACAATGTGGATCATAAGACATTTACAAAACAACAATAAGTGCAGGGCTGAGCAGATTTTACCCAGATTTGATTTATCACTACTAAAGACAGTGTACAAAGTGTCAAACTGGTGTTAAGGCTCCAAAACGGACACCTCAAGGTTTGTGATTAGAAATATCTTGCTGTTGATTGTTCTAAATTGACAAATAAACTTAAAATACGGCTTTAATCGGTATTTGATATGTTTTCGACTTTACGTAAGATTTAGGCACACTGATCCTCTCAGTTAATTTCTAGATTATCGTCTGAAAACCCCCCCACAAGTTTTCACGTGCCTAAGTAGTCTCTGGAATGGAATCCTGGTTAAAGCTGCCCCCTGCCCCACTGCACCAAAATCAGAAGTGGCGCCCCTGTTGAGGGGTGATATCATTGCTCTGTATCAATACATCCAAAGAGAACTATCAGGGAGGGTGAGGAGTTATTTAAGTGAATGGCCAATGTGGACACAGAGCCAAACGTCTGTAAACTGGCCAGGAACAAGTTTTGCCCCCAAATTACGCTAATAATGAGAGGCGTGCGATTGTGGAAGAGTTTTTCCAGGGGAGCAGTGGGGGTAAAAGCACCTGACTAGCTTCAGGAATGAGGTAGATACGTTTCTGGAGGGGATGCCTCTGATGGCACGAGGGCCATTGGCAACTGCCAGTAGCAAAATTCCCCAGTGGCTGGAGACTGGACACTCGGCGGTGAGGGCTCTCCTGGGAAGGGGCTGTGCCGGACACAGACAAGGGAAGCTGTGTGACCTGCCGCCTTGTCCCACCGGCATGACCAGACCCTGCCCCCCATTCCGCCCGCAAGCTCCTGCCCGTTGGAAAAGTGGCACTTTCCTTAAAATCACGGTGTGGCAGACACAGAGGAGGGAAGCCTTGTGACTCTCTACTCTGCCCCACCAGCATGCCCAGACCCCTGCCACTCTTCCACCCACAGGATCATACCCTGGCTGGCCCTCACTGTGCCTGCTTCCAAAGCGCATGAATCCAGTTTCCCCTTGAGAGCGTTGCCGGGTACCTGCTGGACAGTGGCCACTTTAAAGCGCAGCTTTGGCCTTGCACAGAACACGTCTCCATTGGCTTTAGAGAGACCTTCGCCGGATGGTAACAGATTAGGTTTTTGGCTCCACAATGTCACGTGTGCCCTGGTATCGTTACGTTACAGCTGGAACAGCAGGGAGCCTGCTGTGCACTCCCCCGGCCTCGCCAGCTGTGCGGCTCACACAAACCCGCAGGCGACAATGGCCAAGGAAAGACATGTTTAAAGAGCAAATGGAGAGGAGAACATGCCACTGGAGGGGATGTGAGCAATGCAGCAGGAATGGAGAGCGAGCAGGGAAGTGCAACTGCAGCACCAGGGGAATGTCTTTTCATCCTTGCTGGGGGCGCAAGGAATTATGCCTGGAGAGGACTCCACTCCCACCCCTTGCAGCAAAACTTTCCCTCCTCAGCCAGTTCCATAGCCTCCACCTGCAGGGGCCCTAGGACACAGGGTGGGGGAGACTCAAGGGCAGCCTCACACATGAGGAAGCAAAAGGCTGTCCTCCTCTCATTTTGATTCCGCCCCTCTGCCCCCTCCAGAAGATCCTTTTCCCTAGTTAAAAACACAGGCTTTCTGAACAACGGTCTCTTCATCGCTCATCTTGCAGGAGTGGAGTGGGGAGTGCAGGCACACATACCGAATGCAGAGCAGAGGGAAACCAAGCGAGGGCCCCCTGCTGCGCAGCTCTGGCAAGTGTTGGCTGAGCTGCAGGAAAAGCCAGGGGGGAGCTATTGAAAGAGCTGGCAGGGACCCGGGTTGCACTAGGACAGTCCCTGTAAGAAATGTTAAGTCATTTTCGCTGCTGATGCAGGGCACCTCATCGAGAGCAACGTGCACGACCCCCAACACTGGCCACCCAGAAAACCTTCCTTTCCAAGCCTCTCTGATTTGCACTGCACCTTGCTGTGCTCTCCTTATCCCCATTGGTGTCTGGCTGCTCAAACTCTCTAGCTAGGCCCTCTGCCTCCACCCCATCTGCCAGAGAACTTCCCCCTTGTGCTCACAAATATTATGGAGCACACAGCAGGCAGCCACGACAAAGGGAATGTGGCATTCGCTGAGGTCTAACATAAGCCCTAGACTCCTAAAACCTCCCTTTAAATGCCCCAAAACACATTCTGCCACCATTCTGCACTTGCTCAGCCTGCAGCTAAACCGCTCTTTACTGCGGTCCAAGCTGCCCGTGTACGGCTTCATGAGCCATGGGCCCTAGGGGAGGCTGGGACACCAAGGATCACAACAGGCATTTTCACCTCTCCAATCTGATTTTTCTGTCTGGAAAAAATTCCTGCGTGCATCTTTCAGAAGAGGCCGGAGCTGCTAAAGGTGCACGCGTCCTGCTCCTTCCCCGGCCATCCCACGCTGATGTCGGTGAAACGGTCCTTGGAATCCACCAGGGTGAGCGAGAAGCACCCCTTGTGGTTTACTCCTTGACAATGTGGCTGGGTGCCAAGATGGGGATGTGCGTTCCATCTATCACCCCACCGCAGTGAGGGAACCCCATCGCGGTAAAGCCCCCCACTGTGGCACCCACGTTTCACAGAGTCACCTCCTCCATAGCAAAGCGGTATGGATTGGTTTGGCTACTTGTATGGCAGCAGCCTCCCCTGTAGATTTCCCCACTCCACAGGGATTCCCAACTGGCCGGTAGCTGTCTGTCCTTGCAAGCTCCATAGGGCAATTGCTACTCACTTCTCCACAGTCAGAGCAGGTCTCATTCCCGTGTCCCTGTGCTTCAGAGTGGGGGAAAGCCATTTGCCACGTCCCACGGAGGTAGGCTTGTGCATTCAGAAGTGTTGCAGACATCCTGTAGCTGCAGCACTATGAAGTCGCACCAATCTGTGTGTGTTTCCTGGCACCAGAACCACCATTGCACTGTGCCCAGACGATCAGGCTGCGTTTCCAATTCGCTCAACCCAAGGGCTTGCCTGAACAGCGTGTCCATGGCAACCCAAGATTCATACTCATCCCCTTCCTGGAGGGCCAGGCATGTGCTTTCGAAATGCTCCACCCTTAGGTGAACTAAGGTAAACATCATCACAGTGCTGTGATGCACACCAGTGTTCACGAGGGGGCCATGTGCATACTGCTTATGGCATCTGCGGGGGTAACCGGGGCCAAAGAGGATTCAAAAAGACAATTTCCTGAAACACAGGCCAGTCCAGACAATTTGCTTTTGATCCCAAGGGAAGAGGAGGGGGCAGACAAGCGCGTTGTGGGACACTGACAACATGAACCAAGAACCACTCGCTGCACAATTTTGGTCCCAGTGTGCACCGGGAGCACAACCCAGAATGCAAAGCAGTGCAGGCTGCTGTGTTTCAATAGCTTAGTTAGGGCTTCACTGGCTTTTTTAACATGAATTTTGTACTAGACACAAGCCAAACCTGAAATTTCAAATCCAAACTACCCCCTCCAATTTTGGGAGCCTGAATCTAAGCCCCCCTATCCAGTCTTGGTCCCATGCCATGTTCAGAATAGCAAGTGACCTGTTTGCCCTGTTTATGTTCAGATATGGATTAATTTAACACAAACAGGGGTGAGGAGATTCTGGCCCCAAATGCTGGAAATGCCATGAGAATATCTGGTCTTGTTTATTTTCCACCATACGTAATATTGAGCTCAAACATCAATTGCAAGCATGGATGATCAGTATTTCTGGATTTTCATAAATCTTAGTAATAAATTATGAAATACCTGTATAGTTAGACTTTACACAATCGGGAGGTAAGAAATCAACCTTAACAAATTCAACCTTATCCCAGAGTGCAGACATGGCCCAAGACAGATGGAGGGCGCTGAATCTACGGAGGAAAACCCAAATGTACAAATACAGAACGGGGAAACACTGGCTGGGCAGTAGCATGGCTGATAAAGATACGGGAGCTTTGGTGGATCTCAATCTCAACATGAGTCACTAATGTGGAGCTATTGTAAAAGAAGGAAACGTAATTGTATGTTGCATTAACAGAGGCATAGCACGCAAGTTACAGGAGGTGATAGTATCCCTCTGCTTGGGACTGCTTAGGCCTCAGCTGGAGTCTGGTGTTTAATTTTGCTCACCAATGTATTGAAAGCATGTAGAGCAGGGGCGGGTAATACTTTTTGAAGGGGGGGTCCACTTCACAAATTTCCCCCGGAAGGTTCATGGCCTTGCGTGGCAGGGCAGGGCCAAGATACTTCCTGTGCTCCCCTGCCCACAGACCCTGATTGGCCTGGGGTTGTGGTGGGTGGTCCCCTCTAGGTGCCACGTGCTCCTGGCTGGGGAGGAGACCTCGCAAACTCCCCTGTCCCCAGGTCTTGACTGGCCAGGGGGCAAGGGAGCAGCAGGGCATCTGCAGGTCCAATCAAGCCACTTGGTGGGCTGGACTTATCCCTGGAGGCTCTCTTGCCCACCCCTGATTAGAGAAGCTGAAAAGGATCCAGAGGCGAGTGACAAGGAGGATGAACGGGATGGAACACGAGCCATATGGGCAAAGGCTGACGAAATGGGGTAGGCTCAGTTGGAAAAGAGGCGATAACGGGAGGACGTGGTTGCAGTTTTCACATATTTGAAAGGTTGAAAGATGGAGAAAAGTTGTTCTCTTCCGCCACAGAGGGCAGGAGCAGCGGTAGTGGATGCAAACCACAGGCAAACCTGCCTGTCCCTTAGCCATTTCCAAGACAGTTCAGCTGGGCTAGCTGGACTCCTGGCAGCAAAGTTAGTCGGGGCAGGCCAGCGGCTGGTCCTGGCCGGTCTGTCCCAGACAGTCACTGCCGGCTGGTAACGCCTTCCAGAGCCAGAATGGGCCAGGGGCAGACGGGACTCGGAACGATTCCCTGCAGGGAGCTTCTGACAGCAGCCGTGGCTGGGAGACTGCTCAATCCGTCACCGCTCAGCACAGATGCTCCGTTTGGACACCGAGGCCCACAGGCTGCTCACAGCCCTGCAGCCTCTGCCGGGGAAGGGCCGACCCCTTCCCTGTCTCCCTTGGCCAGTGCACCAGAGGCCTTATCCAGATGGCAACTCATGTTGCGGTGGCCCTAAGGTGTTCGCAGAGGGACCTAGAAGAACATACTGCTTCTGGAGTCTCGGAGGAGAAGCCTCTTTAGTCATAATTTTAAAGAAAGTCCCAGTCCTGTGGCACCTTAGGGACTTGCACATTTATTAAGTCATGAGCTTTCATGGGTAAAACCCACTTCATCAGAATAATTGGAGTGAAAATACCTACCAGCTCTGTGCTCTTGGAGAACCAGGGCATATTACTCTTGGAAGACAGTCCCTCCCAAACCCAGCATAAATCACAGTCAACGCAATGAAAAGGCAGAGGCAAACACACCTAAACCTCTCCCGACAAAAGTGGTGCGATTAAGGAAACACTCCTAGCGTCATCTGGATCAAGATAGGACAGAAAAACATCTCCAGTAGCATAGAGAATGCTGACCAGCACATCCAAAGCGGGAACCGCACGGCATTGTGTGATACAGAAAGCAAGAAAACACGGCCTGGTGGGAGATCTCTCCTCTAGATGCTAATGAATTCACGCCTGCCCCCACACAGCTTAATAATTATCAGATCAATTGTAGTAATAATTGTTATTCAAAATAGTGAAACTGCCTAATTGCAGTATGAGCTCTCTTGAGGAACACCGCCCATAGCCAGCAATGATCAATTTGAATTGTGAAACCTAAACCAAACAACTTCAGAACACTCCCTGAACCATCTGCTCACCCATAAACAAGTCCAGCGTTCCCCTCGAACCAGTGCTGTGTCCCTGCAAGAACTCCCAGCCTTGCTCAAGAGAAGGGTTCTGATGCCTGGATCTAGAGTCTGCATCAGTTCCACTGGGACGTCATCTTCTCACTGAGCGTGTTGGGGGCTCTGCTCTGCTCTGCCTGTCTCCAGCACTCCCCCCCGCTACCATCACCACGTTTCCCAGAGTGGTGCGATCTCTCTTCCCCCTCCCCTCTGCAACAACACTCCTCGTACCTAAGCCAAACATCCTGAGGGTTGCTCATCAAGCAGCTCACTGGCAGAGCAGTTGCCGGGTGAGAGTGGGGACAGGGAGGTGCTGAACCTGGGGGCCTATGAGGTGGCAGCTTGAAGTGCTGTTAAATCAGTCCACTGAGTGCAAGGGCCCAGGAGGTCACCGCTTGGCATTGCTGTGCACCCAGCCTGCTGAGTCCAGGGACACTAAGGGGTCAGCCGGTGAGCGCTGATTAACCGCCCCTCCCAGAGGCGCTCTGGTAGCGGGTGTGAGTGTCAGTGGGCTCCTCTGCTTCTAAGGGGAGAAGTACCCAATTCTGGGGGACCTGAAGCAGAGCCCCTCGTGGGGAGGGAGGGAGAAGCAGAGCTCCAGAGGAGGGCACAAGTAACACAACAGCACCCTGGTAGAATTATTAACCTTGCCCCTCCCCAGTAAGAGTGACCCTGATGAATGAGACTACCTCACCATAGTGGGCACATCTGGTAACCAGAGACGCTCATGAAAAACCCAGCTTTCACACAAACTTCCATGTGGCTGGACCTCACACAAACCAGACAAGCCATTGACAGCACTCACCTTACGTCCCTACAGAAGAGAAAAGGACAATACACTATGTACACTCCTACATACCACAGGAACTACAGCTATGGTACCCTCATCTCACCTACCAACATGGTCAATCTGTCTACTCACACACGGAGTCTGTTCTAGCTTGGGGACTCTCTTTCTGCCCCATGACTGCCCCCACCCAATATACAGTTCTGCAGTGACCTGGAAGCCTATTTTCACCACCTGCGACTGAAGGAACATTTCCAACACACCACAGAACATCTCGCTGACACACAGGATCCCTCCTATAAACACAAGAAGAAGATGAATTCTATGTGGTCTCCTCCGGACCCTCGAAACGACAGCGTGGACTTCCACACCACGTGCTTCCACAGACACTCACAGGCTGTCATTGTACACAAACAACACTGGGTGACACATAACCTCAGCCACGCACAATGCAACACTATCCACAGCCTCAAAAACAGAAGGCTGAGGCATGAAGAGGGTGCTGCAGTTCCTGGCGTGAGAGTGGCTCCAGACCAGGGACAGGGGGTGTGACACTGTGCAGGGGCCTAGAGGTGGGAAACAGGAGAGGGGGGAAGGGCTCTGTGGGGACTCAGGCCCTGGGAGAGAGGGGGCTGCTGGAGGACTCACTGGGGAAGTAAAGCAGGTAAGAACGGGGCCTTTTGGGTGGCTCCGCATGACCCGGAATCCTGGGGGCAGAAAGGAAGAGATGCCCTGGGCTGGGGGTGGGTGACCCTGGGCAGGAGAGGGAGGGTCTCTGGGCTTAGCTATGTCAGAGGCAGGGGAGATGATACCTGCCCCCTCCCACGGGGAGCCATCTGGAGTGGGGAGTGTCTGCGATAGGGCTTCCACCCAACACAGACTGCAATGCAATAGGATTAACTCTACAATCTACAATTTTAGGAAGAGCCCAGGAGCAGGCAACTGAGTTCAAGCAGGCTCACCTAAGCAGGAATAGGCTGGGTCTATAAAACCAAAAATTTCCCCCGGAGAGGCTGCTGCCCATAAAGAGCGGTCACGCCCTGGATAGAGCGAGGAGCGTCTGGAGCGGATTGACCCAGAACCAGGAGCTGTAGGAAGCCGTGCAGGGCAGGCAGTGAGGGCGGGGAGAGGAAAGAACAGAGCTGCTGGGTTGAACGTCCCCCCTCCCAGCCCTGGGGAAGCGGCCCCAGCAGGGCAGCGAATGAGCAGAGCCCTTGGGTCACTGTGGAAGGGAGAGATTGGACGAGCCGCACCCTGGCAGGGGGAGCGCTGAGGGACCGGGCTGGCGGGCCAGGGAACAGAGGAGATTTGGTTCCCGCAGTGGGCGAGGGGCTGCAGGGCAGAGCGAGAGAGAGGACGGGACAGAGGGAGCGGCAGTGAACAAACCATGGAGGAGAGGGGCCTGACGCGCTAAACCCCAGGCTGAGCAGCAGGAGGCACCAGACAAGAGGTGAGTGGAGCGCCCTGGGACCCCGCTTTGGTGGGTGCCGGGTGTGTCAGAAGGCAGGAGCAGAACAAGGCAACGCTGAGTGGTCCTGTCATCTCATCCCAGCTTGTGGCAGCCCGCGTGTCCCTGCGCCTCCGAGCACGGGGCTCCCTTCTGGACCCTCTTGGCCTACAGCCAGTGATGGACCTGCCTTCCCAGGTCTAGATTATTTGTTGTTTTTTAAGTTTTTCCAGTTACAGACTAACTAGTGTGGAAGAAAACAGGCCTTCACTCTGCGTTTGTGAGCAACAAGTAGTCAGAGACAGTTTATTCGAGCAATATTGCAAGGGAAGAAGCTACTGCTAGGCAGATCGTCAAATACAAAACAATTAGAAGCCAATATATATACTGTCTGTTTATATATAATAACAATAAACAATTATTTCCCTTTCCATAACAATTCCCTTCAGACGCTACCTTATCTCAAGGTCTTCACTAGAGTCAGCATTCTATCCCTATCTCAAGCACAAGGGAGACGAAAGGCGAAAACAGCGTCTCGCACAGTACTCTGCGTTGTTAGGTCTCAGAGTTAGCATGAGTTAGGCTAATCAAAAAGCAAAATGGCTACATAGAAATCCCTTGGCTTCCACATTCCCCGCTTTTCTGCTTCCAGCACAATTAACTTTCTAAACTTCTATATTCATTAGGCATTGTATCTCTGTTTTCAAATCAAGGGAATCGGCCCCACAGGTTTTGGTTGTTTGTAACGGCAATACATGATTAGTATAAACATGAAAGCTATTTCTATTATTACATCCTTTGTAACAACAATAAACTAATCCTAAAACAACCATAATTTTATGATGGGGTTGCCTCATAGCCTTGATTACATAACACAATATATCATAACTGGTACACAGGAGAGATGTTCTATAGACTGCGTGAAAAGCATGCCTCTCGATTTGATAGGTAGTTTGACGTACACGAATTTGGCCTTGTAGCTCAGAGATTTTCTGGACCTCTGGCAAGAGTGAAAGCAAATTTTGAAATCGGTCAGGTACTAGGGAAGTCCAATTAAAGGGTATCTGGAACCTAAGGGCTGTTTGTAGGACCTTGTCTGCTGGCCAATGGATGATATGGTTTCCACAGCAGTGGTGAGATTAAAGTGTATGTCTTGCAAGGTGGCAGTGTCAACATATATGTAGCTGTTATTGGCTTGAAGGAGCAGGTGTCCCGTCAGGGTAGTTCCTTGCCCCACACCTTCCCAACAAATTCTATCATGAACAGTGACAACTTCCCCTGGTTTCAGCTTTCGTACACACTGAAGCTGCGGGGTTCTAAGGCCAAAGTGTCTGTTGATTCCCTTTCCCTATCCAAATATCAGGTGTTATTCCAGGAGCACCAACTACAAAACGGCTGGGCACACCAGGCGGTTTAATCTCCCAGATGTCTTGGTGAACCACCCAATCCCACGTTCACCCTCCCAACGGGCCCGGCAGGATTCGGTATGTGGGGGCCCGCACCCCTCCAACCGGCCCGTAAGATTGGAAGGAGCACTGTGAGTGTCTGCATCTCCACCCTGAAAATCTCTAAGTATGTCTCCATGGCCACAGTTCTGACGGTATCCCCGAGGCATCCGCAAGGGCAGTGGGCCAGGTCTGATGCTCAAGATTACTCCAAATGGCCATTAGCTGGTCATTGAGGAAATCTCGAATTTCCGAACAAGCCAGATCCCACTGCAATTCCTTCTCTGCCTCAGTGATATCCAGTATCATCTTTGTCAGTAATTCCTGGGTCATTGAGCTAAGGGTGGAGATAACATATGCAATTCACCGATTCCAGCCTGAACTTGGGTTAGCTGTGCTCCAGTAATAAGCCCTGTAGCTTCCTCTAGCTGTCCCAGCCTTTCCTCATGTTGTTGGCCCCTGTAAATATTCCATACTGCGTCTACACTATTGGCACCATCCCCACAGGCGGTCTCCCACCTCCCTTTTCCATCCAGAGGAGACCCATGCCCGTTGCTGTGCTAACCGAATGGCAGCCCCCTTAGAGCAGTGAGGATACAAGGAAGTAACTTGAAAGCTGGGTAAAAGTAGTGTGAATTTCACAGTCCCTAGTGTGGCATTAACTATTGTCCAACGATATTCTAGCACCTCTCTCTTAGACACAGTATCGTACCACATCTGCTGATTAATAACTCTAATATATTTCTGAACAATACTACTATTAATAACATAAGAAGGACTATAGTGCAATATAGCGCAAGTCAAATTATTAATCATCTTAATACAATTAATACAAGTAAATTTTCCAGTAAGAGAACACATTCTCTGAGTGTAAATTTGATCATTGACTAATTGGGTAACCAGATAACCGTAGGGGCCCCTTCCACCTGGTATACTACAAATCCCGGGCATGGCCATCATATCAACCCCACTGGAAAATCCTCCAATCATAATTACGGATTTTCTCGGTTCAAGCCCGTCTGGGGTGATCCTATATACCTCTATCTCCACTGTCCCATCTGTTTTCCATCCCTTTGTTCGCTCATATGAGAAATTCAGAACCTCAAAGAATAAATTTTCCAGACAATACTTAGCTAAATCACTGAGATGTGAAGGCCTTGGCCATTGGATTTCACCAGAATGTATAGTATCGTCTGGTTTTGGGATACGTTACCGGGATGACAGTAGAGGTGGAGGAGGTGGTGTGCACAGTGGTATCGGGGCGCTTTTGGTATTCTTCCTCTGAAAGCCAATTAGGGAGGGCCGTACACTCTGATGGTATTTGTCCATAGGCACAGATCACGGACCCTGGAAGAAACCCACCAAACCATTCAACAGCACATTCCCAACTGCGGGTCCCACAAGTCCCTCCTTGCCAGTGTATAATGCTCCGCCTTTTCCACCAGGGCCAGTTCTTAATGTCCTTTGTGGTCAGGAATTCTTGGATGTTAGCAGAGCGAATATTTCTTCTTCGTTCATGAAACAGTTGTGGTTTAGCATCATGCAGGGGAGAGGTTTCTAGCACATCACGCTGCAATATTTTGGTTCTGTTGGCTGCAGGACTGTTTGTTAGTGGGCAAGGGAGAGGTTACCAGCGCTTCACCTTGCCCTCTTCCCCAGTTGGCCTGCAGAAGGAAAAACAGGACTAGAAGGAGAGATAAACTTATCAGTAGTCGGGAGCGAGTCATCCCGAGGTGGAGGGGTCCTATTGCAGTGAGAAGCGTGCATCCAGGTAGACAGTCCTTGGCACTTTACGGCAGTGTTGGTGGTTAGCAACCTGGTAAGGGCCTTTCCAGCACGGGGCTAGAGTATTCTTTCGCTGATAGACCTTTATGTAGACCCAGTCTCCGGGTTCCAACGAATGACAAGGTTGCTCAGGGTCCTTGGGCAATGCTTCTTCTACCTGTGAATAAAAAAAAACCTAACACACTTCATTAATGCCTGGCAGTAAATTAAGCATGGTCTCATCCATTAAATGAATGTCCATCTGGGCCAGTGTCAGTGGGGGTGCTGCTGGTAGTCGCATTGGGCGCCCCATCAGAATTTCATGAAGGCTAAGTCCAGTTTTCTGATTGGGGTTGGCCCTCATACTCATCAAAGCCAATGGAAGGGCATCTGGCCATTTCAAGTTCGTTTCTGCACAAATCTTGGCCAGTTTATTTTTCAGAATCCCATTCTGACGTTCCACTGTCCCAGCAGACTGTGGGTGGTGGGGGCAGTGGAGGTTGTGTTGAATCTGCAAAGCTGCACATAACTCTTTTACAATCTGTCCAGTAAAATGAGTACCACGATCACTATTAATATAACAGGTATACCAAACCTTGGTATAAAATCCTTAAGCAAGAGTTTCTCTACAGACTTGGTGTCTGCCTTCCTGCAGGGGAAGGCTTCAATCCAGCTTGAGAAAACATCAACTAACACTAATACATACTCATAATTACAGCATTTAGACATTTGAATAAAATCAATTTGAATATTTACAAAAGGTCCCGGGGAATGTGCTGCCTGTTCAACCTTAACAGCTTTACCAACATTGTGTTGTTGACAAATGATACATTGTTGGCAGTAATGCTGGGCCATAGGAGAAAAATCTGGTGCAAACCAGTCTCTCCTAACAGCATTAATAATCCCCGTGTTGCTCACGTGTGCCACCCCGTGGTGCACGCGAGCAAGATAGGGCATGAGCACCCTAGGTGCAACCAGGCGGCCGTCCGGGGAGCTCCAGAAGTGATCAGGATGCAAAAAGCACCCAGCAACACTCCTAGAACGTTCTTCCGCTTTTGGTGCCATCTCCTGGATTCTGGCGAGATCGTCAAGGGAAGCTAACGGAGGTTGCTTAATTAAACCGAAAGCACGTACAGTTCGAGGGGGGGCAGAAAGGGCTGCAGTCTTGGCTGCTATATCAGCCTAGGCATTTCCACGTGTAACATCATCATGAGGAATTAGGTGTGCAGCACATTTAACAATAGCAATATCTTTGGGTAACAAAAAAAGCATCTAAAAGAGCAGCTACATACTAACCATTCTTAATAGGGGAACCAGAGGAAGTTAGAAAGCCTCTGTGTTTTCAAAGTAAACCATAATCATGCACTCCCTCCCCCTGCCGGTGTGCCAACCACCGGGCACTGGCGAAGAAGAGCCTGCTGCAGAAAGATCAAATTGCGCAGGCGATCCCTGTATTAAGGAGCTTGGTACAGCTGTCTGGTTAAAAGACACAGCCAGCGAAAGCGGAGAGGAGGGAGAGGAAGAGGGCAGCAGCTGCTGCCTCGGCCGTGGAGCACTGCAGAAAAAATCCACAATGTCTTCAGCTTTTTCCCCCTCACTCTCAGTCTTTATTAACTGGGGATATAAAGAGCCAAAGGAGTTAGGGAAGTAGATTTAGTGGGAAGACATCCAGATGTCTTGCATTTTAATTTTAAATCCTGCACTTGAGTTTTTAATTTTTCTTGGGAGTCTTTTAGACTCCGCAGTCGAGACTCGTGGAGTTTCTTTGTAGTTTCCTCCCACCAATAGACAAATGAGCATGCGTGAAAAGACTCCAATCTGTCACATACTTACAGGTCCTCGGACCATAATGCATGTACATGTAGTATGCAGGGGTGTCTTCTGGAGGTGTGGGGTATGCTTAGACTGACCTCCACCCATCTTAGTCACACAGGGAGTAGGGGAAAAGTGAGTATAGTTAGTATAGGGGTTAGTATCCCCACCTGTCACTCGAGAGACCGGGAAAGAGTGTCCACAAGTGTCTCCCTGTCCATTCAATAGCTCATAGGAAACTAACTCCACACACTCCAAAGAAGGAGTCTGATGGGTCTCGAGAATCAGACTTTAACAGCAGCTCATGAAATAAAGAGAGTCGTCACTCCCTCGCATATCCGCTCGGTCTCGAGTTTCGGCTGACCCCCCTTGCTTTCAGAACTCCCTCATGGGAGAGCCCTGGTGCAGCTGGAATCAGCTTACTTCTCAGAGACCTGGGCAGCGGCATTCACACTCCACTCATTACATTCATACTCAGCGGCTGTGTCTACACTGGGCCACTTATTCTGGAAAATCAGCCGCTTTTCCGGAATAAGCTGCAAGCTGTCTACACTGGCCGCTTGCTTTTCCGGAAAAGCAATGACGATCTACTGTATGAAATCAGCCGTTTTTCCGGAAAAGCTATGCCGCTCCCGCTCGGGCAAAAGTCCTTTTTCCGGAAAAGCTTTTCCGGAAAAGGACCAGTGTAGACAGCTTTTCTGGAAAAGCAGAAGAAACGGAAAAAAGCGGTTTGGTCTCCACGAGACCCCGTAGGAGCCCTGGACTTCCTGGTAGGGAGGCTGCTGGGCGCACGTGGCAGGAGCGCGTCGGAGACCCTGCAGCCTGAGCTCTGCCATGTGCCGCTGTGCTGCCCAGCCAACCCATCTCAGCTTACCATGGCAGCTCCAGGTGGTGAGCCCCCTGCACCCCCAGCACAGGAGGCCCCCAGGGGCCGCAAACGGCGGGCCCCATCCTGGACCCCCAGGGAGCTGGAGACCCTCCTGGACTTATGGCAGGAGGAGGAGGGTCTCCACGACCTGCACTCCAGGCGCCGGAATGTCGACGCGTCTATACGAGGATGGCCGACAACCTGGCGCAGCAGGGATACCCGCCCGAATTGTGAGCAGGTCCGCTCCAAAGTTAAGGAGCTGCGGCTGGGGTACGTCCGGGCCAGCGAGGGCAGGGGGCAGGCCCAGACAGCTGCCCGTATACGCCCGGCTGAACGCCTTTCTGGGCCAGCCAGCCCCGCAAGCCCCGGACGCCCCGGTGGACACCTGCCAGCGCCCATCGGTCGACCCACCGAGCAGGGGAGGAGAGGACAGCAGCAGCGCATCCGGGCGCAGAGGAGGCCACCACCCAGCAGGCCCCCTCCAGCAGCTCCTCCGAGGCCGAGGCCGAGGGCGGGAGGAACCCACTGGTGAGTCTTTGCAGTTTGCACTCCCAAAGGGCGGGGGCGGAGGGCGGGGAGCCAGGTGCCCAGAGGAGGAGGGGGAGAGCATGTCACTCAGGCCACGTGAGCTGCACGCTGCGCCGCATGAGGCAGCAAGCAGCACGTGCAACCTCATGCAGCCTGGCGACCGAGCGGCACGTGGCGCGGCAGGCAGCTGCAGGGCACGCCTGGGACCGTGCTGTTCACACACATTCGGCGGGACCAGGGGAAGGGTGGATGCCGGCTGGAACCGGCCAGGGCCCCAGGGACTCAGCCCAGAGCCCCTCACCTCCGCCAAGGGTGCAGCACGGAGAACAGCACACTGTCCCATGCCTGGCTGTGAGGCACAGCCAGCTGCTCCTGGGAAAACCACAGCGTCACAGTCCCTCGCCTGCTCCCGGTGCCTTGGCTGGTTCCCCGAGGGAAGTCCCCACTGTGGCCGCACATGTCCCTGGGCTACTGGCCTTGCGGGAGGGATAGTGGGAGGGACAAGGGCCCCTGAGTTTTGCTGCAAGGATGGGATACCCCCCCACCTAGTCATGCTTCTGGTTACGTCCAGGAGATATCCCACGCGAGGATCTGAGAGCCCAGACCGCCTCTGCCAGATATGCTCCCAGGCACTGCGTGGGGATGCATCTCGCCCTGTCAAACACCAGCGACAGTTAGCCCAAAGCTTTTCACAGTCTCCACCAGCAGGAGTTCCACAGGTGAACGCAGCACAAGCACCCTCCCGCCTCCACGGGCCAGGATACAGACCGGTGCTTACAATACTGGAGGGGGACCCTACTCCAGGGGCGGTCCTCCTTGCCAACATACAACACGGGGCAGGAGGGAAACCGAGTGGGCCCAAGCCACACAACTGTGGGGTCACCTGGGCTCAGGGGTGGAGGGCATGAGATGTGGGACAGTGGACGGCCTGCCCGACTGACCCATCCTTTCTTCTCTTCCCTGCAGCGGGACCCAGCACCAGACCCGACACTGCGCAGCAGCGGCACCCCAGCTGGCCAACCTCGGAGGCACAGGCGGCGGCAGAGAGACCAGCTTCTGCGCCGCCATCGCCGTGGAGGCAATCCA
The DNA here is from genome assembly GCA_019425775.1 of Rafetus swinhoei. Classification (NCBI taxonomy): domain Eukaryota; kingdom Metazoa; phylum Chordata; order Testudines; family Trionychidae; genus Rafetus; species Rafetus swinhoei. The sequence continues at coordinate 53,944,397 of CM033432.1, read as the reverse complement.
GGCCTCCATCGCTGAGCGGTGTGCAGGGGGACCTGCAGTGGCGGCAGGAGGGCTGGGCTGCCTTCCTCAGCGAGTGCAGAGGGATGCGCACGACCATGGACATGCTCACGGCACATTTAGTCCATGCCATTCATTATGGCATGGCCGGACCCCATGCCCCCGCCATCCCTCCCGGAGCACAGCCCATGCCCCCTCCTATCCCAGCTCCTGCCCCTGCTCCTGCCCGTGCTCGTGCCCACCTCCCCGTGCAGCCTGCCCCGATGCGGTCTGCCCAGCGTGTGCAGGCCCCCCCCCGGAGGAGCAGTCGCAGGGGCCATCCATCCCAGTAACTGCCCCCCCGTCCCAGTTGAAGGTCCCCGTCCCAGTTGAAGGTCCCTCCCCCTTGTAAATAAACAGTTTTCTATTTTTCTGTTCATTCCTGTGTTGGTTATCGTGTTACTCTAGTAACTGTAGGAAATGATGTGAGATGCCAATTAGCCACTTAAATTTAACAGGGTTACAAACTGCAGACAACAAAATCTGTACTCTATCACTGGGGCCCTTTAAGTGCTCATTGGTTTGTGGCGCATAAATAAATACTGAGACTTTTCAGTAAAATGTAAACCACAAACTATATTTACATAGCTCACAAACAAGCAAGAATGGTTAAAAGATGCACACTACAGATAATTAAACATAGTCTAGGCGCAGGGAGGACAATTGGGTAGTGTTGCTGGCCACCTCAATCCTTTGGTCCTTCCGGGCCTCAGGAGAGAACAGCCAGGAGATCCTCGACGGAAGATGATGGCGGCTGGCCACCTCAATCCTTTGGTCCTTCCGGGCCTCAGGAGAGGAACAGCCAGGAGATCCTCGACGGAAGACGACTGGAATCAGGTACGCTGACTTGAGCCTTCTGCACGAACCCGAATCCTCGTGGCTGTTCTTCGGGACAGGCGATGGTGGCCTAAACCTAGCCTAAACTAAAAGAAAAACCCTAACTAAGCCCGGCGCACCCGGCGAACAGTCACGATGACGGCCGATGTGCTTTGACCCACGCTTTACAATTGGGGGAGGTAAGGGGAGGGGGTGGGGAAGGGTAGGGACGGGCGGGAGTAGTCTGGGAGACCCAGGCGACCCTACTACGGGGCTTGGGCAAACATGTCCACCAGGGCCTCTCTGATGCGCACCGCATCCTGGCGCGCCTGGCGGACGGCAGCTGTGTCGGGCTGTTCCAAGGTCTGTGCCTCGGCTGCCATCCATGCAGGGAGGAAGGCCTCCCACTGCGCTCCACAATGTTGTGGAGCACACAGCACTGTGCCAGTACCTCCGTTGCATTCTGCTCACCCATCTCGAGACGGGTGAGCAAACAACGGAATCGGGCTTTTAAACATCCAAAGGCCAGCTCCACTGGGTTTCGGGCCCGGTTGAGGCGGTCATTGAACCGGGCCCGGTTCTGGTCCGGCTGCCCCGTGTAGGGCCGCATTAGCCAGGGCATCAGGGGTAGGCGCGTCCCGACCACGCAGATGGGCATAGGCACATCCCCGACAGTCAAGTCTCGCCGGGGAAGTAGGTGCCCGCCTTCAACCTGCGAAACAGTCCAGAGTTGCGGAGGATGCGGGCGTCGTGTGCCCGGCCGGACCAGCCCCGTAAATGTCCAGGAAGCGGCCCGGTGGTCCACGAGGGCCTGCAGAACAATGGAGCAGTACTTGCGGTTCATGAAATGGGCCGCTCGATGCTCGGGGGCCCGGATGGGGATGTGGGTGGCATCCAGGGCTCCCCGCAGTTGGGGAACCCGAGGGCAGCGCCGGCCATGGTATCATCCACGTCCGCGCAGGCGGATGATTCGCGGGAGCAGGATGTTGTTGATGGCGTGGACGACCTGCAGAAGGGTGCAGAGAAACACAAGGGAACACATCACATACGGCAGGGGTGAGTGTGCGCTCCTTGGGGCCCCTTGATTCCCTCTGTCCTCACACACGCACACACACACACCAGGGCCCCTCGCCCCACGGCCCCCACCAGCGGGCCTGTGCAAGGGAGGGACGGCCCAAACCCCTGGGCGACCCAGCCTGGGGTCTTGGCTGTCCCTGGGCCTGGAGTGCAGCACCCTCCCCACCCCACTCCCCTGGGACTTACCTCCATGACGATCACGACGGTTGATCTTCCCACCCGAACTGCTGTGCCACCCGAGCGGTAGCTGTCCGGTGTGGCCAGCTTCCAGAGCGCGATGGCGACCCTCTTCTTCACGGGGATGGGTGCCCGCAGCCGGGTGGTGGCTCTCTGCAGCGCGGGGGTGAGCCAGGTGCACAGCTGCAGGAAGGTCCGCTTTCTCATGCGGAAATTCCTGATCCATTGGTGGTCGTCCCAGACCCCGAGGACCAGCCGCTCCCACCAGTCGGTGCTGCTCTCGAAACTCCAGACGGGCCTCACCACGGTGGGGTGCTGATGCCACAGGGTTGCCAGGGCCTCCCTGGTGAGGGAGTCCAATGCGATCTCTGCCTCCTGGTCCATGAACAGCAGGGCACCGGCCTGCAGCACGAGCTGCAGGCACTCGTACAGCTCCAACAGGGGCCCGAGCAGGCAAATGGCCACCCACGGCTCCATGGCAGACAGAGCAGGGCAGAAAAACCAAAACTCAGGGAAAAGCAGTTGGGGCCAAAGGGTGGTGTCCCCAAAACTCAGAGGGCAACCAGTGAACCTGCTAAGGGTGCCAGTCCCTGGCAGAGGTCCCAAGGCACGGGAGCAGGAGACCAACGGCTGTCTGGAGAGACCCCTTTAAGCACGTGTCTGAATGGCGCTCTGGCCCCGCCCCCGGAAAGGTCTGGTGGCCTTTGCCCTCTTCAAAATGGCTCCGGGCTTCTGCTTTTCTGGAAAAGCGCATCGTTATAACGGTAACTCCGGGCCAATGTAGACGCTCCTTTTCCAGAAATACTTAAAACGGAAAACTGTTCCGTTTTAAGCATTTTCGGAAAATCATGCCAGTGTAGACGTAGCCAGCATGTTTTTCCAAAGGTACCTTCTTTCTCTTTTTTTTTCAACATTTTCCACAAAGAGTTGCATCTCTTTCCATGGACTTCATCCATATTTGGGGCGGCAAACAACACGTTTCCCCCCAGAACTGCAGGAACCTATAGTTCCCTATGTCCGGACTTAATACAACTTTCCCATAGCTGGGGTGATACCACGACCGCATCAAAAGAATCAACTAACTCTACGAGGGGGCGGCACTACAAAAAAAACCCAGAACCGCTGTTTCTTAATCTATTTGGGGGCGGCAAAACAAAAGAACCCCAGAACCGCTTTTGCGTCTGACCTTGTTGCTGATTCAAGAAGTTCGGATGGCATGAGCCCGGCGAGACAGACAGCTCCACGGGCAGTCCTCCTCCCGAGCCCCAGTAGAGATTTCAAAAGGCCTCTGACCTCTAGTCTGGTGCTGGGGGTCGGAAGGGTAACGGTCTGCGGCCCTCCACTGCCTCAGCCAGGAGTTGCTATCCGAGTCATGTCACCAAATTGTGGAAGAAAACAGGCCTTCACTCTGCGTTTGATAGCAACAAGTAGTCAGAGACAGTTTATTCGAACAATATTGCAAGGGAAGAAGCTACTGTTAGGCAGATCGTCAAATACAAAACAATTAGAAGCCAATATATATACTGTCTGTTTATATATAATAACAATAAACAATTCCCTTCAGATGCCACCTTATCTCAAGGTCTTCACTAGAGTCAGCACTCTATCCTTATCTCAAGCACAAGAGAGACGAGAGGCAAAAAGAGGGTCTCACACAGTACTCTGCATTGTTAGGTCTCAGAGTTAGCATGAGTTAGGCTAATCAAAAAGCAAAATGGCTACATAGAAATCCCTTGGCTTCCACACTAGCTACCCCTCTGAAGCTTTTGATTATAGATGGTTCCTGCAGATTTTCCCCTTCAGACACCTCAAATCCACAACTGCCAAACAATGGCCCTCCTGCCAGACACTGGAATGGAGTCCAGGCAGGTCTCGCTTTCTCTCCTACAGCCTTATCCTCAAGATAACACAAGTGGCCCCTTCGGCACAGGCTGCTGTTCACGAAGCTCTGGCTGGCTCGTGAGCATTGGCAGAACCGTCGATAATGGAGATGCACTGGAAACATGCAATCAAGTGGGCCACGCAGCCGGAGCACACCTGCAACACTGGTCAGTCCAGACACGGGGCCAAATTCTACCTCCTTCAAGCCTTTGCTTGCATGCAGTCTGCTGCTCCAATAGAGTCCAGGCAGTTTCTCTCCCTGTTAGGATCTGGGGCCCTTTTCATTGCCATTACGTTCAGCAGAAAACACCTCTGGTTTCAGGACTGCAAACTCCAGGACTGCAAACCCTATAGACGGTTGACAGGAGTTTTTCATAAACCACTATCTCAGTCGGAGAGGTTAATGCCAACTCAGTTCTGTGATTTGATTTAACTCCCGATTCCCCCATTTTGCAATCAGCTGTCAATCTCATAAGAAATAAACTGAAGTAATAATAACATTTGAAATCCTACCCTGTCATATTTGACTCCGAGGGATGATCAATGAACCACTAACACTGACTTTGCTTGTTAGTTTTTCTTAAGATTCATCTGTCCAAGGCAAAGCACGAACATTAAATGAGATCAAAATAGGGCTTTGGTTCTTTTTTGTCTTTGCCATGGCTGTTGTTTATAAACTTTCCCTGTCGCCTGTCTGCATCTTCTCATGCAAGCTGAGTCCTGAGCCATTCCTGACGCAACAGGATGATGTGAGCCAGAGCAGCTGCATCATCTTTGTGGAGACCACAGACCGCCTGAAGCTTCCTCTGTTGGCTTCTTGTTTTGTGGAATCTGCTACCAGGGCCTACCCGGACGGACCCGTTCGTTTCTTCATGAAAGGGCTGAAAAATAACACATGGCAGGATTCAAATTCCAATTCCGCAGCCTTCATTCTTCTATCTGCGATGAAGACTGTCCTCATCCGTCCTTTCCAGATGAAAACTTTGTTCCAGGAGACATCTCTGCTCCCATGGTACTGTAAGGTGAGAGGAAATATTAAGGGGGAAATATTTTTGAACAAGATTCAAAGTAGATATGGAGGGAAATGAAGGGCTTGGCACATTTTTATTCAAATTTTGAAGCTGTTGTCGTTTTGTTGCAACCAGTGTGGACCCCTTTTTCATGACACTTTGCCGTGCAATAGTCAAAATATTGATTGATATTGTGTAGACTTGCACTCATCTGGAGGGATACGGTGGGATCTACATGGACACCGATGTCATCTCCATGGGTGTTTCTAGACTATAGGGTTTTTTCGAAAACAGTGGCCTTTTTTCGAAAAAACTGCATCTAGACTGCCGCCGCATTCTTTCAAAATTAAATCAAAAGAACGCGGTGGTTTTTTCAACCATGGTAAACCTCATTTTACGAGGAAGAACGCCTTTTTTCAAAAGTGCTCTTTTGAAAAAAGGCGTTCTTGAATGCACACAGGGCTTTCTCGAAAGAGAGCATCCAGACTGCCTGGGTGCTCTCTTTCAAAAAAGCGGGCTCACTATTTCGAAAGAAGTGGTTGCAGTCTAGACCTTCTCTTTCGAAAGAGGCTTGTAGTCTAGACGTAGCTCATGGGGCCTATTTCACTGGAAAACTTCCTGACGGCCGAGGATTTCTGGTACGCCGGCAATGCGATTTTTGGGTTTTCTCGCCATCACAAGTTCATGTGGGATTGCATGGAGGATTTTGTTCCAAACTACAGAGGAGACATTTGGGGCTACCATGGTCCCAAGTTACTGACAAGGAGGCTCAAGGCATTGTGCCCTGTAAGCAATTTCCATAACGTGGAGGATGTAAACTGTCAGAACATTTCCTACTTACATCCTCAGCGTTTCTACCCCATCCCCTGCGGAGAATGGAATCGGTACTTCAAGGTCTGGGAGAAAAGTCCTGACTTGAGCAACTCCAATTCTCTGCATCTGTGGAACTACATGAACCAGGAACACAAGCCTGTGGTTGCAGGAAGTAACACTTATGTGGAAAATCTCTTCAAAACACACTGCCCCACCATGTATAAGGCCCTTATTCAAGGCATGGAAGGCAGTGGTCTATAGGCAACAAAACAAGACTGAATGACGGCATCTAGCAGAACGAGGTGACTCTTCCAGCCCTCATGGTCCTGGGACTAAAATAAACTGTGCACAAGACGTACATTCTCTTAGTCAGGGACTCTCAGCCATTTTCTGTCTGCAGGTGACTTTGTAGGACAGAACCTCTCAGAATCCACCGCTTCTCCCAAGTTTCCCCAGGACTTAATGAATTCAATAGGAAGGCAGGGGTATAAATACCATTGGTGATGACTTGCTAAGTATGTCTTGTCCTTTCGGGTACAGTTTTCCAAAGCAGCTAAGTGATTTAGAAGCCTGAGGCCCATTTTCCAAAGTCACATTGGCTTTGGGTTCCAAAGCTCCATTGAAAATCAGAGTGACTTAGGAACCCAAGGGTCAGTCATTTGGTGCCTACAGATGCCCATAAGTGCTTTGAAAAATCCCACTGAGCATCTGTCTGCCTCTTTAAGTGCCTAAATGCCTTTACAAAGATGTCGGGACATTTTCCCCTATCGTTTGCTCTGTGGGTCCTACAATATCTTGTGGGATGAAGCCCTAAGCTGTCCGAGGACTCTTGCTGCTATTTTAATGTCCATGTTCAGTAACAATACTGTGACAACAGCCCAAACCTCCCCTCCTCCAGGTGTTCATTACGATTGTTCATTTTCCTTCTCCTTTGCTTCAGCTCGGGACCCTGCTTTCCGCACAGTGACATTTTAAATGCCTCTATAAATAAAAGTTCCACCCCACCCAATGGCTCTGAATTTGTATTTCCTCACCTAAGCCTCCCTCCGGTGTGTGGGATGGGCAAAGAGGAAGGGGGGGGGTCTGTGCTCAGTGATTGTTTCTATGTGTGTCTCTAAGTCCTTATATGGCCCCGTTCTTGCGGCATTTGGGCGTCTCCCCACAGCCCCGTGAGGCTGGGAAGCGCTGTTCTCCCCGTTGTGCAGCTGGAGACCCAGTCGTGGAACTGAGGCCTGGAGCCCCACGCGGGACCCAGGGACCTACCCCCAGTGGCAGGCACTGCCGCCATCCACACAGCCCCAGTCAGCAACGGCCTGGCCCTGCAGCTGCTGGACTCATGGTGCCAGGTCCCTTGGCACCTCAGTTTCTGCCTCCAGGCCCCTGCAAGGCCCAGTCTGGCAGGTGTGCGCTGAGCACTCCTCGCTCGGCACAAAACGGGCAGGGGAAGGAGGCCTCCCTGACAGCCTCCAGCCCAGGTCTGCGGGAACCCACGCCGTGGGAAGGGGATGCCAGTTCATCACCCCCTCTGCCCAGCAAGGGGAAGGGGCTGGACCCTAAGCGTCCCTGCTCCCAGGGGAGTGACCTGGCCTCTGAACGGCTGGTGCCAGGCTGCAGCTCCTGGGGATGGAAAATCCTGTTTAATGGGTTAATCGATCACGGGGCAGTGCTTAACTGGGTAACCCAATGGGTGGGGGGCTGCCCATTGTGGCTGAGCGAGAGGAGTTTCCCTCACCACAGCAGGGGTTGCTCCATGCTGGCCAGGCTGCACTGACCCTGTCTGTGGCAGCCCCCCACAGGGTCAGGCACTTTGCAAACTCTGCCCCGCGGGCCGCTCGGGGGTCGCTTCCCTTTGCCCCGGCCGGACGGGGCCGTGTCGCCGGGCAGGGCCAGTCATGGGGGTCCCCAGGGCGCAGGCCGGGCCCGGCTCCTCGTCCCTTCGCATCCCCGGCCGGGCTGGGACCTTCCTCGCTGGGCTGCGGAGCGCGCGGCCGGGAGCCCGGCCCGTGTGGAGCGGGCACCGGTCCCTGGGCTCCCCTGCAGGGACAGGCCGCGCCGCAGCAGTGAGCTCGGGTAAGTGTCGGCTGCGGGGTCCGCTCTGCAGCAGCCTCGCCCCACGGGCGGGGGGCGGGAGATGGGGGGGGTTACAGCCTGGGAGCCGCGCCAGGAATCCCTGCCTGGCTGGGGCGCTCGGGAGCGGGGTCCTGTCCCCCCATCCCAGAGAAAGCCCATTTTGTGCGCCCCGGGGCGCCCCCAGGCAGGGCGGGATGGAGCAGGCACCCGCCTGTGGGCAGCGGAGGGGGAGCAGGGCGGTCACGCAGGCGGGGCTCGCCCCAAGGCAGCCCCCTGCAACTCCCACACCCACCCCGAGGTCAACCCACAGCCCCCTCGGCCCAGACACACTGGGGATGAGAGGGATGCACCTCTGGGCGCCTCACTCCCCCCGACTCCAGCCCTCTCCCACCCACACGCCTGGGTGCTGCCGGGCAGACAGCTGCTGTGTATGCAACAGGTTTGGTCTGTTCCTGCTGAAACCGTGGGCGCAGGAACCCTGCCTCTCGCCGGACACGGACACTTCCCCGTCGCTGCCCCAGTGCTGGTGAGAATGATGCAAATCTCCAGCCCCAGGACAAACCCAGCCGATTACATTATTTTCCAGGCAACTGGCAAATCCATTAAAAAATGACCAGATGGGTCCAGTGCCGGCCATGGGGTTGCTCTAGAGCAGGGGCTGAGAATTGGGAGCCACCCCGAAGCTCCTTGGCTGTCAGACAGCTGCCGGCTGTTGGGAGCTTTTATCCAGGAGACGCATTTCCAAGAAAGCCGGGTGGGGCTGGGGAGAAGCTCCTGGTCGTTCTGTGGGAACAGGGTGTGTTAGTCTTCCCCACAGGCGAAGTTCCTCTCCAAAGGTCGGAAGAGGCCACAAAGCAGGCCGAACGTCCCTAGAAAGCTGAGGTAGCTGGGGAGGAGAAGGGTGGGAATGGCGATGGGGGGCAGGACACAACGCTGTGGGAGGTTTGGATGATAATCAGGGCTGCTGATAGGGGTGGCTAAAGGGCACAGTAGGCCCGGGCCTGTTAAATCAGCACCAGAGCCGGCATGGGGCAGCCCAGGCGGCACTGACGGTTCGCTGACCCTTGCCCTGAATCTCCTCCTGAGGCTCCGCCTGTTTGGAGGTCTGGAGCTGAGTCCTCCCACATTCCCCAGGGCCAGGCAACGTGTGTCCCCAGCCCTGATATGAATCGATCCCAGTTAACACTCCCTTGCCCCCTTCGCAGGCTCAGAGCGCTCCACACACCTGGGCGATCCGACCTCTGGGCTGTACGTTCCCCAGCGCAGGGTCTGTCTGTTCCTGGTGGGTTTGTGCAGCTCCTGGCGCCCTGGTGCGGTGGGGCCTGCTCCATAGCAGGACTCCTAGGTGCTTTGGTGATACAAATGAGGATGAGGAGGGGGAAGGCCTCAGCCCCCCAGTAACCTGCCCCTCGATTATTTCAGCCCTCTCCTGCTTCATCCCACCTTGTCCCACTCCACAGCACATCGCTGGCCTCCCCACTGTGCTCCTTGGGAAATTATTAGGGCTGTCGATTAAGACCAACTCATAAATTAATTGGGATTAAAATTTAATTACGATTAACCTCCATTTTAATCATACTTAAAAATAGAATGTCAATTGAAATGTATTAAGTATTTTTGGATGTTTTTAACATTTTCAAATACATTGCTTTCAGCTGCAAGATAGAATCCAAAATGTACGGCTCTCGCTTCGTATTAGTTTTATTGCAAATATTTGCATTATAACAATGACAAAATACATTTGAATTTCCCTCCGTGCTTCTGCCACCATTCCAGTGGACACTCTTGCATGCTGATGACACTCATTAAACAAAATGTGCTGCTTACATTCATGAATGAACTTCTGAGGGGAGAATTGTGTGATTCCTGTTCTGTTTTACCTGCATTCTGCCTTATATTCCAGGATTATTCCAGGAGTGGGTGGGTGAGATTCTGTGGTCTGCATTGTGCAGTGGGTCAGACTAGATGATCTTAATGGTCCCTTCTGACCTTAAAGTCTATGAGTCTATGAGACTTTATTTATTATTATTGTTATTTTTGGATGATGACCCAGCACGTACTGTCCATCTTTAGAACACTCTCATTGCCGATGTGACAAAATGCACAGAGGTAGCTGTGTGAGATTTCTAGCAACAGCTGCAGCATTTGAGCCGAGGTTTAAGAATCCAAAGTGCCTTCCGAAATCTGAGAGGGACGAGGTGTGGAGCATGCTGTCAGAAATCTTAAAAGAACAACACTTTGATACGGAAACTACAGAACTCGAACCCTCAGAAAAGAAAATCAACCTTCTGCTGGTGGCATCTGACTTAGATGGTGAAATGAACATGAATTAGTCCCTGCTGCCTTGGACTGTTATCGAGAAGAACCCGTCTCAGAATGGACACATCTCCTCTGGAATGGTGGTTGAAGCATGAAAGGACACACGAATCCTTAGAGCATCTGGCACGAAAATATCTTGCAATGCCGGCTACAGAAGTGCCATGTGAACACCTGTTCTCACTTTCAGGTGACATTGTAAATAAAAAAGGGTCAGTGTTATCTCCTGCAAATATAAACCAACTTGTTTCTCTGCACATTTGACTGAACAAGAAGTAGGACTGAGTGGACTTGTTGCCTCTAAAATTTTACATTGTTTTATTTGCACATAATTCTACATTTGTAAATTGAATTTTCATGGCCAAAAGATTGCATTACAGTGCCTGTAATGGGTGAAATTGAAAAATACCATTTCTTTTACTTTTACAGTGCAAATATTTGTAATCAAAAATAAAATGAGCACTCTCTGAAAATGTAGGAAACATCCAAAAATATTTAAATCAATGGTATTCTATTCTTGTTTAACAGTGCAATTACTCACACAATAAATCTCAATTTTTAATTATATGATTAATCATGAAGGTGTGCAAAGGAAGGGTGGCTCTGTGTCTATGCACAGTAGATGTGCACGCTCGGTGCAGATCGGTGTGTGAAGAACAATAAATGAACTTACTGGCTTTCCTTTCCTTATTTTCCAGCCTTTTTTCCAAAATACATACTACTCCTTGCATTGTCCTGTCTTCACAACTCCGTGGCTGGCTATGCCTGGGCACTCCACCCCCCGATGTACCCTACTAGCGGGGTTGTCTTTGGGAACATGCCGGCCAACACTGGCGGAATTCCCGCCTTCGAATTCCAGTCCCGCCGAGAGAGCGTTGACTGGAGGCAGTTCAGTGCCATTGACGTGGAGCGGGTAGCTCGGGAGCTGGACGTGACCACGCTCCAGGAGAACATTGCCGGCGTCACCTTCTGTAACCTGGATTCGGAGAAGTGCCCGCACTGCCAGCAGCCCGTGGACCCGGTTCTCCTGAAGGTCCTGAAGATGGCGCAGCTGACCATCGAGTGCCTGCTGCACTCGCAGGAGTACCTGAGCGCCACCGTGGCGCTGCAGGAGGAGCATCTGTGGGCGGCCCGGGAGGAGCTGAAGCGCACAAGGCAGGAGCTGGACAAGCAGGCAGAGAAGCTGAAGGGGGTGAAGGAGGAGAGCCGGAGGCGGAAGAAGATGATTGCCACCCAACAGCTCCTCTTGCAGGCTGGGACCAATAACTACCACAAGGTGAGCTCCAGGCAGAGGACAAAAATAGCCTCCCAGCCTAGATTGTTCTGGGGTGGCAGGAGTGAGGAAAAGGGGCCTTTTCCCCACTCACCTCAGCAACCCTGGCAATTCGGTCCCCTGCTGCTGTGCCCTAGACCCAGTGCTAGAGGGAAAACTTTCCCGTTAGGCCCTGATCCGGCCTCACTCCACCCTGTGTTCAACGTGCGTTTACATGCTTGGCTGGGTCATGGCCCTAGTGGTTCGTGCACTCACCCAGGTGGTGGGAGACCTTGGTTGACCCCCCCTTTGCCCGTTGAGGGGAAAGGATGTGACGTCTCAGGTGAGCTCCCTGAACGACGGGGCCATAGGATGCTCCAGGTGGGTCTCCCCCAGGCTCTCCTGTTGGAGCCACTTCTCTTTCACTAAACATCAGTTGGGCCCGAGCCAGTGAGAATGGATTTCTAGCCCTGGGGCTGGAGCAGCCCCTAGCAGGTGGCAGATCCCTGGTCAGCTCCCTTCTCCCCAGCCAGAGGAGGGTTCTGAGTGGAGGTCCCCCACATTTGGGGGGAGGGCCCTTCACTACTGTCTTCTTCCTCCCCTGGTCTGGCAAAATCCCTTATCCGGGACCGGTCAGGTCCCGAGGGGGACCAGGGAGATCCAGCCTGTATTTGGTTTACCACAACCTGTGAGCAGCTAGTTGAACATTCATCTAGTGACCTTTTGCTTCCTGTAGATTTAGAAATCCCGTATTAAAAGTAGTGTCTGTCAGACGGACAGAGTACGGAGTCTGGACTGAGTGGAGGCTGGGTCTTTGGTACCTCCGGGTAAGCAACGTTTTCTTTTGAACAGTCTGTTTAACCATCTTTATGCAGCTTAATTTCCTGGCTTTGAACACCCTGCTTTTGGCGGAAGTTTTCATTTCCTCTCACAATTCCTTAGCTATTTGTGATTCTTGTAAGTCCAGAAAACTGTGGTTTGTGTTGTTCATTCTATTTCCCTTGACTATATTATTAAACATCTTAAACATTACATTAAACATAGGACACTAGAACCGGAAGGGACCTCGTGAGATCATCGAGTCCAGTCCCCTGCCCTCACGGCAGGACCAAGCACCGTCTAGATCAGTGTTTCTCAACCTTTTTTTATAAAGTACTCCTTTAAAAAAAGTTAAGTACCCCCAGTATCTACAATGTTTCCCAGCAGCTGTGCAGGGCCTGGTGGCTCAGCAGCCACGTTGTGACCCTCCGCGCCCATCGCTCCAAGCCGTCCGGCCAGGCTCTTTGCAAACTCTGCCTCTGCGGGGCCAGGTCAGGGTTTGCTTCCCTTGCGCCCCGGGGCTGGAAGGGGCCATCTCTCTGGAGCAGGCATCCCGCCTATGGCCAGTGGAGGGGGGGAAGCAGGACTGTCACTCGCTGCCGGGCGGGGAGAGGCTGGCAGCAGTTTCAGAACCAGGCTCCACACCCAAAAGTCCGCAGTCGGGTCTGCAGCTAGTGAGAGTTTTTCCTGAGGGAGGTGGGGCTCACTCCAAGGCAGGCCCCCTGCAACTCCCACACTCACCCCTGAGGTAAATCCACAGTCCCCTCCCCCCAGCAGGCCCAGACACACTGGGGATGAGAGGGATGCACCTCTGGCGCCTCACTCCCCCCCGACTCGAGCCCTCTCACACCCGCAGGTGCCTGGGTGCTGCCGGGCAGACAGCTGCTGTGTATTCAACAGGCTTGGTCTGTTCCTGCTGAAACCGTGGGCGCAGGAACCCTGCCTCTCGCTGGACACAGACACTTTCCCATCGCTACCCCAGTGCTGGTGAGAATGATGCAAATCTCCAGCCCCAGGACAAACCCAGCACATAAAATTATTTAATTATTTTAATTATTTAACAGACAACTGGCAAATCCATTAAAAAATGGCCAGACCGGTCCAGTGCCGGCCATGAGGTAGCCCTAGAGCAGCGGCTGAGAATTGAGAGCCACCCTGAAGCGCCTTGCTGGCAGTTGGGAGCTTTTATCCCCAGAAAGCAGAGGTAGCTGGGGAATCATAGAAACATAGAATCATAGAATACTAGGACTGGAAAGGACCTCGAGAGGTCATTGAGTCCAGTCCCCTGCCCTCATGGCAGGACCAAATACTGTCTAGACCATCCCTGATAGACATTTATCTAACCTACTCTTAAATATCTCCAGAGATGGGGATTCCACAACCTCCCTGGGCAATTTATTCCAGTGTCTGACTACCCTGACAGTTAGGAACTTTTTCCTAATGTCCAACCTAAACCTCCTTGCTGCAGTTTAAGCCCATTGCTTCTTGTCCTATCCTCAGAGGCCAAGATGAACAAGTTTTTCTCTCCTCCTTATGACACCCTTTTAGATACCTGAAAATGGCTATCATGTCCCCCCTCAGTCTTCTCTTTTCTAAACTAAACAAACCCAATTCTTTCAGCCTTCCTTCATAGGTCATGTTCTCTAGATCTTTAATCATTCTTGTTGCTCTTCTCTGGACCCTCTCCAATTTCTCCACATCTTTCTTGAAATGTGGTGCCCAGAACTGGACACAATACTCCAACTGAGGCCTAACCAGTGCAGAGTAGAGCGGAAGCAGGAGGAGGAGAAGAGAAACAGAGAGTGAGTGGCGGGAGGGGCAGAAGAGAAAGAGAGAAGGAGAGAGACAGGCAGGAGGCGGACGAGAGCTGAGAGAGAGAGAGGGCAAGGCAGCAGGAGGAGAAGAGAGAGAGAGGCCGCTTGCTCCCACGCGGCAGCCCAGCTGAGCGGCGCAGAAGTCAGCCGAGCGCCACGGCGGGAGGCAAAGGGGGGCCGGGCGGTGACGACATGCCCAGGGGCGGGTCCTGGATGAGCGTGCATCCCCGACGGAGACAGAGGAGAGCTGAGAGAGAGTGAGAGGCAGGAGGGGGAGAAGAGAAAGAGAGGTGGAGAGAGAGGCAGAAGGCGGAGGAGAGCTGAGAGAGAGAGGGGGAGGCAGTAGGAGGAAGAGAGAGAGAGAGAGACAGGAGCGAGAGACCGGAGGCTCAGGAGAGACCGACGTGGAGGAGAGACCTGAAAATCCCGTCTTATGATGGGCTAATTGGCTAGTAACATAAGAATAGCTACACTGGGTCACACTAAATACCTCGCCCAGTGTCCTGTCTTCAGACGGTGGCCAATGCCAGGTGCCCCAGAGGAATGAACAGAACAGGGAATCCTCACATGATCCCTCCCCTGTCGCCCATTCCCAGCTTCTGGGAAACAGAGGCCAGGGACACTATCCCTACCCATCCTGGCTAATAGCCATTGATGGACCTAACCTCCATTAATTCATCTAGTTCTTTTTTTAACCCTGTTACAGTCTTGGCCTTCGCAGACTCCTCTGGCAAAACATACAGGTTGACTGTGTGTGGTGTGAAAAATGCTTTCTTTGGTCTGTTTTAAACCTGCTGCCAGTTCATTTCATTTGATGACCCCTTGTTCTTCTGGAATGAGAAGGAGGAAATATCACTTCCTTATTTGCTTTGTCTACGCCAGTCACAACATTATAGACCTCAATCATATCTCCCTTTAGTGGACTCCTTCCCAAGCAGAAAAGTACCAGTCTTATTAATTTCTTCTCCTGAAGAATCTGTTCCATACCTGTTATTGTTTTTCTTGCTCTTTTCTGAAGGTTTTCCAAAGCCAATATAACTTTTTTGAGATGAGGCGACCACATCGCCATGCCGTATTCCGGATGTGGGCACAGCATGGATTTGTATATTTTCTGTCTTACTAGCTATCACTTTCCTAATGATTCCCAAGATTCTGTTTGCTTTCTTTGACTGCTCCTGCACATTGAGCGGACATTGTCAGAGAACTATCCACAGTGACTCCAAGATCTTGCTCTTGAGTGGTAACAGCTACTTTAGTCCCCATCATTTTACCTGTACAGGTGGGATTATGTTTGGCAAGGTGCTTTACTTTGCATTTCCCAACATTGAACTCCATCTGCCATTCTGCTGCCCAGTTTTGAGAGATCCTTTTGGGACTCTTCACCATCTGTCTGGGGCTTAACTATCTTTACTATATTGACCCCAGGGTATGTCTACACTAGCCCCCTAGTTTGAACTAGGGTGGCTAATGTAGGCATTAGAACTTGCAAATGAAGCCTGGGATTTAAATACCCCGGGCTTCGTTTGCATGTTCCCGGGCGGGCACCATTTTTAAATCCCCTTAGTTCGAACTGACTGCCCGCAGCTACACACGGCAGTCAGAAGTTAATCCGAACTAAGTCCTTAGTTCGGATTGACTGTTACTCCTCCTGCAATGAGGTGTAACAGTTAATCTGAACTAAGGATTTAGTTCGGATTAACTTCTGACTGCCGCATGTAGCCGCGGGCAATCAGTTCGAACTAAGGGGATTTAAAAATGGCGGTGCCCGGGAACATGCAAATGAAGCCCAGGGTATTTAAATCCCAGGCTTCATTTACAAGTTCGAATGCCTACATTAGCCACCCTAGTTCGAACTAGGGGGCTAGTGTAGTCATACCCTAACAAATTATGTTCATCTACATGTCTGGAAATATTGTTCTTTACTCTAAATTCAATCAGACAGTTGGGTACTGAAGTCAGATTTATTGCCCACAGGGGTGCCATATATGGGGGGTTGGTGGCAGTAGCCCCCCCTCTCGAGTTTGAACCCCTGGATTTCATGCGTGGGGTCTGCTTAAAACCCATGCCCTGACTCCAGAGGGAGTTCTCAAAGGGAACAGGTCAGGCTGCTTGCAGCTTTGCCTTTGGGGCAGGGAGTTTGTTATAAAAAGAGGGAGGGGGAAGGGGATTAAGAATAACAAAAGGCTGGTTATTCAGGTAATTGAAGGATGGTTAGATCATCATGAAAACATTGCTGGGTACTCCACTTAAAAGATGCGGGGGGGGGAGTGTTGTGCTGCAGGGATCTGCATTTGGATCTCTTCTGTTGAACTGCTCATAAATGCTCTTGAAAGGGGGTAAACAGGGACTAATCCAAAACCGACTGCAAAGAGTTCCAAAGGGATCTCACAAAACTGGGTGACTGGTCCACACAAATGGAATTCAGTGTTGATAAGTGCAAAGTAACGAACTCGAGAAAATATAACCCTAACTATACATACCGAAATGCTGGGATCTACAATAGCTGTTCCCACGCGAGAAAGAGATCTTGGAAGCCTTGTGGATAGCTCCTTGAAAACACCTGCCCAACGTGTAGTGGCAGTTTGAAACTAAAAAGCTAACCGAATATTGGGAATCATTGGGAAAAGGAATAGATAAGAAGACAAAATACCATATCATGAAAGGTATGGAAAAATAGATTCAGGAAACGTTATTCATTCCTTTGTTAACATAACACAAGAAGTTGACCCAATTAAATGTATGGGCACCAGATGTAAAACAAACAATACATTATTTTTTCACAATCAACATGTGGCACTCTTTGCCGGGGGAGATGGTCAAAGGCCCAAACTATAACAGGGTTCCAGTAAGAACTAAATAAGTTCAAGGAGTACAGGTCCATCAATGGCTACTAGCCAGAATGGGCAGGGATGGTGTCCCTACCCTTTGCTTGCCAGGAGCTGGGAATGGGTGACAGGGGATGGATCATTTGATGATGCCTCTTCTGTTTATTCCTCCTGACCCATCTGGCATTGGCCACTGTCAGCTAACTAGTGTCCCTTAACCTTCAGAGGGTAGCTCAGTCAGAATATATTAGTGTGAGAGCTGAATGGGTTTTATATTTATTGAACTTTCTTTCTTTTTTATAGGAATTAGTTACAGTGCTCCTGTCAGCTCACTGCTGAGTTGTCTGCCCAAAAAGCAGAGTTTTCCAATGCCTTAGTAGCCCCTGGGACAGAGATGATGTGGGGTGGGGAAGGCGGAAGGAATTGGGTCCTCTCCCCATTTGGTGTTTGGTTTGTACTGAGCATGCTCAGTAACACCTCTGAAGCCATTGTCCTCAGTCTGCTTCCCCATGCTCTCGCTCCCCCCTGCCCCTCATCATGGCATGCACAGGTCACTCCCGACCCACCAAAATGGTGCCCCTGTTTATCGGCCTGTCATTGCTGGGACCAGCTCTGGAGCCCTTCAAAAAAATTGGTGTCACATTAGCTATCCTCCAGGAGAGAAGTTGAATTAAAGGATAGGTTACAAAGGACAGTGAGGAGTCCTGTGGCACCTTAAAGACTAACAGATTGACTTGGGCATAGGTTTTTGTGGCAAAGACCCACTTCGTCAGATGCATCAGCTTTGCCTACGAAAACGTATGCCCAAATGAATTTGTTCGTCTTTAAGGTTCCACAGGACTCCTCGTTGGTTTTGCCAGTGCAGATTAACATGGCCACCCCACTGACACTACCGCTAGTAGTTCTGCAATTTCATATCTGAGGTCTTTCAGAACTCAGGGGTGAGTGCCGTCTGCTGTTGGTGACTAATTATAGTTTAATTTACCAGTTTGTTACAAAACCTCCTTTAATGACACCTCAATCTGGAACCGCGCCTCAGATTTGTCTCCTAAAACAAGTGACTCAGGTTTGGGCGTCTCCCTCACATCCTCAGTCATGAAACCCGATGCCAAGAGTTAATGTATTTTCTCTGCAATAGCCTTATCGCCTTCGAGTGCTTCTTTAGCATCTCGATCATCCAGTGGCCCCACTGGTTGGTTAGTTGGCTTCCTGCTTCCAATGTCCGTTTCGCTATTACTTTTTGAGACTTTGGTGAGCTGTTCTTCACATTCTTTTGGGCTTTTTTAAATTGTATTTTTACACTTGTCAGAATTTATCCTCCTTTCCACTGTCTTCACAGTTTTTTTAAGGATTTTTTTCCCTCTCACTGCTTCTTTTATTTTGTTGTTCAGCCACTGTGGCTCTTTTTTGGTTGGTTTTGCCCAGACATTTTCATTCCTGTCAGACACTTTCAGCAAGTGCAGAAGTCATGTTTCCCCAACAGCAAAGCTGCCCTTTACATTCATGCTGCCAGAAATGTTTCAAATACATTTGTATCGACCTTTTGCCTTTCTGGAAATGGGGATGATTCACCACTTTTAGAAAATATAAATTATTCAAATTATGATGAAAATGCTCCATTTGCCATAACTCCTCCCATCAGGAACTGTGCAATGTCCATAACAATTTCACTAAATACTTAGACTAATACATGGCAAAGTGTCATCAAAACGGGGTCCATACTGGGTGGAACAAAACGACAACAGCTGCAAAACTTGAATAAATGGTGCTAGCCCTTCATTTCCCTCCACTTCTACTTTGAATCTTGTTCAAAAAATATCTCCCCCTTAATATTTCCTCTCACCTTACGATACCATGGGAGCAGAGGTGTCTCCTGGAAAACCGTTTCCATCTGGAAAGGAAGAAGGAAGACATTCTCCATCGCAGACAGAAGGGTGAAGGCTGCGGAAGTGGAAACTGAATCCTGCCATGTGTTATTGTTCAGCCCTTTCATGAAGAAACGAACAGGTCTGTCGGGGTAGGCCCTGGCAGCAGATTCCACAGAACATGAAACCAACGGAGGAGGCTCAAGACGGTCTGTGTCTCCACAAAGATGATGCCGCTTCCCCAGCTCATGACATCCCTTTCTGTCAGGAACAGCTCAGGACTCGGCTCGCATGAGAAGAGGCAGCCAGACAGCCAGGAATGTTTATAGAGAAAAGCCAGGATAAAGGCAAAAATGAGCCCGAGTCCCATTTTGATTTTCTTCAACATTCTTGCTTGTCCTTGGACAGATGAGTCTTAACGAAAACAAACAAAGTCAGTGTCAGAGGTTCATTGATTATCTCTGGGAAACAAATGCAACAAGACAGGATTTCAAGTGTTATTAATACTTTGGATTATTTCTAGGGTGGATAAAAAAACCCAGATTTTTTATTTAAATTGAATGTTGTTGATTTTTTAAAAAATCACCAATAAACATTAAATTTCATATTTCAAAGTAACAGTTACAATTACACCTCATCAGAAACATGCTGCACTTACACTTCTAACCCCCCAACCTCATGAAACATGAATGAATGGCTCTAGTCTGCCCAGCTTAACTACCAGCTCTTGCTTCTTGCGAGGTCTCTGCTTACAATTACCATTTCTCAGCAGACTGCAGTAACGTGCAAAGACACGCAGGTTGGGTCGCATTGTTTTGTTCTGTGCTTAGGTGGTGGCTGATCTTGGCTGAGCAGGGCAGAGGAGCTAGTTAAGACATTGTCTTACAGACAGAAAGACAATACAGAAAACAGGCCCGAGGCAGCATAGAAAGGAACCATGGAGTGGACTGGAAAGGAAAAGGGAAGGTATTGTTCAGGTCACACACAGATTATGATATCCTTCCCACACTTTTACTACAGAAAAACTGTCTTGGCTTCTGGGTGTAAAAGTGACCCGCTCTGGGAACATTTTGAAACATTCCATTTCCTGGGGAAAACATGTCAACTGGGACAAGAAGATGCAGGGCCTAGTTCTGAGAATGAAACATCAAAAGGAAAACTGATCACTGGGAGAAAATGATGTGGTGGAGATGTAGATATGGCTGAGAGGATCAACTGGCTAGTATCTTAGTTAATTCACTTTGCAATGCACCGGTCTTCAAGACCCTCTCTGTGCCTTTTCATATAAATGTGATTTGACAAGTAAATTCCCAAGCTGTTTGCTGTGTTGGGTGTTGATAGAAAAAAAAAGGTGTAGCCTCGCAAAACCTTATGGCTTGTTCAATTAGTGAACTAGGTTTAGAATCTCTCCCCCAAGTATACAATGCAGAAAGCTGCAGTAAGAGAAATCTAAAGATGCCAGTTGCTGAGTGTCATTTTCTTATTTTATATTACATAACACAAGCCCCTTATTTTGTAACATCATGGCCACAGATCACAATGGTCGATTCCCTGTTTTACTTGGGCAGAACTCAGCTCTCCAAAGGGAACCCCATCCTGTACTTGTTTTCTCTAAAAACTGGAAGAGCCAGGGAGTTCAATGGGGCTTATTCCAAAATTAAGTCACAGAGGGGTATCTGGGTTAGTCTGTATCTGGAAAAACAATAAGGAGTCCAGTGGCTACTTTTACGGCACGTCTACACAGACGGGCTAAAGTTGGAATAAGCTGCACAACTTCAGCTACGTCAACTGTGTAGCTGGAGTTGAAATAGCTTATTTCGGTGAACCCTCGACATGCCAAGTTGTTCACAATGGTGTCTTGACAGAATCTTTCAGCATACTTTCTGGAGTGCGACAAGGGCGCCTATTGTCACCTTTCCTGTTCTTGATCAAAATGGACTGGATTATGAGCAGCACAACAGATGGCCATCAACGGGGCATTCAATGGACACTTTTCAAAGAGGTAGAGGACATTGATTTTGCTGACGATATCGCCCTCCTTTCACACCAACATGAAAGCATGGAAGAAAAGGTCGCAACCCTAGAAAAAACTGCCTCAGTGATTGGACTGAGCATTAACAAGGGAAAGACCAAGACAATGAGGATCAATCAGTCCAACAACAACACCATCACAGTGGAAGGGGATGACCTGGAAGATGTGGAGCAATTCACCTACTTGGGGAGTATTATGGGCAGAGACGGAGGAATAGACAAGGATATCAATGCTAGGATAAGGAAAGCAACAGCTGCATTCAAGACTCTTTGTCCCATATGGAGTTCACCAATAATATTTGCGAAGATGTAACTGCAAATCTTCAATACAAATGTGAAGAGTGTGCTCTTGTATGGATGCAAGGCCTGGCATACTAAAAAGTCTTCAAATCACAAGCTACTGGCAACTTCCTGAAGGGATGATCCAAAGAGGACGGAGAAAGGCTGTTTACAGTAGTGACGGATGGCAGAACAAGGAGCAATGGGCTCAAGTTGCAGTGGGGGAGGTCTAGGTTGGATATTAGGAAAAACTATTTCACTAGGAGGGTGGTGAAGCACTGGGATGGGTTCCCTAGGGAGGGGGTGAAATCTCCATCCCTAGAGGTTAAGTCTCAGCTTGCCCAAGCCCAGGCTGGGTTGATTTATTTGGGATCAGTCCTGCTTTGGGCAGGGGGCTGGACTCGATGACCTCCTGGTCTGTTCCAGCCCTAGGATTCTATGACTTAAACAACCAACCAACCAATGGAGGTGCAAATTGTTTTTATCAGCCTCTTGTAACTTGAACAATCTATTTACAGCCTTTTTTCTCCTTCCCCCCACCCCCCACTTCCTCTTCCCCTCCACCCCTTCCCTTATTATCCTTGGATCTGGACTTTCAATACGCCAGTCATCTGAAGAAGTGGGCTGTGCCCACGAAAACTCATGATACCATCTACATGTTTTGTTAGTCTTTAAGGTGCCACTAGACTATTCATTGTTTTTTAAGTTTTTCTAATGAAGACTAACTCGGCTACCCCTCTGAAGATTTATTAGGGCATAACCTTTCGTGGGGAAAACCTACTTCATCAGATGAATTGGAGTGGAAATTACAGAGGTAGAGGATATATAAGGACAACAAATGAAAGAAGTTTCTTGTGTTAGTGAGGCTAATCAAGTCAGGGTGGAAGTGGCTCATTCACAGCAGTTGATGTGGAGATATGAATAAAGAGAGATGGGAAATTGCCTTATTGCACAAGCTCAGTGGATCAGAAATTGCAGCATGAAGAAAGTAGAATTTGGCCGCATGTCTGGACTGGTTTCAGGTGTGTTCCCTCTGCGTGGGCCACTTGATTGCATGTTTCCAGTGCATCTCCATTATAGACAGCAAGGAGACAAACCTGCATTAGTTTATCTGGTACTGTTTCCAGATATATCCAGTAGATATAGTATACTTAGATTTCCAGAAAGTCTTTGACAAGGTCCCTCACCAAAGGCTCTTGTGTAAATTACATGGCCATGGGATAAGAGGGAAGGTCCTTTCTTGGATTGAGAACTGGTTAAAAGACAGGAAACAAAGGGTAGGAATAAATGGTAAATTTTCAGAATGGAGAGGGGTAACTAGTGGTGTCCCCAAGGGTCAGTCCTAGGACCAATCCTGTTCAACTTATTCATAAATGATCTGGAGAAAGGGTAAGCAGTGAGGTGGTAAAGTTTATGGATGATACCAAACTGTTTAGGATAGTCAAGACAGAAGCAGACTGTAAGGGACTCCAAGAAGATCTCACCAAACTGAGTGATTGGGCAACAAAATGGCAAATGAAATTTAATGTGGATAAGTGTAAAGTAATGCACATCGGGAAAAATAACCCCAACTATACGACAGTATGATGGGGGCTAATTTGGCTACGACAAATCAGGAAAGAGATCTTGGAGTTATCGTGGACAGTTCTCTGAAAACTTCCACACAGTGTGCAGCGGCGGTCAAAAAGGCAAATAGGATGCTAGGTATTATTAAGAAAGGGATAGAAAATAAGACCCAGAATATCTTACTGCCCCTGTATAAAACTATGGTACGCCCACATCTTGAATACTGTGTACAGATGTGGTCTCCTCACCTCAAAAAGATATTTTGGCCTTGGAAAGGGTTCAGAAAAGGGCAACTAAAATGATTAGGGGTTTGGAACGGGTCCCATATGAGGAGAGGCTACTGGGACTTTTCAGTTTAGAAAAGAGGAGACTGGGGGATATGATAGAGGTGTATAAAATCATGAGTGGTGTGGAGAGGGCCGATAAAGAAAAGTTATTTATTAGTTCCTAAATAGAAGAACTAGAGGACACCAAATGAAATTAATGGGTAGCAGGTTTAAAACTAATAAAAGAAAGTTCTTCTTCACACAGCGTGTAGTCAGCATGTGGAACTCCTTGCCAGAGGAGGCTGTGAAGGCTAGGAATATAACAGAGTTTAAAGAGAAGCTAGATAATTTCATGGAGGTTAGGTCCATAAAAGGCTATTAGCCAGGGGATAAAATGGTGTCCTTGGCCTCTGTTTGACAGAGGCTGGAGAGGATGGCAGGAGACAAATCGCTTGATCATTGTCTTCGGTCCACCCCCTCTGGGGCACCTGGTGCTGGCCACTGTCGGCAGACAGGATACTGGGCTAGATGGACCTTTGGTCTGACCCGGTATGGCCGTTCTTATGTTCTTATGTAATTAATACATCAGATCAGAATACAAAGTACCAAGTACTTCATACCAATTATAAGACACAGAAGAGCATAATGTTGGGGAAGAGTCAGCATGGCTTTTTGTAAAGGAAAATCTGGCCTCACCAATCCACTAGAATACTTTGAGGGGGTCAACCACCATGTGGACCAGGATGATCAGGTAGAGATAGTGTACTTAGATTTTCAGAAAGCCTCTGACAAGGTCCCTCACCAAAGGCTCTTAAGTACAATAAGCTGTCACAGGATAAAAGGAAGGGTTTCTTGTGGATTGGTGCCTGCTTAAAAGATAGAAAACAAAGGGTAGGAATAAATGGTCAGTTTTTAGAGTAGACAGGAGTAAATATCAGGATCCACCTGAAGAATCGGTACTGAGACCCATGCTGTTCAACATATTCATAAGTGATCTGGAGAAACATGGCAAATTGTGATGTGGCAAAGTTTACAGATAATATAAAATTAATCAAAATATTAAGTACAAAGAGGACTGAGAAATGTTACAAAAGGATCTCACAAAATTGGGTGACTGGGGAACAAATTGGCAGATGAAACTCAGTGTTGATATGTGCAAAGAAATGCACATTGGCACGTATGATCCTAAGTATACATAGAATATGCTGAGGTCTAAATCATCTATTAGAACTCAAGAAAGATCTTGAAGTCATTTTGGATGGTTCTCTCAAAAGATCCACTGAATATGCAGGAGCAACCAAAAACTCTAGGGGCTTCTAGGAAGCCTTAAACAAAGGACAGATAATAAGACATCAAATATCATAACACCTCTATTTAAATCCATTATCTGGCCTATGCCTACACACTGAATACTGCATATAGTTCGGTTTACTCCATCTCAAAAAAAGATCATTTAGAATTGGGAAAAGGATCAGAAAAGGGCAACAAAACTGACTGGGAGTCTGGAACAGCTGCAGCATGAGGAGAGTAAAAACTGGGGAGTGCTCAGCTTAGAAATGGGACGACCAAGGGGAAATATGATAGAGGAGTAGAAATTCATGACCGTGTGCAGAAAGTGAATAGAGAAATGTTGTTTAATCCTCCACTTTTTATAAGACTGAGGGGTCTCCCAATGCAATGAATAGGCAGGAGGTATCAAACAAACAGAGGGCAGTAACTTTCCCCCACAACATCCAGGCAGCCTGTGGAGTTCATTGCCAGGGACGTGTACAGGCCAAAAGCAGAGCTGGGCTCACAAAAGAATTAGGTAGGTTCCGGGAGGGCAGGTTCATCACTGGCTGTTGGCCAAGAGGGTCCAGAGGGGAGCCCCGTGCTCGGAGGCGCAGGGACACGCGGGCTGCCCCACGCTGGGATGGGGTGACAGGACCACTCAGCGTTGCCTTGTTCTGCTTCTTCCTTCCGACGCACGTGGCACCCAGCAAGGCGGGGTCCCAGGGTGCTCCACTCACCTCTTGTCTGGCGCCTCCCGCTGCTCAGCCCGGGGTTTAGTGCGTCAGGCCCCCTCTCCTCCATGATTTGTTCACTGTCGCTCCCTCTGTCCTGTCCTCTCTCTCGCTCTGCCCTGCAGCCCCTCGCCCACTGTGGGAACCAAATCTCCTCTGTTCCCTGGCCCGCCAGCCCAGTCCCTCAGCACTCCCCTGCCAGGGCGCAGCTCGTCCAATCTCTCCCTTCCACAGTGACCCAAGGGCTCTGCTCATTCGCTGCCCTGCTGGGGCCGCTTCCCCAGGGCTGGGTGGGGGAACCCAGGTGGTTTCCTGTCCAGGGTTCCTCAACCCAGCAGCTCTGTTCTTTCCTCTCCCAGCCCTCACTGCCTTGCCCTGCATGGCTTCCTACAGCTCCTGGCTCCAGTTCAATCAGCTTCAGACACAGCTCCCTGCCCTTTCCACAACTGCCCCCTCTGCTGCAAACTTCTTCTTTTTATAGGCCCAGCCTACTAGTGTGTCGGTGAGCCTGCTAGCACTCAGTAGTCTGCTCCTGGGCTCTTCCAAAAAGTGTTGACTGTAGAGTTAATCCTATTGTATTGCAGTCTGTGTTGGGTGGACGCCCCATCACAGACTCTCCCCACTCCAGATGGCTACCCATGGAAGGGGGCAGGTGTCATCTCCCTGCCTCTGACATAGATAAGACCAGAAACTCTCCCTCTTCTCTCCAGTGGCACCCACCCCATCCCATGGCATCTCTTCATTTCTTCCTGCAGGTCATGCTGAGCCACCCAAAGGCCCCCTCTGTAGTTACCACCCTGTCTCTCCTTTCAGGGGCAGGCTGTGCAGGTAACAGGCCTACCTGGCTACCAGTCCGGCGTGGGTGGACACCCCATGACAGTCAGAAGACAGAGTTCTGGGCTGAATGCCTAGAATGCCTGTTCTTCTGTTCTTAAATTACATCAGAATTCTCCTGGGAGGTTCTTGGAAGCTCTGGCCTATGGGTGGAAATTCAGCCTCTGCCAGATTATTTATTTCAAAATGCAGTTAGTGAACCAAGAACGTTGAAATGAAATTGCATTTCAAAGGCTGAGTTCAACCTGACAGGAAAAATCTCATTCAATGTCTAGGGGTTTTTTAAAACCTTTTTTAACTCTAACATTGAAGTAAAATTGGACAAGAGAAGTTGTTTTGCATTGGAGCACCCTGTATTGAAAATGTTGAGAACAACTCGTGCTGGCCTTTTTTGAAGTGTTTTTTCCACAATCAACACGACGTGGTGAATGCTGCATAAAATTCCAAATATTTCAATTCATCCAAATCTTCACATTTCAGAAAAAAAATCGTGCAAAACGTTTCACCCAACTCTTGTTAACGGAATTCAAACCCCCTAAGGAAAACCGCAGCCAAAGATTGAAACCAGAACTGAGCCTGTCGGAGGGCAGACGTTTATGTAAAAGGGGAGTGCTAATGACATCTTAGGGGGCCCAATAGCCCCAGACCTTTGGCTTTTGGGGGCCAGGTGTAAAACATCTGTGCCAGGGATGTGGATAATCGGCATCAGCAGCGTGTGCCTACAGGAGAGCTGGGGAGTCTGAGGATGCCCAGTCCCCTGCAGACAAGGAGCAACCCGTGGCCGGCCCCACAGCTCCATGGTGGCGCCGTTGCAAGCAGGGTGAGGGCAGCGTGCCCCAGGGAGGTTCTGGTGTGGGGCAGCAGGGGCCACGTGGGCCCATTGGTGTGAAACACGCTGGTGCGGACTAAACAGCCCCTCTGGTGTGGGGTGAAGCGCCATGTCGACAGGCCCTTGTCTCTGAGCCCCAGGCTAGGCCTTGACGACTGGACCCTCCTTCCATCCCAGGGCACCAAGTCGCGCCCTCCCCTGAGGGGAACAAACAGCAGTCCATGGGTCTAGCTGTGCCAGGGCCCACACCGGGGGTCCGGGAGAGGCTGAGGCTGGGCTACAGGCACACACGGGTTCCTGCCAGCCTGCCGGGACCCCCAGGCTGTGGGGTACGAGGTCCGTGTCCCTCTCTTGCGGAGGGAGAGCGTGTGTGGAGACGCAGGCAGAGGGGAGGGCCGCATGTCTGTCTTCCTGCGAACGGGTGTGTCTGGCTCTGGGTACGTCGCCCTGCCCGCGAGCCTCCCAGCCTGGGCCGACCCCCTGGGGTGAGCGAGGCTGGCGCTAGCGCTCCCCACACAGCTGTGCACACGGCTCTGCGGGGTTGTGGCTTGGGCAGAACAAGTGGGGTTCCGCAGGTGATACCAAGGTGGGAGGGGTTGCAACTGCTTTGGAGGATGGGTCATAATTCAAACTGACCTGGACAAACTGGAGAAATGGTCTGAGGTAAACAGGATGAAGTTTAATAAGGACAAATGCAAAGTGCTCTGCTTAGGAAGGAACAAGCCGTGTGGGTGCTCCACACTAGATTGGTGCGCCACTGCTGAGCCTCAGAGTGGAGCTTTCATAGCAGTGTACCTGGGGCCGCACACGCTCAAAGAGCGTCAGTTACTATGGAGGCGAGTAACCTCCTCTTCACACACACAGAACAGGAAGCGACGGTCTAGGAAAGAGTCCTGCAGAAAGGGATCTAGGGATCATAGTGGACCACAAGCTAAATATGAGCCAAAAGTGTGACACTGTTGCAAAAAAAGCAAACGTGATTCTGGGAGGCATTCACAGGGGTATGGTGAGCAAGACACGAGAAGTCATTCTTCTGCTCTACTCTGCGCTTATTAGGCCTCCGTTGGAGTACTGTGTCCAGTTCTGGGCACCGCATTTCAAGAAAGATGTGGAGAAATTGGAGCGGGTCCAGAGAAGAGCAACAAGAATGATGAAAACATGAGCTATGAGGGAAGACTGAAAGAATTGGGCTTGTTTAGTTTGGAAGAGAGAAGACCGAGAGGGGACATGATAGTGGTTGTCAAGTACCTAAAAGGGGGTTACAAGGAGGAGGGAGAAAAATTGTTTTCATTGGCCTTTTGGGATAGGACAAGCAGCAATGGGCTTAAATTGCAGCAAGGGCGGTTTAGGTTGGACATGAGGAAAAAACACTGGAATAAACTGCCTACGGAGGTTGTGGAATCTCCATCACTGGAGATGTTGAAGAGCAGGTTAGACACCTGTCAGGGATGTTCCAGACAGTGCTGGGTCCTGCTGTGAGGGCAGGGACTGGACTCGATGAGCTCTCAATGTCCCTTGTAGTTCTAGTGTTCTATGATTCTCCTTCCTGTTTTTCTGCCCCATGGTTTTGTGCCCTGCCCCTCTCCCTCCACCCTAGTTAGTGCCCCGGCAGTGTGGCCGTTTGCCTGCACTGCGAAGTGCCAGCCCTCAGCAGGCCTGCCTTTCTTTTCTACTCAGAGAGAGCCGAGAGCTGTGCAGCCTGGAAATACCCGTCAGGAGGAAGGGAGAGGGAGAGAGAGACGTGTGTTTCCACCCAGGAGAGGGGAGGGCTGGGGAGCCAGCAGCCTGCGGCAGTGGTGACAGCCAAAGCCCTGGACCCATTAAATGGCTGCCAGACCATCATGTCATGCACGCAGGTATGGTCAGGGACAATGGCACTGAGGGCTGGCCCACCCCTTCTGCAAGAGGTCCCATCCCTTCAGGGAGCACAGAGCCAGGTCCCCATCCACACCTTGCGTGGGGCCCACAGAGGCTGTTGGCCCCTCCAGTCTGGGGACAATCTGGGGGCTGCACCTGCTCATCCTGAAGTTATGAGCTCAGTTCTAGTGGTGCTGGCGGGGGGGCGGGGCCCTTCCTGGAGTCACTCCGCTCTGTCCTCGCACGCTGTGCCTTTGGCATGGCCCTGCCTGTAGCTGGAGGCCGGTGGCATCTAGGCCCTTGCCAGCTCGGATTCACTCCTTGGACACACGTCAGGTAAAGGGGAAAAACCTTCTAGCGAGGGGCAAGATTGTGTTCCATGTTTCCAAGTGGCGGGGAGGAGGTGCTCAGGCTGGGACTGTTTGTGAATTTTCAGAGGCCTCCCTACCCCGGTCAGTGACTCTCAGTCTGTGGCATCTTTGAGGTGCCTCTTGCTGCTCTTTGCAGCACATGCCCTGTGGCTGAGATTTGTAGTCTCTCCTGGCTGGGTTAATCTAGAGATGCCATTGCATAAACAACTGTGCAATTAACCAATAACCCAGGGCTTATCTGGTAATCCTGTTAATTACATATGTTCACAGGGTGTGACTCACTGCTTCCAATGCAGCTAGCTGGAAGGGGAGAGGAGTCCTGGGTGTGGTTATGCTCACTCAGGTGTTTCGGCCTATAAGGCATTCAGCTGTTGTTGTGTAAATACAGTTCCTGCTGGGTTGGGGAAGAAATCCGGGGCGTGCATGTGTAAATCCAGTTCAGTCAGTGCTGGAGGGCTGATGGATGCTCAGTTGTTAGAATGTTGTTTTGCCTGTTGTAACTCATTTGGCAGTTGTGGGGTCACAAACCATGAAAACCCCAAATGTAGGAATTGTAGAATATGACACCAGGGCTTGCAGGAGAGACACTGTCACTGCGAAGAGTCTCGTATGGACAAGCCTCCCCCCTCCAGATTCAATTACTCGCCATCTAACATCCCTAGTCCAGTCACAGAGATCCCAAGGGAACAGGCCGGCACGGTACAAGCAGGCCAGGCCCCTGTTTCTCAGCCCTTTGCATCCCCGGGATGGGCTGGCTGCCTTCCTCACTGTGCCACGGAGCACTCGGCCAGGAGCCCGGCCCATGCGAAGTCCCATGTCTAGCGGGAACCCGCATCTCTGTGCTCCCCTGCAGGGAAAGGCAGCATCGCAGAAATGATCTTGGGTAAGTGTTGGCTGCGGTGTCCTGTCTGGAGCAGGCTCACCCACTGGGATGGGGGGATGGGGATGGCAGAGTGTGGGCGATTTTTTAGAGCCAACCCAGGAGACCTGGGAGCCGCACCGGGAATCCCTGCTTTGCTGGAGCGGTTGGGAGCAAGTTCCTGTTGCCTCCATCCAGGAGAAAGCGAGTTTTGTGTGCGCACCAGGGGCGTCCCACCCAAAGTAAGCTTCCTGAAACTCCCACCGCCACCACTGAGGTGAATCCACACCCTGCTCCCACCCCAACAGCCTCAGACAGCACTGGATATGAGATGGATACATCTCCGGGCACCTCACTCTCCCCTACTCGAGCCCTCTCACACCCGCAGGCGCCTGGGTGCTGCCGGGCTGACAGCTGCTGTGTATTCTACAGGTTGGGTCTGTTCCTGCTGAAACTGTGGGCGCAGGAACCCTGCCTCTCGCGGGACACAGACACTTTCCCGTCACTGCCCCAGTGCTGGTGAGAATGATGCAAATCTCCAGCCCCAGGACAAACCCAGCAGATTAAATTATTTAACAGGCAACTGGCAAATCCATTACAAAATGGCCAGACTGGTCCAGTGCCGGCCATGAGGTAGCCCTAGAGCCGGGGGCTGGGAATTGAGAGCCACCCAGAATCTCCTTGGCTCTAAGACAGCTGCCAGCTGTTGGGAGCTTTTATCCCTGGAAAGCTGAGGTAGCTGGGGAAGAAGGCGGGGTAGAAATGGGAAAGGGGGGGGGGTAGGACACAGCACTGGTGAGAGATTCAATAGTAATCAGGGCCACTGACGGGGGTGGCAAAGGGCGCAGTAGGCCCGGGCAGGCAACGTGTGTCCCCAGCCCTGATACTAATCGATCCCAATTAACACTCCCCTTGCCCCCTTCACAGGCTCAGAGCGCTCCACACACCTGGGCGATCCGACCTCTGGGCTGTACATTCCCCAGCGCAGGGTCTGTCTGTTCCTGGTGGGTTTGTGCAGTGGGGCCCTGCTCCACACCAGGGGCCCCTGGGTGCTTGGGATGCAATGAGGAAGAGGAGGGGAAGGCCCAGTATTGCAGTACAGTAATTCCTCATTTAACAAGGTAGATATGTTTCAGAAAATGAGCGTGTTAAGTGAAAACGTGTTATGTGGGGTCAATTTTCCCATTGAAAATAATGCAAAAGGTGGGGGTTGCGTTTCAAGCGGTGGTGTCAAAGTCAGTTTTCTGTTGGTGCTGAGTCGTCTCCAGCCTACACTTGCTAGCAGCTGGCCACTGAGCACAGGCAGCTGCCTTGGGACCGGGACGTAAGGTTGGAGAAGAGAGGGGACTGGGTTACAGCAGGGAGGGGAGGTGTTTGGCTCTGGGGAAGGGAAGGGGAGGAGAGGGAAGGGGGATTGGGTTGGGAGTATGCCCCTGTGACGGGTCTGCCGGTACCCGCACTGCGTCCAGCGAGGGGGGGTCAGCCGGGAACGGCACGGCAAGCAACCCCCCACCGCTTTGCAGGGAGGCGGGGGAAGCCCCGCACAGCTGGCCTGCAAGCAGGGGAGCCAAACACCTCTCCTCCCCAGAGCCAAACACCTCCCGTCCCTGCTGTAACCCAGTCCCCTTTCTCCTCCAACCTTACCTCCCGGTCCCAAGGCAGCTGCCTGTGCTCAGCAGGTGGCTGCTAGCAAGTGTAGGCTGGAGCTGTGAGCGCACATGCAGCTCACAGCAGCCCGGCCGAGAGAGTGGCTGACCGGAGCACTTCCGTGTTATTTCGGGCACGGTCGTGTTATTCAAAAAACATGCCCTAAAAAAAAAATTGTGCTATCGTGAAAACATGTTAAGCAGGCACGTGTTAAACGCGTAATTACAGAACGCAGCAGTGATGCACTCCAGGTGCAACTTTCCAGCATTTTCCAGCTCCCTCTGCTGCTCTTCCTCGCCAGGCCTTCCCCCCTCCACACGCCCCTTGGCTCAGCCCCACTGATTGACAGGGCAGTTCACTCTTCGCTCCACTCCCCACCCTTCTTGGCTGGAGCTTCTCTGCTCTACCCACAGCAATGCAGAGGTGCCTTTGGCACAGCCATAGCAGGGTTGGGTGCTTTGGCAGCTATGTTTCCCCCATTCATTGGGACACACAGGCTGAGGGAGCGGTGGGTGGGGAAGGACGCGCTCAGAAGGTGATTGCTGCAGATTTCACCATGATCTGCCCTCAGTCCCACAGAACGTCCCATGGAGGTGGCCTTGTGCTTTGGGAAGTGTTGAGGCCACTGCTGATCGTTCCGTAGCTACAGCGCTACGGGGTCCCACCGGTCTGTGCTTCTTTCCGGCACCCGAACCGGCATCTACACTACAGCCTTCTTTCAGAATTTGCGTAGCTTTTCCCGATTGCTTTTCCGGGAGAGGCTTTTCCGCCATTTGGCCCTCTAGTCTGGGGTAGTGCTAGATCGAACTACATGGAATTCTTGCACAGTGGGGACATGGATGTTTCACTTTACAAAATCACGTGGTAAGAAATCGACCTTAACAAATTCGACCTTATCCCAGAGTGCAGACGTGGCCCAAGACAAATGGAGGGCGCTGAACCTACGGAGGAAAACCCAAATGTAAAATACAGAACGGGGCAACACTGGCTTGGCAGTAGCACGGCTGATAAAGTTACGGGAGCTTCGGTGGATCTCAATCTCAACATGAGTCACCAATGTGGAGCTGTTGTAAAAGAAGCAAATGAAAATTGCATGTTGCGTTAATGGAGGCAAAGCACGCACGTCACGGGAGGTGATAGAATCCCTCTGCTGGGGCATCAGCTGGAGTCTGGTGTCTGATTTTGCTCACCTATGTATTTGAAAGCATGTAGAGCAGGGGCAGGCAATAAGGCACACCCACCCCCCACAGACCCTGATTGGCCTGGAGGTGGGGGAGCACGTGAAGACTTTGCCCCCCACACCCACAGGCCTAGAGAGAATCATCAGCTGTTTTAAACAGCTGGTTGTTCCCTCTAGATACCGCATACTCCTGGTGGGGGAGGGGGAGACTTCACGTGCTCCCCCGTCCCCAGGTCTTGATTGATTCGCGCAGGCTCTGTTGCCTTCCCCGATTCAGAGAACCGGGAAAGTTTCCAGAGGCGAGTGGCAAGGAGGCTGAACAGGATGGAACACGAGCCGTATGGGAAAGGCTGACCAAATGGGGAAGGATCAGCTGGAAAAGAGGCGATTACGTTGGAACATGGTTGCAGTTTTCCCATATTTAAAAGGCTGCCATATGAAAGACGGAGAAAAGTTGTTCTCTCCCGCCACAGAGGGCAGGAGGAGGGGCAGTGGATGCAAACCACGGCCCAGCAGATTTAGGCTCAGGGAAAACTCCCCTGTAGGAACAGCAGAACAATGGGACAGACGCCTCAGCAGGTTGTAGAAGATCCTTCACTAGAACTTTTCAAATGAAGGTTGGATACTCACCCGTCTTGAAAGGTTTCAGGGGGCCGCAGACCCACAGGAAATCAGTTGGGGGCCACACACAAGTGAGAAGCAAAAAAAACCCAACCGACTGACGTGGCCACCAACTGAGAAGGAGACACTCGCCACATTCTCCTTGCACACCAGAGCCTAGGAGGTCCCTGGCTAGTAGCTTTGTGTGCTCCAGCCCCGCAGGGAGACAGTGGGAAAGGGGCAGCTGGAGTGCCAGTGCAGGTTCTGCAATGCTGGAGTGGGAGCTCCGAGCCTCATGGGCCAGGGCCAGGCAAGCCAGGGGCCCCATCTGGCCCCCAGGTTTACCACCCCCGACAAACCATGCGTGGTCAAATGATACCAGTGGTGCAGAGGGTGTGACCACGAGGGTGTGTTCTATCATGGTGGACCTTGGGCAATCAGGCCTCGCGGTGGCAGGGAGAATTCAGCCTACGAGTTAGAGCTGGGTCCAGGATGGGCAGAGTCCAGGAAGCAAGCTGCATGTCAGTTAACTATGTCTTCTGAGTCCCTCAAGTACTAAGTAATGGGGCAACAAAATGGCAAATGAAATATAATATTGACAAATGTAAAGTAATGCACATTGGAAAACATAATCCCAACTAAACCCACAATATCATGGGGACTAATTTGGCTACATCTACTCAAGAGAGGGATCTTGGAGTCATTGTGAATAGTTCTCTCAAAACATCCACGCAGTGTGCAGCGGCAGTCAAAAAAGCAAACAGAATGTTAGGAGTCATTAAAAAAGGGATAGAGAATAAGACAGAAAATATCTTATTGTCGCTATATAAAACCATGGTACGCCCACATCTTGAATACTGCGTACAGATGTGGTCGCCTCATCTCAAAGAAGATCTATTGGCATTGGAAGAGGATCAGAAAAGGGCAACAAAAATGATTAGGGGTTTGAAACGGGTCCCATATGAAGAGAGATTAAAAAGACTTGGACTTTTCAGCTTGGAAAAGAGGAGACTAAGGGGGGATAGGATAGAGGTCTATAAAATCATGACTGGTGGGGAAAAAGTGAATAAGGAAAAGTTATTTACTTATTCCCACAATATAAGAACTAGGGGTCACCAAATGAAATGAATAGGCAGCAGGTTTAAAACAAACAAAAGGAAGTTTTTCTTCACTCAGCACACAGTCAACCTGTGGAACTCCTTAACAGAGGATGTGGTGAAGGCTAGGACTTTATCAGGGTTAAAGAGAGAGCTAGATGGATTCATGGAGGTTAGGTCATAGAATCATAGAACCATAGAGCTGGAAGAGACCTCAGAAGGTCATCAAGTTCAGCCCCCCTGCTCTAGGCAGGACCAATCCCAACTAAATCAACCCAGCCAGGGCTTTGTCAAGCCGAGATTTAAACACCTCTAGGGATGGAGACTCCACTACTTCCCTAGGTAACCCATTCCAGTGCTTCACCACTCTCCTAGTGAAATAGTTTTTCCTAATATCCAACCTGGACCTCTCCCCCCACAACTTGAGACCATTGCTCCTAGTTCTGCCATCTGTCACTACTGAGACAGTAGTGCTTGATTTGCATCTTCCCGGCCGGTCGCCATTTTTTGAAATGTACAAGTCCGGACTAACTGCCCATGTCTACACGTGGCAGGGACCCGGTATTTTGAATTAAAGCCCCTAAATCGAACTACCTGTTAAATTCCTTGCAGGAAGATGCAAATCAAGTGCGGGATATTTAAATCCCAGGCTTGATTTGCAACTTCGAATGCCTACATTAGCCTCCCTAGTTCGAACTAGGGGGCTAGTGTAGACATACCCTTATACTCCTCCCCTGGTCATTTGTCCAAATTTCCACTTATTGTAAGCTTCCTTTTTGTGCTTAAGTTCACCAAGGTTTTCCCCTGTAAGCCAATCTGGTCTCCTACCATGTTTGCCTCTCTTGCTATGCATCTGGATGGTATCCTTCTGTGCCTTCAATAAGGCTTCTTTAAAATACTGCCAGCTCTCCTTTCCCCTTCATGTTAGCATCCCAGGGGATTCTGCCCATCATGTCTCTGAGGGAGTCAAAATCTGCTTTTCTGAAGTCCAAGGCGTGTATTTTACTACTCTCTTTTCTTCCTTTTGTCAGGATCCTGAAATCTACCATCTCACGATCACTGCTTCCCAGGCTGTCACCCACCTCTACTTCCCCCTGTTAGTTCCTCCCTGTTTGTGAGCAGAAGGTCAAGCTGCGCGCGGCCCCTGGTCGGATCCTTCAGCACTTGTACCAAGAAGTTATCCCCAACATTCTCCAAAAACTTCCTGGATTGCCTGTGTATTGCCATATTGGTCTCCCAACAGATGTCAGGGTGATGAAAGTCCCCCATGAGAACCAGGGTCTGCAATCTGGAAGCTTCTCTCAGTTGTCCCGAAGAAAGCCTCATCTACCTCATCCACCTGATTTGATAGCCTGTAGTAGACACCAACCACAACATCACTGCTGTTGTTTGCACTTCTAAACTTGACCCACAGACTCTCTACAGGCTTTTCACCCTCTATATACTGGAGTTCTGAGCAATCATAGTGCTCTCTTACATACAGTGCAACTCCTCCTCCTTTTCTCCCCTGCCTGTTCTTCCTGAACAGTCTATACCCTTCCATGACAGTGCTCCAATCATGCGAGTCATCCCACCAAGTCTCTGTTATCCCAATTAAATCATATTTCTTGGACACGGCCAGGTCCTCCAGTTCTTCCTGTTTGTTTCCCAGGCTTCTTGCATTAGTGTACAAACACCTCAGATAACCAGTTGATCGCCCTATCTTCTCCATTCGAATCAGGGGTCCTCCTGTCTTGCTCGTTCCTCTTTGCATTTCTTCCCGGTATCCGACTTTCCCACTCCCCTCAGGGTTTTGGTCACTGTCCCCCAACGAACCAAGTTTAAAGCCCTCCTCACTAGGTTTGCAAGCCTGCCCGTGAAGATGCTCCTTCCTCTCTTGGTTAGGTGGATCCCATCTCTTCCTACCAATCCTTGTGCCCGGAACAGAGCCACGATGGGTAGGAATGGTGTCCCCAGGCTCTGTTTCTCTGGAAGTGGGAGACAGGGGTGGGATCATGTGAGGATTACCTGTTGTGATTCCTCCCTCTGGGATATCTGGTGTTGGCCACTGTGGGCAGACAGGACACTGGGCTAGATGGACCTTTGGTCTGACCCAGTATGGCCATTCTTATGTTCTTATGTTCTAAAGGACAAAGGAGGCGGGTAAACCAGAGTCGTAAAGCAGAGTCAGAGCTGGGGTTGAAGGCAGGACTCTGAAGATGAAGAGGCCGAGGGAGCTTGTGGAATCTCCATCACTGGGGATATTTCAAAGCAGGTTGGACAGACACCTGTCAGGGTTGATCAAGATGGTGCTTGGCCCTGCCGTGAGAGCAGAGGACTGGACTGGATGCCCTCTTGAGGTCCCTGCCAGTTCTATGGTGATATAGGGGCTGCCAGGGATGGCACAAGGACTGGAAGGAGGACAAAGGCAGCTGCAGGCGTGGTACTGAATGAAGAGCAGCCGGTCTGCTGCGGGGCCAGCTCAACAGGGCTGCTACACCCATTCCCCATTGCTGAGGCAGTTCAGCTGGTCAGTCGGGGCCAGCGGCTGGTCCTGGCCGGTCTGTCCCAGACAGTCACTGCCGGCTGGTAACGCCTTCCAGAGCCAGAATGGGCCATGGGCAGATGGGACTCGGAATGATTCCCTGCAGGGAGCTTCTGACAGGAGCCGCGGCTGGGAGACTGCTTAGTCCGTCACCGCTCAGCACAGATGCTCCATTTGGAAACCGCGCCCCACAGGCTGCTCACAGCCCTGCAGCCTCTGCCGGGGAGGGGCCGACTCCTTCCCTGTATCCCTTGGACAGTGCAGCAGAGGCCTTATCCAGATGGTGGCTGATGTTACAGTGGCCCTACGGTATTCGCAGAGGGACCTGGATGAACGTACTACTTCGGGAGTCTCGGAGGAGAAGCCGCATTAGCCGTAAC
This sequence comes from Rafetus swinhoei, assembly GCA_019425775.1. Lineage (NCBI taxonomy): Eukaryota > Metazoa > Chordata > Testudines > Trionychidae > Rafetus > Rafetus swinhoei. The sequence continues at coordinate 53,907,303 of CM033432.1, read as the reverse complement.
TTTGAAAGCAAGTCGCAGTCCTGTGGCACCTTAGAGACTTGCACATTTATGAGGTTATGAGCTTTCATGGATAAAACCCACTTCATCAGATGAGCTGGAGTGAAAACTACCTACCAGCTCTGTGCTCTTGGAGAACCAGGGCATATTACTCATGGAAGACAATCCCTCCCAAAGCCTCTGCTTGAATCAGCCAGCCCAATGAAAAGGCAGAGGCAGACACACCTAACCCTTCCCGACAAGAGGGATGAGATTTTGGAAACACCCCTAGCCTCATCTGCATAGGAAATAGGACAGAAAAACATCTCCAGTAGCATAGAGAATGCTGACCAGCACATCCAAAGCAGGAACCGCACGGCATTGTGGGATACAGAAAGCAGGAAAACACGGCCTGGTGGGAGATCTCTCCTCCAGATGCTAATGAGTCCACGCCTGCCTACAGCCAGCTCAGTAATTATCAGACCAATTGTAGTAATAATTTCTCTGTTGGCATTCAAAATAGTGAAACTGCCTCATTGCAGTATGAGCTCTCTGAAGGAACACCGCCCATAGCCAGCAATGAACTGGTTCTGTTCTCTAGCCCTGGGATGGAGAACCTCAGACCCAGGGGCCAGATGCAGCCCCCAGCTTGCCTGTATCTGGCTGTCAAGGCTTAGGGAACCCCCACACCGAAGCATTGGGGAATCCACACTGGCACTCCAGTCCTCCCTCCCCCCTGCCTCGCAGGGCTGGAGCACACAAAATCGAGTAAGCAGGGCCCCTAGACTCTGGGGTGGGAAGGGAATGTGGGGGCCACATCAATGAGATTTTTATTTCTTTTTGCATCTCACTTTTGTGTGGCTCCTGACTGGGTTTTCTGTGGGTCAGCGGCCCCCAGCTCATAAAAGGTTCCCCAACGCTGGTCTAGCCTAAACCAAACACATTCAGAATATTCCCATGAACTATCAGCTCACCAATAAACAAGTCCAGGGTTCCCCTCGAACCAGTGCTGTGTCCCACAAGAACTCCCAGCCTTGCTCAAGAAAAGGGTGCCGATGCCTGGATCTAGAGTCTGCATCAGTTCCACTGGGATGTCATCTTCTCACTGAGATTGCTGGGGGGCTCTGCTCTGCTCTGCCTGTCTCCAGCACTCCCCCCCGCTACCATCACCACGTTTCCCAGAGTGGTGCGATCTCTCTTCCCCCCTCCCTCCCCCTCTGCAACAACACTCCTCGTACCTAAGCCAAACATCCTGTGGGTTGCTCGTCAAGCAGCTCACTGGCAGAGCAGTTGCCGGGTGAGAGTGGGGACAGGGAGGTGCTGAACCCAGAGGCCTATGAGGTGGCAGCTTGAAGTGCTGTTAAATCAGTCCACTGAGTGCAAGGGCCCAGGAGGTCACTGCTTGGCATTGCTGTGCACCCAGCCTGCTGAGTCCAGGGATGCTAAGGGGTCAGCCGGTGAGCGCTGATTAACCGCCCCTCCCAGAGGCGCTCTAGTAGTGGGTGTGAGTGTCAGTGGGCTCCTCTGCTTCTAAGGGGAGAAGAACCCAGTTCTGGGGCACCTAGACCCTGCAGGAGAACCCCATGGGGAGGGAGGGAGAAGCAGAGCTCCGTTTTACAAGAGCTATACACGTTACGGAAGGAGTGTGTGTGAGAGAGAGATACACCTTCAGAGCTTGTGGCTGAGGGTCAGCATACCTTCGTCTCTTTATTATTTCTCAGGTAGTTTTCACATTTTGTTTCATTGTTTTCTAGGTCTCCCTAGCAAATTGTATTTGTCACAAGTACAGGTGGCAGGAGGTGCACTGCTCTACGGTGCCTGATGGTCTGTTTGAAAAGTTGCCAATGGTTGATTGCTGAGTCAGCCATAGCACTCCTCCTCACCTTCCCTTAACTTCCCTCCCCCGTCAGTCAAATCAGGCATGTGAAAGTGAGGCACCCTCTTGCACAAGGGAGTTGGAAGATCCAGCTCCTCCAACATCAGCCCCTCGGGTCATTTGCTAAGAAAGGATGAAAGGAAAAAAACCAACAAAGGAAATTTTGCACATGAGCCAGAGATTCGAAATCAAAGATATGCCCACGTACGTACACACGCACTAACACCCACACACACAAACCGAAAAGCGTATTGGACTCGTCCTTCCCCTTTGCCTGCACATTCAGGCTGTGTCCAAGTCCTGCCTTTTCTGTTTCCAGAACTCACCAGGAAGCCTACCCTTCTTGCCTGTAAGGCTGAAGGTCTCTGGAGCCCAGAGAAGAGCGTGGGCCTGGGATCCCTACCCACTCCTGGGGAAGTGGCACCAGCGGGGAGACTGGCAGAGTCACTGTGGCACCGACAGAGGGCTTGAAGGACTGTACTGCAGAAGGGGGAACGCTGAGGGACCCAGCCAGAAGGGTCATGAGTCATGAAGAGGGCGATGAGGTTCCTGGCGTGAGAGCGGTTCCAGACCAGGGAAAGGGGGTGTGACAGTGTGCACGGGCCTGCAGGTGGGAAACAGGGGATGGTAGAAGGGCTCTGTGGGGACTCAGGCCCTGGGAGAGAGGGTGCTGCTGGGGGACTCACTGGGGAAGTGAAGCAGGTAAAGACAGGGCCTTTTGGGTGGTTCCGCATGACCCGGAATCCTGGAGGAAGAAAGGAAGAGATGCCCTGGGCTGGGGGTGGGTGACACAGGCAGGAGAGGGCGGGGCTCTAGGCTTAGCTATGTCAGAGGCAGGGGAGACGATACCTGCCCCTCCCATGGGGAGCCATCTGGAGTGGGGGAGTCCGTGATGGGGCGTCCAGCCGACACAGACAGGAGTGGGGTCGGACTGAGCCCACAGCCAATACCTGAAGGAAGAGCCAGGGAGCAGGCAAGTGAGTGCTAGCAGGCTCCCGGAGGCAGGAATAGGCTGGGCCTATCTAATGACGAAGTTTGCACGAGAGGGGCTGCTCCTTGGAACGGGCAGTCACACCTTGGGAAAAGGGAGGAGCACCTGGAGCTGACCTACCCAGAGAAAGGAGGAGAGCCAGGAGTGGGAGGAAGCTGCCCAGGGACGGAGCAGGCAGGGCTGGGAGAGGAAAGCCCAGGACGGCTGGAACCCACCTGGGTAAGTGGCACCCAGAGGGCAGTGGATGGGAGGCCCACCTGAGTCACTGTGGTAGTGAGAGATTTGAGTGGGGAACGTGGAGTGACGGGGCTGGAGGGCCAAGTAACAAACAGGAGACTGTGGTTCCTGGAGCAAGAGAGGGGCTGCAGACCAGCGAGAGATGGAGTGACTGTGTGCAATCTGTGGAAGGAAGCATTGCCCTCGACCGCTAAACCCCAGGCTGAGCGGTGGGAGGTGCCAGACAAGAGGTGAGTGGAGCGCCCTGGGACCTCGACATGGTGGGTGCCAGGTGTGTCGGAAGGTAGAAGCAGAACAAGGCAACACTGAGTGGTCCTGTCATCCCATCCCAGCTTGGGGCAGCCCGTGTGTCCCTGCGCCTCCGACCACGGGGTTCCCCTCCAGGCCCTCCTGGCCAACAGCCAGTGAGGAACCTGCCCTCCCGGAACCTACCTAATTCTTTTGTGAGCCCAGCTCTGCTTTTGGCCTGTACACGTCCCCGGCAATGAACTCCACAGGTTGTTGGCACACACAGAACTGCCTGCAATATTCAAGGTGTGGGCATAGGGGATATCATAGATTAACACAGTGGCATTATGCTATCTGATGCCTGATTATCTGTCCTTTTCCTAATGCTCCCTGGCAGTCTGTTAGCTTTTAGAGACTGCACCTGCGCATTGAGCAGAAGTTCGAAGGGAACTCTCCACAATGACTCCAAGAACTTTCTTGAGTGGTAATACCTGTAGCTTATTTAGACCTCAACATATTCCATGTGTAGCTGGGATTATGCGTGACAATGTGCATTGCTTTGCAGATATCAGCACTGACTTCCATCGGACGTTTTCTTGCCCCGTTACCCAAAGTTGTGAGATCCCTTTGTAACATTTCACAGTCAGGTTACGACTGTGATTTTTTATCATCTATTGATTTTGTATCATCTGCAAACTTTGCCCTCTCATCGCTTATAAATATGTTGACCAGCCTGGGTCTCCGTACTCACTCTTCATGGGGACGCTAGTATTTGCTTCTCTTGATTACAGATATTTCTCTCTCTACAATGTGAAAACTGCCCATTTATTCCTACCCTTTGTTTCCTGTCTTTTAACCAGGTACCAGCCCATTGGAGGATCTTCCCTATTATCACACAATCAATCATTTTTAAAGAACCTTTGGGTCTTGTCACAGCCTTCCTGAAAGCCCAAGTCCACAATATCAGTTGGAACATCCTTGTCCACGTGCTTGTTGACCCGCTCAAAGAATTCTAGTAGATTGGTGAGTCGTGATTTCCTTTTACAAAAAGCCATGTGGACTCTTCTCCATCAGGGCTTTAACCCATAAGAACATAAGAAGAATATAAGAATGGCCGTACTGGGTCAGACCAAATATTCATCCAGCCCAGTACCCTGTCTGCCAACAGTGGCCAGCCAATGCCAGGTGCCCCAGAAGGAGTGATCCGAACAGGTAATGATCAAGCGATCTCTCTCCTGCCCTCCATCTCCACCCTCTGTCCAACAGAGGCTGGGGACACCATTTTTTACCCATCCTGGATAATAGCCGTTTATGGACTTAACCCCCATGAATTTATCTAGTTCTCTTTTAAAGCCTGTTATAGTGCTAGCCTTCATAACCTCCTCAGGCAAGGAGTTCCACAGATTGACTATGCGCTGTGTGAAGAAGAACTTCCTTTTATTTGTTTTAAACCTGCTGCCCATTAATTTCATTTGGTGGCCCCTAGTTCTTATATTATGGGAACAAGTAAATAACTTTTCCTTATTCACTTTCTCCACACCACTCATGATTTTATAGATTTCTATCATATCCCCCCTTGGTCTCCTCTTTTCCAAGGTGAAAGGCCTAATCTCTTTAATCTCTCCTCATATGGGACCCGTTCCCAACCCCTACTCATTTTCGTTGCCCTTCTCTGAACCTTTCTAATCCCAGTATATCTTTTTTGAGATGAGGCAACCGTATCTGTACACAGTATTCAAGATGTGGGTGTACCATGGATTTATATAAGGGGAATAAGATATTCTCCGTCTTATTCTCTATCTCTTTTTAAACGATTCCTATCATCTTGTTTGCTTTTTTGATTGTCTCTGCACACTGCATAGATGTCTTCAGAGAACTATCCATGATGACTCCAAGATCTCTTTACTGATTAGTTGTAGCTAATTTTGTCCCATCATAGTGTATGTACAGTTGGGGTTATTTTTTTCCAATGTGCAATACTTTACATTTATCCACATTAAATTTCATTTCCCATTTTGTTGCCCAATCACTTAATTTTGTGAGATCTTTTTGAAGTCTTTCACAATCTGTTTTGGTCTTAACTACCTTGAGTAGTTTAGTATCGTCTGAAAACTTTGCTACCTCACTGTTTACCCCTTTCTCCAGATCATTTATGAATAAATTGAATAGTATTGGTCCTAGGACTGACCCTAGGGAAGCACCACTAGTTACCCCTCTCCATTCTGAAAATTTACCATTTATTCCTACCCTTTGTTTCCTCCTGTCTTTTAACCAGTTCTTAATTCATGAAAGGACCTTCCCTCTTATCCCATGACATCTTAATTTAGATAAGAGCCTTTGGTGAGGGACCTTGTCAAAGACTTTCTGGAAATCTAAGTACACTATATCTACTGGATCCCCCTTGTCCACATGTTTGTTGACCCCTTCAAAGAACTCTCATAGATTAGTAAGACATGATTTCCCTTTACAGAAACCATGAGAACTTTTGCTCAACAAATTATGTTCTTCTATGTGTCTGACAATTTTATTCTTTAGTATTGTTTCAACTAATTTACCCGGTACTGACGTTAGCCTTACCAGTGTGTAATTGCTGGGATCGCCTCTAGAGCCCTTGTTAAATATTGGTGTTACATTAGCAATCTTTCAGTCATTGGGTACTGAAGCTGATTTAAAGGCTAGGTTACAAATCATAGTCAATAGTTCTGGAATTTGACATTTGAGTTCTTTCAGAATTCTTGGGTGAATGCCATCTGGTCCTGGTGACTTGTTACTGTTAAGTTTATCAATTAATTCCAAAACCTCCTCTAATGACACTTCAATCTGTGACAAGTCCTCAGATTTGTCACCTACAAAGGACGAGTCAGGTTTGGGAATCTCCCTAACATCCTCAGCCATGAAGACTGAAACAAAGAATTCATTTAGTTTCTCTGCAATGACTTTATCATCTTTAAGTGCTCCTTTTGTATCTCGATCGTCCAGGGCCCCACTGGTTGTATAGCAGGCTTCCTGCTTCTGATGTACTTAAAAAACATTTTGTTATTACCTTCTGAGTTTTTGACTAGCTGTTCTTCAAACTCCTTTTTGGCTTTTCTAATTACATTTTTACACTTAATTTGGCAGTGTTTATGCGTCTTTCTGTTTCTTCACTAGGATTTGACATCCACTTTTTAAAAGATGTCTTTTTATCTCTCACTGCTTCTTTTACATGGTTGTTAAAAAGAACTTTTTTAGTTCTTTTACTGTGTTTTTAATTTGGGGTATACATTTAAGTTGGGCCTCTATTATGGTGTCTTTGAAAAGTGTCCATACAGCTTGCAGGGATTTTACTTTAGTCATTATACCTTTTAATTTCTGTTTAACTAACCTCCTCATTTTTGCATAGTTCCCCTTTCTGAAATGAAATGCCACAGTGTTGGGCTGCTGTGGTGTTCTTCCCACCACAGGAATGTTAAATGTTATTATATTATGGTCACTATTTCCCAACGGTCCTGTTATAGTTACCGCTTGGGCCAGATCCTGCGCTCCACTCAGGACTAAATCGAGAATTGCCTCGCCCCTTGTGGGTTCCTGTACCAGCTGCTCCACGAAGCAGTCATTTAAGGTATTGAGAAATTTTGTCTCTGCATTTCATCCTGAGGTGACATGTACCCAGTCAATATGGGGGTAATTGAAATCCCCTATTATTATTGAGTTCTTTATTTTGATAGCCTCTCTAATCTTCTTTAGTATGACAAGCCTTTTTCATAAACCACTGCCAGATTCAAAGAGGCTGATGCCAACTCAGGTCTGTGATTTGGTTTAAGTCTTGATTCCCCAGTATTATGACAAGCTGTCAATTGCATAAGAAATAATCCAAGGTAAAAATAACATTTGAAATCCTCTCCTGTCCTATTTGTCTCCCAGCGATAAACAGTGAACCGCTGATAATGACTTTGTTTGTTTTTATTAAGATTCATCGGTCCAAGGAAAAGCAACAATGTTGAAGGAGATCAAATTCATGCTCTGGTTCTTTTTTGTCTTTGTCTTTTCCGTTGTTTATAAACTTTCCCGGCCGCCTGGCTGCATCTTCTCATGCGAGCCCACTCCTGAGCCACTCCCAATGCAAGAAGATGATTTGAGCCAGAGCAGAAGCATCATCTTTGTGGAGACCACAGACCGCCTGGAGCCTCCTCCCTTGGTTTCATGTTCTGTGGAATCTGCTGCCAGGATCTACCCCCGACAGACCCATTCGTTTCTTCATGAAAGGGCTGAAAAATAACACATGGCCGGATTCAAATTCCACTTCCGCGGCCTTCGCTCTTCTATCTTCGATGGAGAATGTCCTCATCCGTCCTTTCCAGATGGAAACTTTGTTTGAGGAGACACCTCTGCTCCCATGGTACCGTAAGGTGAGAGGAAATATATGGAGTGGGAGGCAGGATATTTTTGAACAATATTTGAAGTAGAGGTGGTTGAAAATAAGTGGTGTTTTGGCACCTTTTTTTCAAGTTTTGAAGCTGTTGTCATTTCGTTGCACCCAGTGTGGACCCCTTTTTCATGACTGTTTGCTATGCACAGTCAAAATATTGATTGAAATTGTTATGGTTATTTTCTATTTCATGGCAGGATTTATGGCAAATGGAACATTTCAAATGATTTTGATCACCTTATTTTATGAAAATGGTTAATCACCCTTGTGACAAGTTGGATCACAGAATTCCACTTGGGGCTGTCTCCCTGTGTGCTGATCAAGCCACTGATGTCCTCCATCCTGCCCTCTGGGATTCCTCACCTCCCTGCCCTGCTGGGCCAGAAGCTCTGGTCTCCCCCAGAGGCATAAAGTTGGGGCAACTGTCTCCCTGCAGAGTAACACAAAAGCAGAACCAATTGAGCTTGAGGAGGTCTAAGCTATAAGGGCTCAGCACCCAGGAAACCAACCCCCAAAAGAAACCAAAATCCCTAATAAAAATCCATCTTAGTCCAGGTAAAGGTTTTACACAGAGAAAGCTCATAAGGGAAGCTCTTTTTAGCTATGAAAGAGAGAGATGCACAACGGTTGCTTCCCCCAACCCGGTAACAATTATTTACACTGGGCTTGATAATAAACAAAAGAGTTTTACTCAGCGGTAAAAAGTAGGACTTAAGTGGTTGTAAGTGATAAAAGTCAGATTAAAGTAAATTAATAAATTAAAGTCACTGAAAACACCAGCTAATCCTAATCCACTAAGAAACTTGATACATGCAAATACTTACCCCAAACTCTAAACATCTCTTTCACAAGCTAAGAAGCCTCCTACCTTGGCCCTGATCTTTCCCCCTTTTCAGTGTTAGGTATTTCCAGCAGGCATCTTAGGTGGTAAGTCAGGGAGTAAAGCGGAATCTCCTGGCATCTGGTAATTGCCCCTATTGTTTGATTCCCCCTCCCTTCTAACCCTTTTGCCAAAGGTGGGAATTTTTTGTGCTCAGTTCAAACTTTTCTTCCCGTCAGTGGAAAAGTACAAGATACAAAATGGGTTTCCACATAAGGTGGTTTAGCCGCAGATCCAGGCATGACCAACCACAATCCAGGCTTACAGGAAAAACAGAACCATTCACAGATCATTGACTTGATCACCGAGCCATTAAGTTTCTTTAGCACATTTAGAATCATCAATAGATCCACACTATATAGTTCTAACATCAAATACTACAATAAAACACACACAAAAATAAGCAGATTGTGACATTAAAATGTATATGTTATATGAGATTATTTGTTTAAAACCTCTGCAAATAATGCATATTAATATTCATCAGCCAATTTTCATAAAGCACGGGGAGCATGATAACCATATTTTCCAAAAAGACAATATGTTGATAAAAATGTGTATATAAAACATTTAAGTCAGCATGAATTTAAAGCAAGCATGTACTGTTGGGGAAACATGAGTTCAGTGCTTGTTAAAGGTGTCTGACAGCAACGAAAATGTCTGGGGACTAGCTCCAGAAGCAAGAGGAGATTTCGGAGGGCAATTTAGACAAGACAGTAGTGCTCTTGCAATCTCTGACCACGTCTCTCAGGATTGTTTTTCAGGGAGTGTACATTCAGGGAATGGGTAATTGAGGAATGGTAAATTAGACACCACTCTCTACAGAAAACCCACTGACTATACAGTTACCTACATGCCTCCAGCTCCCATCCAGAACACACCATACGATCCATCATCTATAGTCAGGCCCTTCGATACAACCGCTTCTGCTCTAATCCCACTGACAGAGAACAAACACTTCAGGATCTCTACCAAGCATTTACAAACCTCAATTACACACCCGGAGAAATAAAAAAAAATTGAAAGAGCCAGAGGAATACCCAGAAACCATCTACTTCAAGACATACCCAAGAAAACCAACAAGAGAACACCACTTGTCATCACCTATAGCCCCCAACTTAAACCCGTCCAACACATTATCAATAAACTACAACCTATACTGGAACAGAATACTACACTCTGAGAGGCTCTGGGAGACAGACCCATAGTCTCCTATAGACAACCACCTAACCTCAACCACAACAACCAACCACCACAGGACATACCACACTAATACAGTGAGAGGTGAAAAGACATCCTTTCCAAAATGGAAGTAAAATCCTATGGAGGAAAGTAGAAAGGAGCACGAACTCTGGCAAGTGAAGTATAAAAATATAATTAGGAAGGCCAAAAAAGAGCTCCAAACTCAAAAAGTAATAGCAAAAAAAAATTAAGTATGTCAGAAACAGGAAGCCGGCTAAACAACCAGTGGTGCTGCTGGACAATCGAGATGCTAAAGGAGCATTCAAAGACGATAAGATCATTGTGGAGAAGCTAAATTAATTCTTTGCATGGGTCTTCTCAGCTGAGGATGTGAGGGAGATTCCCAACCCTGAGCTATTCTTTTTAGGTGACAAATCTGAGGAACTGTTCCAAATCAAGACTGTCATTAGAGCAGAGGCTGGCGGTTAGGAGGGGCTCTGGCCTCACATGGTTCAACCATCTCCCTTGTTCAGGATGGGTCAGCTCCCTAGGGTGCTGACCAGGGAAGGCCAACTGCAATAGGCAGAACGTATAAAACCAACCAAAGGAAATATTTCTTCACACAGTGCACAGTTAAGCTGTGGAACTCCTTGCCAGAGGATGTTATGAAGGCCAGGACTTTAACAGGGTTCATAAAAGAACTAGAGAAATTTACAGAGAATAAGTCCATCAATGGCTATTAGTCAAGATAGGTAGGAATGGTGTCCCTAGCCTCTATTTACCCAGAATGACCAAAAAGGAATGGAACGTGATGATTATCTTTTCTGTTCATTCATAGAATCTTAGAACCATAGAGCTGGAAGAGACCTCAGAAGGTCATCAAGTCCAGCCCCCTGCTCTAGGCAGGACCAATCCCAGCTAAATCAACCCAGCCAGGGCTTGGTCAAGCCGAGACTTAAACACCTCTAGGGATGGAGACTCCACTACTTCCCTAGGTAACCCATTCAGTGCTTCACCACCCTCCTAGTGAAATAGTTTTTCCTAATATCCAACCTGGACCTCTCCCACCACAACTTCAGACCATTGCTCCTTGTTCTGCCATCTGTCACTACTGAGAACAGCCTCTCTCCAGCCTCTTTGGAACCTCCCTTCAGGAAGTTGAAGGCTGCTATCAAATCCCCCCTCACTCTTCGCTTCTGCAGACTAAACAGACCAACTCCCTTAGTCTCTCCTTCTAGGTCATGCGTTCCAGCCCCCTCATCATTTTGGTTGCCCTCCGCTGGACCCTCTCCAATGTGTCCACATCCTTTTTGTAGTGGGGGGCCCAGAACTGGACACAATACTCCAGATGTGGCCTCATCCTCTGGGGCACTGAGCACTGTCTGAAGACAGGATGCTGGGCTAGATGGATATTTGGTGTCACCTAGTCTGGATGTTCTTATTTTCTTATGATTCGTGATTTCATAACTGCTGTATGTTTCCTGGGCATTTACCGAGTCTCAGACATGCTTGCAAAACCACATTGAACAAAAGCTACATCTGCTCTTGCCTTTTCCTAGCAAAGTTTCATAGCTGAACAAGAAAAACGTCCATTAATTGACAAAGGGATTATAGTTAGGACACACACGGCTGAGAGTTTTGTACAGCACATAGCTAACGGGAGCAGGTGTTGAGATGTTTCGAAGTGGAGTCAATTACATCTGTGTGATTCCTTTCCACCTCTGCAGGTAAATCCAGCCCAGGAAAGGTACTGGGTTCATGTCAGCTCTGATGCTAGCAGGCTTGCACTCATCTGGAAATACGGTGGGATCTACTTGGACACCGATGTCATCTCCATCAGGCCTATTCCAGTAGCAAACTTCTTGGCGGCTGAGGCTTCCCAGGTCTCCAGCAATGGGATTTTTGGCTTTCCTCACCATCACGGGTTCATTTGGGATTGCATGGAGGATTTTGTTCGAAATTACAAAGGACACATTTGGGGTTACCAAGGCCCCAGCTTAATGACAAGAAATCTCAAGGCGTTGTGCAACTTGACCAATTTCCATAAAGTGGAGGATATAAGCTGTCAGAACATTTCCTTCTTACATCCTCAGCGATTCTACCCCATCCCCTACCCGGCATGGAGGCGGTACTATGAGGTCTGGAAGAAACGCCCCGATTTCAATGACTCCTATGCTCTGCACCTGTGGAACTACATGAACAGTGAACGCAAAACTGCGGTTGCTGGAAGTAACACGTTAGCGGAAAATCTGTACAAAACATACTGCCCCACCACATATAAAACCCTTATTCAAGGCCCAGAAGGCAGTGGTCATCTGCAACAAAACAAGACTGTATGATGGCATGTAGGAGAATGAAGCGACCCTTCCATCCTTTGACAGTGCTGTGACTGAATCAACTGTGCACAACTCATATCTCCTCTTAGTCAGTGACTCTCAGCCATTTTCTCTCTGCAGGTGACTTTGTAGGACAGAACCTCTGAGAATCCACCTCTTCTCCCAAGGTTCCCCGGGATCTAATGAAATGACTGGGAAGCCGGGGGTGTAAATACCATTGGTGATGACTTGATAAGTATGTCTTCTTCTTTAGGGGGTACATTTTCCCAATGTACCCAAGGGATTTGGGAGCCCGAGGCCCATTTTCCAAAGTCAAATTGGCTCTGCGTTCCAAAGGTCCATTGAAAATCAGGTGACTTAGGAACCCAGGGGTCGGTTATTTGGTGCCTACAGATGCTTGTAAGTGCTTTGGAAAATCCCATTGGGACTCTCTCTGCCTCTGGAGGTGCCTCAATGCCTTTCAGAATCGGTCCACTTAGGGGCATTTGTGAAGTTTGCCCAGTTTTTGCTCTGTGGCTACATCTAGACTGCACGCCTTTTTCGACAGAGGCTTTGTCAACAGATACTGTCGACAAAGCCTCTCGAAAAAGAGCGTCTAGACTACAACCAGTTCTGTCGAAAAAGGAAGCCGCTTTTGTGTAGACACTCTCTTTCCAAAAAGTACAGTTTGCAGAACGCTGTCCAAAAAAGTCGTTATTCCTCATTAAACGAGGTTTACCACCGTCGACAAACTACCGCGTTCTGTCGACTTACTGTCGACAGAATGCAGCGGTAGTGTAGACGCAGGTGTAGTTTTGTCGACAAAGCCCTGTAGTCTAGACACAAGTCCTACAGCACCCTGTGCAATGAAGCCCAAAGCTGGCCGGCCGAAGACTCTTTCTATTGTAATGTCCATGTGCTGCAAATTTGAATATAACGATGCTTGGTTAACAACAGCCTGAACCGTCCCAACTCCAGGTGTTGGTGTTCATTACAATTGTTTATTTTCCTTCTCCTTTGCTTCAGCTCTGGACCCTGCCTTCTGCACAGTGACATTTTAAATGTCCCTGTAAATAAAAGCTTCACCTCACCCAATGGCTCTGAATTTGTATTTCCCCACCTTAGCCTCCCTCCGGCGCCTGGGATGGGTGAAGAGGAAAGGGGGGGTCTGTGCTCAGTGACTGTTTCTATGTGTGTCTGTCTAAGTCCTTATATGGCCCCCGTTCTTGCAGCATATGGACCTCTACCCACAGCCCCGTGCAGCTGGGAAGTGCTGCTCTCCCATTGTGTGACTGGAGACCCAGACATGGAATTGAAGGCCTGGAGCCTCACACGGGCAGTAGGGGGGAGGGGAAGCAGGGCTGTCACTCGCTGCCGGGCTGGGGGAGGCTGGCAGCCTGCTAAGCAGTTTCAGAACCAGGCTCCACGTCCTGAAGGGCACAGTCGGGTCTGCAGCCAGCGAGAGTTTTGGCTGAGGGAGGTGGAGCTACCACCTTCGACATGCAAAAAAAAAAGGAAAGAAAGAAAGGACAGCCCCGAATGCAAGCCCCCTGATACTCCCATCCCACCCCTGAGGTAAATCCACAGCCCCCTTCCTCCCAACAGGCCCAGACAGCACTGGGGATGAGACGGATCCACCTCCGGGCGCCTCACTCTCCCCGACTCCAGCCCTCTCACACCCGCGGGCACCTGGGTGCTGCCGGGCAGACAGCTGCTCTCTATTCAACAGGTTGGGTCTGTTCCTGCTGAAACCATGGGCGCAGGAACCCTGCCTCTCGCTGGACACAGACACTTCCCCGTCACTGCCCCAGTGCTGGTGAGAATGATGCAAATCTCCAGCCCCAGGACAAACCCAGCAGATTAGATTATTTTGCAGGCACCTGGCAAATCCATTAAAAAATGGCCAGACCGGTCCAGTGCTGGCCATGAGGTCGCGCCCTAGAGCGGGGGCTGAGAATTGAGAGCCACCCCCAAGCTCCTTGGCTGTAAGACAGCTGCCGGCAGTTGGGAGCTTTTATCCCTGGAAAGCTGAGGTCGCTGAGGAAGATGGGGGGGTAGGAATGGGAAAAGGGGGGGTAGGACACAGCACTAGTGAGAGATTCAGTAATCATCAGGGCCACTGACGGGGATGGCAAAGGGGCGCAGTAGGCCTGGGCAGGCAACGTGTGTCCCCAGCCCTGGTACTAATCGATCCCAGTTAACACTCCCTTGCCCCCTTCACAGGCTCAGAGCGCTCCACACACCTGGGCGATCCGACCTCTGGGCTGTACATTCCCCAGCGCAGGGTCTGTCTGTTCCTGGTGGGTTTGTGCAGTGGGGCCCTGCTCCACACCAGGGGCCCCTGGGTGCTTGGGGTGCAATGAGGAAGAGGAGGGGGGAAGGCCCGCTATTGCAGTATGCAGCAGTGATGCCCTCAAGGTGCAACTTTCCAGCATTTGCCAGCTCCCTCTGCTGCTCTTCCTCTCCAGGCACTTCCCCCCACCCACCTCCACATGCAACTTGACTCAGCCCCACTGATTGACAGGGCAGTTCCCTCTAATTCCTCCTCCCCCCCCGCCCGCAAGCCCGTCCCAGCTGGCTCTTCTTGCTCTACCAGCAGCAATGCAGACGTGTCCCTGGCGGAGCCGCGAGCAGGGCTGGGAGCTTCGGCTGCACTTGTCCCGCACATCCACTGGGACAGGCAGGCTGAGGGAGCGGTGGGCGGGCCGGGACACTCAGAAGATAACTGCTCTGCATTTCACCATGATCTGCCCCCATCCTCCCAGGCAGGCTGGAAGGAGCGAGCCCCCTGTGACACCAGCAGACACGGGGCTGCTCAGACGGGAGGGGGCGGCCCCAGGCACATTTAGGGTCGCCCGGCTATGGAGGTGTCAGTGCGTCCCTGAAAGAGCAGCAGAGCTAAAGCATCGCCCCTGGGATCTCTCCCTGCTGTCAGGAAACAACCATGAGCCGTCACAGCACAAACTTTGCTTCAACCTCACTGAAAACTCTCCTGTTTGCTCCTGCTCTCCAATTTTGGGGGGAACAGCAACACCTCCGGGTGGGCGTCTCTTCTTCCAGTTAGCCCCACTGATCTCGGAGAGTCTTTCCTCGGACTACACTGGGCTGTGGGTCTGGTTACCAGGTAGGGCCCAGCCACACAGGCTGTTACAGCCAAATGCTGGTTCCCCAGCAGGGTGGCCCTTGCACTTTCTAATTCTAGGGCTTTTCCCCAGAACACGCTTAAGGAGCTGCTGGTCTTTGACAGGCGCAGATACAAAGAAATATTGCCCTGAGCAGCCAGCCACTTTGGGCTACTTCGGAGCGACTCTTTTTTGCTTAAGTGACTGTGGACTATTGATTCAGTTGAAATCTGGCAATTAGGTTTTAGCTGATTTTTCTCTGCCCAGATGAGACCAGGGCATTAGCCATTGCTTTCCCGCATGCCTGGAGTGTTGTAGGGATTGGTTTGGCTACTTGTTTTAAACAGCTGATGGTTCCCTCTAAGTGCTGCATGCTCCATTGGGGGAGAGGGGACTTCATGTGCTCTCCTGTCCCCAGGTCTCAATTGACCCACGGAAGCTCTGTTGCTCACCCTAATGTAGAGGACAGGGGAAAGTTTCCAGAGGCGAGTGGCAAGGAGGCTGAGCGGGTTGGAACACGAGCCGTATGGACAAAGGCTGACGAAATGGGGTAGGCTCAGTTGGAAAAGGGGAGATTACGGGAGGACGTGGTCTTAGTTTTCACATACTTGAAAGGCTGCCATATGAAAGACGGAGAAAACTTGTTCTTTCTCGCCACACAGGGCAGAATGAGTGGCAGTGGATGAAAACCACAGCCCAGCAGATTTAGACTGTATTTCAGGGAAAACTTCCTGTATGAACAGCAAACAATGGAATAGACGCCTCAGCAGGTTGTACAAGATCCTTCACTGGAACTTTTGAAATGGAGGCTGGATACTCACCCGTCTTGAAAGGTTTCAGAGAGTGGGGGGCCGCAGACCCACAGGAAAACAGTCGGGGGCCACACACAAGTGAGAAGCAAAAAAACACTCCCCACATTCCCCTTGCACACCAGAGCTTAGGAGGTCCCTGGCTAGTAGATTTTGTGTGCTCCAGCCCCACAATGCTGAAGTGGAAGCTCCGAGCCTCAGGGGCTGGATCCAGGCAAGCCAGGGGCCGCATCTGGCCCTCACGTTCCCCAGCCTGGTTTAGGAACAACAACCCCTGCATCTTGGCAGTGGGTGGAACTAGAGGGCCCTCATGCTGCCTTCTCACCCAAACCCTTTCAGTGCTGCCACAACCTGTAGCACCCAAACATCCTGTGGGTTGCTCGTCAAGCACATCACTGGCAGAGCAGTTGCCGGGTAAGAGTGGGGACAGGGAGGTGCTGAACCCGGGGGCCTTTGAGGTGGCAGCTTGAAGTGCTGTTAAATCAGTCCACTGAGTGCAAGGGCCCAGAAGGTCACCGCTTGGCATTGCTTTGCACCCAGCCTGCTGAGTCCAGGGACACTAAGGGGTCAGCCGGTGAGCGCTGATTAACCGCCCCTCCCAGAGGCGCTCTGGTAGTGGGTGTGAGTGTTGGTGGGCTCCTCTGCTTCTAAGGGGAGAAGAACTCAAT
Source organism: Rafetus swinhoei (assembly GCA_019425775.1). NCBI lineage: Eukaryota > Metazoa > Chordata > Testudines > Trionychidae > Rafetus > Rafetus swinhoei. The sequence continues at coordinate 53,890,611 of CM033432.1, read as the reverse complement.
TCTGGGGCACCTAGACCCTGCAGGAGAACCCCGTGGGGAGGGAGGGAGAAGCAGAGCTCCAGAGGAGGGCACAAGTAACACAACAGCACCCTGGTAGAATTATTAACCTTGCCCCTCCCCCGTAAGAGTGACCCTGATGAATGAGACTACCCCACCATAGTGGGCACATCTGGTAACCAGAGACGCTTTTGAAAAACCCAGCTTTCATACAAACTTCCACCTGGCTGGACCTCACACAAACCAGACAAGCCATTGACAGCACTCACCTTACGTCCCTACAGAAGATAAAAGGACAATACACTATGTACACTCCTACATGCCACAGGAAACTACAGCTATGGTACCCTCAGCTCACCTACCAACATGGTCAATCCATCCACCCACACAAGGAGCCCGGTAGAAGAGTCTGTTCTAGCTTGAGGACTCTCTTTCTGCCCCATGACCGCCCCCCCAGGATATAGTTCTGTGGTGACCTGGAAGCCTATTTTCACCGCCTCTGACTGAAGGATCATTTCCAGCACACCACTGAACATCTCGCTGACCGCTCCCACCAACTCACTGACCCACAGGATCCCTCCTACACACACCACAAGAAGAAGAATTCTACGTGGTCTCCTCCTGACGATCGAAATGACGGCCTGGACTTCCACAATGAGTGCTTCCGCAGACATGAACAGGCTGTAGTTGTAAACAAATGACATTGGGTGACACATACCCTCAGCCATGCACAACGCAACACTATCCACAGCCTCAAAAACAACTCTGACAGTCTCATCACAGGGGTGCTGTAGTCAGCATGAACAGGTCAGCGTATCGCCAGGAGGCTGCCAATCTACCCACCAACATCACATTCTAGAGGCCTCTTCCCTCTGGGTTCACTGAGGAATGCCAAAAGAAACTCCACCATCTGCTGAAGAAACTCCCAGCTACAGCTTGGGACCAAATCTACACAATCCCTCCCCCTCCCCCCCGGCCCTGAGTCTTTTCTCTGCTACCCAAGATCCATAAACTTGGAAATCCCAGACATCCCATCGTCTCAGGCCTTGGCACCCTCCCAGCAGAATTATCCGGCTATATTGACTCTTTCTTCAGACCCTATGCTACCAGCACTCCTAGCTACCTTCAAGACACCATTGACTTCCTGAGGAAACTACAGAGCACCAGTGATATTCCTGAAAAAAAAAAATCCTGAGAGCTTGTAGTCCATCCTCGTGTGGAATGTTGGTGTAAAGAGCTTCTACATCCTCGGTGGCCAGGATGGTGTTTTTCAGAACGTTTTGGCAGAAGGGAAGACTTGAAGAGACGGAAGTAGATGGAAACACTCTCTGACTTGGGTAGAGCCAGGATTTCATCCTATGTTTGTGCGTTTTACAAGAACTAGACACATTACGGAAGGAGTGTGTGTGAGAGAGAGATACACCTTCAGAAGTTGTAGATGAGGGAATGGAGTCCACGCAGGTCTCGCTTTCTCTCTTACGGCCTTATGCTCAAGATAACACAAGTGGCCCCCTTCGGCACAGGCTGCTGTTCACAAAGCTCTGGTTGGCTCCTGAGCATTTGGCAGAACCATCGATAATGGAGATGCACTGGAAACATGCAATCAAGTGGGCCACGCAGCGGGAGCACACCTGGAACACTGGCCAGTCCAGACATGGGGCCAAATTCTGCCTCCTTCATGTAGCAACTTCTGATCCACTGAGGTTGTGCAGAAAGGCTGAATTTGGCCTGTGCGTCTATTTTGCATTTCACACAAACAAAAGGAAACAGAGGACAAACGGATAATAATTCTGCTCTCACAGGGTCTATTTTGCATTTCACACAAACAAAAGGAAACAGAGGACAAACGGATAATAATTCTGCTCTCACAGGGACTGCACAACCAAATAGGCCATGTTAATTCTAATATTAACAATCCCCTGCAGTAAGAATATGCATGGAAAAATACATGAACCACTTCCTGAAAGGTGCGAGCGACTGTTGGCTCTTTGGCTCCCTCATATGGAGCTCCCCAGACAAGACAGCAGGTTGTTCTGTTTTCTGGGCCTTTCCCCGGCTCTTTTCCAAACACACACCACTGTAGCTCAGCAGGGTCCTTTGCTTGCATGCAGTCTGCTGCTCCAATAGAGTCCAGGCAGTTTCTCCTCCCTGTTAGGATCTGGGGCCCTTTTCATTGCCATTACGTTCAGCAGAAAACACCTCTGGTTTCAGGACTGCAAATTCCAGGACTGCAAACCCCATAGACGGTTCTGCGATTTGGTTTAACTCCTGATTCTGCAGTTATGCAATAAGCTGTCAATCACATAAGAAATAATCCAAAGTAATAATAACATTTGAAATCCTACCCTGTCATATTTGACTCCCAGGGATAATCAATGAACCACTAACACTGTCTTTATTTGTTTGTTTTTATTAAGATTCATCTGTCCAAGGCAAAGTAAGAAAGTTGAAGGAGATCAAAATAGGGGTTTGGTTCTTTTTTGTCTTTGCCATGGCCGTCGTCTATAAACTTTCCCTTTCGCCTGGCTGCGTGTTCTTATGCAAGCTGAGTCCTGAGACGTTCCTGGTTGAAGAGGATGACGTGAGCCAGACCAGCGGCATCGTCTTTCTGGAGACCACCTGAAGCTTCCTCTGTTGGCTTCATGTTCTGTGGAATCTGCTGCCAGAATCTACCCCGACAGAGCCGTTCCTTTCTTCTTGAAAGGACTGAAAAATAACACATCATTTGATTCAAATTCCACTTCTACAGCCTTCATTCTTCTATCTGCAATGAAGAATGTCTTCCTTCTTCCTTTCCCGATGGAAACTTTTTTCCAGGAGACACCTCTGCTCCCATAGTATTGTAAGGTGAGAGGAAATATTAAGGGAGAAATATTTTTGAACAAGATTCAAACAAGAAGTGGAGGAAAACGAAGGCCTTGGCACATTTTTATTCAAGTTTTGAAGCTGTTTTTTGTTGCAACCAGTGTGGACCCCTTTTTCATGACACTTTGTGGTGCAATCATCAAAATATTGACTGAAGTTGTTATGGACACTGCGTATTTCCTGATGGCAGGCGTTACGGCAAATGGAGCAGACTGAACCCCTCTTCCCCAGCCCCACCCTAGAGCAATGATTTAAATGAAGAAAAACAAAAATTAATTGAGTTAAAGACCTGAGCAAGGCCGGGTAAATCTTTTAGTTTATTTTTAAATGAAGGCTGAGACTCTGAAGAATAAGCAGGCAGCTGGGTAGAATATTGGTACACCCGCCCACCCTGCCCCTGCATACCCCAAAGCCTGAATTTCTCTCTCACTTTTTAACCTCTGTCGAGATTGCCAGGAGGGGGTCTATTCCAAAGCTCCCTGAAGTCAATGAGAATCTCCCAACTGATTCATTCAGACAGTGAGTGTATCAGTTGAGATGGGGGGCGGGGGCGGCATTTGTTTGTGGAAATAGCAGTTAATGATCAATGATAATGAAGGGTAATAGTCATGAAGGAGAACCACATAAAACTGAGGAGCTTAATTACACAGAAATGAAAAAGCACAGTACCAAATGTGATATCTCTGCAAGCTGCATGGAAACTTTTTTAAAGTCACCAGAATAGAGGCTCATCTTAAATATATACCTCAACTTAAAAAAAAAAAAAAAGAAAAAGCATCAAAAGAAAACCAAAAAATGCCACTGTGGCTGAACAACAAAACAAAGGAAGCAGTGAGAGAAAAAAAGATGCCCGTTAAAAAAATGGAAGTTAAATCCTAGTGCAGAGAGTAGAAAGGAGCATGAACTCTGGGAAATCATGTGTAAAAATATAATTAAGAAGGCCAAAAAACAATTAGAAGAACAGCTAGCCAAAGACTCAAAAAGTAATAGCAAAAAATATTGTAAGTATATCAGAAGCAGGAAGCCGGCTAAACAACCAGCGGGGCCCCTGCATAATTGCGATGTTAAAGGACACTCGAGGATGATAAGTCCAATGCGAAGAAACTAAATTCATTCATTGTGTCGAGGATGTGAGGGAGATTTCCAAACGTTTTAAGGAGACAAATCTGAGGAATTGTTCCAGATCAAGGTGTCATTACAGGAGGTTTTGGAACAAACTCATAACAGAAACGGTAATAAGTCACCAACACCAGCTGGAATTCACAAGAGTTCTGAAGGAACTCAAATATGAAATTGCAGACCTACTAACGGTAGTGTCAGAGGGGTCACCATTTTAGTCTGTATCTGCAAAAACAACGAGGAGTCCTGTGGCAGCTTGAAAACAGATTTATTTGGGCATAAGCTTTTGTGGGGAAAGACGATGCATTTAAAGAGTTCTATGCCCAGGAAAGCTGATGCCCAGATAAATTTGTTCATCTTTATGATACCACAGGACTACTCACTGTGGTTTCTGACCTATCCTTTAATTCAACTTCAATACTAAATGCCTGGAGGATAGCTAACGTGACACCAATTTTTAAAAAGGGCTCCAGAAGTGATCTGAGCAATTACAGGCCGAAAAACCTGACTTCAGTATCAGGCAATCTGGTTGAAATTATGGTAACGAACAATATTGCCAGACATGCAGATGAACATAATTTTTGGGGGATGAGTCAACATAGTTTCTGTAAAGGGAAATCCTGCTTCACCAATCTACGAAAATTCTTTGAGGGGGTCAACAAGCCTGTGGACAAGGGGGATCCAGTGGATGTCGTGTACTTAGATTCCCAGAAAGCCATTGATAAGGTCCCTCACCAAAGGCTCTTATGCAAAGTAAGCGGTCATGGGATAAAAGGGTAAATCTTGTCATGGGCTGGTAACTGATACAAAAAAATAGGAATTAAAGGGTAGGAATAAATGGTCACTTTTCAGAATAGAGAGAGGTAAATACTGGTGGCTCCAGAAGTCTGTTCTGGGACCAATCCTATTCAGCATAGTCATAAATGACCTGGAAAATCACAGCAAACAGTGAGGCTATATCTAGACTGCACTCGTTTGGCGCAAGAAATATGCAAATGAGGCGAAGTGTGGAATATCACCGTGCCTCATTTGTATAATTATTGAGGCTCCGTTTTTGTGCAAGAGGCTTTTGCGCAAAAAAGAGCTGACTACACGGCTCCTTTTTGCGCCAAAACCCCCTCTTGCGCAAGAGACCTTCTTCCACATTTTTTTCGGGAAGCACAGCTCTTGTGCAAAAATCTCTTGAGCAAAAACGGAGCCTCCTTAATTATGCAAATGAGGCATGGCGATATTCCACACTTCACCTCATTTGCATATTTTTTTGCACAAGAGGGGGCAGTCTAGACATAGCCTGAGGTGGTAAACTTTGCAGATGATACAAAACTACTCAAGTTAGTTAAGGAGAAGGCAGATGGTGAAGAGCTCCAAAAGGATCTTTCAAAACTGGTGAATGTCAGATGGAATTCAGTGTCGGGAAATGCAAAGTAAAGCACCTTGCAAAACATAATCCTAACTATTTGAGTAAAATGATGGGGACTAAAGTAGCTGTTACCACTCAAGAGCGAGATCTTGGGAGTCATTGTGGATAGTTCTCTGAAAACATCTGCTCAATATGCAGCAGCAGTGAAAAAAGCAAACGGAACATTGGGAATCATTAGGAAAGTGATAGTAAGACAGAAAATACATAAATCCAGGCTGAATACGGCATGCTGACATGGTTGCCTCATCTCACAAAAGATATACTGGAATTGGAAAAGGTTCAAAGAAGTGCCACAAAAATGATAAGGGGCATGGAACGGCTTCGGTGCGAGGAATGATTAATAAGACTGGGCCTTTTCAGCTTGAGAAGGAGACCACTAAAGGGAGATATGATTGAGGTCTATCACGTTATAACTGGTGTAGACAAAGCAGTTAAGGAACTGATATTTACACCTTCGCATTACACACGAACAAGGGGTCACCAAATGAAATTAATTGACAGCAGGTTTAAAACAAAAAAAAGGAAATATTTCTTCACACAGCACACAGTCAACCTGTAGAACTTTTTGCCACAGGAAATTACGAAGGCCAAGACCATAACAGGGTTCAAAGAAGAACTAGATCAATTCATGAAGGTTAGGTCCATCAGTGGCTATTAGCCAGGATGGGCAGGAATGGTGTCCCTAAAATCTGTTTGTCAGGAGCTGAGAAAAGGCAACAGGGGAAGGATCACTTGATGATTCCCTGTTCTGTTCATTCCCTCTGGAGCACCTGGCACTGGCCACTGTCTGAGCTAGATGGATATTTAGTGTAACCCAGTATGGCCGTTATGTTCTTATGATTCATATTCTCATTATTTCATAACTGTTGGATGTCTCCTTGCTGTTCACTGTGCCTTGGACTCACTCGTGCAGTGACACTGATCAAAAGCTACATCTGCTCTTGTCTTTTTCCAGCAATATTTCATACCTAAAAAAGAAAAATCGGCCATTACTTGACAAAGGAATTACTATTAGGATAGACACGGCTGAGAGTGTTATACAGGACATAGCTAACAGGAGCAGGTGTTGAGATGGTTTGAAGTGGAGTCAATTGCATCTCTGTGATCCTTTTCCAACTCTGCAGGTAAATCCAGCCCAGGAAAGGCACTGGCTGCATGTCAGCGCTGATGCTAGCAGGCTTGCACACGTCTGGAAATGCGGTGGGATCTACATGGACACCGATGTCATCTCCATCAGGCCTATTTCTCTGGAAAACTTCATGGCGGCCGAGGGTTCCCAGGCCTCCAGCAATGGGATTTTTGGCTTTTCTCGCCATCACGGGTTCCTCTGGGATTGCATGGAGGATTTTGTTCAAAACTACAAAGGAGACATTTGGGGCTACCAAGGGCCCAGCTTACTGACAAGGAGGCTCAAGGCGTTGTGCACCCTGACTTCCATAAAGTGGAGGATATAAACTGTCAGAACTTTTCCCTCCTGCATCCTCAGCAATTCTACCCTCATCCCCTACCTGGCACAGAGGCAGTATTTTGAGGTCTGGGAGAAAAGCCGCAATTTCAAAAACTCTTATTCTTTGCATCTGTGGAACTACAAGACTGTGGTTGCAGGAAGTGGAAAATCTCTTCAAAACACACTGCCCCAGCACGTACCAGGTCCTTATTCAAGGCCCAGAAGACAGTGGTCCATAGGCAACAAATCAAGATTGAATGACAGCATCTAGCAGAACACGGTGACCCTTCCAGCTCTGTAACTAAAATAAGTTGTGCACAACACAGATCTCCTCTGAATCAGTGGGTCAGAATCCACCTCTTCTCCCAAGTTTCCCCAGGACCTAATGACATGAGTAGGAAGGCAGGGGTGTAAATACCATTGGGGATGACTTGCTAAGTATGTCTTGTCCTTTTGGGTACAGTTTTCCAAAGCACCTAAGTGATTTAGAAGCCTGAGGCCCATTTTCCAAAGTCACATTGGCTTTGGGTTCCAAAGCTCCATTGAAAATCAGAGTGACTTAGGAACCCAAGGGTCAGTCATTTGGTGCCTACAGATGCCCATAAGTGCTTCGAAAAATCCCACTGAGCATCTGTCTGCCTCTTTAAGTGCCTAAATGCCTTTACAAATATGTCGGGACATTTTCCCCTATCGTTTGCTCTGTGGGTCCTACAATATCTTGTGGGATGAAGCCCTAAGCTGTCCGAGGACTCTTGCTGCTATTTTAATGTCCATGTTCAGTAACAATACAGTGACAACAGCCCAAACCTCCCCTCCTCCAGGTGTTCATTACGATTGTTCATTTTCCTTCTCCTTTGCTTCAGCTCGGGACCCTGCCTTCTGCACAGTGACATTTTAAATGCTCCTATAAATAAAAGTTCCACCCCACCCAATGGCTCTGAATTTGTATTTCCTCACCTTAGCCTCCCCCCGGCGTGTGGGATGGGCGAAGAGGGAAGGGGGGGGTCTGTGCTCAGTGATTGTTTCTATGTGTGTCTCTCTAAGTCCTTATATGGCCCGATTCTTGCAGCATTTGGGCGTCTCCTCACAGTCCCGCACGGCTGGGAAGCGCTGTTCTCCCCGTTACCTGGCTGGAGACCCAGTCGTGGAACTGAAGGCCTGGAGCCCCACGCGGGACCCAGGGACCTACCCCAGCGTCAGGCACTGCCGCCATCCACACAGCCCCAGTCAGCGACGGCCTGGCCCTGCAGCTGCTGGACTCATGGTGCCAGATCCCTTGGCACCTCAGTTTCTGCATCTAGGCTCATGTGGTGCCTGCAAGGCCCAGTCTGGCAGGTGTGCGCTGAGCACTCCTCGCTCGGCACAAAATGGGCCGGGGAAGGAGGCCTCCCTGACAGCCTTCAGCCCAGGTCTGAGGGAATTCGTGCCACGGGAAGGGGATGCCAGTTCAACTCCTCCCTCTGCCCGGCAAGGGGAAGGGTTTGGATGCTAAGCAACCCTGCTCCCAGGGCAGTGACCCGGCCTCTAAATTACCTTATGCACATCCTCAGGCACTTAGCTGGTGCCAGTCTGTAGCTACTAGGGATGTAAAATTCTGTTTAATAGGTTAATCGGTTAAGGGCAGTGCTTAACTAGTTAACCCATTAAAGGGGGGGAGGAGGCAGGCCCTGCCCCCACCCATTGTGGCTGAACTAGAGCGGACTCCCCCACAGGGTTGCCAACCATCAGTAAATTTACAGACAGTCCGTAAAAAATTAGCTGAAATTGGACATGTCCATAAAGTCCGTAAAAATATTTGTGTCCATAAATTTCGTAAAAGCGCAATAAAATTTCAAAAAAACAGCAATTAATTTATAGCAATTAAATTTCTTCTGTGCTGCTTCAGCCATTTTACTGCAGAGCAGCAGAAATTGGAAAATTAGTTGTTTATTTAGCTCAAAGGTTGAGGTGACATAATGTGAATCACGTGATCCAGGAACATGACTACTTAAATGAAAGTGAGTGAAATAGCCTATTGTTCTTGTGATGTATGGATGACAACGATTACTTCTCACTTTGGGCCATTTATGTCGTCTTAATATAGTGTAAAAATTATGGCTGTAAAAAAATGTGTCTGTCCGGAAAATTTTCCCCATTTTGTCCCTAAATGAAATTTCTGTGGGTTGGCAACCCTGCTTCCCCACCACAGGCAGGGGCTGCTCCATGCCTGCCCCGACTCTGTCTGTGGTGGCCCCCCGCAGGGCTGGAGCAGCCCACTGCCCGCGGCGGGGTGAGAGCAGCGCCAGCCCCCCCGGTTAACTGGTCCCCAGCGCTCCCTCGCCTGGCCCGTCCTGCGGTTCCATTGACTCACACGGACATTTCAGCTGCATTCCTCCCCGCTGTGAATTCACCACCCCACCTCTCCCCGCCTCCAGGCCCCGGCTCCTCGGCCCTTCTCATCCCCAGCCAGGCTGGTGCCTTCCTCGCTGGGCCGCGGAGCGCTCGGCCGGGAGCCCGGCCCGTGTTGGAGCGGGCACCGGTCCCTGGGCTCCCCTGCAGGGACAGGCCGCGCCGCGCAGTGAGCTCGGGTAAGTGTCGGCTGCGGGGTCCGCTCTGCAGCAGCCTCGCCCCGCGGGCGGGGGGGGCGGGGTTACAGCCCGGGGAGCCGCGCCAGGAATCCCTGCCTGGCTGGAGCGCTCGGGAGCGGGGTCCTGTCGCCCCATCCTGGAGAAAGCCCGTTTCGTGCGCCCTGGGCGCCCAGGCAGGGCGGGCTGGAGCAGGCACCCCGCCTGTGGGCAGCGGAGGGGGAGCAGGGCGGTCACTCACTGCCTAGCGGGGGGAGGCTGGCAGCCTGCTAAGCGGTTTCGGAACCAGGCTCCACACCCCAAAGGGCACAGTCGGGTCTGCAGCCAGCGGAAGTTTTGGCAGAGGGAGGTGGGGCTCGCCCAAGGCAGCCCCCTGCAACCAGCGGCGGATATAGGGCAGGGCGAGCGGGGCGGCTGCCCCGGGCCCCGCGCTTCAATAGGCCCCACGCCAGCGCCAGGGGCGGACCGGCCCAGCAGGATACCGGGAATTTCCCGGTGGGCCATCTGCCGAAGGGCCGGCTGGCGGCTGCTGGAGGAGGGGGGCGGATTGTGGCGGGGCGCAAAATTCCCCGGCGCCGGTGCAGCGACAGATAGTGAGTTAGTGTTTCTGTCGTTACGCCGGCCAGTACGGGCCACGTGGGGCCGAGGGAGTGCGTGCGCGGCGTGCTGAAACGCCACGCAACAGCTGAGAGGGGAGACGCCCGGGCGTGGCGGGGCGTGGCGGGGCGTGACGTCACGGCCGGGACTTCAAAACCGCGCGGCCCAGCGTTGCACCGCTCAGTTCGGCACGTGGCCTGGGCCGGGGTCGCGGCCGCCCTGCACACTGGATGGCAGAGGAAGGGGCTTGTGCTGAGGGGGGGAGGAGAGACAAATGGCAGGGGGCCAAGTGCAGACAATGAGGAAAAGGGCAGGAGGAGGTGTCAGTGGGAGAGGGTGATGCTGGGAGAGGGGAAGGACATTGGGGGCTGGAGGAGGTGCTGGGAGAAGGCTTGAAAGAAGGGGTGGGCATGAGGAAGGCGGGGATGGAGCAAGGCATGTGTGAAAGCATGGGGGCAAAGGGTGGTGAGGGGTGAGCATCAGGGAAAAGAGGGTAAAGGGGGCAGGGGCAGTGAGGGAAGGGAGGCACCAGGAGGGTGCAGGTGCCAGGGATTCTGGGGTGAAGCAGAAGGGCAGACACCTGCAGGGGAGGACCAGCACCAGAGGAGAGAGGCAGGGCAGGTGTGTAGAGGGAGGTGTTAGGAGAGGGGGTGAGGAGGGGTAGCTCACATGATCAGTGTGGGGCTACTGGAGAAGTTTTTTCTCCAAAGGGGGGGGGGGCCCACAATATTGTGCTGCTCTGGGCCCCGCAAAACTCTCATCCGCCCCTGCCTGCAACTCCCACACCCACCCCTGAGGTAAATCCACAGCCCCCTTCCCCAGCAGGCCCAGACACACTGGGGATGAGAGCGATGCACCTCCGGGCGCCTCACTCCCCCCGACTCGAGCCCTCTCACACCCGCAGGCTCCTGGGTGCTGCCGGGCAGACAGCTGCTGTGTATTCAACAGGTTGGGTCTGTTCCTGCTGAAACTGTGGGCGCAGGAACCCTGCCTCTCGCTGGACACGGACACTTCCCCGTCGCTGCCCCAGTGCTGGTGAGAATGATGCAAATCTCCAGCCCCAGGACAAACCCAGCCGATTAAATTATTTAACAGGCAACAACCCCACCACCACCAAATGTCCTGTCTGGTCCAGTACCAACCATGAGGTAGCCCTAGAGCAGGGGCTGAGAACTGAGGGCCACCCCCAAACCCCTTGGCTGTCAGACAGCTGCCGGCTTTTGGGAGCTTTTATCCAGGGGACACATTTCCAAGAAAGCCGGGTGGGGCTGGGGAGAGGCTGCTGGCTGCTCTGTGGGAACGGGGTGCATTACGCTTCCCCACAGGCAAAGTTCGTCCTTAGAAAGCTGAAGTGGCTGGGAAGGTTGGGGGGGGGTAGGAATGGGAATAGGGGGCAGGATCAACACTCATGCGAGATTCAATAATCATCAGGACCGCTGACGGGGGCGGCAAAGGGCGCAGTAGGCCCGGGCAGGCAACGTGTGTCCCCAGCCCTGATACTAATCGATCCAGTTAACACTCCCTTGCCCCCCTCGGAGGCTCAGAGAGCTCCATGCACCTGGACGCTCCAACCTCTGGGCAGTAAAGTCCCTCGTGCAGAGTCTGTCTTTTTCGTTGTGGGTTTGTGCAGCCCCTGGCGTGGTGGGGCCCTGCTCCCAGGTGCTTTGGTGACACAGATGAGGAAGAGCAGGGGAAGGCCCAGTATTGCAGTACGCAGCAGTGATGCGCTCAAGGTGCAACTTTCCAATATTTTCCAGCTCCCTCTGCTGCTCTTCCTCTCTGGGCCCTCCCCTCCACACACCTCCAGACTCAGCCCCACTGATTGACAGGGCAGTTCCCTCCTCTCCTCCATACTCCCCACCGCCATCCTCGCTCATCTCTGCTCTACCCGCCAGAGGTGCCTCTGGCGGAGCCAATAGCAGGGCTGGGCGCTTTGGCAGCTATTTTTCCCCCATCCATGGGGACACACAGGCTGCGGGAGGTGGGTGGGGAAGGACGCGCTCAGAAGCTGATTGCTGCAGATTTCACCATGATCAGCCCTCAGTCCCACAGGCAGGCTGGAAGGAGCGAGCCCCCTGTGACACCAGCAGACATGGGGCTGCTCAGGCGGGAGGGGGCGGCCCCAGGCACATTCAGGGTCGCCCGGCTATGGAGGTGTCAGTGCGTCCCTGCAAGAGCAGCAGAGCTAAAGCATCGCCCCTGGGATCTCTCCCTGCTGTCAGGAAACGCCCATGAGCCGTCACAGCACAAACATTGCTTCAACCTCACTGAAAACTCTCCTGTTTGCTCCCGCAGGGTCTTTCCATGCGCAGATACAAACAAATGCTCCTCTAAGCAGCCGGCCATCTTATAGCTGTGTCTGCTGGGCTGCGCGTCCTTCTCTGCCAACTGGTGACCCATCGTAGCGCCTCTTTACTTCCTCTCTAATCTCCCTCAGCATGGCCGAGTCTCACACCCTTGAGTCCCTTCCGTGAATATCACGGAGGCGATGTAAATACTCAAACCTTTAGAGCAACGTGCTAGGAACTTCCTTCCAATCCTCAATATTTATTCATTACACTTTGCAAATGCCATTCAGTGAAGGTAAATGAACCCTAGTCGAGACGTGGCTGACAAAATGTGTTTCCTATAGATCTGAGCTGCTAACATCCATCATTTACTTATACTCTTCATAGTGATTCTTGTTAAATAAACACATTGTTTAAATAAATAGATTTCCCTACTTTAGGGCTACTGTTTTTTGTTTAATTGAATGTGGACGATTGATTGAGAAGAAATCTGGCAATTTGAATTTTGCTGATTTTTCCCTGCCCAGATGAGAACATGACATTAAGCATTGCTTATTTTGTATCTGGAGTGCTGGTTTTTAGTAATTTATTTAATTTTAATCATTCCTGGAAGAAATTAACTCTCTCATTCTCCTCTTCACAATGTGGATCATAAGACATTTACAAAATAACAATAATAGCAAGGCTGAGCAGATTTTTAAGCAGATTTGATTTATCTCTGCTCAAGACAGTGTACAAAGTATCAAACTTGTGTTAAGGTTCCAAACCTGACCCCTCAAGGTCTGCGATTGGAAATACCTTGCTGGTGATTGTCCAAAATTGACAAATACACTGAAAATATGGCATAATTGGCATTTGTTCTATTTTTGCCTGTATATAAGAATTAGGCACACTGATCCTGTCAGTTAATTTCTAAATTATCACCTGCAAAAAACCCACAAGATTTCAGGTACCCTGTGGAACGGGATCCTGGTTAAAGTCTCTTCCCCACAAAAATCAGAAATTGCGCCCCTGATGAGGGGTGATATCATTGCTCTGTATAAATACATCCAAAGAGAACTATCAGGGACGGGGAGGAGTTATTTAAGTGAATGGCCAATGGGGACACAAAACCAAATAGCTATAAACTGGCCAGGAACAAGTTTTGCCCCCAAATTAGGCAAACGTTTCTAAGAATGAGAGGAGTGCGATTGTGGAAGAGTTTTTCCAGGGCAGCAGTGGGGGTTAAAACACCTGACTGGCTTCAGGAAGGAGCTAGATACATTTCTGGAGGGGATGTCTCTGATGGCACGAGGGCCATTGGCAACTGTCAGTAGCAAAATTCCCCAGTGGCTGGAGACTGGACACTCGGCGGTGAGGGCTCTCCTGGGAAGGGGCTGTACCGGACACAGACAAGGGAAGCTGTGTGACCTGCCACCCTGTCCCACCGGCATGACCAGACCCTGCCCCCCATTCCGCCGGCAGGCTCCTGCAGGGTTGGAAATAGCACTGTCCGGGGAAGCAGGGTGTGGCAGACATGGAGGGAAGCCGCTTGACTCGCTGCCCTGCCCCACCGGCACAATCGGCCCCCAGCCAATCTCCCGCCCGCAGAATAGTACCCTGGCTGGCCCTCACTGTGCCTGCTTCCAAAGCACATGAGTCCAGTTTTGCCCTTGTGTGCTCCAGCCCCGTGAGGGCACAGTGGGGAGGAAGGGGCTCTGCAATGCTGGGAGCTCTGAGCCTCGGGGGCCGGATCCAGGCAAGCCAGGGGCCTCATCTGGCCCCTGGGCCTTAGGTTCCCCACCCCTGGTTTAGATCTTGGCAGTGGGTGGAACTAGAGGTCCCTCATGGCGCCTTCTCACCCAAACTCTTTCAATGCTGCCCCGCTCCTGGGCGGAGAACCAGAGAGGGCTGGACTCTGTTGCCCCGGTTTGTCCTCGTGTGAACGGGGCTGGCTGGGAGTGTGGCTGGCCCGGCTCTTTCCAGCAGGGACGTCTCAAAGACAAACAAATCGATAATGTGCCAATGACGTTCCCTTCCCTGTCCAATTCGTGGGCCAGGCTGGTGCAGGCGACTGCCCGGCTTCTAGCTGATTGCCTGTTGAACCTGCCGGGTGTGAGTTTGGCCTTGGCTGAGAACGATCTTGTCCAGGCGGAGGCTGACGTTATGATGGCCCTAAAGCAGAGGTGGGCAATAATTTTTGATGGGGAGGGGCACTCCAAGATTTTGGAAGGTGGTCAAGGGCTGTACTCCTCCATGATATGAATGGTGATGTGGGGTCTGAAATGGAGGTGGGGTGCAGAAGGGAGATTGGGGTAAGGGACTGGGGTGCAGAAGGGAGACTGGAGTCTGGGAGGGAGTAAGGATGAAGCAGGCGGTTGTGACGTCAGGCAGGGGACTGGAGTGCAGGGGTTTGGGATGTGACCTAGGGGAGGAGGAGATTGTGATCTGGGGCAGGAGACTGGGGTGCCAGATCTGGGAGGGGATGTGGGTGCAAGAGGGGGACGGAGGGCAGAGGTCGAGAGCGGCTTGGAGCGGAGCCGGTCTGGTCAGTGGCAGCCCGCAGAGCCAGTGACCTGGGGGCAGAGTGCCCTGGAAGCAACTGCAGTTGCGTGTGGACCTCGGGAACCCCAGGACCAGCTGCCAGCCCATCCACGGGGCCGTGTCTGGCAGCCAGAGGAGCGTCCCCACTTTGAATGTAACCGACTTATACGGGATGGGGTTGGGGGTGGGTGCCCATCCGCTGTCCCTCCCGGGCCACAGACAGAGCCTGCTGCGGACAAGCACGAGAAGCCCCTGCCTGCGGCATGCCGGGGATGGGAGTAGGTTCTCCAGGCCTGGAGCAGCCCCTGCCTGCACCCACTGTGCGGGGGAAGCAAGGAGAAGGAAACAAACAATCGTAGTGAATACCAGGAGGGGCGGGAGGTGTGGGCTGTTGTTCGCTGAGCATCATTGTGTTCACAGTTACTGAACATCGATATTACAGTAGCAGGGCGAAGCCTCAGGCTCATCGCACAAGGTGCTGCAGGAGACTCACAGCAAGTGACTAGGCAAAATTCCAAACGCATCTACGGGGACAGATTCTGAAAGGCATTTAGGCACTGACAGATGCAGACAGATGCCCAATGGGATTTTCAAAAGCACTTAGGGGCATCTGCAGGCACCAACTGCCTGTGAACATCTGGCCCTTGGGTTCCTGAGTCGCCCCGATTTTCAATGGAGCTTTGGTTCCCAAACCCAACATGACTTTTCACAATAGGGCTCAGGCTCCAAGATCACTTAGGTGCTTTGGAAAACCATACCTGAAAGGACAAGCCATACTTATCAAATCATCCCCAATGGTATTTGCAACCTCCCCCCCCTTCCTACTGAATTCATTAGGCCCTGGGGAATCTGGGGAGAAGAGGTGGATTCTGAGAGGTTCTATTCTGCCAAGTCACCTGCAGACAGAAACTGGCTGAGAGTCTCTGACGAAGAAGAGCTATGTGTTGTACACAATTGATTTAGTCCCAGGTCTGTTAGGGTTTCGTTCTGCTAGATGCCGTCATTCAGTCTTGTTTTGTTGCCTATGGACCACTGCCTTCAGGGCCTTGAATAAGGACCTTGTACGTAGTGGGGCAGTATGTTTTGAAGAGATTTTCCACTAAGGTGTTACTTCCTGCAACCACACGCTTGTGCTCCCGGTTCATGTGATTCCACAGATGCAGAGCTTAGGAGTTGTTGAACTCGGGGCTTTTCTCCCAGACCTCGAAGTACCGATGCCATTGTGCGCAGGGGATGGGGTAGAAACGCTGAGGATGTAAGTAGGAAATGTTCTGACAGTTTACATCCTCCACGTTATGGAAATTGATTACGGGGGCACAACGCCTTGAGCCTCCTTGTCAGTAACCTGGGCCCTTGGTATCCCCAAATGTCTCCTCTGTAGTTTTGAACAAAATCCTCCATGCAATCCCACATGAACTTGTGATGGCGAGAAAAGCCAAAAATCCCACTGCTGGACCACTGGAAATCCTCGGCCGTCAGGAAGTTTTCCAGCAAAATAGGCCTGATGGAGATGACATCGGTGTCCATGTAGATCCCACCGTATTTCCAGGCAGTGCAAGCCTGCTAGCATCAGAGGTGACAATAAGCCAGTACCTTTCCTGGGCTGGATTTACCTGCAGAGTTGGGAAAGGATCACACAGATGCAATCACTCCACTTCGAAACTTTTCAACACCGCTCGTATTAGCTACGTACCGTATAAAACTCTCAGCCATGTCTGTCCTAACTGTAATCCCTTTGTCAATTAATGGATGGTTTTTTTGTTCAGGCATGACATGGTGCTGGAAAAAGCCAAGAGCAGATGTAGCTTTTGTTCAATGTCATTTTACGAGTGTGTCCAAGGTACAGGAAACATCCAACAATTACAACAGAATGAGAATCTGAATCATAATAACATAACAAGGGCCATACTGGGTCACACTAAATATCTAGCCCAGGATCCTGTCTTCAGACAGTGGCCAAAGCCAGGTGCCCCAGAGGGAATGAACAGAACAGGTAACCATCAAGTGATTCATTCCCTGTCGGCCATTCTAGCTTCTGGCAGACAGACTGTAGGGAAAGCATTCCTACCCCTCCTGGCTAATTGCAATTGATGGATGTATCCGCCATGAATGTATCTAGCTCTTTTTTGAACCCTGTTATTTATACAAATACAGTCAAAAAATACAGGTTGACTGTGCACTGTCTGAAGAAATGCTTCCTTTTGTTTGTTTTAAAGCTGCTGCCTTTTCATTTGGTGACTCCTAGTTCTTGTGTAATGAGAAGGAGTAAATATTACTTCCTTATCTGCTTTGTCTACACCAGCCCCATTAGTGGTCTCCTTTCCTAGTAGAAAAGTGCTAGTCTTATTAATTTCTTCTCATGGAGAATCTGTTCCATACCTGTTACTGGTTTTGTTGCAGTTTTCTGAAGGTTTTCCAATGTCAATATAACTTTTTTGAGATGAGGCGACAACATCGCCATGCCGTATTCAGGATGGGTGTGTCTAGACTACAGGGTTTTTTCGAAAAAAGTGGCCTTTTTTTGAAAAAAAATTCCCTGCATCTAGATTGCTGCCACGTTCTTTTGAAAATAAATCGAAAGAACGCGGCAGTTTTTTCGATCACGGTAAACCTCATTTTACGAGGAATAACGCCTTTTTCGAAAGTGCACTTTCGAAAAA
Source organism: Rafetus swinhoei (assembly GCA_019425775.1). Lineage (NCBI taxonomy): Eukaryota > Metazoa > Chordata > Testudines > Trionychidae > Rafetus > Rafetus swinhoei. Next base: position 53,873,131 of record CM033432.1, on the reverse strand, counting down.
AGGCGCTATTGCATGCACACTGTGCTTTTTCGAAAAATCTGCTTGTAGTCTCAATGCTCTCTTTTGAAAGAGGCTTTTTATTCTTTCGAAAAAGCCTCTTTTGAAAGAGGCTTGCAGTCTAGACATAGCCGATGTGGGCACAGCATGGATTTGTATATTTTCTGCCTTACTAAATATCACTTTCCAAATGATTCCCAACATTGTGTTTGCTTTCTTTGCATGCCGCTGCACATTGAGCAGATGTTGTCAGAGGACTAACTCCAAGATCTCGCTCTTGAGTGGTAACAGCTAATTTAGTACCCATCATTTTACTTGTACAGGTGGGATTATGTTTGGGAAGGTGGATTACTTTGCATTTCCCAACATTGAATTTCATCTGCCATTTTGTTGCTCAGTCACCCAGTTTTGAGAGATCCTTTTGGAGCGCTTCACCATCTGCCTGGGACTTACCTATCTTGAGCTGTTTTGTATCAGCTGCAGAGTTTGCCACCTCACTGTTGGCCATGATTTGCCAGTTCATTTATGACTCTGTTGGATAGGTTTGGTCCCAGGACAGACTTTTGGGGGACTCCAATATTTACCTCACTGTATTCTGAAAAGTGACCACTTGCTCCTACCCTTTAATTTCTCTCTTTTAACCAGTTATCAATCCATGAGAAGACTTTCTCTTTTATCCTTTGAGCATTTGCTGTACTTAAGGGCCTTTGGTGAGGGACCTTGTCAATGGCTTTCTGGGAATCTAAGTATCCACTGGATCCCCCTTGTCCACATGCTTGTTGACCCCCTCAAAGAATTCTAGTAGGTTGATGATGCTTGGTTTCCTTTTCCAAAAACTATGTTGACTCATCCCCAACAAATTATGTTCACCTATAGGTCTGGCAATATTTCCACCAAATAGCTGAATACTGAAGTCAGGATTATCGGCCTGTAATTGCTGGGACCAGCTCTGGAGCCTTTTTAAAAAATTGGTGTCACATTAGCTATCCTCCAGTCATTCGGTAGAGAATTTGAATTAAAGGATAGGTTACAGGTCATCCCTGCTATAAATTGACCCGGCATACATCCGTTCCCCACGAAAGGCGTTGACGCCTGTAGGAATCGATGCCTTATAAGTCCTCCTGTTCCCTGCTCTTAAGCCGTGCCAAGCCCCCCTCCCCAGGGGCGTCTCCAAACAGCCCCCCATCTCAAATGACACACTCACTGTCGAACCCAAAGCCCGTGTGAATCCACTGACAGATTCTCATTGAATTTGAGGGCTTTAGAACGGGCCCCTCCTGGCAATCTTTGCAGAGCATAAAAAGCAAGAGAAATGCAGGCCTCGGGTGATGCGGGGGGCAGGGAGGGCGGGTGTGCCAACAGCGCACTCAGCTGCCGATTTAATCTCCAGACTCTCCGATTTCATTTACAAGCAAACTAGAAGATTTACCCGGCCTTGCTCGGGGCCTTAACTCAATTCATTTTTGTTGTTCTTCCTTGAAATCATTGCTTGGGCGTGGGGAGGAGGTTCAGGATGCAGCCTGCCCCAGGAGGAGGACTAACCCAGCTCTTTCTCACTGTAGCAGCTTGGGACCAGATGAGAAGTGTCTCTCCATGGCTGATGTAGTTCCAGCGGGCACAACTCGGGGAGGGCTCATGTCCAATGGCTGGGGCAGGTCCAGGGTCATCTGTACTTTGTACTCCCCAGCTAGAGGAGGAATGCAGCCAACTGTGCACTTCCCCTCGCTCCTGACAAAGGGGAACAGCCAGCTCGCTGACTGGAGCTCACTGCCCAAATTGACCTCGCAATTTCTCTCTCGCTTCTAAATCTTGTGCCCAGACATTTTCGTGACTGTCAGACACCTTCATCAAGCACTAAGGTCGTGTTTTCCCAACTATAAATCCTCACTTTACATTCATGCTGACTAAAATGTTTCAAATACAACATTTGTATCAACCTCTGGCCTGTTTGGAAAAGGGGGTGTGTGACGGGGCAGGCAGCAAGGCAGCGCTGCCCCGCACTAGAGGCGGCCTCGGACCGGGGGCTGGGAAGCGAGAGGGAGGTCCGTACGGCGGCAGGCAAGCAGCGGATAGCCGCGGAGCCGAAAGGGCCGCGCTAGAAGCAGCGGGCGGCGCCGCAGCCACAGACCGCCGGGCAAACGGGACGCAACCAGATGACGTCGCCGGTGATGTCACGCGCAAGCCCCGGAGGGGCGGGGCGGGGAGTGTGGAGGCGGGGCCGGCAGGAGACACCGAGGCGGCCAATTTAAAAAGGGCGAGGCGCCCGAGCGGGGGCGACAAACCGGAGCGAGAGGGCGCCCACCCCAGGGGGAGAGCGACGGTAAGCTTAGCCCCGCACTGGGAGTCATAAAGGGCCGTCAGGGAAGAAGCAGCCCAGGGCAGGGCCATGGCCTCCGTGAGTGGAGGGTTTAGGGGCTCCAGCCCCCTCCACTGAGTAGGGACGAGTGTCCCTGCCTTAGGGCCCTGGGCCTGCGCTCGGAGAGAGGGAGGGCCCGAGCCCCCTTCCCTGACCCGAGAGGTCACATATGCCAAAGCGCTAGAGGCTCTCGTAAACCCGAACCCGGGCTGGAGGAGAGCCGGTCCGAAAAGACCACATCAAAAAACGCTGGGAGTCGTAGACGCTGTTCGGCTCGCACAGGGGGAAGTAGGGGATGGTTTAGGAGAACCGGTAACAGGGTGGTTCACCATTTCGAGAAAATAGGGTTGTCAGAACAGTACTGGGAATGGTTCATTTCCCCTAACTCCTGCCTTCAGCAACCGTCCAATGTCCATAACAATTTCAATCAATATTTTGACTAATGCACGGCTAAGTGTCATGGAAAAAGGGGTCCACGCTCGGTGCAGCACAAACAGCTTCAAAACATGAATAAGAGTGTGCAACCCCTTCATTTCCCTCCACTTCTACTTTCAATCTTGTTTAAAAAAAAATTTCCCCCTTAATATTTCCTCTCACCTTCTGATACCATGAGAGCAGAGGTGTCTCCTCGAAAAAAGTTTCTATCTGGAGAGGAAGAAGGAAGACATTCTTCATGGCAGACAGAGAAGATAAGACTGCGGACGTGGACTTTAAATCCAGCGATGTGTTATTGTTCAGCCCTTTCATGAAGAAACGAATGGGTTTGTCAGGGTAGATCCTGGCAGCAGATTCCACAGAACATGAAACCAACGGAGGAGGCTCAAGACGGTCTGTGGTCTCCACAAAGATGATGCCGCTCCCCCGGCTCATGACATCCCTTTCTGTCAGGAACAGCTCAGGACTCCGCTCGCATGAGAAGATGCAGCCAGGCGTCCGGGAAAGTTTATAGACAAAGGCCAGGGCAAAGACAAAAATGAGCCCGAGCCCTATCTTCATTTTCTTAAACATTCTTGCTTATCCCTGTACAGATGAGTCTTAACCAAAACAAACAAAGTCAGTGTCAGTGGTTCTTTCATTATCGCTGGGAGACAAATACAAGAAGACAGGATTTCAAGTGTTATTATTACTTTGGATTATTTCTAGGGCAGGTAAAAAAAATCCGATTTTTTAAATTTAAATTGCATTTTTTTTATTTTTTAAAAATCCTCAATAAAATACTAAATTTTGTATTTGAAAGTAATAGTTACAATTACATCTCATCACAAACATGTTGCACTCACACTGACAGTCTCATAAAACATGAATGAATGGCTCTGGTCTGCCCAGCTTCACTACCTGCTCTTGCTTCTTGAGGCTTACAATTTCCATTTCTCAGCAGACTAAGGTAACAAGCGCAAAGGCACACAGGTTGAGTCGGATTGTTTGGTTCTGTGCTTACATGGTGGCTGATCTTGGCTAAGCAGGACAGAGGATTAAGTTAAGACATTGTCTTAAAGGCAGAGAGACAACATAGATATAAAAAGGACCAAGGCAGCATAGAAAGGAACCGCGGAGTGGACTGGAAGGAAAAAGGGAAGGCATTGTTCAGGACACACACAGATTTCTCTATTCCCTCCACACTTTCGCTACAGAAATCACTGTCCTGGCTTGTGGGCATAGGAGAGTCCCTATGTGGGGACATTTAAAAGAAATCCATTCCCTGGGTAAAAAAGGGAAACGTCTCAAGTGGAAGCAGGGCAAGAAGAAGATGCAGGGCCCAGTTCTGAGACTGAAACATCAGAAGGAAAACTGCTCACTGGGAGAAAATGTCGTGTCTGAAGATGTGGGTATGGCAGAGAGGATCAACTGGCTAGTCTCGTAAGTAATTCACTCTGCAATGCGTCATTGATCAGGACTCTCTTTATAGTTTTAGTATAAATGTGAGTTGACAAGTAAACTCCCAGGTCGTTTGCTGTGTTGGGTGTTGCTAGAAAAAGAGATTTAGCTTTGCTCATCCTCATGGCTTGTTAAATTACCACCCAAGCACACAGTGCAGAAAGCTGCAGTAAGAGAAATCTAAAGTTGTCAGTTGCCTCTGAGTGTCATTTTCTGATGTTATTTTACATAAGACAGGCCCAGGTGAAATAAGATATGCAATTTTGAGTTTAGGGTGCTGTGTACATGCACCCTTAGAAACTAACAGATTTTTTAGGGCATAAGCTTTCGTGGGGAAAACCCACTTCATCAGGTGAATTGGAGTGGAAGTCACAGAGACAGGGCAATATATAAGGACAACAAAAGGAAAAAGTTACGTGTGTTAGTGAGGCTAATCCAATCAGGATGGAAGTGGCTCATTCATGTGGAGATGTGGATATCAGTAGAGGGGAAATTGCCTTTCTGCACAACCTCAGTGGATCAAAAGTTGCTGCATGAAGGAGGCAGAATTTGGCCCTATGTCCGGAACCGGCCTGTGTTTCAGGTATGTTCCCTGTGGGTGGGCCACTTGACTGCATGTTACTAGTGCATCTCCATTATAGACGGTTCTCCCGATGCTCACGAGCCAGCCAGAGCTTTGTGAACAGCTGCCTGTGCCGAAGGGGCCACTTGTGTTATCTTGAGGATAAGGCTGTAAGGCTACATCTACACTGCAAGGTTTTTGTGCAAAAACCCGTGGAGCTTCCGCACCACAAATGCACTTTTGTGCAAGGAAATCAAGAGTAAAACAGCAGAACAGAGGGCTTTTTCCACCATAGGTAAACCTCCTTTTATGAGGCATAACTCCGTTTTACGCAAGAGTTCTTGCACCTGTGCTTTTACGCGAGAGCTTTTGCGATGTGCTTTGAAGTGTGGAGGTGCTCTTGCGCAAGATGTTGTTGTGCAAGAACTCTTCCGCAAAAGAGTTCTTGCGCAAGAAGCATGTAGTGTAGGCATAGCCTAAGAGAGAAAGCCAGACCTGCCTGGATTCCATTCCAGTGTCTAGCATGAGGGCAATTGTTTGGCAGTTGTGGATTTGAGATGTCTGCATTAACCATCTAAATATTCGCTAAGCCTGCGAATAAACTGAGTACATTGTACTTCTACCGCAAGGAGATACACCTGAATTAATTTTTCTGCAACATATCTTCTTAATGAATTAATCAGATCAGAATACAAAGTACCAGGTACTGCACACCTATTGTAAGACACAGAAGAACATAATATGTTGGGGAAGAGTCAACATGGCTTTTTGTAAAGGGAAATCCTGCCTCACCAATCCAATAGAATTCTTTGAGGAGGGTCAACCACCATGTGGACCAGGATGATCCAGTAGAGATAGCGTACTTAGATTTTCAGAAAGCCTCGGACAAGGTCCCTCACCAAAGACCCTTAAGGGCTTGTTGTGGATCGGTCCCTGGTTAAAAGACAGGAAACAAAGGGTAGGAATAAATGGTCTGTTTTCAGAGTGGAGAGAAATAAATATCAGGTTCCACCTGAAGAATCAGTCCTGAGCCCATGCTCATCAAGATATTCAGATGTTATCTGGAAAACCAAGGCAAACCATGATGTGGCAAAGTTTCCAGATAATACACAATTAATCAAAATATTAAGTCCAAAGCAGACTGAGAAATGTTACAAAAGGATCTCACAAAATGGGATGATGGCGGAACAAATTGGCAGATGCAAATCAGTGGTGATACGTGCAAAGAAATGCCCATTGTCACACATAATCCTCACTAGACATGAAATATGCTGAGGTTTAAATTAGCTATTGCTACTCAGGAACAATCGTGGAGTCATTGCGGAGAGTTCTCTGAAATCATCCGCTTAATGTGCAGCAGCAGCAGCCAAAAAAACTAAACAGGCAGCTAAGGTTAGATAAGGAGACATCAAATATCATAACACTGCTATATAAAGCCATGATTTGGCCTATGCCCTCAGCCTGAATAGTGCAGGCAGTTGAGTTTGCCCCATATAAAAAAAATAGAATTGGGAAAAGGTTCAGAAAAGGGCAACAAAAACAATTAAGAGTCCGCAACAGCTGCAGCATGAAGAGAGAGGAAAAACTGGGGACTGCTCAGCTTAGAAATCATTTGACCAAGGCGGGAGATGATAGAGGGGGAGAAATTCATGAACATGTGGAGAAAGTGAATAGAGAAATGTTGTTTAATCCTCCACGTAATATAAGAATCAGGGGTCTCCCAATGCAATGAATAGGTGGCAGGTTTCAAACAAACCAAAGGAAGGACCTTCCCCCACAACATCCAGGCAGCCTGTGGAGTTCATTGCCGGGGACGTGCACAGGCCAAAAGCAGAGCTGGGCTCACAAAAGAATTAGGTATGTTGCGGGAGGGCAGGTTCCTCACTGGCTGTTGGCCAGGAGGGTCCGGAGGGGGGAGCCCAGTGCTCGGAGGCGCAGGGACACGCGGGCTGCCCCAAGCTGGGATGGGGTGACAGAACCACTCAGCGTTGCCTTGTTCTGCTCCTGCCTTCTGACGCACCTGGCACCCACCAAGGCGGGGTCCTAGGATGCTCCACTCACCTCTTGTCTGGCACCTCCCACCGCTCAGCCTGGGGTTTATCACGTCAGGCCCCCTCTCCTCCACAGTTTGTTCACTGCTGCTCCCTCTTTCCCGTCCTCTCTCTCGCTCTGCCCTGCAGCCCCTCGCCCACTGCGGGAACCAAATCTCCTCTGTTCCCTGGCCCGCCAGCCCGGTCCCTCAGCGCTCCCCCTGCCAGGGCGCGGCTCGTCCAATCTCTCCCTTCCACAGTGACCCAAGGGCTCTGCTCATTCGCTGCCCTGCTGGGGCTGCTTCCCCAGGGCTGGGTGGGGCAATGTTCAGCCGAGCAGCTCTGTTCTTTCCTCTCCCCTCCCCTCACTGCCTGCCCTGCACGGCTTCCTACAGTTCTGGTTCAATCTGCTCCAGACGCTCCTCTCTCTATCCAGGGTGTGACCGCCTTTTATGGGCAGCAGCCTCTCTAGTGCAAACTTTTTCGTTTTATAGACCCAGCCTATTCCTGCTTAAGTGAGCCTGCTTGCGCTCAGTTGCCTACTCCTGGGCTCTTCCTCAAAGTGCAGGCTGTAGAGTTAATCCTATTGCATTGCAGTCTGTGTTGGATGGACGCCCAATCGCAGACACTCCCCACTCCAGATTGCTACCCGTGGGAGGGGCAGGTATCGTCTCCCCTGCCTCTGACATAGCTAAGCCCAGAGACCCCCCCTCTCCTGCCCAGGGTCACCCACCCCCAGCCCATGGCACCTTCTTCCCGAAGGACTCCAGGTCATGCCGAGCCATCTGAAAAGTCCCCTCTGTAGCTACCACCCTGTCTCTCCTTTCAGGGGCAGGCTGTGCAGTTAATAGGCCTACCTGGCTACCAGTCCTCCATGAGTGACACTCCATAACAGTCAGAAAATAGCGTTCTGGGCTAATGTTATGACCTAGAATGCCTGTTCTTATGTTCTTAAACTACATCAAGATTCTTCTGGGAGGTCCCTGCAAACTCTGGCCTATTGGTAGAAATTCAACCTCTGCCAGATTATTTATTTCAAAATACAGTTAGTGAACCAAGAACGTTGAAATGAAATTGCATTTCAAAGGCTGAGTTCAACCTCACAGGAAACATCCTGTTCACTGTCCAGGCGTGGGGTTTTTGTATGTTTGTTTCTTTCTTTGTTTTCTTTTTGGCCAGGAGAAGTGGTTTTGCGTTGGAGGACCCTGTTTTGAAAGTATAGAGAACAACTCGTGTTGATCTTTTTTGAAGTTTGGTTTTCCTAATCCATACAGTCTGGTGACTTCTGTATAACTTTGCCAAGTGTTTTAGTTCACACAAATCTTCACATTTCAGGAAAAAAAAGTGTAAAACATTTCACCCGGCTCCTGATAACAGAGCTCAAATCTCTGAAGGAAAAGCACAGCCAAAGATTGAAGTCACAACTGAGCCGGTTGGAGACCAGACATTTATCTAAAAGGGGAGTGCACACGTCATCTTCTGAGGGTCCAAATAGCCCCAGACCTTTGGCTTTTGGGAGCCCACATACAAAGCATCTGTGCCAGGTATGTGGAAAATCAGCATCCACAGCATGTGTTACAGGAGAGTTGGGGAGTCTGGGGGAGCCCAGGGTTGCAGTGTATCCACGTCTTTCGATCTCCACGTCTCCTTTCAATGCCATCTGCTGATCAGTGCCCTGACTTGGAACTCTAGGGAAGCTGTATTTTCAGCTCACTGCCTTGACTCAAACGGGTGATCTGAAAGCTTGAAGAGCAATGGGCTGTAGTGCGCAGGAAGCCACATTCCAGCTCCACACTAAGGCAATCATTCAGGGAAGATCAATGTTTGAGTTTTATATTTCCTCCATAAAAAGCCCTACCAGGCCCTTCCCACGCCAGCCCTGCAGGGGGGTGTGCCTGGCCCTGGGCCCCAGCCCCTCTCTCTGGGTTTCACAGCCTCCGCCCCAGCCCAAGCCACAACCCCGCAGAGCCGTGTGCACAGCTGTGTGGGGAGCGCTAGCGCCAGCCTCGCTCACCCCAGGGGGTCGGCCCAGGCTGGGAGGCTCGCGGGCAGGCGACGTGCCAGAGCCAGACACACCCGTTCCCAGGAGACAGACACGCGGCCCTCCCTTCGGCCTGCGTCTCCACACACGGTCTCCCTCCGCAAGAGAGGGACTCGGACCTCGTACCCCACAGCCTGGGGGTCCCAGCAGTCTGGCAGGAACCCGTGTGTGCCTGTAGCCCAGCCTCAGCCTCTCCCGGACCCCGGTGTGGGGCCGGCACAGCTAGACCCATGGACTGCTGTTTGTCCCCTCAGGGGAAGGCGCGACTTGGTGCCCTGGGATGGAAGGAGGGTCCAGTCGTCAAGGCCTAGCCTGGGGCTCAGAGACAAGGGCCTGTCGACATGGCGCTTCACCCCACACCAGAGCGGCTGTTTAGTCCGCACCAGCGTGTTTCACACCAACAGGGAAACAACCAGGGGGAGGTTGTTGGCTCTTTGCCTGCACACGCCGGGTTTCCAGAGCTAGCGCAGGTCGATAGTACACAATTCAGAGCTGTAAAAACACTGTCACGGGGCAATTTCCTGCAAACCTGACTGGACGGAGTTTGTGTTTTCATTGTGGGCTGGGGGAGGGGAGCAGAGCCCTCCAGGTGCTAATACCAGTGTGTGTGGGGCAGGGCGGTGGAGGGGGAGAGTCCCTCAGTTGTAAGACCTGCAGAGAGACCCCAGCCCCTCGGGGGGACTCCCCACCCTGCCTCACACTGGAGTCTCCCGGCACCCGCAGGCACAGGGAGGGCTGTGGGGTCAAGAGGCCGAGTTTAAACTGGCTCGGGGCCTGCTTCCTGATCAGCAACCGGACCGTCTAAGGAGGCCGCTCATCCCTAGGGAAGGCTTGGAAGGGCCGACGCGGAGCACTGGCCTGCTGGAGATTGGGGGCTCTGACACACTGATTAACCTGCCTGTCGCTGCTTGTGTTTTTTCTTTGTAACACTTTCACTGTCACAAGCCAAGTGCCTGCTTAGAAACAGCCGGGGGTGGGGGGGAGCTGGTTCAGTTGTGGCTGTGTCCAGAACCGTAATGAGGCAATTCAGTGCCCTGGGCAATAAGCAAATTTGCACCCCCTCCCACTTTCCCCAGCGTTTCTCTCCATCAAGGTGGAGAGCTGAAAACACAGCCTATCAGGAGCCCATAAGAAAAGACCAGGGCCTGATGAAATGCATCGTAGAATACTCAAGGAGCTGAGAAAGGAGGTATCTAAGCCTTTAGCTATCATCTTTGAAAAATCATGGTAGAGAGGAGAGATTCCAGAAGACTGGAAAAGGGCATCTATAAAAAGGGAAATAAGAACAATCCAGGAAACTACAGGCCAGTCAGTTTAACTTCTGTGCCAGGGAAGATAATGGAGCAAGTGATTAAGGAATTCATCTGCAAACAGCTGGAAGATAATAAGGTGACAGGTAACAGCCAGCATGGGTTTATAAAGAACAAATCATGTCAAACCAAGCTGATAGTTTTGTGTGATAGGATAGAAAGTCTTGTGGATAAGGGCGAAGTGGTGGACATGGTGTACCTAGAATTTAATAAGACATTTGATACAGTCTCACATGTTCTTCTTATCAATAAACTAGGCACATACAACTTAGATGGGGCTATTATAAGGTGGGCGTATAGCTGGCTGGATAACCATTCTCAAAGAGTAGCTGTTAACAGTTCACAATCTTACTGGAAGGCCATAACAAGTGGGGTTCCTCAGGGGTCTCTTTTGGGCCCGGTTCTGTTCAATATCTTGATCAACGATTTCGATATTGGCATAGAGAGTACACTTATTAAGTTTGCAGATGATACAAAGCTGGGTGGGCTTGCAAGTGCTTTGGAGGATGGGCCACAATTCAAACTGATCTGGACAAACTGCAGAAATGGTCTGAGGTAAACAGGATGAAGTTTGATAAGGACAAATGGAAAGTGCTCCACTTAGGAAGGAACAATCCATTCTTCCTCGAGAGATGTCCCCGTGGGTGCTTCACACTAGGTTGGTGCACCACCGCCGAGCCTCAGAGCGGAGATTTCATAGCAAATGTCCCTGGGGTCACGTACTCATGAAGAACGTCAGTTACTATGGAGGTGAATAACCTCCTCTTTCACACACCCAGAACGGGAAGCGCCTGTCTAGGAAGGAGTCCTGCACAAAGGGATCTAGGGGCCAGAATGGACCACAAGCTACATATGAGCCAACAGTGTGACGCTGTTGCAAAAAAAGCAAACATGATTCTGGGAGGCATTCACAGGAGTGTTGTGAGCAAGACACGAGAAGTCATTCTTCCGCTCTACTCTGCGCTGACTAGGCCTCAGTTGGAATCTTGTGTCCAGTTCTGGGCACCACATTTCAAGAAAGATGTGGAGAATTTGGAGAAGGTCCAGAGAAGAACAACAAGAATGATGAAAGGCCTAGAGAACATGAGCTATGAGGGAAGACTGAAAGAATTAGGCTTGCTTTGTTTGGAAAGGAGAAGACTGAGAGGGGACATGATAGCGGTTTTCAGATATCTAAAAGGGTGTTACAAGGAGGAGGGAGAAAAATAGTTCTCCTTAGCCTTTTAGAAGAGGACAAGGAGCAATGGACTTAAACTGCAGCAAGGGAGGTTTGGGTTGGACATGAGGAAAAACTTCCTACCTGTCAGGGTGGTTAAACACTGGGCTAAATTGCCTGGGGAGGTAGTGGAATCTCCATCACTGGAGGTATTTAAGAGCAGGTTGGACGGGGCAGGGAACTGGACTCGATGAGCTCTCGAGGTCCCTTCCAGTTCTATGATTCTCCTCCCTGTTTTTCTGCCCCATGGCTTTGTGCCCTGCCCCTCTCCCTCCACCCTGGTTAGGGCCCTGGCAGAGAGGCCGTTTGCCTGCACTGTGAATTCCCCAGTGGTCAGACTGCCTCAGCAGGCCTGCCTTGCTTTTCTCCTCAGAGACGGCAGAGAGCTGTGCAGCCTGGAAATACCTGGTCAGGAGGGAGAGGGAGGGAGACGTGTGTTTCCACCCAAGAAAGGAGACGGCTGGGGAGCCAGCAGCCTGCGGCAGTGGTGACAGCCAAAGCCCTGGATGCATAAAATGGCCTCTGGATCACCATGTAACGCGCTCCAGCAGCTCTGAAGTCGGGGGCAGTGGGGTGCATGTTTTGGGTCCACTGGGTCAGGGGCAGTGACTACTGGCTCTGGGCTGGCAGGCTTGGAGCTGGCACAGGCACTGTGGCCAGAGTCAACCCCTTTAAGGGCTCTGGGGACGGGGGGAGGGAGAGGAGTGTTCTTGGTTGAGGCTGGAGTGGCCACCAGAGCACCCTGGGAAGGCTGGAGGCCCCCTATTTCGAAATAAATGTCTACACAGCACTTATTTTGAAATAGCTATTTCAAATTTGGCGTGGAATGAGGTTTACCAAATTCGAAATAAGCGCTCCGCTATTTTGAATTAATTTTGAAATAACGATTTGGCTGTGTAGATGCTAGTAAAGTTATTTCGAAATAACAGCTGTGTGACGAGGCGCCGGGCTCCGAGGGCGCAGAGACCCCGGGCCCCCGCACTCCGCGCGCCCTCATAGGTGCCGGGGAGTCCAACTCCGCCCCCAAGGAAGCCGCACGGGCGGGAGCGGAGGCTCCCGATTGCCCCCAGGCAGATCCGCGGCTTGCGGGTCCGGACGGCTCAGGAGGAGTACGGCCCCAAAAGAAAGCCGGCCGGGACGAGGCGCCGAGTGACGTCATCACCCCGCGCCCAGAGGAGACGGGGGCGGGGACAGGACCGGCGGGGGAATCAAAAGGGCAGTAGGTACCTGCTGGAGGAGGAGGAGACAGCAGGTAGGTGGAAGGGACCCAGGATGGGGGTCGGGGAGGAGCTGCGGCCCAGCCCCCACAGAGGGCTGGGGAGTTTCGGGCGAGCCCCACCAGCCAGGCAGCGTGCACCCAAGCTGCCTTCAGGGTCCTGGGTCGGGACCTGGAGCGGGGGAGGGACCGGGTCCCCCTCCTTCCACACCACGGAGCAGGCAGACTGACCACCCCGGTCGGCGGCGGGCCTTTTCGGAGCATTGACTGTCATTATTGGGACACAGGGACCTAAGAGCACGGGTGACAGGGGATTAACAAGGGGCCGGCAACCCCGATGATGATAGGGCTGTAAGCCTGAGGGGGAGCCCGCACCCTGACAAGCTGTTATTTTGAAATAACTTTGCTGTGTAGACATAGCCTAAGAGAGACAACGTATGGAATGTGCTGTCAGAAATCTTAAAAGAACAACACTTGGATACAGAAACTACAGAACCCGAACCCTCAGAAAAGAAAATCAACCTTCTGCTGGTGGCATCTGACTTAGATGGTGAAATGAACATGAATTAGTCCCCACTGCTTTGGACTGTTATCGAGCAGAACCTGTCTCAGCATGGACACATCTCCTCTGGAATGATGGTTGAAGCATGAAAGGACACACGAATCCTTAGAGCATCTGGCACGTAAATACCTTGGAATGCCAGGTACAGAAGTGCCATGCGAACACCTGTTCTCACTTTCAAGTGACATTGTAAATAAAAAGGGTCAACATTATCTCCTGCAATTGTAAACAAACATGTTTGTCTGCGCATTTGACTGAACAAAAAGTAGGACTGAGCGGACTTGTATCCTTTAAAGTTTTACATAGTTTTATTTTGTACAAAATTCTACATTTGTAACTTGAATTTTCTTGGCCAAAAGATTGCATTACAGTACTTGTAACGGAAGAAATTGAAAAATACCATTTCTGTTACTTTTACAGTGCAAATATTTGTAATAAAAAATAAAGTGAGCACTCTCTGAATATTTAGGAAACATCCAAAAATATTTAAATCAATGGTATTCTATTATTGTTTAACAGTGCAATTAATCAGATGATCAATCACAATGATTAATTATATGATTAATCATGAAGGTGTGCAAAGGAAAGGTGCCTCTGTGTCCACGCATGGTCCATGTGGACACTCGGTGCAGATTGGTGTGTGAAGAACAATAAATGAACTTACCAGCCTTTCCCTCCTTATTTTCCAGCCTTTCTTCCAAAATACATCTACCCCTGGCATTGTCCTGTCTTCACAACTCCGTGGCTGGCTATGCCTCGGCACACCACCCCCCTGACGTACCCTACTAGCGGGGTTGTCTTTGGGAACATGCCGGCCAAAGCTGACGGAATTCCCGCCTTCAAATTCCAGCGTGGACTGGAGGCGGTTCAGTGCCATTGACATGGAACGGGTGGCTCGGGAGCTGGATGTGACCACGCTCCAGGAGAACATTGCCGGTGTCACCTTCTGTAACCAAGACTCAGAGCAGTGCCCACACTGCCAGCAGCCCATAGACCCGGTTCTCCTGAAGGTCCTGAAGATGGTGCAGCTGACCTCCGAGTACCTGCTGCACTCGCAGGAGTACCTGAGCGCCAGCGTGGCGCTGCAGGAGGAGCAGCTGTGGGCGGCCTGAGAGGAGCTGAAGCGCAGCAGGCAGGAGCTGGACAAGCAGGCGGAGGAGCTGAAGGGGGTGAAGGAGGAGAGCCGGAGGAGGAAGAAGATGATTGCCACCCAACAGCTCCTCTTGCAGGCTGGGACCAATAACTACCACAAGGTGAGCTCCAGGCAGAGGACAAAAATAGCCTCCCAGCCTAGATTGTTCTGGGGTGGGGGGAGTGAGGAAAAGGGGCCTTTTCCCCACTCACCTCAGCAACCCTGGCAATTCGGTCCCCTGCTGCTGTGCCCTAGACCCAGTGCTAGAGGGAAAACTTCCATGTTAGGCCCTGATCCACCCTGAGTGCGACATGTGTGCTTACATTCTTGGCTGTGTCGTGGCCCTAGTCGCTCGTGCGCTCACCCAAGTGGTGCGAGACCTTGGTCGAGCCCACCTCTGCCCGTTGAGGAGAAAGGATGTGATGCCTGAATGACGGGGCCATGGGATGCTCCAGGTGGGTCTCCCCCAGGCTCTCCTGTTGGAGCCATTTCTCTTTCACTAAACATCAGTTGGGCCCAAGCCAGTGAGAATGGATTTCTAGCCCTGGGGTTGGAGCAGCCCCTAGCAGGTGGCAGATCCCTGGTCAGCTCCCTTCTTCCCAGCCAGAGGAGGGTTCTGAGCGGAGGTCCCCCACATTTGCGGGGGGGCTCTTCACTACTGTCTTCTTCCTCCCCCTTTCAGTGGGCCAGGGAGGCACCAGTGGAGTCAGTAGGGCAGCGGGGCCTGCAGGAGGTGGGGAGCTGGTTGGGAGGCCGATGGGCCAGGCCAGGGCTGGGGGTGGAGATTGTGGGTGGGGAGCCAGAAATGACCTCCCCTGGTCCGGCAAAATCCCTTATCCAGGACCGGTCAGGTCCCAAGGAGGACCAGGGAGATCCAGACTGTATTTGGTTTACCACAATCTGTGAGCTGCTAGTCGAACATTCATCCAGTGACCTTTTACTTCCTGTAGATTTAGAAATCCTGTATTAAAAGCAGCATCTGTCAGACTGACAGAGTATGGAATTTGGGCTGAGTGGAGGCTGGGTCTTTGGTACCTCCGGGTAAGTAACGTTTTCTTTTGAACAATTTGTTTAACAATATTTATGCAGCTTAATTTCCTGGCTTTGAACACCTTGCTTTTGGCAGATGTTTTCGTTTCCCCTCTTTACCCACAATTCCTTAGCTATTTGTGATTCTTGTAAGTCCAGAAAACTGTGGTTTGTGTTGTTCATTATATTTCCCCTGACTATATTATTAAACATCTTAAACATTACATTAAACATAAGGATCATAGGACACTAGAACTGGAAGGGACCTAGCGAGGTCATCGAGTCCAGTCCCCTGCCCTCATGGCAGGACCAAGCACCATCTAGATCAGTGTTTCTCAACCTTTTTTTTATAAAGTACTCCTTTAAAAAAATTACGTACCCCCTTTTTAAAAAAAAATGTGTAAGTACCCCCAGTACCTATAAGTTTTCAAATGCACAATTTTTTTCCTATCATTGCAACACATTTGTTTAAACAACTTAATCGTAGCCGGGTGGGTGATGAAATTTTTGCGTGTAAAAAGTACCAAAATAAGAAAGCGCTGTAAAAGTTAAAACAAAAAATTCAGTTTTCTCCAAATTTCAGTTGTTGACGTATCCCCCAGACTTCCCTCGAGTACCCCTAAGGGTTCTCGTACCACTGGTTGAGAAACACTGATCTAGATCATCCCTCACAGGTGTCTATCCAAACTTCTCTTAAATATCTCCAGTGATGGAGATTCCACAACCTCCCTAGGCAATTTATTCCAATGTTTAACCACCCTGACAATTAGGAAGTTTTTCCTAATGTCCAACCTAAATCTCCCTTACTGCAATTTAAGCCCATTGCATCTTGTCCTATAATCAGAGCCACGGAGAACAATTTTTCTTCTTCCTCCTTGTAACACCCTTTTAGGTACTTGAAAACCGCTATCATGTCCCCTCTCAGTCTTATCTTTTTCAATCTAAACAAGCCCATTTCTTTCAGCCTTCCCTCCTAGTTCGTGTTCTCTAGACCTTTCATCATTCTTGTTGCTCTTCTCTGGACCTTCTCCAATTTCTCCACATCTTTCTAGAAATGTGGTGCCCAGAACTGGACACAACACTGCAGTTGAGGCCTGATCAGCGCAGAGTAGAGCGGAAGAATGACTTCTCGTGTCTTGCTCACTGCACTCCTGTTCATAGGATCCTCGGATCACTGCCTAGCTGGTTACTTGGCTACATTTTATCCTCTACTAAACCTCCTAAACTCCATTCACCTTCACTTCCTATTTCAAATGAGCTCAATTAATACTTTGCTAGCTAGTCAAATTAGTGTTCTTCTTCGGGTGATATCCCCGTGGGTGCTCCACTGTACGTGACGGGTCTTCCCCGGAGCCGCAGATGGGAGACTTTTTCATAGCATTAGGGGGTAGCCGATTTAGTCTGTTCAGAAAAAGCAACAAATGGTCTGGTAGCACTTTATAGACTAACAAAACATGTAGATGGTATCATGAGCTTTCTTGGGCACAGCCCACTTCTTCAGCCGACCAGAGTTTTGAGTTTAGGATGTGCAGAACCAAAATAAATAGGAGAGAAGGGTGGGGGGAGGAAAAAAAGGAGGCGGGTGGGAGACAGGGAGCTAGAGGGAATCAGTAAGTATCTGAAGATTGGATAGTTAAAACGAAGCAGATAAGAATCAAAGTCAATTGATAGTATCCTTCCGGACATAGGAGTCTATACAAAGAGCTGTTTGCACCTTCAACGACTGTTAAGTTGATAGTGACCCAACCATCCTTCATCATGATTGAATCCATTAGCATCCAGCAATTTGATCTATGCCATAAAAAACAGCAATGCCCAACTGCTATATATATTGGACAAACGGGACAGTCTCTGCGGGAAAGAATCAATGGACACAAATCAGATATACGTAAAGGAAACATACAGAAATCTATTGGGGAACACTTTAATCTTCCTAATCACTGTTTAAAAGATCTTCAAGTGGCTGTCTTCTCACAAACGAGTTCTACTAGCCAGATACACAGAGAAATATTGGAATTAGAGTTCATCTGCAAATTCAATTCACATGCTAATGGACTCAGTGATGATGAAGGATGGCTGGGGCTCTATCAACTTAACAGTCGTTGAAGGTGCAAGCTGCTCTTTGTGTAGACTCCCTGTCTCTCACTCCCCTCCTTTTCTTTCCCTCCCCCCCTCCTTTTCTCCTATTTATTTTAGGTCTGCACATCCTAAACTCAAAACTCCGGTCATCGGAAGAAGTGGGCTGTGCCCACGAAAGCTCATGACACCATCGACATGTTTTGTTAGTCTATAAAGTGCTACCAGACCATTTGTTGTTTTTTCTGTACAGACTAAATCAGCTACCCCCTAATGCTATGAAAAAGTCTCCCATCTGCAGCTACGGGGAAGACCCGTCACATACAGTGGAGCACCCACGGGGATATCACCCGAAGAAGAACACTAATTTGACTAGCTAGCAAAGTATTAATTGAACTCATTTGAAATAGGAAGTGAAAGTGAATGGAGTTTAGGAGGTTTAGTAGAGGATAAAATGTAGCCAAGTAATCAGAATTCATAGGGAATTCATAGGGGCACGACTCAACTCAATATCGGCCGGGGCATACACATCGAGACATTACACAACCTCATCACCACCCTACTCATCAGCCCCGTACGACAATATATACCTGCCTTCAGCTCATGGACCACATGGCGGCCACCAACTATGTGGTCCAATTTGTACGCCTACACTTCCAAGCCTTGCAACACTGGCTGACGTCAGTTTATATGCCATAGATACCTTCTCTGCAAAGGACCATCGTTATACCATCCATATCAACCTACTCACGCTCAGGGCCATCAGGAATGCATGCAAGCACTTTACATCATCCATCACCAACAGAACTGTCTGTATCCTTACGGACGATACGACCACCGTGTTCTATATAAACAGACAGAGGAACACGCTCCCGATCTCTCTCTGTGCAGAGGCAGTCCGCCTCTGGAATTGGTTCATCCAACATGGGGTCACACTAAAAGCTGCATATTTATGAGGGGTGAACGACACCATGTCAGACGCTCTGAGCCGCAACTTCACCATCAGTCATGAGTGGGAACTCCACCCACAAGTGTTAGATTCCATCTCTCGCAAGTGGGGCTATCCAGCAATGAACCTTTTCGCAACTATGGAGAACGTGAAATACCTTCGCTTCTCCTCTCATGCAGGGCTGGGGAATCATAGAATCACAGAACACTAGAACTGGAAGGGACCTCGAGAGGTCCCCTGCCCAGTACTGTCTAGACCATCTCTGACAGGTGTCTGTCCAACCTGCTCTTAAATAACGCCAAAGATGGAGATGCCACAACCTCCCCAGGCAATTTATTCCAGTGTTTAACCACCCTGACAGGAAATTTTCCTAAGGTCCAACCTAAACCTATCTAACCTGCTCTTAAAAGGTATCCAGGGGAGTTGCATTCTTAATCCCCTTCATCTCCATGCCCGGCTTCTGTCCAGTTTTGAGGAGCAGAAGCAGCCTGTGCAGAACAGGTCACAAACGTCCTCGTGCATAGCAGGAGACGCACCTCTAGAGCAATTTACCAGCAAAAAGAGAAACACTTGGCATCGTGGTGTCATCAGAGAGAACCCAGTCCAGACAAATCGCCAGTCCACATGACACTTGACTACTTACACACTTTAAAGAGTGAAGGCCTGTCAATGTCTTCCATACAAGTACACTTGTCAGCCATTACGGCCTTTCACGACTGCAGGGAAGACTCACTGGGGTTTGTGCATTCTGTGATAAAAAGATTCCTTAAGGGCCTTCAGAACTTCTTCCCACCGCGTAGAGTACGATGCCCCTTGGGATCAGAATTTGGTCATGAAGACCCTTATGAGGGCCCCCTTTGAACCTATGGCCACATGCCCTCTCCTGCTGTTCACAATGACGGTGCTTTTTCTGGGGGGCGATCATGTCAGCAAGGACGGTGGGCGAGTTAGGAGCCCTAATGGTGGGGCCCCCATACCCGGTCTCCACTAAAGATGAAGTGACTTTGAGACCACATCCAGCCTTTATACCAAAAGTCAACACCTGATTTCACATTAATGAACCTATAGTAATACTTGCGTTTTTTCCAAAGCCACATACATTGACTACACATGCCATGCTTCACATCCTCGATGTCAGAAGGGCCTGGCTTTTTTACATCAACAGAACGCAGAAGTTTTCGCCAGTTCCCACGCCTCTTTGTCTCTGTCGCAAACTACTCCAGGGGCAACCCACTTTCCACACCACACATGTCGAAGTTAATAACGAGCTGCATCCTCCCGTGTCACTCCCTTGGTAACAAACCGCTAAAGACGGCCCTAAGGGCACACACTACCCATGATACAGTAACATCCGCAGCATTCCTTAAGGGAGAGCCTCTTAAAGACATTTATCGGGCACCCACATGGTCACTGGACCTCACATTCTCAAAACATTACGCCTCAACTGGCACCTGACACATCAGTGTCTACGGCAGTTCTATCTGCCGCTTCAAAGCAGTGACTCCGAGTCCCACCAGCCACAGCGAGTACTGCTTTGTAGTCACCTACAGTGGAGCACCCAGGGGGACATCACCTGAAGAAGAAAAGGAAGTTACCTCGTGCAGTAACGACTGTTCTTCGAGGTGTGTGTCCCCGTGGATGCTCCAGGACCCTCCCTTCCTCCCTGCTACTCAGAGTCCAATTGCTCTGCAATAGACGAGGAACTGAAGGGAGGGGGACGGGCCATGCTCAACTGTCAACTGCCACTAGCACGAGAGGCTCTGTGTGCACGTGCGGCCCGACTGCTAACTGCTATGAAAAAGTCTTCGATCTGCGGCTCCGGGGAAGACCCGTCACCTACAGTGGAGCACCCATGGGAACACACACCTCGAAGAACAGTCGTTACTGCACGAGGTGAGTAACTTCCTTTCATATATATATATGTATATATATATATACGCACACACATAAAACAAAACAATGTTCATAGAGATGTCTTTCCTTAAATAAATAACCCCTTAACCGGTGTCATCAATTACTTAAACAAGTCTGCAAAAAGAGCAGAGAGGAGCAGGGGGTGGAGATCGGGTCCCTCCACCTTCCCTTGATGGCTGATTAGCTGATCGAGAGGTTATTACCCAGTCGGGACCTATCAAGCAGCAAGGCAGAAGCTGAAGGAGACGGAGCTGATCGCAGCCCAGGGGAGTTGATGGGACTGAAATAAGGCAGCTTGAACCATACAAGCTCTGAGTTACTGAGCTACACCAGCAAACATGGCCCGTCCCCACTGCCCTGGCATTATTAACCCTCTCCATTATGCCGATCACAGTGCTGCTGAGCGGAGAAGGCAAGGGTGTAATTTACGAGGGGTCAGGGGGTCAGTAGCTGCCCTAAAGTTTGAATCCCTGGATTTCATAGTTGAGATCTGCTTAAAGCACCTGCCTTAGCTCCAGAGGCAGCTCTTTACTGCGGTAGTTTGCCTGCTCCCAGCTTTGCCTTTGGAGGAGGCAGGGTGACTAAGATAACAAAAGACCTTGATAGTCAAGCAACTGAAGGATCATTAGAGCATCATGAAAACACTGCCATGTACTCCACTGCAAAGATAGGGACATTTGCAGATGATAGGAAATTACTGGAAGCAGTTAAGTCCAAAGCTGACTGCAAAGTGTTACAAAGGTATCTCGCAAAACTGGGGATATGTCTACACTACAGAGGGGTTTTTCCACCGTTGGTAATCCTTTTTCTATGAGGAAGAAGCCTTTTTCTGAAAGAGCTCTTTCTGAAAAAGGCATGTGGGGATGGGGAAGAGGGAGTGTGACGGACCGGGCCGGGTCTGGGCACAGCTGAGGGCGTCCGCTCAGGGCGAAGTGTTCAAATTCGGGGTTCCTTACAGCCCCCAGACTGGAGACCTTTCCAAAAAGGCCACACACCAGTCCCACAGAGTGCTTCAGCTGCCTGCCTGAAGCCTCATGAGCAAAACCACTATGACACCCCAGCAATATCCGTGCCCCAGGATGGCCACAGGTGAGGGTCTTAGAACCCAATCTCACCTACCCCGAACAAGTTCTGTCCGGTTCCAAGAAACCAGCCACAGATCCCAGGTCAATTTACACTCTGGATCTTACCCACAAATCACGCTGAGCCAACCCTTTAGCATCTACAATCTAAAGGTTTATTACTACAAGAAAGAAAAGCATGAGAGTAAGGTTGTTAAAGAATCCTACATTACATGCATCGAATCTCCCAGTTCTTGATGCAGGCTCTAGCAGAGATGTTAGAGCTGCTGGCTTAAAAGTCCTTGTTGCACATCCTATGTCAGGATGGGTCCACAGTTCTTCCCGGCTCGTGATTCCCTGCGAGGCCGCATCTGGGGTCAGAAGCAGATCTGAAGACCCACATGGAGTCGGCCACATGGCATATTTATACCCTCCTTCCAGGTTTCTTCCAAGCTGGCTAGAGTCACATGGCCAGTGGCCAGGTGTGTCTTTGGCCTCCAGAGATCCATTGTTCCCTGGAGACTTGATCATTAGCATGTCAATAGGCAAACATTCCTGGCCCATTGCTCAACCACATATAGAGAAATGTTCAGTACTCATACAAAGTACACGCTCATAACTTCACACACAGACATTATACAATCACATGAATAGCATATAGAGAATCAGAAGAAAGTAAGCTTCTATTTGACACCTCACATGCCCCCCTTTGTGCCACTTTTGGGGCCAAATGCCCCCCCCCAATGGGTGCAGCAGTGATCTGGCTGCTTCCCTTAAATTCACTAATGTGACAGGGAGTTCTTTTGGATGAAGAGGAAAGAGGAAAAAGCACAGGTGCCCTAGTGACCACTCCACCCATAGTAATCACAGCTGACATGTGAAACAGCGTCCATTCAGTGTGGACGCTATCTTTTGAAAAAGCAGACCACTTTTTCAATGCGCTTTTGAATGTGGACACTCCCTTTCGGAAGAAGTTTATTTGGAAGATCTCTTCCGAAAAAAGGTTTTTCCAAAAGAAGCCTGCAGTCTAGACATAGCCTGGGTGATTGGGCAACACAAGGGCAGATGGAATTCAGTGCTGATGAATGCAAAGAAATGCCCATGGAAAAATATAATTCCAACTATACATACAAAAATGATGGGGTTACCCATGCAGGAAAGAGATCTTGGAATCCTTGTGGATAGTCCTCTGAAAGCATCTACTTAATTTGCAGTGACAGACTCAAAAGTAAAGAATATTGGGAATCATTAGGAAAAGAATAGATAAGACAGAAAATACCATATTGCCTCTATAAAGTCATGGTATGCCCACACCTTAAATACTGCATGCAGATCTAATCACCCCATTCTAAAAAGATACAATGGATTTGGAAAAGGTACAAAAATGGCAACAGAAATAATTAGGGGTAAAGAACAGCTTCCATATGAGGAAAGATTAACAAGACTGGGACTTTTCAGCTCTTAAAAGAAATGGCTAAAGGGTGGGGAGATATGTTAGAGGTCTAGAAAATTATGAACCATGTGGGAAAATAGAATAAGGAAATGTTATTCATTCCTTCAGTAAAATTACACAAGAAGCTGACCCAATTAAATGTATTAGCAGCAGATTTAAAATAAACAAAATACAGCTTGTGGAGCTCTTTGCCAAGGGATGGTGGAAAAGCCCAAACTTAGGAGTGTGTGGATGGGGAAGAGAGAGTTCCAATAAGAACAAACTACGTTCAAGGCGGACAGGTCCATCAATGGCGACTAGCCAGAATGGGCAGGGATGGTGTCCCTAGCCTCTGTTTGCCCGCAGCTGGGAATGAGAGACAGGGGATGGATCATTTGATGATTCCCTGTTCTGTTCTTGCCTTCTGAAACACCTGGCATTGGCCACAGTTGGAGAACAGGACACTGGGCTAGATGGACCATTGGTCTGACATAAGGACCGCCATAGCGGGCCAGTCCAATTGTTCACTAGCCCAGGGTCCTGTCTCCATCACTGGCCAGAGCCAGGTGCTTCAGAGGGGCTGAACAGAACAGGCAGTTTTGAGGGACCCATCCCCTGTTGGCTGGTCGCCATGTCTGGCAGTTGGAGGAGCTACCCCGCTTGGAAAAGGGAGTTGATTGCTGCACACTAGGGAAGGGCTAGTTCATGTCAGCAGGGGCTCACCCAGCCAGCTATAGTGTGGCAGGCCAGGGATAGATTTACAGCCCTGCTTGCCACACGCTACCTGTTTGTGGAGACAAGCGCTTCATGGTTGTTCCAACCACCTCCTCTCTGGCCTCTCCCCATCCTAACAGGGCATGAACCGAGCAATCAGTGTTTGCATCTCCTGCCCGGCAGGTAATTCCTGTTCTCTGCAGTGAAACAAGAGCACTTGTGTTTTAACAGGTCCATCCTTTTAGCTTAATCCTCACATCACTCCAACCCAACAGCCTCCAGCGCCTGCCGCAAGCCAAAGCCAGCTGCTGCCGGTCACGTCCTGGGCACAACACAATGGCAGCCCAGAGTGCTCCAAAGAACAGTCACGCTCAAAACCACGTGGTTGGCTTGAAAAGCAAGAGTGTTTTTTAAAAAAACATATAACACCTAATGTTGGTTCTGCTTTCTTTGCTTTCTGGGTCCTGACCCCCAGAGTTCTCTTGCCCATGATTTGAGGCTTTCCTCTACAGCCCCCAGGGCGAAAGCGAAGCGTCCCTGGTAATGTGACTCCAGCAGCTGGGGCTTTAAGAGAAACACTTTTGATCAAATCACAAGACTTGGCAGCACTGATTTAGAATCCCTCCTTCCGAAGTAGAGAGTGACCTTTAAACGCTGCAGCCCCTCCCACGGCCCTCGACAGCGAAGTCAGCTCCTCCACCCAGTAACTGTGCCCCAAAGGGTCCATACTGGGACCGATCCTTTTCAACCTACTTATAAATGATCTGGAGAAAGGGGTAAGCAGCGAGGTGGCAAAATGTGCAGATGATACTAAACTGCTCAAGATAGTTAAGACCAAAGCAGGCTGTGAAGAGCTTCAAAGGATTTCATAAAACTAAGAGACTGGGCAACAAAATGGCAGATGAATTTTAATGCTGATAAATGTAAAGTAATGCCCATTGGAAAACATAGTCCTAACTCTAGGTACAAGTTGATGGGGACTAAATTAGCTGTTACCACTCAAGAGCGAGATCTTGGAGTCGCTGTGGATAGTTCTCTGACAAAGTCCACTCAACGTGCAGCAGCAGTCAAAAAAGCAACCAGAATGCTAGGAATCATTAAAACAGGGATAGAGAATAAGACAGAGAATATTTTATTGCCCATGTATAAATCCATGGTGCACCCACATTTTGAATGATGTATGCAGATGTGGTCACCTCATCTAAAACAAACCAAAAAAAAGGTATCTTAGCATTGAGGAAAAAGTTCAAAAAAGAGCAACAAACATGATGAGGGGTTTGGAAAAGATGCCCTATGAAGAGAGATTAAAAAGACGGGGACTTTTCATCTTAGAAAAGAGGAGACTAAGCGGGGATATGATAGAGTTTTATTAAATCATGATGGGTGTGGAGAAAGTGAATAAGGAAAAGTTATTTTCTTGTTCCCATAACTTAAGAAGTGGGGGTCACCAAATGAAATGAATAGGTAGTAGGTTTAACAAACCAAAGGAAGTTTTTCTTCACGCAGCGCACAGTCAACCCATGGAACTCCTTGCCAAAGGATATTGTGAAGACCAGAACTTTAACAGGGTTCAAAAACGGCTGGGAATGGGCGGTGGGGATGGGATCACTTGATGATTCCCTGTTCTGTTCACTCCCTTTGGGACTAGGGGGAAGGTTCCTGGAGGTGCCAGCCATCAGGGCTTCACCTAGGAGTCCCCTTCTGGCAGTGCACCGCTGGGGGTAACGGCATTCTGCTCTATAGAGCTCAGTCCTCCAGTGGTACAACCTGATACCACTCTCCAGAAGCCAACTGGACAGTCTCCCTGGTGTCAAAGGAGCTGGGCTACCTCACACCAGCTGAAGACCCAGCCGGGTGCGAATAATCAATGACTCATTTTGTCTGGCTGTTGGGCAAATCACCATGACAAACTCGACATCTTAGGCCCCAGGTGTTTGTGTGCCCCTGTTGCAGTGTAGGCAAGTCAAGCAGACTGTTACACGGAAACTGGTGGGGCCAGACCCTTCTTTGGTGCAACTCCGCTTACTTCCCCAGGGGAACATGCGGAATGGATTGTCCCTGGCAACCTCAGGCCAGGTGTGACTGCCAGGCTGGGAGTAGGGTTCACACCTCAGCAGGCTGCTCAGAACTTTTCCTGGCTCCCCAAAGCAGGCTCCAGGCGCCAGAGTTCAAACCACGTGTCACCCCCTCGTGCTTTCGGAACATTTTCCGGCTCTGAACATGCACAGCTCGAGGACGCTTTCTGCAGAACAGGTCATGTGACATATACGTGCTACTGTTACAATCTGCTGAATCTGTATCTCCTACTAGAAGATTTACCCGGTATTGCCTGGGTCCTGCGGGGCAGCGGATGTGGGGTGTAGGGATGTGGGGTGCTCAGGGAAGGGGGGGAGCAGGAGTCAGGGCAGCGGCTTGCAGATGTGAGGGGCTCAGGGTTGGGGGGGCTAGGAGGAGCTCAGGGAGGAGTTGGGCGTGTGGGGGCGGCAGGGGTTATAGTACAAGTGGGGTGCTCAGGGCAGCTGATGGGAGGGCAGGACTTAGGGCAGGAGGTTGGGAGGTGTGGTACATTTCAGGAGAGGAGGAGGGGGCAAACAGCATCACTGCCGGGGTCATAACTGAGGGGGAGGGGCAGGGCACAAAACCCTGGGGCAGAAAAACAGGGAGGAGAAATGTTGGGAAAGCGGGAGGGGTGCAAATATGCTTGTTGCCCAGGGCACTGAAACTGCCTCATTACGGCTCTGGACACAAACACAATTGAACCCTCCCCCTCCCCGGCTGTTTCTACGCAGGCATTTGGCTGTGACAGTGAAAGTCTTACAAAGAAAAACACAAGCAGCGAGAGGCAGGTTAATCAGTGTGTCAGAGCCCCCGCCCCCAGCAGGCCAGTGCTCGCGTCGGCCCTTCCAAGCCTTCCCTAGACGAGCGGCCCCTGAGACGGTCGGTTGCCGATCAGGAAGCAGGCCCCGAGCCAGTTTAAACTCGGCCTCTTGACCCCACAACCCTTCCTGTGCCTGCGGGTGCCGGGAGACTCCAGTGTGAGGCAGGGTGGGGAGTCCCCCCGAGGGGCTGGGGTCTCTCTGCAGGTCTTACAACTGAGGGACTCCCCCCCCACAGAGTATTATTAGCAGCTGGAAGGCTGGGCTCCCGCTCTCCCATGGAGCGCTCACCATCCCAGCCCACAGTGAAAACAGAAACTCAGGTTTGCCCAGGATCTTGCACCAACCTCCCCCTGGTTGTTTCCCTCTCGACCGTGGGGCCACTGCACCTGGTCATTTAACCCTGTCGTTTCACAGACGCCAAACCCCCTTCCCAGGCCATTTGTGCCAGGGCCCTGTCTGTGGCAGAGCCGGTCCCCTGCAGACAAGGAGCATCCCGTGGCCGGCCCCACAGCTCCATAGTGGCGCCGTTGCAAGCAGGGTGAGGGCAGCGTGCCCCAGGGAAGTTCTGGTGTTGGGCAGCAGGGGCCACGTGGGCCCGTTGGTGTGAAACACGCTGGTGCGGACTAAACAGCCCCTCTGGTGTGGGGTGAAGCGCCATGTCGACAGGCCCTTGTCTCTGAGCCCCAGGCTAGGCCTTGATGACTGGACCCTCCTTCCATCCCAGGGCACCAAGTCGCGCCCTCCCCTGAGGGAACAAACGGCTGTCCATGGGTCTAGCTGTGCCAGGGCCCACACCGGGGTCCGGGAGAGGCTGAGGCTGGGCTACAGGCACACACAGGGGTTCCTGCCAGCCTGCTGGGACCCCCCAGGCTGTGGGGTACGAGGTCCGTGTCCCTCTCTTGCTGAGGGAGAATGTGTGTCACAGACGCCTGTTTGAAAACACAGCCTATCGAGAGGCCAAAGTCTAGGGCACTGATCCGCAGATGGCATTGAAAGGAGACATGGAGATAGAATGACGTGGGTCCCCCAACAAACCTGGGCACCCCCCAGACTCCCCAACACTCCCGTAGGCACACGCTGCAGATGCTGATTTTCCACGTCCTTGGCACAGATGTTTTACACCTGGGCCGCCAAAAGCCAAAGTTCTGGGGCTATTTGGACCCCAATAAGATGACGTGTGCACTCCCCCTTTTCGATAAACGTCTGCCCTCGGACAATCTTTGTTCTGATTTCAATCTTTGGCTGCACCTTTTCTTAGAGGATTTAAGCACCGTTGACAAGACCTGGGTGAAATGTTTTGTACAATTTTTGCGGGAGGATGGAGGCTGAATTTCCACCAATAGGCCAGAACTTCCAGGGACCACCCAGGAGAACTTTCATGCAATTTAAGAACA
This sequence comes from Rafetus swinhoei, assembly GCA_019425775.1. Taxonomy (NCBI): domain Eukaryota; kingdom Metazoa; phylum Chordata; order Testudines; family Trionychidae; genus Rafetus; species Rafetus swinhoei. Next base: position 53,845,386 of record CM033432.1, on the reverse strand, counting down.
TAAGAACAGCCATTCTGGGTCAGAGCATGTAGCCCAGAGCCCTGACTTCCGACTGTCATGGGGTGTTCACCCACGCACGACTGGTAGCCAGGTAGGCCTGTTACCTGCACAGCCTGTCCCTGAAAGGAGAGCCAGGGGGGTAGCTATAGAGGGGAACTTTCAGGTGGCTCTGCACGACCTGGAATCTTGTGGGAAGAAATGAAGAGATGCCCTGGGTGACACTGGGCAGGAGAGGGAGGGTCTCTGGGCTTAGCTATGTCAGAGGCAGGGGAGACGATACCTGCCCCCTCCCACAGGGAGCCATCTGGAGAGAGAGAGTCTGTGATTTGGCATCCAGCCGACACAGACTGGAGAGGGTAGGACTGAGCCCACAGCCAGCACCTGGAGGAAGAGCCAAGGAGCAGGAAACTGAGTGCTAACACGCTCAGGGAAGCTGGAAATTTGCCCCATAGAGGCTGCTGCCCATAAAGGGCGGTCAAGCCCAGGATAGAGGGAGGAGCGTCTGGAGCAGATTGAACCAGAACCAGGAGCTGTAGGAAGCCGTGCAGGGCAGGCAGTGAGGGCTGAGAGGAAAGAACAGAGCTGCTGGGTTGAACGTCCCCTCACCCAGCCCTGGGGAAGGGGCACCAGCAGGGCAGCGAATGAGCAGAGCCCTTGGGTCACTGTGGAAGGGAGAGATTGGACGAGCCGCGCCCTGGCAGGGGGAGCGCTGAGGGACCGGGCTGGTGGGCCAGGGAACAGAGGAGATTTGGTTCCCGCAGTGGGCGAGGGGCTGCAGGGCAGAGCGAGAGAGAGGACGGGACAGAGGGAGCGGCAGTGAACAAACCGTGGAGGAGAGGGGCCTGACGCGCTAAACCCCAGGCTGAGCGGCGGGAAGCGCCAGACAAGAGGTGAGTGGAGCACCCTGGGACCCCACCTTGGTGGGTGCCAGGTGCGTCGGAAGGCAGGAGCAGAACAAGGCAACGCTGAGTGGTCCTGTCATCCCATCCCAGCTTGGGGCAGCCCGCGTGTCCCTGCGCCTCCGAGTACGGGGCTCCCCTCTGGGCCCTCCTGGCCAACAGCCCGTGAGGAACCTGCCCTCCCGGAACCTACCTAATTCTTCTGTGAGCCCAGCTCTGCTTCTGGCCTGTACACGTCCCCGGCAATGAACTCCACAGGCTGCCTGGATGTCGTGGGGAAAAGTTACTTCCCTCTGTTTGTTTGAAACTTGCTGCCTATTCATTGCATTTTGTGACCCCTGATTGTTATATTCTGTGGAGGATTAAACAACATTTCTCTATTCACTTTCTCTACACGTTCATGAATTTTTCCCCCTTAATCGTATCCCCCTTTGGTCGTCCCATTTCTAAGCTGAGCAGTCACCAGTTTTTCATTTCTCATGCTGCAACTGTTCCAGACTCTTACTTGGTTTTGTTGCCCTTTTCTGAACCTTTTCCCAATTATAAATTAGCTTTTTATTTGTTTTTGAGATGGGGCAAACCGGATAGCCTGCAGTATTCAACATATGATCATATAATGAATTTATATTGTGCCTTTATAATATTTGATGTCTTATTATCTATTGTTTTCCTAAGGCTTCCTAGCAATGTTTGCTTTTTAGACTTTTGATGCATATTAAGTGGATGTTTTCAGAGAACTATCCACAATGACTCCAAGATCTTTCTTCAGTAGTACTAGATGATTTACATCTCAGCATATTTTATTTGTGCTTAGGATTATGTGTGACAATGTGCATTTCTTCACACATATCATCACTGAATTCCATTTGCCAGTTTGTTCCCCAGTCAACCCATTTTGTGAATTCCCTTTGTAACATTCTCAGTCCGCTTTGGACTTAATATTTTGATTAATTTTCTATTATCTAGAAACTTTGCTGCATCACAATTTGCCATGTTCTTCCAGGTCTCTTATGAATATGTTGACCAGCATGGGTCTCAGTACCGATTTTTCAGGTGGATCCTGATATTTTCTTCTCCCCACTCTGAAAACAGACCATTTATTCCTACCCTTTGTTTCCTATCATTTAACCAGGTACCAATCCATAAGATGTCCTTCCCTTTTATCCCATGACAGCTGACTGTGCTTAAGGGCCTTTGGTGGGACCTTGTCAGAGGCTTTCTGAAAATCTAAGTACCCTATCACTACTGGATCATCCTGGTCTACATGGTAGTTGACCCTCTCAAAGAATTCTAATAGTTTGGTGAGGTAGGATTTCCCTTTTTAAAAGCCATGTTGACTCTTTCCCAACATGTTATGTTCTTCTGTTTCTGATAATTGGTGTGCAGTACCTGGTACTTGGCATTCTGATCTGATTAATTAATTAATAAGACATGTTGCAAGATAAACCAATGTGGGTTTATCTCCCAATTTAGCAGTAGAATGTACTCAGTTAATTCACAGGCTTAGTGAGTATTATAGATGGTTACTGCAGATTAGATATAGATATAGATAGACAAGAACAGAATCAAGTTACTTGTGTTAATGAAGCTAATCAAGTCAGGGTAGAAGTGGATCACTCAGAGCAGTTGATGTGGGGATGTGAAAGTCAAGAGGGGGGGAAATTGCCTTTGTAGTGCGATAACCAGTTAACACCCTTATTCAATCGTAGGTTGATGGAGTTGAATTTGTAAATGAACTCCAGTTCAGCTGTCTCCCATTGGAATTGGGTTTTGAAATTCTTTTTTAGAAAGATGGCCACTTTGAAATCCATTATTGAATGTCCAGGCTGGTTAAAATGCTCCCCTACAGTCTGTGTGTGTTCCCATTCCTGATGTCTGATTTGGGTCCAGAGACAGTCAGGTTTGGCCAATATCCATGGCAGAGGGGCATTGCTGACACTGGATGGTGCATAGCACATTAGAGGGTGTGCCGGTGGATGAGCCCCTAATGATATTACATATGGGGTTAGTCCTGTGATGGTGTCGCTTGCCTAGATATGTGGACAGAATATGGTTGTATGAGCTTCAGGGGTTGCCGAGTTAGTCTGTTACAGAAAAAAACAACAAATAGTCTGGTAGCACTTTATAGACTAACCAAACATGTAGATGGTATCATGAGCTTTCGTGGGCACAGCCCACTTCTTCAGATGACTGGAGTTATGAGTTTGGGATGTGAACACTCGAAATAAATAGGAGAGGGGAGGGGGGAAGAAACAGGGAGTGGGTGGGAGGCGGAGCATCAGTATCTGGAGAATGGGTACTTAAACCTAAGCAGATAAAAATCAAAGTCAATAGATAGATTCCCATGTCAGGAAGGATACCACTCAGAGAGCTGTTAGCACCTTCAATGGTTGTTAAACTGGTAATGTCCCAACCAACCTTTATCACGATTGAGTCCATTAGCATGTGAATTGAATTTGCAGATGAACTGTAATTCCAAGGCTTCCCTGTCGATCTGGCTTGTAGAACTAGTTTGTCACCATTGAAGGTGCTAACAGCTCTCTGAGTAGTATGCTTCCTGACATGGGAATCTTTCTGTTGACTTTGATTTTTATCTGCTTAGGTTTACGTACCTGTGTTTCTCAGCCCTTTGCATCCCTAGGACAGGCTGGCTGCCTTCCTAACTGTGCCATGGAGCACTTGGCCAGGAGCCCTGCCTAGCCTGGCCCTTGCGAAGCCCTGTGTCTAGTGGGAACCCGCTTCTCTATGCTCCCCAGCAGCGGGAAAGGCAGCGCCACAGAAGTGAGCTTGGGTAAGTGCTGGCTGCGGTGTCCTGCTTGGAGCAGCCTCACCCACCAGGGTGGGAGGAAGGACAGATATGGTGGGGAGGGGGAGAGGGGGAATTTTTTACAGACAGCCAAGGAGACCTGGGAGCCGTGCCAGGAATCTCTGCCTTGCTGGAGCAGTTGGGAGCATGTTCCTGTTGACCCCATCCAGGAAAAGCCAGTTTTGTGTCTGGATCAGGGGCGTCCCCAGGCAGGGAAGGCTGGAGCAGGCATCCCTGCCTTTTAGCAGTAGACGGGGGGAAGTAGGGCAGTCATTCGCTGCCGGGCTGGGGGAGGCTGGCAGCCTGCTAAGCAGTTTCGGAACCAAGCCTCACACCCGAAGGACACAGTCGGGTCTTCAGCCAGCGGGAGTTTTGGCTGAGGGAGGTGGGGCTCGCCCCAAGGCAGGCCCCCTGCAACTCCCACACCCACCCCTGAGGTAAATCCACAGCCCCCTCCCACCAACAGGCTGAGACAGCACTGGAGATGAGAGGGATGCACCTCAAAGCACCTCACTCTCCCCGACTCGAGCCCTCTCACACCCACGGGCGCCTGGGTGCTGCCGGGCAGACAGCTGCTGTGTATTCAACAGGTTTCATCTGTTCCTGCTGAAACCGTGGGCGCAGGAACTCTGCCTCTCGCTGGACACAGACACTTTCCCTTCGCTACCCCAGTGCACGATGAGAATGATGCAAATCTCCAGCCCCAGGATAAACCCAGCAGCTTAAATTATTTAACAGGCAACTGGCAAATCCATTAAAAATGGCCAGACTGGTCCAGTACTGGCCATGAGGAAGCCCTGAAGCGGGGGCTGAGAATTGAGGGCCACCCCCAAGCCCTAGACTGTAAGACAGCTGCCGGCAGTTGGGAGCTTTTAGCCCTGTAAAGCTGAGGTAGCTGGGCAGGATAGGGGAGCGGGTGTAGGAATGGGAAAAGAGAAGGTAGGACATAGCACTGGTGAGAGATTCAATAGTAATCAGGGCCGCTGACAGGGGCAGCAAAGGGCGCAGTAGGCCCGGGCAGACAACGTGTGTCCCCAGCCCTGATACTAATCGATCCCAGTTAACACTCCCTTGCCCCCTTCACAGGCTCAGAGCGCTCCACACACCAGGATCCTCCAACCTCTGGGCTGTACATTCCCCAGCACAGGGTCTGTCTGTTCCTGGTGGGTTTGTGCAGTGGGGCCCTGCTCCACACCAGGGGCCCCTGGGTGCTTGGGGATGCAATGAGGAAGAGGAGGGGAAGGCCCAGTATTGCAGTACGCAGCAGTGATGCACTCAAGGTGCAACTTTCCAACATTCTCCAGCTACCTCTGCTGCTCTTCCTCTCTGAGCACTCCCCCCCTCCACACACCCCTTGGCTCAGCCCCACTGATTGACAGGGCAGTTCACTCTTCTCTCCACTCCCCACCCTTCTTGGCTGAAGCTTTTCTGCTCTACCCACAGCAACGCAGAAGTGTCTTTGGCGCAGCCATAGCAGGGCTGGGCGCTTTGGCAGCTATTTTCTCCCCGTCCATGGCGACACACAGGCTGAGGGGAGCGGTGGGTGGGGAAGGATGCTCTCACGAGGTGATTGCTGCAGATTTCACCATTATCTGCCCTCGGTCCCACAGGACGTCCTATGAAGGTGGCCTTTTGTGTTGGGAAGTGTTGAGGCCACTGCTGATCGTTCTGTAACTACAGCACTACGGGGTCCCACCGGTCTGTGCTTCTTTCCCGGCACCGGAACTGGCATCTACACTACAGCCTTCTTTCAGAATTTGCGTAGCTTTTTCCGATTGCTTTTCCGGAAGAGGCTTTCCCGTCATTTGGCCCTGTCTAGACTGGGGTAGCCCTACATCGAACTACATGGAATTCTTGCACACAGTGGGGACATGGACCTTCCACTTTACAAAATCAGGTGGTAAGAAATCAACCTTAAGAAATTAGACCTTATCCCAGAGTGCAGATGTAGCCCAAGACAAATGGAGGGCGCTGAATCTATGGAGGAAAACCCAAATGTACAAATACAGAATGAGGGAACACTGGCTTGGCAGTAGCACGGCTGATAAAGATACGGGAGCTTCGGTGGATCTCAATCTCAACATGAGTCACCAATGTGGAGCTGTTGTAAAAGAAGCAAATGAAAATTGCATGTTACGTTAATGGAGGCAAAGCACGGAAGTCACGGGAGGTGATAGAACACCACCCATAGCCAGCAATGATCAATTTGAATTGTGAAACCTAAACCAAAAAACATCAGGATGCTCCCTGAACCGTCTGCTCACCCATAAACAAGTCCAGCGTTCCCCTCGAACCAGTGCTGTGTCCCTGCAAGACCTCCCAGCCTTGCTCAGGAACAGTGTTCTGATGCTTGGATCTAGAGTCTGCATCAGTTCCACTGGGACGTCATCTTCTCACTGAGATTGCTGGGGGCTCTGCTCTGCTCTGCCTGTCTCCAGCACTCTGGACCCCCCGCTACCATCACCACGTTTCCCAGAGTGGTACGATCTCTCTTCCCCCCTTTCCCTTCTGCAACAACACTCCTCGTACCTAAGCCAAACATCCTGTGGGTTGCTTGTCAAGCAGGTCACTGGCAGAGCAGTTGCTGGGTGACAGTGGGGACAGGGAGGTGTTGAACCCAGAGGCCTATCAGATAGCAGCTTGAAGTGCTGTTAAATCAGTCCACTGAGTGCAAGGACCCAGGAGGTCACCGCTTGGCATTGCTGTGCACCCAGCCTACTGAGTCCAGGGACACTAAGGGGTCAGCCAGTGAGCACTGATTAACCGCCCCTCCCAGAGGCGCTCTGGTAGTGGGTGTGAGTGTCGGTGGGCTCCTCTGCTTCTAAGAGAAGAAGAACCCAGTTCTGGGGGACCTAGACCCTGCAGCAGAGCCCCGTTGGAAGGGAGGGAGAAGCCGAGCTCCGTTTTACAAGAGCTAGACATGTTACGGAAGGAGTGTGTTGGAGAGAGAGATACACCTTCAGAGGTTGTGGCTGAGGGTCAGCATACCTTCGTCTCTTTATTATTTCTCAGGTAGTTTTCACATTTTGTTTCATTGTTCTCTAGGTCTCCCTAGCAAATTGTATTTGACACAAGTACAGGTAATGTGGGGTGCACTGCTCTACAGTGACTGACGGTCTGTATGAAAAGTTGCCTCTGAGTCAGCCATAGCACTCCTCCTCACCTTCCCTTAACTCCCCTCTTTCAAATCAGGCATTTGAAAGTGAGGTACCCTCTTGCACAAGGGAGTTGGAAGATCCAGCTCCTCTAACCTCAGCCCTTCGGGTCATTTGCTAAGTGATGATGAAAGGGGGGGAAAAAAGGAAACTTTGCACGTGAGCCAGAGATTCCAAATGAAAGATATGTACGCACCAACACGCACATACTCAAACCGAAAAGTATATTGCACTCGTCCTTCCCCTTTGCCTGCACATTCAGGCTGTGGCCAAGTCCTGCCTTTTCTGTTTCCAGAACTCGCAAGGAAACCTATCCTTCTCACCTGTTGGCCTGTTACCAAATGTTGTGAGATCCCTTTGCAACATTTCACAGTCAGGTTAGGATTCATATTTCTATTAATTTTGTATCATCTGTAAATGTTGCCCTCTCATCTTATCGGGGATGCTGCATTGCTTTGCATTTATCACCACTGACTTTCATCTGACATTTTCTTACCCTGTTACCAAATGTTGTGAGATCCCTTTGCAACATTTCACAGTCAGGTTAGGATTCATATTTCTATTAATTTTGTATCATCTGTAAATGTTGCCCTCTCATTACTTATAAATATGTTGACCAGCCTGGGTCTCCGTACTCATTCCTCATGGGGATGCTGGTATTTGCTTCTCGTAATTACAGATATTTCTCTCTCTACAATGTGAAAACTGCCCATTTATTCCTACCCTTTGTTCCCTGTCTTTTAGCCAGGTACCAATCCATTGGAGGATCTTCCCTATTATCACACAATCAATCATTTTTTAAAGAACCTTTGGGTCTTGTCACAGGCTTCCTGAAAGCCCAAGTCCACAATATCAGTTGGAACATCCTTGTCCACGTGCTTGTTCACCCGCTCAAAGAATTCTAGTAGATTGGTGAGTCATGATTTCCTTTTACAAAAAGCCATGTGGACTCGTCTCCATCAGGGCTTTAACCCATAAGAACATAAGAAGAACATAAGAATGGCCATAATGGGTCAGACCAAAGATGCATTCAGCCCAGTATCCTCTCTGCCAACAGTGGCCAGCCAATGCCAGGTGCCCCAGAAGGAGTGATCCGAACAGGTAATGATCAAGCGATTTCTCTCCTGCCCTCCATCTCCACCCTCTGACAAACAGAGGCTAGGGACACCATTCCTTACCCATCCTGGGTAATAGCCATTAATGGACTTAACCCCCATGAATTTATCTAGTTCTCTTTTAAACTCTGTTATAGTGCTAGCCTTCATAACCTCCTCGGACAAGGGGGACTATGCACTGTGTGAAGAAGAACTTCCTTTTATTTGTTTTAAACTGCTGCCCATTAATTTCATTTGGTGGCCCCTAGTTCTCATATTATGGGAACAAGTAAATAACTTTTCCTTATTCCCTTTCTCCACACCACTCATGATTTTACAGACCTCTATCATATCCTCCCTTAGTCTCCTCTTTTCCAAAGTGAAAGGCCTACTCTCTTCAATCTCGCCTCAGATGGGACCCGTTCCCAGCCCCTAATCATTTTAGTTGACCTTCTCTGAACCTTTCTAATGACAGTATATCTTTTTTCAGATGAGGCGACCGCATCTATACATAGTATTCCAGATGTGGGTGTACCATGGATTTATATAAGGGCAATAAGATATTCTCTGTCTTATTCTCTATCCCTTTTTTAATGATTCCTAACATCTTGTTTGCTTTTTGGATTGCCTCTGCCCACTGCGTGGATATCTTCAGAGAACTATCTGCGAAGACTCTAAGATCTCTTTACTGATTAGTTGTAGCTAATTTTGTCCCCATCATATTGTATGTATAGTTGGGATTATTTTTTCCAATGTGCAATTCTTTACATTTATCCACATTAAACTTCATTTGCCATTTTGTTTTGTGAGATCTTTCTGAAGTTCTTCACAATCTGTTTTGTTCTTAACTACCTTGAGCACTTTAGAATAGACTGCAAACTTTGCCACCTCACTGTTTACCCCTTTCTCCAGATCATTTATGAATAAGTTGAAAAGGATTGGTCCTAGGACTGACCCCAGGGGAGCACCACTAGTTACCCCTCTCTATTCTGAAAACTTACCATTTACTCCTACCCTTTGTTTCCTGTCTTTTAACCAGTTCTGAATCCATGAAAGGATCTTCCCTCTTATCCCATGACATCTTAATTTACATAAGAGCCTTTGGTGAGGGACCTTGTCAAAGGCTTTCTGGAAATCTAAGTACACTATATCTACTGGATCCCCCTTGTCCACGTGTTTGTTGACCCCTTCAAGGAACTCTAAGGATATGTCTACACTGCCACCCTAGTTCGAAGTAGGGTGGATAATGTAGGCAATTGAACTTGCAAATGAAGCCGGGATTTAAATATCCGGGCTTTATTTACATGTTCCCAGCGCCACCATTTTTAAATGCCCCATAGTTCGAACTCCCTGCCCACAGCTACACGCGGCACGGACTAGGTAGTTCGAATTAAAGCTCCTAATTCGAACTACTATTACTCCTCCTGCAATGAGGAGCTCCTAATTCGAACTACCGTTACTCCTCCTGCAATGAGGAGTAACGGTAGTTCAAATTAGGAGCTTTAATTCGAACTACCTAGTCCGTGCCGCGTGTAGCTGCGGGCAGGGAGTTCGAACTACGGGGCATTTAAAAATGGCGGCGCCCAGGAACATGCAAATAAAACCCGGGATATTTAAATCCTGGGCTTCATTTGCAAGTTCTAATGCCTACATTAGCCACCCTACGTCGAACTAGGGTGGCAGTGTAGACATACCCTAATAGATTAGTAGGACATGAGTTCCCTTTACAGAAACCATGTTGACTTTTGCCCAACAAATTATGTTCTTCTATGTGTCTGACAATTTTAGTCTTTACGATTATTTCAACTAATTTGCCCCGTACTGACGATAGACTTACTGGTCTGTAATTGCCGGGATCGCCTCTAGAGCCCTTTTTAAATATTCGAGTTACATTAGCAATCTTCCAGTCATTGGGTACTGAAGCTGATTTAAAGGATAGGTTACAAACCATAGTCAAAAGTTCTGCTATTTCACATTTGAGTTCTTTCAGAACTCTTGGGTGAATGCCATCTGGTCCTGGTGACTTGTTACTGTTAAGTTTATCAATTAATTCCAAAACCTCCTCTAATGACACTTCAATCTGTGACAAGTCCTCAGATTTGTCACCTACAAAGAATGGGTCAGGTTTGGGAATCTCCCTAACATTCTCGGCTGTGAAGACTGAAACAAAGAATTCATTTAGTTTCTCCGTAATGACGTTATCGTCTTTAAGTGCTCCTTTTGTATCTCGATCGTCCAGGGGCCCCACTGGTTGTTTAGCAGGCTTCCTGCTTCTGAAGTACTTAAAAAACATTTTGTTATTACCTTTTGAGTTTTTGGCTAGCTGTTCTTCAAACTCCTTTTTTGGCTTTTCAAATTACATTTTTACACTTAATTTGGCAGTGTTTATGCTTCTTTCGGTTTTCCTCACTAGGATTTGACCTCCACTTTTTAAAAGATGTCTTTTTATCTCTCACTGCTTCTTTTACACGGTTGTTAAGCCACAGTGGCTCTTTTTTAGTTCTTTTACTGTGTTTTTAATTTGGGGTATACATTTAAGTTGGGCCTCTATTATAGTGTCTGTGAAAAGTGTCCATGCAGCTTGCAGGAATTTTACTTTAGTCATTATACCTTTTAATTTCTGCTTAACTAACCTCCTCATTTCTGCACAGTTTCTCTTTCTGAAATTAAATGTCACAGTGTTGAGCTGCTAAGGTGTTCTTCCCATCACAGGAATGTTAAATGTTATTATATTATGCTCACTATTTCCCAATGGTCCTGTTACAGTTACCTCTTGGACAAGATCCCGCACTCCACTCAGGACTAAATTGGGAATTGCCTTGCCCCTGGTGGGTTCCTGTACCAGCTGCTCCAAGAAGCAGTCATTTAAGGTATTGAGAAATTTTGTCTCTGCATTTCATTCTGAGGTGACATGTATCCAGTCAATATGGAGATAACTGAAATCCCCTATTATTATTGAGTTCTTTATTTTGATAGCCTCTCTAATCTCTCTAACATGACAAGACTTTTTCATATACCACTGTTGGAGTCAAAGAGGCTGATGCCAACTCAGGTCTGTGATCTGGCTTAACTCTTGATTCCCCAGTATTGTGACAAGTTGTCAATCGCATCAGAAATAATCCAAGGTAAAAATAACATTTGAAATCCTGTCCTGTCCTATTTGTCTCCCAGTAATAAACAGTGAACCGCTGATAATGACTTTGTTTGTTTTTATTAAGGCTCATCGGTCCAAGGAAAAGCAACAATGTTGAAGGAGATCAAACTCGTGCTCTGGTTCTTTTTTGTCTTTGTCTTTTCCGTTGTTTATAAACTTTCCCGGCCGCCTGGCTGCATCTTCTCATGCGAGCCCACTCCTGAGCCACTCCCAATGCAAGAGGATGATTTGAGCCAGAGCAGAAGCATCTTCTTTGTGGAGACCACAGACCGCCTGGAGCCTCCTCCCTTGGTTTCATGTTCTGTGGAATCTGCTGCCAGGATCTATCCCGACAGACCCATTCGTTTCTTCATGAAAGGGCTGAAAAATAACACATGGCCGGATTCAAATTCCACTTCCACGGCCTTCGCTCTTCTAGCTGCGATGGAGAATGTCCTCATCCGTCCTTTCCAGATGGAAACTTTGTTTGAGGAGACACCTCTGCTCCCATGGTACCGTAAGGTGAGAGGAAATATATGGAGTGGGAGGCAGGATATTTTTGAACAATATTTGAAGTAGAGGTGGTTGAAAATAAGTGGTGTTTTGGCACCTTTTTTCAGGTTTTGAAGCTGTTGTCATTTCGTTGCACCCAGTGTGGATTCCTTTTTCATGACTGTTTGCTATGCACAGTCAAAATATTGATTGAAATTGTTATGGATATTTTCTATTTCCTGGCAGGATTTATGGCAAATGGAACATTTCTAATGATTTTGATCAACTTATTTTATGAAAATGGTTAATCACCCTTGTGACAAGTTGGATCACAGAAGTCCACTTGGGGTTGTCTCCCTGTGTGCTGATCAAGCCACTGATGTCCTCCATCCTGCCCTCTGGGATTCATCACCTCCCTGTCCTGCTGGGTCAGAAGCTCTGGTCTCCCCCAGAGGCATAAAGTTGGGGCAACCATCCCCCTGCAGAGTAACACAAATGCAGAGCCAGTTCAGCTTGAGGAGGGCTAAGCTATAAGGGCTCAGCACCCAGGAAACCAACCTGCAAAAGAAACCAAAATCCCTGATAAAAATCCATCTTAGTCCAAGTAAAGGTTTTACACAGAGAAAGCTCATAAAATAAGCTCTTTTTAGCTATGAGAGAGATATGCACAATGGTTGCTTCCCCCACCCCAGTAACAATTATTTATACTGGGCTTGATAATAAACAAAAGAGTTTTACTAAGTAATAAAAAGTAGGACTTAAGTGGTTGTAAGTGAGAAAAGTCAGATCAAAGTAAGTAACTAAGTTAAAGTAACTAAAAACGCCAGCTAATCCTAATCCACTCAGGGTGTGTCTAGACTACAGGGTTTTTTCGAAAAAAAAATAGCGTTTTTTCAAAAAAACTTCACCTGCATCTAGACTACAGCTGCGTTCGTTCAAAAGTAAATCAAAAGAACACGGCAGTTTTGCTGACTGCAGTAAACCTCATTCTATGAGGAATAACGCCTTTTTTTGAAAGTCATCTTTCGAAAAAAGGCACTATTGAGTGAAAACAGGGCTTTTTTGAAAGAGAGCGTCTAGATTCTCTTTCAAAAAAGCAAGCCGCTTTTTTGAAAAATCTTCTTTTAGTCTAGACGCTCTCTTTCGAAAGAGGCTTTTTTGAACGTATCTTTCCAAAAAGCCACTTCTGAAAGAGGCTTGTAGTCTAAGAAGTACCCTCTTAGACGTACCCTAAGAAACTTGATAAATGCAAATACTTACCCTAAACTCTAAACATCTCTTTCACAAGCTAAGAAGCCTCCTACCTTGGCCCTGATCTTTCCCCCTTTTCAGTCTTAGATATTTCCAGCAGGCATCCTAGGTGGTAAGTCGGGGAGTAAGGTGGAATCTCCTGGCATCTGGTAATTGCCCCTATTGTTTGATTCCCCCTCTCTTCTAACCCTTTTGCCAAAGGTGGGAATTCTTTGTGCTCAATTCAAACTTTTCTCACCGTCAGTGGAAAAGTACAAGATCCAAAATGGGTTTCCGCATAAGGTGGTCTAGCCACAGATCCAGGCATGACCAACCACAATCCAGGCTTACAGGAAAAACAGAACCATTCACAGATCATTGACTTGATCACCGAGCCATTAAGTTTCTTTAGCACATTTCAAATCATCAATAGATCCACACTATATACCGTCTTTTCGCGAATATACCCCGCACCCGAATATACCCTGCAGTTTTTGCCGTTTCAGTTTAGAAATCCCTGTATACCCCGTGCACGAGTATAGCCTGTGGGGGAGGGAGGAGGGGTTTATTCGGGTGCAGATGTATTCCTGCCTACCCCCACTCCTGTGAACCGTGGCCACCTGCAGCCTCCCGCTGCTGCTGCTGGTCGCCGAACCCCGTTCCCGCAACTGCTCCGAGATGTGGCAAGGGGGCTAAAAGGAGGGTTTGCAAGGGGGCACAGCAGAGATTGCAATCAGGTTGCCAGGGGGCACGGGCAGTTTGCGGTGATCTGCAGCCCGGGTCACCCGCCGCCCGGGACAGGGCTCCGGGCTCCTTCCCTTTGTCAGCCCGGGCTGGGAGCCTCCCACCTTGCGTCTCTGCTGGGGATGCCTCTGCCCCGGCTCTGGAGCATTCCCAGTGAGTGAGCCAGGCTCCCGGGCAGACTTTGCCCCCTGACTCCCCTTCTGGTAGCGCCACTCCGGGAAAAAGGTACTGGGCTGCGCCCTCCCCCCTTGTAAGTTTCCCCGCGTTGTTCAGCCGTGGGCTGTTCAATCCGGCCCCAGCTCTCTGCAGAGACAAAGGTGTTTGCAGCTCTCAACCCCAGCCCGGCAAATGTTCAGCCGGGAGGGGCTCTCAGAGCGGGAAGGGAAGGGGAGGGCATTCTCCAAGGCATGTGCTGCATGGCCTGCCCGGCACTGTGCCCCGTGACGCCTGCCTGTGAGTCTGATCTGGGCAGGGGAGCACTCACTCCCCTGGTAGCTTTCGGAGGCCAAGACTCCTGGCGGGAGAAACACTCACCGCCCGGTTCCCGCACAGCCGCACTAACCCCCAGGTGAGTAAAAAAAGTTTTGTAAACCCTGCACCCGAGCATACCCCACGAGGGGGGGGAGGGGTGCGGGGTTTGTAAAAACTAATATAACCCGCCTGTTATATTCGCTAAAATAGGGTAGTTCTACAATCACATACTACAATGAAACACACAAAAAAATAAGATATACACATTAAGCAGATTGTGACATTAAAATGTATGTTATATGAGATTATTTGTTTAAAATCTCTGCAAATAATGCATATTCATATTCGTCAGCCCATTTTCATAAAGCACGGGGAGCATGACAACCATTATTTTCCAAAAAGACAATATGTTGATAAAAATGTGTATATAAAAAAATGTCAATCAGCATGAATTTAAAGCAAGCATATACTGTTGGGAAAACATGAATTCACTGCTTGTTAAAGGTGTCTGACAGCAACGAAAATGTCTGGGGACAAGCTCCAGAAGAAAGAGGAGATTGGAACTCCTTGCCAGAATGGTGTCCCTAGCCTCTGTTTGCCCAGAATGACCAACAGGGAATGGAACGTGATGGTTATCTTTTCTGTTCATTCCCTCTGGGGCACTGAGCACTGTCTGAAGACAGGATCCTGGGCTAAATGGATATTTGGTGTCACCCAGTCTGGATGTTCTTATTTTCTTATGATTCATGATTTCATAACTGCTGTATGTTTCCTGGGCATTTACTGAGTCTTGGACATGCTTGCAAAATCACATTGAACAAAAGCTACATCTGCTCTTGCCTTTTCCTAGCAAAGTTTCATAGCTGAACAAGGAAAACGTCCATTCATTGACAAAGGGATTACAGTTAGGACACACGCGGCTGAGAGTTTTGTACAGCACATAGCTAACGGGAGCAGGTGTTGAGATGTTTCGAAGTGGAGTCAATTACATCTGTGTGATTCCTTTCCACCTCTGCAGGTAAATCCAGCCCAGGAAAGGTACTGGGTTCATGTCAGCTCTGACGCTAGCAGGCTTGCACTCATCTGGAAATACGGTGGGATCTACTTGGACACCGATGTCATCTCCATCAGGCCTATTCCAGTAACAAACTTCTTGGCGGCTGAGGCTTCCCAGGTCTCCAGCAATGGGATTTTTGGCTTTCCTCGCCATCACGGGTTCATTTGGGATTGCATGGAGGATTTTGTTCGAAATTACAAAGGACACATTTGGGGTTACCAGGGCCCCAGCTTAATGACAAGAAATCTCAAGGCGTTGTGCTTGACCAATTTCCATAAAGTGGAGGATATAAGCTGTCAGAACATTTCCTTCTTACATCCTCAGCGATTCTACCCCATCCCCTACCCGGCATGGAGGCGGTACTATGAGGTCTGGAAGAAACGCCCTGACTTCAATGACTCCTATGCTCTGCACCTGTGGAACTACATGAACAGTGAACGCAAAACTGCGGTTGCTGGAAGTAACACGTTAGCGGAAAATCTGTACAAAACATACTGCCCCACCACATATAAAACCCTTATTCAAGGCCCAGAAGGCAGTGGTCATCTGCAACAAAACAAGACTGTATGATGGCATGTAGGAGAATGAAGCGACCCTTCCATCCTTTGACAGTGCTGTGACTGAATCAACTGTGCACAACTCATATCTCCTCTTAGTCAGTGACTCTCAGCCATTTTCTCTCTGCAGGTGACTTTGTAGGAGAGAACCTCTGAGAATCCACCTCTTCTCCCAAGGTTCCCCGGGACCTAATGAAATGACTGGGAAGCCGGGGGTGTAAATACCATTGGTGATGACTTGATAAGTATGTCTTCTTCTTTAGGGTACATTTTCCCAATGTACCCAAGGGATTTGGGAGCCCGAGGCCCATTTTCCAAAGTCAAATTGGCTCTGCGTTCCAAAGGTCCATTGAAAATCAGGTGACTTAGGAACCCAAGGGTCGGTTATTTGGTGCGTACAGATGCTTGTAAGTGCTTTGGAAAATCCCATTGGGACTCTCTCTGCCTCTGGAGGTGCCTCAATGCCTTTCAGAATCGGTCCACTTAGGGGCATTTGTGAAGTTTGCCCAGTCTTTGCTCTGTGGCTACGTCTAGACTGCACCCCTTTTTCGACAGAGGCTTTGTCAACAGATACTGTCGACAAAGCCTCTTTCAAAAAAGAGCGTCTAGACTACAACCAGTTCTGTCGAAAAAGGAAGCCGCTTTTGTGTAGACACTCTTTCGAAAAAGCACAGTTTGCATGCAATAGCGCCTTTTTTCGACAGAACTCTGTAGAAAAAAGGCATAATTCCTCGTAGAATGAGGTTTACCACCGTCGACAAAACTGCCACGTTCTGTCAACTTATTGTCAACAGAACGCAGCAGTAGTGTAGACGCAGGTACAGTTTTGTCGACAAAAGTCCACTTTTATAGAGAAAACCCTGTAGTCTAGACACATGTCCTACAGCACGTTGTGCAATGAAGCCCTAAGCTGGCTGAGGACTCTTTCTATTCTAATGTTCATGTTCTGCAAATTTGAATAAAACGATTTTCAATTAACAACAGCCTGAATCTACCCAACTCCAGGTGTTCATTACAATAGTTTATTTTCCTTCTCCTTTGCTTCAGCTCTGGATCCTGCCTTCTGCACAGTGACATTTTAAATGCCCCTTTGAATAAAAGCTCCACCCCACCCAATGGCTCTGAATTTGTATTTCCCCACTAAGCCTCCCTCCGGCGCCTGGGATGGGCGAAGAGGAAAGTGTGTGTGTGGGAAGAGGGGGTGGGTCAGTGATGGTTTCTATGTGTGTCTCTCTAAGTCCTTATATGGTCCCGTTCTTGCAGCACTTGGGCATCTCCCCACAGCCCCATGCGGCTGGGAAGCGCTGTTCTCCCCGATGCGCGGCTGGCGACACAGTCGTGGAATTGAAGGCCTGGAGCCCCAGGTGGGCAGTAGAGAGGGGTGAAGCAAGGCCGTCACTTGCTGCCGGGCGTGGGGAGGCTGGCAGCCTGCTAAGCAGTTTCGGAACCAGGCTCCACACCCTGGAATCTGCAGTCGGGTCTGCAGCCAGCGAGAGTTTTGGCTGAGGGAGGTGGGGCTACCATCTTCAACATGCAACAAAAAAAGAAAAGAAAATGAGAGGGATCCACCTCCGGGCGCCTCACTCCCCCCGACTCGAGCCCTCTCACACCCGCGGGCACCTGGGTGCTGCCAGGCAGACAGCTGCTGTGTATTCAACAGGTTGGGTCTGTCCCTGCTGAAACCGTGGGCGCAGGAACCCTGCCTCTCGCTGGACATGGACACTTTCCCGTCGCTGCCCCAGTGCTGGTGAGAATGAAGCAAATCTCTAGCCCCAGGACAAACCCAGTAGATTAAATTATTTAGCAGGCAACTGGCAAATCCATTACAAAATGGCCAGACCGGTCCAGTGCCGGCCATGGGGTAGCCCTAGAGCGGGTGCTGAGAATTGAGAGCCACCCCAAGCTCTTTGGTAGTAAGACAGCTGCTGGCTGTTGGGAGCTTTCATCCCTGGAAAGCTGAGGTATCTGGGCAGGATGGGGGAGTAGGAATGGGAAAAGCGGGGGTAGGACACAGCACTCGTGGGAGATTCAATAATCATCAGGGCCGCTGACGGGGGTGGCAAAGGGCGCAGTAGGCCCAGGCAGGCAACATATGTTCCCAGCCCCGATACTAATCGATCCCAGTTAACACTCCCTTGCCCCCTTCACAGGCTCAGAGCGCTCCACACACCTGGGCGATCCGACCTCTGGGCTGTACATTCCCCAGCGCAGGGTCTGTCTGTTCCTGGTGGGTTTGTGCAGTGGGGCCCTGCTCCACACCAGGGGCCCCTGGGTGCTTGGGGTGCAATGAGGAAGAGGAGGGGAAGGCCCAGTATTGCAGTACGCAGCAGTGATGCCCTCAAGGTGCAACTTTCCAGCATTTGCCAGCTCCCTCTGCTGCTCTTCCTCTCCAAGCACTTCCCCCCGCCCACCTCCACCCGCAACTTGGCTCAGCCCCACTGATTGACAGGGCAGTTCCCTCTCATTCCTCCTCTCCCCCCGCCCGCAAGCCCGTCCCAGCTGGCTCTTCTTGCTCTACCAGCAGCAATGCAGACGTGTCCCTGGCGGAGCCGCGAGCAGGGCTGGGAGCTTCGGCTGCACTTGTCCCGCACATTCACTGGGACAGGCAGGCTGAGGGAGCGGTGGGCGGGCCGGGACACTCAGAAGATAACTGCTCTGCATTTCACCATGATCTGCCCCCATCCTCCCAGGCAGGCTGGAAGGAGCGAGCCCCCTGTGACACCAGCAGACACGGGGCTGCTCAGGCAGGAGGGGGCAGCCCCAGGCACATTCAGGGTTGCCCGGCTATGGAGGTGTCAGTGCGTCCCTGCAAGAGCAGCAGAGCTAAAGCATCGCCCCTGGGATCTCTCCCTGCTGTCAGGAAACGCCCATGAGCCGTCACAGCACAAACATTGCTTCAACCTCACTGAAAACTCTCCTGTTTGCTCCCGCTCTCCAATTTTGGGGGGAACAGCAACACCTCCGGGTGGGCGTCTCTTCTTCCACTTAGCCCCACTGATCTCGGAGAGTCTTTCCTCGGACTACACTGGGCTGTGGGTCTGGTTACCAGGTAGGGCCCGGCCACACAGGCTGTTACAGCCAAATGCTGGTTCCCCAGCAGGGTGGCCCTTGCACTTTCTAATTCTAGGGCTTTTCCCCAGAACACTCTTGAGGAGCTGCTGGTCTTTGACAGGCGCAGATACAAAGAAATATTGCCCTGAGCAGCCAGCCACTTTGGGCTACTTCGGAGTGACTCTTTTTTGCTTAAGTGACTGTGGACTATTGATTCAGTTGAAATCTGGCAATTAGGTTTTAGCTGATTTTTCCCTGCCCAGATGAGACCAGGGCATTAGCCATTGCTTTCCCGCATGCCTGGAGTGTTGTAGGGATTGGTTTGGCTACTTGTTTTAAACAGCTGATGGTTCCCTCTAAGTGCTGCATGCTCTATTGAGGGAGAGGGGACTTCATGTGCTTTCCTGTCCCCAGGTCTCAATTGACCCACGGAAGCTCTGTTGCTCACCCCAATGTAGACGACAGGGAAAGTTTCCAGAGGCGAGTGGCAAGGAGGCTGAGCGGGTTGGAACACGAGCCGTATGGACAAAGGCTGACGAAATGGGGTAGGCTCAGTTGGAAAAGGGGAGATTACGGGAGGACGTGGTCGTAGTTTTCACATACTTGAAAGGCTGCCATATGAAAGAAGGAGAAAACTTGTTCTTTCTCGCCACAGAGGGCAGGATGAGTGGCAGTGGATGCAAACCACAGCCCAGCAGATTTAGACTGTATTTCAGGGAAAACTTCCTGTATGAACAACAAACAATGGAATAGACGCCTCAGCAGGTTGTAGAAGATCCTTCACTGGAACTTTTGAAATGGAGGCTGGATACTCACCCATCTTGAAAGGTTTCAGAGGGTGGGGGGCTGCAGACCCTCAGGAAAACATTCGGGGACCACACACAAGTGAGAAGCAAAAAAACACTCCCCACATTCCCCTTGCACACCAGAGCTTAGGAGGTCCCTGGCTAGTAGATTTTGTGTGCTCCAGCCCCACAATGCTGAAGTGGAAGCTCCGAGCCTCAGGGGCCGGATCCAGGCAAGCCAGGGGCCGCATCTGGCCCTCACGTTCCCCAGCCTGGTTTAGGAACAACAACCCCTGCATCTTGGCAGTGGGTGGAACTAGAGGGCCCTCATGCTGCCTTCTCACCCAAACCCTTTCAGTGCTGCCACAACATTTCATGAGGACAATGCTGAGCAACAAACCCTGCATAGTCAAACAATCCCTTCCAATGCACACTGTGTACAAAGGTTATTACAGTGGTGCAGAGGTGTGACTGCGAGGGTGTGTTCTATCACGCTGGGCCTCGGGTGCTCAGGTCTCGTGGTGGCATGGGGAATTCAGCCTAGCAGTGAGAGCTGGGGCCAGGAGCAGAGTCCAGGAAGCAAGCTGCATGTCAGTATTAGAGACACTCAGGCTACGTCTAGACTGCAAGCCTCTTTCGAAAAAGAGCATCTAGACTACAACCAGTCCTTTCAAAACCGCAAGCCGCTTATTCGAGAGAGAGCACCCAGGCAGTCTGGATGCTCTCTTTCAAAAAATCACAGTTTGCATTACATAGCACCTTTTTTCAAAAGAGTACTTTTGAAAACAGGCGTTATTCCTCGTAGAATGACGTTTTCTGCCGTCAAAAAAATTCCGTGTTCTTTCGATTTACTGTCGAAAGAACGCGGCAACAGTCTAGACGCCACCTTTTTCTAAAAAAGGCTGCAGTCTAGACACACCCTCAGAATACAAAGGAAAGAGGAGGAAGGTAAACCAGAGTCCTAAAGCAGAGGCATAGCTGGGGTTGAAAGCAGGACTCTGAAGATGAAGGGGCCGAGGGGAGGTTGTGGATTCTCCATCACTGGAGATATTGCAAAGCAGGTTGGACAGACACCTGTCAGGGATGATCTAGATGGAGCTTGGTCCTGCCATGAGGGCAGGAGACTTGACTCGATGACCTCTAAAGGTCCCTGCCAGTTCTCATGTTCTACGGTTCTACAGGGGCTGCCAGGGCTGGCGCAAGGCCTGGAAGGGGGACAAAGGCAGCTTCAGGCGTGGTACCGAGTGAAGAGCAGCCAGTCTGCTGCGGGGCCAGCTCAACAGGGCTGCTACACCAGTGGCCAGGCAGGGACTTTGGCCACTTCCCCATTGCTGAGGCAGTTCAGCTGGTCAGTCGGGGGCAGCGGCTGGTCCTGGCCAGTCTGTCCCAGACAGTCACTGCCGGCTGGTAACGCCTTCCAGAGCCAGAATGGGCCATGGGCAGACGGGACTCGGAACGATTCCCTGCAGGGGCTTCTGACAGGAGCCGTGGCTGGGAGACTCCTCAATCCGTCCCCACTCACCACAGATGCTCCGTTTGGACACCGCGGCCCACAGGCTGCTCACAGCCCTGCAGCCTCTGCCGGGGAAGGGCCGACCCCTTCCCTGTCTCCCTTGGACAGTGCACCAGAAGTCTTATCCAGGTGGCGGCTCATGTTATGGTGGCCCTAAGGTGTTTGCAGAGGGATCTGGATACTGGTACTGCTTCTGGAGTCTCGGAGGAGAAGCCGTGTTAGTCGTAACTTTAAAAGCAAGTCGCAGTCCTGTGGCACCTTAGAGACTTGCACATTTATGAGGTCATGAGCATTCATGGGTAAAACCCACTTCATCAGATGAATTGGAGTGAAAATACCTACCAGCTCTGTGCTCTTGGAGAACCAGGGCATATTACTCTTGGAAGACAATCCCTCCCAAACCCAGCATAAATCACAGTCAACGCAATGAAAAGGCAGAGGCAGAGACACCTAAACCCCTCCCGACATGAGGGATGAGATTTTGGAAACACCCCTAGTCTCATCTGCATCGAAGACAGGACAGAAAAACATCTCGAGTAGCATAGAGAGTGCAGAATAGCACGTCCAAAGCAGGAACCGCACGGCATTGTGGGATACAGAAAGCAGGAAAACACAGCCTGGTGGGAAATCTCTCCTCCAGATGCTAATAAATCCACGCCTGCCCACAGCCAGCTCAGTAATTATCAGACAATTGTAGAAATAATTTCTCTGTTGGCATTCAAAATAGTGAAACTGCCTCATTGCAGTATGAGCTCTCTTGAGGAACACTGCCCATAGCCAGCAATGAACAGGTTCTCTTGTCTAGCCCTGGGGCCGGGGAACTTCAGGTCAGATGTGGCCCCCAGCTTGCCTGGATCTGGCCCTTGAGGCTGAGGGGAACCCCCCCCCCCAAGCATTGGGGAGCCCACGCTGGCACTCCAGTCCTCCCTCACCACCCTGACCTGCAGGGCTAGAGCACAGAAAATCTACTAGGCTGGGCCCCCTTAGGCTCTGGGGTGGGAAGGGATTGTGGTGGCCACATCAGTGAGTTGTTTCTCTTTTTGCGTCTCACTTTTGTGTGGCTCCTGACTGGTTTTCTGTGGGTCAGCGGCCCCCAGCCCATACAAGGTTCCCGAGCGCTGGGCTAGCCTAAATCAAAGAAGTTCAGAACATTCTCATGAACCATTTGCTCACCCATAAACAAGTCCAGCGTTCCCCTCGAACCAGTGCTGTGTCCCCGCAAGACCTCCCATGAGTGCTCAGGAAAAGGGTTCTGATGCCTGGATCGAAAGTGCATCGGTTCCACTGAGATGTCATGTTCTAACAGAGCATTCTGGGGGCTCTGCTCTGCTCTGCCTGTCTCCAGCACTCTGGACCCCCCGCTACCATCACCACCTGGGAACCCCGATCCACTCAAGCTTCACGGAGTGCTGCAATCTCTCTCCAAGCCCTGCCCCCCCTTCCGCTCTCCCACCGATGGGGTCCTGACCCTGCCTTATGTGAGCAGTCATCGTTTGCTCGCCCCAACATTCGTAATCAGATTTCACTTCCACTGAATATTGTCACTCTTGCGTTTGTTGGGCTCCACGTGTATGGCTCCTACCTGGAAATAAATAACTTTCACTGTTAAGCTGGTTGCTTTTCTCTCTCTCTCACTTCTCCCGCGCCCGGTGGGGCATTGTTTTGGCTTCCCCATTCACTCTGGAACAACGCTCCTTCCGCCAGATACCTGTAGCGCCCAAACATCCTGTGGGTTTGCTCGTCAAGTAAGTCACTGGCAGAGCAGTTGCCAGGTGAGAGTGGGGACAGGGAGGTGCTGAACCCGGGGGCCTATGAGGTGGCAGCTTGAAGTGCTGTTAAATCAGTCCCAGGAGGTCACTGCTTGGCATTGCTGTGCACCCAGCCTGCTGAGTCCAGGGACATAAGGGGTCAGCCGGTGAGCGCTGATTAACCGCCCCTCCCAGAGGCTCTCTGGTATTGGGTGTGAGTGTCGGAGGGCTCCTCTGCTTCTAAGGGGAGAAGAAACCAGTTCTGGGGCACCTAGACCCTGCAGGAGAGCCCCCCATGGGGAGGGAGGGAGAAGCAGAGCTCCAGAGGAGGCCACAAGTAACACAGCAGCACCCTGGTAGAATTATTAACCTTGCCCCTCCCCAATAAGAGTGACCCTGATGAATGAGGCTACCCCACCGTAATGGGCACATCTGGTAACCAGAGACGCTCATGAAAAACCCAGCTTTCACACAAACTTCCACGTGGCTGGACCTCACACAAACCAGACAAGCCATTGACAGCACTCACCTTACGTCCCTACAGAAGAAAAAAGGACACTACACTATGTACACTCCTACATACCACAGGAAACTACAGCTATGGTACCCTCAGCTCACCTACCAACATGGTTAATCTGTCCACTCACACACGGAGTCTATTGTAGCTTGGGAATTCTCTGCCCCATGACCACCACCCCCCCCCATTATACAGTTCTGCGGTGACCTGGAGCCTATTTTCACTGCCTCCGACTGAAGGAACATTTCCAACACACCACTGAACATCTCGCTGCCACACAGGATCCCTCCTATAAACACAAGAAGAAGATGAATTCTACGTGGTCTCCTCCGGACCCTTGAAACGACAGCATGGACTTCCACCCTGAGTGCTTCCGCAGACACTCACAGGCTGTCATTGTAAACAAACAACACTGGGTGACACATAACCTCAGCCACGCACAACACAACACTATCCACAGCCTCAAAAACAGAAGACTGAGGCATGAAGAGGGCGCTGCGGTTCCTGGCGTGAGAGCGGCTCCAGACCAGGGACGGGGGTGTGACAGTGTGCAGGGGCCTACAGGTGGGAAACAGGGGACGGTAGAAGGGCTCTGTGGGACTCCGGCCCTGGGAGAGAGGGGGCTGCTGGGGGACTCGCTGGGGAAGTGAAGCAGGTAAGGACGGGGCCTTTCGGGTGGCTCCGCATGACCCGGAATCCTGCAGGAAGGAATGAAGAGATGCCCTGGGCTGGGGTGTGTGACACTGGGCAGAGGGGGAGGGTCTCTGGGCTTAGCTATGTCAGAGGCAGAGGAGACGATACCTGCCCCTCCCACAGGGAGCCATCTGGAGTGGGGGAGTCCGTGATGGGGTGTCCAGCCGACAAAGGCTGGAGTGGGTGGGACTGAGCCCATAGCCAGCACCTGGAGGAAGAGCCAGGGGAGCAGGAAACTGAGCGCTAACAGGCTCACGGAGGCACGAATAAGCTGGGCCCATAAAACCAAGAACTCTTCAATAGCAGCTCTGCTGCTCGGAAAGGGCAGTCACGCCCTGGATAGAGAGAGGAGTGTCTGGAGCGGATTGAACCAGAACCAGGAGCTGTAGGAAGCCGTGCAGGGCAGGCAGTGAGGGCGGGGAGAGGAAAGAACAGAGCTGCTGGGTTGAACGTCCCCCCTCCCAGCCCTGGGGAAGCGGCCCCCCAGCAGGGCAGCGAATGAGCAGAGCCCTTGGGTCACTGTGGAAGGGAGAGATTGGACGAGCCGCACCCTGGCAGGGGGAGCGCTGAGAGACCGGGCTGGTGGGCCAGGGAACAGAGGAGATTTGGTTCCCACAGTGGGCGAGGGGCTGCAGGGCAGAGCGAGAGAGGACGGGACAGAGGGAGCGGCAGTGAACAAACCGTGGAGGAGAGGGGGCCTGACGCGCTAAACCTCAGGCTAAGCGGCGGGAGGTGCCAGACAAGAGGTGAGTGGAGCACCCTGGGACCCTGCCTTGGTGGGTGCCAGGTGTGTACGAAGGCAGGAGCAGAGCAAGGCAACACTGAGTGGTCCTGTCATCCCATCCCAGCGTGGGGCAGCCTGCGTGTCCCTGCGCCTCCGAGCACGGGGCTCCCCTCCAGACCCTCCTGGCCAACAGCCAGTGAGGAACCTGCCCTCCCGGAACCTACCTAATTCTTTTGTGAGCCCAGCTCTGCTTTTGGCCTGTACACGTCCCTGGCAACGAACTCCACAGGCTGCCTGGATGTTGTGGGGGAAAGTTACTCCCTCTGTTTGTTTAAAACCTGCTGCCTATTCATTGCATTTTGTGAATCCCTGATTCTTATATTACGTGGAGCATTAAACAACATTTCTCTATTCACTTTCTCCACACATTCATGAATTTCTAACCCTCTATCATCTCCCCCTTTGGTCATTCCATTTCTAAGCTGATCAGTTTTTCATTTCGTCTCATGCTGCAGCTGTTCCAGACTCTTAATTATTTTTGTTGCTCTTTTCTGAACCTTTTCCCAATTATAAATTATCTTTTTATTTGTTTTGGAGATGGGGCAAACCGGACAGCCTGCAGTATTCAACATATGGTCATGTAGTGAATTTATATTATGCCTTTATGATATTTGATGTCTTATTATCTATTGTTTTCCTAAGGCTTCCTGGCAGTGTGTGCTTTTTAGACTGTTGCTGCACATTAAGTGGATGTTTTCAGAGAACTATCCACAATGACTCCCAGATCTTTCTTGAGTAGTAATAGATGATGTAGATCTCAGCATATTTTATTTGTGCTTGTGTGACAATGTGCATTTTTTCGCACATATCACCGCTGAATTTCATTTCCCAGTCACTCCATTTTGTGAATTCCCTTTGTAACATTTCTCAGTCCGCTTTGGACTTAATATTTTGATTAATTTTCTATTATCTAGAAACTCTGCCACATCACAATTTGCCAAGCTCTTCCAGATCTCTTATGAATATGTTGACCAGCATGGGTCTCAGAACCGACTCTTCAGGTGGATCCTGATATTTTCTTCTCCCTCCTCTTAAAACAGACCAGTTATTCCTACCCTTTGTTTCCTATCTTTTGACCAGGTACCAATCCATAAGAAGTCCTTCCCTTTTATCCCATGACAGCTGACTGTGCTTAAGGGCCTTTGGTGAGGGACCTTGTCAGAGGCTTTCTGAAAATCTAAGTACCCTATCACTAGCGGATCATCTTGGTCCAGAAGGTAGCTGATCCCCTCAAAGAATTCTAATAGATTGGTGATGCAGGATTTCCCTTTACAAAAAGCCATACTGACTCTTCCCCAACATGTTATGTTCTTCTGTGTCTGATAATCGGTGTGCAGTACCTGGTACTTGGTATTCTGATCTGATTAATTAATTAATAAAACAGATTACAAGTTAAACCAATGTGGGTATATCTCCCAATTTAGCAGTAGAATATACTCAGTTAATTCACAGGCTTAGTGAGTATTATAGATGGTTACTGCAGATTAGATAGAGTAGAAAAGAATCAAGTTAGGGTAGAAGTGGCTCATTCACAGCAGTTGATGTGGGGATGTGAAAGTCAAGAGGGGAAAATTGCCTTTGTAGTGTGTTAACCAGTTAAGACCCTTATTCAATCCTAGGTTGATGGAATAGAATTTGTAAATGAACTCCAGTTCAGCTGTCTCCCATTGGATTTGGGTTTTGAAATTCTTTTTTAGAAAGATGTCCACTTTGAAATCCATTATTGAATGTCCAGGCTGGTTAAAATGCTCCCCTACAGTCTGTGTGTGTTCCGTGCTGATGTCTGATTTGGGTCCATTAAGCCTTTGGTGCAGAGACTGTCCGGTTTGGCCAATATCCATGGCAGAGGGGCATTGCTGGCACAGGATGGCACATTAGAGGGTGAGCTGGGGGATGAGCCCCTAATGATGTTACATATGGGGTTAGTCCTGTGACGGTGTCACTTGTATAGATATGGGGGCAGAGGTGGCAATGGGATACATAGCAGGGATAATGTGACATTACAGGATTTTTGATGTGACCATCCAGAATATGGCTGCCCCAAACTCTGTCCAAAGTGGGTAAGTGGGTAGGTCTATTGAAAGCTAATGCTTTGCAGATTCTCTTCATACTATTCAAACGCATGTGTGATTTTTGCATTTGAAGTTATAAGAATTGACAATGTTCTGGTATCCCAAGTATTTGCTTGGTTGCTTGGTGCTGGCTGTGACACAGGGAAAGCTGGAGTGTCTGAGGGGATTGCTCATGGGACTTCCTGCTGGCAAGTGCAGCAAACAGAAGTGCTCTTTGTGACTGGTTCAGTCACGTTTTAATGGGGGTTCCCGCTCTTGGGCTGTCAGTAGCCCTGTTTCTAGCATTCACCCTCATTTGGCCCCCTCAGCAGTGCCCCCAGACCCTGTTCTATTACAATAGATAGGAGGACAGAGCTGGCATCGGGGTTGTGGCAGAGAGCTGTTCCCTGGGTAAGTGTTTCTGTGCTGTGTTGTGTGGCTGCTGGTATTTGCTTCACGTTGGCAGGCAATTACTCAGCAGCAGCCACACAACACACCACAGAAACACTCACCCAGGAACCTACTTCTGCAACAAAGCCCATTGGCAGTTCTGTCCACACACCTTTACTAGCAACACCATCACAGGAGCTAACCACGTATGCCCCAACATCAGAGGCTCATCCACCTGCACACCCTCTCATGTGCTGTCTGCCATCCTGTGCCAGCAATGCCCCTCTGCTATTGACATTGGCCAAACCAGATAGTCTCTACACCAAAGGATTAATGGACCCAAATCAGACATCGAGAATGGGAACACACACAAACCTGTAGGGGAACATTTTAACCTCCCAGGACATTCAATAATGGATTTGAAAGTAGCCATCTTTCTTGAAAGAATTTCAGAACCCGATTTCAAAGGGAGACAGCTGAACTGAAGAAGTTCATTTGCAAATTCAACAGAATCAACTTACAATTGAACAAGGATCTTAACTGGTTAACGCACTACAAAAGCAATTTTCCCATCTCTTGACTTTCGCATCCCCACATCAACTGCTGAAAATGGGTCACTTCCACCCTGACTTGATTAGCCTCATTAACACAAGTAACTTCTTTCTTTCGTTGTCCCCATGTACCCCCCCTCCTCTGTACCTTCCACTACAATTCATCTGATGAAGTGGGTTTCCCCAACGAAAGCCAATGCTCAAAGGCTACATCTATACTGTAGCCTTCTTGTGGAAAAGCAGATGCAAATGTGCGCAGTGTGGAATATCACTGCATTGCATTTATATAAGTAATGAGCAGCCATTTTTGTGCAAGAGGCTTTTGCTCAAGAGCCATTCTTTCTTATTTTTTGAGGTGGTGGTGGTTGGGGTCTCCCTCCTAAGCAGGGCCGGCCCGAGCCATTCTTGCGCCCCGGGCAGCGGGCATGCAGCGCATGCACAGCCCCACCCCGGGCGCGCGGCACCTGATTGACATGTACAGGGCACCACGCCCGCCCCCCGGGTGGCAACCTATGTGGGGCGCCCTTACCACTTCAATCAGGCGCCCCTCATAGGTTGGCGCCCCAGGCAGCTGCCCAGCTAGCCCCCTCGCTTAATCCGGCCCTGCTCCTAAGAGCGACAGAGTCATCCATCTGCCGTCCAGACCTGGAATCTCGAGAAATGTGCTGCTTACCGGGAACTTGAATTCAGGATGTGACTGAGACTCTTTCAAAAGTCATCAAACCTTTGGATCGCTACCCCTTCCTGCTGCTCCATGTGGGAACTAACGATATGGCCAAGAATCACCTTGAGCGGGTCACTGCAGATTATGTAGCGCTGGGAAGAAGGATCAAGGAATTTGAAGCACTAGTGGTGTTCTCGTCCACCATCCCTGGTGAGGGAAAAGGTCCAGGTAGGGATAGTCGAATTGAGGAAGTAAATGCGTGGTTGTGCAGGTGGTGTCGCAGAGAGGGCTTTGGTTTCTTCGACCATGGGACTCTGTTCTGGGCTCAAGGATTGGTAGGAAGAGATGGGATTCACCTAACCAAGAGAGGAAAGAGCATCTTCACGGGCAGGTTTGCAAACCTAGTGAGGAGGGCTTTAAACTAGGTTCACTGGGGGATGGCGACCAAATTCCTCAGGTAAGTGGGGAAGTCGGATACTGGAAAGAAACACAAGGAGGAAGGAGCAAGAAAGGAGGACCCCTGATTTGAATGAAGAAGGCAGGGTGATCAACTGGTTATCTAAGATGTTTATTTACAAATGCAAGAAGCGCGGGAAACAAACAGGAAGAATTAGAAGCCCTGGCCCAGTCAAAGAACTATGATTTGATTGGGATAATGGAGACTTGGTGGGATGACTCGCATGGCTGGAGCACTGTCATGGAAGGGTATAAACTGTTCAGGAAGAACAGACAGGGGAGAAAAGGAGGAGGAGTTGCACTGTATGTAAGAGAGCAGTACGATTACTCGGAGCTCCAGTATATAGAGGGAGAAAAGCCTGTTGAGAGTCTATGGGTTAAGTTTAGAGGTGTAAGTAAGAGGGGTGATGTTGCAGTTGGTGTCTGCTATAGACCGCCGGATCAGGTGGATGAGGTAGACGAGGCTTTCTTCAGACAACTGAGAGAAGCTTCCAGATTGCAGGCCCTGGTTCTCGTGGGGGACTTTAATCATCCTGACATCTCTTGGAAGACCAATACGGCAGCACACAGACAATCCAGGAAGTTTTTGGAGAAAGTTGGGGATAACTTCTTGGTACAAGTGCTGAAGGAACCGACCAGGGGCCGTGCGCAGCTTGACCTGCTGCTCACAAACAGGGAGGAACTAGTAGGAAAAGTAGAGGTGGGTGAAAACCTGGGAAGCAGTGATCATGAGATGGTAGATTTCGGGATCCTGACCAAAGGAAGAAAGGAGAGTAGCAAAATACACACCCTGGACTTCAGAAAAGCAGACTTTGACTCCCTCAGAGAACTGATGGGCAGGATTCCCTGGGATGCTAACATGAAGGGGAAAGGAATCCAGGAGAGCTGGCTGTATTTTAAAGAAGCCTTATTGAAGGCACAGGAAGAAACCATCCCGATGCGCGGTAAGAAAAGCAAATATGGTAGGCAACCAGATTGGCTTACTGAAATCCTTGGTGAGCTTAAACACAAAAAGGAAGCTTACAAGAAGTGGAAACTTGGACAGATGACTAGGGAGGAGTATAAATATATTGCTCGAGAATGCAGGGGAGTTATCAGGAAGGCAAAAGCGCAATTGGAATTGCAGCTAGCAAGGGATGTGAAGGGGAACAAGAAAGGTTTCTACAGGCATGTTAGCAATAAGAGGGTGATCAGAGAGGGTGTGGGGCCCTTACTAGATGAAGGAGATAACCTAGTGACAGATGATGTGGGAAAAGCTGAAGTACTCAATGCTTTCTTTGCCTCTGTCTTCACAGACAAGGTCAGCTCCCAGACAAATGCACTAGGCAACGCAGTAGGGGAAGGAGGTGGACAGCCCTTGGTGGGGAAAGAACAGATTAGGATCTATTTAGAAAAGCTAAACATACACAAATCCATGGGCCCAGATTTAATGCACCCAAGGGTTCTGAGGAAGTTGGCAAATGACATTTCAGAGTTTTGGCCATTATTTTTGAAAACTCATGGAGATCGGGAGAGATCCCGGATGATCGGAAAAAGGCAAATGTAGTGCCCATCTTTAAAAAAGAGAAGAAGGACAATCCTGGGAACTACAGACCAGTCAGCCTACCTCAGTCCCCTGAAAAATCATGGAGGGGATCCTCAAGGAATCCATTTTGAAGCACTTGGAAGAGAGGAAAGTGATCAAGAATAGTCAACATGAAATCACAAAGGGCAAGTCGTGCCTGACCAATCTGATTAGCTTCTATGATGAGGTAACTGGCTCTGTGGATGTGGGAAAGGCAGGGATGTGAGATACCTCAACTTTAGCAAAGCTTTTGATACAGTCTCCCACAATATTCTTGCCAGTAAGTTAAGGGAGTATGGATTGGATAAATGGACTGTAAGATGGATAGAAAGCTGGCTAAAATGTCGGGCCCAACGGGTTGTGATCAACGGCTTGATATCAGGTTGGCTGTTGGTTTCTAGCAGAGTGTCCCAGGCCTCCTGGCACCACTGCAGGTCCGCCTCCACGCCGCCGCGTGATGGCTGCCTCCACGCGTTCGACGGCCTGCACATGGCGCCGAAGGAGCTGGTTCCGCTGCCGGACCCGCCGCCTTGGTGGTTGGGCGGCTGGGGGTGCTGCTGCTGCTGCTGCCGCAGGGCTGGAGGGTCCCCTGCTTCTGCTTGGTCCCGCTGCAGGGAACAGAAGAAAGGATGGGCCAGTCAGGCAGCCCGGCCACTGTCCCCACACCCCATGCCCTCCACCCCTGAGCCCAGGTGACACCACAGTAGTGTGGCTTGGGCCCACTCGGTTACCCCCCTTTCCCCCCGTGCTGTATGTTTGCATACAGGACCGCCCCTGGAGTAGGGTCCTCCTCCATGTATTGTAACCACCAGTCTGTGTCCTGGCCCCTTGGGGGGTGGGAGGGCGCTTGTGTTGTGTTAACCTGTGGAACTCCCTGCCGGTGGAGGCTGTGAGGCTTTGGGCTAATCAATGGTGTTTGACAGGGAGCGAGATGAATCCCCACACAGTGCCTGGGAGCACATATGGCAGACGTGGTCTGGGCTCTCAGATCCCCATCACATGGGATGTCTCCTGGACGGAACCAGGAGAGTGACTACGGAGTGTACCATCCTTGCAGCAAAACTCAGGTGGCCCTAGGACCGGACCGAGCGCTTCCCCCCTTCCCCTCCCGCTAGCCCTCACACACGTAGCCCAGGGACATATGTGGCCACAGTGGGGACTTCCCTCGGGGGGCCAGCCAAGGCACCAGGAGCAGGCGAGGGGCTCAGTGGGGGCCACGCTCACAGGGCTGTGATGCTGTGGTTTTCCCAGGAGCAGCTGGCTGTGCCTCACAGCCAGGCATGGGACAGTGTGCCGTTCTGTGTGCTGCACCCTTGCGGAGGTGCGGGCTCTGGCCTGAGCCCCTGGGGCCCTGGCTGGTTCCAGCTGGCATCCACCCTTACCCCCGGTCCCGCTGGATGTGTGTGAGCAGCACAGTCCCAGGCATGCCCTGGAGCTGCTGCCGCGGCCACATGCCGCTTGGTCACCAGGCTGCACGTGGTTGCACGTGCTGCATACTGCTAATGCTACACAGCGTGCAGCTCACGTGGCCTTGAGTGACGCGCTCTCCCCCTTCCCCCTCCAGGAGCCTGGCTCCCCCCCACCCTTGTGACTGCAAAGTGCAACACTCACCGGTGGATCCTTCCCCGGCCTCCGAGGACGCACGGGAGACATCGGGGCTGCCGGAGGGGGCCTCCGCATGGAGGGTCCCGGTGCTGGCCTCGTCTTCTGACCTGCTGGCGGTGTCTTCTTCTTCCCCCGCCTCGCTGGTCCTGGTGACTGGGGGGGAAGGGGAGGCGCATGCAGGTGTCCACAGGGATGGACGGTCTCTGGGGTGCTGGCTGGGCCAGGATACGGTGGAGCCGCTGGTAGTGGGGGCAGGTGTCGGCTCCTGCCCCTGGCCCTCGCTGGCCCGGACATAGCCCAGGCGCAGCTCTTTTACTTTAGCCCGGACTTGCTCGAGGGTCGGGGCTGGATGTCCCTGGTGGGCGAGCGCCTGGGCCATGCAGTCGAAAATGTCCGCATTGCAGCGACGGGAGTGGGTACTGTGGAGGGTCTCCTCCTCCTCCCACTGGTCCAGTAGGGCCTCCAGCTCCCCCAGAGACCAGGATGGAGCCCTCCGTTTTCGGCCCCTTGGGGCCCCCTGCGCTGGGGGTGCGGGTGGCTGTTCCCCCCCGGAGCTGCCATCCTGCTCTGGGGTGCTTTTGGGGATGTCAGGGGCCGCGTGGCACAGCTCTCAGCACAGGTCGCAGAAGGGCTTCTGCCTCGTGGCTGCTTTTGCACAAAATCTTGCCAGTCTAGACACAGCCCCAGTGAGCAGTTTTCCTTATGATGTTTTATTCTCACAACTAGGCCCTGCATCTTCTTCTTGCCCTGCTTCCACTTGAGATGTTTTCCTTTTTAACCCAGGGAACGGAATGATTAGGTCTCTTTTACACCCAGAAGCCAGGACAGTTTTTCTGTAGCAAAAGTGTGGGGGGAATACAGAAAGCTGTGTGTGGAAATTGAAAGCCAAGAACTTTCAAGAAGCAAGAGCTGGTAGTTATGCTGGATAGATGAGAGCCATTCATTCACGTTTTACGAGGTTGTAAGTGTAAGTGCAGCATGTATGTGATGAGATGTAGTTGTAACTGCTACTTTTAAATACAAAATTTGATATTTTATTGAGTATTTTTAAATAAAAAAAAAAATCTCATTTAAATTTTAAAAAATCTGTTGTTTTTATCCACCCTAGAAATAATCCGAAGTAATAACAACACTTGCAATCCTGTCTTGTTGTAGTTGTCTCCCAGAAGTAATCAGTGAACCTCTGACACTGACTTTCTTTGTTTCTGTTAAGACTCCTCTGTCCAAGGACAAGCAAGAATGTCGACGAGAGGGTCAAAATAGGGCTCGGGCTCACTTTTGTCTTTGTCCTGGCCTTTGTCTATAAACGTTCCCTCTCGCCTGGCTGCATCTTCTCGTGCAAGCCGAGTCCTGAGCCGTTCCTCGTTGAAGAGGATGACCTGAGCCAGAGCAGCGGCATCATCTTTGTGGAGACCACAGATGACCTCAAGATTCCTCCGTTGGCTTCATGTTCTGTGGAATCTGCTGCCAGGGCCTACCCGGACAGACCTGTTCATTTCTTCATAAAAGGGATGAAAAATAACACGTGGCGGGATTTAAATTCCACTTCCGCTGCCTTCGCTCTTCTATCTGCGATGGAGAACATCTTCCTCCTTCCTCTCCCGATGGAAACTGTTTTCCAGGACACACCTCTGCTCCCATGGTATCGCAAGGTGAGAGGAAATATTAACGGGAAAATATTTCAGCTGCCAAACAGAGGTGGTTGAAAATGAGGGGTTCTTTGACACAGTTTTTTTCAAGTTTTTAAGCTGTTGTCATTTTGCTGCACCCAGTGCGGACCCCTTTTTCATGACACTTTGCCGTGCATTAGTCAAAATATTGATTGAAATTGTTATGGACATTGCACAGTTCCTGATGGCAGGAGTTATATATAGCAAATAGATCATTTCCATCACAATTTCGATAACCATGTTTTCTCAAAGTGGTGAACCGCCCTCTTTTCCGAAAAGGGAAGAGATTGATAAAAATGTTGTATTTGAAAAAAATTCCGTCAGCATGAATTTAAAGTGAGGATTTACTGTTTGGGAAACATGATTTTAGTGTCTGGTAGCAACGAAAACATCACCAGCTTTAGAAGTGAGAGAGGAATTCAGAGGTCAATCTGGGGGGAAAAGGCTCCACTCTTTACCCGCTCCTCTCAGAAGTGTTGTTCTGAGAGTTCACCCCCCTCTGAGTTCTTGTTTTGACCTGTTTGAAAACATAGGCAGGCATCCTCCTAAACGGTAAGAGCTAGGCTCACTACATTTGGTAT
Organism: Rafetus swinhoei; assembly: GCA_019425775.1. NCBI lineage: Eukaryota > Metazoa > Chordata > Testudines > Trionychidae > Rafetus > Rafetus swinhoei. Next base: position 53,811,125 of record CM033432.1, on the reverse strand, counting down.
GAAGCTCTCTCTTATCATGCCTTAAAACAAGGTCAGGGTTTGATTGTGCCAGGACAATGGGATGTGCCTGGACTGTGATTGCTTCTCTGAAAATCATACAGAAGAGAGACAAAATCACCAGGCAGGTGAAAGGGGCTGGCTGGGGGTGAGCTCCCCCTCCCTGTTGGGGACTTCCCCAGCCCTGAGCCCCTCACCCTCCAGGGGCTCTTTCGGGAGGGCAGGAAGCTGAAGCCCCTACCCCAGATTCATATGGGCACATCACTGGCTGTTCCCCTTTGTTAGGGAGCAAGGGAAAGTGCACAGTTTGCTACTTTCCTCACTCTGACTGAGGAGTACAAGCGGCAGAAGAACCTGGACCTGCCCCAGCTGGGGACATGCATCCCTCCCCTAATTATGCTTGCTAGAACTGCAGCAGCCATGGAGAGATGCTTCTCACCTGGCCCCAAGCTGCTACAGTGAGAGAGCGCTGGGTTAGTCCTCCCTCCCTGGGGCAGCCTGCATCCTGAACCCCTTCCCCAGCCCCAACCAATGATTTCAATGAAGAAAAACATTGGGTTAGTCCTCTCTTCCTCGGGACAGACTGCATCCTAAATCTCCCCTCCCCAGCCTGACCTCAGAATAACTATCTACAGAAAGAGAATCAAAAATGTATTGAGTTAAAGTCCCAAGCAAGGCTGGGTAAATCTTCTAGTTTATTTTTAAATAAATGCTGAGAGTCTGGAGAATCATAGAATCCTAGAACACTAGAACCGGAAGGGACCTCGAGAGGTCATCGAGTCCAGTCCCCTGCCCTCATGGCAGGACCCAGCATCGTGTAGATCAGCGGTTCCCAACCTTTTCCAGATGGGGACCCATTTTGACAATTCAGGAAGACTTGGTGACCCACGGCAATTCAAAAAACTGTGGGGAGCCACCTGGTGACCCTTTTGAAATGTAATGGCGACCCATAGGTTGGGAACCCCTGGTATAGATCATCCCTGACAAGTGTCTGTCTAACCTGCTCTTGAATGTCTGCCGGGATGGAGATTCCACCACTTCCCCAGGCAATTTATTCCAGTGTTTCACCACCCTGACACGTAGGAAGTTTTCCTAAAACTCCCTTGGTGCAGTTTAAGCCCATTGCTTCTTGTCCTATCCTCAGGGGCCAAGGAGAACAATTTTTCCCCTTCCTCCCTGTAACACTCTTTTAGATACTTGAAAATTTCTATCATGCCCCCTCTTAGCCTTCTCTTTTCTAAACTTAACAAGCCCAATTAGTTCAGCCGTCCCTCATAGCTCATGTTCTCTAGACCTTTAATCATTTTTGTTGCTCTTCTCTGGACCTTCCCCAATTTCTCCACATCTTTCTTGAAATGTGCTGCCCACAACTGGACACAAGACTCCAACTGAGGCCTAATCAGCACAGAATAGAGTGGAAGAATGACTTCTCGTGTCTTGCTCACAACACTCCTGTGAATGCCTCCCAGAATCATGTTTGCTTTTTTTGCAGCAGTGTCACACTGTTGGCTCATATTTAGCTTGTGGTCCACTATAACCCCTAGATCCCTTTCTGCAGTACTCCTTCCTAGACAGTCGCTTCCCATTCTGTATGTGTGAAACTGATTGTGCCTTCCTAAGTGGAGCACTCTGCATTTTCCCTGATTAAACATCATCCTATTTACCTCAGGCCATTTCTCCAGTTTGTCCAGATCATTTTGAATTTTGACGCCATCCTCCAAAACACTTGCAGCCCCTCCCAACTTGGTATCATCTGCAAACATAATAATCATACTTTCGATGCCAATATCTAAATAACTGATGAAGATATTGAACAGAACCAGGCCCAAAACAGACCCCTGTGGAATAAATTGGCAGCTGGGTGCGATATTGGTACACCGTCCCTCTCTGGCCCCGCAAAACCCAAAGCCAGAATTTCTCTCTCCTTTTTTATCCTCTGCAAAGATTACCAGGAGGACTGCTCCAAAGCCCCCTGGAGTCAATAAGAATCTCTTCGTTGATTCACACAGGCTTTGGATCAGACACTGAGTGTGTCAATTGAGATGGGGGGTCTGTTTGGGGAAACAACAGTTCACGATTAATGTTAATGAAGGGTAATAATAATGAAGGAGAACTACATAAAACTGAGGTGATTAGTTAGACAGAAATGAAAAGGCACAGTACCAAATGTGACATTTCTGCAAGATGCACTGAAACTTTTAAGGTCACCAGAATAGAGGCTCTACCAAATGACTGGAGGATAGCTAATGTGACACCAATTTTTAAAAAGGGCTCAGAAGTGATCTGAGCAATTACAGGTCGAAAAACCTGACTTCAGTATCAAGCAAACTGGCTGAAATTATGGTAAAGAACAATATTGCCAGGCATGCAGATGAACGTAATTTTGCAGAGATGAGTCAACATAGTTTTTGTAAAGGGAAATCCTGCTTCACCAATCTACTACAATTCTTTGAGGGGGGTCAAAAAGCCTGTGGACAAGGGGGATCCAGTGGATGTAGTGTACTTAGATTCCCAGAAAGCCTTGGACAAGGTCTCTCCCCAAAAGGTCTTATGGGATAAAAGGGAAGGTCTTTTCATGGACTGGTAACTGGTTAAAAGGTAGGAATTAAAGGGTAGGAATAAGAGGTCACTTTCCAGAATAGAGAGAGGTAAATATTGGTGGCCCGAAAAGTCTGTTCTGGGACTCAACCTATTCAACAGAGTGATAAATTCCTTGCCTGAGGAGGTTGTGAAGGCTAGGACTGTAACAGGGCTCTAAAGAGAACTAGATACATTCATGGAGGTTAAGTCCATAAATGGCTATTAGCCAGCATGGGTAAGGAATGGTGTCCCTAGCCTCTGTTTGTCAGAGGGTGGAGAGGGATGGCAGGAGAGAGATCGCTTGATCATTACCTGTTTGGTTCACTCCCGCTGGGGCACCTGGCATTGGCCACTGTTGGCAGACAGGACACTGGGCTGGATGGACCTTGGGTCTGACTCAGTATGGCCGTTCTCATGTTCTTATGTTCTTAAATGATCTGGAAAATCATGGCAGTGAGGTGGCAAACTCTGCAGAAGATACAAAACTGCTCAAGATAGTTAAACACAAGGCAGGTGGTGAAGAGTTCCAAAGGGAGCTCTCAAAACTGGATAACTGGGAAACAAAATGGCAAATGAATTTTAATATTGATAACTGCAAACTAATACACCTTGGAAAACATAATCTCAACTATACTTATAGAATGAAGGGCACTAAATTAGTTATTGCCACTCAAGAGCAAGATCTTGGAATCATTGTGGATAGTCCTCTTACAACATCTGCTCAATGTGAAGTGGCAGTCAAAAAAGCAGTGCACAGTCAACCTGTGGAACTCCTTGCCAGAGTATGTTGTGAAGACCAGAAATTTAGTAGAGTTTAAAAAAATAGATAAATTGATGGAGGACAGGTCCATCAATGGCTATTGGCTAGGATGGGAAGAAATGATGTCCCTACATTCTGTCTTCCAGAAGCTGGGAATTGGCAACAGGGTATGGATCACCTGATGATTCCCTGTTCTGTTCATTCCCTCTGGAGCACCTGGCTTTGGTTACTATCTGAAGACAAAATCTTGGGCTAGATATTTAGTGTGACCCAGTATGGCCACTCTTATGTTATTATGATTCATATTCTCATTATGTTATAGTTGTTGGATGATTCCTTGGGGTTTACTGTGCCTTGGACACACTCGTACAATGATATTGAACAAAAGCGATATCTGCTCTTGCCTTTTTCCAGCACCATGTCACACCTGAACAAGAAAAATGGCCATTAATTGATAAAGGGATTACAGTTAGGACACACACGGCTGAGAGTTTTGTAGAGGACATAGCTAACAGGTGTTGAGATGTTTCGAAGTGGAGTCAATTGCATCTCTGTGATCCCTTTCCACCTCTGCAGGTAAATCCAGCCCAGGAAAGGCACTGGCTTCATGTCAGCTCTGACGCTACCAGACTTGCACTCGTCTGGAAATGCGGTGGGATCTACATGGACACCGATGTCATCTCCATCAGGCCTATTTCTCTGGAAAACTTCGTGGCGGCCGAGGGTTCCCAGGTCTCTGGCAGTGCGGTTTTTGGCTTTTCTCGTCATCATGGGTTCCTCTGGGATTGCATGGAGGATTTTGTTCAAAACTACAAAGGACACATTTGGGGCTACCAAGGGCCCAGCTTACTGACAAGGAGGCTCAAAGCATTGTGCAACTTGACCAATTTCCATAACGTGGAGGATATAAACTGTCAGAACATTTCCTTCCTGCATCCTCAGCGTTTCTATCCCATCCCCTACCCAGCATGGAGGCAGTACTACCAGGTCTGGAAGACAAGCCCCAACTTCAACAACTCCTATTCTCTGCATCTGTGGAACTACATGAACCGGGAACACAAGCCTGTGGTTGCAGGAAGTAACACCTTAGTGGAAAATCTCTTCAAAACACACTGCCCCACCACGTACAAGGTCCTTATTCAAGGCCCAGAAGTAGTCCATAGGCAACAAAAGAAGACTGAATGACTGGATCTAGCAGAACAAGGTGACCTCTCCAGCCCTGACAGTCCTGGGACTAAATAAATTGTGCACAACACGGATCTCCCCTGAGTCAGTGACTCTCAGCCATTTTCTGTTTGCAGGTGACTTGGTAGGGTCTAATGAATTCAGTAATTACACAGGGGTGTAAATACCATTAGGGATGACTTGATACGTATGTCGTGCCCTTTAGGGTACATTTTTCCAAAGCACCGAAGTGATCTAAGAGCCTGAGTCCCTTTGTGAAAAATCACATTTGCTTTGGGAACCAAAGCTCCACTGAAAATTAAGCTGACTTAGGAATCGAGGAGTTAGATTTTCAAAGGTATTTGGTGCCTCCAGATGCCATTAAGGGCTTTGAAAATCCCCTTGGGCATCGCTCTTCCTCAGTAGGTGTCTCAATGACTTTCAGAATCTGTCCCCTTAGGTACTTTTGGAAATTTTGCCCAGTCCTAGAGCACCATGTGCAAAGAGCCTGAGGCTTCACCCTGCTACTATAATATTGATGTTCAGTAACTGTGAATACAATGACACTCAGCAAACAACAGCCCACACGTCCCGCCCCCCTCCAGGTGTTCATTACGAGTGTTTATTTTCCTCCTCCTTTGCTTCAGCTCCGGACCCTGCCTTCTGCACTGTGATATTTAATGCCCCTATAAATAAACGTTCTACCCCACCCAACGGCTCTGAATTTGTATTTCCCCACTTCAGCTTCCCTCAGGCTTCTGGGATGGGCGAAGAGGAAAGGGGGGTCTGTGCTCAGCGATTGTTTCTATCCGTGGTGTCCAACACACCAGCCACATATGGCTATGTGGCCAGTTGAGTGGGCGTAGTTCACCAAGTAGTAGCCACAATACTGGCTACTGCTTCAGAACTGTTTGGACACCACAGCTATGTACGTCTCTCTAAGTCTCTCTAAGCCCCGTTCTTATAGTATTTGGGCATCTCAATTCAGCTCTTGAATGTCATCTCCCCACAGCCCCGTGCGGCTGGGAAGTGCTGTGCTCCCCATTCTGCGGCTGGAGACCCCAGCCATGGAATTAAAGGCCTCAAGCCCCATGTGGCACCCAGGGACCTACCCCTTCCTAGATTGGCACAAAATGAGCCGAGAAAGGAGGCCTCCCTTTCATCCTTCAGCCCATGTGTGAGAGAACTCACATCATTGGAGGGGGATGCCAGTTCAGCTCCCCCCGCATCCAGCAAGGGGAAAGGATTGGACCCTAAGCGTGTCTTCTCCCAGGGGAGTGACCCGGCCTCTGAACCACGGGGCATTCTGGGGTGAGAGCCTCTCCCGGTGTCGCTCGGTGCGGTGGGTACAAATAACTGCGTGCGCGCCGGGGCAGAGGCAGCACGGCCCTCGGTGCATCCGCAGGCAGTTAGCCGGTGCCAGGCTGCGGCGACGGGGCTGTTTCTAGCACGTCCGCTCCCTCAGAGCCAGCACCTGCACATTGACCGCAGGGAAGGGGCCTGGCACGGCGGGGGGCCGAGCAGTGGCCGCTGGGCTGGGAGCCACCCGGCGGGGCAGTGGGCAGAGGGCTCACTCGAGCCAGGTTCAGTCTGAGTCAGGCCAGGGCCAGAGCCCAGAGACAGGGCCAGGCTGCAGGCAGGAGGCTCAGGCCAGGCCCAGACCAGAGACAGGCGACGAGGGGAGGCCGCGGCCACAGCCGACCCACAGTCTCCATGGCTGCCCGGCCAGCTTCCTGGGGCGCCCTCCAGAGTTATATAGGGCTCCTGGCCAATCAGATGGCCACAAGGTGCTGTCACTCCAGGTCTCTGGGGCGGTACTTCCTGCAGCGCCTGCTCTCCACAGTGCTCCGTGGCTGTGGCTTTGCAGGGACTCCGGGGGCCGGGCTCCCCAGCACGCCCTCGCCTGGCCTGTCCCTGCGGTTACATTGACTGGCACGGACATTTCAGCTGCATTCCTCCCCGCTGTGAATTCAAACCCGTTCACTCGGGGCCTCTCACCGCGCACAAGGGCAGATCCTGCCTGCTCCGCGGGACGGGCCGTTTGGAAACCCACAGCCCATTGGCCGGTGTCCCGTCTGCAACACGGTGTCATTTGCAAACACAGCCGGGGACAGGCAGACGGCGCCTGTCGCCTTCTCCCTGCGCTGCCAGGCACACAACAGTTAACGCAGGGAGGCCACAAACACACACATGGCCCGCAGGCACCCACCCCCTTTGCGCTGAGCTCTGGGGCCTTAACCCTTTGGGCCTGGCCCTGCCCTGCCCCGCTCCGCCGCCCGCCCGGAGTAGCGGCACCGCAGTCCCTGCAGCTGCACCCGCTCCTGGAGGCTGCGAGGCAAAGCGGAGCGCAGCCAGGCCCATCCAATTGCCATAGTAACCGCTTGTCTGTGGGGCACGCTTTTAGGGTTGCCAGATGGTTTAACCAAAAATACTGCCCTCCTCCCCGTCTCCCCAAAAAAAACCACCGTGGAAAAAATTCTGTTGAGGAAAAAAAAATGAAATGCTTTTGAGGCTTTTTGGCCCTAACAGGCTGTCACCAGCCAGCTGCCACCTTATCTCCCTGCTCCGGGCTCGGATTTTTGCCTCCTGGCTGGGAAAAAATCAGAAAATACCGGACATTTTAGGACATTTTAGGTGTCTGGTATTTGCTGAATTTTTTTACTGGACAGGAGGCGAAAACACCGGACTGTCCGGGTCTATACTGGATACCTGGCAACCCTGCGCGCTCTGCAGTTTGTGTTCTCTCTACAGATGCCCGGGGGCGGGGGGGGGGAGGACGGGACGGCTGCTTTCAGCGGGAAGGGTCCAGCCGGGCCGGGCTGAATGGGGTTTTCTCCTCGGGCCGGCCCACGGGAACCCGGATTTTGCAGGGGCTCCGCGCTGGCAGCTGCTTTCCCAGGTGGCTTTGAATTCCCTGGGAAGGGGGCGGAAAACCCTCCCTGTTCCCAGCAGCTGTGCAGGGCCCGGTGCCTCCGCAGCCACGTTGTGACCCTCCGCGCCGGTCGCCCCAAACCGCCCTACCAGGCGCTTTGCAAACTCTGCCTCTGCGGGGCCAGGTCGGGGTTCGCTTCCCTTGCGCCCCGGGGCCGGGAGGGGCCGTCACTCTGGAGCAGGCACTCCGCCTGTGGGCAGTGGAGGGGGAGCAGGGGTGTCACTCCCTGCCGGGCGCGGGGAGGCTGGCAGCTTGCTAAGCAGTTTCGGAACCAGGCCCCACACCCTGGCGTCTGCAGTCTGGTCTGCAGCCAGCGAGAGTTTTGGCTGAGGGAGGTGGAGCTCACCCCCAAAGCAGGCCCCCTGCAACTCCCACACCCACCCCTGAGGTAAATCCACAGCCTCTTCCCACCAACAAGCCCAGACAGCACTGGGGATGAGACGGATCCACCTCCGGGCGCCTCACTCCCCCCAACTCCAGCCCTCTCACACCCGCGGGCGCCTGGGTGCTGCCGGGCAGACAGCTGCTGTGTATTCAACAGGTTGGGTCTGTTCCTGCTGAAACCGTGGGCGCAGGAACCCTGCCTCTCGCTGGACACAGACACTTTCCCATCACTACCCCAGTGCTGGTGAGAATGATGCAAATCTCCAGCCCCAGGACAAACCCGGCAGATTAAATTATTTTCCAGGCAACTGACAAATTCATTAAAAAAATGGTCAAACCAGTCCAGTGCCGGCCATGAGGTCGCCCTAGAGCGGGGGCTGAGAATTGAGAGCCACCCCAAACTCCTTGGCTGTAAGACAGCTGCCAGCAGTTGGGAGCTTTTATCCCTGGAAAACTGAGGTAGCTGGTGGGGATGGGGGGGTAGGAATGGGAAAAGGGGGGATAGGACACAGCACTGGTGAGAGATTCGATAGTAATCAGGGCCACTGACGAGGGTGGCAAAGGGCGCAGTAGGCCTGGGCAGGCAACGTGTGTCACCAGCCCTGATATGAATCGATCCCAGTTAACACTCCCTTGCCCCCTTCACAGGCTCAGAGCGCTCCACACACCTGGGCGATCCGACCTCTGGGCTGTACATTCCCCAGCGCAGGGTCTGTCTGTTCCTGGTGGGTTTGTGCAGTGGGGCCCTGCTCCACACCAGGGGCCCCTGGGTGCTTGGGGTGCAATGAGGAAGAGGAGGGGAAGGCCCAGTATTGCAGTACGCAGCAGTGATGCCCTCAAGGTGCAACTTTCCAATATTTTCCAGCTCCCTCTGCTGCTCTTCCTCTCTGTGCTTTCCCCCCTCCACACACGCCTTCACATTCAGCCCCACTGATTGACAGGGCCGTTCCCTCCTCTCCTCCCCTCACCCTCACTCTTCTCTGCTCTACCCACAGCAATGCAGAGGTGCCTCTAGCGCAGCCAAGAGCAGGGCTGGGCGCTTTGGCAGCAATATTTCCCCCATCCATGAGGACACACAGGCTGCGGGAGGTGGGTGGGGAAGGACGCGCTCAGAAGCTGATTGCTGCAGATTTCACCATGATCTGCCCTCAGTCCCACAGGCAGGCTGGAAGGAGCGAGCCCCCTGTGACACCAGCAGACACGGGGCTGCTCAGGCGGGAGGGGGTGGCCCCAGGCACATTCAGGGTCGCCCGGCTATGGAGGTGTCAGTGTGTCCCTGCAAGACACACTGCAAGTGCGAGAGGATACCGCAACATCCTCTGGAAGGAGGGTCCCAACTACGGGATGGTTTCCCCCTGTTCCCATTGAATGCTCTGTTCCCTTGAGATTTTCATCCTCTTTAAGAGCACTGGGGCTCTCAGACTGGAGGTGGGACAGTACTACAGTGTCCCAGAACGTCTCATCAACATAGCTCTACACTCTGTAGCGAGGTGGTTAGCTGTCACCCCTCGCCTCTCGCATGCTCCTCCCCTCGTTCGCGGGCCCTCGGTCCTCCCGCTTACTGCCCTTATGAAAGTTCGGTATTGGGCTGTCCCCCGTTGGGCGCTGCAGCCTCAGTGTCTGGGTTCGTGCTCGGCCTGCTCGTACCCCGGGCTTTGGCGGCGTCCTTCCGCTTCCGATGGGCGTCCTCCCGGCAGCGGGTTCTGCCCTTCAAGTAGTCCCCGGGTCAGGGGTGCTTCGCGGGTCGTCCCAGATTCCTCGGGCTGCCGCTCCCTTTTGGCTGCCTGTGGAGGGTGGGAGAACACAGCCAGCCCCGCTGCTCTCCTCCTCATCCCGTTCCTCCCTGCCGCCGCCCTTTTGAATGGGACAGGTGCTGCCCCGCCCCTGTGCGGCGTGCGTGCCGCCCGATCCCTCCTGGGTCCCGCTGGAGGGCTGGTTTACACGCCCGGCGTTTCGCCGCCCGACTTCCCCGGGGTGTGGGGCGTCTCCTACGCTGCGCTCCACCGCCGGCAGGTGGCCGTGAGTGAGGGGAGCTGTCTCCCCGTCACAACCTCCCCCTTTGGATCCCTAGTAGCCTCCCCTTCTTCCCCTGCCTCTGCATAGTGTGACAAAAAGTCGGCGTTCCCGTGGGTCTGCCCTGCCTTGTGCGCAATTTCAAACTTGTACTGTTGCAAGAATAGATACCACCTCATTATGCGGGGGTTCGTCTCCCGCATATTATGCATCCATTTTAACGGGGCATGGTCTGTCACTAGCCGGAACGGGTTCCCTAACAAGTAATACCGGAGGGCTTCCACTGCCCACCTACCGCCAGGGCCTCCTTCTCTATGGTCGAGTATGCCTGTTCGCGAGGTAGTAGCTTGCGGCTTAGGTACAAAATAGGTCTCTTCACCCCATCTTTCTCCTGGGCCAGTACCACCCCCAGGCCCACATTTGAGGCGTCGGTTTGCACCAGGAAGGTTTTTGTGAAGTCCGGTTGCACGAGCAGCGGGGCTTGTGTTAGGTTCTGCTTCAGTTGTTGGAACACCCTCTCACATTGCTCGGACCAGCACACCTCCTGTGGGTGCCCGCTTCTCGTCAGATCCGTCAGTGGAGCGGCTATTGTGGCGAAGTTTGGTATAAACCGTCTGTAATAACCCACAAGTCCCAAGAACTGCCGGACTTGTTTCTTTGTTTTTGGTGTCTGATAGTCTCGCACCGCCTCGACTTTGCTTACTTGGGGTTTTAGTTGTCCGTTCCCCATGACGTAGCCCAGGTAGGTCACCTCCCTTTGCCCAAATGTACATTTACTGGGGTTTGCTGTCAACTGCGCGTCCCCCAGGATCTTCAGTACGGCTTGCACATGTTGTAGGTGGTCTTCCCAGGAGGTACTATAGATGACTACGTCATCGATATACGCAGCGGCGTAGCTCTGGTGCCCCTCCAGGAGCCGGTCCATTAGCCACTGGAAGGTCGCGGCGGCCCCGTTCAACCCAAAGGGCACAGTTAAGAAGTGGTAAAGTCCGAAGGGTGTCGCGAAGGCCGTCTTCTCCTGGGAAGCAGGTGTAAGCGGAATCTGCCAGTACCCCCTTGTCAGGTCCAGTGTTGCTAGGTAGCGGGCCTTTCCCAGTCTTTCCAGCAGTTCCTCCGTCCGCGGCATCGGGTACGCATCAAACTTAGAAATGGCGTTAACTTTCCGGAAGTTTATGCAAAATCGCAGTGTTCCGTCATGTTTGGGTACCAGGACTATTGAGCTGCGCCACCCACTCTTTGACTCCTGGATCACTCTCATTTGTAGCATTTTACGGGTCTCTTCGCACACGGTCTCCCACAGCTTCCATGGGAGGGGTCGGAGGGGCTCCCGCACTTTCAATCCCGGTGTGGTCTGGATGTAGTGGCAAGTCACCGGTGTGCGCCCGGGTAGCGTCAACAGCACGGCTGAGAATTCCCGCAGGAGGGCTCTCATGTCCTCCTTCTGTGTGCTCATCAGTGTGGTCCCGAAGGTCGCCTCCCCTCCTGGTCCGCTCAAGTCCCCTCCCCATGGTCCTAGCTCAGGCTCCAACGGCTGCATGGTCACCAGCATGCTCTTTCGAGTGTTCCATTGTTTTAACAAGTTCACATGATAAATTTGCATGTTTTTGCACTTACCCGTCAGCTGTATCTCATAGTCCACGGGTCCCACCTGCCGCAGCACTTCATAGGGCCCCTGCCACTTGGCCATCAACTTTGACTCTGCCGCTGGCAAGAGGAGCAATACTCTATCCCCCGGCGCGAAGACTCGGTTCCTGGCCCCTTGGTTGTACCACGGTGTCTGCTTTGCCTGGGCTCGCAGCAAGTTGTCCCTGGTTAGTTCGCCGGCTGTCTTCAGCCTCTTGCGCAGCTCGAGTATGTAGGGGATCGTTCCTCTTACGCGGGAGTCCTGCTCCTCCCATTCCTCTCACAGGAGTTTCAGGATGCCCCTAGGTTGCCTCCCGTATAATAACTCGAAAGGTGAAAAACCCGTCGAAGCCTGCGGTACCTCCCGGACTGCGAACAGTAGGGCTGGCAAGAAAAGGTCCCACTCCCGGGGGTCCAACCCCATGAACTTCTTTAACATTGACTTTAAGGTCCTGTTAAAGTGCTCCACCAACCCATCTGTCTGGGGGTGATACACCGAGGTCCGAAGTTTTTTTACCTTGAGAAACCTGCATAATTCTGCCATGACTCACCCGGATATGTTTGTCCCTTGATCGGTAAGGATTTCTTGGGGTATGCCCACTCGTGCAAAGATCTTTACCATTTCCGCCGCTAGCCCCAGGGCCTTGGTGTTACGGAGGGGCACGGCCTCAGGATAGCGGGTAGCATAGTCTACGAGTACCAGGACATACTGGTTGCCCCTTTTGGACCTCTCCAGCGGCCCCACCAGGTCCAGGGCCACCCGCTCGAAAGGCGTGTCTACCACCGGGAGGGGTTTAAGGGGAGCTTTTGGTACCCCTCTAACCCCGGCTCGCTGGCACTCGGGGCAGGAGTCGCAGAAGTCTTTAACCTCCTTATATACGCCTGGCCAGTAAAATCGCTGTAATATTCTTTGTAACGTCTTTTCTACCCCTAGGTGGCCGGCTCAGGGGCTGGCATGAGCCAGGTCCAACACCTGCCACCTGAACCGTGCCGGTACTAACAATTGCCAGGTCTCGCCCATCTCCCCCGGCCGGGTGGCCACCTGGTACAGCCGGTCAGCTCTTACCTCGAATCGTGGTCCTTCTGCCGGCGTTGCTCCCTTGGGCGGCTCCATGCCCACTTGTTCCCAAGTGTGAGTGAGCGAGCCGTCCTCTCACTGCTCCCATAGGAAGTCCTCTCCTTCTCCCACCTCACTGGGGCACTCCCGTCTGGGCGCTACCTCAGCTGCCTGGGCCTCAGTGGGTCCAGCCTCTGGGGGTCTGGGGCATGATGTTGGGTGCCCCCCCTTGGGCCTGGCCCCACCTCTTGATCAAGTTTAGGAAACCCGGCCAGTCCCAGCCCAGGATTACTGGATAGGTTAGCCTTGGGGCCACCGCCACTTAGCACGAACTTGGTGTGCCCCTTCCCTGATGTGCACCCACCGTGTGGGATACCGCCGTACCTCCCCATGGATACATTGCACCATCACGGGTGGGCCCCCGGCGCCACCCTTCAGGACCACCTCTTCTCGGACCAAGGTCTGGTTACAGTCAGAGTCCACCAGGACCCAGACTGACCGCCCATCTAGGCTTACCTGGACTGTGATCCGGGGACGCTCCGGGCGCTGCAGTTTCTGCGCTGCCACCCCGACCCGCCCGTAAGAGCAGTCCATGAACGGGCAGTCTCGGTGGAAATGCCCTTCCTGGCCGCACTCGAAGCATGCCCCGCGCTTCGCCGGTTCTGGCTGTCGGAGCGTCGGCTCCCCCGCGGCCCCGGGCGGTGTCTCATCGGGGCTCCCCAAGGCTCCGGGTCTCGCTCCATCCCCCCATCGTGCCCAGGGTATAGGGGGGCCAGTCCCGGTCCCTCGGCCTCTTGCTGGATGAGCCCTCCCGGTGGGTGCTGGGCCTCTCCCCGGGGTCTTGGCGCCTCGCCCGCTGTCTTCTTCCCCTTCCGCAGCCAGGTAGTTTTCCACGATCGATACAGCTTCTCCCAGTGTTGTGGGCTGGTGTCGGCGTACGCACGTCCGGCTGTCGGGCAGTAGAATCTGCAAAAACTGGTCTAGGACGATCATGTCCACCACCTGGGTGGCTGTACGTCGCTCTGGGTCTAACCAGCGGGTGGCGGCCTCCCTCAGCCTCTGCACTACGGCCCTTGGTCGCTCCCCTGGTCGGTACTTCTCCGCCCGGAACTTCTGCCTGTGGGTCTCCGGAGTGACCCCCGCCTGGTCTAGGATAGCCTCCTTTACCTTGCGGTAACGTAGGGCATCTCGTGTGGCTAACCTTCTATACGCCCACTGCGCGGGGCCCATCAGGTAGGGTGCCAGCAGAGTTGCCCAATGTTCCTCTGGCCAGTGGGTGGCAGTGGCTACCCGCTCAAATGTAATTAAAAAGGCCTCTGGGTCATCCTCGGCCGTCATTTTTACGAGCCGTAAAGGCAGGGCCAGGGCCGCCCCGTTCCCCCCCTAGCCCCGGGGCGACCGGCCCCCCAGCCCCCTGTTGCGCCCACTGATCCTGCTGCTTCTGCTGGTGCTCTACTAGTTCCCGTACCAGCTGTTGCTGCTCAGTGAGCTGCTGGAGCAGCCGCGTCTGCTGCTGTTGCTGCTGTTGCTGGTTCTCGGCCAGCCATTCCAGCAACTTCCCCATTTCCATCTCCCCGTAAATACCGTGTCCCCCCTTTTCTTTTCTTTTTTTTCCGCTACCCTATCCCTAAAGTACACACATTCTCCACCAGTGTAGCGAGGTGGTTAGCTGTCACCCCTCGCCTCTCGCACGCTCCTCCCCTCATTCGCGGGCCCTCAGTCCGCCCGCTTACTGCCCTTGTGAAAGTCCGGTATCGGGCTGTCCCCCGTTGGGTGCTGCGGCCTCAGTGTCTGAGTTCGTGCTCGGCCCACTCGTACCCCGGCCTTTGGTGGTGTCCTTCCGCTTCCAATGGGCGTCCTCCCGGCGGCAGGTTCCGCCCTCCGGGTAGCCCCCGGGTCAGGGGTGCTTCGCGGGTTGTCCCGGATTCTGGGATCCTGGTCTGAGATAAATAGGATGAAGTTTAATAAAGACAAATGCAAAGTGCTCCACTTAGGAAGGAACAATCAGTTTCACACATACAGAATGGGAAGCGACAGTCTGGGAAGGAGTACGGCAGAAAGGGATCTAGGGGTTATAGTGGACCACAAGTTAAATACGAGTCAGCAGTGTGATGCTATTGCAAAGAAAGCAAACATGATTCTGGGATGTATTAACAGGTGTGTTGTGAGCAAGACACGAGAAGTCATTCTTCCGCTCTACTCTGTGCTGGTTAGGCCTCAATTGGAGTATTGTGTCCAGTTCTGGGCACCGCATTTCAAGAAAGATGTGGAAAAACTGGAGAGGGTCCAGAGAAGAGCAACAAGAATGATTAAAGGTCTAGAGAACATGAGCTATGAGGGAAGGCTGAAAGAATTGGGTTTGTTTAGTTTAGAAAAGAGAAGACTGAGGGGTGACATGATAGCCGTTTTCAGGTATCTAAAAGGGTGTCATAAGGAGGAGGGAGAAAACTTGTTCATCTTGGCCTCTGAGGATAGAACAAGAAGCAATGGGCTTAAACTGCAGCAAGGGAGGTTTTGGTTGGACATAAGGAAAAAGTTCCTAACTGTCAGGGTAGTCAAACACTGGAATAAATTGCCCAGGGAGGTTGTGGAATCCCCATCTCTGGAGATATTTAAGAGTAGGTTAGATAAATGGCTATCAGGGATGGTCTAGACTGTATTTGGTCCTGCCATGGGGGCAGGGGACTGGACTTGATGACCTCTCGAGGTCCCTTCCAGTCCTAGTATTCTATGATTCTATGATTCCTCGGGCTGCCGCTCTCTTTTGGCTGCCTGTGGAGGGTGGGAGAACACAGCCAGCCCCGCCGCTCTCCTCCTCCTCCCGTTCCTCCCTGCCGCTGCCCTTTTGAATGGGACGGGCGCTGCCCTGCCCCTGTGCGGCATGCATGCCGCCCGATCCCTCCTGGGTCCCACTGCCCGCCCTTGGCAGCGCGTTGCCGGTGGCATTTACACGCCCGGTGTTTCGCCGCCTGTCTTCCCCGGGGTGTGCAGCGTCTCCTACGCCACGCTCTACTGCCGGCAGGCGGCCGTGAGTGCGGGGAGCAGTCTCCCCGTCACAACCTCCCTTAGCTCCTCCAGTTCAGCCACCCTGAGTACAGGATCTTTCAAAACGGGGCACTTCTGTCGAAAATGCACCGTCTAAACTGCCAGGGTTTTTTTGTTTTTCGAAAAAGCCCCATTTCGAAAAAACCGGCAGCCGTCATTATGCAAATGAAGAGTGGGATATTTAAATCCCGGCTTCATTTGCAATATCGACGTGCCTAATCTACATCTCTTTATCGAAAAAGGGATGTAGTTCAGATATAGCCTTAATTACAGATATTTCTGTCTCTACAATGTGAAAACTATTCCTACCCTTTGTTTCCTGTCTTTTAACCAGGTACCAGCCCATTGGAGGATGTTCCTTCTTACTACACAATTGATCACTTTTTTAAAGAACCTTTGGGTCTTGTCATAGGCTTCCTCCACACCCAATCCACAAAATCCACTGGATTCCCCTTGTCCATGTGCTTGTTGATCCCCCTCAAAGAATTCTAGTAGATTGGTGAGTCATTATTTTCCTTTACAGAAAGACATATTGAGTCTCCTCCAACATACTATGTTCTTTTGTGTCTGATAATTTGTGTGCAGTACCTGGTACTTTGTATTTTGGTCTGATTAATTAATTAACAAGACACATTACCAGATAAACCAATACAGGTGTATCTCCTTACTTTAGCAGTGCAATGTACTCCATTTATTTGCAGGCTTAGTGAGTATTATAGATGGTTACTGCAGATTTTCCTTCAGACACCTCAAATCCACAACTGCCAAACAATCGCCCTCATGCCAGATACTGGAATGGAGTCCAGGCAGGTCTCGCTTTCTCTCTTACAGCCTTATCCTAAAGATAACACAAGTGGCCCTCTTCGGCATTGAGGCTGCTCTTCACAAAGGTCTGGCTGATTTATGAGCATTGGCAGAACCGTCTATAATGGAGATATAGGGTGCAATCAAGTGGCCCCGCAGAGGAATCACACCTGAAATACAGGCCAGTCCAGACATGGGGCAACTTCATGAGGCAACTTCAGATCCACTGAGGTTGTGTAGAAAGGCTGAATTTGGCCTGTGCGTTTATTTTTCATTTCACACAGACAAAAGAAAACAGAGGACAAATGGATAATAACTCTGCTCCCACAGGGACTGCACAGCCATGTGAATTCTAATATTACCAATGCCCTGCAGTGAGAATCTAAACGAAAAAATACATGAACCACTTCCTGAAAGGTGCGAGCGACTGTTGGCTCTTCTGCACCCTCATATGGAGCTTCCCAGACAAGACAGTGCGTGGTTCTGCTTTCTGGGCCTTTCCCCTGCTCTTTTTTAAACACACACCACCGTAGCTCAGAGGGGTCCTTTGCTTGCATGCGGTATGCCACTCCAGTAGAGTCCAGGCAGTTTCTCCTTCCTGTTATGATCAGGGGCCTTTTCATTGCCACTGCGTTCAGCAGAAAACACCTCTGGTTTCAGGACTGCAAACTGCAGGGTTTCACCCCACAGACGGTTCACAAGAGCTCTTCATAAACCACTGCCTCAGTCGGAGAGGTTAATGCCTACTCAGTTCTGTGATTTGGTTTAACTCCTGATTCTCCCGTTTTGCAATCAGCTGTCAATCTCATAAGAAATAATCCAAAGTAATAATATTTGAAATCCTACCCTGTTATATTTGACTCTCAGGGATGATCAATGAACCACTAACGCTGACTTTATTGGTTTCTTTTTATTAAGATTCATCTGTCCAAGGCAAAGCAAGAGTGTTGAAGGAGATCAAAATAGGGCTTTTGTTCTTTTTTGTCTTTGCCTCTGCCATCATCTATAAACTTTCCCTGTCGCCTGGCTGCATCTTCTCATGCAAGCCGAGTCCTGAGCTGTTCCTGACTCAAGAGGCTGATGTGAGCCAGAGCAGCAGCATCATCTTTGTGGAGACCACAGACCACCTGAAGCTTCCTCCATTGGCTTCATGGTCTGTGGAATCTGCTGCTAGGGCCTACCCGGACAGACCTGTTCTTTTCTTTATGAAAGGGCTGAAAAATAACACATGGCTGGATTCAAATTCCACTTCCACAGCCTTCGCTCTTCTATCTGCAATGAAGAACGTCTTCCTTCTTCCTTTTGAGATGGAAACTTTTTTCCAGGAAACACCTCTGTTCTCATGGTATCGTAAGGTGAGAGGAAATATTAAGGGGGAAATATTTTAGATCAAGTAGAAGAGGAGGGACATGAAGGGCTTGGCACATTTTTATTCAAGTTTTGAAGCTGTTGTCCTTTTGTTGCAACCAGGGTGGACCCCTTTTTCATGACACTTTGCCATGCATTAGCCAAAATATTGACTGAAATTGTTATGGACATTGTGTATTTCCTGATGGCAGGAGTTATGGCAAATGGACCATTTCCATCATAATTTTCTCAAAATGGTGAATCACCCCCTTTTCCAAAAAGACAAGAGATTGATAAAAATGTTGTATTTGAAAAATTTCAGTCAGCATGAATTTAAAGTGAGGATTTACTGCAATGAGGTTTACCAGCTAATTCGAGTTAGGGCTTTAATTCAGAATCCCGGTTCACTGCCGCGTGTAGATGCAGGCAATTACTTCGAGCTAGTCAATTTCTAAAATGGCGACCGGCCGGGAACATGCTAATGAAGCGCGGGATATTTAAATCCCGTGCTTCATTTGCAATTTCGGTCGCCCTCATTAGCCTCCCTAGATCGAACTAGGGGGCTAGTGTAGACGTACCCATACAGAAAAGAGACAGAATCACCAGGCAGTTGAAAGGGGCTGGCTAGGGTGAGCCCCTGCCCATCGATCATGGACTGCCCCATCCCTGAGCCTCCCATCCCCCAGAGCACTTTAGGGAGGGCACTAGAGGCTCAAGCTCTCCTTCCCCTCTCCCCCCAATTCATATGGAGACACTGCTGGCTGTTCCCCTTTGTCAGGGAGCGAGGGGAAAGTGCACAGTTGGCTGCATTCCTCGCTCTGGCTGGGGAGTGCAAGGGAGAGATGAACCATGGAGAGGCTCTTCTCACCTGGCCTCAAGCTGCTGTGGTGAGAGAGGACTGGGGTTGTCCTCTCTCCTCGGGGCAGCCTGCAGACTGAACCCCTCCTCCCCAGCCCCACCCCTGAGCAATGATTTAAATGAAGAGAAACAAAAATTAATTGAGTTAAGGACCCAAGCAAAGCTGAGTAAATCTTCGTGTTTATTTTTAAATGAAAGCGGAGACTCTGAATAATAAGCAGCAGCTGGGTGGAATATTGGTACACCCGCCTACCCTGCCCCTGCATAACTCAAAGCCTGAATTTCTCACTTTTTAACCTCTGTCGAGATTGCCAGGAGGGGTCTATTCCAAAGTTCCGGGAAGTCAATGAGAATCTCTCACCTGATTCATAGAGGCTTTGAATCAGACACGGAGTGTGTCAATTCAGAGGGGGAAGGATTTGTTTGTGGAAATAACAATTAATGATCAATGATAATGAAGGGTAATAATATTGAAGGAGAACTACATAAAATCGAGAAGGTTAATTAAACAGAAATAAAAAGGCACAGTACCAAAAGTGACATCTCTGCAAGCTGCATGGAGACTTTTTAAAGTCACCAGAATAGAGGCTCGTCTTAAATATATAGCCCAAATTAAAAACAAAAACATAAAAAGAAAACCAAAAAGTGCCACTGTGGCTGAAAAAGAAACCAAAGGAATCAGTGAGAGAAAAAAAGATGTCCTTTAAAAAAATGGAAGTTAAATCCTAGTGAAGACAGTAGAAAGGAGCATAAACTCTGGCAAATGATACGTAAAAATATAATTAAGGCCAAAAACCAATTAGAATGGGTAGGAATGGAGTCCCTAGCCTCTGTTTGTCAGAAGCTGGGAATGGATGACTAGATGTAAAGTAATGCACACTGGAAAAAATAACCCCAACTATACATATAATATGATGGGGCTAATTTAGCTACAACTAATCAGGAAAGAGATCTTGGAGTCATTGTGGATAGTTCTCTGAAGACATCCATGCAGTGTGGAGCAGCAGTCAAAAAAGCAAACAGGATGTTAGGAATCATTAAAAAAGGGATAGAGAATAAGACAGAAAATATCTTATTGCCCTTATATAAAACCATGGTACGCCCACATCTGGAATACTGCATACAGATGTGGTCTCCTCATCTCAAAAAAGACATATGGGCTTTAGAAAAGGTTCAGAGAAGGGCAACTAAAATTATTAGGATTTGGAACGGATCCCATATGAGGAGAGATTAAAGAGACTGGGACTTTTCAGCTTGGAAAAGAGGAGAGAAAGGGGAGATATGACAGAGGTCTATAAAATCATGAGTGGTGTGGAGAAAGTGAATAAGGAAAAGTTATTTACTTGTTCCCATAATATAAGAACTAGGGGCCACCAAACGAAACTAATGGGCAGCAGGTTTAAAACAAATAAAAGGAAGTTCTTCTTCACACAGTGCATAGTCAATCTGTGGAACTCCTTGCCTGAGGAGGTTGTGAAGGCTAGGACTATAACAGGGTTTAAAAGAGAACTAGATAAATTCATGGAGATTAAGTCCATAAATGGCTATTAGCCAGCATGGGTACGGAATGGTGTCCCTAGCCTCTGTTTGTCAGAGGGTAAAGATGGATGGCAGGAGAGAGATCGCTTGATCATTACCTGTTCGATTCATTCCCTCTGGGACAACTGGCATTGGCCACTGTCGACAAACAGAGTAATGGGCTGGATGGACCTTTGGTCTGACCCAGTATGGCCATTCTTACATTCTTATGACAGGGGAGGGATCTCTCGATGATTCCCTGTTCTGTTCATTTCCTCTGGAACACCTGGATTTGCCCACAGTCGGCAGACAGGATCCTGAGCGAGATGGATATTTAGTGTGACCTAGTACGGCAACTGTTATGTTATTATGATTCAGAAGATTGTCATTATTTCATAACTGTCAGATGTTTCCTTGGGGTTTACTGTGCCTTGGACACACTCGTACAATGACAATGAACAAAAGCAGCATCTGCTTTTGCCTTTTTCCAGCAACATTTCATACCTGAAAAAGAAAAACGGACATCAATTGATAAAGGAATTACAATTAGGGTAGACAAGTCTGGGAGTTTTATACAGTATATAGCTAACAGGAGCAGATGTTCAGATGTTTCAAAGTGGTGTCAATTGCACCTTCTTGATCCCTTTCCAACTCTGCAGGTAAATCCAGCCCAGGAAAGGTACTGGCTGCATGTCAGCGCTGACGCTAGCACACTTGCACTCGTCTGGAAATATGGTGGGGTCTACATGGACACCGATGTCATCTCCATAAGGCCTATTCCAGTGGAAAACTTCGTGGCAGCCGAGGGTTCCCAGGTCTCCGGCAATGCGGTTCTTGGCCTTTCTCGCCATCACGGGTTCCTCTGGGATTGCATGGAGGATTTTGTTCAAAACTACAAAGGAGACGTTTGGGGCTACCAAGGTCCCAAGTTACTGACAAGGAGGCTTAAAGCGTTGTGCAACCTGACTGATTTCCATAACGTGGAGGATATAAACTGCCAGAACATTTCCTTCCTGCATCCTCAGCATTTCTACCCCATCCCCTACTCATCATGGAGCCAGTTCTTCAAAGTCTGGGAGAGAAGTCCCAACTTCAAAAACTCCTATTCCCTGCATCTATGGAACTACACGAACCAGGAACACAAGCCTGTGATTGCAGGAAGTAACACCTTAGTGGAAATTCTCTTCAAAACATACTGCCCCACCACATATAAGGTCTTTATTCAAGGCACAGAAGGCAGTGGTCCATATACAACAAAACAAGACTTAAGGATGGCATCTAGCAGAATGAGGTGACTCTTCCAGCCCTGAGAGTCCTGTAACTACAATAAATTGTGCACAACACGGATCTCCTCTGAGTCAGTGACTCGGAATACGCCTCTTCTCCCAAGTTTCCCCAGGACCTAATGAAATGAGTAGGAAGGTAGGGGTATAAATACAATTTTTGCCTCTCCTTTGCTTCAGCTCTGGACCCTGCTTTCTGCACAGTGACATTTTAAATGCCTCTATAAATAAAAATTCCACCCCACCCAATGGCTCTGAATTTGTATTTCCTCACCTAAGCCTCCCTCCAGGCGTCTGGGATGGGTGAAGAGGAAAGGGTGGTGTCTGCGCTCAGTGATTGTTTCTATGTGTGTCTCTCTAAGTCCTTATATGGTCCCGTTCTTGCAGCATTTGGGCATCTACCCCCAGCCTTGTGCAGCTGGGAAGCGCTGTTCTCCCAGAGTTGCAGCGCTGGAGACCCAGACATGGAACTGAAGGCCTGGAGCACCCATGAGACCCACGGACCTATCCCCAGCGTCAGGCACTGCTGCCATCCACACAGCCTCAGTCAGCGACGGCCTGGCCCTGCAGCTGCTGGACTCATGGTGCCAGGTCCCTTGGCACCTCAGTTTCTGCATCCAGGCCCCTGCAAGGCCCAGTCTGGCAGGTGTGCGCTGAGCACTCCTCGCTCGGCACAAAACGGGCAGGGGAAGGACGCCTCCCTGACAGCCTCCAGCCCAGGTCTGCGGGAACTGCGGGGAATGATTAGGGGTTTGGAACGGGTCCCATATGAAGAGAGGTTAAAGCGACTGGGACTTTTCAGTTTAGAAAAGAGGAGACTGAGGGGGGGGATATAATAGAGGTGTATAAAATCATGAGTGGTGTGGAGAGGGCCGATAAAGAAAAGTTATTTATTAGTTCCCATAATAGAAGAACTAGAGGACACCAAATGAAATTAATGGGTAGCAGGTTTAAAACTAATAAAAGAAAGTTCTTCTTCACACAGCGTGTAGTCAACCTGTGGAACTCCTTGCCAGAGGAGGCTGTGAAGGCTAGGACTATAACAGAGTTTAAAGAGAAGCTAGATAGTTTCATGGAGGTTAGGTCCATAAAAGGCTATTAGCCAGGGGATAAAATGGTGTCCTTGGCCTCTGTTTGTCAGAGGCTGGAGAGGGATGGCAGGAGACAAATCGCTTGATCATTGTCTTCGGTCCACCCCCTCTGGGGCGCCTGGTGCTGGCCACTGTCGGCAGACAGGCTACTGGGCTAGATGGACCTTTGGTCTGACCCAGTACGGCCATTCTTATGTTCTTAACTGGCGGGGTTCATCCCCCTCTGCCCGGCAAGGGGAAGGGGCTGGACCCTGAGCGTCCCCTCACCCAGGGGAGGGACCCGGCCTCGTGCACATGCTGAGGCACGGAGCCGGCGGCAGGCGGCGGCCCCTGGGGATGGAAGGTCCTGCCCAACGGGCTGGGGCAGCGCTCGCCGGGGCGGATCCTGCCGCTCCGCGGGACGGGCCGTCTGGGAGCCCGCAGCCCACTGGCCGCTGGCCCGGCCGCCGCACGGTGTCGTTGGCGGACCCGGCCGGGGACAGGCAGACGGCGCCTGTCGCCTTCTCCCTGCGCCGCCAGCCACACGACAGTCCACGCGGGGCCGTAACCCCCGCCGCCCGCCCGCAGCAGCGGCCCCGCAGTCCCTGCACCCGCGCCCGGAGGCTGCGAGGCAGAGCGGAGCGCAGCCAGGCCCGTCCCGTTGCCATAGCAACCGCTTGTTTTCCCCGGAGACGCGGCGGCGGGGCTGCTCTCCGCGGGCGGGGCCGAGCGGGGTTTTCTCCTCCCCCCGGAACCCGGATTTTGCGGGGGCTCCGCGCTGGCGGCTCCTTTCCCGGGGGGGGGAGTTGAATTCCCGCGGGGGGGGGGGGAACCCACCTGCCCCCAGCGGCGGTGCAGGGCCCGGTGCCTCCGCAGCCACGTGGGGACCCTCCGCGCCCCCGGCCAGGCGCTTTGCAACCTCCGCCCCGGGCGGGGCCAGTCAGCGGGGTGCCGGGGCCTTCCTCGCTGGGCCGCGGAGCGCGCGGCCGGGAGCCCGGCCCGTGTGGAGCGGGCAGCGGTCCCTGGGCTCCCCCGCAGGGACAGGCCGCGCCGCCGCAGTGAGCTCGGGTAAGTGTCGGCTGCGGGGTCCGCTCTGCAGCAGCCTCGCCCCGCGGGCCGGGGTCCAGCCCGTTTCGTGCGCCCCGGGGCGCCCCAGGCAGGGCGGGCTGGAGCAGGGCGCTGTGGGCAGCGGAGGGGGAGCAGGGCGGTCACGCAGGCGGGGCTCGCCCCAAGGCAGCCCCCTGCAACTCCCACCCCCACCCCGAGGTCAACCCACAGCCCCCTCGGCCCAGACACCCTGGGGATCAGAGGGATGCACCTCCGGGCGCCTCACTCCCCCCGACTCCAGCCCTCTCACACCCGCACGCCTGGGTGCTGCCGGGCAGACAGCTGCTGTGTATGCAACAGGTTGGGTCTGTCCCTGCCGAAACCATGGGCGCAGGAACCCTGCCTCTCGCCGGACACGGACACTTCCCCGTCACTGCCCCAGTGCTGGTGAGAATGATGCAAATCTCCAGCCCCAGGACAAACCCAGCCGATTACATTATTTTCCAGGCAACTGGCAAATCCATTAAAAAAATGACCAGACGGGTCCAGTGCCGGCCATGGGGTTGCTCTAGAGCAGGGGCTGAGAATTGAGAGCCAAGCCCTCTCAATGTGTCTCCTGGATAAAAGTTCCCAACTGTCAGACAGCTGCCGGCACTTGGGAGCTTTTATCCAGGAGACACATTTCCAGGTGAACTGGGGCAGGGGTTGGGGAGAGGCTGCTGGCTGCTCTGTGCAGTTGGGGTGCGTTCATCTTCCCCACAGCCTGCGTTCCTCCAGAGGGTGGAAGAGGCCAGCAAAGCAGGCCGAACGTCCCTAGAAAGCTGAGGTAGCTGGGGAGAAGGGGGTAGGACACAACACTATGGGAGGTTTGATAATAAATCAGGGCCGCTGATAGGGGTGGCTAAAGGGCACAGGAGGCCTGGGCCTGTTGAGTCAGCACTGGAGCCCCGCACAGCACAGTCCAGGCGGCACTGACGGCTCGCTGACCCTTGCCCTGCTTTCTCCTCCTGAAGCTCTGCCTGTTTGGAGGTCTGGAGTTGACTCCCCTGCTCACTTCCATTCCCCAGGGCCAGGCAATGTGTGTCACCAACCCTGATACTAATCCATCACAGTTAACACTCCCTTGCCCCCTTCACAGGCTCAGAGCGCTCCATGCACCTGGATGCTCCAACCTTTGGGCTGTAAATTCTCCAGCGCAGGGTCTGTATGTTCGTTGTGGGTTTGTGCAGCCCCTGGCGCAGTGGGGCCCTGCTCCACAACAGGGGCTCCTAGGTGCTTTGGTGATACAAATGAGGATGAGGAGGAGGAAGGTCTCAGCTCCCCAGTAACCTGCCCCTCGATTATTTTATCCCTGCTCCTGCTTTGTCCCACCTTGTCCCACTCCACAGCACATCGCTGGCCTCCCCACTGTGCTCCTTGGGAAACTATTAGGGATGTCAATTAATCCTCGTTAAATCACACAACCAACTCATAAATTAATTAGGATTAAAATGTAATTACGATTGACCTCCATTTTAATTATACTTAAAAATAGAATATCAGTTGAAATGTATTAAATATTTCTGGATATTTTTTGACATTTTCAAATATACTGCTTTCAGCTGCAATATAGAATGCCCTCCGTGCTTCTGCCACCATTCCAGAGGACACTCTTGCATGCTGATGACACTCATTAAAAACCATGTGTTGCTCACATTCATGACTGAACTTCTTAGGGGAGAATTGTGTGATTCTTATTCTGCCTTATATTTCATATTATTGTTATTTTTGGATGATGACCCAGCACGTTCTGTCCGTCTTAAGAACACTCTCATTGCCGATGTGACAAAATGCAAAGAGGTAGCCGTGTGAGATTTCTAGCAACAGCTGCAGCATTCGAGCCGAGGTTTAAGAATCCAAAAGTGCCTTCCGAAATCTGAGAGGGACGAGGTGTGGAGCATGCTGTCAGAAATCTTAAAAGAACAACACTTTGATACGGAAACTACAGAACCCGAACCCTCAGAAAAGAAAACCAACCTTCTGCTGGTGGCATCTGACTTAGATGGTGAAATGAACATGAATTAGTCCCTACTGCTTTGGACTGTTATTGAGCAGAACCCGTCTCAGCATGGACACATCTCCTCTGGAATGGTGGTTGAAGCATGAAAGGACACATGGATCCTTTGAGCATCTGCCATGTAAATATCTTGCAATGCCAGCTACAAAAGAGCCATGTGAACACCTGTTCTCACTTTCAGGTGACACTGTAAATAAAAAGGGAGCAGCATTGTCTCCTGCAAATGTAAACAAACTTGTTTGTCTGCACAGTTGACTGAACAAGATGTAGGACTGAGTGGACTTGTAGGCTCTAAAGTTTTACAATGTTTTATTTTTGAATGCAGCTGTTTTTGTACATAATTCCACATTTGTAAGTTGAATTTTCATGGCCAAAAGATTGCATTACAGTGCTTAGAATGGGAGAAATTGAAAAAATACTATTTCTTTTAGTTTTACAGTGCAAATATTTGTAATAAAAAATAAAGTGAGCACTCTCTGAAAATGTAGGAAACATCCAAAAAGATTTAAATCAAAGGTATTCTATTATTGTTTAACAGTGCAATTAATCACACTTATCAATCACAATTTTTAATTGTATGACTAATCATTATTTTTTTTAATTGCTTGATAACACTAGATATTATTGAGGGGGTCAGACAGTAGGGGGGAAAACAATAAATATTTAATGATAATGAACATCGAGATTCAGAAATTTCGAGTTTTCTAACGATTAAAATGATCTGTCAACATCCCCATATAATATACGGCAGAAATGTTGTTAAATCAACCCTAATAAGTTCTCAAACAGCATTTTTCTTCCTTTGCCTTCCTCTATATTTTGATTATTATCTATTGAAATGGTTTATTGATTTGTAAGTGTACAGGGAAATCACAGATTCATAGAATACTAGAACAGGAAGGGACCTCCAGAGATCATCAAGTCCAGTCCCCTGCCCTCAAGGCAGGACCAAGCACCATCTAGAAATGTTTGCCAACATTTGCTGATAACAATCCAGTACTTCCAAACCTAGTTGTAGATTTACAGGTAGCCTCTTTTCAGAACAATACACAGGAGAGGCAGCATTTCTCAGCCACTCTGTCTCTCACAATGGCCAGATGGGTGGGGGGAGGGGTTGTTTCTCAAAGTGCAAAGGAAACTGCTCATTCCATTTCTAAAAGTCAGGGCCTTTTCTTTTATTACTAATCTATGACCAGTTTTCTCTCTGGAATCTGAAGATGAACTCAAAATATTAACCCTGACTTAATGCTATGGAAGCCAAAATGATCACTGTTTGGAGGGGAGGTCAGATTTACGCACTGGAGAGTAAATACAGCTGTGATGCCATGTCCTGGCTCTGTTGTGGTTCATGGCAAAACACTTCCCTGGGGAAGGATTTCGCGCAGAGCTCCTCAGCTGGTGTCAATCCCCAGTGTCCTGGAAACGCAAGGAGTGGTGCGGGTTTACCGTAGCCAAGGGTCTGGCCCCAACCTAGTGCCCTCAGTGCCTGCCCCATCAGCTGAGGAGTCTCTTCTTGGGTGGGGACAACTCCTGCCACCCAAAGTCCTCAGCTGGGGCGTTGGCCAATCAGGGGGCTCCCTCGGCAGAGCCAGATACCATGGGAAATAGAGTTTGACGCTACAAAACAAAGTTGTGTTGAACTTTTGCTTCAAAAAGCCACCCATGCAGAAAATGACAGCCTGGCAGACCGTTCCCAGACACCCAGAGGCCCACTTGCAGGAAGGAATCTCATGCTCTGTGCTGTGCTGCCCGGCACCTATTCAAGCTGCTTCCTTAAAGACCTTTCCCGCGGAGCACAATGAGACTATTAATATTAGTGAGGTTGCACAGCAACACCTGCCTCCAGCGTCATGGAGCAGCTCGTTAGTGGTTCCTAATGAGCCCTCTGACAATACCCAGGAAGTGCACCAGGGATGAGGGAACCTCGAGACACTCAGAGTCAGGCTGAGTTGGTAGCTAGGCAGTTTGATGGGGAGCCACATTTGGATTCAGCCTTAGATGCTTCTTTTCATCTGTGTTCCAGAGCTGGGCGGAGCTTCCAGAGAAGTAGAGGAGACATTCTCCTTAGCCCTACATGCTGAGGCAGAAAACCATACCTCTCCAGTCGTGATATGGCAGGGCAGGTCCTGGGGCACACCCTCAGCTGATGTAAATCAGTACTGCTCCCTCATTGCAGCAGGAGAGGGTTGTCTTTTGCATTGTACACAACATAAATACTACACCGAAACGACAAAGCCACCGTGGGCTTCAAATAGCCGAGCTGACCAACTACACACAATACAACAGATCTAGTTACACAGCATACTGCAAACCCTATATTAAAAATACTAGTTAGATTGCAAAAGTCAGGCAGTGCCAGAAGTATGTGGTCCCTATTCGTATATGATGATGTAATGAAAGACCATGTCATCGTGCTCATCAGGGCTAAATTAAGGTTAGATAGACCACCTCAGTTCTGGCAACTCTTAGTATTTGTGTGCTTGCCTTTGACACCCCAGGAATCTTCTGTGAATGCTGGGTTTGTGGCTGGAATTTCCCAGGTTTTATAACAAGCAAAGGGCAAAACAGAATTTCTGCACTTTTAGAGATAAGCAACCAGGTCTTTTCTCCTCTTGCCCGATCCCTCTTGCCTACCCCTGGACTGGGAAAGTTCCATCATGGGTGGGTTTCCCTCGTGGAAGAGAACATCCCAGCCAACCCCTTTGACTGGGATGGCAGGAATATGGGATTTGTCATAGGGAATTGGCCCCCTAGGAGTGGCTAAGGCAGCTCATGATGCTTTAGAAGTTCCCATAAGGAACTCAGCCAGTGGTACCTTGCAATACACCTCCTGACCCACACAGCGAGCTGTGTATGTCCTGAGGTAACTGATTCCCCATCGTCTCCTGCGGCAGGATTATAGTCTCTCTCTCTCTGTCACGCTCTCCGACATACTATAAAGAGATGCCATATACTGCAGCATTGTGTTCTCTATATTGCTGTATTTCTGCAGCAGCCCTGCTGTTACCTTTGCTATATGTAAACAGCATGGGGCGCTTTCCACACTGTTAGTCCCTAGGTAACCATAACAACCGGAGCTGGTAACCCCAGGCTAGAAGCCGTCCCCGCTGGTTTCGATTTCACAGAGCAGGGCTCCGCATTCCCACCCCAGATCCTATTGCAGGTCCCATTGCAGGACAGCCCCGCTCCCGGGGGTCCTTGGAGTTTGTCACAGCAATGGGGAAACAGACATTTCATTGTAGGACACAGACAATGGCCAGCAGCCGAGTGGTTACTGGCTGTGACTAACTGGAGTTTGTGCCTGTCTTGTCTCAGCACCTGTCACATCAGGGTTCTGATCTCAACTGGATGCTACCACAATGCAAAAAATTAAAAATGAATAGTGGACATTCCTTCCGCAGGCCAGAGACACTGTCCGTCCGGGTATTACTCGCGGGAGCGAACCCTGTCCCAATGAGTGTGGGTGTCAGGTTGGGAAGGGTGGGCTTTTACAGGGTTTGAATTCCCCTCCAGAGAAGAGACGAAGCAGGAAGCGAACCTGCCCATGTTTAGGTCATAAAAGCAAATTGTAGCCAGTAGTGTGTGGCCCAGGCCAGCTGCTGGGGAGAGACACCTGTGACAAACATAGTGGGGAGCAGATTTGCATGTCCTGTGTTCCTCGGATGCAGGACGAGCATCTCAGCGTGAGTCACAGCCCAGCCAATTCTCCTCCTGCTGACGTGTGCAATGAGGGGCCATTGACATCCACATGGGGGTCTTCTGTGTCCCATGGGTGTAGGTGAGAGTCAGATTGTGCTTCGTGAGGCTCTGGGTGGGAAGAACTCAGGCTGAGTTCTCTCAGCCGGGCTCCCTCCTGTTGCCTCGTGTCCCCCCCCTGTTTTACACCCTTGGGCCCAGCACAGGAGAAACACACTGGTGTGAACCCTCACCTTTGAAGTCGATAAGCCAATGTGGATTTACACCAGCAGAGGCTGGCCCACGAGTCTCTATGTCAGGGTGCGATAAGCTGTGAACAAGGGCCTCCTTGTCTGTCCCTGGCGGTATGGCTACACTCCAGAGTTTTTCCAGAAAAACGGCCTTCTTTCCAGAAAAACTACACTTACATCTGCACTGCAGTTGTGTTCTTTCAACAGAAAGTCGAAAGAACAGAGGGATTTTTCTGACGGCGGTAAACCTCATTCTACGAGGAAGAAGCCTTTTTCTGAAAGAGCTCTTTCGGGAAAAGGCATGTGTGGATGGGGAAGAGGGGGTTTTTCAAAAGAAGAGGCCACCAGGAAAAAGCACAGGTGCCCTGGTGGCCACTCCGTCCACAGTAATCAGAACTTAATTGCGAGATAGCGTCCAAGCAGCGTGGACACTATCATTTGAAAAAGCTGATCACTTTTTTGTTACGCTTTTGCTGCATGGACGCTCTCTTTCGAAAGATGTTTTTCCGGAAGATCTCTTCTGGAAAAGCTTCTTCCGAAAGAAGCTCGCAGTCTAGACATAGCCTGGGAGCTAAGCCTGGACAGCAGCTCAGGAAAATCTGAGAGAGCTCAGCCTTGGTGACAGGACCCCAGCTATATCAGCGCTCACCCCGTTTCCTGGCCCTGTCGCGTCGGAGACACGCACTCACACTGCACCCTCCACAGGAGCGGCCTGAGGCCAGCTGCGGCAGCTGGCGCCCTAGGCGGAAGGCGCGATCGGCGCCCCCGCCTGCCCAGCCGTCAATGGCCGTGACGTAATCATGGGGCGCCCCTGACCCTCCAACAACTCCATACCTGGGACGCCGATTCATTTCAACTACCTGCTAATCTCAGACTGGCTGCCGTGTAAGCCTGCAACTGGCCCTTCTTAGGTGTCTTTGTTACTATTGCACATGACACACCTAGTAACATGCAGTTGCTCTACACAACTCTCTGTTGTCAGTCCTCTTGGTGTGCAGGGTCCATCTGAAAACATGGTATGTAGCATTTTATTAACAGCAACTTTTCTCAGTGTCTTCTCCATGGACTATAGAACAGCCAGGTTCCCATCCCACTCTGCAAACTTTGAGGGCAGAATTTTAGACTCCTGCAACTGAGGTCCTGACTTTACCAGTTAAACAGCTGTTCCATTTTACAGGTTGTGGATTTTAACCCCTTACAGAATTTCCAGCTGCCAAGGCTAATGAGGAAGATTCCTTGAAACTAGAAAGAGATTTGCAGATTTTTAAACTATCTTTTAAACCTGCTTATTCAACGGCTCTAATACGTATGTCTGTGTTTTAGGTAGGGTTGCCAGGTGTCCGGTTTTGAACCGGACAGTCCAGTATTTGAGCTTTCTGTTCGGGAAACAAAATGAGAAGATATCAGTGAGAAAATATAAATGTCCAGGATTTTCTAAATAAGATGTAATGTAGATTGTGATGTAATGTCAAGTGTGTCCGGTATTTTTGTTGAAACTATCCGGAAACCCTAGTTTTAGGACACAGCATGACCAAACAGGGTGTCAGGGAGTAACTTAGATTTAAGTCAGAACTGAGTAACACAAAAAGTGTTGGCCTGTGAATGGCAACTAAAAAAAATGCTGCAATGTTTAAATACAATGAATCTGTTTAACATGTGGTGTTTGAAAGCAGTCAGAACTGTGTGTGGGAGAAAGAGAGACAGCTCATTTAAACACTAGTAAGTCAAAAGGGATGGGTTTCTTTTTCAAGTTTCTACTTTAAACTATTAAAAGCTGAAAAGTGTGCTTCAGCATATTTACCATCTGTTGATTTTCCACATATCTAGTGATTGCTCGGTCTTCAATATACCAGAAACTGACATGTATTTCCCCGCAGAATTTAACAAAATCTACTGATACCACTTCCTCACAGTGAGAATCATTTTCTAATAGCCTCTGCTATTCACTGTGGCTATTTATATGGGTATGTGCATTGCTACACACATGTACGTGTGTATACAGTGTAGTTGTAGTCATGCGTTATTGGATTTCACACTGGACATACATGCATACGCTTTAGGTATGTATGCAGGATTTAAATATAGATGCTCTGTCTGAGGCGTACACGTATATGCAGAAACCATGGCTCTGTGCATTTTCAGTATCTTGATGAGATCTCTACAGAGTTGGTCAAATACCAACAAAATACCACAAAAAAGATGACATTTTCCCTCAAAATAATTTGTTTTTTTGTCATCGAAAACCCAATGAGTAAGGGGTTGGGTGGTGGTGATTTTTTTTTTTAACAAAAATCCAAAATATTTCAACAAAACCAGATTTTTTTGTAAAATTTCAAAAACCCATATTTTTTTTTGCTCTCAAAAGTATTTGACCAAATGTTGTACTTAGCCATAGGATCATAGAGATTTGAAGGCGTGCAAAGGAAGGGTGGCTCTGGGTCCACGCACGGTCGATGTGGACACTCAGTGCAGATCGGTGTGTGAAGAACAATAAATGAACTTACCGGCCTTTCCCTCCTTATTTTCCAGCCTTTCTTCCAAAATACATACTACCCCTGGCATTGTCCTGTCTTCACACCTCCGTGGTTGGCTATGCCTGGGCACACCACCCCCCTGACGTACCCTACTAGCGGGGTTGTCTTTGGGAACATGCCGGCCAACGCTGGCGGAATTCCCGCCTTCAAAT
The DNA here is from genome assembly GCA_019425775.1 of Rafetus swinhoei. Taxonomy (NCBI): domain Eukaryota; kingdom Metazoa; phylum Chordata; order Testudines; family Trionychidae; genus Rafetus; species Rafetus swinhoei. The sequence goes on along the minus strand of CM033432.1, from coordinate 53,778,975 downwards.
TCCAGTCCCGCCGAGACAGCGTTGACTGGAGGCGGTTCAGTGCCATTGACGTGGAGCGGGTAGCTCGGGAGCTGGACGTGACCACGCTCCAGGAGAACATTGCCGGCGTCACCTTCTGTAACCTGGACTCGGAGAAGTGCCCTCACTGCCAGCAGCCCGTGGACCCGGTTCTCCTGAAGGTCCTGAAGATGGCGCAGCTGACCATCGAGTACTTGCTGCACTCACAGGAGTACCTGAGTGCCACCGTGGCGCTGCAGGAGGAGCATCTGCGGGTGGCCCGGGAGGAGCTGAAGTGCACCAGGCAAGACCTGGACAAGCAGGCGGAGGAGCTGAAGGGCGTGAAGGAGGAGAGCCGGCGGCGGAAGAAGATGATTGCCACCCAACAGCTCCTCTTGCAGGCTGGGACCAATAACTACCACAAGGTGAGCTCCAGGCAGAGGACAAAAATAGCCTCCCAGCCTAGATTGTTCTGGGGTGGGGAGTGTGAGGGGAAGGAGCCTTTTCCCCACTCACCTCAGCAACCCTGGCAATTCGGTCAACGGAAAAGGGCAACAAAAACGATGAGGGGTTTGGAACAGGTCCCAGATGAAGAGAGATTAAAAAGACTTGGACTTTTCAGCTCAGAAAAAAAGAGACGAAGGGGGGATAGGATAGAGGTCTATACAATCATGACTGGTGGGGAAAAACTGAATAAGGAAAAGTTATTTACTTATTCCCACAATATAAGAACTAGGGGTCACCAAGGGTGTGTCTAGACTACATGGCTCCGTCGACGGAGCCATGTAGATTAGGCAGGACGGCAAAGGGAAATGAAGCTGCGATTTAAATAAACGAGGCTAACAGGATCTGCCGACGAAGGGTTCTGGGGTAGGCAGATCCCCGTCTAGACTGCCGCGCTGTGCCGACAATCAGCTGATCGGCACAGCGCGGCGGCCATTTTGATTTAAATGAAGCGGCGATTATTTAATTCGCAGCTTCATTTCCCTTTTTTGTGTAAACTAGTCTACATGGCTCTGTCGACGGAGCCATGTAGTTTAGACGTACCCCAAATGAAATTAATAGTAAGCAGGTTTAAAACAAACAAAAGGAAGTTTTTCTTCACTCGGCGCACAGTCAACCTGTAGAACTCCTTGCCAGAGAATGAGGTGAAAACTAGGACTTAACAAGGTTAAAAAAAAAGCTAGATAGATTCATGGAGGTTAGGTCTATCGATGGCTATTAGCCAGGATGGGTAGGAATGGTGTCCCTAGCCTCTGTTTCTCTGGAGGTGGGTGACAGGGGAGGGATCATGTGAGGATTCCCTGTTGTGTTCCCTCCCTCTGGGGCATCTGGTATTAGCCACTGTCGGCAGACAGGATACTGGGCTAGATGGATCTTTGGTCTGACCTAGTATGTCCATTCTTATGTTCTTATGTCCCCTGCCGCTGTGCCTTAGACCCAGCACTAGAAAGAAAACTTCCCCGTTAGGCCCTGATCCGGCCTGACTCCACCCTGTGCGCGACATGTGCACTTACGTTCTTGGCTGTGTCGTGGCCCTAGTGGCTCAGGCACTCACCCAGGTAGTGGGAGACCTTGGTCGAGCCCCCCTCTGCCCGTTGAGGGGAAAGGATGTGACGTCTCAGGTGAGCCCCCTGAACGACGGGGCCGTAGGATGCTCCAGGTGGGTCTCCCCCAGGCTCTCCTGTTGGAGTCATTTCTCTTTCACTAAACATCAGCTGGGCCTGAGCCAGTGAGAATGGATTTCTAGCCCTGGGGCTGGAGCAGCCCCTAGCAGGTGGCAGATCCCTGGTCAGCTCCCTTCTCTCCAGCCAGAGGAGGGTTCTGAGCGGAGGTCCCCCACATTTGGGAGGAGGGCCCTTCACTACTGTCTTCTTCCTCCCCCTCCCGCAGGCTGTTGCATGTGGTGGGAAGGAGGCATGTCAGCTGTGCAGGTCCAGGTGAGAGGTTCCTGCCTGCAGCCTGCAAATGCCAGAGGGGATGGGGCTTAGGGCCCCTCCCCCCAGCATCTCCCATTGGATAGCCTGGTCGGTCTCTCTCTCCCTGTTCATTGTATAAGGAGTCTGGGTGCCTCCCTCAGGCTCTGTGGGTCTCAGTGTACCCTCTCATGTGTTAGTCACCCTGGGTATGTCTAGACTACATGCCTCTGCCAACAGAGGCATGTAAACTAGGCTACCCGATATAGTCAAAGAAGCCGGGATTTAAATATCCCCAGCTTCATTAAAATAAACGTGGCTGCCACGCTGTGCCGGCTCAGCTGATCGTCGGCAGAGCGCGCGAGTCAAGACGCAGATCGGTCGACAAGGGAAGCCTTTGTCAACTGCTCCTGTAAACCTCGTTTCATGAGGCATAAGGGAGCGGTCAACAAAGGCTTCCCCTGTCGACCGATCCACGTCTTGACTCGCGCGCTGTGTCGGTTCAGCTGAGCCGGCACAGCGCGGTGGCCATGTTTATTTTAATGAAGCCGGGGATATTTAAATCCCGACTTCTTTGACTATGTCGGGTAGCCTAGTTTACATGCCTCTGTTGGCAGACGCATGTAGTCTAGACATACCCCCTGTTGCTAGGAGTGGCAATGCCAAAGGCCCTTCGTGGATCCAAGCGGAGGTGCTCAGATTCTCCTGTCCCCTGGGCCATAAAACATCTCAGATCGATATAGGACAGGAAATGCCAGGGTCGCTGTCTCTTTGGAAAGCAGGAGCACGTTTCTTTCCTCCCATCCTACTGCACCTACTCGCGTACCCATAATTATTAAACACCAGAGATGGCGGGTAAATCGTCACGTCGATCACCCCACTCCCTTACTGTCCTGCAATATGTGTCCTGCAGGCCATGAGAGTTACATCAGCGGTGGACAACCTAGGCCAGTGAGTGGGCTGCATGAGTAGCCCTCCTTTCTCTCAGTGGGCCGCAGCATTGTCATAACCATGACGGTCTCCTGAGACAGGGGAGCTTTGCTCACCGCGCTGGCATCCCTAGAATTTGTTTGCCGATTGCACGGTCGCAGCTCTTGGATTGGCTGCAGAGGGTGTGTATGGCTCTCCCAGCCAATGCTGTGTGCAGTTAGCCCGCACCTCCCTTCACATGCCCTGGCTTTCCATGCCTGTCACTTGAGTGTTATCCATAGGGAAAAAACCCTACATTGACGGAAACCAGCAGAATCTGGCAGCCCTGCCCGTGGGCAACAACAAACAAAATGTCTCACAGGCCACACGCAGACCCCTGGGCCACAAGGTTCCCACCACTGATTGATATTCATCTGTTCCAGGCCATCTCTTGGCTTCAGCTCTTCCTTCTGTACTAAAGGCTCCAGATTCACTTCTATCTTCTTCTCCAGCGGGCCAGTTTTCGCTTTCAATTGCAGTACCCCAGCCGTTTTTGAAACCTTAATTCATGCTCCTCCTCCTTTGTTAATGGGCCTGCTTTCTCCCCCGTGCTTCTTTCAGCCTGGCTATCTTTACAAAAGCCTTTTCTTTTTGCCCCTGGGGACCCTGTGGCTAATATTGATTCATTTTGCTTGTCTGTGGCCTCAGTTTTCCCAGGAAGCCTGAGCAACCTCTGACTTTTCTCCTTGGATTGCCCTCTCTTCTCCAGTCCTAAGGCAGGTTCTTTTGTGGCCTCCAAGTGAAGCTGCTCCTGACAGTCGCGCTGTGATAAGGTCCTGAGTCAGATCCCCAAGCATGTCGGGATCGCTGCTTTCAACTAGCAGAATGAAGCCATCTTGTCTGGGTTGGATGGGATGGGGCGAACACACCACGCCGAGGGTCTGACCCCTTGCACTCCTTCGCTTCCTCAGTGTCAGCTGTGTGACAAGGCCTTCATGAACTACTCCTACCTCCAAGCCCACGTTCAGCGCAGACACATCGAGGCCAGCGACGCTGGTGAGTAAGGGACTGAGTTTTTCTCCTTCGGCTTCTTTTTGGAAGGGTTTTGGTCGGACTTCCCAACTGCAGGGGACGGCCATCGTGGGGGGGAGCTGCTAGGGCGATTCCAGCGGATTGCCACCCAGCGTCTAGTCTACATGTGTTCCCCCCCCCACACACACAGAAGAGGTGACAGATCCAGGGCTGGGACCTAGAGAGGGTGCTGCCAAAAAGACCAGGAGCTGCATGAGGGAAAGTGAGAGCAACAACTACAATACTCAGCCCTGCTGAAAATCAAACCGCATATTTCAGTTGATAGAAATGGATCTATGTGGATAACATTACGCCACCAGGTTTGAAATATACCATCTGCGCTGCTGAACATCCCAAATCAGCAATGCAGCATGGGCATTTCAAATGAGAAACAACACCTTGGAAAACATATAGCAATTCCCTTTAGACCAAGACAGAGAGAGAGAGAGAGAGAGTGGATGGGGATAGATAGATAGATAGATAGACAGAGTATGCGGGGATAGATAGATAAATAGATAGATAAAAGAGAGGCAGGGTGGCCTACCAGCTAGAACAATGGACACAGTGGATTGAAGTTCTAAGCCTGGTGCTGCCACACGCTGCTGGATGACCTTGGGCAAGTCACTGCCCCTTCTGTGCCTCAGTTTCCCTGTTTGTAAAATGGAGATGCTACCACTGATCTCCTTTGTAAAGCTTTATCTAGGGATCTATTTAGTCACTTATCAAGGCCAGAATTCTGATGCTTCAACTTGGCCAGTACAAGACGTGAGAACTGACGCTACACAGACACCGTAGTCACCTGTTCCACTTCCCAGAAACAAGTGGAGGACAGAAATCACAACAAAAAATGCAAGCTGAGCTCAGCTAAAGGCTGGCTCTCCAGCTGCTGTGATATTTATTCTGTCCAGCAGAGGGCAGTGTTGTCACACATAGCTCTTCCATACAGGTGTGAGATCCTTAAGTCACTTTCCCAAGTATTGTATTTTAAAACAACCTGTAGTGAAAAGCAAAAAGAAAAAGAACAAACAAAAAATAAAACAAAAAAAAATCCCAACCCCCCCCACAAACTGCTTGGCATTTTGTATTTTGTCACCAATTTGAACAAGTGCAAACAGAGAAAACTGAGCCCCTTTTCTGGGGCAAATGACTCCCAGGGCTGATCCTGAAGCTTCCAAGTCAGGGAGCACTTTGCCACGGGCTTTAATGAAAATGGGCTCCGATCCTAAATGCCCCAGATAAATCACAATGGAAGCATCTGGCCATTCCGGCCATCACTCATGCTGCCTCGGTTTGAATGGCTTTCGCAGAGAGACAGAAGAAGAAACAGGTGGAGCAAATGGAGGATGAGATTCAAGAACTAAGAATGAAGCTGAAAGAGACCCATGCCCAGCTGGAAATTGAGAGAGAGGCTGAGACTCAGCTCAGGGTTCAGGTATGGACACCAAAAAAAGTATTTCCAAGGGTCTGGGGGGAAACCAAGGTGGGAAGGGGGTTGGGGGACATTTATTTTACTGTGATTGGAAACAAAATGAAAATCTCAGCGAAAATTTTCCAACATCAAGAAAAAGTTGAATTTCTTTTAAAATTGTTCACAGAAAATCTGCAACGAAAGACAAAACCACTTGACAGTCACCAAATTGTTGGTATATCCTAATAGTAACTGCCCTTTAAAAAACAAACTGTCATATAAAAGCAGGCCTAGGCTGCATTCAGAGAGACTTGAGGGGGTCATTATACAGGTAGATGCAGTCAGTGTAAAATCCCCAAGCCCTCCTCCTTATGCTAGTCCTCCCCTGCTGCCAAATGACTTCTCTGCCAATGTAACTATGGCTACACTGCGGCTCTTGCTGCTATAAAAATGTCAAAAAGCCTCACTGACATTGTTGTGCCAGCTTTAGCCCCAGGCCAGCTCCACACGTGTCTCTTGGAGTGAAGGTATGTCTACACAGTGAGCACAGGGGGTGACTGAGTTAGGTTTCATCTAGCTAGCCTGGGAACCAGAGCAGTGATGCTGGGACAGCATGAGCTGTACAAGCCCACTCAGAATTCTGGGTAATTCACACTTTCCTCATAAACAAACTAGGGAAACAGAACTTAGATGGAGCTTCTATACGGTGGGGACGTAATTGGTTTGAGGACAATACCAAGCTGGGAGGAGTTGGAAGTGCTATGGAGGACAGGATTATAATTCAAAATGATCGCATAAGAACGGCCAGACTGGGTCAGACCAAAGATCCATCCAGCCCCAGTGTCCTGTCTGCCAACAGTGGCCAATACGAGGTGCCCCAGAGGGAGTGAACAGAACAGAGAATCCTCGCACGATCCCTCTCCTATCATCCATTTCCAGACACACAGAGGCTAGGGACACTATATCTGCCCATCCTAGCTAATAGCCATTGATGGACGTAACCTCCATGAATTTATCTAGTTCCTTTTTTAACCCTGTTACAATCCTGGTCTTCACCACATCCTCTGGCAAGGAGTTCCACAGGTTGACTGTGCGCTGAGTGAAGAAAAATGTCCTTTTGTTTGTTTTAAACCTGCTACCTATTCATTTCATTTGGTGACCCCTCATTCTTATATTATGGGAACAAGTAAACAACTTTTCCTTATTCATTTTCTCCACACCAGTCATGATTTTATAGACCTCTAGCCTATCCCCCCTTAGTCTCCTCTTTTCTAAGCTGAAAAGTCCAAGTCTTTTTAATCTCTCTTCATATGGGACCGGTTCCAAACCCCCAATCATTTTTGTTGCCCTTCTCTGAACCTTTTCCAATGCCAGTATATCTTTTTTGAGATGAGGTGACCACATCTGCATGCAGTATTCAAAATGTGGGTGTCTCATGGTTTTATATAGAGGCAATAAGATATTCTCCGTCTTATTCTCTATCCCTTTTTTAATGATTCCCAACATCCTGTTTGCTTTTTTGACTGCCGCTGCCCACTGAGTGGATGTTTTCAGAGAAGCACCTGCCTGCTCTTCCAAGCCCAACCAGACACACAGAGCCACATATAGCCTGGTTTGTACCCACTGGCCTTTAAGTTTATGTTTCCCTGCCTTGATTGAAAGAGTGAAGCTTGTCGGGCACAGACTGCTTTGGTGCACTTCCAAGGGCTACATCCTGCATCAACCAGCTGCTCAACCAGCAACCAGCCCTGCATTTCAGGAGACCCCTCGCCCAGTCGCTGATCCAACAGAATGCCCATTCCCAGCACTGCATCCGCAGCACCCTGTCTGCTGGCACATTAACCCTTCTCGCGTTTGGACTTGAACCTTACTACAGTAAAGCCCCCTGCAAACACACCTCCACGGCAAAGGGGCCGTTCCAACCCAGTGGGGCAGGAGTGGCCCCCCGGCCCGCCCTCATCTAATTGGTTAATTAATTTAATTGTTTTTACTTCTCAACTAAGCGCTATGCAAAAGCATTTTATTACCATATCTCACACACAGATCAATACCTGGTCTGGATGCCCCTTTTGTGAACTTCATAGCCCTGCTGATAAACACATATATTTTCCCGAACCCGACGGCAGTGAGATCGCATAGAATCATAGGGTTGGAAGAGACCTCAGCAGGTCATCAAGTCCAACCCCCAGTCTGGACAAACTGGAGAAATGGTCTGAGGTAAATAGGATGAAGTTTAATAAGGACAAATGGAAAGCGCTCCACTTAGGAAGGAACAATCCGTTTCATACATACAGCCTGGGAAGCGACTGTGTAGGAAGGAGTACTGCAGGAAGGGATCGAGGGGTCATAGGGAATCACAAGCTAAATACAAGTCAACAGTGCAACACTCTCGAGGTCCCTGCCAGTCCTACAGTTCTACGATTCTGTAATTACATACTCTCGACAGTGGGGGATATGGTTTTATACTGACAATAGTTATACTTGTAGAAGCACCAGTATGGTTGCTTGGTGCTACCAAGCACTATGCCTGGTGCTCACTACATCCATGCGTGAATGGGGAGGCTCCTCTTTAGTGGTAATGGTAGTGTTAAACCAGTACAAAATTTGGGTCCAGATAGACCTACGCTCACAGACCAGCCAGCCTCTCTGAAGCAAGATTGTCAGGGCTCATTTCATGGAGAGAAGGTCTGGGAGGAGGGGGGTCTGAATCACTGGACGGAGTTTTCTTCTCGGCCCCCCGCATGGTGTTTGTGTTGCCTTGGCAGGAAGCAGAGAAAGGTCGCCAGAGAGAAGAGGAGGCAAGAAGGGAATTTGAGAGATGGAAAGAGGAGGAGAGGACAAAGTTCCAGCAGGAAATGGAGGGCCTGCGGCAGTTGTTCCTGTCAGAATTCAAGGAAATTGCCAGCAAGAATTCTGCCCTCGAAGGGGTGAGTGAAACAGGAGAGTCGCTGTTCTGCTGTGGAAAGAGATGCTCAGCTTTCTTCCTGTGTGGGCCTCAGTTTGTCCCATTGCTGTCCAAAGCTTTCAGGCCAGTACAGAGCACCAGAGGCTGGCTAGGGTGCTTTTCCTCATCCGGCTGCTCAGTGCAGCTCCCCTTTATCCCACTGGGGCAGGGGAAGGAGGGCGTTGCACGAGGGTATGTCAGTGAAACTAGGAAGCAAAGCACTGGACTTAAAATAGCATGGGGAACCCAAACCAGTATCAAGGCAGGATTGCTTGTGTCTAGTTCCGCTGCATCGTGAGGGTAAGTCTCACCGAAAGGGAAACCATATTCGAAGGTCAAACTCTCCCATCTGACAGGCAACGCAGCAATTTAACCAGTGAGTTGCAGACCTCAGTGCTCGAGTGTCCTCCCCTTCAGGTGCCATTGCAAGCTGGTTCTGACACCGGTACCAATCCCTCCTTCCATCCTCTCCAGAAACTGCAGGAGCTGCAGGCCCAAAATCTGGCGGCGTCCAACCTGGGAGTCCTGCGGGACGATGACTCTGACGACAGGCAGCAGCGGGCGCTGACTCAGCGAGAGCTTCAGGGCATGAGGGAGAAGATGGACTTACAGGTGAGGAAGTGCCTCTGGCGGCAGCTGCCTTTTTGGCTCTGTCTTGGTGGGAGCTTCTCCCATGACTGCGCAACATAGTGTGGGGAAGGCACAAGCCAGTGCATTGCATGGTTGACCATGCCCTCCGTTTTCGACAGTCATGGACCAGCTGAAATATAGAACCTGCGCTCTCCAGTCTCCTGCCCTGTCTGCTAAATTATGGGGCTGTTGACCATCCTCCCAGTTAGGGAAGCTGGAAACAGAACCCCCAGGGACCATCACAATATATTTGACTACAGTTGTTTGACTGCACACGTGGCTCATTCTTTACAACGTTCAGCAGACCCAACCACCAAATGTATTGCCTAAAGACAAAGCAGCAGACTATGAAAAGGGGAAATACAGGTTGAACCTCTCTAGTCCAGAACTCTCTGGTCCGGAAAAATCCATTGTCCGGCATGATTTGAGTTAGCCGGGTGTCCACTTTTCATAGGTGTGGCCAAGTTTCCTGTGATCCCATAAGGATCCTGGCCTCGATGTGTCTGCGCTGAACGTGGGCTTGGAGGTAGGAGTAGTTCATGAAGGCCTTGTCACACAGCTGACACTGAGGAAGCGAAGGAGTGCAAGGGGTCTGGCTTTGGCTGTCCCAGGACAATGGGATGTGCCTGGAATGGGATTGCTTTGCTAAATAATGATCATAGGGGGGCAGCAGGGGGCCAGAGATAGGGACCGGGACGGCTATACCCCATTGGGGCAGAAGTGGAGAAAGGGACAGCTACCTACTATGTATCTGAGAGAGTTTTTGTCTGTCTTTCTGTTCCCTAATGGGGGGGACATGCACCCCTCCCCCCAGATGTGCCTGCTGGAGCTGCAGCAGTCATGGAAAGATGGTTTTCACCCGGACCCAACCAGCTGTAGTGAGAGAGGGCTGGGGTTGTCCTCTCTCCCCCAGGGTAGCCTGCAGACTGAACCCCTCCTCCTCAGCCCCACCCCAGAACAATGATTCAAATGAAGAAAAACAAAAATTGAGTGAAGGACCCGAGCCACACCGGGTAAATCTGCTGGTGGTGAATAGTGGCACACTCGTGGCAAACAGGGTGAGAAGAAGAACTAATGGTATTTTTGGGTTCTCAGAAAACAGAGTGGAAGAGGAAGCTGAAGGAACTCCAGAAGGAGCACCAGGCAGAAAAGGAAGAGGTAAGTATTTGGCGGAAGCTAAAAGCAGTGTCTCGGAGTTCTCTCTGGGTAGCACATCAGGCATACGTTCCTGAGGCACACAGTAACTTTATTCATTTGGCTTTGCCCTGTTATGTGGTGAAACTCCAAAGTATAACTGGGCTCAACAGGGAATCAGAGGAGTTCATGGAATGGCTAGTTCCATCCATAGCCGCTAGCCAAAATGCCTAGTATGCGCCATAGGCCCCTAAAATCTCCCAGCTTGGAGTGGCTGAAAGGATGACTCACACACAAGGGCCCTGTTCTGTTTGCTCCTTCTGAATCATCTGCCACTGGCCCATCAGAAGACACAATGTTGGTCTAAATGGACCCTTGGTCAGACCCAGTGTGGCCATTCTTGTGTTCTTTTTCAATAACAGCTCTCTCACAAAGTCACTTAAGGGATTTTTCAGTGCGGAGGTGCCGTAGGGTGGCCAAAAGCCCCTTCTTACAAAGGGACATCACTTATTTTTTCATCTCTGGACCACAAGATTGGGAGTTGTCAAGTATTGCAAAAAGCTGCAAGAAATAGCCCCGGTGCACGTAGGTGAGAACTTGATAATCATAATAAATAATAATAATAGCGGGGAGAGGAGGGTGGAGTAGGTGTACTATGAAAACCATTCCTGATGTTTGAAATACAGTGTTGGCACCCCTACAATATAAAAATACCCCACTTTGCAGAGCTGTTCAAGGACTCACTCGGGGAAACAAAAATGTAACTTGAAATGTAACAAGCCAATCTGACTCCATTTAAAGTCAATGGGAAGAGTCCCACGGTGCCCTCAGTTGTGACAGTGGCTTTGTGAGGCAGCCATGTGTGCTTCCAGAGGTGGAACGGGACCCTCCGCCAACCTTTCACAGAGAACAGTCACCACCATCAGGCAGCAGCAGGTGGGGGTCGCTTTCCACTAGAGCCGCTGGGAAAACGGAATTTCCATGTCAGGAGAAAGTCCGGCACTTTGAAATGTGAAATGAAAATGGTAATCTTAGGGTACGTCTAGACTATATGGCTCCATCGATGGAGCCATGTAAACTAGTTTACCCGGCATAAGCAAAGAAGCGGGGATTTAAATAATCCCCGCTTCATTAAAATAAACATGTCCGCCGCGCTGTGCCGATGATCAGCTGATCCGGCACAGCTCGGTAGTCTAGACGCGGATCGGTCGGCTGCGGAAACCGATCCCTTATGCCTACCCATCATGTCCAGGCTCATCATAATCACTTATTGTCTCTCTCAGCTGAAGAGTGAAAACGAGAGACTCCAGGCCTCCCTGTCGCAGGACCAACAGATCGCAGCTGACCGCTTCCAGCAGCAAATGGGGACGCTCGCTGCTCGGCTCAAAGAGCAGACCAAGGTTATCAGGTCGCAGGAGAAAACAGTAAGCGAGCTATGTTCGTATGGGCCTGTGAACACCGCCCAGCTCTCTGTCCCGCTCTAGAGGCTAATCCGCACCTAGTTTATGAGACTGCCACAGCCTTTGAGCTTTAGATTGGTCTCCAACTGAGGTAGTAACCGTTGGGAACTACACAGGCCCCTCTCCTCAAGAAGGACCATTCTCCTGGCATATCTCCGCTCTTGCACAAACGGCTGACATGCAAGAGCTATCCAAAAACAAGTGGAGGATTTTCATACACAATGGGGAAAATGTTGAGGGTTTTGGTTTTTTTCACTCAGTCTAAAAAATGACTAGTTTTGCAGAAATGGACACTTATAAGGAGGCAAGAAGGTCCTTCAGGTTCTCACTCTAACTGCTGCTGGTGCTTGAGCTAAGAATATAATGATGATACAATTAAGGACGTTTGGCCCCGATTCAGCAACACGTCCTTGACTTTAAGCACTTGCTTAAATGTTTTAGTAACTTGGGATGGATTGAAGCAGGAGCTAAAACGATTTGTTGAATCAGGGACTCAGGCCTGGGTGACACTTCAAAATTTAGGATGGCCTAAGCTGCATTACTCAGGGGTGTGATTTTTTTTCACATCCCTGAGCTCTGTAATAAAACCAACTTAACTCCTAGTACAGAGGAGGCTAAATTGATCGAAGAATTCTTCTATTAACCTAGCTACCGCTGCTCGGGGAGATGGTTTAACTACATGGACGGGAAAACCTCTTCCATAGATGTAGGGAGTGTCAACACTACAGTGCTACTGTGGCTTTATACTGCCCGGAGTGTGATCTACATCCCTCAAAACCACACACATGTGGAAATGAGCTGGCACGAGCCATGTACAGAAAAATAATGCAGTCCCATTTTGTGGCTTGCAGATTATTTTATTCTTTTCCAGACTTTTGATTGAGACACAATTAGTAAAGCTTTTTCTTTTGCCTGCTGGCAAGGCCTCCTTCTGGGAACCATCTGGGAAATCATTCCAGCAAACATGTCTCCCTCACATGTCTGATGAACTCAGTTTCCGCTTTGGCCTGTCTCCGAATCATTTTGTGCACCCATTGAAATTGTGCCCAAATGGTGCAGACTCCAGGTCGAGATAAAAATGCTTCTAGACTTTGCAGACAAAAGACACTGGTCTTTGAGTGTTGATAATGATAGATCATGTCTTTGCAGATCAAGATGCTGTCTGCAAGAAAAGCTGAAGGTAATGGTCCGTTTTTGGAGTTAACGAGAGTGAGAACGGATACGATTTCCATAGTGGTTAACACGTGGTCGACAGACTTTATCACATACTTGCTGGCTCAGGCAAGCAAGAAAGGAAAATGTCTCATGAGCATCCCAAGTTTTCTGACCCTTGTGTCTAAGGGCGGGTGGATACCACTGCTTAAGTCGGTGTAACTTACGCCCTTGGAGGTGTGAGATAGACACCCTCCGAGAGCACTGTCCACACTGGTGCTGTGTCAGCGGGAGACGTGGGGTAATTACGCTGACGGGAGGGTGCCCTACCATTGGCATACTGCATCTGTATCTGGCGGGCTACAATAGTGCAGATGCCCCGGCAGCAGTGTAGACTTTCCCCCAGGGATTCAGATATAAACCAGGGTCTGGCGAGAAAAGTGAGCACCCCTCCCAGATGATTCTTCATTCCAGGAAATCGGTTGCACGAGAATAAGGAATTGTTCCATCTCCAATTTTCTCCTGGAGATCGAGGTTTCCCGCAGTCCCAGTGCTGAGACAGAGCGAGGACTTCCCTTCCAGTGCTGTGGCTACTAAGCTGCAGAGAACCCCGAAGTGTCTGAGTTGTAGCATCCAAACTTGGCAGCAAAGGGATGTTTATACGTTCCTGCCAACTCTGTAAAGCCCGCTCCCGACTGGGCATGCCCTGGCTGGGGGGACAGCTCTCACCCTAGGCCTGCACCACCTCCTGCCGTCCATCACGCCAGCGCCGTGGCTGTGGGTTGGTGAACACGGCTGTCGACTCGGGTCAGGATTTTAGCATCACCCCTTCCAGAGTCCCAACCATCCCAGCTTCAAGGTTTCCTTAACAAAAACAAGAAGTAACCTTCCTCCATCTTCTCTGGGCCTCCTTGCTGGGCTCAGCTACCTTTGGAAAGGACTAGTGCCCCTGGGGGAACCCCACCCCAACCCCGTCTCTGGGTTGAATCCTCGACCTGTATTGCAGTTTTCCTGGGAATGCTTCCTACCTTGATGGTCTCCCAATCTGTTCTGAATTTAGTCAGGGTCAGTCGCTGCCTGGAGAGCTTTCCTCTCTGCCTGCTCTTGGCCCTGCAAGATCTCTCTCCCTGCAGTTCTGTCCCTCCAACCTTTCCCCCACCACGCCCTCCGGGCACTTAATCCTGGCTCCTTTATGTAGTAATCATCCAATTCCTCTTGCATGTAATCAGGGCTGGCTCAGACCTACAGACACAGACTCCCGGGTTCCAGTGCCGGACTCAAGCACATGGGACAGACCTTCTCACCTCCTCACCTCTTGCAAGGCCCTAAGAGCCTGTGCAGAGCACTTATCTGTGGCATTACTAGCTGTGAAAGCCACAGTTTTCCCAGCGTTCGTCAGAGGGGCAAGCCTGCCTTTTCCGGGGAGGAGACTCTTCCCAGCGAGATATGTAGCCAGTCGTATATAGGACTCTGCTGGCGTAACCCAGGTTTCTCTCTTCTGCAGTGACCCAGGAAGCACCCAAGGTGCCAGATCTAGAGGAGTCTTCTGACGAAGGTAACTATCCTAGAAGTGAAAGCCCTTCTTTCCTGGTGCCAGGCTTGGGCTTTGGACATGGATCAGTGGGTGCGAAAATGAGGAACTACAGGACAAAACAGGCCTTGCGTGAGGTACTCTGTCCCTGGTATTCTCTCCACAAAATTAAGCAGCGCACAGTCAACTGGGCTGCAATAGCATCGCAGCAAGCAGCCTTCTGCATGCTCTTTGGGGTTTAACATTTTTGGTAAGGATACCCTTTCTGCCCTCACATCGTCTCCCTGTAAGAAAGAACATGACTGTACCTCGTATTGCAACACTGCACAATCCAATACCACACAGAGGATAATGCCCTGACGTCAGCGTCCCCCCCACCCCTGCAAGAGCAGTGCTGTCCAGAGAAGCAACCCCTGCACTGTGGGGAGAGTTTAAGTGGAAGGGAAAGCCAACGCTCACTTCCCGACCCAGCCTTACAGAGCCATGTGCTGTGAGGAAAGGAGCAGAAAGTCAAAAACGGGAAGAAGTTTGACAAAAATTAAAACAAATCCCACGTTTTCATGTAATCTTTTTCCCCAGAAAAGTTTGATTTTTCAGCAGATATTCAACTACCAAAAGAATTTTCAGCAGGCAACCAAAGTAGTTTAATTTAGAAATACTGCCCCGGTGCCCCATGGGAGTTGTAGTTTGAGTGCCTCCTGCTTAGGGTCACCATCCCTCCAGTACAGTCCCAGAGTCTCCAGGAATTTAATATAAGGGTAATCTTTAAGATAATGTTGTATCCTGAGACCTCCAGAAAAACATCCAATCACAATTGGCAACCCAGTGCTCCCATTCTTCTCTATCACCCAGGCTCCTGCGTTGGTCTACATCTCCCAGGATGCACCTGTAGAGCAGAGGTGGAATATCAGGGAATCTGAAGAAAAGACCATGGTGCATCATGGGAGATGTAGTTTTTTGGCAAAAATGTTTCAGTTTGGGGGCATTTGGTTTTTGACCACAAATTTTTTTCCCAAGAGAAAGAGAAACAAAAATCATTTAGATGAAAACCCCAATCTCCATCAAAATCAGCTTAACTGGAAAATTTGCTACCAACCTGAACAGTGTAGCATGGATGTGTGGCAACACAACAGCTGCACAACTGAGCACCTGATTCTCCCAGTGAAACCTGGGATGGGCACCACCTTATTATACATGTTGGTACAACCTGCCTTCCAACAGCAAAGTCAGGGACGTGGTCTGGGGTGGGCCAGGCACTGAGAAAGTGGTGACAGGGGCAGATTAAGGCAAAACACAACAGGCCCCAGCTCGTAGGACCCTTTTGTGATGTTAGAATCTCAGTTTCTGTGTATATATATGTTTTGCCCTTGTGGTTGTGAATTAAAACTTGGAAATACGTCACAGTTGGTGAACAGGGAGCTACCAATCCGTCCTCTCTAGAGAGGGGGATCTTCGGGAGGGACCACGCCTCTGGACCCAGACTCTCTGGTTCTGATTTCCTGTGAGGCGTTCGGTCCATCCAAACCCAGCCTTGTGATTTGGGGTTTAGACACAGACCTGGAGGACACCCTGGACAGGAAGCAGAGGCTCCTGGAAGCCCTGAAGAGGAATCCCAACCTGCTGAAGCAGTTCCGCCCCATCCTAGAGGAGACGTTGGAGGAGAAGCTGGAGAGCATGGGCGTGAAGAAGGTGAGAGTCGCGAGAGGGGAAGTGGGTCCCTACCCGCCTCGTCCCTGACACGCCTTCCATTGCTTTCTATGTGAGTTATCTCTCTGGGGCACAGTTGACATGGGGGGGAGGAGCATTGCATGGATATAAAGAGCAGCTCCAATTTCTTAGAGTGACCTTGCTAAGGAGAGGCCCTCACAGAACGGGGTCCCATTGTAACAGGGGCTGTGTAGACAGTCCCTGCCCAGAGCTCGTCATCCAGTTTCTGTGTCCTCCCTTCCAGCTCCAGAGGGAGGGTGGGCCTTTCTCAGGGATCCCCGGCAGAGCCAAAAGAAACGGGTCTGTGTTGCAGTGGGGCATTAAAGAGGGGAGCACCCCTTGTCCACCCCATTTCCTCTAGGGCAGGTGAGTGACCCCGGAGGGGACAGAGTCGACTCTCTGAGCTTGTTCCTAACCCCTCCAAGGACAGGTGGGATTGCACTGAGAGGACTAGCTGCACCGTTGATACTGGGTCCCCGCTTTATGCTGAAGAACATCCTGGGCATAAGACCAGATCCAGCGTTCAGGCTGATGGACAGTTGGATGAGGCCCATCGTCCGGAGAAGGCCATGTTCTCTGTCAGAGATAATGGAGACCGGTTTCGCCCTCTCAGGCAGTGTCAGAATTAAGCTGGGGTGGTTGCCACGTTACCCACAATTCTCTCTGCTTTAGGCCACGAAGGGGATTCCAGCTCAGTCCTACAAAAATCTGAGCTCCCTCATACGGACTCAGCAGCAGCAGAAGGCCAGGAAGTTTCCAAATCTCCTCAGCTTGAGGGACAAGCTCGTCCGAGAGGTCACCTGGAAAGTCAAGGAGCGCCAGAAGGATGAAGGCGTGTTGCCACCACAGCTTTCGGTAGTCCCAGGTAACGGGCTGCCATGCTCTCCTTGAACCCCTGTCCGTGCCACAATCCCAGCGTGGCGCTGTTGTCGCAAGACATCATGTCTGGACCCCTTGTGCACCCCCAAGGAAAACTGGGCAAGAGAGATATTGTGTTCAGCCCCCCACTACAGAAAGGATGTGGACGCATTGCAGAGGTCCAGCGGAGGGCGACCAAAATGATGGGGCTGGAGCACATGACCTATGAGGAGAGGCTGAGGGAGTTGGGTTTGTTTAGTCTGCAGAAGAGAAGGTTGAGGGGGGATTTGATAGCAGCCTTCAACTCCCTCAAGGGAGGTTCCAAAGAGGATGAAGAGAGGCTGGTCTCAGTGGGGACGGATGGCAGAACAAGGAGCAATGGTCTCAAGTTACAGTGGGGGAGGTCTAGGTTGGATGTTAAGAAAAACTCTTTCCCTAGGCGGGTGGGGAAGCACTGGGATGGGTTCCCTAGGGAGGGGGTGGAATCTCCATCCCTAGAGGTGTTTAAGTCCCGGCTTGACAAGGCCCTGGCTGGGTTGATTGAGTTGGGATTGGTCCTGCTTTGGGCAGGGGGCTGGACTCGATGCCTCCTGAGGTCTCTGCCAGCCCTGGGATTCTATGATTCAAAGCCTGGGGATTCTCAGCAGCCATTTTGTACCTCTGCTTGCTTTTCCTAAGCCAGTCCCATTTGCCCGGCAGGATTAGTGCGTTGTCAATCCGTGCTGCTAGACACCTGCATGGGCCAGGCCGCTCGTCGATCCTTCACTCCTTGGCTCTCAGTGTCCCTTGTTCCTTTCCAGCTAAAGGTCAGAGGAGCCCCACGTCGCCTCGCCGGGTCGCCTCTGCCAAGCCCCGAGTGCTGCAAGTGGAGTTACAGCCCTATGCGGAGGAGACGCCCAGGCCAGCTCCTCGGAGCAAAGCCAGCCTCTCCCACAGCCTACCAGAGTTGCCCAGAGGACCCCCACAAAACAAAGCCAGCAGCCCACACCGGGCCGCCAGCCAGCAGCCGAGGTGAGGCCCATTTACACCACTTGTCTTCGCCGCAGACATTGCTCTCCTGCCTTTCACTTGGCGCTTTCTGGGGCCCGCGGCCTGGTACAGAGTGTAGACACCCCTAGTCTATGACACACGCTCCGCCCACACGCTGACAAAAATAAGAACATTTTGGTTCCAATCTGACCTTCATGCTTTTCAAATGTTATGTTGCATAAGGCCCCCCTCATGAATTTCACTTCGAACTGCACAATCTAGAACATTCTGTTCCATGAGTGTCGCGCCAGGGCGTTCTGACCTGATCCAAAGCCTTTGTTTCAGGCTCTCTCCTCTCCCGGGAGTTTCACCCACACTTTCTGAGAACATTTCCGTTTTGATAAAAGTATCATTCTTTAACCAACAGTGTCTTGATGAAAAATGTCCAAGTAGGCTCTAAGGACAAGAGTGGAGAGGCCCTGCCGCGTGGGTAGAAAAAGGGCTCACCTGGGCGGGATAAGAGATGGCAGAGGAGAGATCTGGGGGAGCGGCGTTATGTGGGGTCGTGGAAGAGAGAACAAGGAGCTCACATTTACCTCAGGAAGGAAGAAGCCAATGGAGGGGTTTGAAGACGGGCTGGAAGTAGACCAAGCAATGGGCAAGGGACTTGAGTTTTTGTGGCAGCATTTTGCCCCGAGGGGGATGGACTGGCAGTCAGAAATTCCTGCTCTGCCTGTTGGTGGGGAACTAGCTAGGTCTCTTCACCAATAGCCCCAGATATCCCTGCTCAGAACCCTCCACTTCCTCCGCGTCTGACTGTTCCTTCTCCCATCTTTTCAATCGCAGCACCCCGCCGTTCAGTTCTGAGGAGGACTCTGAGGGGCACCGCGCCGGCTTCACCCCAGTGAAACCCAAATATCCCACCCCTCTGCAGCAAGCGCCCACCCCTTCTAGCCGGGTCCCAAATGACAATACCATGTCCGACTGGTCTGACCTGGAGTCCTCCGAGGGAAAAGCCAGCCCGCCTCTAGGAACCACTCCGAAAGGTGAAGCATGGATCGTTTTCCTCTCTGGGAAGGCAACTATGGTGCTAGAAGCAGAAATCACCATTGTAGTCCGGGCCCGAGGAAAGGGGAGATTTGCATGCACGTCAGTTTCCATCTTTGACAGCTCCCCCCAACCAAAGAGACAGCTGAGTGTTCCCGTCTGTTCAGCCTGTTCTCCATCTAGGAGGAAACTGTGAAGCAGGGTCACCGACTGGAGGGGTAAAGGGGGAAGCTGCCAGGGGGGCCCAGAAATTTAAAGGGTCCCGGGGCTCCTGGCTAGCGCTTGGCATTTTTAATGGACACTAGTGTTTGCTGGCTCAACCTTGAAAGTCAGTGTGCTGTCTTTTTCCAACATGCTTTTGGGGAACCAATATCAGGGGTTTGCTGCTGAGGCTGATGGGGGGTGGGCAGAGGGGGAGCCAAAATTACAGGTACTTTTATCCTGGAACAGACATTCGAGGCATGTCAAGACTATGCCTTACATGCACGTGTTGAGTTACCTGGCACCCGATGAGATGGAGATTACTAGACAAGTGCTAACCCATTAGAGCAGCCAGCCAAGGGTGGTGGTGGATTGTCCCTCGCTGACAAATGTCAACACCAGATGGGTTGTGTTTCTAAAAGCTCTGATCCACGAACTACTTTGGGGAGTTCTCTGGTGAGATCAGCCTGGAGGGTCCCAGCGGTCCTTTCCGGCCGTGCTATGTCTGCAAACGACCTGCTGGCTCCACCCTCCAAGAGGCCAGAACTTTGCCCCGACATCGCAGTCAGCGACGGACCGTGAGCCGTGGCAGCAGAGCGTAGCAGGAGCCGTAGCAATTTCATTTTGAGGTGCATGGGGGCGGGTGTCGGCAGTTGATTGTATTTGCCCTATGGGGGAGCGGAGGCTGGAAGTTGGAAGACAGTTTCTAACCAATCTGGGAGGTGTGGGCGCTGGGGAAGGGGGGCTCTAGCCGCCCTGGGGTCTGGAAGGAAAATCCATTCCCACCCACACTGGGTCCTGGGGAGCAGCTCAGTTGTGCAGCGACATTGACCGTGTGATGGCAGGGCCCTGCATTCCCCTCCTACGTCTCCGCAGGGACGCTGGTGTCGGCCATGGCTAGAAACCTGGAGCGCACGCTGAGCATGCCCGGGAGGAAGCCTGTCGGCGGGTTCAAACTCCTCCCCGCACCGCCCTCCGACTCGCCCCACGCCAGCCACTCAGCCAAGCAACTGCAGGTATCGTGCCAAACAGGCGGACTTTTGGAGAAAGCGGCAAGCCGGAAGTGGGGGGATAGCTACAGGTGGGCCAGATCCACAGCCTGGCCGTGTTGCTGGTGCAGTGCACTCCTGCCCCAGTCTCCGGCCCCAGCACTAGCCCCGCAGGGGGTGCCTTCTGGTGGAAGGTCTGGAAAGGCCAACACTGAGGCTGGAAATTGGGGCAGCAGCGCAATGTGGCTGCTGAGCAGTAAGGGAGGTTGGGGGGAGGCAGGAGGCTCATTCTTCCTGCCCCCTCTTGCCAAGGCCATGGATCCCTCTGCTCCCCTTCCCCTTCCTGCCCTTCTCCCCAAGGCGCCAGATCCCTCCTGCCCCACTCCTCAGGGCACCGGATCCCTCCTGCCCTTCTCCCCAGGGCACCGGATCCCTCCTGCCCGTCTCTCCAGGCCTCCGGATCCCTCCTGCCCTTCTCCCCAGGGCACCGGATCCCTCCTGCCCTTCTCTCCAGGCCTCCGGATCCCTCCTGCCCTTCTCCCCAGGGCGCCGGATCCCTCCTGCCCATCTCCCCAGGGCTCCAGATCCCTCCTGCTCTTCTCCCCAGGGCTCCGGATCCCTCCTGCCCTTCTCCCCAGGGCGCCGGATCCCTCCTGCCCTTCTCCCCAGGGCTCCGGATCCCTCCTGCCCGTCTCCCCAGGGCGCCAGATCCCTCCTGCTCTTCTCCCCAGGGCGCCGGATCCCTCCTGCCCTTCTCCCCAGGGTGCCGGATCCCTCCTGCCCTTCTCCCCAGGGCGCCGGATCCCTCCTGCCTCTCTCCTCAGGGCGCCGGATCCCTCATGCACATCCGGTCCTTCCTGCCCCTTTAAGGCCCTTCATCCCAGTCCCCCCCACATAGTTGCGCACCCCCCTGAAAGCTGCTTCCCCCCACACACTTTTCCCGTCCCAGCTGCACCCCTGGTGGGAAGAGCTTGGTATTCGGGAACCGGTTCAGGGACGACTGACCGGAACCCTCTCAACACGTTCCCCCACCAATTATTTCAGCAGGCTTTGTCAGGTCAGGGGAATTCTGTCCCTTGATGCACCTCACGCAGCTCTGCCCACTCCCTCTCCCAGGCCTGGGAAACGAGGCCTGCGGGCCATCCTGAACTAGGCCCCCCAGCTCAGTCCCCCGGAGATGGGCTCAGTGCGGGACTCCCGGGGGGACTTCGGGCCTGTGTTAGGCAAGAAATCAGACCAGGGGATCCCAGCGGTCCGGGCAGGCCCATGGCTACGTGCCAGCAACTCTGAGAGACCTTGGCCTTCATGCTCCATGACACACATTTGACCCTCTCCATGGTTCTGCCGGTGGGCTGTGCCGCAACCTAGGAGCTGCTACCACAGACAGCCAGGAGCTGAAGGGAGCATTAAACCCAGCTGGGGCCCTGAACACCAGGGACGGTCTGTCCCCCGCTCCACGGGCCCCATGCCAGCCCGGGTCACTGTCGGCAGTGACCGTGCCTGCGCTGGCTCATTCGGTCTCCTCCCGTTCCCCGTGCAGTTCGCGGAGGACAGCGACGTGGAGAGCTCCTCGCTGGAGGAGATCACCCAGCTGCTGGAGCCCGGGCGCCAGACGAAGCAGCCGCCGGGCGTGAGGCGCAGCGGGGACTCGGCCGGGTCGCAGGGCACCAGCGTTGGAGCTCCAGCAGCACGAGGGCTGGAGCCTGGTGAGGCGCTTGACACCCCCTTCGCCGGACCCGGCAGAGTGCTTGGATTTCAGGGGCCAGCCCTCATGCCAGCAGCTCCTGCCACTCGTGGGAGGATCAGGCGCCGGGCTCCAGTGCAGGAACAAGCCACCCGCTTAGCATGAGCCGAATGGGCCCCCCGGCCCCTGGCGCTTGCTGGCCAGGATGCATTCGTGCGACGGCTGCCCAGTCGCACTCTCCCCACAGTGCATGTGGGTGGTGTGTCCTGGGCAGGTGGCAGGCTCGTCGGCCCGCACCCCTGTGTGCGCATGGAGGGCATGTTCTGCTGGCGAGGAGAACAGCGGGAGCGAGGCGCAGGGGGGAGGGGATGGGTCAGCGTTCCGGGCACGCAGGGCTCCGTGGGGCTCTGACCACTCTGGAGTGGGGCGCGGTAGCATGGAGGCCACTGAGGCACCAAAGCTCCTCCTCGACCGGGGGGGCGGAAGCAGTGCCCAACTCCTTCCATCCTACAGGGTCCCCCTCCAGGCAGCTCACTGTGCTGGGAGTCGCAGGATCGGGCCCTGAGGGAGCCCGATGGGGCTGCAGAACTCCAGGCATGCAGCGGGGACGTTTCTCATGCCGATCCGCCCCTTCCATGTAGCAACCGAGCCAGCTGCTGTGGTGGCTTCATCCCCCCCAACCCCACTCCCTCAGGAGGCCAAGCCTTGGTCTGCTTGGGGGGAGAGGATAGGCCAGGGGAAGGGCAGGGCAGGGCCCTGGGAGGGATGGAGAGGCCTTTGGTACGCCCCCCAGCCCTGCACAGGGCTCCAGCTAGGTTATTTGAATGCTTCCCCACTGTCTGCACTGGGACCCCCCCCCAGGAGGGGTCCTAGAGGCAGCTGCTGCCTGTGAGGCCCCATCAGGCCAGTTCCATGGAGGGGAGGGGTTGAGGCCACCCGCCAGGGCCACAGATGGGTGCCTGGCCCTCCCACGCTGTGGGATGCAGCCTGTTCTGTGGGGCCCCCACTAGAACACTCCTTCCTAGGAGAGCCTCGGTGGTTTCCACCCCTGCCCTGCCTCACACAGGGCTGTCCCCCTCAGAGCCGGAATCGGGCCCTGATTTCATATCCAGGGAGCAAAAGATCAAATCCACGGAACATGACTCTGGTGACCCCCTCGGCTGCAGGCACAGGCCCTCAGCGTTGGCCTCTCCCAAGGCGTGCCAGCGCCGAGGAGCCGGGTCCCAGCGCAGAGGGTGGCAGTGTCTGGGAATGCTGGGAATTCGCTGAGGGCCGATGTCCAGAAGCGCCCACTCGATGGCGCCAGAGCCCCAGAAACAGGCAGGGCGGCTCAGGGAGCGGCGGGTGGCAGGCGACCGAGCACATGACAGAAAGCAGCAGAGCTGGGTCAGGTACACACTCCAGGCCCAGCTCCCTGCCGGCTTCCACCTTGGGCCGTCTCTCACACCCAGCCGCGTGAACTGTTGCCTGGGCAGAACGGCAGCTGCGTATCCCTCCCCGAGGACGCGCGTAAACGGTCCCACGGCGGGCCATTCGCTGAAGGGTCTGGGGAGTGCACTGGCTGTGGGGACCGAGAAGGCCCAAAGGTCAGCAGGGCCTCTGGACTCCTCGCTGCCCCAGAGGGATACAGCCGCTGGTCAGCAGGGCCGGTGAGGCTGGAAAGAAGGGCTGTCTGCAAGGTGGCTTGTGGCTGGGCCTCGCTCAGGAGCACAAAGGAGAAGGATGCGAACACTTTCCTAGCAACCCGCTGTGCAGGGACCTTTCCGGTCCGGGGCCACTCCCGGATGTCAGCAGTCAGGAAAGGCTCACACAGAGCAGATCCATGTCACGCCAGAAGGGGCGGGGGGGGGCATGAGGGGATCCAAATTGCACTGCTTCAGACTTGAGAGGCAGAATTGCATCTCGGCCGACTGCCGGCTGTGCCTTAATGACAAATCTGACCCCGTGTGTGTAACACCCGAAGGGGGTTCCAGAGGGGATGGAGAGAGGCTGAGGGATTTGGGTCTGTTTAGTCTGCAGAAGAGAAGAGTGAAGGGGATTCTATAGCAGCCTTCAGCTTCCTGAGAGAGGCTGGTCTCAGTGGGGGCAGATGGCAGAACAAGGAGCAATGGTCTCAAGTTGCAGTGGGGGAGGTCTAGGTTGGATATTAGGAAAAACTATTTCCCTAGGGGTGTGTCTAGACTACAGGGTTTTTTCGGAAAAACTGTACCTGCGTCTACACTACTGCTGCGTTCTGTCGACAGTAAATCGAAAGAACGCAGCGGTTTTGTCGACGGCGGTAAACCTCATTCTGCGAGGAATAACACCTTTTTTCAAAAGTCATCTTTCAAAAAAAGGTGCTATTGCATGACAACAGGGCTTTTTCGAAAGAGAGTGTCTAGAGCGAGCTGCTTTTTCGAAAAATCTTGTTGTCTAGACGCTCTTCTTCGAAAGAGGCTTGCAGTCTAGACGTAGCCTAGGCGGGTGGGGAAGCACTGGGCTGGGTTCCCTAGGGAGGGGGGGAATCTCCATCCCGAGAGGTGTAGAAGTCCTGGCTTGACAAAGCCCTGGCTGCGATGATTGAGTTGGGGTAGGTCCTGCTTCTAGCAGGGGGTTGGATTCAGTGACCTCCTGAGGTCTCTTCCAGCCCTAGGATTCTAACTGGGGACTAAACTGGCCAAGTACGGCATAGTGATTGTTATATAAATGAATAATACAACAGCCTTCCAAAATACTACCTCCCACTCACTTGAGGATGCTTTTCCTGGTACTTTTATGAGGCTGTGATCTATTTCCACAGACTCCAATGGGGGTTAACAAGGTTGCACTGCATTTGCTCTAGTTCCCTTAGCTTTACAACATACCTACTGCTGATCTGCACTCTCCTTTCTACTCTGGTTATTTTTTCATCTTTGTACTTTTGTAAATTTGTAAAATGAACAGGAGAAAAAAAATCACAGGAATAGTTGCATGATCTCCTCCCCTCCCCCCCCCCCCCGACACACTTTTTCCCAGTCAAATATAGAGCTACATAGAATTTTTACATGTTTGTAATTTTTTTTTAAAGTGAAAAAAGGCCAAATTGAAAGCAAAAATGCATTATATTTCCTCCCCTTTTTTCAACCAGCTTTATTTCTAGTGCCTCTGTCATTAGGCAAGAAATATTTTACACTAACATTTTACATGGCTGGTCTCATCATCTGTGGAATGCAAGAGTCTGAGTTTAGGAGAATTCAAATAGAAATTCACTCCAAAATGATGTTTTCGAGCTTTTATAAAATATCAAGCACACCTGCTCACCGGCAGTCTCAAAACTCTAAGAATTCCACGTAGCTCTCAAAACAAGCACAAACAAACCCTATTTGAAAACACAGATGCGTGGCCCACCCATCCCATCACTAATTTATGTTCCCCTGTTAAGGGAGAATTATGATTTATTTGTATTAATTATTTATTATGGCTACAGTGCCCTACCTAAGCCTGATTCTCTACAATTACTTTAAACAGACATTATCCTTCTTCCTGGCCGATAAATCAGGCTATTTTGAATACTTCCTTCAATAAAACATGTTTGTTTCAGCGGTGGGGTTTGCTTTTAAATCATTCCTTCCGGAGGCGGTGTCTGAGGAAATAAAATGAAGGAGTCCCACCAAACATGCTCTGAAATAGCAAATGAGTTTACATTGTCACAGGTCCAAGGTATTAGCCAGAATGCACAGGTTGCACCTCTATAAACTGGAACTCTCTGGTCCAGCAACATCTGTGGTCCGGAAGGACCATGGATGTTCCAGGATCAGAGTCCCAGCGGGCTACAGAGGGGGGAAGCCTGGTGGGGTGGCAGGGCAAGAAAGGGTCAGCAGCAGGGAGACCAGAAATGACCTCCCTTGGTCCGGAAAAAATCCATTTGGGAACAGTCAGGTCCTGAGGGTGCCGGACCAGGGAGGTCCCACCTGTACCTGAAGCTGCAGTCAATACACATAGGCTAAGGAAGTCAACTCCAGTTCCCAATGTATGGGCCAAAGGCTGCCACGCCCCAGCTGGCGCTCCCATTGTATTTCTGGTAGCTCCACCTAACCACCGCGTGCTAGGCGCTGTACAAACACGAAACCCCTTAGATCTTCCGCTCCAAAGAGCCGGAACCCGGGCACACAGAGTGAAGGGACTCACGCAGCAGGGAACTGGAGGAGCTCAGCTCGCTTCCTGCTGCCTTAAGCATTGGGACCACACTGGCTCTCGCCTCTGGAGAGGCCGCCCGCCCGCCCGCCTGCCGGCTTGGACTCCCACTGCCACTCTCCCAAGCCCAGCCTCCTCTCCCCCACGCCACGGCGCTCGGGATGGTGTCGGGGCGGCCCACGCTTCTGCAGCAGGCCAGGAGAGACGATCACAGTGGTCTCTTCTGGCCTTGGCGTCTATGACGAGGGCTCTCGTGGAGAGGCCTAACGACGACCTTCGCACCGACACCCACTTTGGACCGGGGATTCCGAGGCCCTGCCCCGTATGTGTAAACATTTCAGCGCGGAGAGTGGACGTAACCATAAAACCTACCGGGGGGGGCGGGGGAAGGATTCCCAACAGACCCAACTCAGGGGAGAGTCAAAACTCATGGACAGGAGCTGGTAGCCCAGCATCTGCAAACGAGGGGAAGGAGAAATTGGTCTGTGTGCCGGAGCGAGGGATGGTTGCAAGCAAGAGGCACTGCCCCATGGGGACTGTCCGGGGGGCAACACGGATATTCTACAGATTGATCAATCCCGGATCTGAGTAGCCCTCCACACCCTCAGACAGGCACCCTGGAAATGGACTTTTCTGTTATTCAATTAGCCTCTGGTGGAGCCCAGCACCATTAATTAAACATCACCCTGGGTTGCAACAGTCCTTAGATCAAAATCAATTCTGGCTGACCTGGCTAAGTGATTTCCAACCCTGCAGTCAATGCAGACCTATGCTTGAAAGGGTCTCTGCCACGCCCCCGCACATTAGATAAAATAACCGGCAAGCCCTCAGCCCCGCCCCTAGCCCCGCCCCTCCTGCCCAGGCCCCGCCCCCGGGAGCCAACATGCCTTCTCAGGACAGAATGCAGAGATGAAGCGTCTAGATGTTATTAATGGCTGCTTTTCGGAGCGGCTAGTCCTGCAACCCGCAGGGGAGAGGCAATTCTGGCCTTAGGCTGAAGTGGAGCACAGGATCTGGTCCCCAGGTATACCGATCTTGCGGGGAAAGGGGGTTTTGCGCAAAAAGAAAACGTCCACACTGCTTGTTTTTGCGCAAAAACCCCAGCGCAAAAACGGATCGGCAGAAAATATGCAAATGAGATCACAGCTCATGCAAATGAGCCCCTCATTTGCATATTTTTTGCCAAGAAAACTCTTAGCGTCGACGTAGCCTTATAGACTATGTAAGTGCCTGGAAAAACTAACAGGTAATCAGACAGCACACACACACACCCCTCCGGAACACAGCACACACCCCCAACCCACAAAAGCGGAAAAATACAGGAAAAGAAAAATCCTATCGCACTTATGCAGCTGGAATCTCTCCCCCAGCGAGCCGCACTCCCAGAATATTTGGGCAGCGCAGTGTCATAAATCTTAGCGCTATTAATCCACAGCCTCATTCATTTCGGCTCAGCTATATAAAAGCAGTAACCTTGTCACTAAAGGCAGGGAGATAGGGCTTTTAATTGCATATAGATTTCAGGAGAGTTCTTATCTCCCAGTCCAATTTGGATTTCCCGAGATGGGCCTGTGCTTCCCTCGCTCAAAGTCAATACAAATTCACCGCACTCCGGAAAGTCAGAAATGTCTCGGGGGCCCACGTGCCTTCGGAATGAACGTGGGGAACGGGGCACCGTTTAGAGCCTGTTTGATTAGGTGAGACCAGAAGGCCGGCCCCAGACCTTTTACACTAGCTGACCAAATTGTGCGACAACAAAACCATTCAGTAGCAAAGCAGGCACCTAATTCGTTCCAGCAAGAAATGCCTCACGCCCCAAAGCCACCTGACTCCCAGTGTCTGGGGCCTGCTGATGGATCACTAAGTCAGCAAGACAGCTTCCTGTGCCTGGGATTTAGGCGTGGCTGTCAGAGAGGGGCAGGGCTTAGCACATCCCTCTCTGGACAATATTTCTCAGTGGTT
The DNA here is from genome assembly GCA_019425775.1 of Rafetus swinhoei. NCBI lineage: Eukaryota > Metazoa > Chordata > Testudines > Trionychidae > Rafetus > Rafetus swinhoei. Next base: position 53,751,254 of record CM033432.1, on the reverse strand, counting down.
ACATGAGGCAGCTCCCCACTTAGCATGCTGGCTTGATAGATCACCTTCTAAGATGCCAGTGTCCCCACATTCGTTGCATGAAGAACCTAGGCACCGAACCAAGCTCAAAAAAGACCTCTTGGCATTGGAAAAGGTTCAGAAAAGGGCAACAGAAATGGTGAGAGGTTTGGAACAGCTGCTGTATGAAGAGGGATTAAAAAGACTGGGCGTTTTCAGCTTAGAAAAGAGGAGACTAAGGGGGGATATGATAGGGGTCTATAAAATCGTGACAGGTATGGAGAAATTGAATCAGGAAAAGTTATGTAGTTGTTCCCATAACATAAAGAAGTGGGAGCCACCAAATGAAATTAATAGGGAGCAGGTTTAAAACAAACAAAAGGAAGTTTTTCTTCATGCAGCGTACAGTCAACCTGTGGAACTCCTTGCTAGAGGATCCTTTAACAGGATTCAAAAAAGAGCTAGATACACTCATGGAGGATAGGTCCATCAATATGTATTAGTCAGGATGGGTAAGGATGGTGTCCCTAGCCTCTAGAACATAAGAACGTAAGAGCGGCCAGACTGGGTCAGACCAAAGGTCCATCCAGCCCAGTGTCCTGTCTGCCAACAGTGGCCAATGCCAGGTGCCCCAGAGGGAGGGAACAGAACAGGGAATCCTCACATGATCCCTCCCCTGTCACTTATTTAAGGACAAAATAGGTTTGTCAGAGGCTGGAAATGGACGACAGGAGCGGGATCCTTGATAATCTTGATGATCCCCTGCTCTGTTCACTCCCTCTGGGGCACCTGGCTTTGGCCACGGTCAGCCAACAGGACACTGGGCTGGGTGGAGCTTTGGTCTGACCCAGTCTGGCTGTTCTTACCGGGATCACAGTGGTGTTCCATGATTTTTCTAGGTGGGGCTGGTGTGCTCAAGTCATTTTTTAGATCCCACATGACTACGGCTGCCTCGTGAACCATATAGTCCAGCTGGGGAGTCTGGCCAACCATGGGTAATGGCCCATGGGACACCAAAACTACAACTCCCATGAGGCACGGTGGCAAACTCGGCCGGTGCTGTTTCACACTGAACAGTTTCAGAAGGGAGCATTTTGATATCTCGGAACTGAATGTTTTCAGAAATGCCCATTCCATGAAAAACGCGGGTGGTTTGATTGTTCCTCCTGCTTCAGGACAAAACTAAACAGTTCCCATTTGGAATTTCCCTGGGAGCGTATGCTCTTGTGATTCGGTTACTCACTTGAAATCACTACAAATCAGAATTTTGCCTCCATAATATCAGGGTCAGAGAGCGCTTCAAACTAACCATTCTTGTTAAAAAAAAAAAAAGTACTACACTTCTGTATAATTTAACTGGGTTGCCCTTTGTTCTAGGACGGTCAAAAATGTATTTGTGTGATTATTCCATTGTTCGATTTGATTTCTCGTTATTGTATGTAACATGCTACCAATTCTCTGCCTGTTATTGAAACTAAACAGTCCCAAGCCTTTTAATCTCTCCTCGGACAGAATCTAGCAGCAGAAGTAGGTACATACCAGCCATTTTTGCCCTGTTCAAAGCACCATGAAGTGCTCAGAAGTATTTGTTCTTCTTTCCCTGGAGGGCTATTGAGTGCTAAAAAATAGCAGAGCCTGAACTGGCTAGGACCCCGATCCTGCAACAATGTTTATCTTTATCATCGTAGGAATATAAGGAATGACGTAGTTCAGGCTTTGGTCACCTTTTAAGAACCATTAAAATATCCTTTACCGCTGCGAATAGACTCTCTGAGTTCAATGGGGCTGTTCATGTGGCGTCAGTTAAGCTTCTGCATAAGGATTCGCTGGCTTGGGACCTGTGGTTTGAGGCTTCTGCACGGTCAGCTGGTCAATGTTCTTTGTCCAGCTGTTAGATCTGGTGCAGGTTGGAGGCCTAATTCATCACTATGTTCCTTCAGTTCCAAGCCGGGGTAAATCCGCTCATTTGGGGTGCATCTACACAGCCTCCTAAACGCAAAATAATTGCCTATCTTATTTTGATTGAATTTCGAAACAGCGGATTTCGAAATGTGGTGCATCTCCACAGTGCCAAATTTGGAAATAACGCGCTATTTCGAGACAGCCCTTAACCCGTGTGCAATGAGGGTTACAGGGATGCTGAAATAGCTCTCAAAATAGTGGGTGCATTCACAAGACACGAGGTAGGTATTTCGGGGTGTTTCCAGTATCCCGAAATAGCCCCGCTGTATAGACGTACCCTTGCTCTGCTGAATCAAGCCCATGGCCTTGTGATAAAGTGACTACAGGTTAAATCTCTGGTCCGAGAGCCCCTGGACCAGAGAGTCCTGGGAGCAGCTGGGAGTGGGGCCAGCTGGGGGTCTAACAGCAAAGGGACCAGCATCTGGGGCCAGGAGCAGAGCCCATCTGGCAGCCAGGGGGCTGGAGGCCAGGAGCCCAGACAGGGCTGACAGCAGAGTCAGGCCAGCAGCCCAGGGGCAGGGAGCCTAGTGGCTGGAACTGGCAGTGGGGTTACATAAGACCAGCCATACTGGGTGAAACCAAAGGTCCATCTAGCCCAGTGTCGTCTGCCCACGGTGGCCAAGGAAGGGTTAGCGGCCAGGAAGGGATTCTGGCCAGGAGCAAAGGGGCTGGAATTGACCCCCCTGGTCCGGCAAACTCCTGAGGACGCCAGACCAGGGAGGTCCAACCTGTACTACCTTCTTCAGAGACACACGAGGGATGGAACCAGAACCTCCATAGCTAAAAGCAAGAGCTGTTGTTGGAAAAGTGAAAGAATCAGTCATTTTTAGCTTGGGCTGTAACAGAATCCTATCCTCTGTGAATGGGACATAGAGACGCCCTTAACACTTACTCACCAATGGGTTACAGTAGCATCTCTTCTGGGTTTTCTAATAGAGTCCCAGAGGATATTTTAATGGTTCTTGAAAGATGACCAAAGCCTGAACTACAACGTTTCTTATATTCCTACGATAATGAACCATGGCAGTAGCAATACAACTGGATGAAAGATCCACCGGATCCTTTGGAGATCGCAGGTTGGACTGTGCAGTTTTTTGAGATTAGACCCTTGAGCTGCCGAACAGGAAATGATGAGAAAACCAAAACTACCTTTTGCATGTGTGCATAATGAGCGTGTGAACCAGACTGGTGGTGAAAACTAGCAGCCCTCCGAATCTCTGTTATCAGAACAAACCTTTCTTGTGCTTTGCTGTTGCAGGTTCTCTGTGTTTACCCAGGAAAAGCAGCCACCTGCAAATATGTGATTGATTTGCTTTTTAATAAGAGGTACCTGGCATGGCTACATCTCCTGTTAATGCACTATAATAGATCTTCTACATTTTTTGCAAAGGGTAATAGGAGAGTTCTTTGCGTTAGTTGGGCAAAATGTGGTCCTTGGAGCTGATGGGCTAATTCACGTAACTCTTGAAAGCTCGGGTGTAGATTCCTGATTTATTGTCCCAGATCCATATGCAGTGTTTTCTACGGAGCACATTTTGGAGGGTATACGTTTGGAGCACAAAGCAACCCTACGTATGAAACTATATTTCCAATGTAACAACGAGCAGGAAAGAAACTCTGAAAACCCCAAGAAGAAAACGACCTTCTAGCTCTTCTTTAGACACCTAGGAGAAGCAAAAAAGAAGAAAGGACCCATTTTCCCCTCTTTGGCAGATCACACTCCGGGGAACTCGAGCGGTCCAAAACTAGAATGAATTGAGTAATCCAGCTGAACTTCAAAGAATGCCAATACAAAAGCCAAAGAAATGAACCAACGCTTTGGGATCATAACATCACTTTCTTTAATATTCATGTAACAAAAACATTAACCAAGCACAATATTTCCAGCATGCAAAACACAGACACAAAAGCAAATGATGTATCAGAGCGGTATGAAAATCTAGTCTTCAAAGTAACAAAGACAGACGTTAAAAAAACAACCCACCAAACATACGCGATAGAGCCATGTGACTCAACGGGCCTGTAAAAAGAATGCCCCCAGTGGTGTAAGCCAGCAAATTTCCACGGAGTTCCTTAGTGTTATGCAGATTTGCATTTTCTGGGGCTTGGGACTTAAGTGAGAGTTCTTTGAGCTTCATCGGTGACGGTCATGTGGTCCCGCCCCAAGGCTTCGTTTAGGGGTCTACACTAGGGCTAGGGGATGTAATTCAGCCCCACTGAGCCTTGTGTCTCTACCCCATCCCACCTCCATACTCCCTTTATACTCTCTCCTCTTTGGAACTGGTCTGGAGATACTCATGGGGTTCATAGTCCTCCCCCTCCAGTGTGGGCTGTCTGCGGGGCTTCAGTCTTTTGATGGGCCTTGTTCATGAGTGTGGGCTACTATGCTCAGGAGCTGAACAGACAGACACCCAATGCATGCTGAAAGGGGATGCTGTCAATGCCTCCGGACACTGCAAGGATCCAGTTGTGGAGGAAACCTTCTGCCTTCATTTCTGCTCCAGAGAGCAGAGAACTTAGAGCTGTTCCCAAGAACAAGAGCAATGTCCCTGCTAGCTCTCAGTGTGGTGGCTTGAGGGAAGGGCTTCTAGGATCCCTCTTTTGCTTATCCCTTTAAACCAGCAAAGCCCCACAACAGAGGATCCTCACTCTGCTAGGGAGTCACTGTCCAGAGACCCATGAAAGATACCCCTTGAGTCAAGCCTGCTGAGGGAAGAGTTGAGGCTTCCCATGCTCTGGATGGGGACAGATCCCTTTTCTGGGATCTTGGCCTAGAATACTCACAGCAGGTTGGATTGTCCATTGACCACCGAGAAGATAATAGTGACCCTTTAAGGGGTGAATAATCAAATCAGCATGGAAAGAATTCATGAGGAAGCCCTAATGCCAGGGAAGAGAATCACACATCTAATCTTCCCTGGGATTTCTGCTCCGAATGTAACTCTAATTCATTCCACATGGGGACAGTCAGCTGGCTTCATTAGAGATGACATCTGCAGGAATACCAATGATGCACAAAGCTTCTCAGCTCTCACAGCAAATACCAGGCATAGGAATAACAATGGGGTTTATATATATATATTCCCTGTCTAAGGTCAATCAAATTAAATATCACACCAACTCAGCGTTGTATGGTACATGACAGGATGAGGCAAGGAAGTATCTGGGTACAAGTGATGGCCCGTTGCAAATGTTGGATCTGCCCACTATGCTTAAAGAAAGGCCACTGGAACTAAAGCACACAGCATAAAACACATCAGGCCATGATTTTTCCTCTCTTCAACCTGCCGTGGCAAAGCTGGGTTACAAAACTCAGGCAAAGATACACTATCGTTTAAACACAGCACCGTTGCTTTCTTTGAACATCACTAGAAGTTGCGTTAAGGTCTCCACGCTCCCCAAGAGGCAAACTCTCTATACCTTGCGTGAACTTCCATTTGTATGAGGAGATGGGCAAATTGTTGTGTTGTTTTTACACCCTGCTCTGTAACCAAGATCAGCCACCAGCATTTCTGCAAACAATTTCCTTTGGTAACTCATCAGCACAGGCCTTTGGGGCTAGCAACCTGACTTGCAAAGGCCTTTCGTGCCTACCGTCAGTGGTGTGTGGCTTTTCATCACAACTGCAAATGCAACCGGCATTGATTTACGTGGGTTGGCAAACTTCAGCTTTGTTGTGTTATTAAATAGAAATGTCAATCGATTAAAAGAAATGGGCAATGGTGCATGGGAGAACCATGCTTTTGGCTTTCATAAGCTGTATGTGAAATATTAACCATCTCTTTTAAAGATGAGAACAATTAGAACACACTGGTGTTTTTTATGGACCTCATCATACTGGGAACACCAGTAAAAAGTCAAATCAAGGTCACGTGAATAGACAATGAAAATGCCCTACACCTCATCACAGCAAACCAAACACAATAAGGAAGAGTAAACCAATGTATATTTTGTCTGAGTATTCCTTTCGGTTTCTTTTTGGACTGAAAAGTGGTATAAACCGATAGTGTATCTTTGACCTCTGCAGGACTTTTAGACGTAGTCATACTTTGAAGGGTATGAGCGTTTCCCATCATCACTACGAGCAGTGTCATCGTATGCTGAGACTTTTTTACTTTTGGCTTCAGATTCGTAGCCAGTACCAGCCTTGTATGGTGCGGTCTTGTAGGCGATATTCCGTCCTGACGCGTTGTAGGACACTGCGTTGTAACTGAAAGAGAAATAAAATACAACGTCGGCGATTCAGACCCTGAAAACCTCCAATGTCCGTTCCACTGTGAACTTTATTCCTGCGAGTTCCTGGATTAAACACAACTGATTAAGCACTATATTTATTCCTGTTATTTGTATTATAATAACCCTTGAGTCCCTGACGAAGATGAACGTCCACAAACAGATTTGCATAATTCTCTCCTCTAAATTTGCTATTTGAAATGCTTCACCGGTTTCTTCCACAAATAAATTCCTGGTCTGCAAATTGTTTGCATTGCCGATTGAAAATGTAACAGTGAAACACACAGGGGCAGATTCTCATGTTTTAGCTCCTTTGGCTTGGGAGGCTGTATGACAGGTTACCAAATTTGCAAGTCATGCTGTGATTTGTGTAACCAAGTTAGCTAACGAACACAGTGAACATTTTGAATTGTATATTTGATTGTAAAAATTGCTGTTCATACCTTGTTGATATATGTATATATAATCCTCCAGTCAGGGAAAAATACAATACCAGTGGTCATTCATGTAAGTAATCAATAGAGGTTGAACCTCTCTAGTCTGGAACTTTCTGGTCCGGAAACATCCGTGGTCTGGAATGAATTTAGGTAGTCGGATGTTCACTTTTCATGCGTGTGGCCAAGTTTCCCACGGGTCCCATAAAGTTTGTTTACAGCCACCAGTCCTGGCGCTCAGTGTTCTGTGCTGTTAATTAGCTCTAGTCGACTCCTACATTTCCTCTAACAGCACAGTAAGCAGCGGAAGTGTTGTTAATGCAGTTAAACAATATTGAACTCCTGTGATCTGGAAAATTTGCTCGGAACCGGTCAGGTCCTGAGGGTGCCGGACTAGAGAGGTTGAACCTGTACTTTACAAGTGTACTGTACTCTTAGGGGGCCCACAGACATCATGATCACAGCTGAGCAAATAATTGGTTTTGAGTGCCAGGGCCAGAATGCAAAATCCCTTCTCCCCCTTCCCCAACAGTTGGCTTCAATTCAAACCCAAACCCATTTTTTTTCTAAATGTTTCACTGACTTGAAAAACTTGAGAAAATTAAGTTTTGGTGAGCTTATTATGAATGCTTTGTGGGTTTCCATTTTGGTTCTTTTTTGCTGTTTTTTCACAAGCTCTAATCATTATATCCTTTGTAACCTGGGTGTGCTAGCCAGAGTAATCTAAGCTAGAGATTTACCATGTGCCATATAATAATGCAACCTGCAGAAGAGTGCCCATCTCTTCCTGATACATGCTCAAAGGGTATGTCTAGACTGCAGAGTTTTTCTGCATCTGTCGCGTCCAAGGAACGCATCTGCTTTTCCGAGAAAAAACCCTTCAGAAAAGCAGACGTGTTTTTTTGGCACCCCTGTAAACCTTGTTTTACGAGGAAGAAGGGATGTTCTGAAAGAGGCTTTTTTCCCCGACATTTGGCGCAGTGTAGACGGGCCAAATGTTGGAAAAGCCTCTTTCCGAAGAAAAGTTGAAAAAGATATGCATATTGCAGTTCGCAATTTGCGTATCTTTTTCCGACTTTTCTTTGTAGTCTAGACACAGCCAAACACTATTTCATCACCAGCAAAACGTACAGTGTAAAACCAAACACAACTTACTGGGTTTCTTCTGGGACCAGTCCCCTGCAGGCAATGCACATCATGACGCCCCCTACCAGGGACAAGCCGCCAGCAACCCAGCCAACGAATAAAGGCTGAGCCAAAGGTGTATCTACAAAATAAAAAGACAAAGGGCCCGTACTTCAATGAAGGTGTAGGAAATTGCCATGCTAATTGCTTTGAAGTGTATGTAAGACACAGAATTCTGGCCTGGAACAAGACCTGCTTTCCACCATGTTGTTCTCTTAGCGGAGATCTCTCTTAGTTTTTGCCTTCCAATTTCCCTCTGTCACAACAGCAATGAGTGTGACTATGTTTCATCCCCACCACACTAGTGTGATTCATGTTGTAGAGTGGGCAGATGCGTTCTCCCTACTCCCCTCGTTCAACGGGTGAGCATAGACCCCAGATTGTTTGCATTGCTTGCTTGTTCATTTCAATCTTCAAAGTGCCCACTGAAGGTAATAGGCAGAGTCCCATTAACTACCCTGGGCTTTGGGTCAGATCTTAAAGCAGGATTAACTAGCCACAGGGGGCTTGGCTACACTACGGAGAAGATCAATCCTCCAGAGGTTGATCTTCTAGCATTCAACTTAGTGGGTCTAGTGAAGACCCACTCATTCGAACTCAGAGGGTGCTCCCATCAGTGCCGGTACTCCTGGTCCTCATGAGGAGTAAGGGAAGCCAATGGGAGTGTTTGCTCCTGCTGACCTCCCTCTGTGAGGATGGCCCAAAAACAAGATTTAAGATACGTTGACTCCAGGTATGTAATTAACGTAGCTGGAGTTGCGTATCTGAAGTCGACTTTCTCCTTTAGTGTAGACCAGGCCAGGAAGACCTCCCCACTTCCTGGTCCCACCCCATGCAGGGGAACGATCAAGTGTCTCCTCAATAGTGACTTCTACATCGTGCCCCCTTCCATGCAGCCATACTAGAAAGATGACATTGCTAGGTAGACCTGTCCCCAGCTGAGTAGATGCTTGGGGAACTGGCAGACCTGATGGATGTCAGGGGACCCCAAAGGTGGTTTCAAGCTACACTGTGTGCCCATCACAGCTAAAGATCTGTCCTCACAAATCCATCAGTACACGGCATCCAAACTTGTCTTCAAGCACAGACTAGACACCATCCCTGCAAGCTTAGGCGTTCTAGGGCAGCCATGGCTACCGCATGCCCAAGCGAAGATTTTGCTCCCGAGCTGTACCAACCTCCCCCGACTGTTCTCCACAAGAAGAGAAAGTTACCTCGTCTGGATCGTCTGCATCGATCCTTGGTACATATTGGCTGTCGACATCCAGAAGTTTGTGACCAGCATGTTGGCAAATACGGACACTCCCGCAATGGCGCATAGACCTGGGAACAGGGAGAAGGTGGGAGCATGATTCCCCACTGCCTCTTGTGTCATGGAGTCATTCAGATCTTGCAAGAATGGGCATCAAGGGCTACTTCCCCTTTCGATGGCACTCGCTTTGCCCAAGCTGTGCCATGGCAGTGAGACCAAGAGTCATCAGGTTTCTATGTAAATTGCTCAATAATAGAGCGCTCCAGAATCAAAGTATCCACGACCTCATCCCTTCTCTTTCCCCAACCCTCCCAAAAACCACCTTTCTGGGAGAGCTGGTAGATGCTCTCTCCATTCAACCTTTTCTCAACGACAAATCTGTGGGTCACGTAAGCCGTGATTGCTAAAAACCACCTTTTTCATGGTTTTGAATGTTCCGCTTTCCAACAAAACACTTCAAAGAAAGAATTTTCATTGTTGCTCACATTTTTCACGGGGAAAACCAAAATCATTTTGCCTCCATTGCGATAGTGAGAAAGGTGCGAATAGCAAATACCTGCTATGAAGGTTTGCTGGGGTTGGAGTGAGGAATCCAAATCATGCACTTGCAGATCTAAAGTCACAGATATCCCTGACCCAAAGTGGGGAGGGAAAGACTCAACCCCCTGAAAAACCCCTCTGCTTGCCAACTAGCAATGCTGATGGTGACATCTTCCAAAAGCCCCATGTATCCTTAATCCGGATACCAAAGTCTCTGGCTCCTCTCCAAGGACCCTTGTCTAAAGCATGCTGACCACTGAAAAGTTAAGAGCTGTGGAAATCAAATGGAGTTTAATAGCAAATAAATATGCAAGGAGTACCCGATTGATGGCCTGGATGGGAAGGCTTAAGAAGCCAGGACCACAGAAACCAGTGGTGTTAATAAAAGCATCAGAAATATTGCTAGAGTTGGGGTTCCTGCCACTCGAAATTCTGAAACATTCTTTCCCTGTGCATTTTGACTGTATTTGTCCTTTTGCTTTTTGTTTTACGGAGACTTCCCTAGACTCAAATTCAGCTGATGAACATAAGAACGATCATACTTGGTTAGACCAAAGGTCCATCTAGCCCAATGTCCTGTCTTCCAACAGTGGCCAATGCCAGGTGGCCCAAAGAGAATGAACAGAACAGGTAACCATCAGGTGATCCGTCCCCTGTCACCCATTCCCAGCTTCTGACAAACAGAGGCTAAGGACACCATTCCTACCTATCCTGGCTAATAAGCATTGATGGACCTAATCTCCATGAATGTATCTAGCTGGCTGAGCTTTGCATGCAACAGAAGAAATAGTGTACCGCACGAGGACGCCTGAACTTACCAGCCACAATAAACATGATGCCAGAGGTCAGGGTCATGTTGGCTTTTGCAGAGTCCTCCATATTGCCAATGCGGATGCATTTCAGGGCAAAAATGGACACGAGGAGACCAAGGACACCCAGGACAATGCCCACGATCATTAGGGCTCGCACTGCCTGGAACATTGCTGCAAAACAAGTCAAGAAAAGAAACATTGGACTTCACAGCATGGGGCTGTAGCCCAGGTGTCAAATCGTGGATGGATGCAGTCACACATACATTTGCAAAGTACCATGGGTAATTTGATATTGATGCATTTGGGCCTCTTTTTGTCCTTCTATGATCATACAGGGACTGAGTTCTCTTTATCTCAACGCTCTCATGGGTATGAACAGCTGTATTTCTGCAAGCACAAGAGTAGTCATGTGACCAAGAGAGCAGGAGTCTCTAGCGTGATGTCACCAGCTGGGAATTCCCTTGGTATCCAGTTGTTCTCAGCTGGCACAGAGCTGTCAAGGCCACCTTCTACACCACTCTGTACCCTCGCCTCGGCCGAGTGAGTGGAGTGAAGGACGGGGGAGTGTCTAGAGGCAGAAAGTTTTCTGGATGTTCATGTGTTGCTACCAACTGGTGCTGGCTGTGATAAAAGCTCCTATTGACTTGTATGGCCATCGGTTGACGGTGTATATCAGCTGACAGAGAGGGAGAAGGCACCGTATGGAAAAGAGCCAGAAGTGAGCCATGGTGCACTGCATGGAGGGGAAGCCACGATTCAGTGGCCATTCCCTCCAGCGCCACTCTGAGGTGAATTGAACGTTTTGAAAGAGTGTTGCTCAGCGCTTTGGGGCCCCCTTTGTCAATTATTCTTTCCACCCCGCACACCGTCAAGACCACGGGTTGCCTCACAACCACAGAACAGCCGCCATAGTGACCGTAGGAAAAAATGACATCGCGCAACAAATTGGCCAGGCATGAAGGGGGAATCGGCAATTCTGCCAGCTTTGCCCGACCTTCCTGACCCACGTCAGATGAGGAGGCGGTCAGGGGACCATGACACCTCCCCGCCATTCGGTGGGTACCTCATGTGTGGGTAGAACCAGTAGCTTTGTCAGCTCCGCACAATGAACGTGACACACAGCAGTGGATGCATGGAGAGACCCAACCTAAATAACCACGGCTTTCAGTGGGATTCGGCCATCTTGGCCATTCCGGCCTACTGCTGCCATGAGTCATTCTGCTCATCAAGCATGCCCTTATCAGGTGATAACCAGTGTTAACAAAGCAGGCATTTTCAGCCTCCCACTCATCAGCGCAGAGGTGCGATTTCATTGTTATTCATCAGAAACCCAGCGGCTGATGGATACCTGTTATCAGCCCCGAAGGGTGTTCCCGGGGCGCAGGCGGAAGCTGCGAGAAGAAAATCACCATGTGTCTTTGCACATTTTGCTTTACAAAGGCTGCAGTTTCATTTCAGCCGCTTTGGTTTCGGCGAGAGAGCAGAACTAGCCCGTGATATCCCCAAGCAAGGCGTGTGTTGCTTGGTGATTTGACATCCGGTGAAATTAACGCTCAGCTGCGGTGAGTAAGCCACACCGGAGCAGAGTCTGCACCTCTGGCTTCCTCTCAGGGAGTAAGGAGCCCTCCAGTGTGACACCGTTTTCCTTCCTACGAATGTCCTTAAAAGATTAATAATGAGTAGTCCTGGGGCAGCTTAGAGACTCACACAAATATATATATTATTGTGAGCTTTCGTGGGCAAACCCCACTTCTTCCGAGGAGCCTGAGAAGTGGGGTTTGCCCATGAAAGCACATGATATATAATTTTGTGAGTCTCTAAAGTGCCACAGGACGACTTGTTGTTTTCAAAGTTACAGACTTACATGGGGACCCCTCTGAGACTCTTAGGGTGTGTCTGCACCGCACTCTTCACTCGAAACAAGCTACGCAATTTGCGCTACGCAAGTTGCGTAGCTTATTTTGATCTAATTTCAAAATAGCTCATTTCGAAATTTGGCGCTGTCTACACAGTGCCAAATTTTGAAATAAAGCGCCATTCCGAAATGTTCCTTAACCCTCGTGGAACAAGGATTACAGGCATGCCGGGATAGCCCGCCTGTTATGTCGAAATCTATTTCGACATAACAGGCGTGCTCAAAAGACATGGACTAGGTATTTCACGATACTGACGGACACCCGAAAAAGCACCGCTGTCTAGACATAGCCTAAAAGATTACAATCTCTGGGAGTGAGCAAGATGGCAGGAGGGTGTTTTGATAGACATTGCTAGCACATTCTGGATGAGATAAATTGGTACATTTCAGTTGCGTTGTGTGTCTCTGGCCTGGGGTGAAGAAGCTGGAACCACCCTGGATCTGGCCTTGTGTTACAAAACACATGAGTCCCAACACTGTGAGTCCTTGTGGAAGAAGAATCTTTGGGTGAAATCCAGCCTGGACTGGCGGATTGGGGCCAGAGCTAAGGAACGGACTTCCTTGAGCTGGGGAGTTTTAAAATCAGCAGTGGTGCTCTGTCCCGGTGCAGCTGAGCAGCAGAAGGCCAGGTAGGTGCGGACATGGCTTGGCTATGGGATGGCTGAGACATCATGAGCTTTTCGACTCTGTCGTTCATGCCAACAGAAGCAAAAATGAAGGATTATGCGCTCAGATCTATCTCTCGCCTTCTAGTCCCACCTGGGGTTGGAAAGAACAAGATACCTCATCCTCCTCTGTGCCACAAAGATAGGCCTTACATTCACCTTCTGGTGGCCTACATCCCTTTGAAAGGCGGGACTTAGGCTCCACCTCTCCTGAGCATTTCCTCCTCAGCGCCAGCCTCGACCTCTTTGTGGCTCAAGCCCCTTGTCATTCGAAATGGAGTGAGTTAGCGCACCCATGGTGGGCCACCTCCTCAGCTGGTGTAAATCAGTGTGGGGCCATCAAGCGTGGCCATTGTCTATGGGACTGCAATGGAGCGATGCTGATTTACGGCAGTATCCCACCCTGGGCTTGGTTCCTACCCGTTCCCACCAGGCAGAAGACCACAGGAGACGTGACACCTGAGCTGATGCCACGTTAAGTTCATATTATGGGCCTTGTGCTATCCCTCACCCTGAACACAGGCTCATGAGTGGAAACAGTTGGGATCGGAAGCATTGTCATTTTCAGCAAAAGAATGAAACAATCAGAAACCGTTTTAATAAAATGATGTCTAAGAGGACAGTTGTTTCAACGGTGGAAGGAACGAAGAGTTCTAGAATTCTCCAAACGGAGAGTAAAAAACATTCTAAAGGTGTCAGCTGGAGCACTTAGTAATCCATAGCCATATTTTTAAATCAAGCATATGAAATGTACATACACTTATCACGCACGGACCTGCTTGGAACATACATGGACAGTCAGCTGCACAAATGTCTATTTGCACCTCTTATTGGCATGCGCACCTCAAGGGGTTGCATGCACAAGGTAGGAACAAGACATACATCCATGCAATGGCACAGACCTCCCTTTGAAAAATCCAACCAGTGATATAAATGAACCTGAACAGAAAATATTTTGACATTAAATAACAAAATCTCTTACCCACACCCACACCCACTTCCCAATCAGGAACAATAGAATTATCCATCAGCCATATCACTATAAAATGGAAGTTTCTCAATGATCTGCCAGTCAAGCAATCTGATTGGCTGAACCAACCTTGAATGATCTGTAATAATTAATACTGTAGCTCATCATTGGGTTGTTCAGCCCAAAGAGACGTTAAAGAGACTTCTCTCTCTTTTCCCAATGTTGCTATGAATAATATGCATTGAGACCTACACATTCAAAGGTATTTAGGCACCAATAGGAGTTAGGCTCCTAAATACCTTTGAAGATTTGGGCCTAAATGCAGCATGGAATAAAATGACATGACTTCCCCTAAACCTACATCATCTGTATTCCTTCCAATATAAGTCATAAAAACCCTACTGCCAATTACAGTTACTAGACTATGAATATCTTTCAAAAAATCTGCCAATTTAAAGTCAAGTCATTCCAAGTTTACATTTTAGCAATGCAGTATGGAAAATAACACTGATTGAACCTCTATTTTTGCAATATGGTGTTTCTTTGCCTGTCTAATACATGTTCTTATTCCTAGAGATTGGGACAGAAACAGTTTCCCCTCCTGCAAAAAAAAATTGAAATTTAGAAAAAAAGTTTCCCAACTTGAATTGAGACAAAAATTCAAACTCTCAACATTTTCACAAACCAAAAATCCAACAACGTCACTTCAAGTCAAACAAAATGTTTTACTTAATTAATTTTCAGCTGTTTCAATTGGATATTGACCTTTCAAATTTTGGTGTATTGCTTTACTACCAAAACAGTTTACATTTCTCGGTGAAAAGTCATCTCAAACTGAAAAACAACATGTTGCTTCACACACGTACACATAGAGAATTTGTTAGAATTTGACCGTTTCCGGCACAAAGTTTTGGTTTTAATGAGTGGACATTTTTCCTGCAAAAATGTATTTCATCAAAAAACTCCTGATAGGCTCTACATATTGCAATATGACTTAAAGAGTAACCTAATTAAAATCTGTCTCCTGCCAGTGATAAATCAGTGCAGTCAAACCTAATCATCACTGTCTCAAAGGGAAAATATATTGCTGTCTTAAACCATAATCAGTCTTGTACAACTTGGTTAGAGATCATTATTAAAATAAAAGCAAGTCCAGGACAGCTAGCTTCAAATGCTTTTTTTGTTTTTCCAAAACCAAACAACATGTTGTCAACCAGCCATAATGAACCTGGGTGTATTTATTAAATCACTTCTCTGGAGAGACATCCCAAACTTTATCAAGCAACAAACACAAAAACAAAAATGTTTGTCTTCAGCCGTACAGTCTCTGGTGGCTTCTCAAAGACGAAGCAAGTCAGCCATCCAAATGCACAGAACAGGTGAAAAATTCTAGGATCTGTTCTCTGCTTTACACAAGTCAACATGAACATAAAAGGCCATGATCTGCCACTGCCCTGCATCCTGGGCAATGATTTGCACCTGGGCAAGGAAAAATGGATGTCAAATGAGCCAGTGATGCAGTGTTAATTTTTTATTCCACCCTGAACAGGTGCAAATGACTGCGCACAGAAATGGAGAATCACACTGATAATTCTGGTCAGTTTCAACGTGGATCCAACCTCAGTACCTCCTAGGGCTTCGTAAATTACTCAAATGCTCTAAGGTGGGTATAAAATGTTTGGATATTTTTTAACAAAATGATTTGGTAATAGGGACTGTCCCCTGATTTCAACACTCCTAAGTTTCCTCCCGACTCCTCTCAGTACCTTGCTCTGAGTTCTTTACTCCCTTGCCCCTCTACACCCGGGTACAGTGACTGCAAAATGCTACTGGATCCAAATGGTTTTGAAACCAAATTTGCATTTACCTTGCAAGGGCGCAAATCATTATACAAATGGCTCGGCCACAGAGGATCAGGCCCCAGGAATAATGGCACGGTAACCAAATGATCCAGTGGGACGTAGACGACGCCATATTTTAATAAAAGGTTTCACACACCTGTCCTTATCCATCCAAATCAGCTTTAGGTGAGATGCCGTAAAGGTCACAGATCAGGTGAGCTGGTTTGCCCCCATTTACAAAAATAGCCTAAAGATCCAAAACTTTTACAATTAAAATCAAATCAAATCAACCACTACTTTCCAGTGACACTTCATGTACAAAAAAGGGGCCCTTCAAATTACCCTCTAGACTCTTGCGCGCCAATTCCTCTATGTCTGCTTTCAGCACCGGCTTTCTCCACAGACTAGCCTCTTTCCTTGGGGAGTTGGGGGGATGTTTCCACTGGTCTCTTGCTGAAAATTATCAGTATGATCAGCCAACAAGACTGGAACAGTTAAATACAATTCCAGAATGGTTCTGATCCCCTGTTTCATGTATATTTCAATCCAAAGAGCCAGAATCTCTGCGGATTTAGATCTGGGTAGCTCTATTCATGTCAACAGAGGTGTGCTGATTTATTTCTAGCGGAGGACAATTGTGATACAAGACAGATCTGCCTCAATCTGTAACATATGCTATGTAAGATTATTATTTATGGTAATACAATATACACATGTTGTTATACACATGTGCTAAATACTTTGGAGATCTCCCCATGCAAAGTGCTTTAAAATAGCAGCTCCTACAATTCAGTGAAAACAGTGTTGGATTTGTCCTTCAAGAAAACTCCAGCGGTTCTCCTGGGTCCATCTTTTGCCCCTACCTGGTAGCCCAAGAATGGTGTAATAAGGCCGGCACTCCGTGAAACCCGAACTCTGCCTCACGCAGCTCCTCCAGAGACCCTGGTACTGGAACACGGCCGTGACCGGGTTGTCGTACAAGTCCTGGGTGCTCCACATGTCCAGTCCAGTGGCCGTGATGCACCCCGCCACACCCAAAGACGAGACGACAAAGCCCATCACTTGGCAAAGGGTTGTCGACATGTCTCTCCCTTGGCCGGGATCGGAGCTACCTCTGTGGAAGCCGGAGACCTTCTGGGAACACTCAAGTCCTCTCGACTGAGTCACCAGAAACGCAGCTGCTCTTATCAGATGGTGCCCGTTCCGCGGCTTTGTTTGCTCAAAGTGTTTTTGCAAGATAGTCCAGTTTCGCTCTCGTTGGGTAGGGTTGTGTGTTGTTTTTGGTTGGCGAGGCTTGAGATAGGGGCTTTTGTCCTTTCCAAGCACTTGTTCTCAGAGCTAAGCAGTCACTGCTGGTCAAGTGTAGGGCAAACCTGCTTTGAACCAAGTTCGGAGGCGCGTTCCCCTGCTGAACGTGCCTGTTTCTCTCGCCGTGCCTAGCTAGGCTGGAGTCTGCTACACTTGCTCTCTGTGTGTGGTGCATGGTGGAGGAGAGGGACCAAGGGAGAACTGGACACACAGATGAATTCCCATTTTGGGGTAGACATACCGTGCCAGTGTTGCCCAACACAGCTCCCTCCAAAGGCCCTCACGGACTACATGGATCTCATTCTCACACCTTGCTCCTTCTGTCGTTCTTTACCCCATCCAAACAGGCACTCGTAACTCAGGCTGGCAGTACAACCTATGCTCCCCTTGCGTTCATTTCCCACCGTCACAGATTCACAGGGGAAAATCGGGCCATGTGTGTTTTACGTGAGTGCTTCCAAAGATCTGCCACCAAGAGTGGGAAAAGCCTCGGCCTCATCAGGCCGGCAGGGAAGGAGTTGTAATAAGGATAAAATGGAAGGGACTAGCTGCCGCCCCCCTGGGCACCAGAGGTATCCCCTGCATGCCTTAGAGGAGTAGCGTGAGTTTCAACCACCTTCCCCCATCCCCGATGCTGAGTTTAGGCAGGAGCTGGGCTGGAGTTGCTGCTGGCACCAAACAATTCCTCAGAGGAGCAAAGCATATCCTGGCCATGCCTATCAGCAGCAAGAGCAGGTGCGGCCTAGACCCAGTTTTACATCATTTGGGGAATTGCCCATATCTAGCCTGGTTACCAGATCGTTAGCTATTTGTTCATACGGGAACAATCCAAATGGGAAGGTCAGTTGTCCATAAGAATCACAGAACTGGAAGGGACCTCGAGAGGTCGTCAAGTCCAGTCCCCTGCCCTCACAGCAGGACCAAGCACCATCTAGACCATCCCTGACAGGTGTCTGTCCAACCTGCTCTTAAATATCTCCAGTGATGAAGATTCCACAACCTCCCTGGGCAATTTATTCCAGGGTTTCACCACCCTGACAGTTAGGAAGTTTTTCCTAGTGTCCGACCTCAACCTCCCTGGCTGCAGTTTAAGCCCATTGCTGCTTGTCCTGTCCTCAGAGGCCAAGGAGAACAATTTTTCTCCCTCCTCCTTGTGACACCCTTTTAGATACTTGAAAACCGCTCTCGTGTCCCCTCTCAGTCTTTTCTAAACTAAACAAGCCCAGTTCTTTCAGCCTTGCCTCATAGCTCATGTTCTCTAGACCTTTCATCGTTTTTGTTGCTCGGCCAGACCGGGTCAGACCAAAGGTCCGTCTAGCCCAGTGTCCTATCTGCCCACAGTGGCCAATGCCAGGTCCCCAGAGGGCGTGAACAGAACAGGGAATCACCAAGTGAGTCCACCCCACTCGGTCCCCACTTGTGACACCTCCCAACGTCAATGCGCATTGCCCGCGTGTGCGCTGGCGGGAGAACCGACGCTGGGAGAGCCTTGGTTCAGGGGTAGTTCTTCACGAAGGCAGAGGGGATGTGAGAAGGAGGAAATCAATTCTCTCTTCCCCCCGTGGCCAAGGGCTCTGCTCCAGGGAGCAATATCAATTTGCCAGGCTGCTGTGAGTTACAGGGGCTTCCCGACTCCCCGCTCGTCCATTCTGATTGACTGCGCTGTCCCAGCTGATTTACTTCAGCCCTGACCTAGAAACAAATTCTGCCTTTATCCAATCCGGAGCGCTCTCTGTGTGGCAGGCATAGTGACCGTGATCGCCTCGTTAGGAAGCAGAAGGCAAGCTACCAGGAAGAGAGGTGAGCTTACCACAAGGATGGGTGATTTACAGGGGGGTTATTATACCGGCCCTTGCCTCTGTATCCTATATAATGACATCCCCAAGACGTCCCTTTTAACATTTTACGTGCACCAGAGCAAATGCATCCTGATCTTGACAATGGAGAGAGATTTACAAGGAGGAATACCGCGCAAAAATCGTGGTCCATTTAGGACCTTGTTTTATAATCAGAAGGTGAATGAAATCATATGGAACCCTGGTGGAACAGCCGTAAGAATTAGCTAGCAGCTGTGTCTTTTGTTTAGATCGCTCCCCCCTGAAAAAGGCTGATGTCGGGGTTGCCCTCTGAGCGGATTCACGTGGCTTTCTCTTCTTGCTTTAATGGAGTCCACGGGGGGTTGCTTCAATTGTCCACCCCATGACAGGCAGGAACATCTGCTCATAGAGTGATGCCCCCGCACTTTTGCACAATCCGAGACGTCAAACTTTGCAAATTAGCTGCTAGTGGCTGCCTCTTGCAACTGACTGGCAGCAAACAAAATGCTTTCTCGCCTGTATTTTAAAGTTTCAATGATAAGGTTGAACCTCTCCAGTGCAGCACTCTCGGGACCTGACCAGTTCTGAACCAGAGAATTTTCCAGACCATGGGAGGTCAATATTGTCTAGCAGCATTACCAACCCTTCCACTGCTTGCTGGGCTATTAGAGTGCATTTAGGGGTAAATTAGAATTAAATAACAGCACAGAACACAGAGCCAGGACTGGTGGATGTTAACAAACTTTATGGAACTGCTGGAAACTTGGCCATGAAAGTGCACATGCAGCTAATTCAAATCATTCTGGACGACCAAGGTTTCTGGACAAGCAAGTTCTGGATTAGAGAGGTTCAACCTGTAGGTGAGAATCCTGTAAAAGGCCCAATATGAATCTCTAGCATAATCGCAAATCACGGGCAGTGCAGTGAAGTCAGCTCACGAATTGCTTGTGTGCTAGTGAATTTCACAAGCAGGCCCTCAGCTTGTATAAATTGGCATCGCTTCATTGATGTTACTAGAATTACACCAGTAAGGGTCTGGTCCCCAGGCAGCTAAAATAAGAATTGGGCCTTAAATTTATACAACGAATGCAATAAATGGGAATGAGGTAAGGGCAGAAATGCTCGCAAGAGGAGGAATCGATTTCATGGGATAGTAACATCTTTTGTTAACCCGCCAGTTCAGCATCTGAACAAAAATAATTTTAAAAACAATCTTTCATGTTGACCTGAAATAACATTTTTTAAAAAAAGGTTTCGCAAACTGAAAACATACAAAGCCTCTCATTTTGGGTTGAACAAAACATTTCATTTGCTCCACCATAAATTATGCTGTTTATTTGGGTGGGGGGTTGGGATATTTTTTGCCCTTTTTATAAAACTGATTTAAAATTCAAAAAAAAGTCACTCTGAATTAAAAATGGAAACATTTCTTTTAGAAAACAGAGAAATGAAATGTTTGGGGGGTTGGGATTTTTAGATTGTTTGTGTGGTTGTTTCTGGCTGCGAGAATCTGGCACATTCGGCCTTGTTCCTGACTGATCATACGTCCAAGCTCTAACTTGTGGATTGAGTCACTGACTCTGACCCTTGACCCCTGACCTTTACCCTTGCTCCAACATGTGGGGGTTGACCACCCAAGCTCTGGGCATGACCCTAGGGTATTTTAGGGACTATTTTCGGGACACAGTGTGCCACTGACACTTCATTTTGAAAACACCTGCCTGGCTGAGAAAGAACCGCAAGATGGGAGACGAATGAACACCACACCGGGTTAGGGTCCGGACGTGTCTTCTAAGGCAGTAGCTCTCACCTGTTCCATATTATGGCACCCCTTCAGGAGTCTGATTTCTCTTGTGTGCCCCTCCAAAGTTTCACCTCACCTAACATCTAAAAACTCAGCCGTACAAATACAAACGGGTTGCAGAACACAACTGCTGAAAAATGCTGACTTTCTCATTCTTACCAGATAATTATCAATTAACCCAGTGGAGTAGGCATCTTGTACTTATATTTCAGTGACCAGTATACAGAGCCGTATAACCAAGTCGTTGTCTGTATGAAATTGGGATTTGTACTGACCGCGCTAGGGATTTTCATGTAGCCTGTGGTAAAACTAGGCCAAGACCTAAAAGAGTTGATGTACTTCTGGAAGGCCTCCGAGTAGCCCTGCCTGAGAACCACCCCTCGAAGGGACATGGTGGAACATCCAATGCTTGGGGTTGTTACAGTGATCCTAAAAAACCGCTAGTGAATACACCGGAGGAGGCAGTCTTGCATGGGCCAGGAAATGGGTTGGCGGATCTCCCATCTATCAGAACAAACATGTGGCAAGCAAAAATCCCAAGCCAGAGAGCGACCTCCCCCCAGAAGATGAAGAAAGGGATGAGTGCGCTACCTCTCTCCCAGAACGCAGCGGCTCAGGTACAGCTGTTCCAGAGGCGACAGCTGTTTGTACCTCCACCCACCGTTTTGTCCAGCAGGGTTAGCTTTCTCTGGGGGCATGCTAGGGTTTGCCATTCGCCTTTGCCCTCGGAGTGTGCTGTGGCCTACGACTCTCAGCATCGCCTGCTCCCTTCAGAGGCAAATCTGCCCCCTAGCTCTTCCCAGCCCCGAGCCTGGGGCCAGAGTCCATTGGGGGGACGTGGTGTTAGGTGTTGACTAACAAGGCCACCCAGGTTGGTGGTTTCAGTGTTCCAGGTTTCTGCGAGGGAGCTCGAGCGGGTGCTATTTAAGTTTTCAGAAGGCGTCCCAAGGAAAGGGGACGTGGCCCGGCCAAAGGATCACACACGCCAGGATACAAGGAGACCCGCTTGACTTGTGATGAAACATCTCAGCCGGAGCCAACGGAAATTGCTTCAGAATCGTTTGTGGGTGAAACAGTCTGTGGGTTTGAATTTCCAGCCCCATTCGGGACCAAACTGAAAGTCAAAATCTTTGTTTCAGGACACGCCTCCTTTATCTGGCCAGTGCTAATTTATCTCCAACCTAATCGCTGGGCCCATTACCGCCCGTGAATGTTATCTCGGCTGCTCCCGTGGAGTTACCTGTTGCTCATAGGTACTTTGTGGTTGGCAAACACAAAACCACACCCACAATAGCCGTTCCCGACTCAGACTGAGTCAAAAGACACCCACCCTCTTCTCCTGCTCTACGTGACTTGCAAAACCGGAGTCACCAGAACCCCCCACGGTACCATGAAGGTCTCCTGGTGCCTGGTATTCGGGGAATGGAGGGGCTGGTTTCTCGGAAGCTCTCGGTGGGGGTTTCAGGAGCATTTAGAGTTCGCTAGATGCCCCTCGGGCCCCTCGTGCATCAGGGGTTGGTGCCTTTAACGTTAGCGGGAGGGGAGCTGGAGCAAAGCAGAACTCCGGGGAGTCTGCTGGAGACTGAAGGCGCCTTGGGCTCCTCTTCAGGCTGATTTATCTTTGACGGCCCCAGGGACTTGGGGCAGAGGGATGATGGCTGGATGGGTTGAGTCGAGGACACACAGTGACACGCTGCCCCGGGTGCCGCCCCCAGTTTCTGAAGAGTTTAAGCTTTGGAGTCACCCTGCCCACTTCAGTGCAGCGCCACCAATATAGGGCAGCTAGGGACCTAGCTCCCCCCAAACTTCTAGCTCTTCTGGGCATGAAGAAAGCCTTCTGGCCGTGACCTGCGGCAGCGAGACTGAACCAGCCCTTCTAAGCGAGTTGAGAACTGCCCCCGTGCATCACATCAGATAGTGTTAACTCTGGTCCCTACTGACCACACTGTTAACTATTTCATCCTGGACGTTTGTACAGGAACATCTAGCCACACTGGGGATGGGGCACTGCAGGCATAGTGTAAGCAGAGTACCACCACCTCCTCTGCCAAGAGGTGTCTGAGACAGGGCAGGAGGGAGCTAGGACAGCCTGAAAAAGCAGCGGGGTTACTCTGACACTTTCCACTGCGGGATGGGAGGGAATAGGGCCATTTTGTAAATGGCTCAGCAGAGACACGCTGGCGTCGGTTTGTTTTCTGTTGGCCTGATTGAAGACTGGAGGGGCTGGTTTTTTGGACGGGCTGGAAAGTGCATTTCTCAGTTTTTCATTATGGCCCAGGTCACGTGATGCAGTTTGCTCTGCCCCCAGTGTCCCTGCTTCCAAACCTAGAGCAATCTGGGGGGAGCCCCATCATTTTCATAGAAGAGGACAAGTCCTATCCCCTGACATGGAGTTTTCCTTTTGTGTGTTAGTCTCTTTGGCCTCTGGTCATTCTGAGGCCTCCTTATCTCCTCTAGAAAGTCCATAGGCTTGTCCCTAGGAGGCTCACATCCCTGCCATCCACAAAGCTGCCCTTGGAAGATTTTTAAGTCGTTCCCCTACTGGTGTGTCCAACTCAAGAGCGGAACTGCCTGAGGCAAAGGGTTTTAGGCAGAGCACAGGCCTCGCGTTCATGAAACCGCTGCACTTCCTGCCCGTTGAGGAGCAAGCGATTCCTGTTAGCACTGCTGTGATCACTTACTGGATAAAAACAGTCCTACACAGCACAGATGTCAGCAGAGGTCCCTGACTTCTGTACCACACTGCTCAGACCAAAGGTCCATCCAGCCCAGTATCCTGACTGCTGACAGTGGCCAATACCAGATGCCCCAGAGGGAGGGAACACAACAGGTAATCCTCACGTGATCCCTCCCCTGTCACCCATTTCCAGACAAACAGAGGCTAGGGACACCATTCCTACCCATCCTGGCTAATAGCCATTGATGGACTGAACCTCTATGAATTTATCTAGCTCTTTTTTTAACCCTGTTCAAGTCCTAGCTTTCACCACATCCTCTAGCAAGGAGTTCCACAGGATTGGCTGTGTACTGCATGAAGAAAACTTCTTTTTGTTTGTTTTAAATCTACTGCCTATTCATTTCATTTAGTGACCCCTAGTTCTTAGATTGTGGGAATAAGTAAATAACTTTTCCTTATTCACTTTTTCCACACCAGTCATGATTTTATAGACCTCTATCGTGGAACCTTTTCTAATGCCACTATATCTTTTTAGAGATGAGGTGACCACATCTGTACGCAGTATTCAAGATGTGGGCGTACCATGGTTTTATATAGAGGCTATAAGATATTCTCTGTCTTATTCTCTATCCCTTTTAAAATAATTCCTAACATTCTGTTTGCTTTTTTCATTGCTGCTGCACTGAGTGGATGTTTTCAGAGAACTATCCACAATGACTCCAAGATCTCTCTCTTGAGTAGTTGTAGCCAAATTAGTCCCTATCATATTGTACGTATAGTTGGGATTATTTTTTCCAATGTGCATTACTTTACGTTTATCAACATTAACATTCATTTGCCATTTGGTTGCCTAATCACTTAGTTATAAATATGTATCAATAACATAAGACAGAAATCTTATTAGACTATTGTTGGTGTAACACACATGCCCATTCACACTCAGAGGAAATTCTACATTTCAAAATTCCAAGCACCAAATTCTGCACTCAGATAATATGAGGTACCTCTTCAGCCTCACAGATTATAATGGACAAGGTGTGAAACCCGGCTGTTCATGACAATGAGAACTCAGACATCGTATCTTCCAGACTTATTCAAGAAACAACCTCTCTATCCACCCGGGTGCTATTAGCCAGAGAGCCCAGTGTTTATAAAGCCAGCCTTATTCCTACTGATTAATACCTTCTGCCTCTATATGTAACCATGGAACGCCCATATCTTGAATTCTGCGGACACATGTGGTCGCCTCATCTCCAAAAAGATATATTGGCACTGGAAAAGGTTCAGAAAAGGGCAACAGAAATGATGAAGGGTTTGGAACGGGTCCCATATGAGGAGAGATTAAAAAGGCTTGGACTTTTCAGCTTAGAAAAGAGGAGACTAAGGGGGGGATAGGCAGAGGTCTATAACATCATGACTAGTGTGGAGAAAGTGAATAAGGAAAAGTTGTTTACTTGTTCCCATAATAGAAGAATGAAGGGTCACCAAATGAAATTTATAGGTAGCAGGTTTAAAACAAACAAAAGGACATTTTTCTTCACGCAGCACACAGTCAACCTGTGGAACTCCTTGCCAGAGGATGTGGTGAAGGCCAGGACTTTAACAGGGTTAAAAAAAAAGCTAAATAAATTCAGGGAGGTTAGGTCTATCAATACTTATTAGCCAGGATGGGTAGGAATGGTGTCCCTAGCCTCTGTTTCTCTGGAAATGGGTGTATAGGGAGGGATAACATGAAGATTACCTGTTGTGATCCCTCCCTCTGGGGCATCTGGCATTGGCCACTGTTGGCAGACAGGACACTGGGCTAGATGGACCTTTAGTCCAACCCAGTCTGGCCGGTCTCATGTTCTTACTCCATGAGGCTGCTGAAATCAGCAGAGATCCTTGCTACAGAAGGCGTTACTGAACGTGAGTCAGGTGGCCAAATAGGGCTCTTTGGGACTCTAGTACTCCTCGTTCACCTCCTGATATGACTCAGACCCTGCACCCGAGAAGACTTATTGACCTATGTGAACTCCCAAACATACAATGAAATCCCAGCCCCACCATAGTCAATGGGAGTTTTTTATTGATCTCTGTATTTTGCTAGTCCCTAACCCCTGTCTAACTCTTGGATATACAGCATGACCGGCCAGGGTGGAGGCAACGAGGTAATGTCTGTTGAATTTTAACTATGATTTCTTTGGCTTTCAAACTTCTGCTGCTCTAGAACTAACATGCTCTGACAAGTCTTAGTGTTAAGGAACAGATGTGCATTTTGACCCTCGTTATTCACGATTATGTCCCAAACACTATGTGAAAAGGTTGTTATGGTTGCAGAATCAAGGAGTCATTTTAGGTGATGCCAGAATTACATTTCTCCTCATGCCTTTGACAAGGGAAACCTTCATTTGGGCATTTTTCCATGCTTGGCTTTGCCATATCATTGTTCTTTTCATGTAGAATTTTAACGTAAGTTCCTATTTCAAACAAACGGACAGACAGAAGGTATAAAAGCTCTAGTACGTGGCGCTTTATTGGCGCTCAACGTTTGTCATCAGCAGGTTGGAACTCTTAGGTCCACCACACAAAATTCTGCCATTTGAGCTAACAGTGTAACCGGTAAAAGTAGAAGCTCTTCTCCTCTATGTTGTAGACTAGCCAACTACAGGAAGAGGTGGGATGCACTTCTTTCCCAGTGGGTTTCATAAGTCTTTGCTGGCAGCACACAGTCAACCTGTGGAACTCCTTGCCTGAGGAGGTTGTGAAGGCTAGGACTATAACAGGGTTTAAAAGAGAACTAGATAAATTCATGGAGGTTAAGTCCATTAATGGCTATTATCCAGGATGGGTAGGAATGGTGTCCCTAGCCTCTGTTTGTCAGAGGGTGGAGATGGATGGCAGGAGAGAGATCGCTTGATCATTACCTGTTCGGTCCACTCCCTCTGGGGCACCTGGCATTGGCCACTGTCAGCAGACAGGATACTGGGCTGGATGGACCTTTGGTCTCATCCAGTATGGCCGTGCTTATGTTCTTATGTAGCAGAGTAATACAGAGATTCAGAACAACTGGTTTCAATTCTGGGGTCTGCAGGGGAGTATGATCTAGTGGTTATAGAGCATTCTGTCCCTGTGTGCCCACCTGTCTCCCTCCCCCTTTCCTTCTATCCGCTCCCATCACTCTGGTTTCAGCCCCCTCAAGCTGTACCCTCCTTCCATCCCTGCTCTCAGCTTTGGTACCCAGCACCACATCAGCCGGAAGCAGCAATTGCAGGGAAAGTCCTGCTTAGACCCTCCTGGGATGGAACATGCCTGTCACTCTGTGGGGATGGCACATGCAGAGTATAGTCACACACCGCCGATTGGAGAATGATCAGTGAAGATGGAAACTCTGGAGAACTTAGCTGCCAAACACTAGCACGTCTGTACTGAGCACATAGGGATGTTTCTTTGGACCACAATGGGATGCCAATGGGATGCAAACACTCCTGTCAGCTTCCCTTACTCCTTGCTAGAGCGCGCTCTAAGTTTGATTTAGCAAGTCTTAACCAGACTCACTAAATAGAACTCCGGAAGATCGATCAAGACAGCAGCAATTTTCCATGGAGTGAAGATGTGGCTTCATTCGCTGAATGGCTGAACCAATGTCACTGAAACTTCTCAGAAAAATTCAGCCTGAAACAGACATCTGGTGTGGAAAATTTCATCCTGAATTAGTAACGTTTGGCCAAGTTATAAGCAACTGAAAATATGGTATATAATGGAACATGTCCGGCTGAATTTAATACAGCTTAATAAAATGTCGCAAGAATTAGTAATGGTTATTTATTATTTTTATGTATTTGTTTATTTTGTTTATTTACCTCTCTATTTATTGTGTATTTAAATCCAGATCATGTGCCTCAGATGATCACAAAAGAGTATTTTTGTGCAGAAAATCTACCAGAAACAATAATATTCAGAAACAAAATGAGACCAAACAAGCTTGGTCCTTGGATGACAAATTTCTGCCCAGACAGAATGTTTATAATGGAACAGCTGAAGCCAGAGCAATAAACTACAGAAGTTATTTCTCGTTTTCAAATTTCCTTTATTGATTTCTCCCCAGTACATTCAAAATTTAAATG
This sequence comes from Rafetus swinhoei, assembly GCA_019425775.1. Taxonomy (NCBI): domain Eukaryota; kingdom Metazoa; phylum Chordata; order Testudines; family Trionychidae; genus Rafetus; species Rafetus swinhoei. Next base: position 53,723,736 of record CM033432.1, on the reverse strand, counting down.
TCCGGATAAATTAGAGACACGCTAGAAAGATGGAAAATTACAACTCTGCTGTTTGTCTTGGGTTGGGAAGTGAAAAGTAAAATACAGAGACCCAAAATTCAATCATGCACTCGGGTCACCTGGCTGACCTGTTTTACTGTTTTTATTCACTACGGCCCCATTGTTCATAATATAAATTGCCATTGTCGGGATAATAAATAGAGGTTTATAATGGAAATACTGACATACCATTAATTATAGCACGACTTGCAAGGCGGCTGTAATGCAAATCAGGGGGTGAAATAGTTAAAACGGGCGGGCGGGCGGATCATCTTCAATAAAATAGATTAAGAAAAAGAGATAGGGGTTTGTTTAATTTTCACACGCTTTTTTTCTAGCTGAAACCCAGCCCCCTTTGCTAGTTGCAAGTGCAAAAGTGTTTCTGTGCAGCAGAATTAGCTCAGATATGACGCCAATCTCGCGGCAGATCCAATGGGGAGGCTGTCGGGTTTTCTCCCCCCCACTGTCACTAGAGACTTGAAATGTCATACAGTCTAACAGGCAAGGAAAGTCTCTTTCACTGCCCTCCCCTTAAGGAAAGCAAGGTTCCTCTTCATCGGATAGTGCAGACACTATCTGCCGCAGATCTCAGAGGGGCAGACACATTAGTCTGTGTCTGCAAAAGTGGTTTTGACCCACGAAAGCTGCTGCCCACATAAATCTGCGAGTCTTTAAGGTATCACAAGACTCCTGGTTGCGTCTGACATAACGATCAGCAAATCAGAAAGACAGAACATAAATATTCATATGTATGTGTGTGCCCCCCCCCCCACATACACACGGCGATATTCACATCCCATTGTATATATTGTTATTTTTATTTTTGTATGTATATATATATATATATATATATACGGTTGCAATGAGCCCAAGAATTCAAGTGGGCTGTGCCTACGAAAGCTCATGAGACCATCTACATGTTTTGTTAGTCTTTAAAGTGCTACCAGACCATTTGTTGTTTTTTAAGTTTATCCTGCACAGACTAAAACTCGGCTACCCCCTGAAGCTTCTGATTCTAACTGGTAGGACTTGAAAATGGTGAATTAATTAAAAGCCTGTTTGCACCGTAGAATGCTACCCAAGAAGGCTCCTCCTCTTTGGATTGATTGTCTTTTGGCCCACCGGAAATGCCTTGCTTTCTGATGATTTGGAAAATCACCGAGTGTTTGGAGAGTGGATCAGTCTGATCCCCGCTGCTCTATGTTTGCAGAGTGAAATAGCTTTGTCTTGTAGGTATCAACCCAAGATCTGAAGAAGCAGGAGAAATGTGGGGACCTGCAAAAGCTTTGCAAGGAACGGCACAATCGTAAACTGCTTTTTCCAGCTCGTTCGGGGGCATCGGAACTGTCTCTTTGAGACCCGAGTGCAAAATAAGCCTCAGTCCAGCAAAACAAGTGAACAAAAAATGTTCCCTGGAAGATAGCACTGGTGAATTCCAAACTTTGCACAGAGGAAGAGTTGCAAAATGAAAATTGGGAGCTTTCTATGACTCTGTATCCTTCCCTCCATTACGCTAATCATATGCATTTTGAGAACTCTAGAACCTACCACTATTTAATGGCACAGTTTTGGGGGCCTCCTGTCTGCATTCATTATGGATCTGATTGATTGAATCTCATTGTGCTTGAATAATGTGTGAGTGTATTGAAATATAATCCCAGCCTACTGCCTCTTACCTCTGCTCTACTTTGCTGATTGTATGGCAAACGGCGCACTTTAAACATTCAGGCCTAGTCTACACTAGGACCTTAGTCCGAAATATCTCCCCCCCCCAGTAAAATTTGTAAGCGGTGTGTCCGCACTACCACACCGTTATTCCGGAATAAGGGGCAGTGGAATTCAAACACCATAGTTCTGCTTTTCACGGGGAATAACACTCTTCCCGACCGCGTGAGTCCGAAATAATGTGCTCTGATGTGACGGGTGCTTTTTGGATACACAGGCTGAGGCATTCTGAGGGAACCCTGCTCTTCAGAACAACAGGCCTTTTGCCTCAGTTTGACTACCCCCAAACGACCTGTCCCTCTGCAAGATTTAGGCCTCAATCACTACAGAAATGGGGGAAACAGTAGGGGGAAGAAGACAGACAGCAGGCCCAGCTCTTTCCGATCTAGAGCCCCGCCCCCCGACTCCCACCTCTGCCCCTCAGGGACATTATAAGACCAGCAGGCCCCTACCTGGCAGCCCAAGGATGGTGAAGTAAGAGCGGCATTCGGTGAAACCCGAGCTCTCCCTGACGCAGGTGCGCCACAGGCCTTGGTAGTTGTACACGGAGGTCACGGGGTTGTTGTACATGTCCTGAGTGCTCCACATGTCCATGCCCGTCGCCGCGAGGATCCCGCTGACCCCTAAAAGGGACACCACAAAGCCCAGGGACTGGCACATTGTCACCGACATGCTGGCGGCTCGCCCTCCGAATGCACGCGCACCCTCCGAATCGCGCCTGGGCTCCCCGCAAACACAAAGCTTCTTGTAGCTGCAGTCACCGGCCACGTCACGAATGGAGGCAGGAAGGAGCCGGCCTGTGCACCACGGGCTTGCCCCATTCCCTTTATCTGTTTGGGGAGATAACCGGTACCAAGAGCCATTTGTTAGTCACTGTGTTAACACTTTGCTCTCTGTTTACCTTGCCGGGCAGTTTCACTCTGATTCATGAGGTGCGCCAGCCCCTGCAGTGACCGGCAGGGCCAGATATCTGCCCAGGATCCTGAAGGGTATCCAGGCTGGGGAAAGACGCCTTCCCAGCTCTTCTCCTTTTGATTTGGCCTGCCAGTAGCAGTGTGTGGAGCCTAGGTCGGAAGGCATGAAACGTGCCTGTAGACAGGACTATTCCAAAATGAGTCCAAGGCAAGCTCCCCTAATGTAGAGGTGCTCTCTCTTTTGAGAGCCCCAGGAGGAAAACTTAGAATGGCCCTGGCAAGGGGCTATTTCCAAATAGCAGAGGCGGAGCGTCTCCACACGCCATATTTCAAAATAGCTATTTCGGAAGAGGCGTTATTCCTCGGAGAATGAGGTTCACAGAAGTCGGAATAAGCCGTCCGTTATTTTGAAAACATTTTCGAAATAGTTATTTCGGAATAACAGCTGTTATAACTTTGCTGTGTAAACACACCCTGAGGCAGAACCAAACTCTGCCTCTTCATCTGCTTCCCTCAAGTCCTAGGCGGGTTCCCTACATCAGAACATAAGACCGGCCAGACTGGGTCAGACCAAAGGTCCATCTAGCCCAGTGTCCTGTCTGCCCACAGTGGCCAATGCCAGAAGAAGTGACCAGAACAGGTAACCATCACGTGAACCCTCTCCTGTCATCCATTTCCAGTCTCTGACAAACAGAGGCTAGGGACACCATTCCTACCCATCTTGGCTAATAGCTATTGATGGACCTGTCCTCCGTGAATGTATCTAGTTCTTTTTTGAACCCTGATAAAGTCCTGGTTTTCACAACATCCTCTAGCAAGGAGTTCCACAGATTGACTATGCGCCGCATGAAGAAAAACTTCTTTTTGTGTCTTTTAAACCTGCTACCTATTAATTTCATTGGGTGACCCCCCTAGTTCTATCTTAATCAGGATTAATTCTGAAGTGTAGACAAGACCTAAATAATAGGAAGGCACAGAGAAACAAAGGCTAGGGATACCACTCCTACCCATTGATAGACCTATCCTCCATGAATTTATCTAGTTCTTTTTTTGAACCCTTTTAACGTCCTGGTCTTCACAACGTCCTCTAGCAAGGAATTCCATAGATTGACTGCATGGGCCATTAGTCTGAATTCCTTCAAACTAGGGAGGACAACCCAACATCCTTCCACCATCTTAGGCATAGATTTCTTAAAGAGCCAAAGGCGTTTTGAAGTGAAAGTCCCATTTCAATGGGCAGTCCCTTGAATCCCTTGAAACCTTAGCTCCTCCCCTCAATAGCACATCGTCTCTTAATGGCTGTAGACACATCTCTCCCCTACAGGTAATTCTTTCAACTTGGCTTGTTAAAAGAGACACAGTCAACCTAGTAAGGGTGTAACCTCAGCTAGCAAGATGAGTCTGAGACAGCGGTGGGCAATAATTTTTACGGGGGGGGGGGCACTTAATTTTGGTACATGGCCATGGGCCAGTTCCACTCCCGGAAGGGGCGGGGCCTGCAGCAGAAGGGGCGGGGCCGGGGACTAGCCTTCTCCCAGAGCTGTCCGGGGCCGGCGGCTTTGAATTAAAGACACAGCAAAGGGCTCACAACTCCTGGCCCTGCCGCTACCATGTTGCATGGCAGCCGCCTGGGGTTGCTATGGTTATTTAAAAAAGCTCACAGCTCCAGGCCCTGCTGGGGTAGCACCACGACCAGGAGCCATTCAAATAGGATCCTGCTGCCTGAGCCACCACCTGGAAATTCGATGGCAGGGGCAGCAGGATACAAACAGAAAGGAGCCAGGTGTAGTCCGCAGGCCGGATCAAAGTGTTAGGAGGGCCGGATCCGGCCCCTGGGCCGATCTTGCCCAGCCCTGGTCTGAGATCACATTCCTTACGGCCTGATCCTGATTTACGGCACCAACTGCAGTCTTACGGTGGGCTTTCCTGAGTTTTGGATCAGGCCCGGGACATGTATATTTCCAGTCCAACGAGGTCAAAGGTTTCTTCCGGCTGGGCCTCCTTGCAACCCTGCGAGGTCCCTCGTGCCTTCCCCCGGTGTCAGCAGCAGCGCATCCCTCCCGGCGATCAGATTTGTCCCTGCAAGGGCTGACGAATTATTCGATTCCCCCGTCAGCAGCCGTTTCAAAGACATCTCGTTGCCCTATCTAAAGCCGAGCGAGTCGCGCGTGCCGGCGGAGGCTCTTTCAGCGCGATCCCTCCGGGGACACGGCGAGGTGGGGTGGCAGGAAGTCCTCTCCGGCCGGACAATGAGGCGTGCCTTGACAGAGTGTTCACATCACGGGCGGCGGGGCCCGCATCAGTCACTCATTCACAAGCACAAGGTCTAAATTGCAGAACCAATTAACGGCACTAATCGCCCTTGCCTGAATTAATCTCGGAGACAAAAGGGGCGAGAAAGTGTAAGTGCTATTAGCAAATCAAGCCCTACCATCCCTGCTTTATTGTGGGAATCTAAGTGTCTGCATTTGGCTATTATGAAGTGACTGCAATTATAGCCCTCATTTAAAATGATTAAATGGTTATAATTATTTTTCAATTAAAACTTAGATCTTCCATTTATACAACATTGTGGGCTTCAATTAAAGATATTCTCTTTTTTTTTCCCGGGGAAAAAAGTGCCAAAAGATTCCTTGTGCTTTCGCCAGCTGTTCAGAGCCAAAGAACATGCTAATACCGGTCTCATGTTTATCCTTTCGCTCCAGCCCCACTGCACTTGTGCCCAGTGGAGGCGGCTTAATCACCAATCCTTAATCACCAATCAGCAGCAACAGACACTCAGGGTATGTCTAGGCTATGTCTACACTGCACAGTTCTTTCGGCATAAGCTATTCCGGAATAGTTATTCCAAATAGCTTATTTTGAAATAGCACGTCTACACTACAGGGAAGCCTCAAAATGAGTCCAAGGCAGGGTTCCCTAATGTGGACGTGCTATCTCGATTTAGAGGAATAACTTAGAATGGCCCTCGGGAGGGGCTACTTCCAAATATAGCAGAAGTGGGGCGTCTCCACACGCTTTATTTCGAAAGAGGCATTATTCCTTGTAGAAGGAGGTTTACATATTTTGGAAACAGATGCCTGTTATTTTGGAATGATTTCGAAATAACGGAATGGCTGTGTAGATGCTCACGTTGCTATTGTGAAATAACGCTAGCTCTCTCGAAATAACGGTGCAGTGTAGATGCACCCTTAGAGACTTGTCCAGGTCTCCACTGCCTCTCAGCATCTGGAACATCTTTTGGACATGGGGAGGCGGAAGGGCATAACACACCAGCGGAAGCATCCCCCATAAGATGAGATCTGGACCATCATTACTTCCCAGGTCAACAGTTGCTGTGGTTGACGTGCAACCATTATTTAGTCCCTAATGGGAGGAGAGGCTGTCCACGGGGCCGTGAATGGCTCCTTTAATGTGGCCCAAAGTTGGACAAGTTTTGCCCAATCAATGCGAATGGTTCTTCTTTGGGTGTATGTCCATGGACAGCATAAAGTAGGGGTGTTGGAGAAGAACCCAAAAGGGGAGAACTGTGGGGAGAAGAGAAGACGGTAAAATGGGGGTGAAGGGTGGAAGAGGAGAGACAAGAAGAACAAGAAGAAAAGGAAGAAAGGAAACAGAGAAGAGGAAAGGAAAAAAAACCCAGCAGGAAAACTTCAACCAGCCCGCATAGCAGAGTTCTGCTTCAGTTCTGCTTCCGGTGACCTTCCTTGCCAGAGGAGGTGTTGTAATTTGCTCCAAAAGGCAGAAAAACGAGGATCCCAGAGCTTTTGATCATCACGGGCTGTAGGAGCTGCGGAGAAAGAACTAACTTGCAGAACCACTCAGTTCTCCCACCCCTCCGCGTGAGGTTTGTCCAAGAAATAGACCTCCTTATCCTGCCCAGCTGCAAGACGAGTTTGCAAATCATGGCCCGGTTCCTGACAGGTGCCATGTGGGGAACCAAAATTCCATTTCACAAAGAATTTCAAACTTGCTTTCAGGGAAGATATTGAAATTTTCAAAAATGAAAACACCCCACTGCACCCTTTCAGGTGGATCAAAATGTTTGATGGATTTTGGCTTTTCCTGTGATATTGAATTTAAAACAACAAAGACAAAATGGGACGTTGTTTCCAAATGAAAAATCAAAACGTTTTCTTCAGAAAACGACACAGCAACGTTGAAACTCTTAGAACTTTGCTTCCTCCCCCTTTTTTTTTTTACTTTAAGAGTGAACTTTTGGCAACATCCACATGATTTCACAAATTGTTTTCATTTGGATCAGACTCCAATGGAAAATGATTCCATCAAAGTTTTTCTAACCAGCTCCAATGAATAGTTCAGTTGCAGCTAAGAGACTTCTCTGGATTTTCCCCCTCTCTAAGTGATGAACTAAGGACTCACAGGGCCACATTTCCTGAATTACGAGTTATCAACTTGATTGCACGCAGAATCGTGTAATAGACTGGGCATGCAATAATGGTAATAGTGCATGCAAACTAAGCTCATGAATTCTAGCATCTTATTGGGGGAGTTGTGTAAACCACGAGCCTTGAAATGAATGTTTCTTGGGGATTATCAAATCTCCCAATGGGTGGCTGAGGCTGTTTGCATGCACTAAGAAACCGGACAACAATAGTTGATTGTCCATCAGTCTGCTCCCAGAGATTGTAAGATGTTTCTTTGAAAAGGAAGATCTTTGACAACTATAAAGGCTTTCCACGGCCAGCTCGAAGATCTGAGAGCCCTGAACTGAGAAAGAATCCGTTTTACCACCTTGACTGCAGCTCTTCTAACTTTCACGAGACAAAAACCGGATGGCCGATGGAGGTAATACAGGGAGGTCATTCATTCTGATCGACTCAACCCAGTTTTTCTCGGGTTGTCTGTTTGCAAAAAACATTTGCGATGTTGACAAGTCACCCTGACTCCGGACGAGCAAAGTGTTTGAAATCTCATTCATGTTCCGAGCGGAGGAATATCTTTTCTTTACTTTTGTAAACTTTCTGCCCTGCAACACTCAGGGAGAATTGTAATTAACACAAGAGGCGCTGCCAATGGTGTTGTGATGTAGTGGGGGTGCTGTCCACTCTTGTGGCCCTGGATCCACTCTGGTTTTGCATTCACTGGTTGCTCTGTTGTGCTGTGGGTGACCCTGACTGCCCTATGGTGGTCTGCAGCGACTGTGTGTGTGTCTGTGTGTGCAGCACAAAGCAGGGGATGGGTCCCTGAGGGGAAGCACGTAGGAAGTGGCTCCAGACACCTGGGCTAGGTGGAGGGATCTGAACAAAGCAAGGGGCGTGGCTGCCTGGGGGCTTAGGGACCAGGTGCTGGGAGTGTGAGTTAGTCTCGGCTGGTAGGATGAGGAGAGTAGACTGAGAGCAGGAAATGGGGACTCAGGGCCCATGAGCCCCTTTCCCCCCTGAAAGAAATAAGGTTGTCTACCCTGGCTCCTGTGCTAACATCGCTCCTATGCTGCACTGTGTCTCTGAGAAGCAATAAAACCTTCTACTCTACTGCCCGGCTGAGTGTCACATCTAGCTGCAGATGAGGGGGCAGGGATGGGACTACCTACCATTTTATTTAGCAGATCTTGAGTCTGCTAAGAAACGCGCCTGGTTTGAAAATGTTGCAGATACCCAAATATCACATTCATCCTCTCAAATGTTGGTGATTAATTACATATTCTCCTGCATGAGCTTGGATCACACCTCCCCTCCCCTGTGTTCTTTAGTGAGGATGATTTCTTGGTTACTTATCTATTACTGTTACTACTAGGAGCAGTATCAGCACTGGGTTTCTTGAGTTTAGGAAAGCTTGTCTGGAGGTGAAAATAGGACCCTCTAGGCCGGTTTGTCCACGGCCCTCAAAGTGTTCCTGTCTAGTCTCATTTTAAACATCGCTAATGTTACTAATGTTACTACCTCAGCAGCATCAATTGCATTGTTGAAATTGACCGGTCTGGAACACAAGCTTTTCCTAATGTCTGGTTTCTGTTTCTTCCCCCCCCCCCCACCCAGGTTTGCGTCCCTCCTTCTTCTTTTACCACCATAAATAAATCATCTGCCCCTTTAGCGCTATGTCCTCTCAAGTGTTTCTATGCAGTTATCCTATGTGCCTCCTTTGTCGTCTTTTCTCTAGGCTGCCCACGATAAAATTCCCTTAATCTCTCTTCATGAGCCATACCCTCTAATCCTTTTATCAGACTTGTCGGCCATTGCTGGATTCCCTCCAGTTCAGCAACGTTTCTGCGGTTAGTAATTAGTTGGAAAACCCCAATGCTAGTGTGATGTTAATGTTGCACGTTTCAGCTGGCCAAACCGAGAAGTGCCAAGATGAAGAAATGCACGGCCATGCCCACAATCCTGCGCACATGCATTAAGATAGGTGGGCCCGGCCTCACACAACGTAAGCTCCCATTAAAGGTCAAAAGGGTTTTATTGGGTAGGAACTGCCAGCCAAAGTTGCAGGCACAGTCATTATTTCATGTTTCCCATCCCAGTTCTCAATGGCATATTATAATGCTCGGTCGTCTTACATTTCTCGAATTGGTTGTCTCTATGAAAGGCCAGCTTGCAGCAAGCCGGACTCAACCTTGCCTAGATTAACTAGCAGTGTGGACTGGGTGTAGACCATGCTGAATGCTCTTTAATCTAGTTCTCTAGTTCTAATGCCGTTGCTAAATGCTCTTTAATCTAGTTCTCTAGTTCTAATGCCATTGCTAAATGCTCTTTAATCTAGTTCTCTTTTAGATGGGGGATTGGCAGAGTTAGGGTATTTTCTCATGGGATATTCTTCATTCTGGCTATGTCTAGACTGCAGGCTTCTTTCGGAAGAAGCTTCTGAGGAAGAGATCTTCTGGAAAAACTTCTTCTGAAAGAGCGCATCCACACTGCAAAAGCGCATCGAAAAAGCCATCTGCTTTTTCGAAAGATAGCATCCACACTGAATGGATGCTCCCTCGCATTTCAGCTGTGATTACTATGGACGGAGTGGCCACCAGGGCACCTGTGCTTTTTCCTCTTTCCTCTTCTTTCAAAAGAACTCCTGCTTCCCCGTCCACGCACGCCTTTTTCCGAAAGAGCTCTTTTGGAAAAAGACTTCTTCCTCGTAGAATGAGGATTACCAATGTCGGAAAAACCCCTCTGTTCTTTCAATTTTCTTTTGGAAGAACGTGATTGCAGTGTGGACGTAATTGTATTTTCAGGAAAACAGCCGTTTTTCAAAAAAAAAAAACCCTCTGTAGTGTAGACATAATCTCAGTGTGCAGCAGCAGTCAAAAAAGCAAATTGAATGTTAGGAATAATTTTTAAAGGGATAGAGAATAAGACAGAGAATATCTTATTGCCGCTATATAAAGCTATGCTATGCCCACATCTTGAATACTACGTACAGATATGGTCACCTCATCTCAAAAAAGATCTCTTGGCATTGGAAAAGATTCAGAAAAGGGCAACAAAAATGATGAGGGGTTTGAAAGGGGTCCAATATGAAGAGTGATTAAAAAGACTGGAACATTTCAGCTTAGAAAAGAGGAGACTAAGGGGGGATAGGATAGAGGTCTATAAAATCATGACTGGTGTGGAAAAAGTCAATAATTAAAAATTATTTACTTATTCCCACAATATAAGAACTATGGGGTCACCAAATGAAATTAATAGGCAACTCGTTTAAACCAGACAAAAGGAAGTTTTTCGTCATGCAGCGCACAGTCAACCTGGGGAACTCCTTGCCAGAGGATGTGGTGAAGGCTAGGATTTAACAGGGTTCAAAAAAAGAGTTAGATAGCCATTGATGGACCTAACCTCCATGAATCTATTAGTCAGGATGAGTAGGAATGGTGTCCCTAGCCACTGTTTCTCTGGAGATGGGTGACAGGGGCGGAATCACATGAGGATTACCTGTTGTGTTCCCTCCTTCTGGGGCATCTGGCATTGGCCACTATCGGCAGATAGGATACTGGGCTAGATGGGTCTTTGGTCTGACCTGATAAAGCCACTCCTATGTTCTTATGTTCTCTTCATGGCAAAAATTGGCTCAAAACCAGCCTCTTTGTGGGAAAAGTTTCCACACCGACAAATATCAGAGGGGTCGCCGTGTTAGTCTGAATCTGCAAAAGCGGCGAGGAGTCCTGTGGCACCTTATAGACTAACCGAAGTGTTGGAGCATAGCGTGGGCAAAGACTTTCGTCTTTGCCCACGAAAGCTTATGCTCCAACACTTCGGTTAGTCTATAAGGTGCCACAGGACTCCTCGTCACTCCAACAAAGTGATATTTTCCAGGGCAAACCTGTTGAGCTGAAATTTACTTGGTCAACTCTACTTTTCAGTGACCCTCTGACCCCTGAGAGGTTATGGATTGTCAGTGGGAGGACACAGACCTGGCGAGGCAAGAAAGACCTCACCAGTTGGCCAACTGGAAGTGGCCTTCCTAGCAGGCTGCCAAGCCGAAGGCTCGAAATAAGATGGGGTGAAATGGCACCGACTTCTCCCTCCCGAGGGGCAGGTGGGCCTGTCTGAACGGGCTGTCAGCGGCTGTGATTAGGTAGGTTGTGTAGCTTCTTCCTGTTTGATTTTCTCTCTCTCTTCATGATAAAGCTGGTGTCAGATTACCAGAGTGCTGGGGACCATGCCCGTTCACTCCCCGTAGCTAGCAGGGGCGCCTTTACGGGTGTTAACGTCCTCTCTCTCTGTGGCTTGCCCAAGGAAGTCACATGTCTTAGGCTCCTAGTTGATTGTACCACGAGTGAACCCCTTAACAGCTTTATCCTCCTCCTTTTTGGAAGTGACCTAGGAGGGAAGGCTGAAAGAATTAGGTTTGTTTAGTGAGGAAAAGAGAAGACTGAGGGTACGTCTAGACTATGTTTTATTTTCAAAAGGAGATATGCAAATTCAGCACTAATTTCCATATCATTTTCCAATCGCTTTTTCGAAAGCGGGTTTTTTGAAAGTGAAAGTAGTCTGGATGCATCTTTTTCAGAAAAAAAAAAAAACCCTTTTCCAAAAAACCGTGTAAACCTCCGTTTTTTAGGAAGAGTGTTTTTTTCACAAAAGGGATTTTTCCCCCCAAAAAATGCACCCAGACTACTTTCACTGTCGAAAAACCCGCTTTTGGAAAAGTAATCGGAAGAAGATATGCAAATTAGTGCCGAATTTGCATATCTCCTTTCGAAAATAAAACGTAGTCTAGATGTATGCTGAGAGGGGACATGATAGCAGGTTTCAAGCGCCTAAAAGGGTGTCACAAGGAAGAGGGAGGAAAATTGTTCTCCTTGGCCTCTGAGGAGAGGACAAGGAGCAATGGGCTTAAATTGCAAGGGAGGTTTAGGTTGGACATTAGGAAAAACTTCCTACCTGTCCGGGTGGTGAAACACTGGAATAAATTGCCTGGGGAGGTTGTGGAATCTCCATCACTGGAGATATTGAAGAACAGGTTGGATAGACATCTATCTGGGATGATCTAGATGGTGCTTGGTCCTGCCGTGAGGGCAGGGGACTGGACTTGACCTCTCGAGGTCCCTTCCAGGTCTAGGATTCTATGAAAAACAGGAGATTAAAGAGAGAGAAAGAGACATGTACTGGCACTGGGGCATTCTCTGTCCACCAGCTCAGAGGCGCTGCCAATGTATATTTTATCTTTCCTAAAACCTGGGAGGCAGACGACTGGTTTGTTCAGTGCCCGGCATCTGGCCTCCGGAAGGCTGGGCTGTATTATTTGCAAACACAATTCCTGGGGTTCCCAGGGAAATCTGACGGCACCAAAGCAATGAGTGGAGACAAAGGCTTGGCGCAGCAACAAGCGTGAAATGGTGTTTGTGACAGATGCTTTGAGCTTTTATATTTTACTGACAAAACCTTAAGCTGGGAATCGGCTGTCTGGTTCAGCCTGAGCATTGACGTTACCAGCAACCGCCGCTGCCCGGGGGGCCATATGGACGGCTGCCGATGAGGCAACTAGGACGTTTAGGAGGGATGTGCCGCTTTGACTCATCTGTCCAAACGGTCTCCTTGAAACCAATGGGACTCTGTGTGGTAAATGACTCTTCTCGGCGTAGCTGGGATGGCTGGGCCGAGCAGGAGGGCGAACTCCTACAGGGGCCCTTTGTGGAGGGCAGATGGGGCTCGTGCCTGTGGGGCCGTTCATATATCTGCTGCCCCTATAGACCTCCCCTCTCTGCCCCCCTCAGGGCAGAGGTTTCTCCCATAGGGGAGGAGGAGTCAGGCTCCTTGTGGGCCTCTTCCCCGCAGCCATTCCCCTCGCTTTGGCCCCATCCTAGGCAGCTCCCCACAGCAGTGGGGGTGACTTGGGGGCATACATGGAGTTTTCCCGGAAGGCGGACAATTGGGCCTCGGGAGTACACTAGGCAGGCGCCATAATGGCTCCTATGGTGCTGGTCCCAGCAGCCTCTGCAGAGCCAGGCAGGCCATGTCGACGTCCTCAGGCCGCTTGGGGCCTGGGCAGGGGCTGGGCCTGCCATGTGGCAGGGCACGAGGCGGGTGGAGTCGCAGCCGTTGCAACGGCGGAAGGGGGAGAATTCTAGAAGTTTCCACCTTCCCTGCAAACAGCGCAAGAGGGGAGGAGCGGGCATGGGGAAACTGAGGGAGCTGGTGGGGGAGGGAGAAGATGAGTGGACCTGGCACAGGTGTTCCCTCATTTTTCTCACCCCTCAGCAGAATGAATTTTCCTATGTGCACCCGTGTGGGGCTGAGGGCCCACGTGTCACCTTTATATCGGTGCACGTCACAAAATTCAGGGGGTGGGAGTGGGGTTGCAGGGGGTTCTGAGCGTGGGAGGGGGCTCGGGCTGGGGCAGAGGGTTGGGGTGCAGGAGTGCCAGGGCTCTGGCTGAGGGGGTGTAGGCTTTGGACTGGGGCTGGGGGTTCGAGGTGCAGGAGGGAGGACTCCAGCTTTGGGAGGTAGTCAGATGTTACCAGCTCTTATGATATATCAGTTGCAATACTTGGTGTTTTGTAAATCCCCAGCTCCTGGAGTCACGTGACTAGGTTAGCATGTCAGATTTTCTTTAAGTTTCTAGCCTTCATGACTGTAGAAGAAATGCTTGAGAATGTGACCCAATTACCTTTACAATCATACATTTTTAAAGCTACAGGTGTTTGTTTGTTTTTAATAATCTCAATTTTTGAGCCACGCTCAGGATCTGGGGGGCTCGACTCCTGATCCTCGAATAGTTGGGGCAGGCAATATTGTAACCACAACAAGCAAGAATATGAACGCAAATGCCAGCATTGAAGGGAAAGACCTTTTGCCCCGATCTGTAAATAGTGTCGACCGAATTCATTACTCCTGGGGATAAAAATCTCTGTTTGGCTTTGAGGGCCCTGTTAAAGGCCGATTTCCCTCCGTGGGAGCCACAAAGCAACTTGTATCCCAGCCACAAGATGGCAGCAAAAACTTGCGGATGGCGGGCAGCCCTGAATTCCTCAGCACTGCCTGCGAAGATGGACTCTCCGGGTGCATTGAGCCGTTTCATTGTCTGGAAGAATGTTCTGCCAGTTTCCATCCACAGGCCCACGACAACCGAGGCGGCGCCAGAATTTCAAGGAGGCGGGGATGACAAACGAGTAACGGTCCCCGGCTGCCCCTCGCCCCAGGGCATCGGACTCTCCCGTCGCATGACGGCAGAGCGGCTAGGGGACATACTGTCTGCAGGGATGGCGGGTTCATTGATGGGCGGACTCAGATGCTTCCTTCATAGCAGCACTGAAATGAGCTAGGAAACACCTCGCCTGTCCTCTCGCCCACCCCTCCCAGTGAAGGATTCTTCCCTTCTCCGTCCCGACTCGCGGCTGGAAATGGCTCGAGCAGTAGGGTGCCCATCGCTTTCCGGGGAGAACCATCCCTGTTAAAGAGAGCTAGCTAGCTGGAGACTTTCCCTGCCTTTCCCTTCCATTTCCTTGTGGCTCCCTTGAACCTCTAGGCGCTTTGCAAGTTGCTTGTCCCACCCAACTCAGGGTCATGCTGTCAGATACTCCTGCAAGAGGGAGCTGATGGCTTTTTGGCCCTAGTTCAGTGGTCATCAACCAGGAGATCGGGATCTACCGGTAGATCTTGGAGCCTCTGACAGGTGATCCTGACTGGTTTGGCCAGGAAGCTATCAAGAGCTGGCACTTCAGTTACCCCTCCACCAACTGTCTTGCTGCTCCTGCCCTCTGCCTTGGAGCTGCCCCCCTGAGAGTCTCCTGCTTGCTGTGCAGGGTGTGGGAGGGAGAAGAGGGGGTGCTGATGTCAGAGTATCCCTCCTCCCCCCATTTCTGTACTCTGTCTCCACACAGAGAGAAGGGATGGAGGGATCCCATGTAAATCTCTGTCACACACACACACTGTTTGTGTGTCTGTCATTCTCACAAACACACACAGTCCTTCCCTCTCATCTCCCGACCCAACACATGTCGGGGGTTGTTACTCCTGTTACTGCTTGCAAAGTGGGTTTGTTTCAGCATTTTCCTTTCTCTTACGCTTACTTTTAATGCTTTGAGTAGTGAGTTGTAAAATGCCGAACCTGGGGTGGCTGGAGTCATTATCCTGTGGGGACTGCTGCTCCTGGAAGTGGCTGGCATGTCCCTGCAGCCCCTGAGAAAGGCAGAGCAGCGGGTCTGACCTGGCCTGCAGACACTGCTCCTGCAGCTCTTATTGATCAGTAAGAGGGAATCATGGCCAGTAGAGGGTGAGGGGCAGCACATGAGGCCATGGAGTCATTGCCGTACATGCTGGCTGCTTTCAGGAGTGGTCAGGGCAGGAGTAAGCTGCCTTAACCCCGCTGCTCCACCACCTGGAAACTGTCTCGGTTAAACGGTGCCCAGCCAGGGCCTGCTTCCGCAACCCCGTCCCAGCCCTGAACCCCCTCCTGCCCCAAACATGAGTCCCCCTAAACCCAAACTCCTCCCCAGAGCTTGCACCCTGAACCCCCAGCTAGACCCCCGCCCTGGGCTAAGCCGCAAGCCCCTCCCACACTCCAAACCCCTTGGCCCAAGCCCAGAGCCTGCACCCCACCCCACTACCCAGCCTGGTGCAAGGGGGTGGGGGACAGTGGAGGAAGGGGGATGGAATGAGCAGAGTGAGGCTTCGGAGACAGGGCTTCAAAGAAGGGGCGGGAAGGAAGCCCGGCAAGGATATTTGGGTTGGAGGTAGATCTTACACTGCACTTACATTGAAAAAGTCATCTTGTGCTTAAAAAGGTTGGAGACCCCTGTCCTAGTTGATGCCACAGGAAAGCTGCGTGCTGTGTCTCCATACAGAGCCAACACTGCAGCTCATCCCCTTAGCCACTGCTTAGCCAAGCTTTACAGACTTAAGTCAGGCGGGTTTTCCAGCCCATTTCATAGTTTTGTGTTGCCTTTCGCTGCGTTCCCTCCTTTTTATTGACATACAGGACTCGGCCGGTTGCTAACAGCCGGGCAGGTGGTATGTGACATTGTACCCACAGCCAGGCTGCAGGGAAGCATGCTCATGTTACTGTAACCGCCTGCGCGTTACGCCAACATGTTCGTTTCTTTCCCCCGCCTGGTGCCGCTAAGATAGGGACAAGATGTTTGTCTTCATGAAACATTATCGCTCCTTTCGCTTTCCTTTCACCGGCTAATTATGTAATAATGGTGCTAAGGCCTCATTAAAATGTTGTTAGGAATCATGAAAAAAGATAGAGAATAAGACCGAGAATATCGTATTGCCTCTGTAAAAAACCATGGGACACCCACATCTTGAATCCCGCAGACAGATGTGGTCACCTCATCTCCAAAAAGATATATTGGCATTGGAAAAGGTTCAGAAAGGGCAACAAAAATGATGAGGGGTTTGAAATAGGTCCTTATGAGGAGATTTAAAAGACAGGGACTTTTCAGCTTAGAAAAAAGAGGAGACGGGGGAGATAGGATAGAGGTCTATAAAACCATGACAGGTGTGGAGAAATTGAATAAGGAAAAGTTGTTTATTTGTTCCCATAACAGAAGAACTAGGGGTCATCACATGAAATGAATAGATTGCAGGTTTAAAACAAACAAAAGGAAGTTTTTCTTCAGGCAGCACACAGTCAACTTGTGGAACTCCTTGCCAGAGGATGTTGTGAAGACCAGGACTTTAACAGGGTTCAGTAAAGAGCTACATAAACACATGGGCTACGTCTAGACTGGCATGATTTTCCGCAAATGCTTTTAACGGAAAAGTTTTTCCATTAAAAGCATTTATGAAAAGAGCGCCTAGATTGGCACGGACGCTTTGCGCAAAAGCACTTTTGCAGAAAAGCGCCTGTGCCAGTCTACACGCTGTTTTGTAGAAGAAAGCCCGATCGCCATTTTCGCCATCGGGCTTTTTTAAGAAAAACAGTCCTGAGCTGTCTACACTGGCCCTTATTTGCGCAAGAGGGCTTTTTCCGAACGGGAGCAGCATAGTTTATGCAAGAACACTGACAATCTTACATCAGATCGCCAGTGTTCTTGCAAATTCAAGCAGCCAGTGTAGATAGCTGGCAGTTTTTCCGCAAAGCACTTGCTTTTGCGGAAAAACTTGCCAGTCTAGACGCAGCCATGGAGGTTAGGTCCATCAATGGCTATTAGCCAGAAATGGTGTCCCTAGCCTCTGTTTGTCTGAGGCTGGAAAGTAAGTGGATCACTGATTCCCTGTTCTGTTCACTCTCTCTGGGGCAGCTGGCATTGGCCACTGTCAGAAGACAGGACACTGGGCTACATGGCCACTCTTATCTTTTTTTAAGTGATCAAGTTTCCTGCACTAACCATTCTTTCATACCTGTACACCCTCAACACCCAACCCCAACAAATCATACACACATCCGCAGCGCCGCTGCTCCCCCCAGCACAGAACAGCCATTAGAGGGCTGCCCGGGTCTTGCTGCCCTGCGCCTGTTCTCCAACCACCGGCTGTTCCATCAATCCAGCCCCGCCACGCAAACACCCCCGCCACCCGGTCCGACGCTCTGTTGCTACGTCGCAGCTGCAGAAGGCGCAGAGATGCGAGTCTCCCACGCGGGTCAGTTGCCGTGTGCGCGGTTGTGGGCGAGTGGCCGAGTCTGGCTGGCAAAACTGTCAGCTTTCCCCGCTCAGGTCTCCAGCTGGGAACAGCGCAAGGCCCTGCCTTGCTTGTAACCCTCCTTCTGTTGTGGAGAGAGGCCGGCCCGGCCACCGTGCCACAGAGCTGGCAGGGTTCTGAGGAGACGGGTGTTGTTACAACTGGTGGAGATGTCAGCTCCCCCCTCCACTTGGCACAGCCCTCTCCTCACCCCCGGCCTCTAGACTCCCCCCAGATGCAAAGAAACAGAACAGGGTACCTCCTCCTGGCTGTTCCCCAGTCACCCTCCCTGCAACTCAGGGTGCTCTGTTCTCATGGCTTGGCCCTCTGGCCCGGCCACTGCCAGCCTCCCCTTCTGGGGCAGCAGGGTCCTCTCAGACAGCTGCCCCACTGCCCGGCCTGTGCCACCTCCCCAGTGGTTTCTAGGGCAACCCAGGTCCACCCTCTGCTCTGAGCAACAGGCCAAGGACCGTACCTAGCACCTGGGGCTGCTTGTACTCAGACCCCGTTGTTTCTCCTGGACTCCTGCTGCCTTTCCTCCCTCCCCGGGTTTCCCAGCTCAAATCCCCCCCCAACTGCAGACAACTGAACCCCATCCCCTCAAATACCCCACCCAAAAAGAGCCTGCAGCCCCTTTCTCCTTGCAAACTTCTGGGCTTATATCAGCTCCACTTCCTGGTTCTTCTCCACTGGGCTCCACCCTCCAGCCCTGGTTCTCCCCCAGGTGCTGCCTGTCACATTCATTCACCCAGCTGAACCTGCTCTGCCTCTTGTGTGGGTGGAGATCTCACCCCAGGAGGTACCTGATGGTGTTCCCCTAGGAGGCGGAATAAGCTCCCTGTTCCTGGCTAATGGAGATTAAGAGTCAGATCAGCACAAGCTTAGCAGCAAGGACAGGGGGAACCTGGAGAAGGACATTCCAAGGACCACCCCACAGCCAGGGGAAGCCTCCCTCTTGGGTGATAGACAGCGACGATCGCTTGCATCCCGGAAGTGGGATCCAGTCATTAAAGCAGATCATTAAATTGGAATGAAGAGGGAACGGAGCCTGAGCCAAGCAGACAGCCGGTCCCAAGTCAGTCGGCAGAAAGAAGCTCCTTCTGTTGTTTTTAGCGTGGGGTGGATGGTCCCAGTAGGGTTCGGTGGACGGCAAAGCCCAGGGAACTGGCTGAACTTGAGGTGTAAGCGGCCTGATGGATTGCCTATCATTTTCATTGTTTGCTGCAGGGCTTGCAGGGAGCCCAAGGGAATCCGTCCCTTTGGAGAGCGCGGAATACGGACTGTCTCCTGGATTCTGTGTCCCGTGGATTACGGGAGCTGAAAGGGCTACCTGCCGCGTTTATCTACAAAGGAGACCGACGCGACGCTTGAAGACTGTTGGATTGTGGCTTTATCACCGGCGGGACTCTTGAACTTGGCGCTACCTTGGCAGTGTATTCGAGGTTTATCTTGCTCGTGTATTCTGTGACTGTTTCCTGTTCCACGGTCTTCCCGGGCTGCAGCGGTTCCTGGGCTCGTGTGTGGAAAGTGTCTCGTGGTTAGTCTGTTAAAAAAATATCCGGCCAGATTGTCCTCTGCTGTGTCGTCCACACAGGGGCGATGCTCTCCTGAATCCTTCCCGCAGGAGATGCGAGTTGCTTCCCATGCAGAAGGAAGTGAAGGGCTGGCTTCTCAACCCATTAGATCTGCTGTCCCCTGTAAGCGGTGCACATGGGCGACCACCCAGGAGCCGTTCAAATGCTGCTCAGTTGATTAGCAGAGTGTCCACAGCCGGCAGCAGGCGTTTCTCTCAGTGGTGCACATCCACACATGCCTTGGTGCACAGAACAAAATTTATTCTGCATAGCCCAGCCTCCTGAGGTGTGCCACCCTGGCAGATCCAGGGCTCCCCAGCACAGCCTGGGCAGGTGTTACTACAGATCAGCTCTGGCTTCTAGCCTAGCCAGGGTACAGGGCTTTGGAGGAGCAGCCTAGGTCATAGAGCCAGAAGGGACCTTGAGAGGTCATCAAGTCCAGTCACTTGCCCTCAGGGCAGGATTAAGCACCATCCCTCACAGATTTGCCCCAGATCCCTAAATGGCCCCCTTAAGAATTGAACTCACAACGTTGCGTTTCATAAGCTAATGCTCAAACCGCTGAGCTATCCCTCCCCCACAGTGGTTGTTGGGGAGAGCTTGTGCCCCGTCCTCACTTCTACCGAGATTCTGGCGCTCCGGCACCAGCTCCCAGTTTGCCCTCCACATGTGAGATGAAGTTGAACGATCCCACAGTGGAGGGGGAGGGGCACTGGAGAGACAGAACCCCGCCCCCCACCGTCCTGGGGGGAAGGGAGGCTTCACAGGAGACCCCAACCGCCTTAGCCCCCCATCTGGGGCCACAGTAACCAGTGTCCTGAGCTGGCCTGGATCCTGACAACAGCTCCATGGACCGGCAGGGAGCAGCAGCCTCAGCCTCCATCACCTGAACCAGGCTGGCAGTGAGAGGCCGGGAAGGGAATGCCCCCCCCCCCAACTGTCTGTCTGCCTGCCTGTCTGTCCGTCATACACACCCAGAGGAGAGGAGTTAATGGGGAAAAACTGAAATAATCAAATTTCGGACAAATACAAATAAAATTGGAAAGAATTCCGCAGGGATATCATTTTAAGACCCCCTTCCCTGTTGATATAACTGAGAGCCAAGAGGTGCCATAAAGAAAACACATCTGAATACTCCCGCACCCTCTCTTGGCAGGGGAATGTGGGGTAGCCCCACACGCAGCTAACAAGAATGTGGCTCTCAGCCCTACAGCAGCTGTAACCAAATCAGCCGAGGATGCCACATTTATCTTTCCATGGCTCCCCAGTAAAGAGGCGGGGCAGAATAGGATTGTTTTATTTGAATGGGTAATAATTATTGAGGTATTTTGCGTGTTATTCATTTCAATGTTCAAGACTGCAGAAAACAGCAAGGTTTCAGGCTTGTTTTTATACACAGGTCAGACATCAGCAGTGGTGAGCACTGCAGGATTTGAACCCACACCCCCAGCGCTGGCCAACAGGCGCCTCCCTTCTGCACCACAGACCTCTGAAGGAAGTCTTGCAAACTGCGGCTGATGTCTCACAAACACCTGCTGACTCACTGGGGTCAGCTGACTATCTGCTGGCTGTTGATTGGATGCCTCTTAGCATAAAGCTTCCTGTTCCTAGCCCGCCTCTTCCTGTGGCAGCATGTTGCCAGGTCTGCTGAGATCAGATTCCTGCCCCTGTGTCCTAGCTTGGGTTATTGGTTCCAATTGGGACCCTTGGGGTGACTCTTGACTCTGACCCCCAGCTCGGTTCTGGTCTCTGGCCTGTCAGACTGCCCTGAGGCAGCCAGACCACAATTAATGATAGTGGGCGCTGAGATTCAACAAGTTTAAGCTGTCTAGCCATTCCTACCAGCTCTCAACATCATGTGTCAAAATTTGCAACGTAAATGGCTTGATATCAAAGCATAACATAAGAACTAGGAAGCTTCAGGGGGTAGCCAAGTTAGTCTGTACAGGATAAACTTAAAAAACAACAAATGGTCTGGTAGCACTTTATAGACTAACAAAACATGTTAGATGGTATCTTGGTGATCAGGGGTCACCAAATGAAAAGAATAGGGCTCAGGTTTAAAACAAACAAAGGGAAGTTTTTCTTCATGCCATGCACCGTCAACCTGTGGAACTCCTTGCCAGAGGATGTTGTGAAGGCCAGGATTTTAACAGGGTTCAAAAAAGAGCTAGATAAATTCATAGAGGTTAGGTCCATCAATATTTATTTGCCAGGATGGGTAGTAATGGTGTCCCTAGCCTCTGTTTGTCAGGGACTGAAAATGGGTGACAGGAGAGGGATCACATGATGATTCCCTGTTTCTGTTCATTTCCTCTGGGGCATCTGGCATTGGCCACTTTAGGCAGACAGGACACTGGGCTAGACAGACCTTAGGTCTGATTCAATACGGCCATTCTTATGTTCAAACTCCAATAGACTCTCAAGCGGTATTTTCTTACTTTGCCTATCTGTCAATATTGATGGTGATTGAGGGACATATTTTGGTTGGTTGTTGAATGTGTGATGAAATAGACTTTTACCAGCACGTAGTGATCAACAGCCAACCTTTCCAAGCCTAGGTATGACTGATACACAGGTCAAAGCCAGGCGATTGTGGAAATGGACTTGCTGTTCCAAAGAACAGTGCCTATTTGCAGGAAACATGTCCCAGCTCCCTGAAATATTTAACAAGCACTGAAATAACATATACACGGATGCCGAGAAGAAAAAGACAATACAAGGGTAACCTAATGGCTGAGATTAGAATTGTTTTCAGGACATGCAGAGCTAATCACCAGGCAGCATGCCAAGAAAGGCATGGCTAGAATGAAAAGCTGGGGTTTGGTAATAGTATGTCCTTTGTGGCATAACCCGCAGAGAAAGCCAAATGCATTCATGGACATGTGGCCGCGGGGGGAAAATGCTCCCGCTGGTGGTGATGCAGAAACCAAGTTTTTTGTTGAGTCGTTTGGCACATTCACCAAACAAGATGGCACTGAGACTGAGTTGAGATAAAGGACGGAAATGAACAAAAAAGTGAATTTCAAGCTAGATACTGGAGCTGAGTTCAACACAAGCCCGAGCGGCAAATGTAGAAGAGTATAGTGACCATGTACAGTTCAAAGTGAAAACTTTGCTTGTGCATAGAACAGACACGCCACGAGGCCAGGTTCCTTTCCAAGCAGAGCGATGAAGGGAAAGCTACCAATGAGAGGAGTTTGAAATAGTAGACTAGATCATCTCAGGTCAAGTTTGGCTGAAGAGCAGCCTGTTAATGCTGATGATCAGAGGTGTACCGATTGCCCACCGAACTGAGTAAAACATAGACTCATGGAGCACTAGGACAGAAAGGGACCTCGAGAGGTCATCAAGTCCAGTCCCCTGTCCCCACATCAGGATAAAGCACCATCTAGATCATCCTTGATAGATGTCTGTCCAACCTGCTCTTAAATATCTGCAATGATGGAGATGAAGAGAACTTGAGAAGTCATCGAGTCCAGTCTCCTGCCCTCACAGCAGGACCAAGCACCGTCTAGATCATCCCTGACACGTCTCTGTCCAACCTGCCCTTAAATATCTCCAGTGATGGAGATCCCACAACCTCCCCAGGCAATTTATTCCAGCATTTAACCATCCTGACAGGCAGGAAGTTTTTCCTAATGTCCAACCTAAACCTCCCTTGCTGCAATTTAAGCCCATTGCTTCTTCTTCTATCCTCAGAGGCCGAGGAGAACAATTTTTCTCCCTCCTCCCGGTGACACCCTTTCCGGTACTGGAAAGCTGCTACCCTGTCCCCTCTCAGTCTTCTCCTTTCCAAACTAAACAAACCCAATTCTTTCAATCTTCCCTCATAGCTCATGTTCTCTAGACCTTTCCTCATTATTGTTGCTCTTCTCTGGATTCTTTAAGAACACTGATTCGGTGTTTAATGGACAGGGAGACATTGCTTTCATTAAAAATACACACACCCCATGTAAAATTCCATTTGCTACCCATTTCCCAAACAAAACCCAACACCCTCAAAAGCTTACCTAAAGCGAGAACTTTTCTCAGAGGGAGAAATTCAAGGTGGATGACCAATAGAAAAGGCCTGCTGCCCATGTCCAAGCATAAGTATACAATGGGCGCGCATTGATGGACTTCCTGCATTTGACGGGATTGTGTGCTAAGGACATGCCAGAACTCCGAAACGCTAAGCAAAATCCCCAGAACCCATGTGGCCAAAGAAATAGCTGCCAAGAGGAATACGGCCATTGACAGTAAGGGGTCCAAGTGAGAAATCTGCAATAATTACAAGAAGCAAAACACACACACAAATCCAAAACTGTGTGAGATTTCTGATGATGTGATAATTGTTTTATTACACACAGGCCCGTACGCAGGAATTTTTGTGTGTGGGGGGGGGGGGCGCATGCCATGGGAGGGGCTGGTGACTGCCCCGCCCCCACAGATTAGCTCCACCCCATCCCACCCCTGGCCTTCCCCCAGCCAATGGGAGGACAGGGTAGGGAGGCTGGGGTCATGCGCTGCCCCAGCCTCACACTTTACTTGGAGGACCGTGGGGGGTGCGTTCGCCCCCTTCTCACTCCCCCTGCGTACAGGTCTGACACAGGAACATAACATAAAAATCAGGGGCCTCCTCTGAGAACCAGCGTCTGGGGAAAAGGGGGAAGGAAAATCCTTGCTGGTACAGGGAAGAACGAAGTGATTTTTTTTTTGGCCAAACCATTTTTCGGGTGAGAAATGCCGACACCGTGACACAAAGCCGCTCAGCGATTTCACGTCCATCTTGCTGACTTGTTCATTTTGACCTCTGCCCGCCCAACCCCCAAATTCTGAAAAAGAATCAAAGTGTCTTGCTGGGACATTTTCCGAATGTAACAAATTTGACTTGTCAATTTGAAATGGCGTTTTGTTTCGCCTTTTCCTGTCCTTGTATTTCACTTGCTAAACGGTAAACATTAAGAAACTCTGAACTCACGCCACAGTTGGATCCAAAGTACGGGGGTTTTGGACTTGCTGATATGCTGAAATTTTCAGACAACGTCATTTTGGTTCGACAGGAAGCCTGTTACTTCCCCTTGTTTTTCAGAATTGCCAGCAAACTGAGAAACCTCTTGCTTGTCCAACTCGACTTGGGAAAACTGGGCTCAAGACACAACTCCTTTCCTTTGACTTTGTGTGACTTGGAGCAGGTCACTTACTCTCTCTGGGCCTTAATAAAACGGGAATAACATTACTTCCCTGTCTCACCCGGGAGCCGTGCGAGAAAAATAACTGCAGGGAACTCATCTAAGTAGATAGTTGCACGCTCCAAAACTGGTCATTACCAAGTAATATTCTTACATGGGTCAATTGCTTCCTAGTAAATCTAGGAGAAATGCCACCAGTTCCTCCAGTTCTTTGCCAAGTCCCCTTCTAGCCTGGGGTACTCTGGTGGCTTCATTTGCCAATTTTGAGGAGATTTCGTTTTCTTCTGACACCATGTACCAAAAACAAGACACGGTGGACCCTTTTGTCACTTACTTCTTGTGGGGCAGGGCTACCAACGGGGAATCTCCCGTTCCCATGACAGAGGATCGTTCTCCTGTGTCCCCTCATGACTACAGTCATGGTATTTGGATGACAAATACAAGTATTGAAAGTTCTCGGCTTCTCCCTCATGGAGGTTGCACTGAACCAGCGCTCCCCACCTGTAGATCTCAAGGGGAGGAAGAATACCTGCTTGCCAATCAATCGGCCCCACTCTCACTTTCGATCCAGGTGAGTTCTGTGCTCGGAAGGGTACTGGGCATCTTGTGGGGTTGGAGGCTCCGCTCCTGGGCCCCTTTCACTGAAAAACATCTCCTCCTCAGCTTAGTCCTGGATAGTCCCTACTAGGGTTGCCAGATAGTTTCACAAAAAAACCCGAACATGGCGGGAAAAAATTGAGAGCAAAAACGGGGGACCAAAGTTGTTGAGCAAAAAAGAAACCACACAAAAAAAGAGTCTTTAAATCCCCACGTTCTCCTTGCCCCTGCCAGATGTGGCAGGGGGAGAATGAATGTCCCAAGCAGCCTTTCATCTGAAAAAAAGGGAGGAGGGATAGCTTAGTGGTTTGAGCATTGGCCTGCTAAACCCAGGATTGTGAGTTCAATCCTTGTGGAGGCCATTTGGGGCAGAAATTTGTCAGGGGTGGTACTTGGTCCTGCTGTGAAGGCAAGGGGCTGGACTTGATGACCTTTCAAGGTTCCTTCCAGTTCTAGAAGATAGGCAATCTCCAAAATAATTTTAAAAACAGAAAAAACCAGACGTTTTACATGTCCGGTATTTTCTGGGGGTTTTTACCGGACAGAAGCCGCAAATAACAGAATGTCCAGGTGTGACGACGCGTTGGGGTCCCCTGACTCCTGCACCCCCGTAATGGCATGAACAGACTCCACCAGCCCGTAGAATGGAGGGAGTTTATTCCTTCTCCAGGATACAGCACAGCACAGCACAGCACCGATGTAATCTGGTTACAGGGCAGGTCTAGGATGCCTCAGCCCCCTTGAGATGGGGAGACTGGGTCCCTAAATCCCAGCCCTGGCTTAGGCTGGTTCCTCCATGATCCCACAGAAACTACCCCACTCTCTTCCAGCCCTGCCTCAGCCAGGGCAGCATTTCCCCTTCCTTTGTCTCTCTCCTGGGGGTAGCTGGTCAGACAGGTTGAGAGACCCTCTTGCATAATGACTCATCCTTCTGGGCT
The DNA here is from genome assembly GCA_019425775.1 of Rafetus swinhoei. Lineage (NCBI taxonomy): Eukaryota > Metazoa > Chordata > Testudines > Trionychidae > Rafetus > Rafetus swinhoei. The sequence continues at coordinate 53,697,758 of CM033432.1, read as the reverse complement.
GTGGTACCGATGGCAGCCATTGGGGATTACCACAGAGCCAGCATAGAAACCAGCCAGGTACCTCCACTACGTCACAGTTCTCCTCCGAGAGCGAACTGAGCAGGGTCACTCCGCCGTGACCTAGGGAAGTTCGGGTCCTCTGCGTGGGAACCCGCCCTGGGGACATGGGTGCTCCTTGACTCGGGCCGGCCGTGGCAAGGCCCCACATGAATTGGCTTCCTCTGTCCACTCGCTGCATCGCTCCAGGGCGACTGACACAGGCCTGTCCTCTGTGGTCGCACTCCACTGGCCTTGATCTCTGGCCAGGGTCTCGGCCGGGCCATGAGCCCAGCGAGCCTTCTCTGGACAGCCAGGGCAGCCTCCACCCCCGACGCTCCATCCCGGGAGGTCTTCCTCCCATAACTCTGTCAGCAAGCCCAGAGGCTCCTCTATACAGGGTAGGGGCCCTGAGCAGCTTTCTCCCGTCTTGGGCCTTCCCGCCTCTGGCAGGAGTCGCAGGACCGGCCGCACGCTGCACGGCTGCGAATATTCCCGGCCAGTAGAAGTGTTGGAGCAGCCTCAGCCGGGTGCTCCGATCCTCGTGGCCCGCAAAGGGGATGTTATGGGCCAAATACAGCAGCTTGAGGTGATACTTTGGGGGACGACCAGCTGCCGCTGGACCCCATGCCCTCACCTTCCTGGGGGAAGCCATTCCCGAACAGGAATCCCCGCTCCCACAGGAATCTCTCCTGGCCTCCTCTCCCCAGGGGCTGAGCTGTACGGAGGCCAGCCTCGTCCTCAGCCTCTGCAAGGAGGGGTCTGCCTGCACCTCAGCCTGGAATTCAGCCGCTGGGGCAGGGATCGGGACCTGTTCCCCACCTTTGCCTAGGTCCGGGTCCCAGTTTGGCTGGACCCCGTGTCCACGGTGATGGGACCCTGAGGACCCTGCCAGAGTCCTTCCTGGATCCAGGTTGCCAGCCCTCGCTGGCTCTGGCTCCGGCAGTGACTAGAGCCCGCTGGGATTCCTGGGGCCACTCCTCCAGGTCATTCCCCATCAGCACCTCCGTGGGCAAGTGCGCGGTGCACCCCACTTTCTTGAGACCTTCCTTGGCCCCCATTTCAGATGCACCCTGGCTACGGGCACCTTAAACGGGGACCCGTATGCCCTTCAGGGTCAGCTGCGTGGGGTAGTATCCGGTCTGGGGCCACTATGTCAGATCGGGCCAGCCACCTCCGCCCCGTGTCCCAGAAACCCGTCACCTTCCTACCATCCACCTCCAGGGGTATGAGGCACTCCGCAGGGGCCGCCCTGCCCCACCCGGTACACGGAGAAATCCGCCTCCCGAGGGTCAGACCTCCAGGGGTGCACTGAGCATCCTTCCCCACTCTGAGCTGAGGTTTGCCTGCCAGCCCCTGCCTCTGGGGCAGCCTGCCCTTCCTCCAGCCCCAGCCAGTTAACCCTGGAAAGTCCCAGGTCATGGGACCTGGTGCACTGAGCCCTCTTGTGGCCTTTTTGCCCACAGCGATGGCAAGTTAGGCTTTGGGCTGTCTCTGTCCAGGCCCTGGCTGGTTCTCTGGGGCACAGACGACCTGTTCCTTGGGCTTGCCTCGTAGTTGACTCCCTCCGTCGCTCAGCCGAGATCCGGTCTCTGCGCGATTCCCTTTCTCTCCGGGACTCCTGCTCACACCCGGACCGGCTCTCCGTGAACTCATCTGCCAGTCTCCGGCCTCCTGGGGGTCTCTGGTCTTCGGTCCTTGAGCCACAGCCTCCATCTGGGTGGGCATGCTTCATAGAACTGCTCCATCATGAACAGCTTGAGCAGCCCCTCTGCAGTCTGGGCTCCGACTCCAGACACCCACTTGCGGCAGTATTGCGCCAGGCGGAGGCCAGGTCCACATAGGTCTCCCGTGGCTCCTTCTGCACCTCCCGGAACTTCTTCCTGTACATCTCGGGGTCAGCCCGAACTTGTGCAGCAGGGCCTCCTTGACTCGGTTGTAATCCCTGGCTGTAGGTCCTCCAGCTGATTGAGCACCCCGGTGGCCTCCTGGTTCAGTGCGGGATGAGCTCCTGCAGCCAGTCAGCTGGGGGACCTGTTGCAGTCCACAGGCCCTCTCAAAGGAGCTGAGGAACCCATCTACATCGCCCATGTCCTTCAATTGGGCCACCACGAGCTTCTCCAAGCCGCCTGGCCGCCTGGGCCTTGGGGCTCATCTGCACTCGGCGCAGCTGGGGCCCTGCCGCTTCTCCGCTCGGCCATGGCCAGCTGATGCTGTCGCTGCTCTCACGGTCCTGGACTTCCACCTTCATCTGCAGCTGGATTTCTAGCCGCCACAGCTCCGAGGGGTTGGACCCCGGGCGGACTACGGCTTGCAGCGCCCCTGGGAGGCAGTCCGGTCTCTTCGGCGGCCTCCAGCGCTCCGCCTCCGAGCCTGACACGCCTCCCAGTGGGGGTCTGGCTGTTCCCCACGGGGACAGGATCCCAGCCCTGTGGCTGGTCATTCTCTTCCAGCCGGGCAATCAGCTGGGCCTTGCTGCGCTCCGCCCAGGCAAGCCCCTCTCTCTGCACAGCTTCACCAGCTCTGCCTTCAGCAGTTGGGTATAGGCCATCTCCCGCTGGTCCTCGGTGCAGACTCACCAGTCTAGTGCTGCTGCGCCCACGATTCTCAGGAACCGCTCTGTTTCCAGCACGCCTGGTTCCACGGCTCTTGCTTCTACTGCGCCTAGTCGCTGCTGGATGCTCCATCCACGGGTGCAGTGCATCCTACTTCTGACACCAGTGTGACGACGCCGCTGGGGTCCCCTGACTCCTGCACCCCCGTAATGGCACGAACAGACTCCACCAGCCCGTAGAATGGAGGGAGTTTATTCCTTCTCCAGGATACAGCACAGCACAGCACAGCACAGATGTAATCTGGTTACAGGGCAGGTCTAGGATGCCTCAGCCCCCCTTGAGATGGGGGAGACTGGGCCCCTAAATCCCAGCCCTTGGCTTAGGCTGGTTCCTCCATGATCCCCGACAGAAACTACCCCACTCTCTTCCAGCCCTGCCCCCAGCCAGGGCAGCATTTCCCCTTCCTTTGTCTCTCTCCTTGGGGGGTAGCTGGTCAGACAGGTTGAGAGACCCTCTTTGCATAATGACTCATCTCCAGTCCTTCTGGGCTGTGGTACCAATGGCAGCCAGTGGGGGTTACCACAGAGCCAGCATAGAAACCAGCCAGGTACCTCCGCTACGTCACACCAGGCCAATACTGGATACCTGGCCACCCTAGTCCCTACTAACCACAGCATTTCTGATACGGTGCATGGGCAATCGTTGTGGTAGCTGGGCGTCCTGCCGAGGGCTTGGAAGATGAGGCGCAGGATCTGAAACTGACTGTGGTATGGACCCAAGAGGCAGCCTAGGGCCAGGAGCACCAGGGTGATATGCTGGTCACTGATGATTGTTCCACGAAGGTGGAAGAAACACAAAGTTCCTCACTGGACTTTCTGGCTACGTCTAGACTGCAAGCCTCTTTCGAAAAAGAGCATCTAGACTACAATCAGTACTTTGAAAGAAAGAGAGCACCCAGGCTGTCTGGATGCTCTCTTTCGAAAAAGCACAGTTTGCATTAGATAGTGCCTTTTTCGAAAGAGCACTTTTGAAAAAAGGCATTATTCCTCGTAAAACAGTTTTCCGCGGTCAAAAAAACTGCCGCGTTCTTTCGATTTACTTTACATCAAGGGTGTGTCTAGACTACAGGGTTTTTTTCGAAAAAAGTGGCCTTTTTTTGGAAAAACTTCCCCTGCGTCGAGACTGCTGCCGCGTTCTTTCGACAGTAAATCAAAAGAACGCGGCAGTTTTTTCGACCGTGGAAAATCTCGTTTTACGAGGAATAATGCCTTTTCTCGAAATTGCTCTTTCGGAAAAAGGCGCTAGGTAATGCAAACTGCGCTTTTTCGAAAGAGAGCATCCAGACTGCCTGGGTGCTCTCTTTCCAAAAAGCGGCTTGCTTTCTCGAAAGTACTGGTTGTCGTCTAGATGCTCTTTTTCTAAAGGCTTTTTCAAAAGTATCCTTCAAAAAAGCCTCTAGCTCGGCCTAGTAGTAACGGTGGAACAGGCCCCGTCGCCAGGTCTGTCCCAGAGGAGCAGGCACCATCTTCTTATTGGCTGGGGTGGAAAAAGGCATTGTGGGATAATGTGACCTCCTGGGGAAGAGTGTAAGTGACTCCAAGACCTCCCTCACCCCGACCCTCCACGGGCAATTTCAGATTCCACGGGCTTCTCAAAGCTCTCCCCTGTAATGACCAATGGCAGGTCCACCTCCCTCAGGTCGATCTCGTGACCTGGCGACTTCATGCCTGCGCTGTGGCCTGAAGCAGGCGACCGTGAGTTGGGCGTGGACCTCTCAGCTGGCTCACAGTTTCTGGACTATGACGTGTGACACATCTGTTTCCCAACGGCAGCTGGGCCCGCCGTGCCCAAAATGAGAAATACGTTCAGTTCCCCCAACACTAATGCCCCCACCGCTCCTCACCCCCTGTGATGGGGGGCAGTCACAGACCCCTTAGGGGGCCTCCTGGGGTGCTGACACGGCCACTGCCACTCACCGTCCCGCTCTCTGGAGCTCCTCACCGCCCGGTCCTGCTGGGCCAGCTCTCTGGTCTCCCCCAGCCAAGGCCCCGAGCTGAGGTCCCTGCCCCCACCGAGAAGCAGCACAGACACTGAGCCAGTTCAGGTCTGAGGAGAATGCAGGTTAGCGCCCAGCCTCCTGAGGTAGCACTCCCCAGATCAAACCCCAAAGAATTAGGTGAGCCCCCCTTTAGCAATGAAAGGGGGAATGTGCACTCTGGTTGCCCCCCCAGGTAACAATTACTTACACTGGGTTTGATAGAAAATAAAAATGGTTTTATTAAGTGGAAGCAGTAGGATTGAAGTGGTTATAAGTGAGAACGGGCAGAGCAAAGTAGGTTACAAATCAAAAGAAACAAAACCGCTTGGCTAATTCTACACTGAATCCTCAGTACAAACACTTCAGACTCATCCTAAAACCTCTTTTCCAGCTGCCGCTCCACACCAGGGCTGTCTCCCCACACTGGGGTCTCCGGCTCCTTCCTTCAGGTGCAGCCCAGCCAGAAGACCCAGGCCTCTGTTTTCCTATTCTTTTTGTTAAGGAGTTGAGGCCCCTCCCTACCAACCGCTGCTCAGACTTAAGGACAAAAGAAATTGTTTAACAGTGGCTCATCAAGAAGTTGGGGGTAACATCCTCCATGTCTCCCTTTCACACATTTGAAATCCACAAAGTATTCCCCACTCTATGTGTCTTGTTTTACACGCGCACGATCCATACACCAGAGTCAGATAAACAGAACCAGCGGATGGTGACATGAAAATTGATGGGTTACACGAAATAATTTGCTCCAAGCACCTTTGAGTTATGTATATTCATGTCCAGAAGTCCATTTCATAAAACATGGGGGGGGTCCGTCATACCCCCAACCCCAAGAACATAACCCCCCCCATGGTAAAATCAAGCCCAGACGTCTCCCTCTTTCCTCACACACTTCCTTAGTGCCCCCCACCCCTCTCTCCCTCCAAAAGTCTCAGTGAAAGGATGTTCCAAAGGTCAACCCAGCTGGGCAACGTGGGACCTGGAGAATAGGACCTACGTGAAGAACTCGCTGCCGGCAGACACCTGGCATTGATCCCGGGAGGGCGTCAGTTTGGGTGGTTTCTCTGGTGGCCGCTGAGATGCGGGGTGGGGGAGGGTCCCTCAACTCAGCAGAGCTTTCATGTACAGTTGGCTGGGAAACAGGGGCTCTGTCCTGTGAGTACTCTTGAGCCTTCCCCCCAAAACAGCCTGTTTTGTTTCTCAGCAGCGACGTCCCGACATTTGTCACGAGCCAGCGCCCGCCCAACCCCAGAGCCGCTGGGTGGGCAGGGCCATCGCGAGGGACGTGACGGACGCAGGGTGGGAGCCCTGATGTGTAGCAGGGCCGTGAAGCCTTCTCCCCACCGCCTTGTGCCCGTCCCCCTGGGCTCCCCGGGCTGCATAGCCCTGTGGAGAGGGAATGAGGTGGACACAGGGGAGCAGCTCTGATGGAGAGAGAGGCTGAGCCGGCCATGCACCACCGGATGGCACACCTTCTGAGTGGCGGGCTACCACACGCTGCATCGGCCTGCAGGCCACCGCGCTGTGTCTCCCTATGCAGAGCTTGTCAGTGCAATCCACCCGTGTGATGGCGACCAGAGCGGGCCTGCACCCAAACGGATGAGAATCCGTCTCCCAAGCAGAAGATGAGGAGAATCCTAGAATCCCAGGGCTGGAAGAGACCTCAGGAGGCATCAAGTCCAGCCCCCTGCCCAAGGCAGGACCAATCCCAACTCAATCAACCCAGCCAGGGCTTTGTCAAGCCGAGACTTAAACACCTCTAGGGATGGAGATTCCACCCCTTCCTGGGGAACCCAGCCCAGTGCTTCCCCATCCTCCTAGGGAAAGAGTTTTTCCTAATATCCAACCTAGACCTCCCCCACTGTAACTTGAGACCATTGCTCCTTGTTCTGCCATCCGTCCCCACTGAGACCAGCCTCTCTCCAGCCTCTCTGGAACCCCCCTGCAGGGAGTTGAAGGCTGCTCTCAAATCCCCCCTCAACCTTCTCTTCTGCAGACTAAACAGACCCAACTCCCTCAGCCTCTCCTCGTAGGCCATGTGCTCCAGCCCCTGAGTCATTTTGGTCGCCTCCGCTGGACCCTCTCCAATGCATCCACATCCTTTCTATAGCGGGGGGCCCAGAAGAAAGACTTCACCCCAGGCTGGTGTTACACCTTTCCCCCCTTCCCCCCAGCAACTGGGGAGCCAACAACACCGCGAGGCTGCAAACTCTTTGTTGGCCAACACGTTTTGCTGGGCATCGGGTGTAGAGGCGTATGCAAGAAGAGGAAGAAGGCGCGCAAGGCTCAGGGCAGAGGGCTGCAGACAGCAGCCTGCAGTGGCGTAATGGGGGGGGGTTGTCCCCAGACGCCACGCTAGGGGGTGCCAATTTAGTCCCCCTCCACTCCCCCTGTCATCCCTTGGCTTGCCTGCTCCTCCTCCGCCCGCCACCACCAGCTGGAGTCTCTTCCCTGCCTCTCTGCCCCCCCAGCCCGACCCTCCTCCATCTCTGCTGGCGGGTTAGTGCATGTGGGGACCCAGACCCAAACTGGAGGGGGCAGACACAGTCCAAACCCCCTGCCCTCCTCCCAGGGTTGGGCTCAGTCGTGTGCCAGATCTGGGGGCCCACTGCGTGGCGACGGTGGCATGGAGGGGTGCAAATTTTGCCCTTGCCCCCGGGTGCATACCACCCTCGCTACGCCTCTGGCAGCCTGGTCGGGATGCTGGCAGGTGGGAGCATCTCCTGGCGCAAGAAGCCGCCCTGTGACCAAAAGAGGTCGTGCTCTCTGGAGAAATGGGCGAGGGTCTCTCGGGAGCCAGCTGGCACACATGCTGCTGTTGATAGTAAGCACCGGCCAGATTCAGCAGCAAGCACGTTGCAGAGAAGACATCTCTGCCTACCAAAGACCTGACTGCTCCTTCACAGACCTCTTCTGTTAGCACAGTGAACATCAGCACGGCCACACTGGGTCAGACCAAAGGACCATCTAGCCCAGTGTCCTGTCTTACGACAGCGGCCAATGTCAGATGCCCCAGAGGGAGTCAACCGAACAGGGAACCATCAAGTGATCCACCTCCTGTCACCCACTCCCAATCTGTGACAAGCAGAAGCTAGGGACACCATTCCTACCCATCCAGGCTAATAAGCATTGATGGACCTATCCGCCATGAATGTATCTAGTTCTTTTTTGAACGCTGTTAAAGTCCTGATCTTCACCACATCCTCTGGCAAGGAGTTCCGCAGGTTGACTGTGCGATGTGTGAAGAAGTGCAGTGGCCTACATTTAATGAGCATTTCCCTATTGACAGGATGCCACCTTGTATTGGGGGGTAGAGAGCTAGTGCAGGCTAGCGCCGGGCAACTTCTATCAGGCCCCTTTGCCTACACATGGGTCCTCCAGGCCAAATGGATGCCTTCTCTATAAACCCTCTAGGAGCGGTCTGAGGAGGCTGTCCTTTTGTGGTAGAGACGAAGTACGGATTTTCAGCTCCATAGGCATCTATCCTTCCCCTTCCACAAGCCCAAAATATATTTTGGAAACAGCCCATTTCCCTCCAAGATTTCTGTCCTTGATTACCTCAAAAGGACCCCCTTTGAGTGCCCCCCTATCTTGTACTGCATGACTTGTTAGTCTCCAAAACCCCCAAAACCACCCTTGCTTCTTAGGAAAGAGATTTGCCCCTCTCCTGTTTTCTCAACCCTTTTTAATAGACTGTTATGTCTCTCCCAAGCAATGTATTTTCCCCTCTTTTCTCCTCCTTCTGTTCCTCATTGCGAGCGACAGCAAGGACAGGTCGCCTGCCTTTTTACATCAGCTTTTCGAGGAGTTGTTCTGAGAGGCCAATAAGAAACACCCAAAAAACAAAACAACAAAAGGCCATTTTTAATTGGCAGTGCTTTGTTGTCCCCGGGTTTTTAACTTCGAGAGAGGCTCACCAATACCCTCTCAGGCTACCCGGCGGGGCTGTTTTCTCCTGCCACAGACGGGCTTTCATGGTGGAGCACAATAGCTTTTGTTTCCGAAGTGTGGGGCAACCAGGACCTTGAATGCCAGAGGTCTGTATTATATCCATAACTGCCGATTGGGATGGTGGAACGGAGGTTGGGGGAAGGTGAGAATGACAGATTTCTCCATTGTGCAAATGGAGTCCTTCCAGCAAACGCCAGCACAATGGGAAGCACATTCTTAAGAGCTGAAGCGGCCTGCAGATAAAGACTCACTCATTTTGTACATAATGGTCCCTGTGCTTTAACCTTGTACAGCTGCTATGACACCTGCTTTCCAGAGCCATTGTTGCAGAACAAGCAGGGCTTTGTCTGCCGCGCACATACGGAGCCAGGCATGTTAACGCGCCTCTCGGTTTTATTTACTTTTGTTCCCCCCCCATTTCTCCCTCTCGCTCGTACAGCTGTGGTGAATGGCTGCATTGAAATGCAGCGCAGCCTTGAGTCCAGCCAAGCTGTGCCCACTTCAAGCCTTTGTGACATCCTGTCAGGGTGGCGGAGAGAAGGGCCGCGGCGAGAGAGCAGGTCGGATGGTGCCGGAGGGAAGGGGACTGGGGCTCGCGCCTGGTTGGCAGCGAGGACTTTGGAGCCTGGGTCACAGTTCTGAAGGCGGCCGGGCTCTGATCATGTGCAGCTCCCGTCTCCCTGTCCTGCTGAACCCGCTTCTCTTTTTCCCAATTTCTTCTTCTTCTTCTGAGGTCCCTGCCTTTTCTCCTTCCTCCCTGGGCAGCTTCTTCCTTCCTCCCACCCTCCCTCCTCCCTCCCTCCCTTCCTTCCCCCCTCTCTCCCTCCCTCCCTCCCTCCCTATCTCCCTTCCTTCCTTCCTTCCTTCCTTCCCCTCTCTCTCTCCCTCCTCTCTCCCTCCCTTCCTCCTTCCCTCTCTCCTTCCTTCTTCTTCCACCCTCCCTGCCTTCCCTCCCTCCGGCCCTTCCTTCCTCCCACCCTCCCACCCTCCCCTCCCTCTTCCCTTCCTTCCTTACTTCCCCTCTCTCCTCCCTTCCTCCCTCCCTCCCTCCCTCCATCCCTTCCTTCCTTCCTCCCACCCTCCCTCTGTCCCTCCCTCCTCCCTCTCTTCCTTCTCCCTCTCTCTCTCCTCCCTCCCCTCTTCTTCACTCCCTTCCCCGCCTTCCCTCCTCCCTTCCTTCCTTCCTTTCTTCCTACCTCCTCCCTCCGTCTCTTCCCCCTCTCTCTCCCTCCTCTCCCCCTCTTCCTCCCTCTCTTCCTCCCTCCCTGCCTTCCCTTCCTCCATCCCTCCCTTCCTCCCTTCCTTCCCTCCCTCCATCCCTTCCTTCCTTCTTCCCTCCCTTCCTTCCCTCCCTCCATTCCTTCCTTCCTTCCTTCCCAGCTGGTCTCCTCTCCTGTGGAAGGACTGGACAGCCGGAGCCATACCCTGCAGAGGAGAGGTGGAGTTGGGAAAGACGAGAGTCCTGGGGGCACAAAGGCTGCAGTTTGGATGGGTAGGGCGGTGAGGGGGGGCCTGGATGGAACAGAAAAGGAAGCATTTTCAATGCTTGCATGGTGGGAATCCAGCCTGGAGGGGAGCCGCGGGAGCGGGACGTCATGAGGTGCCAGTAGGAGAACTGGAGGATCTTGAGATGCTCCTGGAGCAACACAGCGAGGCCCCGGGTTAGCTATTGTCGAAACGATTTGACCGGACTGCTCCGTCCTCTCCTTTAGGTTTGGAGGGCGGGGAAGGGGAAGGTGCTCAGAGGCGCTTCATGTTGCGCTTGTGGCTACAAATCTCCTTCCTGAAAACAACTGGGCAAAACTCCACCGCTGGGGAGGAAAGTTGAGTTTGTGTTCCTTATGGCTGTGGTGGGCTTCCCCCGCCCAAACACCATGATCATCTCCCTGTTCTACTTTCCCCTCTGCAAAAGGCCTTTACTTCACACTGAGAGAGGGCCACCTTGAGGTCCATGAAAAAGGACAAAGGCAAAGAGCCCGTGCACCTCTAGGCTTCACCGTTCCTCGGCCTGTCTCTGTGCTTGCCCCATCAGCTATGAAAGTCCCCAAAAAATTGCTCGACCCTCTTCATTGCTTGAGCAGGGAGGGGAGCGTCTTTCCATTTAAAAGCACGGCACCTAAAAATAAGCAATAACACATGCCAGCCTCTTCCAGTGCCCATATCTTTGTTCCTAACGTCTCCCCTCCCTGTGCTGGCAATTGCAGTAGCCACCCACGCTCAGAGCCTGAGCGTTGTACTCCCACACCATAGCGCTGGGCTATTGATAACCCTGGTGAGAATGGCTCGTCCTCCCTTGGACCACTGACCAGAAAGTCTCGTTCATGCACTGATCATTTCTTGTAAGCCTCTCCTTCCAGCCCTCTTTTCTCTTAGCAGTGTCTCTCGTCTGCTAGTCCTCTCCCAATCAGCTTCGTCTTTCTTTCGGGAAGAATGTGGAGAAATTGGAGAGGGTCCAGAGAAGAGCAACCAAACTGATGAAAGGCCTAGAGAACATGAGCTATGAGGGAAGTCTGAAAGAATTGGGCTTGTTTAGTTTAGAAAAGAGAAGACTGAGAGGGGACATGATCACGGTTTTCAGTGCCTAAATGGGTGTCACAGGAAGAAGGAGGGGGTGGGAATTGTTCTCCTTGACTTCTGAGGATAGGACAAGAAGCAACGGGCTTAAACTGCAGCAAGGGAGGTTTAGGTTGGACAAAAATTCCTACCTGTCAGGGGGGTTAAACACTGGAATAAATGGCTCAGGGAGGTTGTGGATTCTCCATCACTGGAGATATCTCAGAGCAGGTTGGACAGACACCTGTCAGGGATGATCTAGATGGTGCTTGGTCCTGCCGTGAGGGCAGGGGACTGGACTCGATGACCTCTCGAGATTCTATTCTATTCTATTCTAGTGTTCTATGATTCTATGCTCTTGTTCCTGCCGCATCCCTTGCTTTCTCAGCACCCTTCACTGACTCCGGGGGTCCTTCTGCATTAAGTTAAAGCGCCTCCCCCTCTGGGCTCAACAAAGTGAGTTAGCGCTGGCGAAGGAGGCTGAGGGGAGAGCGAGGAGCAGTTATGGAGACATTACAGGGCAAAGGAGTTATGAGCCCAGCTTCTGCGAGCTGCTTAAATCCAGACCCTCCGTCAGTATGAATTACACCCCTATGAATTTTATTGATCATGTCTGCACAATCTAAGTATCCATAAAGCACGGAGTAATCTCCCAATGTCTTCTCTGGGCAGGTACTGAACTCAGTGTTATAGTGGGGATGGACTCTCTAGAGAAGAGTTTTTTTCATTGCCCAGGATCCTAGAATCTGGAGGGGATATCCACATAGGGAAGAGAAGGGAGAATTTTTTTGGTGTGGTGGGGGGGGGCTTTCCAGGAAAAGAGCATGTGTCTTGCTGTAAATTCCCCCAGCCGGGGCTGTTATGCAGTGCACATGAGGTAGTCCATTATACATTAACCAGTGAGGTTATCGGGAGAGAGATGCAAACCCTTTTGACTTCCGCCCTGCTGTGAAAGAAAGCCAATGTACAGTGTTGACTACAGAGGTGGTGGAATCCCCATCACTGGACGCTTTTCAGAACGGGCCAGGCAAACATCTATCAGAGCTGGGCTAGCGATAGTTGTTCCTGCCTCAGCACAAGGGACACACCAGGTGACCTCTCCCAGTCCCTTGCCACCCTATCTGGGACTGGAATGGAATTCCTCTCACAGCCTCACAGATGCCATGGTGCCAACAGAACAGCCCAAAGTGGCCTGAAAGGGGCAGGAGGAAGGAGTGAGCTGGCCTACATGGGCAAAGGACTCCCGGAGACTGTCCAAGTCAGACAGGCATGCACAGGAAGTGTATTACCTGGATAGCGACAAGTAGACCTGTGGCACCTTAGAGAACATCAGAACGGCCATGCTGGGTCAGACTGAAGGTCCATCTTCCCCAGTGTCCTGTCTGCTGACAGTGGCCAAGGCCAGGTGCCCCAGAGGGCGTGAACAGAACAGAGAATCATCAAGTGATCCCTCCTCTGTCACCCATTTCCAATCGGTGACAGAGGCTAGGGACACCATTCCTACCCGTCCTGGCTAGTAGTCATTGATGGACTTCACCTCCACAGATTTATCTAGTTCTTTCCTGAACCCTGACTCACAAAAATATATATCATGAGCTCTCATAGGTAAAACCCATTTCCTCCGATAAGTAACCTCTGGATAACAGTGCTGCTGTGTATAATCCCCCACTAGAAAAGAGAAATTCCAATCCTGGGAGCTGTTAATCCATCATTCATCTACCCCCTGTCTCTAATAGTACTGAAGAAAAGTGCAGACCCAAAGCCACCATCTCTTGAATGAGCTGAGTTTGCAATATGGAGAAGCTCTTCTGATTTCATCATTGCATGAAAGATTCCTTTGGTAGAGCTAGTAGGAGTAATGCCGGTACTGTGGAGACTGCTTTTCATCGTACTAACACTGGCTACGGCATTGGCAGAAAGTTGCGAGGCCTTATCTATATTTACGCGGAGATTGACGCTCCGGAGATCAAGCTTCCAGGGCTCGATTTAGCAGGTCTAGTAAGGACCCACTAAATCGATGGCTGATGGTGGCCCCGTTTGACCCTGGTGCTCCATGAGGTCATGACGAGTGAGGGAAGTCGTCGGGAGAGTTGGTTGCATTTACAACCGCACTGACAATGAGTGTCGCTTTTTCGTTTCTGGGTGTGCTACTATTTTCCATCCCAGAGGAAAGAGTATTGATGCCATGAGTGACTGAGTAGCGGATGGATTTTTTTTGATAGAAATATGGCCAGGTCTATGCTGGTGGAGAAAATTGATGCAAGAGACGCAACTCCAACTATGTGAATTGCAGAGCTGGAGTCGATGTACCTTGCATTGATTTTGGGGGGGGGGGAAGGCAGCTCCACAGCGGGAGGTTGATGGGAGAAAAGCTCTCATCGACTTCCCTAACTTCTTGCAATAGCGAAGAGTACCAGCATTGATGGGGGTGCCCTCAGCATTTGATTTAGCAGGTCTTTACTAGACCAGCTAAATCAAACCCTGGACGATCTATCACCACGGCATCAATTCTTCAGTAAGTGGAAACATGGCTTATGATATGCTTGTAGTACACATCCAGCACCTCTGCACCTACTGTGCTGGGGATGGAGTGGAGGTCAGCGATTTTGGTCCTTTTCGAGCGTGGCTGCTGTGGCCTGAAACAACAGAAATAAAGAGCTTCCTGCAACATTTCTCACAAGAGCCTCCATTCGCAAAGCTCATTTGGACTAACTGAATACACCATCTACCTGTGATTTGTGTGTGTGGCTTGAATCTGCTTGGGCTCATTCGTTTTTTAAAACATAAAGTCGTGACTCTTTCTGGACCTGATCAGATGATGGAGATAGGTCCGGATAGACCGTGGCTCTCTGGCATCGTACTAGCGATATTGGAAACCTGCCCATGGAGCCGACAGCAGTTGCTGCTGTAAGTGCTCTTGCATTTAGCTGCATTGAACTAGCCCTTGCAGGAATGTCATTTCTGTTTGCAAGGTGTCGCTTTGCAGATGCTGTTGCTGCTGGAAGCTCAAGGGTTTTACATGAGGAATAACAAAGAGAATTGGGGCTCTGTGAGATTAACCTACGGCGCTAAACCAAAAGTCACTGTAGAACTACAGAATTAGCTGCTCAAGGGTTCAGATCAGTGGAGCATAATTCCGTATGCAGTGTCAGCAGTCAGGTGGTTGGGTCACTCCACATGCTCAAACTCAACGTAGCAACCAAGCGGGGTGGGAAAATCCACCACGTAACACCACGAAGTCTGATTTGAAAGAGTGGACTACTCGAGAATGTCCCGGCCCAAAATGACATGCGGAGAAGGAGGATTGGGAATTTTCTATTGAAGTGGTTTGGGGGTTGTTGCGAAGGCAGGAGGGTTGTATGTTTTTTGATGGACAATGTCTTTTTGATTAAGGAGAGGTTGTTGTGAAAATAAAAATCAGGTTTGTTACGGATTAGTCAAAAACCGCAAACCCCGGGGTTCTCTGTTCCACGACATTCCCCTGCCCCTCCTCCCCCCCATGTCAATGACAAATCTCAATGGAAAAGAAAAAACCAAATGTTTTCATCAGATTTATTTCCCCAGCTAGCTCTGGTTTGGGGCTCCATGACCACCACAATTTGATTCACTTGGTCATTAACTTTTTTCCTTGCTTATTGAAGTGTCCATCTTGATATCATGGGTATCCCAGAAGTAGCTGGGAGGATGTGGCGGGGGGGTGGGGGCAAGGAATTGTTTCCAGTGGTTGCACAGTGGACAAACCTATGTCCAGGAACATGGAAGAGGAGAGAGAAATGGTCCCTATCATAGAATCCTAGAACTGGAAGGGACCTCGAGAGGTCATCGAGTCTAGTGCCCTGCCCTCACGGCAGGATCAAGTACCATCTAGATCATCCCTGATCGATGTCTGTCCAACTGCTCTTAAATATCTCCAGTGATGGAGATTCCACAACCTCCCCAGGCAATTTATTCCAATGTTTAACCACCCTGACAGGTAGGAAGTTTTTCCTAATGTCCAACCTACACCTGCCTTGCTTCAATTTAAGCCCATTGCTTCTTGTCCTATCCTCAGAGGTCAAGAAGAATAATTTTTCTCCCTCCTCCTTGTAACACCCGTTTAGATGCTTGAAAACCTCTATCATGTCCCCCTTCTGTCTTCTCTTAGATGTGTGTGCTGTCAGTGAAGCTAAACTAGAAGAATATTTAGGCTTGAGACCACATTTACCATCTGTGTGACCTGCCCTCACCATTTTATCATGTGTTTGGTATACTGACAACTTGGCTTATCTGACTCTAATAGAATCTCAGTTTCATTTTTAAAGAAAGCAAGTTTCATAGTTGTGCAGGAGAGCACGAGAAGGTGACCCTAGAGCAATCATCAAGTGACCCAACTAGACGATAAATAAATAGAACCTACTCTCTAGCTCCATCTCAGCCTTCTCCCGGTCATCTGACTCCTTCACAAGGGCTGGAAAGGAATTTTGGAATCCGAATGGCATGCATTTTACCAGCCTGCAAGATGGTGATGTTTCCCTTAAAAAAGTGGCTAGACAGAGTATGCACGTTAAGGCTACCCATCATCCGCATCTATCCAGCTACATCAATTTGTGCTCCATGGTCATCCTTACCGAAACGGTTCCAGACCCATTCAGAAAGCGTGAGGTAATAAAGGCACAAACCCATCCTGCGGGTATTCCTGCCACCTCACAAGCACATAAAGGAGCCACATGACAGCAAATGCCAATAATTTCTCCCTTATTGCCACCACCTCACGTTGGTCTTCCATTAACTCTGTCAGTCAACTGATCAATAGACTGGGACGGTTAACAAAGGTGTCATGAAACCTACCCCTAATAGAGCAATAAAGGACTCCTTATTTATATGCAGTTGCTCCCTCTCAGGTCGAAAGGATACACAGAGAATTCCCGAATAGAACGGTAAGCCCATTGCAGCTGTGTTAATACAACCAACAATCCTCATTTACAACAGTTTGTCTGTCTGGACATAAATTGCCATAAGAAGAGCCACAGCTTCCTCACTCTGGTGCCTATAGAAAATAACACTTTTTCATATAGTATGTCTACACTGTGGAGCTATTTTGGGATACCAGAAGTATCCCAAAATAGCTATTCCAAGTCCATTGAAGCAGCTCGTTATTTCGAAATAGATTTCAAAATAACGGGTGGCTTATTCTGATGTCCCAGTAACCCTCGTTCCACAAGGCCTAAGGGGAATTTCAGAATAGCACGTTATTTTGAAAGTTACGCCAAATGACGAAATCAGCTATTTCGAAATACACTTGAAATAAGCTACACAATTTGCATAGCACAAATTGCATCGCTTATTTCGAGCTAAGGGTGCTGTGTAGGCACACCCATATTGTGCAAAATGCAGCAGGCAGACGCTGTAATAGCTTCATTAGCCACTGGCATCTTTCCATGGGTCATTAGACATCTCCGTTTTGCACACTTCAGCACTCCCCTGAACCTGGAATCAGTCGCAGAGCTGGCTGGGAAACTGAATTTCACTTCCACAAACAGTGTCAAATATTTGGAACAATTTTCATCCTGGAACAAGCCCCCCCAAAAGAGACATGCCCTTGAAATGTTTGTGGACATGAAATTCCCCAAAACTGACTTTTAGAAAGAGTGAAACATCACACACAAAAAATAACAAATGGTCTTGTAGCTTTTTACAGACTAACAGAACATGTAGGTGGTATCATGAGCTTTCGTGGGCAACACCCACTTCTTCAGATGACCAGAGTTAAGAGAAGAAGTGGGCTGCACCCACGAAAGCTCACGATACCATCTACATGTTTTGTGAGTCAATAAAGTGCTACCAGACTAACTCGGCTACCCCCTGAAGCTTCTGAAACATCACAGTACTGGAAGAGATGGTGCTTCAGAAAGACTACCTGCTCCCTGGAGGCCCAGAGCCCTTGTAGCCTGGAAGTCTTGCAACCCACCAGATGATCCCCAGCTCTCAGCCTCCTTGTGAGGCAGCTTTCTGAGAAGCCAGGGAAGGAGGCAGTTGAGTTGGCAGGAAAATGTGACTCTGTCACTCGTTCCCATGGAACGTCTCAATTTTGACCAATTGGCATTTTCTAGTAGGACAGTGCTCAGAAGGAAAAATTCCAGGCAACAGGCATTGGCATCTCACTGGGTTTTATTAGCTGTGGCAAAGGTAGGTGTGTGGGGCCCTCCAGAACCATAGTGGGGATAACAGAGACAATTCATGCCCATGTCACATGGTGGAAATAGAGTCCTCCATCTGCCGACCCAGGCAAAGTTGAGAGTTTGTGAAACTCTTAGAACTGTGCGCTTTGCCCAACCATCCAAGGTGCAGTACCCCATTCCCACCCTTCCTCATCTGGAGTTATGCGGCTCATCTCTGGCTTCCACAACCACCCCCAGATGCTGGTGACTCAGGAAACTGGGTTGGGAATTAGGTACCCAAGGCAGATGGCTACAATAGTTTGGTGGAGGGCAGACATAATGGGAACTGGGTGAATGGTTTCCTGTTTCCTGAATAAACTGCCAGAGACTGTAGCCATGTAACCAAGGTAGGCACCTGAATTTAGTTCAGAGCGTGCCTGAGGCAGTGGGTCAGTCAGGTACCTGCCACCAATTAAGGCCTGCTGGGCTACTTTAAAAGGTTTCCCCTCAGGTAATGGAGGGGGAAGGAGAAGAGTGAAGGACTGAGAGGAGAAAGTGTGTCACTGGTGAGCTGAGGACTGTGAAAAGGAAAGATTCTTTGTGCTGAAGCAGGAAAGATTCATTCAGGTACCAGGAGGAAGGCACTAGGGGGAGTGTTTGGGGAAGTAGCCCAGGGAAAAGGCTGCTGTACTGGGGCTAGGGGAAAACCCCCCGTCCGTTGCCACTTCCTAGGTCCCTGGGCCAGAAACCAGAGTAGTGGGTGGGCCCGGGTTCCTCCAACCCTCCCCACACCACTAAAAAGTCTGCTCCTGGAAAGGGAGGCCAAAATTACAGAGGGGTTCCTCTCCCCCAATCCTTTGACTTTGCCAGTGACGAAGAGGCCTCAGTAAGCTGTGACCCTGGCCTCTAGAGTGTGGAGGGTCACAGCGGGCCTCTGAGGCAAACAATAACCACCTAGAAGGGCAGGCCCCACGGGGCACCCCTGGAGCTTTGCCATGGTACCCAGAGGGCCACGACAGGGTAGAACACAAGCATGGCTGAAGGGCAACGCTGCAGCAGGTGCAGCATGACTAGTGGAGCTGCTCTGCCCCTTTTGGCCTGAACATCGGTGCTTCCCGCCCATTCGGTGGTCAGCGGCTCAGCTCTCTAATAGCGATGCAGCAGTAGGTCTGCTAGGCCTCCCTGGCTGTCCTGGAGTCTCCAGGAATTAAAGATTAATCTTTAATTAAAGACTATATCATAGGATGAAACCTCCAGGAACATGTCCGACCACCAATGGCCACCCTGCAGAGCAGGAGAATAACAGAACCCTAGAACAGGCAGGGAACTTGAGAGGTCATCGAGTCCAGTCCCCTGCCCTCACGGCAGGACCCAGCACCGTCTAGATCAGTGTTTCTTAAACTCTGTTCCGTGGCACACTGGTGTGCCACGAGGCAATCGGAGGTGTGCCATGGAGAACAGATTTCAAAATGGCTGCCTTTAAAGGGGTAGGCGACCTTTTTTTCTCAACAACTTTCCTCCGGCCTTTTTTTTCACTGGTCAAGATCATTTCTGACAGGTGTCTGTCTAACCTGCTCTTAAATATCTCCACTGGTGGATTCCATAACCACCCTAGGCAATTTATTCCAGTGTTTAACCACCCTGACAGGAAGTTTTTCCTAATGTCCAACCTAAACCTCCCTGGCTGCAATTCAAGACCATTGCTTCTTGTCCTATCCTCAGGGGCCAAGGAGAACAATTTTTCTTCCTCCTCCTGGTTAACACCCTTTTAGATACAGTAGAAGTTGCAAGGGAGATCTGGGGACAGACCACTCCCAGGCAGGCTTGGGTCGAGCCTTTGCCTTAGCAAAACGGAGCAGCCTTTACAAAAGAACAATCACGATTAGTTAATGAACATTCCACAATTCTCAGTAGCAAAGTGCCGGGTGCCATCAAAGAGAGCCTGAAGTTAAAGCTATGACTGCTTTAATAATCAATGACTGCAGAGCAATTTTTAAAAAACAGCAAAGCTTTCAGGGGCTTAAGACTTATTGCTTGCATTTTCTCCGCTTTCTTAAAGAAAAAAGGGGTGTTGTAGAAAATGGTCAAATTTATCATTTATAGCAAAATATTAATGTAGCAGCAGGAGACTTGATATGGCCATCTATCTGTGAGCGTCCAGGCTTCAAAGGAAGCATAAACACGAAATTAATGGTTTGTTTAGTGTAAGGGAAAAATAAATGCAAATGCAGCCTCATTAATATCAAGTGGGTGACTTCTTGGTTTATGGGGTTTGGATTGATTTTGTCGAAAGCCAATAGATTTATTAAAAATGTCTTTTAAATTTAGCGTCCATATACCCATTAGTTGAATGAAATCAACCCCTCCGCGAGTGCTACCATCTCTCCTCCTCCTCCTCCCCCTCTCCCGGATGTTGTTTTACCTAAATAAAGTTCTTGCATTAGGACTCCGTTTCATCCTGAAATATGTCTCTTGTAGGAGCTGCGATAAACGTCAGCATTTTCCACAGCATTAGTTTATGGGCCGAATGAATTTTAATGGCAACGTAATCTCACTGCAATCATTTGTGGTGCAGGGGAGGGGGGGTTGGGAGTGTCCAT
The DNA here is from genome assembly GCA_019425775.1 of Rafetus swinhoei. Classification (NCBI taxonomy): domain Eukaryota; kingdom Metazoa; phylum Chordata; order Testudines; family Trionychidae; genus Rafetus; species Rafetus swinhoei. The sequence continues at coordinate 53,677,888 of CM033432.1, read as the reverse complement.
TAAATAGAGCTTTGCATCACTTTTAATGGTCAAAAGCCTTCAAAGGTTTGGTGGAAGGTGTTTGTATAGTTGGTTGATTGATTTGGCTGGTTGATTTGATTGATTTGGTTGGTTGGTTGGTTTGGTTGTGCTGTTGTTTTTTTCCATTGTTGTCTTTGACAAAATATTTGTTCTTGGGTTGGTTGGTTGGTTTGTTTGCTTTGCTAATTTCCGTGGCCAACGGTGGATAATTTTATTCTTTCCTTACACCCTCTTAGGCTACGTCTACACAGCAGCGTTATTTCACAATAACGGACGTTATTCCGAAATAACAAAGAGGGCGTCTACACCGCAAGCCATTAGTTTGAAATAATGTCGAGCTGAAAGACTTCTTACTCGGACTCCTGCAACCCTCATTTTACGAGGAGTAAGGGAAGTCGGCAGAAGAGTGCTCTTCCTTTGACTTCCAGCTAAGTGTAGACAGCGCCAAAAGCCAAATTAAGTTATTTCAACTTCAGCTACGCAATTGGTGTAGCTCAAGTTGTGTTGCTTAATTTGGCTTTGGCTCTGCTGTGTAGACATGCCCTTAGTTTGTTCAAATGCCTCTCTTGAATGGGAGTGCCCCTCACACGGTGGATCACACTCCTCTTTTCTTCCTAATCCTCAAATGGACAACGAAGGTGGAAGAAGGCGATAATGGATGGTCCTCACGGGTGTTTTACCCAACTAAAGAGTCAGCGATGGCACCTGACCCTTGTTTGTTCTCCTCTCACCTGCCCATAAATTATCATAGATTGAATGGGTTAGCCGAACGCCGTGGGCCGACCTAATGACAACCAGAAGTTGTCAAGCATGGGAGACTTCAACACCGAAGTCCAGACTGCTCTGATTGAGTTAAAAGAACAGCTCTCTTCAACAGTAGCAGTAGTAGGGATTTATCCTCTGTGGAGAGGTGAACATATCAAAATAGGCCAGGAAGGTATGTCTCCCCCATGTCAGGTCCACAGAAGAAAAAATGTCCATTGTATGAGCTCACACGGTAGAATGACCTCTTTTCATCTCACATCACCAGAGGAGGTGGACCTGGGACCATTCTGCACCAGACCACGTAGTTCCTTCAAAAGCAATACAGGAGTTACCTCGGTAACTGTTCTCAGGTTAGACTTTCATCCACTAACCTGGGACATGGCCAGTTTGCCAGTGCATTACACAGACACATGCTCAAGGTGTTTCACATGAAATTCCATTATTTCAATCCCACCCCTTCCCATTCAAAAACAGAATGAAAAAAAATATGTATTTCCCATTAAATGAAATTCTGGAGTGAGGAGAACCCTTTCAGGTTAATATCAAAGCAGTTTGTTCTGATTCCAACCTATTAAACCAGTTAAAATGTTGTTTTATTTTTTTAAAAAAGGTTCAAAAGTCTTTGTGAAAGGAAAAACTGAAATATTCCATGACACAAATGTCAAAAAGTGAATAAGGAAAAGTTATTTACTTATTCCCACAATAGAAGAACCAGGGGTCACCAAATGAAATGAATGGGCAGCAGGTTTAAAACAAATAAAAGGAAGTTTTTCTTCACTCAGTGCACAGTCAACCTGTGGAACTCCTTGCCGGAGGATGTGGTGAAGGCTAGGACTTTAACAGAGTTCAAAAAAGAGCTAGATAGATTCATGAAGGTTCGGTCCATCAATGGCTATTAGCCAGGATGGGTAAAAATGGTGTCCCTAGCCTCTGTTTCTCTGGAAATGGGTGACAGGAGAGGGTTCATGTGAGAATTACCTGTTGTGTGCCCCCCCTCTGTGGTGTCTGGTATTGGCCACTGTCAGCAGACAGAATACTGGGCTAGATGGACCGTTGGTCTGACCCAGTATGGCCGTTCTTATGTTCTAAAAACGGGACATTTCATCGTTATCAAAACACTTCCATTTCAAGGAAAAGTTTCTGACCTGCGCTACTTAATGCTCATTAGGGGAAAAAAAGTGAAAGTTGAACCCAGCAACCCTACAAATTTTCTGTGATCATGGTCCTTTATGGCATAATCTACGGCTCAAAACCACAGTGCAGTTACTGTTAAACACTACTTATTAATTAGAAAGCATTTATTCAGATCGGTGTAGGGGAAGAATTCACAATATATGCCTTATAATGGTCAATGTTTTAGCCCAAGCATTGGTACAAAGTTTCAGAGGAGTAGCTGCGTTGGTCGGTTTCAGCAAAAATGAGCCCACTTCGTCAGATGTGTCTGACGAAGTGGGTGTCAGTCCCCAAAAGCGTATGCCCAAATAAATATGTTTGTCTTTGAGGTATCACAGGACTCCTCGTTGTTTTAGTTGGTACAAAATTACTTTAGAGGACCAAACTGGGAAAAAAAGATCTTCAAGATATTTTGAGACCATTGTTGTACCTGGTAGAGTAAAAGATGAGATGATAGGCTCAGATTTTTAAAGTTGGTTTTGACAACGTGACTTAGGTTGGGTTACAACTAAACCAAGGGTCAAGCTAGGTATATTGCATCTCTGCTTGATGAGGTTAAGCTGAGCTGACATAAGATGTAGGCCTTGCCTACACTGGCACGTTTGGTTGCCAAAACCTGCCTTTGTGAACAAAAGAGTGAGAGAGTTTACACTACGTGCAACTTTTGTCAGGAAAAACACCCAGTTTTGGCGACAAAAACTTCCAACATTGCGAAAGACTTTTGTCTTCCCCCCTTTCTTTATTGTTGACAACAAGCCAGTGTGGACTCTGCTGTTTGTTTTGTCAAGAGAACTGGTTTCCACCAGTATCCCACCATGCCTGCCCTGATGGCTGTGCTCAGTGTTTTGTGATCTCTGCTGCCCTGGAGACCTGTGCCCTCTCCCCTTTCAAAGCTCCAGGAAGTATCTGACAGCTGAGTGAGCTGCTCTGTGTGGAGAACAAAGAGCAAATCATTGCAATGCTTCTGTTCTGCTCTGCTAGGAACACAGCGGCAGGCAGGCTGCTGCTGCAGGAGGAAGGCTGGAAAGATGTCTGTGCTGCTCTGACATTCCTCAGCACAGAGAGCTCCCAGAGCTATGAGGGAATCCCAAGAAGTGCCGGGATCCGCTCTGCCTTCCTACAATACTGCACTGGGGGGTGCTTACCCACAATGCTTTGCTCTACCTGCCCATGGAATGTTGAGAATGGGAAGGAGTAAAGCTGGTTTGACTGGTTTTCACTTTTGGTGACTTTTACACGTTGACCGCAGTTTTGGCTTCAGAAACCCAACCCCTCCTAGCCCTCCCCCCAAAATTTTCAGTTTCTGCTTTTCATTAAAAAGGGACTCATTTTTTCAATCAAAACCAAGGACGTGCTTGCAAGGGTGTTGAAAGGTTTTTCCCATGCGAACGGAGGGCTGCCCAGCTGACTGCAAGGCTAACTTGTATTGAACGGATTCCTCCTTCGGCACACCCCTGGAGTCCACTGTCACTGTGAGGCTTGGTGGCTATCAGCAATGAAGGGACGGATCTTGGCAATTAATTGACCTTTCACTATCAGTGGTAAATAGGCCAATGGTGGGAAGATAGGAGTTGCTATAGAGAACTTTTTTCTGGGTGTCTGGCTCATGAGTCTTGCCCACATGCTCAGGGTTCAGCTGATCGCCATATTTGGGGTCGGGAAGGAATTTTCCTCCAGGGTAGATTGGCTGAGGCCCTGGAGGTTTTTCGCCTTCCTCTGTAGCATGGGGAATGGGTCACTAGCGGGAGGATTCTCTGCGTCTTGGGGTCTTTGAACCATCGTTTCAAGGACTTCAATATCTGAGATATATGTGATAGGATTATTCTAGCAGTGGGTGGGTAAGATTCTGTGGCCTGCATTGTGCAGGGGGTCAGACTAGATGATCAAAATGGTCCCTTCTGAACTTAAAGTCTATGAAGTCTATGAGTTCAAGCATGATAGTTGCCACCTGAAAATCAGATGGAAAGCACTTCAGAACACGGCTCAAGAAGCTGGAGGCTGAGGAGGGAGGGTCAAGAGGCAACCGCACCATTACCCAAGGAAAAGTTGGCCTCTCTGCTTGTCTTGCTACACACCCGGGAAATTTATTTCCCTTGGCCAAGCTGGGGAGGGAAAAGAAGAAACGAAAAACAAAACGAAAAACAAAACAAAACAAAACAGGAAGCAGAATTAAAGCGAGATTTGCCTTCCCCTCCATTCCCCTTCCCATAAGCCTCTTTTGTCCCAGTTTTGGAGGGTAGGAGATTCAGGGTTTCTACCCCTATGGAGGAACTCGGTCATGAGGAACATCTGAGTCTTTTCTGACCTGCCTGAGGTAACCTAAGCAAATTAACAAATAAGACAACTGAAAAAAAGGAGGAACAATCCCTCGTTGTAAACAGGCTGCTTTCTGGGCTATGTGCCCAGTTCGAACGTCACTCACGGCTCAGTCTGCCTGAGTTCAGCTTGGCTTCCTGAGGAGGAACTGGGCCTAGCCTGCAGTACTTTGATCCTTCTGGTTTTACCTCAGGAAAACCCTAACTCGTACCTGCTCATTGGCACCCACTCAGCCCTATCAAAAACTATGGGCAAGGGAGTGTGGCCAGCCCTTTTTTTAACACCGATGCAGGCAGATTGAAAATATGAGAGAGAAACAGAAAGAGGGAGTGACAGGTGTTTACAAAGAAGCAAAGAAGCCATTTTCTGCTGGGTGGAACACCACGTTTCACAGGGTGAAATTAGTCTAAGACTGGGTGTGTGTAACAGGCTCAGGAGGTGTGAAGGTAACCATATGTATAACTCCATTACCTCGGGGCTGTCCAGGCTTGGAATATCTATTTTGTGAAAATTTTGACATTATGAAGAGTGTTTAAATTCTGAACTGAAAGGAAAACAAGTATTTTCAACACTTCACGCAAAGGAAAATTCCCCCCCAAAAAATGGGTGTCGGAAAATTTCCACTTTGGAATTTTGAAATGTCATTTCAGATTGTATTCTTTTATTTTATTCTGATGATGAGAGTATTTTAATCACGTTGACATGGTCTCATACTATGTACATCATAGCAGAGCGCTAATGTGCCAGGGAATAGCATAAACGCAAAACACGCAGTATCAAAGTGAAAATAAAATTCAAAGCCATGTTTGGAATGCCTGAAACAAAACTTACAACATTTTCTGAATGAAACTTTTCTAAAACAATATTTCGTTGATCCAAATTGAAAAATAACTATGTCAAAAGACTCACGATCATTGAAATTATTTTGAAAGGTTTGGATTTCAAAGAAGATAGCATTTGACATCATGGGGGAGGGAGAGGAAAAGACTCAAAGAAACGTTTCCAAACAGTGCTACTATTATCTTTCCCTTTCCTGGCATCTCATCTTACTTCTCACCAAAGCGTAGGACATCTCAGAAAAGCATGGTAGAGATTTAAACCTCAGATCTGCTGGGCACGTAACCTGGAACGTTAGCAACAGCTGCCGGTTGACTTCCATGAGAAAGCATCCTGGAATTTCATACATGTAATGCATAGACCAATATTTCCAAAGAGTGTTTGGAATATTCTTGAATAACTTCTTGAACAAAGCAATTAGACAGTGAATCTAGAACTAAATGGCTATTAGCCAGGATGGGTACAGATGCAAAACCAGGCTCTGAAATATCCCTCTCCTCTGTTTGCCCCAAACAGAGAATGGACACCAGGGGATGGATCTCTTGATGACTCCCTGACCTGTCCATTCCCTCTGAAGCACTTGGCATTGGCCACTGTCGGCAAGCAGGATGCTGGGCTGGATGGAACGTCGGCCTGACCCAAGATGGCCATCTTCGTTCTTACGAACCTGTGAGTGTTCTTTATTTAGATTTCCCACGTGGTGGCTGTTACCTACATTTTGGTGCCAAGTTTCAAAAGAGGATGTGCACTTTTCTGTTTGAATACATACATGCCGACACATGCCTCTGTCGGAGCAGTTCCTTCTCCGTCTCTCCAGTAGGGCCTCGATGTACGGGTGTCACCTGCCTTTTCCAGCCCCTGAGAACGGCTTCCTGCGTGCCCCTCCAGAGACCTCGCCATTTCTTTACCGAACACCCGCCCACAGAGTCCTTCAGCCAGCAGCAAAGCCAAGTCCAGAACGAACAGCACGTTTTCTCTTTGTTTCTAGCAAGCCAGGGAATCAGCAGCCTGTACCCAAAGTGCTACTGGTATTGTACAAACCTCACATCTCTTGGTCCTGCATCTGTCAAGTGCTAGGGCCACAGGGTTGCCTCCAAATCCCACAGTGGTAATGTTTTTAACGCTGGCTTAGGTCTCAGATTATGAATGCACAGAACCTGCCAAACTGTTGGCCTTTAAACAGGTTTCAAACAAACAAAAGGACATTTTTCTTCACACAGTCAACCTGTGGAACTCCTTGCCAGAGGACACTGTGAAGACTAGGACTTTAACAGGGTTCAAAAAAGAGCTAGATAAATTCATGGTGGATAGGTCATAAGAACATAAGAACGGCCGTAACGGGTCAGACCAAAGGTCCATCTAGCCCAGTATCCTGTCTGCCGACAGTGGCCAGCACCAGGTGCTCCCAGAGGGTGGACCAAGACAATGATCAAGCGATTTGTCTCCTGCCATCCCTCCAGCCTCTGACAAACAGAGGCCAAGGACACCATTTTATCCTCTGGCTAATAGCCTTATGGACCTAACCTCCATGAAATTATCTAGCTTCTCTTTAAACTCTGTTATATTCCTAGCCTTCACAGCCTCCTCTGGCAAGGAGTTCCACAGGCTGACTACACGCTGTGTGAAGAAGAATTTTCTTTATTAGTTTTAAACCTGCTACCCATTAATTTCATTCGTGTCCTCTAGTTCTTCTATTTAGGAACTAATAAATAACTTTTCTTATCGGCCCTCTCCACACCACTCATGATTTTATACACCTCTATCATATCCCCTCAGTCTCCTCTTTCTAAACTGAAAAGTCCCAGTCGCTTTAACCTCTCCTCATATGGGACCCTTCCAAACCCTTAATCATTTTAGTTGCCCTTTCTGAACCCTTTCCAAGGCCAAAATATCTTTTTGAGGTGAGGAGACCACATCTGTACACAGTATTCAAGATGTGGGCGTACCATAGTTTTATACAGGGGCAGTAAGATATTCTGGGTCTTATTTTCTATCCCTTTCTTAATAATACCTAGCATCCTATTTGCCTTTTTGACCGCTGCACACTGTGTGGAAGTTTTCAGAGAACTGTCCACGATAACTCCAAGATCTCTTTCCTGATTTGTCGTATAAATTAGCCCCCATCATACTGTACGATAGTTGGGGTTATTTTTCCCGATGTGCATTACTTTACACTTATCCACATTAAATTTCATTTGCCATTTTGTTGCCCAATCACTCAGTTTGGTGAGATCTTCTTGGAGTCCCTTACAGTCTGCTTCTGTCTTGACTATCCTAAACAGTTTGGTATCATCCGCAAACTTTACCACCTCACTGCTTACCCCTTTCTCCAAATCATTTATGAATAAGTTGAACAGGATTGGTCCTAGGACTGACCCTTGGGGGACACCACTAGTTACTCCTCTCCATTCTGAAAATTTACCATTTATTCCTACCCTTTGTTTCCTGTCTTTAACCAGTTCTCAATCCAAGAAAGGACCTTCCTCTTATCCCATGGCCATGTAATTTACACAAGAGCCTTTGGTGAGGGACCTTGTCAAAGGCTTTCTGGAAATCTAAGTATACTATATCTACTGGATCCCCTTGTCCGCATGTTTGTTAACCCCTTCAAAGAACTCTAATAGATTAGTAAGACAGGATTTCCCTTTACAGAAACCATGTTGACTTTTGTCCAACAAATTATGTTCTTCTACATGCTTCACAATTTTATTCTTTACTATTGTTTCGACTAATTTGCCAGGTACTGAAGTTAGACTTACCGGTCTGTAATTGCCCGGATCGCCTCTAGAGCCCTTTTTAAATATCCATCAATACTTTTTAGCTGGGATGGGGAATGATGTCCCTAGCCTCTGTTTGTCACAGACTGGGAATGGGTGACAGGAGAGGGATCATTTGATGGTTACCTGTTCTGTTCACTCACTCTGGGGCATCCAGCATTGGCCACTGTCAGCAGACAGGATCCTGGGCTAGATGGACCTTTGGTCTGACCCAGTATGGCCGTTCTTCTGTTCTTAAACTTTCGGTACCTCTTCAGAGACAGGTAGTCAGTATGTCTATCAGATACCTGGCACCCCCCTCTCTGGATCCTTCAAACTAAATTGCCCCAAATGTGAAATTTTGAAAGGACAGCCCAAAATTTGTAAATGTGTTTTCAAAAGTTTCGCCATTCGGTCAACCGGTTCAGATGTTCACCATTCAGCATATTAGAACAGCTGGAAGAACTGCTGTCTAAAGCTCTCCAACCAATGGGGAGCTCATGTCGTATCTGAACCTTGGGTGTTGAACCTATGCCCATAAGAGCAGCCAGACTGGGTCAGACCAAAGATCCAGCCAGCCCAGTGTCCTGTCTGCTGACAGTGGCCAATGCCAGGTGCCCCAGAGGGGGTGAACAGAACAGGGAATCATCAAGTGATCCCTCTCCTGCCATCCATTTCCAGCCTCTGATAGAGGCTTGGACACCATCCCATCCCATCCCATGTGATCCCCTTTCAGGATCGAGGTTTTAACACACAGCTATCTGAAAGCCAACTTCCTTTTTTCAAATGGGGAGTTTTCCCAGTCTGGAAGCCAGCTGATGGGGCTTGCTTCATGGGACACATGAGGAAGAGGCAACCATGCTTTTCCCGACAGGGATGCTGTTTTTATTTCCTTCTTCTTGCTTGCATTTTTTGGTCACTGCAGGCAAATTCAGTTCTTTGTCACTAGTGTACATGTTGCCAGCTTTGTTTGAGATAACAATGCTTTTCGATAAGCTAAGTACAGGTAGGAGGATCAAGCAGAGAGCCTCTATTTACAATAGAAACCTACACATAAAAGGCATGTGTTCTTAAGTTCAGAGGGCACAAAAAAAGAAAAAGAACCTGTAAGCCTGTGTGCTTGCTAAACTAAGAAAAAGCTATTCAATACACTAGAGCAAAAATGATCAAAAGTTCAGAATGACTAACTAGCCAAGGTCCCAAGAAGATGTACTGAAAGGGTAGGATGCAAATGCAGGAAAAACATATGACTCATAGTGTTAACATTCTGGTTTATATGTACCTGGGAAGTCTATCTAGGTATTCTACCATACTCATCACTGGCATGTTAGCCTACAGTAATTCTTTGCTCTCCAGACTAATGAGATGTCTTGATCACGGGACATTCAACAAAGCCACTCTGTGTCGCTATTGCTACCAGCTGGTAACGTTCCATTTTGGCCAGTTATGTCCTGCAGCTAGCAAGATCATGGTGCAATGGATGTGGTAGGGTTTTGTAGGCCTTGCCCATACATTCTGATGTTGTGAAGACCAAGACTTTTGTAGGCCTTGTCCATGCAAATGATTTTGTGGAGAAAAGGATTTTAACAGGGTTCAAAAAAAGAGCTAGATAGATTCATGGAGGTTAGGTCCATCAATGACTGTTAGCCAGGATGGGTGGGAATGGTGTCCCTAGCCTCTGTTTGTCAGAATCTGGGAATGGGTGACCACAGAGGGATCACTTGCTGATTCCCTGTTCTGTTCACTCCTTCTGGGGCACTTGGCATTGGCCACTTCTGGCAGACAGGACACTGGGCTAGATGGACCTTTGGTCTGACCCAGTCTGGCCATTCTGATGTTCTAAATATTTGTTGTAACTCATGCTCCCAAAGTGTGGCTCCTCCTGTCCCCATCCAGTGGCTGACTCACCTAAAGAGTCCCTTTTAGTCTTTGAGATAACAGGACCCGGAGTCTTGTGGTGGTAGTTCCAGAAGCCCCGCATTGAATATTCACAACAGATCCAGGGGCATTGCCTTCTATAATGATGTAAAGAAATGTTTATCATTGCCCATTTTTTCCTAAAATCTGGTGTCAAGTGGGGCTTCTCTGGGCCCGGAGCTTCCTCCTCACCCTCCCTGGAAAATAAAACTATACTTGCTTCTGTCATAGCAATCCATGTGAGTCTCTAGTGTAGCCTATAAGAATCACAAGGGACCAGGGGCACCTCAAGGAAGCGATGCTTAATTCAGGATAAAGGAGAAGATGGAACTAGGTTGTCCATGCCAGTCAGACCCACACAGCTGTCTACAGCACTCCTATATATGAGGAACACAAAAATTCTCTCCTTCCTTCCTCCATCTCACCTAGACTGTAAGGGTACGTCTAGACTACAGGCTTTTGTTGACAGAAGTTTTGTTGACAGATACTGTCGACAAAGCTTCTGTCGACAAAGAGCGTCTAGACTACATCCAGTTCTGCCGACAAAGCAAGCTGCTTTATCCACATGACAGTATAGACGCAAAGGACAGCGTAGATGCAATAACGCCTTCTGTCGACAGAACTCTGTCGACAAAAGGTGTTATTTGTCGTAGAATGAGGTTTACCGCCGTCGACAAAACTGTCGAGTTCTGTCAACATTATGTCGACAGAACTCAGCAGCAGTGTAGACGCAGGTATAGTTTTGTCGACAAAAGTCCACTTTTGTCGACAAAACCCTGTAGTCTAAACACACCCTAAAATCTGGAAGTGCTTCTCCCCCACACCTTCCGCTCAGTTATCTCCTGATCCTTCCTGACTACAGGTTGAACCTCTCTAGTCCGGCACTCTCTGGTTCGGCAAATTCCGTAGACTGGCACTATTTGAGGTAGCCAGATATCCACTTTTCATGGGTGTGGCCAAGTTTCCCACAGTCCCAAAAAGTTTATCTACAGCCATTGGTCCTGGCTCTGTGTTCTGTGCTGTTATTTAGCTCTAATTTACTCCTAAATGTCTTCTCAGAGCCCATCCCTTATGTCCGATCATCTGAAGAAGTGGGTTTTGCTCACAAAAGCTCATGTTACCATCTACGTGTTTTGTTAGTCTTTAAGGTGCTACTGGACTATTTGTTGTTTTTTAAGTTTTTCCTGTTACAGACTAACTCGGCTACCCCTCTGAAGCTTCTAAGAGCTCAGGGTATGTCTACACTAGCCCCCTAGTTTGAACTAGGGAGGCTAATGTAGGCATTCGAAGTTGCAAATGAAGCCCGGGATTTAAATATCCCAGGCTTCATTTGCATCTTCCCGGGCGCCGCCATTTTTAAATCCCCCTTAGTCCGAACTCCGTGCCCACGGCTACATGCGGCACGGAGTAGGTAGTTCAAATTAGGATCTCTAATTCAAACTACCGTTACTCCTCGTGGAATGAATTAGAGATCCTAATTCGAACTAGAGATTAGTTCGAATTAGAGATCCTAATTCGAACTACCTACTCCGTGCCGCGTATAGCCGCGGGCACGGAGTTCGGACTAAGGGGGATTTAAAAATGGCGGCGCTGAAGATGCAAATGAAGCCCGGGATATTTAAATCCCGGGCTTCATTTGCAACTTCGAATGCCTACATTAGCCTCCCTAGTTCGAACTAGGGGGCTAGTGTAGACATACCCTCAGTGAACAGTGAAAGTGCTGGTAATGCTGCTAGACAATATTGACCTCCTATGGTCCGGAAAATTCTCTCATTTGGAACCAGTCAGGTTCTGAGGGTGCCAGATTAGAGCGGCTCAACCTGTAGTTAGAATTATTGCAAAAGGTGACCCAGGATGCTTAACCTCCCCCCAACCCTTCTAGCCCAGAACAGCAGGTCTACTGCTTCCATGTGTCAACATGAGCTTCGAGTACATGAACGAGGAACAAAAAGAAGAGCAAAATCATCCAGACTGTTAATTGGACACCGGCTCTTTTGATCTCCTCTTTGGATCTCCAGGCAAGGGGATGGGTTGCCTCCTTTTAATCTTCACTCCTGCACTTTCAAGGCCTTGATAACGCCCCCCACCAGCCCGATCATTTTCATTTGCAACTCTAATTAATCTGTGACTAAATATACTTGGGAGAGGTGGATTGATTTAAATGAGGGCTGTCTTCCCACCTTTAATCTCTACCACTCCATTTCTCTTGAGAGAAAATAGCTCCTCGCTTGCTCTCTTTTCTTCCTTTCTTCCACCAAGTTCATGCATGACTCTCTCGCCTCCTTTTTATTATTCTAAAATAACAGCCTCGGTAGGTGACTGAAAGGTGAGGCAAGTTTTACAAAAATGGGAGGCTATTCACCCTTGCTACCTTTAATCTCCTGCATTCTCCTCCTAATGAGTGTAAATTACACAAGCTATTTCCCAGAGTGTTTACCCAGTACAATACCAGCTGGCAGGCCGTCCTCAGAAGGGCGTTCTTGGATTATAGGTATTAGTATTATCCTCCATCTTTTGTGCTGTGAAAAATGAGGACAACATGAGGCTCCCCACAAAGTGGCAGCCAGGCAGAGATGAGTTCTGTAGGCACGGGAGAGATATGTAAAGGAATGGTTTGCAATGGACCTCTGCCAGGACTTTACAGGGAGGGAAGTGGGGCGTCCAGTATATAAGGTGGGGGGAGGCATTGTCTTCCGAAACCGCCAGCCTGGCTCTGCCCGCAGAATGCCTGCTGCCCCCAGCGCCCGCCCTCCTTGTGCTCCGGGGTGGCTTGGGCCATGTCCTGCTACTCCCGGGGGCAGGGATGATTGGGCAGGCTCAGGCCACAGCCGCCTCCCTTCGTGCAGCTCTGGGGATGCTGGGGCATATGTGCTCTTCCCCTCCTCGTGGGGGGGGCACTGCTCCTCCTCCTCCCCTCTCCGTGGTGGAGGCGGGGCCTCCGTGGAGGGGCCAGGGTTGTAGGTGGCTGCACCAACTGCCAAGGAGGGAAGTGTCTATGTGGGAAGCAGATATAAGTCATGGGGTGGGTGGACCAGCTGGCATGGAACTGGAACCTTTGTTCAAAGCTTGCACCAAACCCCAGTGAAACTGATTTTGAGGGGTTGGCTTGAATCACCTCTGTGCTTTACAGCTCAGGACAAGAGTGGGGAAGGGGGAGCAATAAAATACCACCGGGCCTTTTCTTGTGCAAGTTCCAGCCCATCTTTGCACTGCCAAGATCTAGGCTCAGGTCCCACAAAAGTCCCAGTATCAGGTGAGGCCAGGACCTTCCACAAGAGTGATGCCCGTGTTCTCACCTGGAAGAGACAGGGAGGAGAGGTGGAGCCAAGTCACCTTCAGGAAGCAACCTGCACCCGACCAAGGGTAGATAGAAAGTGCAACCCTCCAATCATGGGGAGCAGCACCTGGAAAGATTGGGGTTGCATGAGGGAGCTCAAAGCATGGTCGGTCGTTCACCTTCTTTGTATAAACACAAACGTTGGGCTGAAAGGGACCTCGAGAAGTCATCTACTCCATCCTGCTACGCTGAGGCAGGACCACGTAAACCTAGACCATCCCTGGCTGCTGTGTGTCCAACATGTTCGTAAGAACCTCCAGTGAGGGGGAAATCCACACTCTTCCTTGGAAGTCTTTCCTACTAGCTAACCTAAATGTCCCTTGCTGCCAATTACATCCATTACTTCTTGTCCTACCTCCGGAAAACAATTGATCTCTATCCTCTCGGAGACAGCCCTTCCTGTATTAGAAGACTGTTATCAAGACATGAAAAGTCAGTCATTCTTCCACTCTACTCTGAGCTGATTAGGCCTCCGTTGGAGTGTTGTGTCCAGTTCTGGGCACCACATTTCAAGACAGATGTGGAGAAACTGGAGAAGGTTCAGAGAAAAGCATCAAGAATGATGAAAGGTCTAGAGAACATGAGAAAACTAGGAAAAACATTAGGAAAAACTTCCTACCTGTCAGGGTGGTGAAACACTGGAATAAGTTGCCTAAGGAGGTTGTGGACTCTCCATCTCTGGAGATATTTAAGAGCAGGTTAGATAGGTACCTGTCAGGGATGGTGTAGACAGTACTGGGTCCTGCTGTGAGGGCAGGGGACTGGACTCGATGACCTCTCGAGGTCCCTTCCAGTTCTAGTGTTCTAGGATTCTATGATCAGGTCTACACTCAGTGTTCTTTTCTCAAGACTATATCCTATGTGTGGGACAACTATAAATGAGCCCTGGTCTAGCCCCCCAGAGGAGAAGCACCTAGCAGAGGCAGAAGACTTTGAAGAAGAGTCCATTGCAATTTCTAACCTTGCTAGGCTCATTCACTAGCATGGAGCTCAGCAACGATGTGTCCCTCTCAAAGTCTTCACTGAACAGAACATGCCAGTTGGCTCAAAGACCACAGATCGTTTTGGTAACTATCAAGGACCAAGGTAGGGGTCATTGCAGGGATAAGTCTTATTTAAGTCTGTTAAGCTATGTCTATACCACAGTGTTAGTGAGCCCACAGAGGGCATGTCTACACAGCAGGGCTACACTTGAAATAAGTGATGCAACCTGAACTACGTTAATTGCGTAGTTTAAGTCGAAATAGCTTATTTCGAATTTAGGCACGTCTACACCACACTTATTTTGAAATAGAGCCCTCTTCCTCCGACTTCCCTTACTCCTCATAAAATGAAGGTTACAGGAGTCGGAGTAAGAAGTCCTCCAGTTCGACATTATGTTGAAATAAAGGCTAGTCATGTAGACGTGCTCTTTGTTATTTTGGAATAAAGTCCGTTATTCCGAAATAATGCTGCTGCGTAGACCTGCCCTGAAAGATGCCTGCAGGTGGGACAAGACTGGAGGAAAAGCTATGTATGCCAGTGTGGGCAAAGAAATAAGAAAGGGAGAGATTTAAGAAGGTAGGCAGAAAATGAGATCTTGCGAGGCACAGCAATACCCACTGCGAAAAAGCAAGACGCATTGGGATTACAAGGGGCAGCAGATCAGACATGAGTTTGCAATGGGATGTGGATCCAAAACAGTTCAACGCAGTTGTGGGCTGCACACATGAAGACCTGATCCTGGCATAAGGAGGCAACAGTCCAGGTGATCGCAACTGGAGTATTGTACTGCAGAGTCTTTGACCAATACAAGGACCTAAAAGATCTTCAGGTGTTGTAACTCAGCAGAGCTACAGAAAGGTCCATATGCCAGAGCTCCAGCTTGTTTAAATCCAGGTTGCTCCACTGAAGACAATGGGGCCAAATCCTCCGCGGATGTAAGTCAGCACAGCTCCACTGGGCCAGATTTCCACCAGATGTAAATCGATAGGGCTCCACTTAAGTCAAGGGTCTAGTCTGAAGGTTGCATGAAATCCACTAGGGCATGTCTACACTAGCCCCCTAGTTTGAACTAGGGAGGCTAATGTAGGCATTCGAAGTTGAAAATCAAGCCCGGGATTTAAATATCCCGCGCTTGATTTGCATCTTCCCGGCCAGTCGCCATTTTTGAAATTTACAAGTCCGGACTAACTGCCCGCGTCTACACGCGGCAGGGACCCGGTAGTTCGAATTAAAGCCCTAGTTCGAACTACCTGTTATTCCTCCTGGAATGAGGTTTAATGTAGCTTGTCCTTTATTAAGGGGTGAGAAAGTTGCATTGGAGACTATCAAAAGGTAGTGGCAGGATGTAAGTAATACATTTTGGGAGCAGAAAGAAAACCTTCATGATTTTTTCTCTTCTCTGTAGGTTGTAACTAGGCTGTTTGCTACACAAGGCCAATTTAATCCCCTCCAGTCATTCTCTGTAATCACAAGTTGATTGAGGTCCCTGAGAAGTCTATTATATTACATATCTTCCATTTTTAAAATTTGCCACTCAAGCTTATTATTCTCGGCAATAAGAATGCCTCATATTCAGGGATTCCTTTGTTTCATTCTTATTATGCACACCATCTATGTTCAAGGTCGCTAGTTACTCTATTATTCAGGCGGGCACTTTTTTTTCGTTATTTTTTTCAGAACAGTCTCGGTTCAAGGTCTTATATTCTCCGCTTTTTCCCCTAAGTTTTGCCATTTCTTCTTCCTATAAAAACATTTTCCCTTGCTTCACATTCTTCAGCAGTTTCCATTCAATTCAATCTCGCTGAGCGCATATCCACAAGGAACCAGGGGCAGCCTCAAAGTCAGTTGCTGCTTCTATTTTAAAAGAAACAAAGGCCACTTTTATTGCTATAGAATCTTCAGCAATTTACTGAGTTACAAACCGATTTACAAAGCATTCTCAGAAGTAGCCGAGAGATTTTTCATACTAATCTAGCCAACATGGGCTAAATCTTATTCTGTGCTGCACAGGGAATGAACTGATAATCTCAACAGAAATGCAGCACTTAAAGGCCCATGGACTGCATTTAAATTTTAACCCTGCTGGTGTCTCGTGACATAGTCGGTAAAATAATAATGGAACATCTATCAACCAATCAGCTGAGATTTAATTCTGAATAAATGGCAAAAATAAAAGTGTGAGCCCGTCAGAAACCAACATGCTTCAAAAAATATAGTGTACTTATCAGAAATGAGGCATAGAATACTAGGAATCATAGAATACTAGGAATCATAGAATCATAGAATACTAGGACTGGAAGGGACCTTGAGAGGTCATCAAGTCCAGATCCCTGACCTCATGGCAGGACCAAGTACTGTCTAGACCATCCCTGATAGACATTTATCTAACCTACTCTTAAATATCTCCAGAGATGGAGATTCCACAACCTCCCCTGGGCAATTTATTCCAGTGTTTCACCACCCTGACAGTTAGGAACTTTTTCTTAATGTCCAACGTAAACCTCCCTTGCTGCAGTTTAAGCCCATTGCTTCTTGTTCTATCCTCAGAGGCCAAGATGAACAAGTTTTCTCCCTCCTCCTTATGACACCCTTTTAGATACCTGAAAACTGCTATCATATCCCCCCTCAGTCTTCTCTTTTCTAAACTAAACAAACCCAATTCTTTCAGCCTTCCTTCATACATCATGTTGCCAGACTTTTATCAAGACTTATATGATAATGATATGGGTCTATATGTATGTCGCCATCGTTCATGCAGAAAGGAGTCAAATTGCTTGACAAACTCTCTTGAAAGTGCCAAGGAATCAAAAGATCCTCTACCAGAAGACGATCTCGGTATAAGGCTTGTCTGTGACCTCAACAGAAGATGGTCCAATGAAAGATATTATCACCCCCACCTTTCCTCACTGGGAGCAACGTAGCTACACCAACACCGCATCCACTATCTAACCACTGAAATGCAAACAGCTTTGGCAGGAGATGTTTCGGGCCAAGCCCAAAATAAAAGTTTTCAACATTTCTCGTCCATTGAAAAGTGAAACAAAACAAAAAAATCATGTAGGATCAACTAAAATGTTTTGTTTTGACAAAATCAAAATCTTTTGTTGTGACCATTTTTTACACATTTTTCATTTTTTTCCTCACATATCAAAGAAATTTTTTAAATGGAAAATTGTTTCAAACAGCGTGACGGGGTGGACTAGACACCCCCTGCTGGAGACAGAAGGCCTTGCCGCACCTCGCCCCTGGGAGAAGAGCAGAAAAGAGGTCCTCCAAGCAGACTAGAGTGGCTGCTTCTCTGGCAGCCAATCAGGGCCCAGCAAGCTGAAATACAAGAAGCTGCTAGGCCAGGGCCTGGCAGTTCCTCACTGGAGCTCGACCCAGCCAGATCTAGGGACTGACTGGGAGGACAGCAGCACCTCGGACAGCTCCAAGTGGGAGCTGAACTTTAGACCTGGTTGAGACCCAGGTCCAGCGGCTGAAGACTATCCACAGCCGACTACTACACTTTACGGAACTCTGGACAGGGTGTGCTGAGGGGCCATCAAAGCCCTGAAAGACGGGGCTGGATGGAGCAGCATCTTGGGGAAATGGCCCAGGAAGCAAGGCCCCAATGGAGAGCAGAGACAGTTAGCAGGCAACTGCTACTTATGGGGTCCCTGGGCCAGGACCCAGAGGAGTGAGCAGGCCTGGGTACCCCTACTGCTCCCCCAGCAGCTACGGCCAGGGGGTAAGAAGAAACCTGGCCCCAGGCAAGCGACCAGAAAGCCATCTGGGACACCTCCACTCCTGGAGACAGCCGGGGCATGGAAGTTGCAGATGTGCCCTTGGCCACAAGGGGGCACCTGTGAGAGGTGGAGCTCCTTCACAAACAGTGAAATCAAACCGCTTCTTTTTGAAAATGGCAAAACAAAACGTTTAGATTTTGGAGGGTTCAAAATGCACGATTTGTGACATTGACGTGGTTTCCAAAACATCCCAGTATCCCCAAATCTGCCATTTTTATCAGAATGTTGGGTGGCTCCCAAAATCAATGGATATGTCTGACCTTAATCTCTTTGTGTCTTAGTCCCCCAGCTGTAAAATTAGGATGTGATTCCCCTTCACTTTCTAGGGGTATTGTGAAAATAAATTCATGAATGCTGGTGAAGCACTCGGGCCAAAATAAGTACTGTTGTGATGAACACAAAATAAAAGACCCAGGGAAATGAGCGTGCTCAGAGCAGATTACTTTGCTTGGTCAAAGCACAGCTTTTGTTGATTTTGGTCCCTGCTGTTGGTACTCAGCACTTCTGTAAATCAGACCCCAGGGTCTCAAGTGGGGCGCACAGGAAATGAAGGAGACAGAATTAGGGGCCGCTTGTGAAAATGTTGGGTCAAGTGACGTGCCCAGAATTGCAAGGACTCTGTGGCAAGAGACAGGGATAGAATCTAGTTCTCCAGAGCAGCATTCAACTGCCTGAACCACGAGACCAGTGTTGGCTAGCTTGGCCCATTGGATTCTTCTTGTGGCCCATGCAACATTTTGTTTACTGTTGCCCATGCACAGGGTTGCCAAATTCTGCTCATTTTTATCCACATCATTTTTTTCCCTACTGATATCACAAACATGACATGCACTTAAAGCAAGGGCATGTGAAGTGAGTTGCATGCTGATTGCACACAATGTTGTGTAGGCCATGCACGCCCTCTGCATCCAATCAAAGCGCTGCTACGGTGCAATCGGCACACCCTGCAAATTGTAGGTACGCAAGCGCACTTAGCAAAACTGCCCTATCCCGGGAGACAATCTTGGTTCTGACAATCGTATGGTCCACTGAGATGAGAGAGGTCTACTTATGCGGCCCACTCGCTAGCCTAGACTGCCCCTCCCTTCACGAGAGTGTCTCTTCTCTTCCTGCAAGTCCCTGCCTTGTTCACTACTTACCTTCCAACTTCTGCAGTAAATGAGGCAGTGCTGGAGTGCTGGGGCTTTTCAAAGAAAAAGTCACTGGATGTTTTGAACCTTGCAAAACACTGGGGTGTGTGTGTGTGTGTGTGTGTGTGTGTGTGTGTGTGTGTGTGTGTGTTGTTCCTCAAGCCCCATTCTCAGAGATGGCGGAACACTTTAGGCTGAAACGTTCCAAAATTAGTCAACCTTCAGCAGACATTCAGCATTGAAAATTTCACCTAAACAGTTAGAAGATTGGCTACTTTATGTAAGACCATAAGAACAGCCGGACTGGTCAGACCAAAGGTCCATCCAGCCCAGTGTCCTGTCTGCCGACAGTGGCCAATGCCAGGTGCCCCAGAGGGAGTGAACAGAACAGGGAACCATCAAGTGATCCCTCTCCTGTTATCCATTTCCAGCCTCGGACAGAGGCTAAGGACACCGTTCCTATCCACCCTGGCCAATAGCCACTGTTGGACTTAACCTCCATGGATTTATCTAGCTCTCTTTTGAACCCTGTTAAAGTCTTAAAGTTATAAGCAATTGAGAAAAGGTCTTATAATGGAAAGTGTTGAGCAGCCATAATTATAGATGACGCTACAGGTTGAACCTCTCTAGTCCGGCACTCTCTGGTCTGGCAACATCTGTGGTCCGGCACGATTATAGTTAGCAGGATGTCCACTTACCATACATGTGGCCAAGTTTCCCGCAGTACCATCAATTTTGTTTACAACCACCAGCCCTGGCTTTCAGTGTTGGTAATGCTGCTAGACAATATCGACCTCCCGTGGTCTGGAACATTCTCTGGTTCTGCACCAGTCAGGTCCCAATGGCACTGGACTAGAGAGGTTCAACTTGTACCAGTTTTGCCTATAATATGTGTATACATCAAAAGGAAGACTCATAGGGAAGTGGATTACTCCACTCCACTACCTTTCCCAGGTGGAGACTCTGGGTCTCATTTGAGACTATACGTGCCTGTAATGGCAGTGAATGATTTTTATTGGCAGTGATTTTATCCTAGTCCCCATCTGGTCACATCACTGGACTTTGGCAAAAATCCACAGAAGTGGCCATATCTGAATGAAAGAAACTTGGTGACAAGCAACAGGCATGTTTCAGGTTTAAGGTGATGTGTAGTTTGTGGAATTTGCCTCCTGCCTGGCTCCAGACAGCACGGTCATTACCTCCGTTTTGCAAACACTAAACTCACTCTCAAATCCCCTTCTCCTTTCCTCGCTCCTCAAGGGAAGCATGGGATTGAACACAACAGACCCGAACATCTTGGCCTGAACCACAAGGATTGCGTGAGTCAGAGAACTGTAGGGCCGGAAGGGACCTCAATAGGTCAGCAAGTCCGACCCCTCATGCTGAAGAAGGTTGAATAAGTCTAGACCATCCCTGGCAGGGCTTTGTCCAACATGTTCTCAAAAACCTCCAATGCTGGGAATGCCAAAATGTTCCTTGATAGACTATTCCAGAGCTTAGCCACCCTTATCATTAGAAAATTGTGCCTACTATCTAACCAGATCTCCCTTCCAGCATATTTCTTCTTGCCCTACCTCGGACACGAAGAACAACTGATCACCTGACTGAGGCCTGTTATCAGGTTCCCCCATCTGTCTTCTTTTCTCAAGACTAACCATATCTGGGGGGGGAGGAGGGTTAAACTTTTTTCATAGGCCATTTTTGTTGCTCTCAGGGGTCCACATTTTTCCTTTCAGCTGAAGGGGACAGTTATCTCACATGTCTTATACCCTGCACTCCTGTTAGTACACCTGGGCCCTCTTTTCTCCTCGTTTTCAAGATAGACATGCTATTTGCCCATCTCCAGAGACCTCACCTGCCCTCTCTGAGTTCTCAACAATAATTGTTCATGGTTCTGAGATTGATTCAGCAACTTCCTTTAAGTGCCTTAGGACTAATTTCATCAGGTCCCGCCAACTTGAAAACATTAAACTTATCTAAATATCCTTTACCCTGTTCTGACCCTATTTTGGCTTGTGTTCCTTCCCCCTTGTTGTTAATAGTGATTGGGTTGGGTTTTTGGTCACCGCTAAGCAAAGCAAAATAGCCATTAAACATCTGAGCCTTCTTGATGTCCGCAGTTATTAATTCTTCTTCCCCGTTACCTGAAGGACCTACCCCGTCTTCATCTTTCTCCTGTTCCTAACTTACGTAGGGTACGTCTACACTGCACAGCTATTTTGGGATACTGGAGGTATCCCGAAATAGCTACCCCGCGTTCACACAAGCTGCCCGTTATTTTGAAATATTTTTCAAAAAATAACAGGTGTGCTATTTCCCGGTAACCCTTGTTGCATGAGGGTTAAGGGATGTCTCAAAATGGTGCGTTATTTCAAAATTTGGTGCTGCGTAGATGCCCCAAGTTTCAAAATAGCCTATTTCGAAATTCAATTGAAATAAGATACACAATTTGCACAGTGCAAATTGCGTATCTTATTTCGAGTTTAAGGTGCTATGAAGACTCACCCAAAAAGAGCTTCTTCTTCTTGCCTTTTATGTCCCTGGCTAGATGTAACTTATTCTGTGCCTTAACCTTTCTGAATTTGACTCTCCATGCTTGTGCTATTCTTTTGTCTACCTCCTCAGCAATTCATCCATGTCTTCACTTTCTGTAAGACTCCTTTTTGGTTTTCAGGACACTGAAATGCTCCTGATAGAACCAGACTGGTCTCTGACTTCCTTTCTATCTTGCTTTCACATTGGGATGGTTTGTAATTGTGCTTTTATTTTCATTTCCTTGAGAGAAACTGCCAGCTTTCCTGAACTCCTTCACCTCCCAGGGACCTCATCTACCAGTTCTTTGAGGGCACGTCTACACTGCACGTTTATATCGAAATAACTCACATTATTTTGAAATAACAAAGGACGTGTTTACACAGCAAGCCTGTTATTTTGAAATAATTTTGAAATAACTGGCTTCTTATTCTGACTTCTGCAACCCTCATTTCAGGAGGCGTAAGGGAAGTCGGAGGAAGAGTGTTCTTCCTTCGACTTCCTGCTGTGTAGACCGTGCCAAAAGCCAAGTTAAGCTAGATGGACCTTTGGTCTGACCCAGTGTGGCCATTCTTATGTTCTTCTGTTTTTATGTTCTATATGGGTATGTCTACACTACAGTGCTATTTTGAATTAACTTAATTCGAAATAGTTAATTCGAATTAAGTTAATTCGAAATAACGCATCTACACACAAAAACTATTTTGAAATAGCGTTCTGCTATTTCGAAATAGCACGTCCACACTGAGTGGACCCTGAACCGAAGTTAAGGCTGGCCGGAACCAGTGCCGGCAGGGCATCAGGTTAGGACTTAGTATGTGGGGCTGCTGCCTGAGGCTAACTGAACTCCACGCTTAAAGGGACCCTACCCCCACCCCAGACAGACAGTTCTCAGGGTTCCTCGCTTGCTTGTCTACCTCGATGAGGGACAGCAAAGCAGTCCTGTCTCGGAGTGCCCTGAGTGTCCAAACTCGGGACACCACAGCACTCAGCCACATGGAGCCAGAGCTGCCCCTGGGCACGCCGGTGTGTCTTGTGGAGTCGTTGCCATCAGCCCGGCTGCACTTGCTGCAGGATGCCATCTGGGGAGTCCATCGGGGGGGCTGTCAGGATCCAGGAGGCCCTGAGGGAGAGCGTCCACCCTGAGGAGCCCGAGGAGCCTCCCCGGTCCTCCCCACTGGGGGCTCATGCCCCATTTCTCCCTCACGTCCTTCCACTTACCCCTCCCTAGCCCCCCTTCCTGATGTCAAATAAAAGACACATATGTTTAAAAATAGAATCTGGGTTTATTGAACAAAACTGGGGGAAGGGATGAACCTCTGGGGAGACTGGGAAAAGGAGATGGGAGAGGGGAAGAGAGAGAGTGAAAGAGGGGAGGGGGAAACCTGGGAGGAGGGAGCTGGAAGGGAGAAGCAAGGGGAAGAAGGGGGAGGGGAAGCTCAGGGTTGGGGGTCTCGCCTGACCAACTTGAGTTTCATGCCAGCCTGCTCCTGGGTTCGCATGTGGCCTTTGGCGACCAGGCTGGCAGCTATCCTGCCATAGACGGCTGCATTCCTCCATCTAGTGCAGAGATCATGTACGTTGGAGGCATCCCCCCCAAATCTGAATAAGGTCCATGATCTCCACCCTGGACCAGGAAGGCGCCTGCCTTCTCCTGCCCCTGTCAGGCTCCTGGGAGCTGGCAGACTGCTCCTGGGGAGCAGTGGAGGGCTGGCTGCCAGTGGCTTGCTGGCTCATGTTTTGGGGCCACTGGGTCAGAGGCCCCAGTGGCCACTGCTGGCTCTGGGCTGGCAGGCTTGGAGCTGGCACAGGCACTGTGGCCAGGGTCTACCCCTAATGGCTTGGGGGGAGAGGAGAGTAAGTTTTCCTGGTTGTGCCCAGAGTGGCCACCAGGGCTCCCTGGGAAAGGCTGGAGGCCCCCTATTTCGAATTAAGTGTCTACACAGCACTTAATTTGAAATAGCTATTTCAAATTTGGTGTTACTCCTCGTAGAATGAGGTTTACCCAATTCGAAATAAGGGCTCCGCTATTTCGAAATAAATTCGAAATAGCGGTTTGCCTGTGTAGACGCTATTAAAGTTAATTCAAAATAACTGCTGTTATTTCAAATTAACTTTGTAGTGTAGACATACCCTTTGAGAAGAAATTAAAAAGTCTGGGACTTTTCAGCTTGGAAAAGAGACGACTAAGGGAGCATATGACAGAGTTCTATAAAATCATGACTGGTGTGGAAAAATGGAATGAGGAAATGTTATTTATTCCTTCACAACACAAAAACCAGGGTCACCCAGTAATAGGAAACAGATTTAAAACAAACAAAAGAAAGTATTTTTTCACCGTCAAGCTGCAGAACTCACTGCCAAGGGATGTTGTAAAGGCCAAAATAATGACAGGGTTCTATTAAGAACTAAATAAGTTCATGGAGGATGGGTCCATCCATGGCTAATAGCCAGGGGGGACATAGATACAACACGATGTTCTGTATGGACCGTTGTCCATGCAGTTGTCCAGAAACAGGCCAGGCAGCAGGGGATGGATCACCTGATTATTGCCTCTTCTGTTCATTCCCTCTGATATTGACCACTGTCAGAAGACAGGATAATGGGCTAGATGGACCATTGGTCTTACCAAGTCTAAGCATTCTGATGTTCTCACATGGAATCCAGATCTATCTGCCCCCTCTCTAAACCTACTAAACACCACTGCCTTCGCAGAGCTTGTAGAGAACCCAGAAGTCCTGACAAAGTCTCTCTCTCTTTCTCTCCCTCCTTCCACAAAGTAAGAAAACGCATTCACATTTTATACCTAACCAGTGTCCCTGAAGTGACTTGCCCCAAGATATCAGAACATGTTATTATTACAGCCGAGTAGGTCTAATCTTGATTTAATGTTCTTTCTTTTATATAGGAATTAGGTACAGTGCTCCTGTCAGAAAATTGCTAAGCTACCTGCCAAAAAGAAGTAGCGGTTTGAAGTGCCTCAGTAGCCCCTGGAATCACAATGAAAGTTGCCCCCACCAAAAAACCCCTGAAATGGCGCCACTACCTCTTCACCGAGTGCAGACAATAACGGCTTACACTTTCCTGAAAATATGGCCTGTAGCATCTATCTATGTCCTGGTACACTGCGCATGTGTGTGTGCATGTGTATTGATATGCCTGATAGGACTGCTGGGGCTCTAATGTGCCTCTCTTACACAACATGACACATCCTCCGTTTGAATTGAGGACCAATAAAAATTACCTGGTGTTCTTTTAAACAATTTCCCATGTTGGTCCTCAGGACTCTAGTGCCCCAAGTTAGAAGTAACCATAGGGAATGAGGTTTGTTTTATTGTTAATCTTTTTTCCCCTCTTTCATTTCTTCCTCCCTCTTCTCTTTCGGTTCGGTTTTTTGTTTGGTTTTGTTGTTTCCCCGGTTTGGTCACAGCACAAGGACATGGGGAAAGGCATTCTTTCAATTCTTCAGGCATTGTGGCCGACTGGAATGGGAAACAAGACAAAGGCGGAGAAGAAAAGCTTATTATGGGCAGCCTCGTTGGAAGAAAATGAATCACCTAAGCAGATATGTTTCGACGATCTCAGGCGAACCACGGTCTTTATTCCCCACTCTCGCAGCTAATTGTTCAAGAAAATGTTCATCTGCTTCATAATGACAGTCATAATGGAAGTTATGTGAAATCACTAAAAAACTTTGTTCAAGGGCCTGCTTCTGAAAGTACACCCATAATGCACTTTGTTGTGGAGCTTTAATAGAATTTCTTCTCGTAGAAATTGGATGGGTACCAGGTCATTTTTTTTTAATTTGAAAAGTATGTTAGCGAGCTGTCTTTCTGGCTGTTGATAGGGATTTATGGTGTATAGAGATAGGGTATTCTGATTGATATTAAAAAAACAAGGCTGGGAGGATAGGACAGGAAGAAACAGACACGCATATTTAAGCAGCCACCCAACTGGACTCAGTTTCTAATGGTCACTTAGAATCATAGGGCTGGAAGAGACCTTAGCAGGTCATCGAGTTCAGCCCCCTGCCCAAGCAGGACTAACCCCAACTAAATCAACCCAGCCAGGGCTTTGTCAAGCTGAGACTTAAAAGCCTCTAGGGATGGAGATTCCACCCCCTCCCTAGGGAACCCATCCCAGTGCTTCCCCATCCTCCTAGTGAAATAGTTTTTCCTAATATCCAAAGTAGACCTCCCCCGCTGTAACTTCAGACCATTACTCCTTGTTCTGCTATCCGTCACTACTGAGAACAGCCTCTCTCCAGCCTCTTTAGAACCTCCCTTCAGGGAGTTGAAGGCTACTATCAAATCCCCCCTCAACCTTCTCTTCTGTAGACTAAATAAGTCCAAATCCCTCAGCCTCTCCTCACAGGTCATGTGCTCCAGCCCCTAATCATTTTAGTTGCCCTCTGTTGGACCCTCTCCAATGAGTCCACATCCTTTCTATAGTGGGGGGCCCAGAACTGGATGCAATGCTCCAGACGTGGCCTCACCAGAGCCGAATAAAGGGGAATAATCACTTCTCTAGATCTGCTGGAAATGCTCCTCTGAATGTACCCTAATATGCCATTAGCTTTCTTGGCTACAAGGGTGCCCTGTTGACTCATCTCCAGCTTCTCATCCACTTCCTTTAACTCTTCAGCTATTTATTTTGTTAATGGGCTTCCTGGGAAAGTGTGTAGCAGATTAATGGGCACAAAACAGATATTAGAAACGGTAACACCTGTAGGGGGACATTTTAACCTGTCCGGGCACTCATTAATGGACTTAATAGTGGCCATTCTTCTACAAAGGAATTTCACAAGCTGACTACAGAGAGAGAGTGCAGAACTGATCTTCATATGCAAATTTGACACCGTTTCAGCCTGAACAAAGACTTCAACGGGTTAACATATTATAAACCCAGCTTCCCTTCCATTCAACACCCTATTGACATCAAAAGCTAAGTACGGGACACTTCCAGCCCGCTCAATTAGCCTCATTAGCACGAGCACCACAATTGATTGGTACTTTTTTCTCTCCCTTTTCTCTGATTTTGAGGCTTTTTTTTCTCCACTCCTAATCATCTCATCTGAGGAAGTAGGTTTTGCCCAGGAAAGTTCATGAAACGACACGTATGTTTTTGTTCGTCTCTAAGGTGCCAATAAAGATCACAATCGCCACATTTCTTCCTCCAGCAACATCTCGGGCAAGGTCTCTGTGACTCCAGATGGCAAGTTCGTGTACTCGAGTTCCCCCATCTGGCTTGCCTCTTGTGAGAACGGCATAAATTGCTCTCCACTCCCATCTTCTGCCTGAAATATTGGAAAGGGAGTCGCTTGCGTATGCCCTAGCCTTCTCCACGACAGCGGCACTCATCTCGAGTTAAGGAGCAGAAGCAAACCCACGTGAGTGAGGAGATTGGTCAGCTGGGATGAATATCGACTTCTTGAAAGGACAAGCTGGAGCTAACTTTTCCTGAGCAAGCTGTAGGCTGGGGTTTGACTGCAAGCTGTGCCCATTTATCCAAGCTGAGGATCTAGCTTGTATTTGGTGACCATCCTTTTTGTTAAATATTGCTCAAATTTTACCAAATCACTGCTGAGACTCAGAAATTTGTCAAACAAATCCTTCGTTATGGATAACTTTAAAAAAAAAGAGTAGTCCAATGGCACCTTAGAAATGAACAACAATATATGTATAGTATCATGAGCTTTTGTGGGCCAAACCCACTTCCTCAGATGAGAAGATCTTCACTATGGAATGAAGATGATACCAAGCTGGGAGGGGTTGCGACTGCTCTGAAGGATAGGGTCATAACTCAAAATGATCTGGACAAATTGGAGAAATGGTCTGAGGTAAACAGGATGAAGTTTAATAAAGACAAATGCAAAGTGCTCCACTTAGGTAGGAACAATCAGTTTCACACATACGGAATGGGAAGCGACTGTCTAGGAAGGAGTACGGCAGAAAGGGATCTAAGGGTTATAGTTGACCACAAGCTGAATATGATTCAGCAGTGTGATGCTGTTGCAAAAAAAGCAAACATGATTCTGGGATGCATTAACAGGTGTGTTGTGAGCAAGACACGAGAAGTCATTCTTCCGCTCTACTCTGCGCTGGTTAGGCCTCCGTTGGAGTATTGTGTCCAGTTCTGGGCACCGCATTTCAAGAAAGATGTGGAGAAATTGGAGAGGGTCCAGAGAAGAGCAACAAGAATGATTAAAGGTCTAGAGAACATGATCTATGAAGGAAGGCTGAAAGAATTGGGTTTGTTTAGTTTAGAAAAGAGAAGACTGAGGGGGGACATGATAGCCGTTTTCAGGTATCTAAAAGGGTGTCATAAGGAGGAGGGAGAAAACTCTGATAGGACAAGAAGCAATGGGCTTAAACTGCATCAAGGGAGGTTTAGGTTGGACATTAGGAAAAAGTTCCTAACTGTCAGGGTGGTGAAACACTGCAATAAATTGCCCAGGGAGGTTGTGGAATCCCCATCTCTGGAGATATGTAAGAGTAGGTTAGATAAATGTCTATCAGGGATGGTCTAGACAGTATTTGGTCCTGCCATGAGGGCAGGGGACTGCACTCGATGACCTCTCGAGGTCCCTTCCAGTCCTAGTATTCTATGATTCTATGATTCGCCCCATCCTGAACTTAATGCAATCTAAGGAGGGTTTTCTGAACTGTAGAGTTGCTTGTCTTTATTTTTCGAAGGGCCTCAGATTTGTGAGGGTGAACTAGGGCCCTCAAGGGAAGGGGGGAAACCCCATTGCATGGGTCAATTACAGAAAGCACTGTCCAATTCACGGCATGTCCCAATTCTTTTCATAGAATCCTAGAACTGGAAGGGACCTCGCGAGGTCATCGAGTCCAGTGCCCTGCCCTCGAGGCAGGACCAAACACAATCTAGATCATTCCTGATAAATGTCTGTCCAACCTGCTCTTAAATATCTCCACTGATGGAGATTCCACAACCTCCCGAGGCAATTTATCCAAGTGTTTAGCCACCCGGACAGTTGGGAAGTTTTTCCTAATGTCCAACCTAAAACTCCCTTACTGCAGTTTAAACCCACTGCTTCTTGTCCTATCCTCAGAGGCCAAGGAAAACAATTTCCCCCCTTGCTCCCTGACACACCCTTTTAGATACCTGAAAACTGCTATCATGTCCCCTCTCCGTTTTCTTTTCTAAACTAAACAAGCCCGGTTCCTTCAGCCTTCCCTCATAGCTCAGGTTCTCTAGATCTTTCATCATTTTTGTTGCTCTTCTCTGGACCTTCTCCAGTTTCTCCACATCTTTCTTGAAATGTGGTGCCCAGAACTGGACACAACACTCCAATTGAGGCCTAATCAGCGCAGAGCAGAGCGGAAGAACGACTTCTCGTGTCTTGCTCACCACACTCCTGTCAATGCCTCCCAGAATCATGTTTGCTTTTTTTGCAACAGTGTCCCTCTGCTGTCTGCTATGTAGCTTTTCTGATCTTTGGAGAAGAAGACTTGGAACAGATGTGAGCTCTGGGTGTTTTATTCTATAGACAACTTTGTAAGGTAAACGGTCTTGTTATGGAACCACCTCCCAGTTTATCACCCAAACGGGCTGATTGAGTTGGGGTTGGTCCTGCTCTGGGCAGGGGGCTGGACTTGATGACTCCTGAGGTCTCCTCCTATCCTCATCTTCTATGACTGTAAATGTCACGAAGGCCCTGATACAGCAAGGTACGTGGGCACGTGAGGCCTCTCATGGAATGTGATTCAGATTGCTTCAAGGCAGGCATGAGGTTAGGTGCCTGGCTGAATCAGGACCTAAACCCTGCTGCTGACCTCCGAACTGGCCTGTGGGCCTGCCCGTTGACTTCCGTGGGCTTTGAATCCGGTCCTTTCTGCAGAGGTTGCAGCTGAGTTTTCAGTTTTTTCCTCCAAGCTGTGTGTGTGGCTGTTTGCGGGGGGTTGTGTGTGTGTGCACGCGCTTTGTGTGCAAATTGTACGTGCTTGTCGCCAGGACTTTGTTCTCCACTCAATGGCTCTCTTTTTGTGGGGACTATAGAAACCATTTCAAGGCAAAGCCCCTGCCTATGGCTTTTGTTTTTCCCACCTCGTTTCACTGGGGCCTTGGCCCGGGCATTCACCACTAGCTTTTGCTTAGGTGGCTCCCATTGTTCCTTCCCCCGCCTTCTGCTGGAGGCCTGACAGACTGCATGGAAGGTCAGTTCGAATTGAAGCTCCTTTTATCTGGAATCTGCCACCAGCCCTAAAGCTGAGTCTCCTTCACACGACGGCCTAGCCAAGCATGAAGGAAAATAATTTTACCCAATCTCTCTGCTCTAACGCGCACCAACCCCCGGCCTCCCTTCCCCCAGCTCCCCACCAACCGAAAGGAATAAAAAAAAAAAACCGCCTTGCCACAATGAAAGCACAACACGATAGAAATCTTTGAGGGGCCTGCTCTAAATGTGACCGCAGAACCTTCGATTCAAATAGCACCGCGTCCGCTGTTTATCCCTTTGCGGAAGAGGGGGCCGGGGAAATTAACCTGATGAGTAGGCATGTTCCATGGAATTGGAATGGACATAGGAAAGAGGGACTTGATTCATTTACCTCATGAATTATGCACCCACTGCTTTGCCCTTCCCTGCCTGCTCCCCAGCCTTGTGGAAGCTTTGTTATGTATATTTGTTGGAATATTGTCACCTGTCGTCTCTTCTCTGTGACAGCCGTTGTCCAATAAGTATTAGTTCAGGCTCGGTATTTAATCTGCTATGAGTGTTGACACCAGGGGTGGGGAACTTAAGGCCCGGGGGTCGGATGTGGCCCCCGACTTGTCTGGATCCGGCCCCTGAGGTTCGGGGCTCCTCCCCAGGATTGTGGAGCCCGCGCTGGTGCTCCTGCCCCTCCCCTCTCCTCCTATGGGGCTGGAGCAGACAAAATCTACTAGCTTGGACCCCTCTAGGCTCCAGCGGATGGGAAAGTGGGGAGGGTCTTTCTCCTTCTCAGTCAGAGACCCCCGTCAGTGAGGGTTTGGGGTTTTTTTTGCTTCTCACTTCTGTGCAGCCCCCAACTGATTTTTCTGTGGGTCAACGGCCCCCATCCCCAAAGGTTCCCCCCCCCCCCGGTTTGCGTGATGCTGCTGGGTGTGCTTGATTCTGGAGAGACACATGAGAGAGGGAAGGGAAAGTCACGTGCCAGTGCATGTCATTCCTAAACAACAAAAACAAGGTTCATGGCCCGAGACAACACTGAGCTGTACGGCTGAAACAGTGATACTTCAGACGCGACTGCAACGCTGCCGTTTACGTTTTCACGTCATTAAAGCTGAAAGGACGAGTTTCCTTTCCCAGCCGGCAGTTGGGCAAAGCACTTATGCACATGTTCCATTTTGATGTCCACGGGGCCAGACAGGGGTGTAAATTAAGCACCTGCTTCAGTGCTCTGCTTAAGACATGCCGTTGTCCCTAAGAAAATCAAACGCATTTAAGAGGAATATTGCAAACCTCGGTGGGCCTGAAGTTGGATCTACCGTTTTTTGGTAGGAACACGTGAATTGCTAGATTGGACCAGATCCACGCATAGGTGCTGGAACCAGGGTTGGGGGGCCGGGCTTAAAGGGGTTTCCATTATATGCAGGGTTGACAGTTTGGATGAGTGGCTCTCAGCAACCTCGTTATAAAAATTGTTCCAGCCCCCCACATCGACAGTCCAGTACCTCGTCTCTGACAATGGTCAGTTTCAGACGCTTAAAAGAAAAGTTCAGGAAACTCTGACACTCATATTTGTTTGTAAAACTCAGCTCTCTTCATACATATGTTCCCCCGGTCTTCATCTCCAGTTTTAATGAAAGAAAAATAGCAGCAGAGCATTTCTGTGAGAGTCAAGAGTAACAAGTGACCCAACCCTCAGAAACAAAAAAGCACACGCACGACACACAAAACATGGATGTTGGTCCAAAATAGTGGGGCGGAGGAACATTTGAGAGAAACGTGACGTTTCCCTGAACGTTTTCAATCAACCTTTGAAATCTTGCTTTGAAAAAAAATGGAACATTTTTGAAGAAATCAAATTGTTTTCCCTGTGTGCAACCAAACCTAGAGCTGGGGGAAATTGTAAAAACGTTCATAAATTTTTTTCATTTAAAAATGGAGATTTTTTTCCGTTTTTTTGTCCAGCTTTCCAACAAGATTCAGTTGAAAGCTTCTGAGGGGTAACCCTGATAATGAACAAAATATAGGGTTTCTATAATGGAAATAATCCATTCTACTTCATGCTGATCAATTAATTTATTTCTGATTAGCAGGAACAGAACTGGTCCCAAGCTGTTTTAATCAAGGTACTGTTACAGCAATGGGACACAGCATCAATTAAGGTCAGAGTCTTTAGGGATGAGACCGTTTAAGATGGCAATAGAACTGATTTGAAAATTTTCCTCTCATGAAAAATGTCAGCAAAAAACACTTCATCAAAAATGTCTGTGGACATTTCTGGGGAAACCCCAAACTTCCCTTCCCCCCACAAAAAATGGGGAGGGAGGGATATATATATATATATATATATATAAATATATATTGGTAACTGACAATTAGGCTGAAAACTGAGGTTTTTCACTAAAAAAACGCTGGAGGGAAACCTGTCCACCAAACCCCCACCAAAAATTCTGGTCACTTACTGCGGGCTTTATAAAGTCCTGGCCTTCATGATAGCCCCGCCCCCTGGCTAAGGCTTGACCAATGAACAGAGGGTTCTAGATTTCAAATCCTTGTTAAGAAGCTCACAGCTTCCAACTGCTGGCCACAGCACACGACCCTGCAAACAAACAGACAGACAAACACAAGCTCAGCACACAGTTTCTTTCAAGCAACCAGTAAGTAACCCACAAAGACACACCACAGACAGCCACTTACCTCAAGGGTCCCATAATCACTCCTCCTTCATCTGGAGAACTTCCTCACGAAACTCCCTGTTAGCTGCCCCTGGCCTGGTTTGGGCCAAACTTGTCAAAGTTCAGGTTCTCCGTTTTCTAGGGGGAAAATCAAAATAAGAAACTAAAATAACCCTGAGCACTTGAGGAAAGGTTTCAATGAACATTTCAATGTAGTCAGGCCCCCCGTTTGCCACCCCTCCCCTTCCCCAAGTGGTCATACCACTGATGGGAATTCTGTACAGCACGGAGACATCTTGTGGCCGAACAACATATGACAAGGAATGTCCTTGTCACCCCCCACTTCTCCCGTTCTGCGTCTTGCCGGTCGCACTGGTCCTCCTTGTGCACTGTTTGCTGCAATGTGCCCGTTCCTTTCCTTCTGCAGTCTCAGCAACCCAGCTCCCCCGGCCAGCTTCCAGGAAAGGTCAGGAGCCAGGTAGACAAGAAGAATGCAGCCTGGGAGAAGAGCAGAGAGGCAGGTTAGAATCATAGGACCCTAGGGCTGGAAGAGATCTCAGAGGCATCGAGTCCAGCCCCCCGCCCAAAGCAGGACCAGCCCCAACTCAATCATCCCAGCCTGGATTCTGTCAATCCAGGACTTAAAAACTCTAGGGATGGAGATTCCACCCCCTCCCTCGGGAATCCTAGGTTGTGAGTTGATGTCAAAACACCACAACCCAGTCCTGCCTTCCAAAGACCAGTGATGGTCCCCACTCCTTGGCACAGCATACCCTAGTCCTGCCCTTTCAACCCTGGACGCGGCCTAGCACGGAAGGCCCCAATCCAGCAAAACACTTAGACACCTTTTTACTTGTTGACATCAATGGCTCAGATGCATAAGAGCTTTGCTGGCCCAAAGCCCAACCACCCAGATCTTGCATATGCTTGTGTGAGTGTTTCAGGTCTAGTGTCTCTAGTCATTTCTGTGATACTATTGCAAACTAGCAATGGCTAGACACTGCAGACCATCTGCTGAAACATCAGTGGGGTGCCAGGTCCTATGTTACAAAATAATACCACGTCGGGTAGGTGCCCGTCTCTAATTTACAAGGTTTCACAGAAGTACCCATCTCTAATTTACGAGGTTAGAAATGTGGTTCACAGATACATAGATATGGCTTTTTTTTTTCTTCTGATCTTGGAAAAACTAACTTTTTAAGGACAGGGAAGGAAGTGTCGAAATGGCAACTTTCTCAGGGCGACAATACATTTCATTGACATACTTTCATGGTTGCTACCAACCAAAGCCTCAGGTAAAGGTATTGGTAATGTTTGGGACCAACCTGCCTAAAGAAGGCAAAGAATCCCCCGTTCCTTTTTAACTGGTTGGAGCATAACTTTGGGAAATCCCAAGAATGAGAGGTGAATAGGTATACGACTCAGAAATCCTACATCAACAGAAAGACATTTACAGCTCTGCCGACACGAGCAACTAGCCGAACCCAACCCAAAGTGCCTCAGTCTGGAAGCCTTGGGAAGGATACTGAACTGGCAGAACAGTTTGTCCGCATCTAAGGAAGTAGCGGCCAAAAATGGTGATGTTTTATACGTGGTCCCAAGACCAGTCACCTCTATTGTTAATGCAGGTTCCCTCAGAGAGCCAGGTCGACGGGGAGGGGGATGCATCTCACAGGAAGAGGTGATGAATAGGTACCATTCCTAAGTCCCCCAAAGGGAAGGCCAAGGAGAGCTCCATTAATAAGCTATTGACCGAGACTTTCTGGGGGATACATGGAAACAGGACCTTGCATTGTGTCAAGAATCAGAGGGGTCGCCTTGTTAGTCTGAATCTGCATAAGCTTTCATGGGGAAAGACCCACTTCGTCAGATGCATGTAGTGGAAATTCCAGAGGCAGGTATAAATATATATATATACCTGCCTCTGGAATTTCCACTACATGCATCTGACGAAGTGGGTCTTTGCCCACGAAAGCTGATGCTCCAATTCATCTGTTAGTCTATAAGGTGCCACAGGACTCCTCGTCGCTTATGGAAACAGGAGACTTTCTGCTGCGGGTGCTTTGCACTATGCCATCCACCTTCAAACTCTCAGCCTGGATCAGAGTGAATCTGGTCTCTACAGTGAAAAGTGATCATGTCAACGCCAGCTTCCTCCAGCAGGGCTTTGCCCTGGTAATTTTCAGTCTCAGATTGGTGCTGACTTCAGTCACAAGAAGGCGTTATTACCTTTTATTCTACTTTGTTGTGGCAGAGCCAGTCCTGGAGGAGAGATCTGGACTCTAGTTTGACTCCCACATCCCTGATAGAATTGTTACCAGAGTCCCATGCGAGGGGTGTCACTGCATTTCCTAACACTTTGGCAACTTCCCCAGAGAACAGCATCTTTGCTCCGGTGTAAAAGGGAAGCCTTTGGCCTGCAGAGTATTTATTTCTGTGGATGATGCATGTGTCCGAGAGAAGATAACTTGACTTTGAGATTCCAGAGTAAGTTTGCTGCAATGGCATTTAGTGGGAGCCAGTCTTGTTGCTGTTATCTCAGTATGTTTGATCTGGAATTACTATGAGCTTGTTTCATGTACCACGTGCTGGGTAATAAGAGGATTCCATGTTTGGAATCATAGAATCCTAGGGTTGGAGGAGACCTCATGAGTCATCGAGTCCAGCCTCCTGCCCAAAGCAGGACCAACCCCAACTCAATCATCCCAGCCAGGGCTTTGTTAAGCCTGGTGTCAAAAATGTCTTGGGATGGAGATTCCACCACCTTTCTAGGTAACCCATTCCAGTACTTCACCGCTCTCCTAGGGAAATAGTTTTTTCTCATAGCCAACTTAACCCTCCCTCACTGCAACTTGAGACCATCACTCCTCATTCTGCTATTTGTCACTACTGAGAACAGCCTCTCTCCAGCCTCTTTGGAACCCCCCTTCAGGTAGCTGAAGGCGGCTCTCAAATCCCCCCTCACTCTTCTCTTCTGTAAACTAAACAAGTGCAAATCCCTCAGCCTCTCCTCCGTAAGTCAAATGCTTCAGCTCCCTAATCATTTTGGTTGCCCTTTGCTGGACCCACTCCAGTGTGTCCATATCCTTTCTGTAATGGGAGCCCCAGAACTGGACACCATACTCCAAATGTGGCCTCACCAGTGCTGAATAAAGGGGAATAATCACTTCCCCAGATCTGCTGGAAATGCTCCTTCTAATGCACCCTAATATGCCATTAGCCTTCTTGGCTACAGGGACACACTGTTGACTCGTCTTCTCAACCACTGTAATCCCCAGGTCTTCTAAAACTAAACTGTCTTTTTATTAAGAGTACTATTTACAGAGGCACTGCAACAGCCCCTAATATTCCAGCCATGTGCACACAGACTGCCTTCCTGGTTCTTCCTCCAAATTCTTCCCTCCTACAACCCATACTCTTCCTAGCAAGTTCTATGCACACAATGTTCCCGGCAAGTTCTGTGCACACAGTTCTAGTCCCATTCAGCAGTCTTTCCAGGACTGACTGGCGGCACCTGTTTTATGCAAGGAGAGGACCACTTTTTAGATCAGAGTCACAGTCTTCGAAGGCGAATAATGCTTTCTGCCTCAACTCAAGTACTTGGACTAGGAAACTCAGAGGGGGTCTCTTTTGGCTCCTGTATTGCTTTTGAGACCTTCAGTTGCATTTTGTTCCTAATACTCCTTAGTTTCTGCAGGCTCATTAGTTTTTCACTCCAAGTAACTCCCGAGGCATGGTCCTGGGAAAACTGCTCTGGTTACAGCTTCTATATCTCTGCCTTCATGAGTCACTTTCAAACCCCACAGTCTGTTTGGTAAGCCAAATAGTTAACTCATTACCAATCCTTCTACAGGAAGCTCCCAGTCTCTCTGGTTGTTTGAAAGTCTTTTAGAAAACCGGGGTCTGTTTCCTTGGGAGAAGGTGACAGATTTTCCACAGCAGGTTGGCTTTTAATATCCTCCATCCTTTCCTGCAACTGTATTTCAAGTAGCTTTAGTTTCTTGGCATGCAGCTTCGGAATTGTCTCTCCTTTAGTGGCTTCAGTTTGCTCCTCTTTGGCTAGTGCACCATCAGGTAAAATCTGATCTTTAAACTCTAGCAATGTAGACAATCCCGGTTCTTCTAGCTCTTTCAGCTCTTCACTGGGTAAGTGGTCTCTTGTGTGGCTGATTAAAGCAAAAGGGCTTTTTGCTGCAGTTTTACGGCCGCTTGTCCCAGGAAGGCTCAAGGAGACAGACTTCTCTTAAATGCTCATCCTTTAGCTGGTATAAGAGTCCTCCGGGCCTCCTTGTTGACGGTTCTCCAGCTCTCCGACAGCCAGAGTGTTTGCAAATAAATCATCGCTGATAACGTGCCTTGCAATAATCTACAGTGGCTTCTGGGTAGACTTGTTCATCTCCAAGGAGTCAACTTGCCGGAGTTCAGCTACTCCCAGCTGGCTGGCCAACTGGTACGTTCCTAGACCCAGGGCAATTTAAGAACTGACGTTCCATTACACTCGGTATCCCAAAACACTCACCCGGCTTGCCAAGTCCCGCTACTGCAATCACACCTCGCTCCCCAGGGAGGTCCCCTTTAGCTGAGCCCCAATATTTAAAGGAGCAGGGCAAATATAACCCTGGCATTCTGTCAAGTGCTACCAGGGCCCCTTTAAGAGCAAAGCATGATGGAACCCTTCACTATGGTGTAAAGACCAGCCTTAGTAGAACCCAGGGAAGAGCCCACAGAAATCTCTGACTAGAAAGAGCACAGAAGGTTCTGCAGGAACTTAAGGGCCCTAGATGCTGACTCAGTGGTGCTGGAACAATTCTTGGAGTAGGGGCTATACCGCCCTCCCAGACCTGTCTGTGCCCCTCACCCCTTCTTAAAGCTGGGACTGGCAGCTGAGCGGGACCCAGGGCGAAGCCTCTGGGACCAGCAGCCAAGAGAAATGCTGGACAGGCAATGGAGCCCCGAAGCCAGCCGTGGGGTCGATGGCCAGGAGCCCCACATGTGGGGCAAGCAGCCAGCCAGGACCCCCAGCAGCAGAGCCCTCAGGTCCGGCTGGGACATCGGGCACAAAACCTACCCCCCACCTCCGCACTCCTATTTCCCGCCCTTATGTGCTGATCAAAAACCCACTGGAGTCCAATAGCACCAGACTGAGCACCTGAGCCCTGATTCTGAAAGGTATTTAGGTATGGCTGAGTTCGCCATAAAGCCTACCTGATTTAGGAGCCTGGCTCTCCTTTTCAAAAATGATTTGGGGACGTAAGTAAAAAAAAAATCCTACTGACGGGATTAAAAAATAAGGCCCCTCGTCACCTCTGAATCTCTCGCTAGGTGACTCTCTGCATCGGTAGGCATCTAAACACCTCTGGAAATCCACCTGGTTCTGCATCAATGAAGGCAAAATGGAATACAGCGGGAGTAGAAGCAAGCGCCTCCTGCCCTGATTCTGCCTTGCCTTTGGATTCCAATTACTGTTTGTGTTAAACAGGGAGATCTGCCTTTATAATTGCAGCCCCGAGTCAGTGCAGTCGATGCCAGCTGCTCTGACCTTGTATCAGAATCGGGTGTATTTTAAACGGTGAACCCTTCAAAAGGAAGGAGGCGAGCTCTAGAAAGCTAGAAGGAGATTAGCATATTCCAGGGGGAGCTTTTTTTGCACAAAATGAAAATAAACTGAACGGGCGGATTACAAAACCAAACATGGAACATTACATGGAGGCAATAATTACCTCCTATTATTTCTCTGCACTCACCAAAACAGCTATTTAGACAAACAAAGGCGCTCAGAACGAGAGAGCCCTGCGCTGAAAGTTGTTTTATCTCCGCTAATCCCAGCTGCTTTGATAAGTCTGTAATAGGATCATTTGGCCTCTCCAAAGTGCAGAGTGTCTGTGAAAATGTCTCGTAGCACGCCGTTGTTGCTCAGGTGTGCGTCTCGACACTTCAGCAATCAGACAATGTTGTGTCTCCTTGGTTGTAGACATGCCGCATTCAAAATAAACAATCGCCTGTATTTTGCCTACACGAAGGAGGGGAATCTTGTCTGGTAGCTCTGGTGGAAATTGCATCGGAAAGAGGCTTTATTTACAGTTTCATTTGTCTATATTTTATTTATTTATCAGTCGTGCGGTTAAATTCAATCCAAGGGCCAGATTCTGATACTTGTGTCCAGAAACAATGAGTAGTCCTGGGGCACTTTAGAGACTAACAAAAATATGTGTAGTATCATGAGCTTCGGTAGGCAAAACCTACTTCTTCAGATGAGCAGGAGCGGGGAAAAAACAGGATCCAGAATTTATAACAGAAAAAAGAAGAGAGAGAGAGGGAAAAAAATCTGTTTTTTCCCACTCCCACTCATCTGAAGAAGTGGGTTTTGCCCACCAAAGCTCATGATACTATATATATTTTTGTTAGTCTTTAGGGGCATATCTAGACTGGGAAACGATTTTGAAATAACTAAAACCGATTTGGTAACTCTCGATTTAACAAAATCGAACTGGCGTGTTCATGCTATGGGGAATCCTCAAAATTAGTCTGAGGCAGGCTCCATTCATGTGGATGTGCTACCTCAACATAGGGCCCCAGGAAGGCACTGGGGAGTAATTAGTTTGAATTACTCTGGGGAGTGGTTATCTCGAAATAGCAGCACCCGAGTGTCCATACTACCGCTATTTTGAAATAACTATTTCAAAATTAGTGTTATTCCTCGAGAGAGGCAGGACTACAGATTTCGAAATATTCAGCCCATTATTTCAAAATAACGGACTTGGTAGTGTGAATGCTCCGTTTATAAATTTGACCTAAGGGGGGGTATTTCAAAATAAAGCCCAAGTGTAGACCAGAGTTAAGGTGCCGCAGGACTACTCATTGTTTTTAAAGTTACAGACTAACAAAGCTACCCCTCTGAGACTTATATCTAGAGTATCTTACGCCCCAAGTATTCACCCGGACCTCAATGGAACTTCACAGGGAGTCTGACACTATGCCATATGAATTAGGTTACAGGCTCCTAGCCCCACATGAGCTCCAAGAATTATGAGCCTCTATATTAAACAATTGAAGAGCATTGGAGTTTTGCTGTACACTTTGGTGGGGACAGGAGTAGAAGCTAAAGTTGGTCCTCAAGTTGGTAATGGTTGTCAATCACTCTTGGGCCACGGTGTTTCAAAGAGATCCTCTTTATTAATGGATCATGGAGTTCCCAAATGTTTCTGCATAACAGAGCAATGGCTCTTAGCCAGGATGGGTAGGAACGGTGTCCCTAGCCTCTGTTTGTCCTAGGCTGCAAAGGGATGACAGGAGAGGAATCACTTGATGATTCCCTGTTCTGTCCATTCCTTCTGGGGCACCTGGTGTTGGCCACTGGACAGGATCCTGGGTTCGATGGACCTTTGGCCTGACCCAGTGTGGCTGTTCTCATGTTCTTGTGCTTTTCTGCAATGTCTGCCCACGAGAATGCCTACCTGGGAAGCCAGGCCACTCCCGGGGCAGTTCCCAATGCCTCTACGCTGCTTCTGTGGAAAACCGATGGTGTTGATATGAAACTCAAGGCGGGGTTGACAGTCGTCAAAAGATGCCTTTCCAATCGCCTGTCTAAAATGGTTGTTTGACGTGAATTGCTCAGCTTTTGCCTGTAGTTAAATGTCTTCATCAAGTGTGCTGCCAAGTTTCTGAGAGCTCTGATTGTTAGAATTGTCGAAACCAAACAATAATTAACAT
The DNA here is from genome assembly GCA_019425775.1 of Rafetus swinhoei. Lineage (NCBI taxonomy): Eukaryota > Metazoa > Chordata > Testudines > Trionychidae > Rafetus > Rafetus swinhoei. The sequence continues at coordinate 53,637,774 of CM033432.1, read as the reverse complement.
GACATTGACATTTTCCTCCTCTGGGCAATCTCGCCTCCTCTTCAAAATGGCCATGCAGTTGCTTCAACCTATTTTAGAGGGTTTTATAGCTTTTATAGGAGCCAATTATCCTATTCCTCTGCTTGGAAAGCCAGGTGCCTTCATTATCATAAATCCAACTGTGCAGGCCTCAGGGAAGTCTCTAGAAGTCTCTAGGTATCTAGAAACCTCTAGAAAGAACCCAAAGTAGATTTTCTGCCAAGTTGGGGAAAATGGCCTTTGTTCCCCCTGCTCTGGCTGCTCTTATGTTATAAGACTGGCGGAATGTCTACACTAGGAAACTATTTCGAAATTATTTAAATCGACTTAATAACTCCCGATTTATCAAAATCAAATAGTGTGTCCTCACTACGAGGAAGCCTCCAAATTAGTCCGAGGCAGACTCCATTAATGAGGTTGCGTTACCTCAATTTAGAGCCCCGAGAAGCACGGGGGAACTAATACGTTTGAATGACTCTGGGGAGTCGTTATTTCGAAATAGCAGCACCGGCGCATCCACACTGCCACTATTTCAAAATAAGCATTATTCCTCATGGAAAGCCATACAGATTTTGAAATAACCAGCCCGATATTTCGAAATAATGGGCATAGTAGTGTGGATGCTCTGCTTGTTATTTTGAAATAAGGGGAGTTATGTCAAAATAACTCCTTAGTGTAGACCAGAGCTCAGACTCGGTTCAGTGACAGGCTGGGTTTTAGTGTCTCTGTCTCAGATAAGAACAGCGGGTTCAGGAAGTGGCTAAAGATGATGTGTTGGTAGACTGGCAATACCTTATATCAGGGCTGGGCAAAATATGATCAGGAGGCCGGATCCAGCCCACCCATCTGCCAGATCTGGCCCATGAGAGCCTCAGCCGGCTCCCTCCCGCCCCCTGTGATGGGGTTGACAAAGTCCGACCTTCCCGCTGGAGGCTTTTCAGTACCCTGGCCAGCAGCAGGAACAGTGGAGAGGTCCTCCAAGCAGGGCAGAAGGGCAGCCTGCTCTGCAGCCAGTCAGGGTACGGCAGGCTGCTATATGTCAAGGCTGCCCAGTGAAGGCCAGGCAGTTCCATCCTGGAGCTCAACCCGGCCAGACCTCTGGGCTGACTGGCAGCATCAGCACCTGGCCCAGCTCCGAGTGGGAGCTGGGCCTTTTGAACTAGCAAGGCTAGATCCTTTGGCAGAAGGCTAGCCTGTGGCAGCTCGGAGAAACCCGGGCAAGGGGGAACTCTGCACCTCGACCGCCAATTGGACTGTGCCTCGCCTCTGAGCAGGCGAGGCAATTATTGTGAGACTCCTTTTAGCCACTAAGGGGCGCTCACGGACGGGACTGAACCTGTTACACCCCCGCTTAGCACTCAGGAAAGCCGGCTGCAGGGCCGAGTGCTGAGAGCCCAGGGAAGGAGGCGAGAGGCATCTCACACTGTTCCCGCCCTCAGTAGCTCCCATTGGCCTGTCTCCAGCCAAGAGCAGCTGCCTATTTGCAGGACAGGCAGCAGGTGAAGCGCCCCTTCCCCCTCACCCCTCCCTCCCAGGCTCACAGTTTTTGCAGCAGCAAACATGGCCCGAAGGCTGGGATCTGAGGGGAGTTATTTCGAAATAAAGCCCTAGTGTAGACCAGGGCTAAGTGGCCTGTGGCTGTCAGATTTCATACAGTCTTGGGTTTGATGCTCTTCGAATGTTCTGTGTCAATTTCGTTCACCTTCTCTTCACAGACGTGTGTAGGAAGCCTTTGAAATTTGTCTGGGTGTACCATTTGACCATGACGGCCCTACTTTCCATTGGTTTTCCGAGATCGGCCATGTCGACACAGAAGTCATATGCCTGGAGCAACGGGTTGACTTTGAGGCTTCTGTAACGCTGGATGTGAGGGCCCGAGTCAGACCGATTTTTAAGATCGTTCTTTGTAACGTTACGTGCTGTGCTCACGAAACTGGTCGCTTCGGACAAAGCCTTCCTGGTCGGATTTTATCCTCGGTGGAGGACAATTCATTCACAGCTGCTGCTGGATCAACACACAACACACCTCACACAAACCCACAAAAAGGAAATGAAAGGTAAGCTGCCAACCCTACTATGCCAGCCCCATCCTTGCTGGGTCCACACCTACCAGACATCACAGATCATGCCCGGCAAGCTGAGCTCTGGCCCCTTCCCTGGCATGCCAGTCTTCCGTCACCCTCTTTCTGCAACCAGCCCCTGGCCAGACACAACTGTCTGCTGTACCCAACAGCCACAGCGACGAGCATTGGGAGAAATCACCTGGAGAAGGAAGCCGTACAGAAGACGACGGTGGAGAGGGCCAGAACTGAAGCTGCAGGGCACACTCTGTGCTGTACCATTGTGGTGATATTCATAAATTGTGTTGCTGCCTCACAACCAAGTGTCCTGTGTGTACATACACAAACACGCACGCATCGAGTCCAATATAGGTAAATATGTACTAGGTAAATCTAATCCATCGTTTTCCTCCAAGACAGGTTTGGGGGACCTTTTTTGGCTCAGGGGCCAATGAAAAAGCAGTCGGGGGCTGCACACAAGTGAGAAACAAAACAAAACAAAAAAACCCCTTCACTGACGTGGTCCCTGACTGAGAAGGAGAAAGACACTCCCCACCTCCCAGTGTGGGCTTCCCATTGCTGGGGGAGCTGAGCTTTGGGGGGCTGGATCCAGGCAAGCCGGCCCCTGGGGTGGAGGTCCCCCACCTCAGTTCTAAGAATTTTATCATAGAATCATAGGGCTGGAAGAGACCACAGGAGGTCATCAAATCCATGGCCCATACGGGGCTCGAACCCGCAACCTTGGCGTTAGCAGCAGCGGTTGGGAAGCGATCAGTTGCATTCAAACAAGGGTGACTTGAAGTGATCCGAGCTTTGTTTCCTCTTTGAAAGGTAGTAGCGTGACAGCTTGAGAGACTCCCAGGATGATCATTACTAGCTCCTGAAGTCCACAAACGTGGCAGTGTGCTAGGCACTGTACAAACAAAAATAACATTCCCTGCCCCCGATAATGCACTGCCTCAGGTCCCAGTTGTCCATTCCCGATAGGGGCTACCGAGGACGCCGCCTTATGATCCGCTTGCTATTCAAAGGGAATGTGCTACCTGAGTTGAAATGAACTATCAGCGGCCCATCTCCTTCAGCAGATCTCTGGTTCAGATCTGTCGTTTGCAAAGAATATTGCAAGCATAATAGGGAGGTGTCAGTCCCCGGCTCTGTCTCATTACACAATCCACACTAGTTTTCCATTTTTTATTGAATTGGTCACTCAGTCGTACTAAACGTGGCAGAAAAAGAAAATGAAGCGACACATGAAATCAGAGTTCTTGGAGCTTTGCTGACGGGGAAGCCGGAGTGTTCTCCAAAGTTGATCCCTGGTTAAAATAATGTTGTGCGATGGAACAGAAAATAAGCTGTTCTGGTGAATAAAATACAATCTTTCGCAGTAAAAACCACAGCTGTCTTAGGTGAATTGGTATTAATACCCACCTCCCCTACCAGCACACCTGTACCTGCCTCATTGCCTCCCATCCATCTAGTACCCCAGAAGGGCTGGTGAGTTCTTTCCCCACTAGTCCATCCCTGCTAACCAGAGAGCTTTTTAGTATGTTGTGAAAGCAAAGCGGGTTAGTTTGCCGTGACATCTTATTTTCTGTTCTGCTGCACAGAGTTCTTTTAACTGCTGCAGCCTGATAAACCCACAGGAACTTAATGCCAGCAAAAAAAGCTTGCATTCAAATGTGTGTGCACATGTCGGAGAGAGAGAAGAAATAGTAACTCTCAGGGGTGAATCCGCAAAGGGATGCGGGCTATGCAAGGTGAGAGATTGTGCGCACTCCCCCGCCCCCAGACCCTGATTGGCCTGATTGGTGCAAAGTTTCCTCCCCCCAGGTATGCGGCACCTAGGGAGACCCTCCCCTTCTACCTCAGGCCCCGCCCCTTCTACCTCAGGCCCCGCCCCTTTGCCTGCGGCCACTACCAAAATTGGTGATGTGGCCCCCCTGCAAAAATTACTGCCCACCCCTGTTCTTGAATCTCCCCTGTAGATGATGCATGCAAACTCAGAAGGAAAGGCCTAACCCTACAGAAAGGCCCTTTGTGGCCACATGTGCATCCCTGCCTGTGTTCTCCTGCCCCTCCCACCTTTGCCTATAAAACGAGGCCCAGCCTCAGTTTCCCCTGTTAAACCAAAAGATTCTGACACGCTGGGGAAGGACCATGTGTTATGTGACTCCCTCCGAGCCGTCCCCTTGAAGAACCTCCCGGCAGGTCATCTTTCCTCTCCCTCTGAGCATGGTTTGCATGCATCTGCCTGGGAGGTGAGTACCAGTCTCCAGACCAAAACCAGGTATGTCCAAATAGTCGTATGTAAATCAAGATTGTAGGCCTGCCCAGCTGAACGGTTATAGAGGCCAGTTCCAGGGAGTTGTGCCACGTGGCTGTCTGGCTGCCTCTCCAGATAGCACCTTGCAAATATCTCCAGACTGGACCACAGTAGACCAGCCGTCCATTTACGTCACTCTCCTGTCTCCAAAGTCACTAGGGGCACGTCTAGACTACGTAGGGCTTTTTTTCGAAAGGAGATATGCAAATTCAGTGCTAATTTGCATATCTTCTTCCGATCGCATTTTCGAAAGCGGGTCTTTCAAAAGTGAAAGTAGTCCGGACACGGTTTTTTGGGGGAAAAAACCCCTTTTTCGAAAAACCAAGTAAACCTCCTTTTTTAAGGAAGAGCAGGTTTTGTTTTTTTCCAAAAAGGGCGTTTTTTTCTGGAAAAAACCGCGTCCAGACTACTTTCACTTTCGAAAGACCCACTTTCGAAAATGCGATCGGAAGAAGATATGCAAATTAGCACCGAATTTGCATGTCTCCTTTCGGAATGAAAACGTAGGCTAGACGTGCCCTAGATGATTCAGAGAAGGGCATAATAACCCTATAGTGGGATAATTGCCAGCCTGCCTGGGTCCCATCCGGATTTCTTACAGTCAGGGCACGTCTACACTGCAGGGCAAAAGTCGAATTCAGCGATGCAACTTCAGCCACATCAATTGTGCAGCTGAAGTAGAAATAGCTGAATTCGGCTTTTGGTGCTGTCCACGCAGCAGGAAGTCGAAGGAAGAACGCTCTTCCTTCGACTTCCCTTACTCCTCGTGAAATGAGGGCTACAGAAGTCAGAGTAAGAATTATTTTGAAATAACAGCTTGCTGTGTAGACGGGCACTTGGTTATTTTGAAATAACACTGCAGTGCAGACATGTCTGTTAGAGATTTGTTTATGCCCCAAAGCATGAGGTGTAAGAGCCCTTCCAAAATGTTATTGTCATTAACTAGGAGCCTTCCAAATATTCTTGATATATTGGATATAAATATCCAATCCTCTTTAAAAATCATGATAAGTTCTTGGCCTCTGCAACTTCCTGTAGCGATGAGTTCCACAGTCTATCCACACCTTATGTGAAAAGAAAGGATTTCTTTGTATCATATTTTAATTTTCCACTTGTTACTTTCATTGATTGTCCCTTGTTCTTTGTGTTGAGATAAGGAAGACTCCTGATAGAGCGTCCGTAGGGCGTTCGTAGGGCGTAGATCATGTCTCCTTTGCCCCTTTCTCAGATAACAAGCCCAGGCTTTTCAGTCTCTCTTCACAGGAGTATATCTAGCCCTTCGAGCATTCTCACTGCCCTTCTCTGAGCCCCTGGCACTACTGCAATATTGTTCTTGAGCTGGACTAACTAGTTCTGGATCACTATTGAGGCCGTAGTATTGATTGGCGTATAGACATTGGACAGGCCTCTTTTGATGTGCTAACAGCTGTCAGTACCAATAATTCCACAATTTCATCCTAGAAAACATGGGTGGTGGGGGAAGGTGAGGTTGGGGGAGGCAGCCCCCAGCTCTGCCCCCAGCCCTGCCCCTTCCGCCCAGGACCGGTCCCTTATGGGAGCCAAGCCCCTCCCCCCAGCACCACAGAGAGGGTGTTCAGCATGCGGAGCACAGGGAGGGCGGGCGCTCAGGGACAGCAACACTCCGCCCCCAGTACGCCTACATTCTGGGGGCGGAGCGTGGGCGGAGCCAGACCGGTGGTTTGGCAAGGCAATGCCTTCCCTTGCCTATGACACCCGCCAGCCCTGCTCAGACAGCAGCTTGCAGTCCTGCTCACATCAATCCAGCCTCTCCTGGCAGGATCCAACAGATGGCGCAGCAAGAATGAAGGGGAGGGACAACCCCGCAGCGGCTGCGCGAGGAGGGGAAATTCGGGTGGGCCTGACTTTCAGGGGCAAGGCCACAGACTATGCTAGCTCCACTTCTCCAGGGCCTCTTCCCAGCCCTGGTGCCCTGAGCTACAGGACTGCGTCCTGGATTTCAGCTGCCCCAGAGATGCCCCGGGCCAGTGGTAGCCCCACGGCCCTGCTCCAATCTGGGTGGGCCTGGATGCTAAGTGGACGGGCCGCGGCCCACCGTGCCTGCCCACCCCCCCCCCGGGTTCCAAGAACCTAAGAGTGGCTGCTATGGAGCTGTCTGGCTCGTACGGCCTATTGTAACCCAGCAAAAGCTCAGCTCATTGAAAGGGTGTAATATCCCATTGAAAAAGTTAACCGGGCAAACCTAAAGTTTAACCGGTCAACCGAGATCCCGCGGGTGGGTGGGATCCTCCTGCTTGTGGCACGGTGAGCCTGACCGGGCGGGGCAGCCCCCCTGTTCACGTCAGGCAGGGGGCTGCTCCAGACGGTTAGCCGCTTCGCCAGTGAGCGTCACCCAGTAGGCGGTCAGCCTGGCGGGTTTTCACATTATTTTCTCAGGACCCCATTGAAGAAAATTGTTGCTGCTGCGACCTAACATCATGTGATTGGAGTGTGGGCTCCGGGGTGGGGCAGAGGGTCCAGGAGGGAGCTCTGGCTTTGGAGGGGGCAGGGCTGAGATGTGTGTGTGTGTGGGGTTACCTCGAGCGGCTCCCGGTCAGCGGTGCAGCGGGGGGGGGGGACTAAGGCAGCTTCCTACCTCGCCTGGTCCCGCAGACCATGCTGCCCCCAGAAGCAGGTTCCCAGCCAATGGGAGTGCGGGGCTAGTGATCGGGGCTAGTGCTAGAGTGCGGGGCTAGTGCCCTGTGCGCGCTCTCCACCCCCAGGAACCGGGGCTGCTGCCGGCCACTTCTGGGGCGCAGGGCGGTGTGCGGTGCCAAGACAGACAGGAAACCTGGCTTAGGCCCCGCCCCCTCCCGCTGCCACAGCGCCCAACATCCCGCGACCCAGTATGGAGTCACCAACCCATAGCTTGCAAGCCCCTGAAGTAACCCTTTACCCCCCCTCTGTAAACCTTAATTCTCTTCTCCAGATGGGGGGCGAGAGACACCCTTGGGGTGCCGCTCGACTCAAAGCTACTTCCCCCCACCTCTCCTTTCGGCAGCTGAACGCGCTGTGGAGACTGAGACTCGTGAAAAGGGAGCCAGAGGACTAACGCAGGCACAATGAGACGCACTTTAGGTCTGGCTGGTCGCCAATCCCCTTCAGACTCCATCTTGCTCCTTTTCAAACCCCGTTTCTTTCCCCCCCAGCTGTCTAGGTAACAGCTCTTTCAAGTGCCACAAGGTTGAAAGCCCCACCAAATAAAACATGTGCCGCTTGCTTCACGGGGAGGAGCCAGACGCTTACTTGAGACAACGACGAAATGAACAGACACCTCCAACCTCACGTTGAAAGCCGCCTATTGCACCCTCACAAAGTCCGTGAGCTGACAATACACCCCTCACCCTTGTGTCTGCAGCAGGGTAGGTTTTCCCCGTGTACAGCTGAAATATAAAATACCCGGGGGCCCCTTGGATCGCAACTGGGTGATTAATGGCGTTGGGAAGGGGCTAAGCTACAGGCGTTGTGCTGAATGAATGTGGTGCACTGTGCGGGGCCTGCCTGAAATGCTAGAGGATTCTGGGAGCAGAGTCGATCTCTTAACGGCAGGCAGATGTCAGAGGTGGAACCGGCAGCTCCAACCCTGGGTGTTTGGTTAACACTGAACTTGGAGTCAGCAAAAGTGCCCCCTTGAAAGCAAATAACTTGTGTAGAACGTCCAGAGTGGAGCATAAGCTGACCACTAGCATAAGTAACCCACAAGGAGCTGAAGTGAAAGTTTGATGAGAAGTAAATGTGAGGTGATTTTCAGTTGGCACCGCTCTGCAGCCGCCTTCTAAAGCAGGATCGGGCAAACTGTTTGGCCTGAGGGTACAGAAATTGTCACCCAATCATTATGACCTTGTGTAGAACGGGTACAGAATTGACCCAATCCCAGCTTCTGGTAGACAGAGGCTAAGGATTTGGCCATCCCTGCCTATCCTGCTAGCTACATTGATGGACCTCTCTCCACAAATTTATCTAACTCTTTTTTGAGCCCTTTTAAAGTCCCTGTCTTCACAACGTCCTCTGGCAAGGAGTTCCACAGGTTGACTGTGTGCCGTGTGAAGAAAAACTTCCTTTGGTTTGTTTTAAACCTGCTGCCTATTCATTTCATGTGGTGACCCCCTAGCTCTTGTGTTATGGGAACAAGTAAACAACTTTTCCTTATTTACTCATGAGCCATGACAAAAGTTTGCCAGTCCTTCTCCCTTGCCCTCCAGGGACGGACTAAGCTCCTCTCTGCCCTACAGCCCTTCTTATATGCATTCAGCCTGGCTTTGATAGGCTGCTTCTAAGCCTTCACTGGATTGGCTTCCAACAAGCCCTTTCCCCATTGGCTGGGCTCTGCGCAATCTCTCTAAGACTACTTTCACCCCTCCTCTTCTGGAATGGGCCACTGGACCACTATTGGTGTGTCCCTGTTGCTGGTTACAGTCTAGAGGACCCTAGCAAAGTGTGCAAGCAGTCCATTCTGGACAGACCCATCTCAGAGCAAGTTGGTAGGCGCTCCACCTCAGTAGTTTAAGGAGAGGTCTGTTTTTCCTCTCTCTGTTTCTGTGTGTTATCCTTCTGACGTCTAGGTAACAGAGCAGTGTTAAACTGAAGCCTGCCAGAGAGAGTGTTGATGGTTTTATCTCATTTCTCTGTGTGTTCGCCATGAGCACAACAAGCTGCCATTTTGGACTTCCCCTTGGGACGTCCCTTCTCCCCCAGGCCCCCTGGGCGGGGAAGGGGAGGTTCACATGAGGGATGAAGGCTGCTCCAGTCTTGTGCTTGTCTTGCTGATGGAGTTCCGTGGGCTTCTGAGGGGACAGTGGGACATCCAGGGTGTGTCTAGACTACAGGGTTTTGTTGATAAAAAGTGGACTTTTGTCAACAAAACTGTACCTGCGTCTACACTGCTGCTGAGTTCTGTCGACATAACGTCGACAGAACTCAGCTTTGTCGATGGCTGTAAACCTTATTCTACGAGTTCTGTCGACAGAAGGCGTTATTGCATCTCCACTGTCCTTTGTGTCTACACTGTCATGTCGACAAAGCGGCTTGCTTTGTCGACAGAACTGGATGCAGTCTAGACGCTTTTTGTCGACAGAAGCTTTGTCGACAGTATCTGCCGACAAAACTTCTGTCGACAAAAGCCTATAGTCTAGACGTATCTCAGGGGCTGCCTCCTGGCCCTACTCCCATGGAGAGCTCCAGAACCCAGAGTGGAGACCGCTTCAGACACGGCGTCGTGAGCAAGACATGGAAAGTCATCCTTCTGCTCTACTCTGCGCTGACTAGGCCTCACCTGGAGTTTTGTGTCTAGCTTTGGGCACCACATTTCAAGAAAGATGTGGAGAAACTGGAGATGGTCCAGAGAAGAGCAACAAGAATGATGAAAGGTCTAGAGAACATGAGCTATGAGGGAAGACTGAAAGAATTGGGCTTGTTTAGTTTACAAAAGAGAAGACGGAGGGGGGACATGATAGCCGTTTTCAGGTATCTAAAAGGGTGTCACAGGGAGGAGGGAGAAAAATTGTTCTCCTTGACCTCTGAGGCTAGGACAAGAAGCAATGGGCTTACACTGCAGCAAGGGAGGTTTAGGTTGGACATTAGGGAAACTTCCTACCTGTCTGGGTGGTTAAACACTGGAATAAATTGCCTAGGGAGCTTGTGGAGTCTCCATCATTGGAGATATTTCAGAGCAGGTTGGACAGACTCCTGTTACGGATGATCTAGACGGTACTGGGTCCTGCTGGGAGGGCTGGGGACTGGACTTGGTGACCTCTGGAGGTCCCTTCCAGTTCTAGTGTTCTGTGATTCTACATCCCTAGCTCCACTTCCATCTCATTACCTTCCGCTCCTCTTGGCACTTCTAGGCCCCTCTTTCCGGTGACTTGCTGGGCTCCAGGCCGCACAGCGCAGGGAAATGTGGGGAGGGATTACTAGGACCGCCCCAGAAGTGTGTTTATGTTCCTCGGCTGCCGAGAAACCTTTGGCACCTCTGAAACATTTAACGGGTGGCCCGGAGTCGTGGCGCCTCCATCAAAAATTAAATGAATATTAATAACAAATCAAACGCCATCAATGAGAATCACTCTGGTGTGACAAGCTCAATTTCCAGCCTATGGCATCCACCGGTTCAGCATATAAGCACCATGCTGACCTTCCTAACCTCATCAGGGAGACCAGCCCGGGAGAATGAATAATAGAAGAGAGTTGGGGTCACCCACATGCTAATTCTGGGCAGCCTGGGCCAGCATAGGGAGGCGGCCGTGGCTTGGGGTAGGACACAAGAGCCCTCCTGCTCGCCGTGTCCTTTCACGTGCCCTGCTCCTCTGCAGAATAATTGGGGGGAAGTTCTGGGCTAGTACAGACCCTCCTAAATCTACCATGTGGAGCCAATGGGATCAACACAGCACAGGGGTCCGAGTTCAAACATCCAGGTGTCGTGACGCTTGCACATCTACCACAAGTTGGACTTCTCTACTCCGGCGCCCTTGGGACCTGAACCAGAGAATTTTCTGGACCCCAAGATGTCCATATTGACTAGCCGCATTACCAACGCTTCCACTGCTTGCTGGGCTGTTAGAGGGCCTTGAGTAGTAAATTAGAGCCAACTGATAGCACAGAAAGCCAGGACTGGTGGCTGTAAACAAACTTTCTGGGACTGCGGGAAACTTGGCCACACCCATGGAAAGTAGACATCCGGCTACCTCAAACCATGCCGGATGCTGGATGTTTCTGGACGAGAGAGTTCTGGATTAGAGAGGTTCAGCCTTAGTTTTCCAGCAACGTTATCCTTTCTCTGAGAGAAATGCTTGTAAATCACCTTCTGTACAGTTAGCTGGCATGCCCTTAGAAGGTTTTGTAGTCTGACTTAATTACCTACATTAACACTGGTCCTACAATTGACAGACAACCGCTTTTGCTATTCCACATACCCTGGCTTCTGTCATTTCCACTCCAATTCATCCGATGAAGTGGGTTTTACTCATGAAAGCTCATGACCTAGTATATTGGTTCGTCTCTAAGGTGCCACCGGACAGCATGCTGTTTTGACATTAGCGGTGTGCTACAAGGATCCAAACGTCCAGCACGCTTTGCTGGGTTCCTGTCAAACGTACTGAGAACTCCGGCGTTGGACTTCTGTGCCGCTGTAGAATTCGTCAGGGACGAGATGCGTGCTAAAACTTCCCAAATACGATAGTGTGCTGGGTGCGGCTGGTACAGCAAGCTAGAGAGAAGACAGGTGATTTTGACTGATACTTGACCAATACGTAACCTGTACCTGGCTGGGGTGGAATTTCTCTGCCTTGCTGCTTTCTGGGACTGGATGTTCCAAACAAGGTAAGAACTGGGTGTAACCTTCCATTTGTTGGTCACCGGGGTATCTGTCATGAAAAGAAGTGAGCCCCTCATTTTAGAGCCATTTAAATGCGGGTTCCCACCCCCCCAACCCCGCTATAAACTCCCTCAGCTCTATCGCTCTGTCAGCACAGTTGGTTTATAGCGGGGGGGGAACCTTTTTTTTAGGTTGGGGGCCACTGACCCACAGAAAAATCGGCTGGGGACCACACACAAGTGAGAAGCAAAAAAAAAAAAAACCCTCAAGGACGTGGCCCCCGATTGAGAAGGAGAAAGACATTCCCCACAATTCCCCTTCTTCACCAGAGCCTAGAGGGGACTGAGTGGATTTTGTGTGCTCCAGCCCTCTGGTGGGGTGGCGGGGCAGCTGGAGCACCAGCACAGGCTCCCCAATGGTGGGGGGAGCCCTGAGCCTTGGGGGCTGGATCCAGGCAAGCCAGAGGCTGGATCCGTCCCCCGGCCCTGAGGTTCCCCACCCCTGGTTTATAGCGAAAGCCGCTGCCTGTCAAGTGGGTCCGCATGGCCGGGCCCCCTGCACCGTTAACTTGAGTTCGGTCGCGTGCCCCGTCGTGACAGCCACGTGAGGGAAATGTCCTTAGGAATATTCTTCCTTCGCTTGGGCGCATGTAATCCTGGGAGCTGGGGAGTACCCCAGAACGGCCGCACCGTCCAAGTGAACAGTCGCGGTGGCCTCCCAGTGTAATAAGAAAGAAAGTTGACGGACGAGGTGGATGGGAGAGGAAGGCTGGGACAAGCGTGCGCGAGATCTTTGCAGGTGTTTGATGCTGTTTCCTGTACCGGGTTCTCGCACCTCCCCTCGAGAGGTCATCGAGTCCAGTCCCCTGTCCTCACGGCAGGACTCAGCACCGTCTAGACCATCCCTGACAGGTGTCTGTCCGACCTGCTCTTAACTATCTCCAGTGATGGAGACTCCACAATCCCCCAAGGCAATTTATTCCAGTGTTTAACCACCTTGACAGGCAGGAAATTTTTCCTAATGTCCAACCTAAACCTCCCTTGCTGCAGTGTAAGCCCGTTGCTTCTTGTCCTGTCCTCAGAGACCAAGGAGAACAATTTTCTCCCTCCTCCCTGTGACACCCTTTTCGATACTTGAAAACCGCTATCCTGTCCCCTCTCTGTCTTCACCTTTCCCAACTACACAAGCCCAATGCAGTGTTGCGTGCCCATGGCGGTCCCAGGGTAGCAGACAAACAAGGCGGATGAGGTAATACCTTTTACTGGCCCGGCTTCTGTCTCCCTCACCAACAGAAACAAAACTGCCTTTGTTGACAAAGGGCCAGCGTCAGAGACCCCACCGGGACCCTCGGTAAATTGTTCTACTCGCTAATTGCCCTCGATGTCAAAAATGTGCACCCTGTTTCCTGTCAGAATTTGTCCCATTTCACCTTTCAGCCATTGGCGCAGGTTAGAATTTTCTCTGGTAGCCTGAGGGGGGCCCATTATTAATATGTGTCCCCCACGTAGCTACTTACAGACTGTCAGCAGGGCCGACAGCCACCTTCGGTGCAGGGGCAAGGTGTAGGGGGGCGGGTCCATGCCCGGAAGGGGTGGAGCTTCAGGCAGAAGGGGCGGGGCTGAGGACTGTGCCCCTCCCCTCAGCCCTCAGAGCCACGTGTGGTGGCTGAGAGCTCCCTTTGAAACACTGGGCTCCTGGCCAATCGCCCCCTTCCCCCACATCGGTAGGCCTGCAGCCTGTTACCGGGTCATCCCTTAACCTTCTTGTTGGAAAGCAGGCAGATCCCATTCTCGGCACAGGCCCCCTTGTGAAAGGACAGCCAACAACGCAGTGAAGGCCTCCCCTTTAGTGGGTCGGGCCCACCCCACAGGAAGGCCGGGGCCTCTGCCGCTGTGAGGAGGGTCCTCATCACACCTTACCCTGGGTAGTGGGGCGGTCACCTTGCTCCAGGCATAAAAGGGGTTAAAAACAGCCCCTGGAGAGGGAGCCAATCAGGAGGAGGAGAGAGAGGAGCCAATCAGGGCTCAGCTAAGCCCTATTTAAAGGGCTCCTGGAGGCGAGGCATTCACTCTTGCTCCATCTCTGGAGGGAGAGGGAACTGGCTGCCTGCCATCAGGGTAGCTCGGACAAAGCGGTGCTGGGGAAAGGCAGGGTGAGCCAAGGCCTGAATAAAGGCCAGGATGAGGCCTAGCTAACGGGGTCCAGAGAGATACTAGGGGCTGCAGAGGAGCAGCCAGGACAGGAGAAGGCAGCAGGTCCCACCTGCCCGCCCTTGCCAATGGTGAGTGGCCATGTCAGAGTGCAGTTTGCCCCTGAGGTAAGGGACTAGATGGCGACTGGCAGTGGGTCACTGAGGCAAGGTGGGTTTAGGGGATTGGGGGCTCCCTGAGGGGAGGACCCCAGAGCATGGGGGCACTGCAGCAGGGCAGTACCCAGAGGGGAGGGCACCGGGGTCTGGGAGGGACATGGGTCCTGGTGATTGGAGGAAGGACATAAAAATACCCGCAGGCGTGACACCGGCCAGAAGAGGGCGCTGCAGGACTGGGCGGCGCTGATTCCCCAAGCGACCAGAAGGAGGCACCGTGGCGGTGAGTCGCTGTGTGTTACCCTCTGGTGTCCAGCCCTCCTGCCCTGCCTGCCTGCCTGCTGAGACCTGCCGACTCATGACATGTCATGATGGCAGCATGTCTGGGAGGGGCCATTCGCACCCCGAGAGCTCTGGCACAGGACTGACTGTCGCCCCCGTAGGAAGCCTCGGTGCTGGTGGGGGGTGACCTGAAGGAGCGGGCGGGGGTGAAGACAGCCTATAGCATTCGGTACCGACTGGGCACTGGATCATGGCCTTGCCCTCTGAGGCTGGTGTGTCTCCTCCTCTCAGGGATGTTCTCCTGCTGGGACTGGTCCTCTGGAGATGGCACTAGGGGATTGATCTAAGCGTCAAATGTTCTGCACCGGGGCCCTCCCATATATATGGGGTTGTCTGTGGACCTCACCAGTGCGTGCGTGCGTGCGTGTGTGTCTGCAATACCCAGTACCAAGGTGTCTCCTTGGCCTGCTTACCCACGTCCTCCTGGGCCTGTGGTCAGACTGTTCCTCCTGGCACCCTGTCCCTGCCCTGTCCAGCACTGGGGTCACCCCAGCTCGAGCTGCGAGGAGGTGGGTGGTGCCTTGGTGGGTAGACAGACCTTGCTCCCAAGCAATTGCCTGTCCCTGCCTGGCTGTGGGCATGTGCAAAGGCCGCTCAGCCATTTGTGGGGGGGTTATGCAGAAATTTTTTGTGGGGAGCATGCAGTAGACACTGCTCCAGCTACAACGCGAGGATTTCCTAGTCATGACTCTGGGGATGCGTGCTGCCAGACGTGGCCGTTGGAAAATAGGAAGGACCCAAGTTGATGCCCACGGGGGGGCCCTTTATCATGTTTTGTGAACCATTTCTACGGGGAGGCCCGGACCACGTTGAAGCTTCGCCCATAATGCGCAGAGCCGCTGATGGGGACCAAGGGTCTCCTGGCTGTTCCGCACACATGAGGCTGGGGAAGATGTTGGCAGCTGCGGAGCCTCAGGTGACCTTCTGCTTTTCAGCTTTGCTGCTGCAGTGGCCTGTGGTTTCTGGGCGGGGGAGACTCCCTGGCCACACATTTACCTCTGTGGCTTTTCTTTTTGTGCCCTCAGGAAAAATCCTGGGGTGGAAGGTAAAGTCAAGGCAGAGCAGATGTGAGCTCATTTGGCCCGGCCAACCCTGTGGGCCCAGTCACAATTCTCACTCAGACCTGGAGATGGCTGCTAGTGGAGGAAAGCCCTTGAGAAGCAGAGCGTAGAGTCAGGCAGGGGAGGGCCAAACCAATGCCCAGCACAACCCCCGGCAGAGGGGAAGCCCTGGGCATGACAGGACTGGGTTCCATTAACCCCTGGTGATCTAGGAAGAGCATTCTAGTGATGTCTCTGGGCTACCGAGAGTCCACGAAGCACCTTCTGCTGGAGGAGCAGCTATTGAGAAACCGCATCTCCTCGCTATGCTGCAAACAGAGGACTGTGTCAACCCACATCTGGCCTCGCCTAGACGTCATGCATGTGGCCATAGTACGGTTGGCCCCTATAGGATCAGAACACCAACATAAACACCTTCAGATATGACTACGCCTCTTGAGTAGAATGGCCATGCTGGGTTGGACCACTGGTGCATCTAGCCCAGCAGCCTGTCTTCCAACAGTGGCCATGGCCAGGTGCCCCAGAGGGCGTGAACAGAAGAGAGCAATTATTGAGTGATCCACCCCCTGCCGTTCAGCCCCAGCTTCTGGAAGTTTAGGTACCCCCAGAGCATGAAGTTGCGTCTCTGACGGCCATTGATGGACCTATCGCCCGTGGATGGACGGCCATTGATGGACTTATCTATGACCTATCCTTCATGAACTTATTCTGAATGGAGACCAGTTATACATAGCAGCATAGAGTCATGTCACTAGACCTTTACAAAAAGGGTTTGACTTGAGTTTCTCATCAACATATAGATAATCTGTTATCTACATTGGTCTGTTTTGGGGCCGGTTCTGTTTAATATCTTCATCAACAGTTTAGATGATGGCATAGAAAGTACGCTTATTAAGTTTGCAGATGATACCAAGCTGGGAGGGGTTGCAAGCGCTTTGGAAGACAGTGTCATAATTCAAAATGACCCAGACAAACTGGAGAAATGGTCTGAGGTAAACAGGATGAAGTTTAATAAGGACAAATGCAAAGTGCTCCACTTAGGAAGGAACAATCAGTTTCACACATACAGAATGGGAAGCGACTGTCTAGGAAGGAGTCCTGCCGAAAGGGATCGAGGGATCAGAGTGGACCTCGAGCTAAATATGAGTCAACAGTGTGACACGGCTGCAAAAAAAGCAAATATGATTCTGGGAGTCATTCACAGGAGTGTTGTGAGCAAGACACGAGAAGTCATTCTTCCATTCTACTCTGCGCTGATTAGGCCTCAGTTGAGTATTGTGTCCAGTTCTGGGCACCACATTTCAGGAAAGATGTGGAGAAATTGGAGAAGGTCCAGAGAAGGGCAACAAGAATGATGAAAGTTCTAGAGAACATGAGCTATGAGGGAAGACTGAAAGAATTGGGCTTGTTTAGTTTGGAAAAAAGAAGACTGAGAGGGGACATGATAGCGGTTTTCAGGTATCTAAAAAGGTGCCACAGGGAGGAGGGGGGGAATTGTTCTCCTTAGCGTCTGAGGATAGGACAAGAAGCAATGGGCTTACACTGCAGCAAGGGAGGTTTAGGTTGGGCATTAGGGAAACTTCCTACCTGTCAAGGTGGTTAAACACTGGAATAAATTGCCTAGGGGGGTTGTGGAATCTCCATCACTGGAGATATTTAAGAGCAGGTTAGACAGACATCTCTCAGGGATGGTCTAGATGGTGCTTGGTCCTGCCGGGAGGGCAGGGGACTGGACTTGATGATTTCTCAAGGTCCCTTCCAGTTCTAGTATCTATGATTCTATAATGTCAATTGTTCCCCCAAAGTGGAGGTCACAAGTGTTTCTTAAGGGTCCATCAAGCTCAGCCACACCCAGGGAGATTTCTGAAACACCCATACAATGGTCACACCCTGGGCAGAAGCGGGAAGCGCATAAGCATGAGAAAAAAAAGTTTGCGCATGCATCCCACCACCTCCAGAGGCCAAGTCATAATTTTCTCTCCAAAGCCAAGAATACAACCGTTCGAGCAGGGAGTGCCAAAAATATGCCACTCTGACAAAATGACCCGCATGTCCCCACTGGGACTTCTTCAGAATATGGTCGTTTGATAAGTTAATTGACCTCCCATGTAATCACAAGCCTGCAAATCTTTGCAAATCGATCTGTTTCTCTTGGACTCTAACCCCCGGTTTGTGGGTTGGCTCCAGTAATCCCCTGTCAGGTTCCAGCTACTCAGCTGCACGTTTTTCAGCACCGTCACTTGCTGTGACTCGCAAGCCATTGACCTCGAAACAGTGGGAACTTTCATACTTCCACCAGAAAGATTGGGAGTTGTAGGACACAGATGAAATGCCCCTACGTGGTACGGCCACTAGATGGCACCACGATACTGCAGTGTGTTTTGTCCTCAGCTGAAGAGGCGGTTCCATTCTATTTAGCAGCGGATGGACCCTATAAGCCACTCTTGGGTTTTTTCTTTCCATAGACATCATGGCTGGGTTTCCTACCTGTCCGGGTGGTGAAACACTGGAATAAATTGCCTAGGGGGGTTGTGGAATCTCCATCACTGGAGATATTGAAGAGCAGGTTGGATAGACACCTGTCAAGGATGGTCTAGACCAGGGCTACTCAACACACAGTCTGTCTGTTTGCAGCCCACCGTGCGGTTTGGGTTTACGCCGGGCTCAACACATGAGTGGGCGCCAAAACAAAAAAGTAGTCAATATAATGTTCTTCTGTTGTTATGCGTTTCAGTAGTTAAATTCCTCGTCTATCATTGCTCATTAAAAGTGCCGTCAGATGGGTGGAAATCGGGTAAATATTGCATTTTATTAATATCAGCAGAACTGACTTAAATGGGGACTGTGTGTTGAATACTCTTGCCTTAATCTTTGTGTTAATGCCCGTCAGTGTGAAAGAAGCTATTTGCATATATATTTGCATATACATGCAACCATACTTAAGTTGTGGCCCTCGGCATGTGCTGTGAGTATCATTGGGGCTTCCAAAGTTGAGTAACCCTGGGCTAGACAGGGCTTGGTCCTGCCGAGAGGGCAGGGGCCTGGACTCGATGACCTCTCGAGGTCCCTTCCAGTTCTAGCATTCTATGATTCTATGGTCTTTCCAAGACATGACAGGCAGAAAAGTCTGACCACATGGGTAGGTCTTGGATTAGTTAAGCAATAGCATTTGTAAATCAAAACACAGGTGGCTGAAGACGAATCTCTCATGGGGTTCAAGACAAAACCGCCTGTACTAATGGCACAGCTAAATAACACCGACACTTCTCTAAGGATACTGCATTGGAAAGATTAAGCCCTCCACTAGGAAAAGAGAGGGACAGATAAAATCTTTGCTGTATTGCCATGATTGTTTACCCTGCTGTCATTTCCACAGTGACAGATCCACCTCGAGTAGCAATGTCAACTCATTAGACCTTGTAATAGCAAGTTGTTGTTTTCTAATGAATTTCTGTTAGTCTCTTGTGGCCATTCCCTGTTTACTCTTGAAAACAGCATTAAACAGCTGCCAGAAATGTGAGATTCTGGCTTTTTTAAGTGTGGGAGATTTTGTTTGTACAATTCTAGAATTAGCACTGCTATGGAAATGACAAGCCAGCACAAATGGTAGGGCTTCCTGCTGAAGATGGCTCAGTTCTTGAGTAAGTTAATGGACTTGCTTTCCCCCCTGGAAATCTGAGTTGAAATCCTGACAGTGGACTGAGTTTGTCTCCATTTGCCCCGGTAGCTACCTGATGCTCACGACCGTTCCCTGAGTTAGTTCAGAGTTATTTTGATTTGCTCTAAATGATTCCATCTGATGTGTGTTTGTCAACACCAATTTAATCGGCAATATACCAGGTCACGAGACAAAGAACCATTTCTCTGGCCATTGTTATAGATAAATTAGCCTTCTCCAACTGGCATGGGGCATTCGTTTAAAAAGATCAAGTTGAGTAAATGTGTATCAAGGTACTTGGGCAAGGACCTCTCCAACATGAAGAAACAACGCAAGGACCTGTTCTCCGGAACAATATCTAGCAATACCCCATCATTGTCATTTTGGGACTCACCCAATTTGCACACCACAGCCCCCCAAAGCTATAGATCAAGTTTCCTCAAATGTAGTGACCACAGTGATCAGCCTGTCTTATGCGCAGTCCCATCCTAGAAGGAAGATGGCCGATTGTCGTAAGCCTCCAGATATTAGGAACATATATATTGTATTGTATGAGTGAGTGCACAGCCGTGACACTGAATAATGGACTCTGTGAGGTGCTGTCAGTGGCTGTTTCGGGCAGGCAGTTGCCAAACTCAGGTCACATCTTCACTCCACGGAAGATCAGTCTTCTGGAGTTTGATTTAGCGAGTCTAGTTGAGACCCGCTCAATCAAATTCAGAGGGTGCCCCCTCAGGTGTTCAATAGTTTTGCTCTTGCCAGAAGTAAAGGAAGCCACCAAGCTCGGCATAAGGTAAGGCGACTCCAGCTACGTATTCTACGTAGCTGGAGTTGTGCACCGTAAGCTGAGCTGCTGGGTCAAGGGTAGACCTGGCCTTAGTCTTTACTCTTCCCATTTTAAGTCTTCTCCCTGAACTGTGCTCAGATGGCACTTGGATCTTGAGTCACAAAATGCCACCGCTCAAGATGTGCTCAGTCACTAGCTTTATCTGTCGTAGGGGGAAGCAGCAGAAACATCTTCAGAAGGTCCCCCTGGTTGAGTCATCACTGGGAAATAAATGAAGGATCTTTAGAGCCAGAGCCAAAGCCCAGACCCCTTCCCCTTGAGGTAAATGACTATGCCCATGGGCCGGGATGGTAGCAAGCAGATACGCTCTTATGGGCTTCAGCCACTAGGGGGCGACCTTTGGATGAAGCGAGCGTCCAAAAGGAAGCTGAGTGGGTGACAAGGCAGAGGCATGCAACTGGAGAAGGAGGCGTACATCACACAGCACCCCCTTGTGGATCCTGCAGGTATCTAATGGGAAGTACTCAAGAGAGACCAAACAAGGAGGTATGTCTCTATATAAAACCATGGTACGCCCTCATCTTGAATACTGCGTACAGATATGGTCGCCTCATCTCAAAAAAGATATATTGGCATTGGCAAAGGTTCAGAAAAGAGGAACAAAGATGATTAGGGATTTGGGACGGTCCCATTTGGGAGGAGAGATTTAAAAGACTTGGACTTTTCAGCTTAAAAAAGAGGAGACTAAGGAGGGATATGAGAGAGGTCTATAAAATCATGACTGGCATGGAAAAAGTGAATAAGGAAAAGTTATTTACTTGTTCCCACAACATAAGAACTAGGGATCACCAAATGAAATGAAATGAATAGGCAGCAGGTTGAAAACAAACAAAAGGAAGTTTTTCTTCACTCAGCGCACAGTCAACCTGTGGAACTCCTTGCCAGAGGATGTGGTGAAAACTAGGACTTTGACAGGGTTCAAAAAAGAGCTAGATAGATTCATGGGGGTTAGGTCCATCGATGGCTATTAGCCAGGATGGGTAGGAATGGTGTCCCTAGCCTCTGTTTGTCTGGAAATGGATGGTAGGAGAGGGATCACGTGAGGATTTCCTGTTGTGTTCACTCCCTCTGGGGCATCAGCTATTGGCCACTGTCAGCGGTCAGGGTACAGGGCAAGATGGACCTTTGGTCGGACCCAGTCTGGCCGTTCTGATGTTCTTTTGCAGAGTCAGAGATGCGGCATGTGGCTTCACTCACGGTGTTGAGGCAATAAAGGCACCTCCTGAGACCCGCTCTCTCGGTGGCACCCAAAATGGTGCCAGAGCGCCCACCCATGCTCATCTGCAAGAACTCACGGGTTTCCTTAAGAACCGCCTGCCATGGCCCAGCCAGGGGCTGGGGCAGCATGTCAGCTCCCATGCCTCTTTCCTATCTGAGGCCCCTTCCTGCCAGATCTCTTCCTACCCCCCATCCCTGACACTCTCCCCGTGCTCCCCAGCCAAGGGTGCCCCCACAACCCCTCACACCCACCTTTTAGAGCTTTGTTTTGTTTCCTTTCCACCCCCTACGCCTTCCCCAGTCCCTTGACCAGCTTCTGTTTCCTGAACGAGGCTGGGTTTTGATGACTAGCACAGTGTTGTGTGTTGGGTTTGCCCATGGAGGAGAGAAGGCTGAATGCTTTCGCCGTTATTTATTGAGTACCCAATAGATTCCGAAAACCCGAGATAACAATGGATGGGAGATAAAATTCTCCATTAGAGAAATCATTACTATTTGGGCTAGTAAATAGCTTTCTGGGCATCTTTCCCACGTCCTGGCACTGAAATGGGATGTAACACACAAGAATTTGAGGCATTAAACCATCATTGGAGGATACAACAGGAAACAGCCAAAAGAGAAGTGCTCATGTCTCTGCCTCGAGATGTGGCCTTCACCGGGGGCGTTCTCAGTCATCTGCTCCAGCTCCTGCCTCCTGGGGCTTTCAGAACGGTGGACGGCAGCGACAGCCGGACGCCTGCATAATCCTCCGCGTGGGGGAGCGACATCTGGCAGCGTGTGTGCTGAATTTCCAGCTCTTCTTTTGCTGAAGCCAAACCTGGACAAAGCATATGGAATTAAAGATTGCAGAGATTAACAAGACGGGGACTTTTCTGCGTGGAAAAGAGGAGACTGAGGAGGGGACATGCTAGAGGTGTTTAAAAGCATGACTGGTATGGAGAAGATGAATAAGAAAAAGTTATGTATTGTTTTCATAACATAAGGATTAGGGAGTCACCAAATGAAATTAATAAGTAGCGGGTTTAAAACCAACCAAAGGAAGCTTTTCTTCACAACATGCACAGTCAACCTGTGGAACTCCTTGCCGGAGGATGTTGTGAAGACCAGGACTTTAACAGGGCTCAAAAAAGAACTAGAGAAATTCATGGAGGGTAGGCCCATCAATACGTATTAGCCAGGATGGGCAGGATGGTGTCCCTAGCCTCTGTTTGTCAGAGGCTGGAAAAGGATGACAGGGGAGGAATCACTTGATACTACCCTGTTCTGTTCACTCCCTCTGGGGCATCTGGCATTGGCCACTGTCAGCAGACAGGACACTGGGCTAGATGGACCTTTGGTGTGACCCAGTATGGCTGGTCTTATGTTCAATCTGGTCAGAATTTAATAACCCAAGGGAACAGGTCATAAGCAGGGTCACCCAGAATCACCAGGGAGATGGAGACCGCAGCGTTCATTATTATCACTATTGTTTTGTAATAATGTGGCACCCAGGAGCAACGTTCCCACTAATTTTTCCATCCATGTGCAGAATAAATTTTGTTACATGCACCAAGGCATGTGTGGATGTGCACCACCAGTAGAAACACATGATGGGTGGCACCTGAATCTCTCTGGGATGGCCACGCAAGTGTTCAGCTTACAGGGAACACTGCCTAGGAGTCCTATTCAGGAAGTTACCGTGCCAGGCGTGGTACAAACACAGAACAGCAAGGCGGTCCCTGCCCCAAGGAGCTGACAATCTAAGACAGAGACAAGAGATGGCAGATGGAGACAGACCAGGAAGTACAAGCTGTTGTCATGTTCTTTACAGGCCCCCCCAGCAAAGGAGAGCTTTGAGTTTCACGTTACAGAACCTTTTGCTTTTCTGCCCCATTCAAAGATCCCGGTTTGTACGGCTTCGGCCCGTTGCCAAACAGGAAAATGCCTCGAGACATCAAAATGCCTCGGACAGCTGGGCTTTCTGGAGTGACATGAGGGGGACAGAAAAAGAAGCAGCACGTTAGGTTGTACCATGAAGTGCAGCTGGGGACCATGTATTATTTAATGTGATTTTTTTTTTTAAGCAATCACTAGATCTGAGGCCATCTCCACAAAGGCCAGGCCCTCGCCATGTGACCCAGGCGCTGCCCAATCCAGGGCCACCTACCACAGAGAAACATGGGGCCTGGGTGAGGAATTAAAAGTCCACGTGCTGTTGACACTCTGCCAGGCTGTGGGGAGAGGTGGGAACTGGAAGGAGGAGATAAGGAGATGGGGAATCGGGGTGGAGGGGCACAGCAGTTTGGGACAAGCGACCCAGATCGCTGGGTGGCAACCAGCCAGGAGGATGGGGGAAGGGGACCGGGCACTAGATACTCAGGCCATGTCTACACAAGGACATTATTAAGAATTTCCTAAATTCGACTTCTGGGCACCCGATTTTCACATTCGAAGTCCCGTGTCCTTGCTGGGGGGAAGAATCGAATGTCGTCTGAGGCGGGCTCCATTAATGTGGACACGCTACCTCAGACTCAGAGCCCCAGGGAGTGCCAGGAGGCCTCCTGGAGACCAATTAGTCCAAATTAGCAGCCCCGGAGCATCCACACTAGCGTTATTTCGGACTTACAAGCTTGGGAATAGCGTCACTCCTCGTGAGAAGCCAAACAACGGCATTCGAATCCTGCCACCCCTTCGTCCGGACTAACGGGCTTGGTGGTGTGGACAAATTCAACCGTGGGGGGCTAATTTCAGACTAAGGTCCTAGTGTAGACCAGGCCTCAGGGCCAAGAAGCGTGGGAAGGCTGCAATTTCTTACTTGAAGGGGAAGGCTCCCTGTCAGACCAGTCCTGGTCAGAACAGCTTACCTGGAAAACACTTTCCCTGCTACGTCCAGGCCTCACGTCTCGCTAGAGCAGTTAAAATGGCTAGATCTCCCCCCTCTGTGGGAGAAGAGGCACGTAGGCAAAGGCGGATCGTTTCCTCCAGGAAGCATTTACCCCAGCAGGAGAACAGGAAAATGTGGACAGATTTCTGGAAGAAAGAGATTTCTGCACCAGGGGTATAGATTTCTCTAGTCTTCCCCCGCAAAAAAACCTCTCCCCTCCAACTCACCCAGCCCCAGGGAGAGGGGCTAGCATTAGATTTCCTTTGTTTTATCCCTTTCAACTGGCCAGTGTGGGTGTGGGTCTGTTATCCCCCACCCCATAAAGACACTGAACCCCATTCGGCTGGGCAGAGTTATTTTAGCCAGATCCTTTACTGCCCATCTAGAATGTTGCATCGGGCCCGGTCCCACCTCTGCCACTGCCCTAGCACATCACCTTGCCTCTCTGTGCCTCGGTTTCCCCCGGAGTAACACCGGGAGAATGGCACGACTCTCCTTTGTACAATGCATTGATATCGGCGGAGGAAAAGTGCTGTGCAAGAAGTTGGTATAATTATTAAACCAGGAAAGTGGTGACCAGGGTTACTACCCAGAGGCTAACGAGACAAGGGCTGCTAATTGCACCCCTTCGGGGCATGTCTCACGGGACCCAATGATTCCCTGTGATTATACATCCTTCTGTATTGAACCTTTCCCCCCAGCTATTGCAGTTGGGTTAATTACTTCTTCCTAAGCTCTCCACTTACCCCTGCCGGAAATCACAGCTGACGCAGACAGTCTCTCGTGCCTCTAACAAGACAAAGCACAGTTATCACTGTTTGTTTTGAGAGCCGGGTACTAACCTTATCAACAGGAAGGAGTGTGCTTGTATTCTCCCATGGGTGTGCTCGCTTATAGAGAGTAGGGGCAGCCGGGTAACTCCCTGACAGCATCTGCGAACAGACGGGCCTTGCAGAAATCAGAGCTTTGCTTCAGAGAGCCCTCGCCAAAGCAGGAAGTGAGACAACACAGCTGACTGTGCAACAACAGACAGTTCCCTCCAAACCAATTACATGGGCTCGTGCCGAGACGCTCATATTCAATCTCACAAGCCATTCATCCGCTCTGCTCTGTTGGAGTATGGTGTCCAGTTCCGGGCACCACATTTCAAGACAGATGTGGAGAAATTAGAGAGGGTCCAGAGAAGAGCAACCAAAATGATGAAAGGTCTAGAGAACATGAGCTATGAGGCAAGGCTGAAAGAATTGGTCTTGTTTAGTTTAGAAAAGAGAAGACTGAGAGGGGACATGATAGTTTTCAAGTGTCTAAAAGGGTGTTACAGGGAGGAGGGAGAAAAATTGTTCTCCTTCATCTCTGATGATAGGACAGGGAGAACATAAGACTGGCCATACCGGGTCAGACCAAAGGTCCATCTAGCCCAGTATCCTGTCTGCCGACAGTGGCTAATACCGGATGCCCAAGAGGGAGGGAACACAACAGGCAATCCTTGTGTTATCTCTCCTGTCACCCATTTCCAGACAAACAGAGACTAGGGACACCATTACTATCCGTCCTGGCTAACAGCCATTGATGGACCTGTCCTCCATGAATCTATCTAGCTCTTTTTTGAACCCTGTCAAAGTCCTAACATTCATCACATCCTTTGGCAAGGAGTTCCACAGGTTGACTGTGCACTGAGTGATGAAAAACTTCCTTTTGTTTGTTTGAAACCTGCTGCCTATTCATTTGATTTGGTGACCCCTAGTTTTTATATTGTGGGAATTAGTAAATAACTTTTCCTTATTCACTTTTTCCACACCAATCATGATTTTATAGACCTCTATCCTATCCCCCCTTAGTCTCCTCTTTTTTAAGCTGAAAAGTCTTGGTCTTTTTAATCTCTCTTCATAAGCAATGGGCTTAAACTGCAGCAAGGGAAGTTTAGGTTGGACATTAGGAAAAACTTCCTGTCAGGGTGCTGAACGCTGGAATAAATTGCCTAGGGAGGTTGTGGAATCTTCATCTCTGGAGATATTTAGGAGCAGGTTAGACAGACACCTGTCAGGGATGGTCTAGACGGTGCTTGGTCCTGCCGTGAGGGCAGGGGACTGGACTCGATGACCTCTCAAGGTCCCTTCCAGTTCTAGGATTCTGGATTCTCTGAATCTGATTTCTGTTGCTCACGCGGCGTTTCATGTTGAATAGTCAGCACCTTCAGGAGGTATTTTGGGAGGGTGTCTCTGCGAATCAGGAAACCCTGTGTGGACGTAGACAGGTAAGGAGCTCCCCATTTGGGGGCTGTGAGTGAAACAGACACTTGCCAGAGGCTAAGCCACACGTGGGGCTGCTCCGAGTGGGATTTTACCCCACATCGTGTGCCCCACACTTTTGGCATGGATTCTTGCAGGGGCTTTATGATGGACCCGCCGGGATACACTGCATCCCAGAAGCCTCTGGTTATAGAAGCATCCTTTGGAACAGCACCTATGCCATTGTTCTTGTGCGCCAAACTCTCCTCTTTGGGCCTGATGGATTGTCCCTTCTCGGCTAAAAACGCTGATCGCATGAGCGTGCCGTCGTTGGGAGTGATTCTGCGATCCTGGCTGGTGGTTACGCTGGGGGATGCCCCTGGCCCAATGACTCTAACTAAATACGGTTCAATTGTGGCTGTAGCCAGGCGTGATGCGGGCATGTAACCGTGCTTGTAAATAACAGCGTGCGGCGGCAGAGGCTGAAATTACGTCCCTCCAGACAGCCATTCGGCAGGGGAGAGAATAGGACGCGCGGGCTGTAATGCTATGCATTAAAAAGCACTTATGCCGCTAAAAGCGGCATTAGAATAGCACATAAACATTGGCTGTCAGTAGCGCAATGGGGCTCTGGAGTCCAAAGGGAACCTCCAGTGGCCTAGCAGAGCCTGAAGAAGGGGGCGGGGGGAGAAAAGCTGTTTCATGGGTTGTATTGATGTGTCTCTTCGACGCACCAACTCAGTCACATTCCTTCTTCCCCCGGGGGGCGGGGCTGACATGCCTGCCCGGTCCGTACCAACTCAGTCACATTCCTTCTTCCCCTGTGGGGGCGGGGCTAACACGCCCACCTGGTCCGTACTAACTCAGTCACATTCCTTCTTTCCCCGGGTGGGGGGGCAGGACTGACACGCCTGCCCGGTCCGTACCAACTCAGTCACATTCCTTCTTCCCCTGGGGCGGGGCTGACACGCCCACCTGGTCCGTACCAACTCAGTCACATTCCTTCTTCCCGGGGCAGGACTGACACGCCTGCCTGGTCTGTACCAACTCAGTCACATTCCTTCTTCCTCCGGGGGGGCCGGGCTGACACGCCCACCTGGTCCATACCAACTCAGTCACATTCCTTCTTCCCTGGTGGGGCGGGGTTGACATGCCTGCCCGGTCTGTACCAACTCAGTCACATTCCTTTTTCCCCCGGGAGGCGGGGCTGACATGCCTGCCCGGTCCGTACCAACTCAGTCACATTCCTTCTTCCCCTGGGGGGGCCGGGCTAACACGCCCACCTGGTCCGTACCAACTCAGTCACATTCCTTCTTCCCGGGAGGGCGGGGCTGACACGCCCACCTGGTCCGTACCAACTCAGTCACATTCCTTCTTCCCCCGGGGGGGTGGGGCTGATACGCCTGTCCGGTCCGTACCAACTCAGTCACATTCCTTCTTCCCCCGGAGGGGGGCAGGACTGACACGCCCACCTGGTCTGTACCAACTCAGTCACATTCCTTCTTCCCTGGGGTGGGGCGGGGCTGACAAGCCTGCCCGGTCCGTACCAACTCAGTCACAATCCTTCTTCCCCCGGGGGGAGCGGGGCTGACACGCCTGCCTGGTCCATACCAACTCAGTCACAATCCTTCTTCCCCCGGGGGGAGCGGGGCTGACACGCATGCCCGGTCTGTACCAACTCAGTCACATTCCTTCTTCCCCCGGGGGGAGCGGGACTGACACGCCTGC
Organism: Rafetus swinhoei; assembly: GCA_019425775.1. Taxonomy (NCBI): domain Eukaryota; kingdom Metazoa; phylum Chordata; order Testudines; family Trionychidae; genus Rafetus; species Rafetus swinhoei. The sequence continues at coordinate 53,609,796 of CM033432.1, read as the reverse complement.
CTGGTCCGTACCAACTCAGTCACATTCCTTCTTCTCCTCGGGGGGCAGGGAGGGAGGCTGACATGCCCGCCCGGTCTGTACCGACTCAGAGGGAACCCCCAGGAGGCACACCGAGTAGCTTAGCAGGTCTCTCAGCAGCATGCTTGGGACAGGGCCAGAGCTGACGTGGAGTGGATCGGATGATCCGAAGCCACGTGAATGCCACAAATTCAGACACTGCATGCGGAAGGCCCGCGTGGTAACACGTTTGTGGCACCAGCGCAGTTTAATTCTTGGTGGGGTGCTTTGCCAGCGCCCGTCCCTGTCCTCTCCAGCATGGACTTGCACAGCAGAGAGGAAATCTATCTGCATCTAGAGCAATCCACGTGACAGTGCAGGCCCTTATCTACTCTGTATTTGAGAGAGTTTGTCTGTCCGCCTGTCTGCTTGTCTGTCTGTCTGCTCAAGAGATCCTCCTACACCGTAGGAACTGGGACCACCACATTCAGGATGCAGCCTCCTCTTATCCTAACTTAAAGCAAGGTTATGGGTTTGGTTGTGCCAGGACAATGGGATGTGCCTGGAATGAGATTGCGTCTCAGAAAACCATTCAGAAAAGAGACAGAATCACCAGGCAGGTGAAAGGGGCTGACTGGAGACTCTCCCCCGCCAGCTGGTACTGCCTGCACCCCGAGTCTCCTACCCCCCTGTAACAATATGGTTTTTCTGTAACCATGATGGAAGGCCTGAAGCCATATTGGCAGCCAGACTGAAGAGCAGCAGCCATTAGCTGTAAGGCCTAGAGTCACATAGTCACATTCCATCTATTTTGTATTAAAATAGTGTCACACCAGGCTGTGAGAAGGGATTTTGTCCTGATAGCTCCCCCACTGTCACCAGATAAAGAAACAGATCTCAAGATGGGTAAAGAAAACTTAAGTCACACCATTCTGTCGGGCAAGAAACTGCTTATCAATAGTTGAGGTTGTGCAATCCTCATTCTATGCTTATTGTCATTACACTTCCCTATTGTTTGACTGTGTGATCTCTGTCTGTTTGTAACTGTTTCTGTCAACTGTACAATTAATTTTGCTAGGTGCAAATCAATTAAGGTGGTGGGGTCTGATTGGTTAGGTAATTTTGTTATGATTGGTTAGTAAAAGTATACTAAAATAATTGGTTAAGGTATAGCTAAGCAGGGACTCAGGTTTCATTATATAAACTGGGGTCCAAGAAGAAGACCAGGAAGAAGATTGGAAGTAACAGAAGCAGAAGGAAAGAAGCAAAGGCTAGAAGAAGACCAAAGACAAGGAACACCAAGAAGAAGGGCGAAGACCTGGAAGAAGAACTCACCTCCGAGACACAGCCTAAGATAAGAGTTGCCAGGACTCTCCTGCACGACCATGACGTGCAGCAGTTAAGATCCAGAGGGTATGTCTACACTAGCCACCCTAGTTCAAACTAGGGTGGCTAATATAGTCATTCAAACTTGCAAATGAAGCCCGGGATTAAAATACCCCGGGCTTTATTTGCATGTTCCCAGGCACCGCCATTTTTAAATGCCCAGTAGTTCGAACTCCCTGCCCACGGCTACACGCGGCACGGACTAGGTAGTTCGAACTAAAGCCCCTAATTCGGACTACCGTTATTCCTCCTGCAATGAGGAGTTAGGTAAGGGTGGGTGTGTAAATTAACAGGGTTGCACCTTGAGCCCTAGGAACTGGGTAACAGTGTGTATACCTACAGTGTGGAAGGGATAGAGACATTTGTGCGGGTAACACCCGAGGCATCCTGTTGGGAGGGCAAAGGGGGCTGAAGTCCCCTCCTTCCCATTTGTATGGGAGTATTGCTGGTTGTTCCCCTTCGTCAGGGTGTGAGAGGAAAGTGCCCAGTTTGCTGCATTCCTCACTCTGGCTGGGGAGCACAGCGGGCAGACCAACCTGAACCTGCCCCAGCTGCGGGGATATGCACCCCTCACACAGCTGTGCCGGCTGGAGCTGCAGCAGCCACAGAAAGGCGTCTCTCACCTGGTCCCAAGCTGCTGCGGTGAGAGAGGTCTGGGGTTGTCCGCTCTCCCCGGAGCAGCCTGTGTACTGACCCCTCCCCATCCCCACCCCAGAGCAATGATTCAAATGAAGCCTGGACATTTTCATTGTATTTTCCAAAAAGCAATAATTAATTGAGTTAAGGACCCAACACAACACCAGGTAAATCTTCATGTGTGTGTGTGTGTGTGTGTGTGTGTGTGTGTGTGTGTGTGTGTGTGTGTGTGTGTACATATGTCAAATCTTGCCTCAGCTCACCCTCCATCCAAGAATTTTGTACAAGAAAAATCAAGGGAAATAACTGAGGTATTTAAAAGCAAGAAGAGTCTCACTGATTTTTCAGGTGAAGGATTTTGCCACTTTGGAGTGGCCTGGCCATACGAGTCTGGACATATATTTCTCTTATTAATAATAATGAGAAGAAAAATGAATAAATCCTTTCAAACCTTAAAAGTGAAAGTCCTTTTTTTTACAATTCTATATCCCTACGACATCTTAGCTAAGTCACCTCAGTAGACTCCTATCTTAAAACATTGTGTGACCATTCAATTCCAGCAGAGGGCTTCTTTATTTTATTTTATTTTATTTTATTTTATTTTTGGCAATATTTAAGGTATTCCGTAAATATTCCAGTTGTGGTAAAATTTCTCCTTTGGAGGGAAGTTGATTTTTTTTTCCCTTCTGAAATGTCAGTTGAACCTCCCAGCTGAGCAAGAACAAAAAGACACTCAGTGGGCAGAAACAGAAGCTGACAGCATCTTCTTGACTCTTTGAAACTCACTGGGGCTGGCAGGACGATCTGAAAAAGTCGGCTTTAGAACGCCAAGTGAGTCGTGCCTGGTTTTAAGTTTTTAAGAATCTAAAGCAGAGAGGGAGTCCTAGCAGAAGTGCCGGAATACACTTCCCGTGTAGCATTTCAGAGCAATCCAGCCTTGCTCTAGAATTTGAATTTTACAAAATTTCCTCTTAAAAAAGCTGGGGTTTTCAAAGCGCATTCCTTTTTTTCCTAGCATTTTTTGTTAGCGTCAAACAAGAATCCTTTCCCGAACCCTCAGAAAGATGGAATAATACGAGTGATGTCATGCATGTCAAGTCCATATGCAGGATCAAAACTACACAGTGTCGTTAACTATTTGTTCACACGGTCAGATAATGAGGTTAGCCAGTCCCAGTTCAAGAATTTGTAAAAGTACTGATTTTCCTTCATCTTCTTTTTTCCTCTTTGTGTCTGTATGTGCATGCACATTCTAATGAAATGTTCACTTGCTGTATATTATTCATCCACTAGATGTCTCTATGTGCTGTCTACACCTCCAGACAGATTATGGTCCCTGGTAAACAAGACAGACAAAAGTGGAACTCGTGCAGGGTAGAAGCCTGTGTCTATAGTCTGCAGTTGGCTTCTTCAATAAATGCTTCCTATTTAAGATAGACTGTAACACCCTATATCATGACCTACATCTTGTTTGTTTATAGGCTTTTTCCTATGCCTTTACATACACCAGTTTAGTTATCTTAGCACCTTACAGATATGAATGAGTTTAACCTCGTGTAATCCTTGTGAGGTAGGAAAGTATTCTTCATCTTATATCTGCACCTTAGCAGCAGCTTCTGGTAACATCAGAATGTGCCTGGCTTTTAGATGAGTGGACAGTAAGGAGGAAGAATGTATGAAGCTTTCATCCCCTGTCTGGTTGACAGTGGGAGAGTAAACGAGGGCATTTAGATGACCCCCTCAGACTAATTTTCATAGAAATTCAGAATTCAAATCTCTGAAGTGGCTCTGAAAAAAATCACACTGTGGCTGGAATATCTCATCTCCCTGCTGGACAAGCTGATAGACATACTGATAGATGGTGGGAAGAACCAGGGCTGTCTCTGTTTCAAAGAGTCCTTGGTCAACGATAGTAGAGCACCACCTGATAGCAAAGTACCTGGAAGGGGAAGGACGGAGGTGGAAGAGTCTAAGATAGCTCATGAGGAGAGGAGGGGAGCGAGAGGAGATGGAAACAAGCAAATACAGGGAGGAACCATGTTAGTCTACCTAACATGAGCTCCACTCAGCAAGAAGCAAGAAGTGCTGAGAAATGCTGGGGCCGGGCAGCCAGCCTCTGTCTGTTTGGAAAAGGCCACCCAGGAAGGTCTTGTCCAGGCATGATGCAGAGATAGTGCAGTCACCTAGTGCACCAAAGCAGACTAGCAACAAAAAGAATGGCAGAGAAGAACCATTCTACCGCTTCTTTCTGCTACTGCTCCAGCATCAAAAGCTGGGCTGAAGCAAGCAGTGTGGTTTAGTGGCTTGGACAGTGGGCCAGGGACTTGCGCAACTGGCGTTCTGTGCCTGTCCTGCTGGGCATGACCTTGGGCAAGCCACATCCCCTCTCCGTGCCATGTGCAGGCTGCGGCTAATGCTACGGACCTCCTTTGGGGCACGTCTACACTACATGGAAAATCGACACTGCTGAGGTCAATCTTCTGGGGTTCGATTTAGCGGGTGTCATATAGACCTGCTAGATCAAACTCAATGGGCGGCCCCGTTCCTGCTCTTCACGTGGAGTAAGGGAAGCCAATGGGAGCACTAGCTCCCATTGGCCTCCCACTGTGTGGACAGCGCAGAAACGCAATGTAAGATACATCGATTCCAGCGACGTAATTTACATGGCTGGAGCTGCCTGTCTACTTCGACCTTCCTGTGTAGACCAGGTCTTTCAGATCTGCCAATGAACAGTGCTCGGTAAGAGCTGAAGGGCTGATGTGGGTGCTATGAAGAAAAAAACGTGCTAGCGTACAAGAAAATCGGGCCTTGAGATCCTGCACTGGCAGCGTAAGTACAGAGCAAACAGATCTCACGCTGCCCAATGCCAATCATCAAGTGATAGCAGAAATTTTTGTGGGGTGGAACGTGGCCATTCCTCTAGGGCTAGGGTGGCATCAGGTGCTTCCTTCTCTTCCTGTGGAGATCTATTTCACTGTGTCAAGTGGGGATGGCGGCAGAAAGTCTTGTTGGGAGCCAAGCTGCAAGAAGAACGGTGAGCATTGGACTGAAGCGTTCCGCAGTTCAGCACCCACAATAATAGAGCTATCTACACCGAGAAATAGGTATTCCAAGTGCACAGATGTGGTACAGGCCAGTTGTGCCGAGCATAAAGTGGCACTTGATACAGATGATGCGCTATTGATGCTAACCAATTCCAAGCCCTCAACGCCCCGTCTCATGCGGCGAATAAAAGACGCTGAAGAGGCTCTGGTTTGAAACTCAATTATGCCAAGTTGAAGGCTCGGGGAGAGGGGTGCACTCACACAATGCTGGAAAATCTACAGGATTCATTTTCAATGAACCATGAATTATGTCAACTCTTGGGGCCCATCAATCCACTCTCCATGCCAGATCCTTCGGATGCTAATTGTATCCCTCTTCCGAAAGGTCAGAGGAAAAAAAACCTAGCTAACTGGCTTGCAAAGAGGACATCTTCCCAACTGTTTTGCCCAAAATGTCCTTTTTCCACACTACTTTAAGCACTACTTTAAGCAGTTCCTTTAAGCACTACACCCTTCCACAGTAAAATTCACCTAGCTGAAAAGTTACCTGGGACCATTCAACAAACCTGTGCAGCCATATGTAAAGGAAGGTTTGTAGCCTCGAACTGCAGCATAGCTCTCCTTGTGAGCGGTGTAGCTCCAGGAGTATCCAGATAAACCACATGTAAACACTGTGTCATACTACTCTGGTGTGCCTGTCTAAACAGCATGGAAATCATCGGCATTGTTAATTAATTTTAACAATTGGTGTATGGAAAAAAGTAAGATTAAATTACATCTTGGCACTGCCTTACTGCCTGACTCCAGTGAGAAAGAGTGTGAATTTCTCCAGAGAAGACTTGGACCTGTGCTACCGTTTTCCAAAGTGACTTAGGAGCCCAAGCCTCATTGAAAGTCCAAGGGATGTAGGTGCCTAAGAAATTTAGGAGCTCTTGCAAATCTTAGCCCTGAAGTTCAGGTCCTGGTGGGAGAAGGAAATCCTGAATTGCATCTGGTAGTAAAGGCAACAAGGTTTGAGATACTGATGAAGTGAGTAAAATATTGAACTGCGCAAACTTTGGCCAGATCTACTCTTACCCCGAGATCAACGCTCTGGAGATCTATCTTCCGGGGTTCAACTTGGTGGGTCTAGTAAGGACCCACTTAATTGACCATTGATGGGGCCCTCGTCGACCCCGAAATTCCACGGGGTTGCAAGGAGTAAGGGAAGTTGATGGGAGAGTTTCTCTCATCGACCTCCCACAGTGGAAATTCGACTTAAGATTCATCAAGTCCAGCTACTCTATTCTTGTAGCTGGAGTTGCATCTCTTAGGTCGACTTTCTCGTATAGTATAGACCTGGCCTTCTCCACATCATCTTACCCATTGGGTAAAATGTGTTGGAAGAGTGCTTCTCAACTCAGTCTGCCTAGCTCCCATGTAGGCTGTGGGGAACGAGATATCGACCAGTCAGGCTCTCCTTCTCGACAGAGGGTCGTATTTCCGGTGTGTTCAGCAGATGCTAGTTTGGACACACCAGAATTGTATTCCACCCCTTTACGTTCAGTCAACTCTGAAGCCACAGAACCTCCCAACTAGCCAAGAAGCTGCATCTCCCCAGGACACCTGGTAGGAGAAGAGTCTTGTTGCCTGAGCTTCTGCAAAGCAATTCCGCAGACACTAACGAGACTAGAGATGGAGAGTGCAAAATCCACACAGAGCCTTGTACGGTCAGTTGCACAGCATGGGCGCTTAATGCCCTCCAAGGAAAAAGGCCTTCCATGGCCCTCCGTGGCTTCTACGCAAAGGATATTGGCAGAGTTCTCCGCACCCTTTGTGTGGAATGTTTCTTAGCTGCTAAGTCTGTACCTGCAGCACCCAAAAGCCTCCCACCACCTAACATTCCTGCTGAGCAGGATCAACCACTATGTTCATAGTTTGGAACAACATCTGCATAGCCCCAGAGTAACTGGTCCACTGATTCTACTGGGCCTGCCCACATACCCACCATGAATTTACTACAAGAAGCCAGTCGGCCAGCCTAAGAGTTAAGGGTATGTCTACACTAGCCCCCTAGTTCGAACTAGGGAGGCTAATGTAGGCATTTGAAGTTGCAAATGAAGCCCGGGATTTAAATATCCCGGGCTTTATTTTCATCTTCCGTCCAGTGCCATTTTAAATCCCCTAGTCCGAACTAACTGCCCGCGGCTACACGTGGCAGTCAAACGTTAACTCGAACTAAGTCCTTAATTCGAGTTAACTGTTACACCTCGTGGATTTAAAAATGGCGCCCGGACGGGAAGATGCAAATAAAGCCCGGGATATTTAAATCCCGGCTTCATTTGCAACTCATGCCTACATTAGCCTCCCTAGTTCGAACTAGAAGAACTATGATGAATCTCTTCCCTTTCCCCCATCCCACCTCATAAGCACAGTATCTTTTTCCCGCTCTGCCCTGGACACTATGACACACCGGAGTCTTGGACCATCCGGTTTCAGAGGAAGCAAGGCCATCCCCTCCCAGTTGCAACCCCTCCCAGCTTGGTATCATCTGCAAACTTAATAATCATACTCTCCGTGCCATCATCTGAATCGTTGATGAAGATATTGAACAGAACCGGTCCCAAAACAGAGCCCACTTGTTATGCCTTTCCAGCAGGATTGTGAACCGTTAATAACTACTCTCTGAGAACGGTTATGCAGCCAGTTATGCACCCACCTTATAGTAACCCCATCTAAGTTGTATTTGACTAGTTTATTGATAAGATTTACCTGCAAAACGGGTGGCAATTGTGCTGTCTCCCTCATGGTCCTGAGATCAAGTCCTGGGCTCTGGTCCATGTTCCTCCATCCCCATCCTCCTGGTCCCCCTCAGACTCCTCCACGCATTACGGTTAGTCCCATCAGGTGTCAACGCTGATGCTGTCAAAACGACATCTGGGGCCAATTCAGGTGGGACACATGACACGCTAGGAATGCCGTGTTGCTTGCTTCTGGGCCATGTGGCAGTGTTTGGGGCAGGCGCATGGATCGAATTGTCAAGCTTCCAAATGCGCTCTTTATAACACAGTTGATATGTTTTAACCCTACTTGTATTGATTAATAAAAATATAAAGGGGACAACATAAAATGAATGCTCATCAATCTGTGTGTATGGAAAATTGATCGTGGCAGATTAATTTGATATCTTTTTTTTACGAGATCACAAGTTTGGCTAATTAAAGGTAACAGATGTAATAGACTTCGACTTCTGTGATGTGTTTGACTTGATATCACATGACGTTTTGATTGGGTTAAAAAGCGACTACCTGATAGAACTCAAAATGTTACTGCAACTAGCAAATCATCATCGAGTAGGGATAGCTCGGTGCAGGCCTTCACAGGGATCAGGTCTTGGCTTTATGCTATGTAACATTTTGATCAATGAACTGGAAGAGAAAAAACAGGATAATTAATGGCAAAGTTTGCAAAAGACACACATCTCGGGGTGCGGTAAATAATTACGAGGCCTGGGCACTGATACAAAATGAGCTGGATTGCTTGATATGCAAACAACTAATAAATCCAGAGTGGATGTTTTACTAAAAGATCTGCTCTAGGAATTATGTTGCAGAAGTTCTATGCCCTGTGTGATACAGGTCAGATTAGATGATCGCTAGACTACATGTTCCCTTCTGGAATCTCTGAATAGACATATTAGTGTGGCTCAATCTAAATTGCATCTAGGAACACAGAACGCCGGTCATACGCACAGGATGGGGGACTCTACCCGGGGAGGCAGTGTGACCTCTCGAGGTCCCTTCCAGTTCTAGTGTTCTGTGATTCTATGATCCATCTTGTGTCATCCACTCTCAGCATCCAATCTTCAAAAGGTTAGAGACATTCAGAGCATGGGGTTGTTTCTGTGACCGTCACGTGTCTTGATGGACCTGTCCTTCGTGAACTTACTTAGTTCTTTTTTTAAGCCAGTTGGAATTTTGGCCTTGATCACATCCCAGAGAAGAGAGAAATAAAATGAGAATTAGAATAAGAACCTGCGGTTATTCTGAGCTCCCTTTGTCTGTCTTGTGCACAGAGGAATGAGCTAAGCAAAGAGGGATCTTGGGAAAAAAAAAAGACCCCAATTGATAGAGAGGCCTTTCCTTTCAGCTCCTCTACAGCTATCCTCCACAAGCTCCTTGTGTGTTTGATCTCAGAAAAGGAGTCAGTTGAAGACGATCTCAAGAAGCAAACACAGAAGAGCAGGAATCGGGGTTGGATCAAGTGGCAGAAGCCAAAGGGAGGAGACAGCGTCAAGGTAAGAACATGAAAAGAATTCCTAGAAGCAAACTGGCACCATGGAAGAGAAGTCATATTCGTGAGTGTGGACCCAAAAGGGAACTCCTGAAAACCCAACAGTGAGGTGGCACTCCCCGTGGCCCCACTGATTTGAGATGAGCTATGCTGATGGACACCAGCTGAGGAGATGGTCCTAGATTTGGTTTAAAGGGGAAAGGGACAATGGGGCCCTTCAAAAACTCCATTACCACAAACATGAGTTGCTGACCTGCCGATGCGAAAACCCTGTTGACCTAAGAGAGTGTGTTCGGTTAGAGGAGCCTCAGTGCATGCTGGGAACCTGCCTTTCCCACCTGTCCTCCCCTTAAGTACTTGATAGCCAGAGAGAGCACTGGACACTCACACTTAGTGAAAGTAGCAAGATTCTTGTGAGGCTGGGGCCTGTGTGGATGCAGGAAGGAGGAAACGCCTGTTAGTTACGAGAGTGGAACGGGGAAAAAGAAATGGCTTCCGCCTCATTTACGCTCCCTTTAAGGGTGGGAGTCAGACATCAATGGTAATAAACACGGACTTATGGAGTGAGCACAGAATGTGGTAGACGAGAAACAAAATCCAGCTTGTTGGGAACTTGCATCGTTACCTCTCATATTGGCCACGAAATTGGCTATTGTCACCGGCCGGGGTGGGGGGAGAGAAAGTGAGGGGGGAGGTGGAGAAGTGAAGATTAGGGAAACATCAAACAAACCTGCTAAAGGAATTCATTAAAATGAGCTGTAAGTGTCTAGCTCACTAACGCAATGGGTGAAATTTGCAAGCAGAGGGACTATTACCTGGTCTGACCATGCGCCCGTTGGAACAGGGGAAAATGCAGACATGGAAATTAATCTGCTTTTACGGGATACCATGTGAAAGCTGTTCAGAAGGGCATTGCTCCATACCTCCAAGTGAATAGTAGAGCTAACAGAAAAGAAAAGATAGCGTGACAGCATTGGAAAACTAAGGTCGGCATCTCTCATTTGAAACTAGGAAGGACCCAGAATAAATTAAAGCAAACCTAAGCGTGGGAAATATTCATAAATCATCAGAGTCAAAAAAAGGTCCGCAAACCATTGATCAATACAAGAGAAAAACTCGGTGTCCCGATGAGAGCCTCTGCTGGAAAAGGGCATGGGGAATAAAAAGTGTGATGAAAAGGACAATAAAAGTGACAAATTGCGGGACTGAAAAGTTAAAGGAATGTCGCATATTTCTCCTCTCATTCAAAATAAATAGCCGCGTCGAGACTCGGGAAGCATTTGCAGACTATTACGGCAATCGGGTATTCCTCCCGGGGACCAAGAGAACAGTATCAATCATTCACGCAACGTTCTAACGTGGCCTTTCAGTGGACATCTTTAAAATTGGGTCAGGTGCTCCCAATATACCCGAGGAAGAACGGAGCCTGTGATTGGTGGAGATTGTCAATGTCAAGCTGTAAGTTGCTCATGCTACCTTCCGAGAATCTGCCCCCCCTCTCCAGGAGACACTGACAATCTGTCCAATGTCATTTTGTACCTCATCTGCCTTTTCTGGTGATGGTTATGATGAAGGTGGATTTCTTGTGGCCTCACGTCAGCTGGGAACTGAGCTGGGTGCAAGGCTGAGAATGATCTGTGGTATTGGTAGATGATCTGCCTCCGACCATGTATGAAGCTTAGGTGCCCATGCGGGTATTATCGGCTCGGTCAGCTGCTCTTAACATCGTCCATCATGAGGTGGCATGGTTCATCAGCGCCCCAGAGCAGGGATAAATGGGACAGCAGATTGGTTTCCGACACTGGGAACAGAACAAAAGTGAATTTTAAAATAGATAGTGGAGCGGGGTGCCAAGTAATCACATCACATGTATACAAAGTGATTAATGACCACCTGATGCTACCATTGAAAACTCAGCTTTTTCCCTGTTGCACAAAATGAGACTATCTGGCAAAGATACACTGCCAGGTCTGTATAAAGATAAAAGCCACCCCGTTAAGTATGAAGCAGTGACAGACAGATTCCTGTATTTGCGTGAGTCAAAATTCAAACTTCAAATGGAAATGATCAAAAGGTCTACAGAACAGGATACAAAAGATCTACTTAAAGAATTTCATGACAAGTTTAACCGACTGGGATGTATTGGAGAGAGAATGTATCCAATTATATAGATCACAGACTGCGTCCATAAATATACGCACTGCATTAAGATCCATGTGCACTGAGAAGCAAAATTATAACTTCACCAGATGGTAAAATCAGATGTTGTCCCTGGAATACAGACACCAGCTGACTGGGTGAACGGAATGGTCCCCACAATTAAACAAAACAAGAGAAGGATTTTCATGGATCCAAAAGATCTGGACGGGTCTGTCAAATGTCAGCACTACCCATGAGCACTGTGGAAGACATCATACTTAGAGTTCAAGATGCAAGATTCTGGCAAAGAAGCGAAGGGCTTTGTCAGGCCCAACTCAACATAAACAGTTCAGAACTTTGCACCTTCTGGTAGATGTATGTGTAAGCAACTTCCCTTAGGGATTGCCTAAGCACCTGAAGTTCACCAAAGTAACATCTCCAGATCATTGATGATCTAGATGGGGTGGAAGCGATAGTTGATGAACTGAGGCTTTTGGCCACTGTAATAATAATAAAAATGAGTAATTAGTAACAATAAGAAACTGCATGATAGTTTGCACTGTGCAAAATAAAGTGTCAAACCTGGGTTTGTATTTGTAGTCAAGCATGATGCTGGTTTTCCAGAGAAGACAGAAAAGGATTTTAAATGCTCTATGGTTTCTCATACCCGTTTAGCTTCTGCTACATATTTTTTGCCTAACGTGTCGCCAGCCTCTCACAGGAGATTGAGTGATTTCTTCAGGCACTGTTTTGATTTATCGAGGTTAGGAAACCGCACGTGTGGCATAGGTGACCAATCACACAGAGCTAATTCCAAATATGAAATACCCAAAGGAGAACTGAGGGACTGGCCTTGCAGATCAAATGTCACTTTCCAAAACACGAGAGCGGGGTTTGCAAAAAGCCCAAGATGTTCAAAAATATGTTCATTCTTCCTTGAACAACCACCAAAAACTGCCAAACTCCGAAAAATCATATAGTTCCTTAAAGGAGGTGAACAGCACCAAACCAAATATGATTTTGATGAATAATTGTTCCTAACAAACTTTCTTACAATGCTTATAATTCCAAAAAAGGCCTACATTTTTTCTTTCAGTTAAACCGTTTCCAGCAATTTCACTCAGCATTTTCACCCTCTCAAGGTTTAATATGTTATATCCCCCACAGTTTTTCTTGATGCTACCAAAGCTGGAAAGTGTATAAATGCTTCTGGGTTAAGAGGGTAAGTGAGCAGACACCCATGTTATGTTATCGGGGCTGGGGTGATTAATTTGTAGTTAACATCCACTTACTTCATTATCCCTTCATCTAAGCTTGACAAATGTGAAAACAACAATGAAAAATAGAAACCAAGAGAGGCCATAGGAGTCGGAATGAAACCTATTGTATATTAAATCCCCACTAAATAGCACACAGATACATTATCGCTTCTTTCTTTCTAGCTATCCAACATTCATCAGTCTTTATTCCCATATATACATATGGATGAGGATTTTTAGCAGCGAGAACTGGCAAAAGCACTTGAATTATAATAAAGCACACACACACACTTGGAGGTCCAGCAGACCAAAACCAAACAGTAAATAGATTTAGGAAAAGCATGACAAAGGTTCCTCCATCTCCAAGAGAAGCTACAGCATGCTCTCTGCTCTGTGTTCCACTTTGAGCGATCCTCTCACAGAGCTCCACCCACCTGCCTGAAAGCTCCTCCCCCTTGCTCACTCTGTCATCAACTCACAGGTCTGGCCTACCCTTAAATATTAGATTGACCTCACTAAATCACCCAGGGCTGTGAAAAACTTTGTGCCCTGAACTCCATACTTAGTTCAACCTAACCTCCAGGCCTCATCACCTAATAAACCATCTTGTTAGTCTTTTAAGTGCTACATAGTCCTGTTTTTTGTTTCAGCTACACCAGACTAACACGGCTACATTTCTATCACTATTCTTGGTGAATAGAAGCATTCTTTTCCCAGGCTAGCTATTGCCTCTGGGAAGGAGAAATGAACCACAAAACTCCTTCCATTGATGTAGGAAGTGTCAACATTATGGGTGTGTCTAGACTACATCCCTCTGTCAGCAGAGGGATGTAAATGAAGCACTTCGGGAGTGCAAATGAAGCCAGGATTTAAATATCCCGTGCTTCATTTGCATAATCATGTAATGGCGCTCTTTCGAAAAAGCGCTATTTCGAAATTGAAACCACAGTCTAGATGCGGTTCTTTCAAAAATAGAAGCCTTTTTCAAAAGATCCTGTAAACCTCATTTTTTGAGGAGTAAGGATTATTTTGAAGGAAGGAGGGTTTTTTCCGAAATAACCGCATCTAGACAGTGTTTCTTTTTTCAAAATAGGGTCTTTCGAAAAAGCGGCCAGACACAATTATGCAAATGAAGTGCGGGAAATTCAAATCCACGCTTCATTTGCAATTTCATTCGTCTGCACTTGCATTCCTCTCTCGAAAGAGGAGAGGAATGCAATGTAGACATACCCTTTGTAGTGGTGGGGTTTTTTTTTTAAGAGTTTGCTTCTGCCATTCATGGTTTTGAAATTTGGTGTCCGGTTCTTCAAGGATGTTGGTAAATCTGAGAAGAGCCATGAAAATGATTAAATTATTAGAACAGGAGTTCAAGTCTGTTTAGCTTAGGAACGAAAAGGCTACACACTGACTTGATCACAGTCTGTAAGTACCTACATGGGGAACAAATATTTAATAATCAGCCCTTCAATCTAGCAGAGAAAGATACAGCATGGCTGGAAGTTCAAGCTAGGCAAATTCAGATTGGACATACATTTTTAATCGTGGGGGGTAATTAACCATTGAACGACTTATCCAGGCCCATGGTGGAAAGCATTAAATCAAGACTGGATTTTTTTTCCCCCTAAAAGATCTGCTCTAAGACAATTATTTTGGTGAAGTTCTATGGCCTATCTTACACAGGAGGTCAGAGTAGACCATCAATACAAGACCGCTTGTCCCTCCCATTTCCCCTCCCCCCCGAAATTGTACATGTAATACTGCCTGGGCTCTCCTTTAGGGAGGGATGCTCCTTTTGCAAAACAATTGCAAAGATTTATTTTTCAAATGTTTTGTCGACATCTTTGCATTTCAAATGGGTACGTTTCCGTGCTAAGCAAAGGATTTGTATTTCCACGTGCAGTAGCTACTTGGCTCTGCAGTAACTAGTGGAGGGCGCTGCTGTTATTTTGTATCTGTATCCTGGGTTCACTGTGGTCTCAGCAATAAAGGTGCTTGAATTGTTGCGGGGAGGAAGGGGGAGACTTTTGCAGAGGTCAACATTTTGTGCACCCACTGCAGGTGTGCGGCGTCCACACATGCTAAAACGGCTCGTGAGCACAGGCTAATTTGCATGAATGCAAAACTCTGATTTTACAAGAGATCAGAGTACAGCCATTGACAGAAGTGGCTGTCCCGAGAAGCGGTCCTGCTGCTCACGGCCCCTCGAGACAAGGATAAGAAGCCCTGGGAAAACAGGGGATGGGGGGCAGGAACTGGTGCAGGTCCTGCTATCCTGAGCACAAAAATGTTTTTCACTATTAGAGGAGTCACTCATCCACCCGTCAAGGGGACCTGCCAATGAAGGAGCAAAAAACTTTTGTGTCCTTCTTTTTTTGCTTCTCCGTGCCCAAAAAGCTGGGGAGGAGACATTTGGTGTCTGAGTTTTTCAGTCAGAAATTTAGTTTTTCTTTTCCAGGGACTCTCATGAGCCAATACAGACCTAGGGAAATTGTGACCATACTGGAGACGGACAGCCAAAGCATCTTGGAGTTCTGCAGGGTGTTCCTCCTGAACCCTGCCATGCTTGTCTATTTAACACCAATGCTCAGTCGCCAGGTGGGAGAAAACAAGTCTCAGATAAAGATTCAGCAGCCTTTCTTCTGTAGTTATCACAAGGAGAAGAACCTACTTTTACAGTGGCATGGGGGCTGTGTCTAGACTACACCTTTCTGTCGACAGAGAGATGTAGATTAGGCATGTGGAAATTGCTAATGAAGCAGGGATTTAAATATCCCGCGCTTCATTAGCATAAACATGGCCACCACTTTTTTTCTATATGGAGCTTTTAAAAAAAAATGGCAGTCTAGACGGAGATCTTTCGAAAAATAAACCCATTTTTTTCCTCAAAAAATGAGGTTTACAGGATCTTTCAAAAAAGTGTTTATTTTTCAAAAGATCCCCGTCTAGACTGCTGTTTATTTTGAAAAAGCTCCGTTTCGGAAAAAGCGGCAGCCATGTTTATGCTAATGAAGTGCGGGATATTTAAATCCCTGCTTCATTAGCAATTTCGATGTGCCTAATCTACATCTCTCTGTCAACAGAGAGGTGTAGTCTAGACGTACCCGAGGGGGGGAATGCTAAAAGGTTTTGGGAAAAAATATTCAAACATTTTTAAAATGTCAACAAGCTCCACAAGATGAAGGATACATTTCTCTCTTTCACAGACACACACACACACAGCACATAAATACTCACAGACACAAACATGCACACAAACACTCACACACGCACACACACAAACACGCTCAAACACACATACCCACAAACACACATGCACACACAATTGCAAAACCAATTACCCCCCAAAAACGTCAGAATTTCAAAACTTGGAAAAATGATTTGCTCTGGACACAATATACATCTGAGCCCTCCAGCAAAATCAGGAAAGACCAGGCATGATAACCCAGATATCTCTGAGAGTGCAGCACAAGTAGATACATAAATCAAAGGTGCGTCCTCCTTCCCACGTCAGGATGGAACCGAAAGGGGAACAAATACCCAGGCCCCAGCCCGTTTAGCAATTAGCTGAGTACCCAGGTGGGGGAGCGAGGGGCACTGTCTAATGAATCTCTGCTGTGACGAGACACGGGAGAGCTCTGAAGGAAAACAAACTACAGGTCAAAGGAACACCTCAGCCACCTCCTCGGCCACTCCACGTGGAGCATGTTTCTCACACGGTGGTGGTGGCCACACGCTTCTGTCGTCTCCTCACAGGATCGGTGGCTTCCACCCCAGTCCACTCCTCTCCATCTTGGCTGGCTCTGCCAGACCGCAGCCTGCCTCTTGGGCAGGAGCAGTGCCCAACAGGCATGTCCAGGTCCGGAAGGGCTTCTAGGGAGAAGACCCATTTGACTTCCCGGGAGAACCGTGCAAGCTCCCTGTCCTCAGGACCTGACTCGGAGGGCTCCAGGCATCTCCATGGACCACTAGCAGCTGCAGGAATTCCTAGGCCTGCAGAACCTACAAGACAGCCAGATCCATATGGATCAGATCCTATGGAAATGGTTTGGACCTGCAGCCAGGAGCATCTCCGGGTCTCTACGGCTGGTCTACGACCAGACGTCCACACTGCAGGAGGCCGATGGGAGCAGATGCTCCCATCAGCTTCCCGTATCCCTCACAGAAGGAGGAGTACACAGCGCCAGCGGGGGCTGCCCTCAGCATTTGATTTGGGGGGTCTACACTAGACCCGCTAAATCACACACTGGAAGAGCGACCCCTGGAGGATCGATCTTCTCCATAGGGTAGACAAGCCCTAAGAGGGCTCTAAACCAGGAAGGCAAAACCTAACCACTGCCATGGGAGGGACCTGGCCTTTGGAGGAATGAATATCATCTAAAAAGAAAAAACAATGTGTCCGTTTCTCCTGGACTGTGGCCTTCCACCGTCAGAGGTAGAAACTCTCCTTTCCCCCCTAGTCTTCATTGGACCCTGTGATCTGCTAGGAAGGGCATGTTCTCCACCAGCCTCACTCCCCTGAGGAGAGGCCGAGGGAGAACAGGAGTAATGCTCCTCCCTTTCCGTTACAGACGGCAGGTTTGTTAGCTTGTTTCCTTCTGTTTTCTACAATCCCTGATGGCTGGTTTGGCTTGGGCGCATGATGGATTTCTCCCTGTCTTCCTCGTGGCTCTGCACTTTGTTGTTACTAGAGATTTTTAATGGGAGGAGCCCTCTTCTTGTTGGATCTTACACTGCCAGGCTAATAATGAGGGTGCGGTTTGTTTCCAGGGCATTGGTGGCTGAGGAGGTATCGCTCAACCTACTCTCCATGGCCGACATGGATCTGCCAGCCGGCCTCCATTTCCCATGCTCACGCTCAGCAGCCAGAGTTTGTCCTGTCTTAGCTGCTGCTGTAATTTGCTCGCCCATCTCCTCTCTCTGCTCAATTTGCACAGGCACTGATCTGTGCTTCCAAAACTCTCGCCCGGAGACTGCGTATGCCTGTACACGGATAGAGAGCACACATCTGACGGCATTGTGTGATGTAAGGGTTTTATTAGCACGAGGGCCACATTACTCATGGGCAGAGAATGCCGCGAGCAAATTATGCAGCCCTCCTAATGGGCGGGGATAAAACCTTTATATAACAATGCATCATTATGTACTCTGTACATGCTGTATACTTTACAGCCAAACTCTTTGAGTGCCGACTATTAATCCTGCTTGCCCTGAAGTCAACGGCAGTTTTGCCATTGTGCCCAATGAGGCTAGGCCGGATGTTGGTGGTCTTGCACATTTCTCCAGCTCTCGGGGCAGGTTCCCATGGTAGCCGCAGTCCAACCGTACAAGGAGTGGAAACGTGTAAGTAATATGTTTGAGAGCCTCTTACATTTACCCAAACATAGCAACACCACAACGTTACAGTTTGCTATCTGAGGGCTTGTCTGTACTGGTACGCTGTGTTGCCCAAAACGGCCATTTGGCGACAAACCAGTGGGAGCCTTTTGTTGGGAAAAACACCCAGATTTGGCGACAAAAAACTTCCAGCCCCACGAGAGACTTTTTGTCTTTTCCCTTCCCTTTATTGTTGACAACGAGCCAGGGTGGATTCTGCTGTTTGTTTTGTCGAGAGAACCGGCTTCCACCAGTATGCAATAATGCCTGCCCTGCTGGCTGTGCTCAGTGTTTTGTGATCTCTGTTGCCCTGCAGGCATGCACCCCTCCCCTTTCAAAGCTCCGGGAAGTTTCTGACAGCTGAGTGACCTGCTCCGTTTGGGGAACAAACAAAGAGCAAATAATTGGAATGCTTCTGTTCTGCCCGGCTAGGAACACAGTGGCAGGCAGGCTGCTGCTGCCAGGGGAGGACTGGAGAGACGGCTGCGCTGCTTTGACATTCCTCAGTATGGCGAGCTCCCAGAGCTACGAGGGAATCCCAAACAGCACAGAGATTCGCTCTACCTTCCCACAACACTGCACTGTGGGATGCTCACCCACTTTGCTTTGCTCAGGGTGCTAGCCATGTGCCCATGAAATGTCGACAATGAGAGTCAGAAAAAATGGTTTGACCATTTTTCACGTTTGGCAACTCTTGCACTTCGGCAACTCTTTGGTCGCCAAACCTCCCCCATGTAGACAGAACCTGACAATCTGCCGAGGTTCTGATCCCACTGGAAAGGGAGTTTCCTCCTGGATTGCCACCATCTGAAGAAGTGGGTTGTGCCCACGAAAGCTAATGATGCCATCTACATGTTTTATTAGTCTTTAAAGTGCTACTAGACTATTTGTTGCTTTTTAAGTTTTTCCAGAATAAAGCTCCTTCATGAATCACAAAATATGACTCCAACCTGTCCCTGATCCAGAAGAGAAGATTGCCTGTCCAGAAGTGGCACCCATTTAATTTTGGATAGGGCGGCCCACATTTGGAAGATAAGGCACGAGATGGTCCTCTAGCAGGCGAATTTCATTGTAAATGTGGCTGTTTGTAGCTGCTCAGAGGTTTGGTCCATTGGCCCTCCTTGGAGGAGACACCACTCCTTTGGGTCCCGAAGTTCGTTATATTTCACACAACTATAACAGATCTTTACTTTCCCCATTGAAAATTATTTACCCCAGCAAGATAGAGTCACAAGACTGGGGCTGGAGAATGGAAGGAATCCCGACTTCTCCCCACACACACGTTTTCAAGTTTGCTTAATGAATACTTATTCTTTGTCTCTCATTTTGAGCCTTGTCCCATAAAGCACCCTACAATAGCCCCTGAGAAGTTGAGGGCAGGGAGGGGCCAGATTAGTCAAAAGAGAGGAACATTGTCATTGATCTCATAGCCCTACAATTTATCCTGCGGCTCCGCAGTGCCTTAAAATGGACACCGCGTATAACCTTGCAGAAGAGAAGGAATTGAAAGAGCGATTCACTTACCGATTCTAGTAGGTGACGCGCTCCCGGGTGATCAAATCTTTCCATCGCAAGACCGGGAAGTCCGAAGACCCCGCCGAGCAAACAGCTCAGGAGAGAATAGGCGCCGTTTCCATGGATTGTTCGCGGGGATAAAGAGAAAAATTAAGAAGCACCTCCAAAAAAAAGAGACTTAAACGTGTAATTATGTAAAACAGCTTCCCACTGACATTTGCTCAAAAGTGATGTTTTAAAATGCTTTAAAAAAAATAGAATCCTATGTGACAGCATTCAGACCCCCGGCAAATATGTTTTTCAGCACCTTTGGACTGAACCCTGCTCTCCTACATGTCTATGGCAAAATTCCCAGAGATTTCAATACGATTTGGACTGGGCCTTTGCCTTAATTATTCTCATTGTAGAATCTTACCAGCAATGAGGTCCTTAAGATAGTTTATTCCCAAATAAAAATCAAAGCCAAGATAAAGGAAACATGTTACACAATCTAAGCTGTAACATCCTGTGTATTCAGATCTGCCTGGCTCCTATTCAGGCTGGCATTTTAAGGAAACCTTTTTCAAGGATTATCTTTAAAGATTGCCTGTTTATTTAAAAGTCCTGCCTGGCAATCGTATGAATTATGGTATGTGACATTATGATGTATGCATTGAGGGATGGGTTGGAAACACAGAACAAGTTGAACATCAAGAGGTGTCACTTGCCATGCGGGCTCTGGTAACTTGATCTGGTTTGTATTTTTATAGTGGCTCTACAGGCAGAAGGTCTCCCCTGAGTTGCTGATATCTGTGTTCTTGCTGGGTGGTTTGACTGGAGGATAACTGATGGATTTGTTTGGCTGGTTAGGTATTTTTAATAACACTGTGGAGGCTACCCACAGCCAGAAATGGGGCTCTTTAAAACAGGAGTCGTAAAAATCAAACTAAATAAATATTGTTTTGTATAGTGAAAAGGCAACTGTAGAAATCAACAATATTTGGGTCAGAAATGTACGTGTTTCACCCATCTCAGTTTGAAGCCCTCCTTGAATACCTTACATAAGCTAACAGGAAGCCTAAAGCTACAACCTTTTTCTTAGGGAAAAATCCCACGGACATCCCTGTCACTATGCAACCGAATAAGGGCTTCAAATCCGGACCATGGTGGAGAGCGACCCGTTTTCTGCAATGTATAGCACTGCCTAATACACACACGGGCAGTGTGGATAAGCCAGGGTTTCATCTAGTGGATTGCCTTTAACATTACAGTGCACTGCTGCCTGTAGGAAAGATTCATTCTTTGCTTTAACTGGTTACCAGTTAGAAAAAGGAAATTATTGCTTGGTTCCATGTTCTTCTTTGAGCAAATATATATATATATATATATATATATAATATTCCATTTATATATAATATATATAGAATTGAAAAATCACTTAAAAATAATTTACATCTATATAAAATCTTTCATAAATATTAAGAGAAGATTGGGACTATCTAATTTCTTTAACACTGTGCATACACATAGAAACACATTATGAAATGCATCTAAAATCATGTATACGTGTCTTTATATTATATAGATGCATGCATTTGCTTCAGTTCTGAAATATTCTATTTTCGAGAGCGAGAGAGAGAGAGAGAGAGAATTAAAATATACACACCATATATGTAGATAGCATATATGAATACTCTATATATGTACCCAGCATGCATGTCTGTTGTCTTTGTATGTATATGTGTGTTTTGTGTGTATCTCGCGTATACATATATAGTGTATATATTGCATGAATATACACACACAATGTATATCTTATATGCAAATACAGCGTGTATATATGTGATATACAGTATGTGTGTTTGTGTGTGTACAAAATCTGACCAAAGTGAAGCAAAAAGATATACAGAGGAAATACTGACAATTCTGCTAAAATTCATAATGTAAAATACCCAGGGGAAAATCTTCTCTTTACCTACTTCAACTCAATCTCTCTCTCTCTCTTTCTCTCTCTCTTTCTCTCTCTCTTTTTAAAGGAAACTTCATTGTATATTCTAGAAAAGTATATTGGCGGGGAAGGTTTAACAGAGCCAGGGAGAATGTGCAATGAGTGAGAAAGTGAATTGATGGATGGATGGTTAAATGAATATAAATGAACTGATACCTTTACAGGAAAATAACACTTCTTTTCTTTTTTTATTCTATAGATCAGTGGGTTTTGTATCTGTAATTCTTTCATATCAGCAAAGAGGAAATAAACTCCCATGTAAATCATTTTCCCCCCATCTGGAAGCATATTAAAACCATGCCATTTTTTTTCTTTTAAGCAGAGCCTTTTTCCCTATTTGCTTATCAGTTCATCCACCATTACATTTTAAATGAAATTGCAAGACCCCCTCCCTGCTTTGCCCCCAAATTCCCGGCTGAGGGAGAAAAGTGGGAAGCAGACTTTTCTTGCTTTAGAATAGTGACCTAGATTCAATTACAGATAGAGCCAGAGCAGAGGATGACACCTTCCCATTTTCATAGAGGTCCTCTTAAAAAAATTACAAAAACAAAAAAAAACCTTCCCTCCCCCCAAAAACCAAACATGCACACACACAGAGAGAGACAAACCAATAATAACCCTGAATGAAAAGAAATATGTTGAATGCAACTTTAACTCCAACTTCTCTCTGTTTCTTACCCTCTTTTCTGTGCTACAAAATTCACAATGTTACTTCCAAGGGGCTATGCTTCTGAAAATGCCACTCTGAAAAGTATTGCCCCCCCCCCGTATGTGGGTGTGTAGGGAGTGTCTGCGTTTAAGATGCCAGATAAAAAATTGAACCACTAGAAAGAGGCCCATTTGTTTGACTGTCACTGCCCAACAAAAATCCAACTAATTACATTATAAAGACACACGTATTACAATTAAGATCAGGCAGAAAAGAGCTTTGAAGAACCCAGTGGCTGGGTGGTTTTTTCAACTGTGGTTTCCCTCGTTACTCTGAAATATTTACTAGGACTGTGATCTTTGCTTATTGACTTTTATCACTAAATGAGGCATATAAATGACCTGAAAGCGGTGTCTGTCGTATTAAATTAAAAAAAAGAAAGAAAGAACAATTACTCTCTCTCTCTTTTTTTTTTTATCCCTTCCCTGTTCTGATCTCAGCCTGAAAGGGGGTCGGGGGAGATAAGAGAGATTGGATTCACTTCTGGTCTGGGTTTGTTCTGCGGAAATAAAACCAGACTAGAAGAAACCCTTGATTACAGAGCTAGTCAGTTTATAATCAGTCACAGCTGCATTATTTTTTAGTCAAAACGAGGGGCCGGGAGGCGCTTGGAAGACTAACACATTGATTAGGGGATGTTTCCTGGTTTTAAGAAGACGTGGAAATGCAGCTACTTTTGCTCTGGTTTAGAGGGAAATCTCCAATGTTTTGTTTTCCCTACTCAGATTGAAGGCTGGGGGATTGATATACAAAACCGGGCTTTGGGGAAAATAAACCAGATCTACACCTAACAGGCAAACGACTGTACCTATGCACGAAACGGATTGCTACAACCGGGTGCACACGGGTTATTCCGAGGCAGAAATCTTGGGAGACATTTGGGCTGATGGAGCGGGGGCTGGGTTTTTTTCCCCTCTCATATAATGTTCTCCTTGGTGCAGTTGTGGCTTCAAACTCCTGCTCAGGGCGGGCAAGGCGCTTCTGCTACGGGACTGGGGGGGCATCGGAGTGTGTGGGGCAGGAAGGAATCGAAGCGAATCCACTCCGGCGCCGGGCGAGTTGGTTCGTTTCCAAGCGGGGCTGGGCGCGAGCTTTAGAAGCGACGCTCAAAAAAAAAAAAAACTCTTCCTACTCAGTTCAATGGAGTAGCCTTCTAATTTACAGCTCCGAGATAAGGGCTGGAGGATGTAATAAAAAAAATCGGAAGCCGTCCACACACACACACGCCCCTCCCGGAGGGAATTCACCTTGGGCGACAATGCAAAATCCAGACTCTTAACTTCGCTCAACATATGTTCCCAGCAGATAAGTAAACAATCTGGACGTGAAATGAAAATTTTAATTAATGCAGTAATGCTATTACACCTCAAGTGTGCAAATCCCATTGCCTTGCACTGTGACAATGGGCTGGGGGGGCGGGGAACCACACACACACACACACACACACAGAGACACACAACAACCACAAGCACATTCTAATCGGGGCTCGCTTTTCCACTCGGCCCCGATTGTGTGCCGAGTGGGTTTCCTTTGAATTAATCGCAGCTCCTAGTTCAGGGATTGCCGGCTCCCCCCTCTTTCCCCCGCGCAAAGAGGGTCCCCTTTGCTCTCCTCCGCAATTTGGCATCCACCCCGCATGTCATTTCGGGGCGCTGCCCTGGTTGCAAATAGGGTCGCAGCGAATCTGGCGCGTTATTTCGTGTGTCGCTATTCAAATAGGGCTGGAATCATGCGCTAGTTTGTTACTTGCCCTCATTTAAAAAAGGGGGGGTAGGGTTTTCCCTTTGATCTTCCTGCAGAGCAGATGAAGGGGGGGGGACTAAAAGAAAGACCCGGGGGGTACAGTGAAAGAAGGAAAAGGCGCATCGAAAGCAGGATCAGGGAGCTGCCCTCCTTCCCTCGCTCCGAATTGAAGCGTCGCGACGGGTCTAGAGGGCGATTCGAACTCCAAGAGGCGTTTGCAGAAGGGAATCTGGCTAACCTCCCACTCGCGTTAGCACCCCCCTTCCCATGGGCTGGCTCTAGGTTTCGCACCTTTTCCGCCCCGCCCGTCCTTCCACCTTCCCTTTGTTTGGGGGCCCCCGGCTGCCGCCCTCCCCACTTTCCATCTCTTGATTTTGCTGCTATCCGCCTCCTCCCCCCCCGTTTGTCCCTTTCTCACCTTGGCTCATTTCACAATTACAAAGTCTTCCAGGTCTGTCTGGGGGACGGGGGGTTGTCAATTGCATTCGATTTTTTTTTAATTGCTGATTCTTTCCTCGCCCATCCAGTCCCCCATTTCCACCACCCCCTTTTTTAATCTCCTCTTGGGGTCGAAAGGGGGAGCGAAGATGAAGAGATCACAGCCTAGGCAGAAGGCAATTAGCAAGGCGGGACAAAACCTGGCTTCTTGGGGGGGGGGGGCAAACACACACAACCGGTGGGATTGTGTTTGGATGAGGTCCTCCTTACAGACACCCCCACACACACCTTTCTGGGGCTGGATCCTGAAGGCCACTTTTCCCCTTTTCAGAGAACGGGGAAGACTCGCGTTGTGTGTCTGTAAAGTGAGCACAGCTCTCCCCTACACGACTTCACACCCTACCTATGCGGTGCGGTGCGCTGCGGTTGCGACGCACCTGTGTGCAGCTAATCTCGCTAGGAGTTCCCTGTGTGGAACGGATCGCCCTTTCAGAGAGGGCTGGCACCCATGGGTCGCTGTTTAATTATCTAGGGAGGGGGTGTGGGGCTGTGGGGGGGGGTAGTTGTTTCCTGGAACGCAGGAGGTTTGTAGAGCGCAGGTAAATTTCTGATCAACAGCTACTTTTTAAACAGCGCAATCAAGGGCTGTAGCCGGGAGGTCGGGTCTGGAATAAAACCGGAAAATCAGAATTGAAATCTTTTTGATGTTTCAAAGTCGCTTTGAATGGCTTTGATACACTCAATAGCAAATTTACTCTGCTATTATCACTAATAAGCAGAAATAAGTAATATCTCTCAGCGACTTCTTACGGCTTAATGCGTCCTTTAAAATAAAGTTTATAACACCATGTAATGCTGCTCTGTTTCCTACCGCTGACCGCCCCCGTCCCCCTCCACAGCAAAGTTCTTAAACAATTAAGCATGCATACTTGGGGCCAAATTTAGACACTGTCTCGGGTTTTTTTCCCTTCTGATTTCTTTGGGGGAAGGAGAAGGAAGCGGTTCTGACTCGCTATCTGCTTCTCTCTCTGCGGCCAGAACCCGCAGCAAAATCAAACGACTCTCTGGGGAAGTTTCTTATCCGGCTTTAAAAAAGGCTGGGGAATCACTCCTCTGAACGGGCTTGGGACGTTGGCTGGGCAGGAGGAGCGGCTGTGTACAGCAGCAAAGAACTGCTTCAGCTACGGGACTCCGCCAGACCCAACCAAAAACCAACGACACCCACAAATCAACCGAGTGGAGCCTGTTTCCTTCTGCCCGAAGCGGCTTCCCGGCTGCCTTGAAACTGACAAGTAATGTCAATTTCACGTAGCGAGCGCCCGGGCGTGTTTTCTGCTGCGCTCCGCGCCACTTACGCAGAGTGTCCCGTTCCACCCCCCAAAGACCTTGACTTGTCCCATCTCCTCCCAGGAGTCTTTGGGGAAGCTCTTGGCAGCGGGTTGAGGGCGTGGCGCCTAGCCCCCGACCGCCTCTGGTTAATGATTTTATTGCACAAGGCAGACAGTTGCGGGGGGGGGGGGAGTTTGACAAGGAGCTGCCTCCCCCTCCCACCCCAGGGAATATCTTTTGGGGGTCTCCTTTCGACATCAACGTCCGTCATCGGTCCAAGTCGGTGTCAAGGCGCTGATTGAAGGCGCAGATCTCCAAACAGCTGCGCACCTGCGGGGCGGGGAAGCCACCTGGAGGGAGAATTCGGCTCGGGAAGGGCGGGGGAGGGCGAGCCCACGAGAGGAAAGAGTTCGACTCGGCCGCTTTGCTAAGCGGTGCATCAAACCAATGTTCTTTTGCAGGAAAATTGTCCCCCGACTCATTCCTGGAGGGGGGGGATAGAAATTATCCTTCCCTTTAACCCCCCTCCTCCTCCCTGAGCTGCACTTCCCGACACGTGAGTGTGGGAAAAGTGGGCCCGATCCTGACACTCGGGACAGATTCGGCCTGCCCAGCCTCGTCCACCCTCACTCACGTCGGCAAAACTGGGACAAGCCAGGAAACCAGGCGATGCCTGTGAAAGTCACCAGTGGCCTCCTCTATGCGGGGAGGGGGGGCTGCACAAACACCCCGATTAGCTCCGTCCTGTGGATGGGAGGCTGGGTCGGGTTCTGCCCCCTTCCTCAGTTTCCCCTTTCTTCTCCCAGGTCTGGCGGGGAGGCGGCAGCCGGCCGGGCCCAGCTCTGCCTCAGCCCCCTGTAAACCTAATCTGGGGAGATGTTCACGGACACTGAGCTATGCGAGTGATCACCGCGCCTGACAGCGGCTGTCAGCTGGGGTTACATCAGCGGCTCCCACCTCCTGCCTCTCCCTCCGTCGCCGCCACGCCGCGGCCCTCTCCTGGGGACTTCCCCGGAGTGTCCCCGCGCCCCGGGGACCCCTGATTGCAGCCCGGCTCGCTAATTGTCCCCCTTTGTCATGCAAAACCCGCGTGGCTCCGCCGCGCCACGCTCCCCTTCCAAGGCCTTTCTCCCCTGCTCTTTTGTTCGCCTCCGCCCGCTCCCCCGGGTCTGTCTCGGCCCCGCCATTCAGGCCCCGGGTCTGTTAATTGGGCGAGGCCGCTTCATGCTAACGCCGGGCTCCCAAGAGCCCTCCAGGAGAAAGGCGGCTCCCCCCCGGATCGCCTCGCCATTCAGCTCCAGCCAGATGGACGCGCGCGCCCGGCTGCCAAGCCGCAAAGGGCGCTAGATGAATAACCCCCCCCCCCCCCCGCGCCGCTTATTGCCCGGGACAATATGCCCAGCCCCTGGGTGCAGAAGGGGGCAAAAGAGGGGCAGCGATCGCTGCGGAAGACGGGCCGAGCTGGGAGACTCACGCCACACGCGCAGCCCCCAAACCAGGTCTGGCCGCGTGTAGGGGGGCGAAGCCAAGGGCTCTCCTCAAAGCTCCCAGCAGCCCTCTGCCCCGGCCGTCCAGCCAACAGCAGGGGGGCTGCCCTCCAAAACCCCCCACAACTTTCTCGCTGATTAGAACCTAGCGCCCCGTGGAGACCGGTCGCTCTGGTCAATTTCAATCCCGCCTCTTTCCCGGCCAGCAGCTGGTTTTTTGCGCAGGGGGAAGGGCTGGTCAGTCAGTCCCGCGGGGGGATCAAACCGAGCAGGTAACCGCAGCCTCTCCCGCCAGCAAACTCGGCACCCGCCGGCCTCCCCGCTGCGCTTTGAGCAAACCGCTTCTCCCACTCGCGTGGGCACCCACCGATCCAGCGAAGGGCTGAACGCGGGGGGGCTAAAAACTACGCTGAGGTCCAGTCCCTGCACGCTGCCAAACCGCACGCGAGTAATGTCACGCGAGGGAGTAGCCCCGCTGAATTCTCCGTAAGGGCCCTCACCCGTAGCATTACTCGCCTACCTAAGTTTCTCCCCCCGCCCCACCTCCAGGATCGGGCCCTCAACGCCTCTTCCTGGCCAGGAGCATCTGTACTAGACTCTTGGCTCTCGGTCTTTTCCGCTTTGCTTTTGTGCTTTGCTTTTCTTTTTTTTTCCCGGGGGGGAAGCTTCCGCAGGATTGGACTCACACCACCAGGCTGGCTTGTGTACCGACAGATTGTCTTTATTCAAAACGCCTTTTGTTCAACAAATGAACAGGTGAGCGAGGTCTAATCCTGCTGGGTACATTGTTCAAAGACAGGGTGGGAACAGATTTTCAATGACCATCTTTAAAAAAAAAAAAAAAAGTCGTGTTCGTCTTTTATTTAGCACAGTGTCACCGCCTGACTTCATACCTGACGCTCTAGGAGGAACTTAGGGCTAAGTTGCGCTGGGTTACACAAATTGAAGGACTACCCGGTTTCAATTAAGCACACTCTGTCATCTCGTGTCGCAAAGAGAAACATTTCTCTCTCATTTTTTTTTTCTAATTCCGGTCCCTTTTAAGAGCCTCTATGACATGAAAAGCAATTTTCACCTAAGTAGTGCTGGATGGCAAAATAGAGATCTCTAATATAACACCGCTACTCTTGGCTTTTGGATGTGCAAAAAAACCAAACAAACAGAAAAGGAGGAAAGAACCGTCATCATCATCAATAAATACCAGGACTTCGGGAGTTCGAGTCCAAGTGACCGCGGGGAATATAGGACCCATATACAGCGAGAGCATAAATAAAACTCCAGCCCGCCTAGGCGGTAGTCCGAAAGGGCAGGAATTGGCCACACGGACAGTCCTGACAGCTGTCTAGCCGAGTCTCTCCTTCCCAGGCGGAGAGCCCACAGCAGTGCTGGGTTTACAGTCTCTGCGTCGCGAGTCTTTTCTGCCACGGCCATCGGCTACACCGGTCCCCGTCTCCCAGGCGGGTGGCTCCGTTTCTATGTACATGCCCCAGGAGTGACTTCGAATTCGAGTCTCGCTTGGGAGGGGGTGGGGGAAGGGGGTTACATGGCCGTGGCGTGCGCTGAAGAATAAGGGTCTATTCCAGTCTTGGCCATGCCTGGGAACAGTATGTAGGCCACGGGGGGTTGCAAACTGGAGGCCGACCAAGCGGAACAGTTACAGGGCACCACGTAGCCCGGGTTGGTGGGCGAGGGGTGCGTGTGGGTGTGCTGGCTGGGGCAGCTGAGGCTCCCGAAGGCCCCGCTCTGGTAGCCCAAGGTGGAGGCGTAGGGCAGGGTGCCGGTGGCCAAGGTGTGGGGGACCTCGGTCATCTTCTGGAGGGCGCTGGAGCTGAACTGGCTGGGGTCGAGCAAGGAGTAGGGCGCGGAGGCGGGGGGCAGGAAGGCCCTGGCCTTCTCGGGGGAGCTCAGCAGAGCGTCCGTGGCCCCCACCGGCAGCCCGGCCGCCTTGAGCGGGTCCGCGTCGCCCAGGTAAGGCAAGGGGAAGACATACCTGTCCTTTTTGAGCAGGTTCTTGGGCTTGCGCCGGGGCCGGTACTTGTAGTCGGGGTGCTCCTTCATGTGCTGCGCCCGCAGCCGCTTGGCCTCGTCGATGTAAGGCCGCTTCTCCGCCTCCGACAGCAGCTTCCACTCCGCGCCCAGGCGCTTGCTGATCTCCGAGTTGTGCATCTTGGGGTTCTCCTGGGCCATCTTCCGCCGCTGGCCCCGGGACCACACCATGAAGGCGTTCATGGGCCGCTTGATGTGGTCGCTCGGCTTGGACATGGCGGCGGGGACGGGGGGGCGCGCAAAGAGGGGGCGCGGAGGAGTCAGGGCCTGGCGAACGCACCCCCAGACGCTCAGCTGATCATGCCCCTTCTCCGGCAAATCCACAGGGGGGCTGGCGGGGGGCGAAGGAGGCGGCAGGAAGCCGGCAGCCAGCAATCCAGGCGGCTCGGGGCTCGGGGCGCCCCGTCTCGCCAGTGCCGGGGTGCGGGAGAGAGAGGGAGGGGGTCCCGCCCGGCCAAGCACCTGGCTGGCAATGCGGAGCCGACGAGGAGCGGCAGCCCAGAGCGGTGAAGTTCAAAGGCGAGCCGGCTCCGGACTGCGCGCCCAGTGACATAATCGCAGGGCGTTCACGCCCTAACCTGCGCGCCCAATCAGCGCGCAGAGACGGGCACCTTAAAAAGAGGGAGGGAGGGGGCGGGGAGGGGAGGACGGGGGGGCAGGCGCTAAACACGCGGGATCCAAGGGGCTGCTGTTCTTAGACGTCGCCCTGCCGGTACCAGATGCAACTCCTAGAGTGCCCGGGAGATGCCTGGTACCCGCCGCGCAAGAGTGGGTCAATCGGGTACCACCAGTGCGCCCCGCCGCTTCCCCCTTCCTGGCCAGCTCCGGGACTAGCCAGCGCCATTTCTGGGGGTCACCAGCCCCTGGCTGGATCCCGTGGCCCGTAGAGCGGCTGTTACGAGCCGCTTGCCAAAATTACAGCTCCCTCCGAGCACCCCGCCTGTCTCCCGGCGAAACGCGGCAAGCTGAGCCCCTACCCGGGCCCGCTGTGCGGACCCGCATCCCTCATCAGCGCCGCGCAGAACTGCGCCGCATTCCTCGGAGAAAGTCAAACAAGAGACAAACAGGGGGGCGATATAAAAGACAAACTATTGATTTATTTCGGGGTAACAGTTAACTTCACATCAGTAGTTTAACAAAGACCTTTCTTTCCTCTCTCTTTCTTTCTTTCGTTTCTTTCTTTCTTTTCTTTCCTTCTTTCTTTCTCTCTTTCTTTTTTCCTTTCTTTCTTTCTTCTTTCTTTCTTTTCTCGTTTCTTTCTTTTCTCTTTCCTTCTTTCTTTCTCTCTTTCATTTTTCGTTTCCTTCTTTCTTTCTTTCTTTCTTTCTTTCTTTCTTTCTTTCTTTCTTTTCAGATTGATTTTAAATTGGAAAAAAATGAAGCCCACTAGTTGGAGAAATCAGACAGCACATGTCCAGAGGATAACACTTGCTACCTTGCTTTTGTGTTGCTCCGGAGAATGGCGTTTTTCTATTATGGGGTGGCTTGCATTTTTTTAAAAGAAGGTTATAATTCTCCGGGTAAGGAACACGCAATAACCCTAGGAACCAACCTGCCTGCCTGTTTTCTTTGAATAATTGCCTGCCTAATGTGAAAAGCCCCTGGGGGAAATATTTATTAAATGGAAACAATTGTCCCGGGCCCCTGGAGAGACGGGGTTTGTTAAAGGGTTATTGGCAAATGCACCTGCCTGGTTAAAAAGGCGAACGCTAAAACACCTTCCTCTATTTGGTTTTCCGCTTTAATCATCTATCTCAAACGCGGGAGCCGCGCGGGGCTGACAGCGCTAACTATGAGGCCTCTCTCCCTGTAAATCCACCTTTCCAGCGGGGGTAGTTTAGGTCCGGCTAAATGCCCCAGAAAACCTCCCCTTCCCCCCAGCCTTTCAGTGGGGGCTTTAGCACCTGGCTCAAGCAGAAGCCAAGGTCACTCGGCCAGGCAGAACTTCGCTGCAAAGTCCCTCGCCTCGATTTCCGCAGCAGCCCCGGTCCACAAGGGCGACCCCCCCCCCAGCCCCTCTGCAGACGCACGGCCTGGGTGCCCCCGTTTTCACTGAAATTCTCCCTGGTTGCTGGAACCGCCGAGACAGGCGCTGGATTCCAGGGCAGCGCTAAGGATGGCAAATCCAGCCCCTGGCCCGGCTTTGCCCGGGGCGATCCCTGCTCCCTAGCTCGGTGCAGGGAGGGCGCAAGATGTCTGGGGGTGCACGGAAAGGCACCGGGCGTGGCTCCGGAGCCGGGCGGGGAGGGGGTGTTCGCTTGCGGTTGTGGGGGGTTGCTAGGAGGCCCCGCGCAGGTGGGACAGGCGAGGCACTGGATGGGACGCGTTTGCAAAGGCGCCTCTCGCTTCCCAGCCCGGGGCGCTCCCGGGTGGCTCCCCAGTGTTCGGAGGCGACCGCTAGTTCCTGCCTAGGAAGCAAGGGAGGGCTGGGGGCCGGCAGGAGCGTGTGTCGGTATTTCGACCGCTCGCCGCCTCCCGCCGCGCCCCCGGCCCAGAGGGAGTCTGGAGGGGCGGCGGGGCGGGACTCCAAAGGGACCGGCCCAATTCGGATCCCCCCCACCCTTGCAACCCCTTGGCCTCTGGTCCTCGGGCGTGTCCCAACCCGGAGCCGAGCGAGTTGAGGGGGTGAAGCCCCGAACCCCCCGGCTTTCCCGGCGACCCGGCCCATCGAGGCAGGGAGAGGCGCGGTTCCGTGAAAATCGCCATAAGGGCTCTCACGAGATGAAGTGCCTTCGCCACCGTCCCCCGCCAAGGAGGGGGCAGTTAACACCGCAGCTAGTGCGTGCTGCTCAGACTCTGTGTGATTGTGTGTGTGTGTACACACAAATTGTAACCCTGCAGCTAGCGCCTGCTGCTTAGATTCTCTGTGTGTGTGTGTGTGTGTACACACAAACTTTAACACCGCAGCTAGCGCCTGCTGCTTAGATTCTGTGTGTGTGTGTACACAGAAACTATAACACCGCAGCTAGTGCGTGCTGCTCAGACTCTGTGTGATTGTGTGTGTGTGTACACACAAATTGTAACCCTGCAGCTAGCGCCTGCTGCTTAGATTCTCTCTGTGTGTGTACACACAAACTTTAACACCGCAGCTAGTGCGTGCTGCTCAGACTCTGTGTGATTGTGTGTGTGTGTGTGTCCACAAACTGTAACACTGCAGCTAGCGCCTGCTGCTTAGATTCTGTGTGTGTGTGTGTATACACAAACTGTAACACCGCAGCTAGCGCCTGCTGCTTAGATTCTGTGTGTGTGTGTGTATACACAAACTGTAACACCGCAGCTAGTGCCTGCTGCTTAGATTCTCTGTGTGTGTGTGTATACACAAACTGTAACACCGCAGCTAGTGCCTGCTGCTTAGATTCTGTGTGATTGTGTGTGTACACACAAATTGTAACCCTGAAGCTAGCGCCTGCTGCTTAGATTCTCTCTCTGTGTGTGTGTGTGTGTGTGTGTATACACACAAACTTTAACACCGCAGCTAGTGCTTGCCGCTTAGACTGTGTGTGTGTGTGTGTGTGTGTGTGTACACAAACTGTAGCACCGCAGCTAGTGTTTGCTGCTTTGACTCTCTGTGTGACTAGTGCTGCTTGCTTTGACCGGGTGTGTGTGTGTGTGCTGTGTACACAAACTCCTTCCCCCCGCGAGCAGCTGCGGCGGACCAGCGCGCAGGGACAACTGGTGTCGCACGCACTGAGCCCCACACCTGCTACCCCGGCCCCGCGCCCGGCCCGCCGCACCTCTCCGGCCGCCGCCTCTCCCTGGCGGAATAGGGACTGGGGAAATGGGCCCTTGTTTGGTTTCCACGTTAAAAATCGACGTCCGGTCCCCTCCCCGCACAAGCCCCGCGCTGGTTAACCCCACCCCACCCTCGTTTTCATGGGTTAGGTCCAGATTCCGTAGATCTCTCTCTTTCCGGCCCGTTTGCCCTCGCCCGTGTAAACGGTCCAAGAGGAGCTTGGCAGGTGCCAAGCCAAATCGTTCGGAAGCGAGGGCCGATTTGCAAGCCCTGTCTGCTACCGAAGCGGCTTGCGAACCGGTTGGTGTTTGTTTGGAATCTTGATGCTAGAAAACGCCCCGCTGCTGTACTTGGGTTTGCTAGGACCTCCGCAGTGATACACCGGATTGACTTCCTCCGCTCCGCTTTTGTGTTTGTTTACACTGCATTTACAAAAGGGAGTTAATCCAAATTGCGAATGCGGCCGTGCCTCGCGTTTCGAACGCCTCTGATCTGCTCTGGGAAGGAGGGGGGACACCTGGTGCCTAAAATAGGGTGTCCCCTGGCTTTTAATAAACTTTGTTTCCTGCTAGGCTGCTAGCTCTAATGCCCCCCAAAGACAAGAAACCCCCACAATTAACAATGTCTTTCTTATTGCTAAATGACACCGGGCTAATGTAGAAAGAGAAGGAAAAAAAGAGAGATCTCACGTGGAAGCATTTCCAATGAGATTAGAACATTTAGATGCATGAAGTAATAGCAGCAGCAAGTAGAAGTCAGTTACTAATACAACAACAACAACAACAACACCACAAAACCATGTTCCTGGCAGGAGTTACCGCTCACAACAGAAACTGACAAAGAACACCCAATATCCACTTTTCTCTCTGTGGGTGCATCTACAAGGCGCGTGTGTACACAGCCATCCCGTTATTTCAAAATAATTCCGAAATCTGTAAACCTCATTCCATGAGGAATAACGCCGCTTCCGAAATAAGGCCTGTGTAGACGGTCCGCTGCTGCTGTTTCAAAATAGCTCCTCTCCAGGGCCATTCTAAATTATTCTTCCCCAGTGCCTCCTGGGGCTTTAAATCGACATAGCACGTCTACATTAGGGAAGCCTGCCTTGGACTCATTTTGAGGCTTCCTGCAGTGTAGACGTGCTATTTTGAAAGAAGTATGCAGTGTAGACATACCTTGGCTACGTCTAGCCTGCAAGCCTCTTTCGAAAGAGGCTTTTTCTAAAGATACTTTCGAAAAAGCTTCTTTCAAAAAAGAGCATCTAGATTACAATCAGTACTTTCGAAAAAGCAAGCTGCTTTTTCAAAAGAGAGCACCCAGGCAGTCTGGATGCTCTCTTTCAAAAAAGCACAGTTTGCATTACATAGCGCCTTTTTTCGAAAGAGCACTTTCGAAAAAAGGCGTTATTCCTCGTGAAATGAGGAGTACCGCCATCGAAAGAAAAGCCGCGTTCTTTCGATTTAATTTCAAAAGAACGCAGCTGTAGTCTAGACGCAGGTGAAGTTTTTTTGGAAAAAGACTACTTTTTTCGAAAAAACCCTGCAGTCTAGACACAGCCCTTGAAATGCTGAGTTCTTGCCAACCCATGTGGGACCTGAAGGAGTCTCAAAGTTCTTAGCTGCTGGAAATTTGTAGCGCCCTATGAAGATTTTTTTTTAAAACTAGCATCCTGCGTGGATGTGAGCTTTGCATGCCGACCACAAAACAGAGGTTCTGGAATTTCATGGATCAATACCTAGCCACAATCACGGGTCTGATTACACATCACTTTTCACATGAGGTGCTTTTTCCCCCCTTCCAATGCTCTTCATGTGTTCAGCTTTTCTTCCCTGGGTCAGAATCGCCTTGCTAGATTTCCACTGCAGGCAATGTTCTTAAAATATATGGCATCGACTCAGTGTAATAGGAGAAGTCTTGGGCAACACTTTTTCCCGTGGAGTTATTATATATGTATAAATACACACATTTATACATCCACAACTAATATGTGTGTATACATATAGTATAGAGAGATAGATATAAAACACTAATACCTACACAAAATAAATACATATTGTGAGGAACACTCAACAGCGGTGTATAGCACACACACACAAACACACACAGTTGTATTATACTTCCTTTCTCAACTATATATCTAGATTTCTATCCAATGAAAATCATCTCTGTAGTCGGTTAGGGGTTTGGAACGGCTGCCCTATGAGGAGAGATTAATAAAACTGGGACTTTTCAGCTTAGACAAATGGAGATGAAGGGGGGATATGATAGAGATCCATAAAATCATGACTGGTGTGGAAACAATGAATAAGGAAAAGCTATTTACTTGTTCCCCATAATACAAGAACTAGGGGTCATCACATGAAATTAACAGGTAGCAGGTTTAAAACCAACAAAAGGAAGTATTCCATCACAACATGCACAGTCAACCTGTGGAACTCCTTGCTGGAGGATGTTGTGAAGACCAGGAGTTTAAAAGGGTTTTAAAAAAATGAGATAAATTCATGGAGGATAGGTCCATCCTCCATTTGCCACAAGTTGACAGGGGAGGGATCACCTGATGATTCCCTGTTCTGTTCACTCCCTCTGGGGCACCTGGCATTGGCCACTGTCAGCAGACAGGACACTGGGCTAGATGGACCTTTGGTCTGACCCAGTCTGAACATGCTTATGTTTTTATATTCTTTTATCTCTACCCACAAAGAGGGGGGCATGAAAAAGGACTCTTGTGTAAGCTCAAACGCTTATCTCTTGCTGGTCCAATAAAAGGCTTTTCCTCGCCCACTTTGTCTCTCTAATCTGCCCAAAGACACTAACAAAAGTGAACAATTTGATTATGGCACCAGCTTCTGTGAGTGGCAGCTCACGCAAGCTGATGCCATAATAAAATTGCTGGACTTCAAGGTGCCACTGAACCATTGCCTGTGCTGAAACTAACACGGTTCCCTCTGAAACCTCACAAAAGCTAGTGTTAAAGAGCTGGAGGTAAATATAAGAGTATGGTGCAAGAGTGGATGCTAAGGATGGGACAGAAGCACATAGGCATCCCCAGACTGGGTCAGATCTGAGATCCTTCTAGTCTTGCACCCTGTTCTGGATAGAGTCAGTACCAGCTGCTTCTCAGGATGGTGCAGTCCCCCTCCCCACACACACCCACACACACACAGTGGACAGCTCCAGGGTAAACTGCTTCCAAGGAATGATTCTATCTCACCTCCATTTGTTGGAGGTTGGTTTGTGCCCTGAGAGAGTCTGCACAGCCTCCTCCAGGGAGCAGAGGGGGCAAACCCACAAAACTGGCTTCAAGATCGAGCTTGATACGTTTGTGAAGGGGATGGGACGATGGGGCTGCCTGTAGTGGTGAGCACCTGATTGGGACTGCCAGCAAACTGCCCCAAAGTGGCACAGTGATGGGGCGAGCTCTGAGTTACTGCAGAGAATTTTTTCTTGGGGTCTGGCTGGTGGGTTTGCCCACATGCTCAGGGTCTCGCCCACATGCTCATGGGCTCGCGGATCCTCATGTTGGGGTCAGGAAGAAATTTCCCCCTGGGGCAGCCTGAATTTGGCAGAAACAGGGAGCGGGGGAAGGAGGAAGGGGCTGCACCTTAGCCTGCAGCATCATGGGTCCCTTGCAGGCTGAAATTGACATAAATGGTGGATTCTCTGTGACATAGAGGCTTTCCTTCAAGATTTGAGGATTTCAGTGACTCAGCCAGAAGTTCAGGGTCTATACAGGAGTGGGTGGGTGAGGGGCTGTGTCCTGCACTGGGCAGGAGGTCTGACGAGATGATTACGATGATCCCTTCTGATCATAGTTTACAGCTGTTCTAAACTTTGATTTTTTGTTTAAACCACCTCGCTGTGTCACCGTCGGTCTCACTGTCCATACAAATGCATGAACCGTTTTTTTCCCCAGTCCAAATGCAGTACGATAGGCATATCCACCGCTCCTCTTTGGCAGTCCCAGACCGTAACGTGGAACCCATCAGTTGTTTGTGGGTCTTTTAAAGATGCCATTTCTGGTAGTCCCTTGTTAATGAGAGACTCATTTTCACCCCCGGGCACCTTTTCAGTTCAAGGACACAGTCTGTAGATCCATGAAAGGCCTCAGCTACACACAAAAGCTAACCTTGGACAGCTCATATGCTTCTGTTACCATTAGGAGATCCTTGAATTAAGAGGACTGGGGGTCCCTGTTGTAAGAAACGAAGCACAGATTACTCTGTCAATTCCTGTCTACACTGCAGCTGAGTCTCTGCTTGCAACAGCTATATTTCAGTGCAAATGTTGCTAGAACTAGATTAAAAGTTTCCCAAACTATGATTCCTCCCACCCATAAGAGTGCTAGCTGAGCTAGTCAATGATATAGACTAGTCTGTTGTGGGGTGTGGAGGAGCAATACAGGAAGTAAGGGTGCTCTGGTGCACATCTGAATTAGGTCTGGGGATAAATAGCAGACGCATCCTTGCCACTTAAACCAGGCTTTGCTTCATGGAGGTTGCTCCAATTATTCCTTGCGGATGCATTCTCAGATGACTTATTTTTAATGTTCATGAATCATGTGCAAATCTATACGTATTCTGCATGAGAAACCCGGAAGCACTGAGCAGATTATGAAAGCCCATTTCAGCCCCCCGTTATTTCAAAATAACCCTCCGTAGGCCAAATAAATAAGCGGAGCATCCTCACGACCAAGCCCGTTATTTCAAAATAACTGGCCGCTTATTTTGAAAAGTGTGCGCCTGCTTTCCTCGGGGAATAACGCTAATCTTGATATTGTTATTTTGCTCTAGCGGTCGCGTGGATGCCCTGGTGTTCGCTATTTCGAAATAACGACTCCCCAGAGTCATTCCAACTCCTTACTCCCCAGGGTGCTTCCTGGGGCTCTGAGCCAAGTGGGCATGTCCACATTAACAGAGCCTGCCTCGGACTCGTTTCAAAGCTTCCTCATCGTGTCGACACGCTATCTCAATTTTGTTAAATCGGGAGTTACGTCGATTTTAGCATTTTGAAATAATTTCCTAGTGTAGACATGCCCGTAGGTGGGGTTGATGGTTGCTAGTGGTATGCGATTGGTGATTGAGGTCATGTGGTATTGCTTCCTTGCCCTGACTGGTCCAAACACGCCGATACAAAATGAGGAAGAAGGAGGAGCGTCTAACGAGTGTGCTTGGTCACCCAGCTGCCCCTGGGTTCACGTGGGAACGTGTGTACCTCAATGAGAGCAGCCATTTCCCAAACAATGGGGCGGACACAGAGACCTTTACGTGAACATCCCCAATGGGGTATAAAATGCTCAGATTGAAGACCCATCTGGTGGACACCACACTATGTGTGAGTGAGCTTCCGTAGCACTTCAGCTATTTAGCACCAAAGAGTCAGTCAAAATATCAAGGCGATATGTTCTCCACACATCAAAAGAAATCCACCTAGAGCGGGGGTTGGGAACCTCAGGCCCGGGGGCCAAATGCAGCCCCTATCTTGCCTGGCTCTGGCCCCTGAGGTTCAGGGTCTCCTCAGTGTTTGGGAGCCCACGCTGGCGCTCCACCCCCCGTATTGCCCCACTGCAGGGCTGGAGCACACAAAATCTCCTGGACTTGGCCACCCTAGACTCTGGTGTGGGAGGGGACTGTGGGGAGGGTCTTTCTCCTCACTTAGGGGCCATGTCACTGAGGGTTTTTTTTCCCACTTCTCACTTTGTGTGGGCCCTGATTGATT
This sequence comes from Rafetus swinhoei, assembly GCA_019425775.1. NCBI lineage: Eukaryota > Metazoa > Chordata > Testudines > Trionychidae > Rafetus > Rafetus swinhoei. The sequence goes on along the minus strand of CM033432.1, from coordinate 53,570,988 downwards.
TTTCTGTGAGTCAGCAGCCCCCCGACCCGAAACCAGTTCCCCGCCTCTGACCTAGAGGGAGAGACGTAACACTTTAGCTCCCTCTGCTGCCCCGGCGGCCTGTGGCCTACACAGGATGAGCGTGAGGCCTAGCGAATCAGTCAGGCCTGCCTTCCTTTGAAGCGCGCCATTGGCCCGCTGAAGCAATTCCAGCACAAACGCACCGCCGGTGGCGACAGGAATGCCCCACGGACAATGCTCCGGTTGGGCAGGGAGGGCAAGAAAGCTTATGGCCTTTGAATCACAATTTGCAAGGCGAGGCCTGGGCAGCGCGGCAGCGGAGCGGACAATGGGCGGAGAAGAGGAGGAGGAGCAAGGGCCTGGGATATCTCCTCAGCTCCCTGCATACTTCAGCTTGCTGTAGCTCGGGAAGGCTTCCCATTATTGGCAGGACAATAGCAGCCCGTGCTGTATAAACACTCCTAATCAGCGTCATTATGCTGCCTCAATGGGCGAGCGGAGACAAAACCGCAGGGCGGCGGAAAGGTCTTGGCCTGCGAAGACAAACAAAACTCCCCCCCGGTCTGCTGTGAAAAGGGATTTAATCAGCGACAGTTGCAAAGTCACAGGGCAAGAATGACGCCCGTAGTCAAGCTGAAAGGCTCTTCCGTGGCCTGGCTGATCGCGGAGGCGACCCCTATCCCTGCAAATATTCCCTTGGGTTTCAGCCTGGCCGCTTGCCTGAGGAAAGATGGCTCACAGAAGCTGGCTTCTGAGGCGGGATCGGACTGCCGTTCAAAGAGCCTGATATTTGTTTTACTCACAGACCCGTCCAGCCCGCACGCCCCTCGGCTGCTGTCTGAGGGGGCGTCTACACTGCCCCCGGCGCTCGAAACAAGCGGCTCCATTTGAGCGATGCAAACTGTGTCGCTTATTTCGAGTGACTTTCGAAATAGCTGATTTCGAAGTTTGGCGCCGTCTACACAGCACTTATTTTGAAATACAGCGCTATTCTGAAATGTCCCCCAACCCGCATGGAATGAGGTTAATGGGGACATTGCACTAGCAAGCCCGTTATATTTCGAAATAATGGGCGCGCTCAAAAGGCACGGAGTAGCCATTTTGGGATACCAGGCAGTGCAGGCGTAGCCTGAGTTAGCAACCAGGCTGTGGCATCCTTTATAGAAGAGTGAAGTGCTGCATAATTTAAATCTGCCCATTGCCTCAGGATAGCATAACATCACAGGCAGGAAATCAAGAGAACACCTGGCCTGTGAGCTCAGAAAAACAAAACAAAACAGGGTATTTCACTGTCAGTTCCCCAAATCCTTAAGAATCCAAAGCCAAACAGCATAAATACATCAGTTAACAACTTACTAAGCAATGTTTTCTGGAGCAAATTGAATTACACGTGATAAATAATGTTGCCCTTTCTTCTGAGGTCAGTGTGCCAAACTGAACGCCAAGATCAGCCGGAGGCTGAGCAGTAGCAATGTTTTGAGGCCTTGCAGGTCAGCTTCCCAGTGGAAGAGAAATCAGTGAGGTAGAGTCCAGGTATATTCTAAGCCTACAACAGTCCTGGAACAGAGGCAGTCACAAACGGCATGCAGGCATTCCCTTCTTCCAAGTTGGAGCCTGCACTTTTATGTCCGACTCCTAGAGAGCTACTCTAGTCCGAGAATTGCCTCATAACATGAAGAATAGACAGATCAAACTCCCTGTTATCTGCCATAGCTTCTCTCAAAACATGAATGCACAACAACACCACAGTTTCTTCAAAGACGAAAAACTTGCTCGCACGCCAGGAAAAAGAATTTGAGACAACATGTAACAGAGCCGTCTGGTGAGCCCTGCTATAATATTACTCATCAAAAGAATCAAGACAATTCTTCTGTACACAAACAAAATAAATTCCATTATTGTTCCTGTTTACTTAATCACTTATCTAAAGAAAATACAGTTTATATGGTCTCTGTGAATTGAGCAGTTGGATCACTCACAATGTATCCGCTGAGTGCTTGGCCACCTATGTCAGACCTCATTGTTTCTGATCCTTGATTGGATGATCTACGTTTTAAAAATTGGAGGTGAGGAGAAGAGTTCACAGTTCTCTTAGGCCCCAATCCTGCAGGGAGTTTCACCTGGGCAGACCCTGTTGTGTTAGTTGTGAATATTTAGAGCCGCTCCTCAAAGTGACCATCGGGGGTCGTTTTGCACAGAAGTAATGTTCAGTGTAAACGGGAAGTATAGAATATTTCGTTCACCCCAGGACTGTGTCTTGGGTATCATTGTTGAAGGTTCTTTGTCTGCAATAGAACTCGTCAGCATCATTTGAACAACGTGTTTTAAAATCCAAAGGTGGACTTCTTTTTTTTTTAAAGAGAGAATTTCTTTTGAAGACACTGCTATTTTTTCCCCCAAAAAAATTCTGCTCTCAAGGCAGGAATTCAGCCTGCGGGTTGCCCTGCCAAAACGCCATGGCTTTCCATTTTTCACCTTTCACCACTTTCATCTGGCTTCGTTTCATGGTGTGAAATTTTTTTCTCGAGCAGAAAATTTCAAGAACTGAATCTGGTTTTCTTTCCAAATGGGAATCTTCCTTTGCCTTGGTAGTGTCCTGTTTCAAAATGAGAAACAAACAAGAATCAGCGTTAGCGAGATGCCTCTTTGGAAGACTGGTTTCAAAAAAAATTCGGCCAAAAACGAGGAAAAAAAAAAAAACAGGTTGTTAAATCAGGCTGAGCCAGAGAATACTGTGGATCAGCCACTAGTTAGAGTCTGAATCAGAGACCTAGGTTTGATCCCCTGATACTGATTTCTTGTGGGCAAGTGGGTTTAGTCTGTGTTTCCCTTCCCTATCTGTGTCATGGGAACAACAGCACTGTCTTTCCACACAGGGGTGTTGTGAGGATAAACGCGTTAAGTTTGTGGGGTGCCCAGATGTTGCTGAAATAAAGGTTCTTAGAAATTTACACAGATGTGCTTTCTGATTTTTGGACTATCACATGTCTCTGATTCTGCCACTAGCTCCCTGCTGGCCATCATGAAGAGTTTGGCACTTTGTGATACCACAAAGACTTAAGCACAGGCTGACCAGAAGTTACTATAAGACTTTGCTGCAGAGTTCATCCCCCGCTCTGCAAGCACAACTGTAGGGTTAGCTTTGGAAGGTGTGTTTTACAACCAATCAGGCGAGAAATGTCCTTTAAAAAAAATAAAGAACACTTAACACAGACCGAGGAATACCAAACAATTTTTTTTTTTACAAGGAACACCAAGGATTTTTTGTTAAGAAAAAAAAAAGGTCGCCTGTCCCTTTAAGGGCTGCCATTTTTAATTCTGTTGTTCTGTGCGGCACACCTCTGACTGCCTCGCAGTGAAACACGGAGCACAGTTTCAGAAACACTGACTTAACACACCCACCTCCTGCCAATCCGCACTGGGGAAGAACTGATGCTGCGTTTCCGTGTACTACACTCAAAATTGCAGAATCACACCCGCGGTCTCGGGTGCACAGCACCCATGAAAACGCTCCGGTGCTGACTCTGCCATGCTCAACTGGCGCCTTTTTCAGCCCCATTCTGCTGCCTGTTCCCCTTTGCGCTGTAGGCGTCACTCGCTTTTCCTCCAGTGGTAGCGGATGCGCTCCGAGGATAGCCCCCCGCAGTAGGCAGCATGTATTAATACAGGGCAAATATTACAGGCTGAACCTCTCTAATCCAGAACTCTCTGGTCCGGCAACCTCCGTGGTCCGGCATGATTTGAGGTAGCCGGATGTCCACTTTTCATGGGTGTGGCCAAGTTTCCCGTGGTCCCATAAAGTTTGTTTACAGCCACCAGTCCTGGCTCTGTGCTCTGTGCTCTGTGCTGTTATTTAGCTCTAATTTACCCTTCAGTGTCTTCTAACAGCCCAGTCAGCAGTGCAAGTGTTGGTAATGCAGCTCAACAATAGTGACCTCCCGTGGTCTGGAAAATTCTCTGTTTGGAACCGGCCAGGTCCCAAGGGTGCTGGACTAGAGAGATTCAACCTGTACCAGATAAGCTTGATGACATTTTTAATTGACATTTAAGCATTAGTATAAGAAGGGACTGGAATAAAATATTTGGACTTTACTGAAGGAGAGGCAGGGAATACTGGACTGAGACTCAAGAGACCTCCCTTCCGTTCCTGACTCTGCCACTGACCTGTTGGCTGACCTTGGGCAAATCCCTTCATCTACTAGTGCCTCAGTTTCTCCACCTCTGAAATGGGGTTAATGAAACTGGCCTCCTTGGCAAAGTGCCACATGCTCTCCTATGGCCAGCTCTAGGTAAGAGCTCCAGATTATCATTGTTATAAGCATTTGACACGTTATCTTCCAACCTCTTACTTAAAACCTTCGATGCAAAGAATCAGTAGCTGGGAATCAGCTTGTGGAGTGAAAGGAGTTAGGCCCGTTTACACCAGTTGAGAATCTGTCCTTCGAGCCAAATTGGCTGGGATCTGAGTGTTGCCACATGGACGGAAGACTGACTGAAGGACTGTGGAGGAAAGGGCCATGAGAACCAGTGAGGTATCACAGATGGTATCTAGTGGAACCCCCTAGGGATTGATGTTAGCTCGGCTCTGATTTCACAACTCCGTGAGTGAACTGGAAGGAAGGATATGCAGAAAAAGGGGTCCTCACGGGATTCACTGGACTACCCAGAGCAGCGATGGGCAACCTAGGCTAGTGAACGGGCCACCCGATTGGCCCTCCTTCATCTCAGTGGGCCACAGGATTGTCATAACCAAGACGGTCTCCCGGGAGAGTCGTTTTGCTCACGGCGCGTGCGCCCCTAGAATGTCGCGGTGTTTGCCGATGGAACCGTGGCAGCGCTGGGACTGGCTGCAGAGGGAGTCCCCGGCTCTCCCAGCCAATGCTGAGTGCAATCAGCCCACCCCGCCCACCACGTGCCCTGGCTTAGCAATCCGCCACGGATGGAAACCAGTGGCATCTGGCAGCCTTGCCCGTGGGCAACGATAAACCAAATGCCTCGTGGGCCGCAATCCCGATGCCTGGGGGCCACAGGCGGCCCACTGCTGACCCAGAGCATTATGGGATGGAGCCGTGTTCCACGTCTTGTAGATGGGAGCGCCCCTCTCGATACCCCTCGGTGGCATGGTGACGCAGCTGGAGAAAGCAGGACGCGCCTGGCCCGCCGTTCCAAGCGGTGCACCGGGATTTAGCAACCTTGCTTCTGTGTAAGTCAGTGGGTCTTGGGGTGGCTCCGTCTTTGGGCAGCACTTTGAAAATTTCCCTGTAAGATGCTAAAGACCCGGAAGCCCTGGGATGAGCCCTTGGCTTCCTCCACTTACAGGCCAGCGATGCTAATACCCACTCTGCCTACCAGTGCGACGAGGTACCGACAGACGGAGCAGAGCTTGGGGACTCGTCTTTGAAGTGGCACAAAATCCCGAAGCTTTCATTCTGCAAGTCCGGCTAAAAGCTTGCCCCTCTCTGACCACCCCCAGAGGACTCGTGAATCCAGTCTCGCTGGTGGTTCCAGGAAGCACCCTGCCTATTTCAACCTTTTGGGTGCCGTGATGGGTGAGCCCAGCTAGAAACAAAAGAGGGGCCGGTCCCCCTCCAGCAAGGAGGTTTGTGCTCATTTCTGTTGCAAGTTTCTTCTCTTTTTGCATGGCTGATGCCACCTCCCAAACACCTCTGACATCCAAGTGCATCTTCTCCAGAGTATAAATGGGACCAGGTTCAGTCAGATGCATCAGGACATTAATAAACCAGGGGCTTGTTACCCTGAGTTGCTGAAATCATCCAGTTGTCTCAGGTCCTGCAGCCAAGTCATGCGCGCTTAAAACTCTTCGCTGTGTTCTCCTGGTGCCAGAGATCAGAGCTTGGACATTCTTCAGCATGGAGAGCTCACAGAGGGTGCGTTTATACTGCACCCTGAACTCGAAATCAGATACGCAATTTGCACTACGCAAATTGTGTATCTGATCTCGAATCTCTTTTGAAATTTGGCGCGTCTACACGGTGCCAAATTTTGAAATACCGCACTATTTTGAGCCATCCCGTATTCCTCATGCAACGAGGTTTACCGGGAGGGTGAAATAGTGGGCCCGTTATTTTGAAAAATATTTCAAAATAACAGACGGCGTGTGTAGACATCGGGTAGCTATTTCAGAATCCCGAAAAAGCCGTGCAGTGTAGACATACCCAGAGCAACCAGGGAATCCCAAGCAGCACCGGAATCCGCTCTGCCTTCCCACAACCCTGTACGGCGGGATATGTACCCACAGGGCCGGCCTGAGCCATTTTGGCGGCCTGGGCCCAGGCGCGCAGTGCCGGCCCCAGGCGCACGGCGCATGCGCGGGCCCACCCCTGGGGCGCAAAGCCACCACCCTAGGGTGCACAGGCCTGCCCCCGGGGTGCAAGACGCATGCGTGGGCCCGCCCCCCAGGGCGCACAGTGCATGTGCTGCCCAGCCCAGCCCAGCCACCACGCCTGGCCATGCAGGGCCTCGCGGCCGTGGGGGGAAGAGTGCTGCTGGCCGGCGCCGCGGGGATGGGGGGGGCCGGCGCTGTGGGAGCCGGGCTCACTGTGCCTGATGGCAGCTATAAGAGGTGCCGTGCGCCCCTTGCAGCTGCCATCAGGCGCCCCCCATGGGTTGGCGCCCTGGGCAGCTGCCCGGCTTGCCCACCCCTTAGTCTGGCCCTGCTTACCCACAATGCTTTGCTCTGCTGGTCGACAGGGTACTAGCCACGTGGCCACAAAATGTCAACAACGGGCGGCAGAAAAACTGGTTTAACCGGTTTTCATTGTTGCCCGGCGGCGACACTTTTATCGCCAAACCTTCCCTGTGTAGACACGGCCCAAGTCAGAGCTGAAAATCTTGCCGTAATCCTGGAGGGGCTTTGATCATGTAACAAATTTAATACTGGGTTCAGCAACCCTGGCGCCTGCTGACTTCTCACTGGAGGAAGTGTGACTCCTTGTGAGTACACGCTGCAAAATGTGTCCCTGAAAGAGTAAACTTTCAATACAAATTAAAGCAAAGTTTACTATGTCTCTTGGGTCTGCTCTCCTAGACTTTCATCTTTGTGCTTGTGCTTATTTCTTGCAACATTTAAGTCTGTTTTCCTCATATTTTCAGAGACTCTTTAATACTTTGTATTGTTCATGTTTTATTTTATCTTCTTATTGATTTTCCTCTAATGCCAACCTTCTTTCATCTCCCTAAGACTTCTTTTTCCCCCTCTCCTGAATCTGAGTCTCTCTTTAGCTTCTTATTTTTACCTTTAAGTATTCTTTTGCTTATTTGGCATTGTAACAAATCAATGTAGGCCTTCATGGTTGTCACTCTGCCACATGCTGGGGCTGGTGGGAACTTCACAGTGACAGCACGGAGAGACCTCAGTTCCTAACCCTCTAGCGCGTCAGCTAAGGGAGAATCGCCATTAGTGCTTAGCATCTATGACACGCAGGTGCGCAGTTCTGAGTCCATCCAGCAGGGGGCAGTGAAGCACATAAAGCCAGTTCTTGAAAGTAGAACACGTAATAATATTTATATATGTTTGTCTCCTGGCTTTGATTTTCAACTCCTTCCATCTTCTTTAAAACTTCTTTAAAACGCGCTAAGAAGGCTCTTAATTTTAGTTCAAGGGGTCACTGGTTCAACCAAAGAGTTGACCATCATAGATGTGCCGCCTGGTCTGCGTCATTCCCTGCACAGCTGGTGTAAATTCAGAGGCATGGATTCTGATGTCCATTCTGAGGCCGAGAAGCACAGCTCACATCTATTTTCTGGACTAAACTCTGGCAAATAGCTTCTGCTGACAGTTTTCTTTTTAAGTGTTGCCATTGTTGCCTGCAATAATCAGGAGCAACACTCTCTGCTCCAGGTCCCTCTTTTGGCCTCCGTACAGCTGAAGTGGTTTGCTCAATAGAACATTCACAGTATTCTCTGGTGTCGGCAGCTTTGTGTCTTCGAAGAGAGAAACGTCTTCAGCCTGTTGTGTAGCACAAGGAATTGCTTTCCTAAAGGAGGCTTTGGGAGCAGGATTTGCTTAGGGTGAATATTTTTCACAGCTAATAGCAATCATGCGTCAGCATTTCTATGCGTATAAGATTTTTTTTATAAGATGGCAGCTTCAAGTCCATCATTTTACCTTGCAACATTAAGGCTGATATTTGTGGCTTTTAGTCCAACAATTTTAACAATTCACCTGTGGTCTGTAATTAACGAAAATGTCCACCTAGGCAAAACAACAACAACAAAACAACCTCTTATTGTTTTCTGGTTTCAGAACTCACATAGTTCGATTTCTACGTTAGCATAGAGTTCCCGTTGCTGAACTATGATTTTTCACTGGAATAAAACAGAGATAAATGATGAGAGAATCTTGTACAGTTACTTAGGCTATTGCTTCATTTTTTCTGAGAGGCCCTTCATATAAATCATTTGACCAGATATGTAGCTTGTAACTTTAAAAAAACATACCTGCCTTTTTCACCTATGATCCAAACTGTCTTAGCACAGGCCTGAGGAGCTAAATCGTTATCCCGTGTAATATATGGAATCACAGTCTTTTTTAAAACAGGAAGTGTTCATTACACTAAGCAGCTAATAACTTCTGACCAACCAACCAATAAAGCAGTAGACTTCCATGCAGTTTGAGTTCCAACTGAGTCTTCCTTGTTTACCAGGAACAACACTCTGTATTAAACTTCATATGGCACTCAGAGCCCTCTAGTGGTTGAATGATACATTTCACGTGCCTATAATTACACCCAGTGACATTCACTGAATTCAATAGAGATGCAAAAGGGATGAATTTGGCTGCAGGTTCTCAAATGAGCTTTCTTAGTTGCATTTGCAGTGATGCAAGTCAGCCAGTTAGCAGATCACTAGGTAAACCCTACAGGGGTTAATCCACGATAGACTGAGATACAGTTGAAGTACTATCCACACCACTGGGAAACCTGTTAAAAAGAAGCAAATCTTTATGCATGCTAATGATAATGTACGTTCATGTCTCCTCTTTGATCTCTACTTGCTGTTAAGATGGAGACAAATCAAATGTTGTAAACTTTTGTCCCCCTGTTACCAATACAAACAGATCCTATCTTGCTGGCATTATTGGCCCTTAGCTAACAAAGAGTTCAGCAAAAACAACAAGAAGTCCTGTGGTACCTTACAGACTAACAGATTTATTGGCGCATAAGCTTTCATAGGCAAAGACCCACTTCGTCAGATGCATGTAGTGGAAATTCAGCGTTCAGCGTTATCCTACAGACGGCGCACATTGTATTCCATATTGTTCTTCTTGAAGAATATGGTTCACCTTTGTTTGGCAATTTATATTTCACAGTTTTCTCCATGGCGTTTCTAAATGTGGTGCTTGTCCAAGCGATTGGCTTTGCTCACCAGATTTTGGCCCCATGAGCAATCCACAAAGATGAGGGTATGTTACAGCTCCCAGTTTGGGGACCTCTCTCTTTACCTCATACTGTAAACTCATGTTCCTTCCCAGCTTGTTTCAGAAAACATCCCCAGGGTGCCGCCCGTCTCCAGAAATGACAAGCCTAGCTTTACTAGTTCTTTTAATTCTCAGCAATGTTTCCAGGCACGTGATAAAGGTCAGATCCTGCAGAAGTTTGGCCGAGCAGTTGAAGCCCCCGCAGAACAGCCATTCGGCCCACATGCCCTTTATCAAATCAGGACCATGGCTTTTTGAGTCTCCTGCTCGGCAATTTTGGTGGTTGTTTTGCCACCCCCTCCTGCCCCACACTGGGGCCTCTACAAGAAGAGACGTGGCTACAGTCAAGCCCAGATTGTTCCTTTTTACCTTCTACTGACATTTGATTTTTAATGTAAAGATGTCTGTGGCTAAATGCAACTGCTGTTGATTCTAGGGCAGGCTTGCAGGACTGAATCTTGTCCTAGAAGGCCTCAGAGAAACTGCTGTCCCAGCACTATCTTCCATGTATCTCAGAGCTTCTCACGCTCCAAGCCAATCAGTTGGTAATGCTGCTGTAAGCGGGTGTAATGGGGCTAGGCCCTAAGGCCATAGAGAGGTCCTCCAGGAGGCTAGAAAGGCGCTGGAGTAACCAGCCAATCAAGAGCTGGGGAGGACTATAAGGGAAGCGGCAGGATCAGAGGCAGCTCAGTTTCAGCCCTGACCTGAAGGGAGAAGGTTCAGAGGGCTGGCTGGTAGAGCCAGGGACAGCTCAGAGTGAGGAGCTGTTCAGGACACTGTCTCCAGGAGGAGAAGGCCTGGAGGCACCGCTCTCCTACCGAGTGGGGAAAGAGACTGAGGGGAAACAGACTGAAAGAGACTCTGCAGAGGGCACCGGGATGGGCCCTTGTTAGAGGTCGCCCTGGAAGGTGTTTGTGAACTTCGCACGAGGCTGTGTGACTCGGCCAGAGGTCTGAGTAGCCGCGAGACTTTTTAAAGACTCCAGCTGACGGAGGCAGTGCAGGAACCCGCACTCAGCCCAACGGGGACGCTCGCGGGAGGGGGGAGCCACCCCGTTGCACCATGTTCGGCCCAGGCTCGGAGCAGGGTCGTATCTTAGACCAGACCAACCTCTGCTGGTGGAAGGGCCATGCGAAACAGAGCTCTGCCTCCAGTCTGGGAAAGGTCCCCACCGCGCCCCAGGGAAATGCAAGAGGGGAGCAGCCAAGGAGTTCGCGCACGTTGCAGGCCGAAGCAGAGGAAGGAGGAATAGAACAGGGCGGCTGTGAAAAACAAGATGGAGGCAAGGCAGGTGCCAGGCCAAACTGCCAGAGACTCCTCGTGTCCACAGCTGAGGAACCCAGCAGCCCTGGCTTGTGCACGGTTTTCTGGTTCGCTCACTGCGCTCTGGGGCTGCTGACCCCCGAGATGTCGGTGTCACAAGGCGATTCTGCCACTATCCACAGCTTCAAGAGAAAGGGGGGGCATTTCCCAGGCTCCCTGCTTTCCACGTCCTCTGTCAGCATCCTGGGATTGGAGGAGGAGAGGAGAACCCCTCACTCACGAATGAAGCCCCCTCATGGACTTCAGGACTGAAGGGCAGGGAGCCAAAATCAAAACTCCCTCCCCTTCCTCCCCAGTGTATCACTGGCTATTGTCCTTATCAAACAAAGCCCTTTCATCAGAGGCTTCTTTAACACACTTTATTTCTCTTTTATTTTGCTTTGAAATAAGCCGGGCAACAATTAATTTCAGAGAGAGAGAGAGAGAGAAAGAGAATTCAACAAGGATCTATTACTACTCTCAGCTTCTATTGCGGTAATGAAAATCTATTTCCTTTCCCTTTTGTGTCCCATATAATTTAATGCCCATTTTATTAATGGTCTGAAATAATTACGGAACCTTTTGTGATTCTCAAGTATGTTTCATTTAATTGTGCAATAAACGCCTAATCTCTTCCTCCATCTGAAGCTATTATGGCATTAAAATTAACAATTATGCAGCAATGCGCCCCGGGTCCATAGAAATCACTCCAGATAACTAGACATATATAAATCATTCATGAGAACAATTTCTGAAAAGAGTCAAAGGGAGAGAGCGAGGGGGGGGAGAAAAAAAATTGTGTTGAGAATGACATTGGAAAGCCAAGGGCCTGGTCTGTCAAAAGATAGCAACACCTTAAAAAAATCTCCCGCCCCCCTTTTTTTTGTTATTATTATTTTACTAATTGTGTTAGGTGACATGACCCTCCCTCCCCCGCTTCTATTGTCCTGACAGATATTTTCAGAATTAATTAACCGTTCGCTCAGAGGATAAATTGTTCATTATCAATTTCCCCCCCTTCTTTCTTTCTTTCTTTCCTTTTATAGTTTGTCTTTTCCTCTTTCAGGCCGGCAATTACACTTCCCGCCTTTCACAGGCAGGTCCTGTTCTGGAGGAGGTAATCCAAATGGGGAAAGTGCTTTTTCTTTCAACCCTATTCACGGCTCCTCTTCTCCCTTTTGTGGGATTTAATAACCATGGCTGATAGGCGCGCGGTGGACAGAGAGGTTAAGTTTGTTGTCTCAGCACTTTGCTGACAGGGGACAGCTCCGGAATCCGGCAGTTTAGAGCCAGCCCTGCAAGGTAACGGTGCTCGTGTGTTTCTCATCACCGCGCGAGTGTTGCCTCCTTGAATTGTGTTTTCTTTGGCAGGAGGGGGAGGGACAGAAATAAACTCCTCCAGAAGTCATCAAAGTCTGACTCCTGGAGGAGCCAAAGCCTAGCTGGCTATGTAAGCCTCTTTCCCCATCCTCTCTCGCTCCCGGCTTTAGCTGTGTATCTCACCACTTGCGTTTCACTCCCTTGCTATTTTATCCCGCAGTCTCTTCCTAGAAACTGCCTGCTTTGGAGTTTTCCCCTAAGGCCCAGTGCAAAGCAGGCTGATCCAATCCAGCTAAGCTAGGGGGAGAGGTAGATACGCTGGAGGGCAGGGATAGGGTCCAGAGTGATCTAGACACATTGGAGGATTGGGCCAAAAGAAATCTGATGAGGTTCAACAAGGACAAGTGCAGAGTCCTGCCCTTGGGATGGAAGAATCCCAAATACTGTTACAGGCAGGGGACCGACTGGCTAAGCAGCAGTTCTGCAGAAAAGGACCTGGGGATTACAGTGGATGAGAAGCTGGATATGAGTCAACAGGGCACCCTTGTAGCCAAGAAGGCTAATGGCATATTAGGGTGTATTAGGAGGAGCATTGCCAGCAGATCCAGAGATGTGATTATTCCCCTTTATTCGGCTCTGGTGAGGCCACATCTGGAGTATTGCATCCAGTTCTGGGCCCCCCATTACACAAAGGATGTGGACACATTGGAGAGGGTCCAGCGGAGGGCAACCAAAATGATGAGAGGGCTGGAGCACATGATGTATGAGGTGAGGCTCAGGGATTTGGGTTTGTTTAGTCTGCAGAAGAGAAGAGTGAGGGGGGATTTGAGAGCAGCCTTCAGCTCCCTGAAAGGGGGTTCCAGAGAGGATGGAGAGAGGCTGTTCTCAGTGGTGGCAGGTGGCAGAACGAGAAGCAATGGTCTCAGGTTGCAGTGGGGGAGGTCTAGGGTGGATATTAGGAAAAACTCTTTCCCTAGGAGGATGGGGAAGCACTGGGCTGGGTTCCCTAGGGAGGGGGTGGAATCCCCATCTCTAGAAGTTTTTAAGTCCCAGCTTGACAAAACCCTGGCTGGGTTGACTGAGTTGGGGTTGGTCCTGCTTTGGGCAGGGGGCTGGACTTGATGACTCCTGAGGTCTCTGCCAGCCCTGAGGTTCTATGATTCTAACCAAACTTTTGGCCTGGCCTAGCTGAACTTTCCCAGGCAGCGTCCTGCTTTGATGCCTGTCACCGAGGGGTTGGGAGTCCCCGGGCCCTGCACCCCCATCCTCACCCAGACGTGACTCTCAGCTGGCAGGGGGAACAGGGGGGTTATTGATTCATACGGGTGCAGCGTAGAACAGACTGGTCAGCACAGGAACCAGGATCAGCCAGTCCCATCCATCCTGGGGAGAGTGGGGGGCAAAGCCAGGGCCCTGGGACTCCTCCCTGCATCCTAAAGCAGCCCAGACTAACTCACACACTCAGCAACCTGCCTCAGCCCTGCAGCCAGCCCCACCTCCTCCTTTGTCCAACTTCCAGGGCAAATGGGGTCACCTGTTTTCACCCCCCTCCCAGGCTTAGGTTACAGTGAGCCTGGGCTGTTGTGTACGTACTGGCCGGGCCAGCCTCCCTCCATGAGCGTCACACCCACAATTCCCATCCCCATCGGGGCACTGAGGCAGTGCCCAGGGAAACTGAGGCACACACACCGCGTTACTACAGAGCAGCACAGGACAGATGCAATCACATTCACCTTAACAAAGCGAACAGAGGGACTCCAGTCCCCGCTCCGTCACCACACCAATTCCTCTTCCTCCTGATGAGAACAGACCCCGCCTGACGCCCCTCCAACCGCGGTCTGTAATAAAGTGGGCAAGTTCGTTTTAATGCGGTTAGGAAGCAGCTGGCCCTCGGACAGAACCTAGGGGGTAAAATGTTGCTCTGTGCCATATCCATCAGCATCCGCACTCTGCCACGGCTCTGGCGCTTTTCTGTCCGGGCCATTCCCTTCCTGGTGCCCAAGCACTACCATCCCACACAGCCCGGGACAGGATGACGTTCTCTGACTCGAGGAAAAAGCCCCCTTAGATTGCTCCTGGCATGTGTCTGAAACCCTCTGCCAGCACCACAGGTCTCGGCAGCTCTCAATGTTAGTGTCTGTGGGCTGCCACAGAATCCTAGAACTGGAAGGGACCTCGAGAGGCATCGAGACCAGTCCCCTGCCCTCGCGGCAGGACCAAGCAACGTCTAAATCAGGGCTACTCCACACACGGATCCTTTGGACATGGCCTCCACTGGGAACACGCTCCACACCGGCGAGTCAATATAATGGTCTTCTGTTGCTATGCGTTTTGGTACTTAAATTCCTGGACTGTCATTGCTCATTCAGGGTATGTCTAGACTGCATCCCTCTGTCGGCAGAGGGGATGCAGATTAGGCAGGTCGACATTGCAAATGGGGCAGGGATTTAAATATCCCGTGCCTAATTTGAATAAAAATGGCCGCCGCGTTTTGCTGACTCAGCACTGCAGGAGGCATAAGGGATCTGTCGAAAAAGGCTTTCTTTCTCGACAGATCCCCCTCTAGACTGCCGCTTTTTGCCGACAAAGTGCTGAGTCGGAAAAATGCGGTGGCCATTTTTATGCAAATTAGGCATGGGATATTTAAATCCCTGCCTCATTTGCAATGTCGACCTGCCTAATCTGCATCCCTCTGCCGACAGAGGGATGCGGTCTAAACATACCCTAGAAGTGCTGCCAGATGGGTGGAAATGGGGTAAAAAAAATGTATTATTGTCAGCAGAACTGACTTAAATGGGGTCTGCGTGTTGTGTGTAGTCATGCCTTAATCTTTGTATTCATGCCCATCAGTGTGAAAGAAGCTATTTGCATATATTTGCATATATATTTGCAAGTATATGCAACCACACCTAAGTTGTGGCCCTCAGCATGTGCTGTGAGTATCATTGTGGCTCTCAGGGCTTCAAAGTTGAGTAGCCGTGGTCTAGATCATCCCTGACAGGTGTCTGTTTAACCTGCTCTTAAATATCTCCAGGGATGGAGATTCTACAACCTCCCTAAGCAATTTATCCCAGTGTTTAATCACCCTGACAGGCAGGAAGCTTTTCCTAATGTCCAACCTAAACCTCCCTTGCTGCAATTTAAGCCCATTGCTTCTTGTCCTATCCTTAGACATTAAGCAAAACAGTTTTTCTTCCTTTTCCTTGTAACAACATTTTCCATACTTCAAAACTTTTACTATGTCCCTTCTCCGTCTCCTCTTCTCCGGTGTATACAAATGCCTTTTTTTTTTTTTACCAATTTTCCCTCATAGGTTTTCTCCACCTTTAATAATTTTTGTTGCTCTTCTCTGGACTCTCTCCAATTTGTCCACATCCTTCCTGAAATGTGATACCCAGAACTGGACACAATCCTCCAGATGAGGTTTAATCCGAGCAGACCGGAGTAGAGCGGAAGAATGACTTCTCGTGTCTTGCTCACAACACTCCTGTGAATGCCTCCCAGAATCATGTTTGCTTTTTTTGCCACAGTGTCACACTGTGGACACATCTTTAGCTTGTGGTCCACTCTGGCCCCTAGATCCCTTTCTGCAGGACTCCTTCCTAGACAGTCGCTTCCTGTTCTGTGTGTGTGACACGGATTGTTCCTTCCTAAGTGGAGCACTTTGCATTGGTCCTTATTGTGCATGCTACCTGTGCACAGTATGGCCATTGTTGATGGAGCCATCCCCTATGCATTTACTGAGGTTGGGGGGCTTAGAACGTCACCCCCATTTTTGCCCCAGTGCCAATTTTTGCATGAATGTTTTGATGGGTTTTTTCCCCCATGGAAGGCAGAGAAGGGAGTTTTAAAACTAGCAAGTCAATAGAGCCTATGATTAAACACCAGACAGACCTCCCAAACCTGAGAGAGATTTTGGATCACTATCTTTAGGTATAGAAAGCCACAGTGATGACCTGCCTGAAACTGTCTTCCTCCTCCTCTTCCTCTTGGTCACCTTATCTCAGAGGCCCTCACCCAGCCTTTACTGCTGTCTCTTTCTACCCCTACCCTAATGAGTCAAACCTCTTCCCTCGCCATCCCATGACCAGCTCCTCAGGTAACATAACCTTGTAATTCTGCTACCAACCCCCTCCTTGAGCTAAATAAAAAATGATAAATAAGAACATAAGAACAGTCATACCGGGTCAGACCAAAGGTCCATCTAGCCCAGTGTCCTGTCTGCCAACAATGGCCAATGCCAGATGCCCCAGAGGGAGTGAACAGAACAGGGAATCATTAAGTGATCCCTCCCTGTCATCCATTTCCAGCCTCTGACAGAGGCTAGGGACACCATCCCTACCCATCCTGGCTAATAAGTACTGGTGGGCCTACCCTCCATGAATTTATCTAGCTCTTTTTTGAACCCTGTTAAAGTCCTGGTCTTCAGGGCATCCTCTGGCAAGGAGTTCCACAGGTTGACTGTGTGCTGCATGAAGAAAAACTTCCTTTTGTTTGTTTTAAACCTGCTAGCTTCTCATTTCATTTGGTGACCATAAAAGGCCCTTTGTCCCAGCAAAGACAATGGAATCTCTAATTGGTTCGCCAAGCCATTTGCCAAAAGGTGTGAGGCTGTGTTTACAATAGCCAGCAACAGGGAACTATTTTCAACAGTCCAAACATAAAGCATCTCCTTTCATTGTATCCAGACTTTCCGGACAAGGTCTTCTCTAGAACTAGATGTGGGGTTAATACATTTCAGGGGAACTAGTTTCTTCTTGAGGAAATTAAGCCTGTGGGGGGAAAACCTGGGAGGCCGGCAATCGGGTTTTTGGTCGGAGGTGGATTTGGAGAAGCTAGTGATGCAATTCCATCCACTTCGGTGAGATTGCATTGGGATGACAAGTCATACAAATGCTGTCAGAATACGAATGAGTCTGACCCCTCAGATGTCTGT
This sequence comes from Rafetus swinhoei, assembly GCA_019425775.1. Taxonomy (NCBI): domain Eukaryota; kingdom Metazoa; phylum Chordata; order Testudines; family Trionychidae; genus Rafetus; species Rafetus swinhoei. The sequence goes on along the minus strand of CM033432.1, from coordinate 53,553,991 downwards.
CAGAGGCAGGCCTGGCCCACCTAGGGCAAGGTTACACACCTAGTTTGGGGGGGTCGAGCTCCTAAATCCATGTGAGATTACTGTCCTGTCCTCGTCAGGACAGGACACTCAGTGTACAGTCAACCTGTGGAACTCCTTGCCAGAGGATGTGGTGAAGACTAGGACTTTAACAGGGTTCAAAAAAGAGCTAGATAGCCATTGATGGACCTAACCTCTGTGATTCTATTAGCCAAGATGGGTGGAAATGCTGTCCTTAGCCTCTGTTTGTCTGGAGGTGGGTGGCAGGAGAGGGATCACTTATGGAGGTGGAGATATACCTATCTCATAGAACTGGAAGGGACCTTGAGAGGTCATCGAGTCCAGTCCCCTGCCCTCATGGCAGGAGGATTACCTGTTGTGTTCCCTCCCTCAGGGGCACCTGGCATTGGCCACTGTCAGCAGACAGGACACTGGGTTGGATGGACCATTGGTCTGACCCTGTATGGCTGTTCTTATGTTCTTATTTTGGTCTGGCAGCTGGCTGCTACCTATCTGAAGAGGATCTCTGGGTGGCTTGAAAGCTTGTCACTCACCAGCAGAAGTTGGTCCAATAAAAAGATATTATCTTAACCCCCTTGTTTCTCTACTACCCTGGGACTAACCTGTCTACAACCACATTGCACCTAGCATTGGAGCCATCCCTGCAACATTGCTCTTTTCTCCCAGAATGCATCAGAACATTTGAATTTGGCCAACGGATTTGATATGGTCCCTCACGACATCTTCCGTGGAAATGAGTTGGATTGGGAACTAGAGTACCCAAATACACAAAAAGCTACTTTAGGATCCAAATTTTTATCTAGTTATATATGGCCAACCGACACCAAAGGACAGCTAAGGCCACCAAATGCGGGCTTCAGGATCACATGAAAAGAGCAATGCAGATGCGAATGTGCTGAGTTTGCTGACAGGTGTTAAGAGTGATCTTCTGTACCATCTTCATCAGGGATGGACAAAAGGCAGCAAACATTGCGTCTGCTGTTTGTTATTGCTTGTTTTCATACATTTTTCATTAATATTATGTTAATCAGCAATACATTTGGTAACTCCTGTCGCCACTAAACCAAAAAACCCTCCCAAGATATAGATCAAATAATCAAGTTCATTATGGTGTGTATATATATATATATATATATATATGTATATACACACAGTAAAGGCCGATAACCAGATACAAATCAGACCAAAGACTTCAATTAGGAACTTTCAATAATGGCAGCACATCGCAAATACCATTTAGAAGAAAATATGTAATCAGCCGAGATCAAGAGAGAAACCGACTCCATCAAACACGCCAGTGAGCATAGTTCAAAAGCGGATTAATCAAATTAAATCCCAAATTCAGCCAGTGACCTCCCCCTATTCAGATCAATGGAAGGAGATTCACACATCTTCTTTGATATCTTTTCTATGCAAAAGATCCTTTGAATGAGCAGGGTACAAAAAAAAAAAAAAAAAAAGTGCCAAACAGACACATAATCATTGGAATTCATTTGGCAACATCACGGAGTTATCATTTAAAACCTGCCTTGGTGCGTTTTATAGCCGAAGCTTGGGGTGGGGAGCTGGAGGGAGATTGCTGCCCACACTGTAAACTAGATGGGGAAGTCTACCAAGGGGCCAGGTGCCAGCAAGGTCAGGGAACTCATGGAGAGTTTAGAGACCCACCTAGTTAAGTGCTGCATGCATTCCTGTTGGGAATAGCCTGTCCAGGGCATTATGTGAGCAGCCAAATGAAGGCCGGGACCCATTGTCAGTGGTTATAAATAGCAAAGGCCTGGAGGGTCCATGTGCACATTCTCCTTCCTGACATCAACGCTGTCCTTCGTTTCCACATATGTCCCTAGGAACAGCAGCATCCGAAGAGGAGCATCATCTAACCAGTAGTCGCACCAGGATTTTCCACAGATGCTGCTCTCGGCAAGCACCAGCAGCCATGTTGGCCTCTCAGGCAATAACCATGTGGCACTTTGTTCCGGGAGCAAAATGCCTCCTTCCTCCACGGAATGCAGTGTGAGAAGGAGCCGCTGGAGACACCTGCCGTAGCTCAGCTCTGGTCTAGAGGTTGGGGCGCTAGTCTGAGGCTTGAAAGACCTCTATGCAGGGCTGTGGTCTAGCACAGTCTTCCTGTACATTATTGTGCAAGGTGCATCACCTCACTATGCCTTAGCGTCCCATCTATAAAACAGGATTGCATAAGAACATCAGAACGGCCACACTGGGTCAGACCAAAGGTCCATCTAGCCCAGTGTCCTGTCTTCCAACAGAGGCCAATGCCACATGCCCCAGAGCGGAAGTGAACAGAGCAGGTAATCATTGAGTGATCCCTTCCCTGTCACCCATCTCCAGACAAACAGAGGCTATGGGTACCATTCCTGGCTAATAGCCTCCTGGACCTAACCTCCATGAATGTATATGGGGGTATGTCTAGACTACATAGCTCCGTTGACAGAGCCATGTAAACTAGTTTACCTGGCATAGGCAAAGAAGCGGGGATTTAAATAATCCCCACTTCATTAAAATAAACATGGCTGCCGCCCTGTGCCGACGATCAGCTGATCCGGCACAATGCGGAAGTCTAGACGCAGATCGGTCGGCTGAGGAAGCCTTTGCCAACCGATCCTGTAAGCCTCGTTTCACGGATCAGCTGATCGTCGGCACAGCGCGGTGGCCATGTTTATTTTAATGAAGCAGGGATTATTTAAATCCCCACTTCTTTGCCTATGCCGGGTAAACTAGTTTACATGGCTCCATTGACAGAGCCATGTAGTCTAGACATATCCTAGTTCTTTTTTGAACCCTATTAAAGTCCTGGCCTTCACCACATCCTCTGGCAAGGAGTTCCACAGGTTGACTGTGCGCTGCATGAAGAAAACTGCCTTTTCATAGAATCATAGAATACTAGAACTGGAAGGGACCTCGAGAGGTCATCGAGTCCAGTCCCCTGCCCTCATGGCAGGACCAAATACTGTCTAGACCATCCCTGATAGACATTTATCTAACCTACTCTTAAATATCTCCAGAGATGGAGATTCCACAACCTCCCTGGGCAAATTATTCCAGTGTTTGACCACCCTGACAGTTAGGAACTTTTTTCTAATGTCCAACCTAAACCTCCCTTGCTGTAGTTTAAGCCCATTGCTTCTTGTTCTATCCTCAGAGGCCAAGATGAACAAGTTTTCTCCCACCCATTCCCAGCCTATGGCATACAAAGACTAGGGACACCATTCCTACCCATCCTGGCTAATAGCCATTGAAGGTTGCATGAACTGATTTCTTCAGAGATGATTTTCCAAAAGGATTTGTGGGTGCTGTTTTGGGGGGAAGACCTTACTGAAGTATCTAAAAAGGTGTTAGAAGGAGGAGGGAGAAAAATTGTTCTCCTTGGCCTCTGAGGACAGGACAAGAAGCAATGGGCTTAAATTGCAGCAAGGGCGGTTTAGGTTGGACATTAGGAAAAACTTCCTACCTGTCAGGGTGGTTAAACACTGGAATAAATTGCCTAGGGGGGTTGTGGAGTCTCCATCAGATTGGATAGCCATCTATCAGAGGTGATCTAGGCCAGTGGTTCCCAAATTTTTCAGCATCACGCCCCCTTTTTGATTTTTGAGAAACCCTCACGTCCCGTCCCATCCCCCCCTCCCCCAGCAGCAAAAGTTGTTGAACAAAAAAAAAAAAGGAACTTACCAGGGCCGAAAAACAAAAATAGCAGCAAAACTTGGGGGGGGAGGAGCTGACGGGGGGGCCTGGGTCGCCTTGCACCCCCCCTTGGGGGCACGGCCCCCAGTTTGGGAACCCATGGTCTAGACAGTGCTTGGTCCTGCCATGAGGCCGAGGACAGGACTTGATGACCTCTGGAGGTCCTGCCAGTTCCAGTGCTCTAAGATTCTATGAAGCGTTAGATGGCCCAGTAGGAAAAACTGCTTCTGTGTCTATTGTACTCCCCACCATGCGGCCATACCATTGCTAGACAAACACTAGTAAGAGTCCTAGGGTGAAAACCTGGCACCATTGAAACCAATGGGAGAGTTGCCATTCATAATGGCAATGCAAAGTCATTCATAAGAACATAAGAATGGCCATTGCAGCCAGACCAATAGTTCATCTAGATCAGTGTCTGGCAGTGGCCAAGGCCAGGTGTCTCAGAGAGTGAACAGAACAGGAAAATTATTGAATGACCCAACACTCCACTCCAAGCTCCTGGTGGTTTGAGGCTTAGGACACCCAGAGCATGGGGTTATGTACCTGACCAACTTGGCTAATCGCTATGAACAGCACATCCATCCTCCATGAATTTATCAAATTCTTTTCTGAAGCCAGTTATATTTTCAACCTTCATAACATCCCCTGGCAAGGAGTTCCACAAGTTGACTGTGTGTTATGTGACAAAATACTGCCTTTTGTTTGATTTAAATCTGCTGCCTATTAATTTCCTTGAGTGACATTTCTGAGACAGACTGGCTGTAAGAATGCCGACCAACCAACCTGTGGGACCAGCCAACCTGTGTACGACCCATAACAACTTCCCAGGAGGCATTAAAATTGTAACCAAGACAATCCACTCATGTACAGGTATCAGAGAAATGTTAATGAGGCTAGCAATCCCCAACTCATTCACTTTGTGTTGATAAGAATCAAAGGCTAGACGCTAAGTGTGTTTGTCTGTGTTTACCTATTTCCTGTTTGAAGTTTCACAATGAAACCACATTAGCATGTAGCTGCTAATTCCCTTTCATGTCTTAATTGCCTTAATTACGTATGCGACTGTGTCCAGTTAACCTTAAGATCAAAGATGTAAGATATTGCAATGTAAGATAATTATAATATCTACATTGTCTTCAGCTTAACTATCTATGCTATAGTGAAGTACCAGCTAATTACCATATGTGAATGAATGCAACTAGTTTACCTGTGTATGCATAGGAAATAGATTAGCTTCAAAGTAAAAATCTGCACTGCGTGTTCTTAACCAGGGGAAGGTCCTGCCAGGACAATTGTTGTGAGGAGGCATGTTTGCTTACTAGAGAGCCATAATAAAACCCCTGGGCCTGATCCTTTTGTGTCAGATCTGCTTAAACTTTATCGGGGAAAGTCTGAGCCATCAGACGGACGCCTCCAGGTTTACCTTGCATTAACCTGAGATTATCATGGAAGAACCCAGAGTCTACCTGGAGTGCCTTTTGGACTATCCCCCTTTAAATTGAGCCCAGAAAGACTTCTACAAACCGGCAGCCTCACCATCTCTGCTATGAAACTGACCTGCGAACTTCGCACACATCGGTATGTTTCTTGTGCTCTTAGCCATTTGCAGCTCCCAACTTTCTTTTTCCTTTTATTATTAAACTGTTAGATTTAGTTACTAAAAGATTGGCATCAGTGTGATTATTGGGGAAGATCTAAGACTCATATTGACTAGGGGATATGTGTTCCTTTGGAACTGGTAAACCTCACATATGGTGAATCTTGTTTTCAGTAACCCCTTGCTATATTGACTTGGCTGTCTACACGGGAGCCAGGGGCTGGAATGTCAAAAGGGGGACTGTGTTGTTAACGAGTATGGTACTGCAGAAGCTATTTTGTTACTGGCTTTATGAATCTAATTCGTAGAATCATAGAACCCTAGGGTTGGAAGAGTCCTCAGGAGTCATCAAGTCCAGCCCCCTGCCCAAAGCAGGACCAACCCCAACTCAATCATCCCAGCCAGGGCTTTGTCAAACCGGGACTTAAACACCTCTAGGGATGGAGGTTCTACCACCTCCCTAGGGAACCCATCCCAGTGCTTCACCACCCTAATTATAGGGCAAACCACCAATTTGGGGGATTTTTGCCCTACTTCTTGCAGTCTGCTTCGAATGAGTCATTTTCAGTGTCGCCCATATGGGAACCTGATCACAAGCTCTTCGTTTGGAAAAGTGGAACAAGTTCAGGAGGAGAAATGGAGTAAAAACCCATGCCAGAATATCCCATAGCCCAGTAACTATGATGCACTTGGCCAAGACCCAAGTTCAAATTATTTCCTCACAACAGGTAGAGAGGAGAATGGAACCTGGAAAGCCCAAATCCCTGGTGAGTGCCCCTCCTAATGGGCTAAAAATTAAAAGGGAAAGCTGGTGAAGTTCTGTGACACTTCAAAATGCCTGCTAGCCGACGAGTATGTCTACACTACAAGGGTATTTCGAAATAAGTCATTTTGGAGCAATAACTCCCCAAATAACTATTTTGAAATAGCACGTCCACACTACCAGGAAGCCTCGAAATTAGTCCACAGCAGGCTCCCCTAATGAGGACGTGTTACATCAATTTAGAGCCCCAGGAAGCACAGGGGAGTAATTACTTTCAATGGCCCTGGAGAGGAGCTATTTCTAAACAGCAGCAGTGGAGCATCCGTACTACCGCTATTTCGAAACAGGTGTTATTCCTCGTGAAATCATAGAATCATAGAATACTAGAACTGGAAGGGACCTGAGAGGTCATCGAGTCCAGTCCCCTGCCCTCATGGCAGGACCAAATACTGTCTAGACCATCCCTGATAGACATTTATCTATCCTACTCTTAAATATCTCCAGAGATGGAGATTCCACAACCTCCCTAAGCAACTTATCCCAGTGTTTAAATGAGGAATAAATGAGGGCTGCTTATTCCGGAAAAATAATTTCAAAATAATGGGCTTGCTGTGTGGATGCTCACCTTGTTATTTCGAAATAACGCTGTAGTGTAGACGTGCCCTAAACAATTTTTTTCTGGACAAAGCAAAATGAAACCTCATAATCGGAAATTATCTAAATGTTTTAACTTGCTAGGTTTGATCAAAATTATTCCGCAGACTTAATCAATTTGTGAATAGTTTCAGAGACTTCAGAAGAAAGAAAAACACTTGTCCAGAACTTTTTAGCCAGCTCTACTTAGAAGGCCAGAAAAATAGCATCTCTGGCACTGTTTTGTATTAAAAACAAGGAGTCCTGTGGCACCTTAGAGGCTTACAGATTTATTAGGGCATAAGCATCCATGGGGAAAACCCACTTCATCAGATGAATTGGAGTGGAGTTTACAGAGGGAAGGGTATATATAAGGACAACAAAAGAAGGGGGGACTGGTGTAAATGAGGCTAATCATGTGTGGAAGTGGCTCGTTCATAGCAGTTGATGTGGAAATGTGCATATCACATCAGGGGAAATTGCCTTTGTAGTGGGTTAACCAGTTTAAATCCTTATTCAGTCCCAAGTTGATAGCAATACATTTGCAAATGAACTCCGGTTCTCTGTGTATTGCTGGGGACCTAGTTGGGAAGAGCATTGGTGGATCTACCAAGCACGTCCATCAGTTATGTTCTGTAAGTGTCGCTGCAAGACATAGGATGGCAGCTGCTTCAATCACCGAGGAGGTTAGACTGTGTTAGGAATAGAACCTCTGTGCTCTGAGAACCTATTTTGGCAGAAGTGCCTTCCACGTTTGCCTTCGTACTGCGACATGGACTGTGTTTGTGACACACACATGTTTGTGTGAGGTACTACCATCTACAGAGTGGAATAAAGATCCGTGTTCAAGCCATGTTCTGAACGGAAACCAGTGTGAATTGTGCCCGTGCCCAATGGTGTATGTCTGTGTGCAGCATCAGAGCTATGTCTGGGAATGTTGCAAGCCGTCAGAAAACAATGACTCCTTGACAAGCTCATCAATTTATTCATCACAGAGAAGCTATGTAGTACCATTATTTCTATGTCCCTGCCCATTTGTGGAGTATGCTGCATGAGTGCTGAGCGTCCAACCTGATGTCTGGAGCCTGGAAAGCCCAAATCAAAAGGGATCCTGATGTGAATGGCTCAAAATCTCTGTCTATGCTCAGATCTCATTTTAAAAATGATCAACTATTGAAAAACAGCCTTAACTCTGACCATGAAGTATTTCTGAGTACTTACATAGCTTCCATTACTAGGGAATCTGAAGGCCTTACAATGTCTAGTATGGTTCTGTTCACAACACCCCAATGAGATTGGGCAGCGCTATCCCCATTTTAGATGGGAAACTGAGGCACAGAGACTCTGACAATCATCCAAAGTCCCACAGGAAATCGGTGATGGAGCAGGGTTATCAAATGACATCTCTCAAGCATCAAGCAGCAACATAACTACTGTCTCAAAGGGGGTAGCATGTTAGTTTGTATCTGCTAAAACCACAAAGAGTCCTGGGGCACCTTACAGACTAACAGATTTATTTGGGCATATGCTTTCGTGGGTAAAACCCACTTTGTCAGTCTTTGAGGTGCCACGGAACTCCTCATTTTTTGCCTAATGACTGTGTCATCCTTTCTCAAATGGCATTTTGAAAGAGGCTTATTTTAAAATATACTTAGTAGATAAGAAAGAGTTCACCGTATTTCTAGTAATACATATTCATATTGCTTTAACAGACATTTGTTCATAAGGAATATACGAAATGAGAAGGCGTATATGAAACTGTCTATATGAACAACAAGAAGATGATAATGTTGCACAGATTAGAAGATTGTACATTGAGATTTACTGATGCAAAACATTGTCTAAGAGTTGCAACGTTACAACAAGCTATATCCTTCAACTCTCCTTTGTCCGATGACTTCAGAGATGTTAATTGCCCACATCGCTTTGAATGGTTACTTGCAACATCTTAAGGTCTTATGCTTCGCCATTTGTTTCATCTTGTATTTAGCGGTGAGAATCTGAATAGCTTCCCCAGACCGGAAGAAGAGCTCTGTGGAGCTTGAAAGCTTTTCTCTTTCACTAACAGAAGTTGGTCCAATAAAAAATATTCCCTTCCTCGACCCTGTCTCTCTTAAGCCAGGTCTACACTAGACCAAGCAGCTCAGCTTAAGGTATGCAACTCCAGATGCGTAGAGTACATAGCTGGAGGCCGGTTACTTTAAGATGAACTTGGCGGCATCCCCACAGCAGGAGGCCAATGGGAGCAAACGTGCTCATTGGCTTCCCTTACTCGTCACAAAAGAAGGAGTTCCAGATGCTGGCGGGGGCACGCTTTCTGAGTTTGATTGAGCAAGTCTTAACTAGACCTGCTAAATCAAACTCCGGAAGATCGATCGTGGCAGAGACGATCTTTCGTGTAGTGAAGACAAGCCCGTAGGGCAGCTCTACACTTAACGCGTTGTACTGGTGCAGTTGCCAGCAGTGTTTTGCTTTAATGAAGACTCTCCCATCAGCGTAGAGGCCCTGTCTATGTTCACAAGCTAACCAATACAACTGTACTACTGAAAGAGTGGTCATGTGGCCACTTTATGCCAGTGGGAGAGAGCTCTCCTGTTGACATAATAAAACCAGCTAACGAATGGTGGTAGCTATGTTGTCCGGAGAGTGTCCTTCCGCCGACACAGCACTTATGCTGGCAAAACGTGTGTTTCCCAAGCATGTAGATTATTCATCCCTGAGCAACATAAATTGCTGAAACTACACCGAGAATGAAAGAAGGGCACCAACCAGCATGGGGCTTGAACACATGACCCTGAGATTAAGAGTCTCAGGCTCTACCAACTGATCCAGCCAGACTGTGTCATACATTAAAGTGGATGAATGGGGCCAGGATCCACAGTGGTTAACACATTGTGCTGTGCGGCTGGACTTTGTCCCCACATACTCAGGGAGGAAAGAACCCTTCCCCAGCATGGTGCCCTGTAGCATCAGGAGTCCTGCCTTTTCTAAGAGAAATTTCACACGTTCATGGTCACTCCTGCCACTTAGAGACACACCTTGGCCATCTGTAAACCAAGTGTTGCCCAGCCTTGTCACAGCTTAGCTAAAAGACTGGGTCAGACCAAAGGTCCATCTAGCCCAGTATCCTGTCTGCTGACAGTGGCCAATGCCAGGTGCCCCAGAGGGAGGGAACAGAAACAGGGAATCATCAGGTGATCCCTCTCCTGTCCTCCATTTTCAGCCCCTGACAAATTGAGGCTCGGGACACCATTCCTGCCCATTTTGGCTAATAAGTATTGATGGACCTCACCTCCATGAATAAGATGTGGATAAGAGTAGCTGGGCTGATTTAGTTGGGATTGGTCCTGCCTTGGGTAGGGGGCTGGACTTGATGACCTCCTGAGGTCTCTTCCAGCTCTATGATTCTGTGATTCTATCCCAGTGCCAGATGGCATGGGTGTAGGAATTTCACAGGTGAAACTGACCTTAGTGGGGCATTTCATAGCCTGACAGAGCTCTGGAATGGGGCAGGTTTCCCAGAGAATGCCTGAATGCCAGCTCTAATGCAGATGCTACCATAGTCTTTCAATGGGTGGCAAAGGTCAGATTGGGGGCACTAGCAATTTCTTTAAGAGTATTGCAGAGGGGCGGCATGAGCACATGGCACAGAACTGGCACCGACGGAATGCCGCCCAATCAGTTGGCTTTCCCTCTGTGATCTTCATGCCTTTTTCGTCTTCATAAGTGCCAAGTGTGTGGGCAGGTGGGGGAGAGAGAGAGATGGGTGAAATATGTACTCCCAATTAAGTCATTATTTCCACCTCATTTAGATTTTCCCATTCTTCATGTGCTTCATCATTTAGGTCATTTGGTTCCAGTGACTTAAAAACTACCCTCTTCTATTTCCACATAGTAACGTGAGGGTGGTTCAGACAGAACCTGGATTTGTATGTATCCAGACTTCCATGGCTGTCTGGAATTATGCCATACCGGCTGTTGGGGAAGAAGTGAAAGAAATAGAAGTGAGGTGACCTCCACTAGGAACTCTTGGCTGCACACCTGCTCATAGAGGCATCTATGTGGCTACATTGGGATCCGCTCTCCAGGGACACGGCTTCACCTCTGAGAATGCTATCTCCAGCTGCCCATAGAGAGTCTAAAATTGACTCAGAGGCAGAGATCAAATTCCTTGACTGCCCTTTGCTGCAGCCCCACCTCCTGGCATCTGGTAACATGGAGGGTTTGTTGTAGAACCTCACAAATAAGGGCTTGTGTGAATAGAGAGATTCTCCATGACTTTCAGAAAGCATTGTGGGTATGTACTGGGGAAAAAAACCCATCGTAGGTGAGGATGGAACTGTGTGTGTTATTTTGCTGAGTCCTGAAAGCACAAGAGTTAATCCTGTGCCCAATTTGTGCCTGTGATGGATGGGAAGGTACTACCATTTTTTAGACATCCCAGCCACTCAGTTAACTAAATTGCCTGTAAAGTGTTAAACCCAGAGACAGTGAATATCCAGGAAGTGCTGGCAGGAGCCAGGAGAGACAATGGGAAGAGAGTGAGAGATTTGAGTGAAAACAGGTTCTGCCTGCTTCAGTCTTTTGTGTGAGTTCAAATCAAGAGATGGGGAAAGATGAACTGAGCCAGGAACCAGGCATGGAATTTTCAAAAATACCCACATCTAGAAAGAACGGAACCTTTGGAACCACAGATATGTAAGTGAACAGGGAATGTTTAGTTAGACGGGATCCTGGTTATTTCTTTTAATTCTGAGTTTTGTTGGCTTCCTCTGTGCTGATTTATGTACTCCCCCTGGACACTGTAACTTTTAAACTGAATCCCAGGGAAGCAATTCTCCATAACTTTAATCTGCCTTTTTTTCAGTTGCTCTGTAACACCCAGCAACCAGATATGCTTTTCCACAGTGGTCTCCAACCTTTTTAAGCACAAGATCACTTTTTGAATTAGAATGAGTCCAGGATCTACCTCAAATCCAAATATTCCTGCTCTACCCCTTTGCTGAGGTCCCACCCTCCTCATTCTGTGAAGATGCAGTACAGGGGAAGGGGATGGAGTGAAATCAATGCCCCCTGCCTCTGTCTCCCCCACTCTGTACAACAAGCAGGAAGCTCCCAGGAGGCATCTCTGAGGCTCTGGACAGGAGCAGTGGGGGGAGGGGCAGCTGAAGTGCTGGCCCTTGATAGCCTCCCAGCCAAATCAGTCAGGATCACCTGTCAGAGGCTCCAAGATCTACTGGTAGATCCCGATCGACTGGTTGGTGGCCACTGCTTTACCGTGTCTCTCTTTTGTGAAGAAGTTCACCTTTTTAAGACTGTGATCTGATTCCTGTGCCCTAGAAGGCAGGCGGTTCTCTGTGCACGGGCCTGAGACTGAAAGCCAGCTATTAAGAAATTATATTTTGTTTTCAAGCTCTCGCCTGAGGGAGGAGTGAAGAACAAGAGGGTACCCACAGGAAGACATTCCCAAGTGTGTCCTTCCTGGGTTCTCAAAGGGGTTTTTGCATTTGGGTGGTGGCAGTGTGTCACCCAAGGTCAAGGAATATGTGACTTTGCGGAGTTTCTTTAAACAGAAGCTTTTAGTGGCAGAGTATTTTAAGTTCGCTTGTGTGACCCCACCTTCCGCACTTGAAGCACCAGAGCAGGGAACAGCCTTGATAGTGCCTCTAGAGGCTTTTGCACTAAGCTCATTTGGGATGGAGCATATGCAACATTTGCAAGGGGTCTCCAGGCCCTGCTCAGTCCTCATTCTCTCTCCAAACAGCCCTCCCATGCTCCGTGCCAGTTGTCATGGCAACTGTTGGCCTCTAGCCACCGGATGGGAGAATGAAGCCACCAGTCCGGGTCACTGAGAAGCTGTCAGATGACCACTTCAGGGTTGGACTTATAGCAACAACCCAACCATGTCATAAAGGGCAGGGGATTGGATTTGATGACCTCTCGAGGTCCCTTCCAATTCTAGTGTTCTATGATTCTATGAATGGTTTGATAGCTACTTCCTCGCTTCGTATGCAATATCAATAAGCTGTCGGAACACGTTGTTGTCTCAAAGCAGAGAGTCTCATTGGTCACAGGGCATTCCGAGTCTTACTTCAGTAGTTCTGTCTTGCAATGTGAACGCCAATCAAAGCCATAGTTATTTAAACAAACACTTTCCTAAGGGGGAGTAAGTGACGCGCTGTCAGCGAGGCAACTTGATCCTGTTTTCTGTTACCGCCACTATGGTAAGCAAAGAGCTTTCGTGGCTCACGACCCAGCCTAGTGGTGGAGATATTAGAAAAAGAATCACTGCTTCCTGGCATGACTTCCTGTACGCTAGCGAGTGAGATCGTTGCCTTACAAAGCCCGTTTCAGTCAAATGAGTGTTTTCATATCCCTGACTAATATTTATTTACTCCACATTGTAGGTTTGAGGCCGTAATGAAAAACGAGCCAGCCTCACCACCAAGACTGCCCCATACATAAGACGATTAAGATAAAGTCCTGCATAAGTGGCCTTAATAAAAGGAATTTATCACAAGACATAGAGAGAGAGGTGTCTTTATTCATGAGGTGACTAGCACTAAGGGTTGTCATTGCAGATTTTCAGGTCTAGAAATTATCATTCATTCTCCAAATTACTGACTGCACAAAAATTACTAAACGGTGCGTTATCACTCCCTCTCAGCACGAGAATGTCTTTGTTGTGTGTTTGATTACAAATGGCTTTCCCCAAGATTATCATCAATAAATCATAGGTAAGCACATCGCATGCCAGGGCCCGGGTTGGCTGAGAATGGCTTTTTCCGCTGACGTGAAAAGAAAGACAATAGCACGCAATAGCATGGCATGGTGGCGTTTCTCTGGCATTGATAAAAATTCACCGCTGTGTGGTGTTATACAAAGACAGGCCTGGATTCACAGGATCATTATGTGAATTCACAGAGGTTGAGAATGCATCCTAATAATTCCATGGAGACTTGGGTATCTGGATGGGTTCCTTTGTTTCTCCAGGATGTCTGGAAGAACCTGGAAGAGAAACAGCCAACAATGAAGCAGGAAGCCCAGGAGAAAGAATGACGAGAAAATGAAGGGTTACGTTAGTGAAACTTCTGTAGTTTTGATTGAGTTGCAGCTGGACACGATTCAGCTCCATGACTTTTTCACGTCAAAAGCCGGCGTCCCCTAACAGACACAAACACAAGAGACTTCCAATCAAAGGACACAACCCAAGTCCTTATTTCTTTCCTTGAGGTGGGGGCGGGGTGGTGTTTGTCGGTCCAGCATCTGAAATGCACAGCCTGAAAGGGGTCTCTCTTTTTCTCAGGATCAGTGAGCGAGGCCACGTTTTTTCCGAAGCTGAGCTGAGTTCATTGATTTCCTTGCCAACTGCCGGATACTCGGCTTCTTTGAAAATCAGGCCACCAATCTGTGGACTAAGACGAGAGTCACCATAGTTTTAAAATCAAAACCTGGGACCCTTTCGTGGTGCCTTTTGTGGCTAGGCACTTGAAATACTTGTTCAAAAGTCAAAAGGGTGCTTCTTTTAAGTTGGAGCCATAACTGCCTGCAAGCAGCACCATGGGGTTATTTCTCAGACTGGAGGATGTTTCTTGTTTCTTAGCCTCTGAAAGAGTTTATGATGAAACACCAACCCTGGGTCATTAACACTCTCTTTGAGCAGCTTTGACCTTTTCCTCCCCTCCAAACACCCAATTATCCCATTGGACTGTTTGCTCCCAGTAAACACAGAATAAAATCCACTTGGCATAACAATACGCCTGGAAGAAACATTCTGTAGTTATAAAACAACAACGTTGTTTGACGGATGTCAAGCAGAACATTTTCGGTGTCCCCACAGATGCTTTACACCAAGATGAAAAAGTAGGACTGTTCCAGGAAACTTGGGTCATATGGATTCTTTAAATTAGGACCTCAGATTTTGGGTCCTCAAAGGTGTTTAGGCGCCTAAGTCTCATTGATTTCAAAGGGAGTTAGGAACTGAAATACCTTTGAGGATCTAGGCCTCTGTGACAGAGTGAGCCAGCAATTTGTTGTCCATCTTCGTTCTAGTCATTGTAGCTTCCTGGCTACTGCAAGGCTTTCTCAGAGTGTTGGAAGAGCAGGTTGAAGAGAGGGAAATCGGCCGCGTTTCTCCTTGCTGTGTGGAATCCGGAGGCTCCCCATTGCTTCGGGAGATACATTAGTGGGTTAGAAGATCTGCTCTAACTCCACCACAAGCTGTGGGTTTGATGCAGGACGAATGAAATGAGTATCTCTCGCCTGTGTTATGAAAGTCAGTAGAGAGGATCTGTGCTTAAAACTGACCAAAACCTGTGAAGGCATCTGACAAAGTGGGGTTTTGCCCACGAAAGCTGATGCCCAAATAAATCTGTTAATTTCTAAGGTGCCACAGGACTCCTCCTTGTTTTCATGCATGAGACGAGACTGTTCTCCTCATCACAGGGATAAAGAGAGGAAAAGGGCGGTGAGGAACTGAATTAGGGAGCTAGTTTACAAGTTTTCCCAGGAAAGCAAAGAGTATGTCTAGACTACATCCCTCTGTTGCCAGAGGGATGTAAATTAGACATACCAAAATTGCTAATGAAGCGGGGATTTAAATATCCCGTGCTTCATTAGAATAAAAATGGCTGCTGCTTTTTACCGACGCAACAATTTGCCGGCAAAGCGGCAGTCTAGATGGGATCGATCGGCAAGGAATGCCTTTTCCGACCGATCTCTTATGCCTCGTGCAATGAGGTTTACAGGATCGGTTGGAAAAGGCTTTCCTTGCCGACCGATCCCGTCTAGACTGCCGCTTTTTGCTGGCAAATTGCCGCGTCAGCAAAAAGCAGCAGCCATTTTTATTCTAATGAAGCACGGGATATTTAAATCCCCGCTTCATTAGCAATTTTGGTATGTCTAATTTACATCCCTCTGGCAACAGAGGGATGTAGTCTAGACATACCCAAAGAGACTCTGGTGGGAAGGATGGTTTTTCTGGACTAGGAACTGGTCTTGCACCCAGACGACTGAATTCCAGGGGTCCCCAAATGAAATGAATAGGCAGCAGGTTTCAAACAAACAAAAGGAAGGTTTTCTTCACTCAGCACGCAGTCAACCTGTGGAACTCCTTGCCAGAGGATGCGTTGAAGACTAGGACTTTAACAGGGTTTAAAAAAGAGCTAGATGGATTCATGGAGGTTAGGTTCATCAATGGCTATTAGCCAGGCTGGGTAGGAATGGTGTCCCTAGCCTCTGTTTGTCTGGAAATGGGTGACAGGGGAGGGATCACTTGATGATTACCTGTTGTGTTCCCTCCCTCTGGGGCATCTGGCATGGGCCACTGTCGGCAGACAGGACACTGGGCTAGATGGATCTTTGGTCTGACCCAGTCTGGCCATTCTTGTGTTCCCTTCCAAGGCATGCTCTGTGACAAGGGGCAAGCTGCTTCCTCTCTTGTGTGTCTCCTTCGTTCACTGCCTCCTGGGGGGGATAAGATCTCTCAGTGCTGTGATGACGTGGGCCCTATGCTCTCCTAGGCAGGAAGGACCGGGCAGCTATAAACACAGGCCCGGGTTCTCCAAAGGGCTAGTGATGTTGGGTGCCTGATATGATTTCCAGGACAGGTAGGTTCAGGATAGTACATGGGACAATTCATTCTCAGCTGTAATTAATTCCATCTGTTCTAGGCAGGAGGGCTTTCCCGTGCTTCCCAGAGCTCCCGCCCTCACCTTCTTGTCTGGCTTCAGGACCTACGAGTGCATTAAAACCTCCCAGCTGTTCTGTGCAGCGGGAGCCGGGGGAAGGGAGAGGCGCAGGCGGCCCTGTGAAAGGGACAGAGCGGGGAGATTAAGATCCCTATCAGGGCTTGTGGCTCCAGTGATTACCGTGCATTAGGGCTCTGTCCGTGCTGACAAACCCTGCCCCAATTAGGAATTAGTTCAGCATGGCATCTGATAGCGCCGCCACCGCCGCCCCGCTAAATGGCCTGGCCCTTCCCTTCTCCCGCTTCGTTTGAAGGGGCGGTGGACAAAAAGCAAAGGCAAATGCCCCCCCTGCTGGCCTCCCTCCACGTCATGCACACGATGCAGCCTCATTGGCAGCCCCGGGACTGACACACGAATGTTAAGAATCATAGAATCCTAGGAAGGGACCTGGAGAGGTCATCGAGTCCAGTCCCCTGCCCTCACAGGAGGACCAAGCACCGTCTAGCCCATCCCTGAGAGGTGTCTGTCCAACCTGCTCTTAAATATCCCTAGAGATGGAGATTCCACAACCTCCCTCGGCAATTTATTCCAGGGTGTGTCTAGACTACACCTCTCTGTCGACAGAGAAATGTAGATTAGGCATGTTGAAATTGCTAATGAAGCCAGGATTTAACTATCCCGCACCTCATTAGCATAAACATGGCCGCCGCTTTTTTTCAAAATGGAGGTTTTTCAAAAAAATGGCAGTATAGATGCGAATCTGCCGAAACTAAAGCCTTTTTTGACAGATCCTGTAAACCTCATATTTTGAGGATCTGTCGAAAAAGGCTTTATTTTCTACAGATTCACGTCTAGACTGCCTTTTTTTTTTTGGAAAAACTCCATTTAGAAAAAAGTGGCAGCCATGTTTATGATAATGAAGCACGGGATACATAAATCCTGGCTTCATTAGCAATTTTGACGTGCTTGATTTGCATCCCTCTGTCGACAGAGGGATGCAGTCTAGACGTAGCCCCAGTGTTTTACCACCCTGACAGGAAGTTTTTCCCAATGTCCAACCTAAACCTCCCCTGCTGCAGTTTGAGCCCATTGCTTCTTGTCCTCTAGAAGGCCTTGCTCCTACTGAATCCAAAGCCAGCAATCTAATTTATGAGGAACTGGCTGGATATGCAGCCCCCCTTCCCCTCTCGGAGAAGTTCACTTCCCTGGTGGCTCACCCGTGCGGGGCTGGCTTTCTGGTCATTCAGGAGAAGATGGACTTGTGTAACTCAGGTGCTTATCTGGTCCCTCTTTTACCGCAATATCGGATCGCCTCACAGTCTGTAACCCAGTTTTACCTCACGGCACCCCTGCAAGGGCAGCACAACAAAAGGGAGTCTCTGAGGAGAATGTAAGGCCCTTGTCCTGCACCCATTTATGGAGGATCCGGGTGACTGGCTACAATGGCACCTGGTGGATGGAGGGCTTTGAGCCGTGCCTCTACCTGTAGTTGGCCATTTCATCAAAACATCTCGAATGGGAGCTCTTGAGGCAGGGGCTGTTAACTACTCTGTGCTTGTCCCTAGCCAGGGCCATAATAAACACGATTAAAAATACATACTTTTGAAAATGTAGCTGCTGGGCATCATGGAGGATTACATGACTAACTCCTGGTCAACACTAAAAGTTAGGCTGACCCATCTATGTTGGTCAGAGGGGTGAAAAATCCCTACCCTTGCACAATGTAAAGTCCACCTAACCCAGCTGAAAGATTCTTCCCTCAGCCTTACCCCATCTCAGCACGGTGGATTAAATATGGCCAGCTGTATGCTACACAATTTTGTCCACTTAATTTATGTCAGCGTACCGCCGCTGCAGTAATTACATCGCGTGTGCATGTCTATACTTTGGTCCTTGTGCACAGCCCAACCAGGAGTGCTTGTACTGTTTGTCCTGTCAGAGTGGGGCATTGTGGGATGGCTCCTGAAAGCCAGTAACAGTCGACATATCCAATGTAGCGTCTACATGGACAATGTGTCCACCTAACTACATCAACCATGACTCTGCGCCACTCGTGGAGGAGGAGGTAAGTCAGTACAGTCGGACAGTCACTGTGGTGGGAGCGACATTTAAGTGTAGAGCTCTCCATAACTACGTCAATGTAAGCTGCTTTGGGTCAGCCTAACTCTCCAGTGCAGGGGTGGCCAACCCATTACAGACGAAGAGCCAAAATAGTGGTGGATACAGTGCAAAGAGCCGAGGGAAAAAAGTTGTTGAGAAAAACAAAAAAGCAGCCACCGCTCTCTTAAGAGTATTCAGGGGTAGCCGAGTTAGTCTGTTACAGAAAAAAAACAACAAATGGTCTGGTAGCACTTTATAGACTGACAAAACATGTAGATGGTATCATGAGCTTTCGTGGGCACAACCCACTTCTTCAGATGACTGGAGTTATGAGTAGGGGATATGAAAACTGGAAATAAATAGGAGAGGGGAAGGAGGGGGAGAAAAAGAAAAAAAGGAAAACGGAAGCAGTGTGTGAGAAAGGGCATCATTAGGTATCTGGAGAATGGGTATTTAAACCTAAGCAGTTCAAAGTAAATAGATAGATGCTAAGACAGGAAGGATACCACTCACAGAGCTGTTAGCACCAGGCATTGCCCTTTTAAGGTGGCCATTTTGAAGTCTGTACACCACGACTCCGGCTCTGTCTCGTTCAGACAGAAACACGCTGCCCCTTTCAGAGCCAGGAGCTGCGGGTGCGGGAGCCGCGTTTTTCTTTGAAGAGCCGCGTGCAGCTCACAAGCCGCGGGTTGGCCGCCCCACTCTAGTGGAAGCCTGTAGCGGATGTCTATGCGGAAGTGCTGTGGTTAAAATGTAGACATAGGCTCGGAGAATCCATTAACCCACTCCTCAGCTCATGCACTTTTGAGAAGATGGAGCTACCGTGAGCTGTTAACAGACCCTCATCAGGAAGGAGCCCAGGGCTGGCGAACAGATTTCATGGGAAAACCGGACTCGGCGGATTTTTCTATTTCTTTTTTGGCTCGTAATTTAGCAGGAAGACTCACTCACCGCCAGGTAGAATCAAGAATGAGGGGCCTTGGGCCTTCACTACGCTGGGCGATTTCAGCCACCGGCAGCCGATGTCCGTGTATAGACAAGGCGGCTGTTTGCTCCGGTAGAGCTCAGACCAGCTTGAAACCAGTGTAAGCTAGATTGGTGCAAATGGAATTTCATGACAGTTTATCCTGCCCACGGCAGGGGTTCCCACCGATGCGGCTGCCCCGGCTTCTAGACGAGGCTTTGATTTTCATTCCAGCCCTTCTCTTCATCTCTCTGTCGTCCCCTCCCTAGCGCCAGTTCCTTTGCGTGCATTTATCACTTAAGCATGTGCATTTCCATTAGCGTGGGAAGGACCGGGGGGAGGTACCCAGCGAGGTGCACCTTTCTGCCGCGGTGGAAATTGATAAGGTTCATAAGCATACAAAAGGCTGAATGGAGAGGCGGCGGGGTGAAAGGGGTCGTACACCCAGATGGATTTTTTTTCATTGAGGGGGAAAATAACACCCCGGTCTCCGGTGATAACTGAGCCTTTCTTCCCAACTCAGGCCAAAATATGATTTTTCATTTGTGCAGCGGAGGAGAAGAAAATTATACAGCATTTCATTCTGTGGAATAATAAGGTGTCGTGCCGAATAAAGCTCCCATAAGCCAGTGTAATTACAGAAGGGCAGGAAATCCACTTTCTGGTTCTATCTAATCACAATGCCATATTGTGGGTTGTGAAAAGGCCTTGGAGGGGCCAGGTGTTACCGGAATATGAGTAGGCCCTGGCAGACTTTCTTCTTGGCAGGCCTTTTTCTGCGCTTACAAAACTGAGCTGCCGACGTCGCTGGAAAGGGATGCACACAGATCTGTGGAAGAGGAGCCATGGGAGCATGTGTTTGGGGCTTCTGATTCACCCTCCGCAGCTATCGGCCCATCGTGTGATACAAAGCTAGTCTGCGCTAGGACTCTCCTGCGTGTATGCAGGAACGGACGCAGAACGCGGGATATGAGACATGCCGCACTTACAGCAGCGGCATGGCACAAATGACCGATCTACGGTGATCTCAGTGCGTGGGTTCCTCTCACCACTGAATACAGGCGTGAGGCCATTGGCTCCTCACAGGGAACGTGGCTCCTCCCCTCAATCACAGCTGGGAAGCTGGTGGTGGCTTTTAGTCCAGATCTCTGAAATAACTCAGTGCTCCCTAGTGGGAGCAGGGGGTTAGAGGTGCCATCTAGGGCTATTGGCATGTCTGTTCACTGGACTCTTCCCCGGGAAAGACTCTTCCAGTTGTTTATAACTGCGCCAAAGTTTAGTTGTTTGGGCTGAAATTTTCCAGGCTGGGTGTATGCCCCATGGCACCCAGATTTCAGTGCCGAAGTCCCTCTGTGGATCCCTGCCTCGGTGCTTCTCAAAATCCGCCCTGGCGCTAAGGTGCACTGTTAGGTGGTTACAGACCTCTGAATAGCTAGCCCAAAGCCCTCCACTTGCTTAGCCCATACTCAGGCAAAAACATAACAGCCTTAGCTCGAAATAAGATACGCAATTTGCATATCTTATTTCGATTCTATTTCTAAATCGGCTATTTCGAAATTTGGCATGTCTACACAGCGCCAAATTTCAAAATAACACCCTATTTCGAGACACCCCTTCCCCCTCGTGGAATGAGGTTTACAGGGATGCTGCAATAGCACGTCCGCTATATTTCGCAATAGCAGACGCGTTCAAAAGACGCGGGATAGCTATTTTGAGATACCTCTGGTATGCGGAAATAGCATTGCAGTGTAGACATACCCTGACTCTGCTAAGTCTGGTGGAGGTTAGGTCCATCAAAGGCTCATAGCCAGAATGGGCAGGGATGGTGTCCTTAGCCTCTGTTTGCCAGAGGCTGGGAATGGGTGACAGGGGAGGGATCACTTGATGGTTCCCTGTTCTGATCACTCCCTCTGGGACACCTGGCATTGACCACTGATGGCCAATAGGACACTGGGCTGGATGGACCTTTGGTCTGACCCAGTCTGGCCACACTTCTGTTCTCGTGTTCTTATGACTGACTGGCTGGCTTCATAAATCTACTGCTAGTGTTCCACCTTGGGGGAGGAGCTGTGAGTTTGATGATGGAGTATGTTAAAGTTCTGATCATGAGGGCTTCCCTGGTGGCCTTGGTCTTCACCAGGATGCAGTGGCCTGTAGACTTCTCACAATCGCCACCTGCCTAACAAACGCCATCCCTCTGAGCACTGGTAGCCCTGAAGCCGCTCTGCTTCGCTAGAGAACTTCCCCATCCATTTTGCATTCACACCCAACTGAGGAAGGGCATGAGAAGAGTCTGGTAAATCTGGATTGTCCCTTCGCAAGCTCCTCTGCAGAGGGCCATCTTCCACTCCCATGACTCCTGCTTCTGCGTCCCCCAGAGCTTCCCATTTGCCTTTGCGAAATCCGCTGCCTGTCTTTGACTAGTCTCTAACCTTACTCTGTTTTCAACTGAAGTGCCACTGTTTGGGACTAAGCAGTTAGCTGAGGGGGTCCGGCCCTCCCAATCAGCACAGCTAAAGCATGAAATGAGGCCAGAGAATGGGAGCACGCGGGAGAGAGAACGCCGTTGCTCTCCCTGCCCCCTCCAAAAAAATAAAAAAGTCTGCATTATTCTGTGTTCAGTGAGGACCACAGATGCTCTATTTATACATAGACACATCTGCACAGCTCCCTCCGCCCCGCACGCCCTCCTCCTCCTCCTCCACCAGCCAGCCAGGCAAAGTTCTTGAATCAGCAGATTCGGAGCTCAGGAGCCATAAAGAGCTATTGAGGGACGGACTCTGATAGCATTACAGCCCTACATGGAGCCATTTTCTGTGGCGAATCGGTGAGTTCTACCTGGTTATCTCCTGCCTTGCACATCACTTCCAAATGACATGCTCTCTGCCTAGGCAAAAATGAGAGTGTTTCTCCGTGCGGGGATTTCAATAATATGTGACGAAAGGGGGAGATTGCTTTCTGAGGTGGGAGAAGGCAAGCGAGGGAGATGAAGGAAGAGTTCTGGGTCTTTCTGGCACATCCTCTGTGAGATTTCTCTGGCTCTGGTACAGAGTCTTTCTTGGGGCTCAAGGGATCCAGTGAGGAAGTTTGATTATTTCTTTTGCTTGCCTTTTATCCCTTCCTGCTCGCTCTCCAGTGATACTGGCTAGGAGAAAATGGCAAAGAGCAGTCCCTAGGGACCCAGCTCTATGGATCATCCAGGAGGGTCTGTTTTCATGATGTGCATGTGGATCAGCCTGCGCAAGCTGTGCAAATACCAGCCAGTGCCAGTCCAGTTAAGAACATTAGAACAGCCACACTGGGTCAGACCAAAGGTCCATCTAGCTCAGTATCCTGTCTGCCAACAGTGGCCAATACCAGATGCCCCAGAGGGATGGAACACAACAGGGAATCACCATGTGATCCCTCTCCTGTCACCCATCTCCAGACAAATAGAGGCTAAGGACACCATTCCTACCCATCCTGGCTAATAAGTATTGATGGGCCTACCCTCCATGAATTTCTCTAGTTCTTTTTTGAACCCTGTTAAATTCCTGGTCTTCACAACATCCTCCAGCAAGGAGTTCCACAGGTTGACTGTGCACTGAGTGAAGAAAACCTTCCTTTTGTTTGTTTGAAACCTGCTGCCTATTCATTTCATTTGGTGATGCTTAGTTCTTATATTGTGGGAATAAGTAAATCACTTTTCCTTATTCACTTTTTCCACACCAGTCATGATTTTATAGACCTCGATCATTACCCCCTTAGTCTCCTCTTTTCAAGTGGAAAAGTCTAAATCTTTTTAATCTGTCTTCATAAATTTAGATAGACGTTAGATAGATAACTTCAGATAAATTTATGGAGGTTAGGTCCATCAAAGGCTATTGGCCAGAATGGGTAGGGATGGCGTCTGTAGCCTCTGTTTGTCAGAAGCTGGGAATGGGTGATGGATGGGCTCACCTGATGATCACTCCCTCTGGGGTACCTGGCATTGGCCACTGGTGGAAACAGGCTACTGGGCTAGATGGACCTTTGGTCTGACCCAGTATGGCCATTCCCATGTTCAGTTGCCAATCTCTTTTCTAACATTGGTCCACTTCTAACCATTGGTCCACTTGGGAAAAGAGAAGGATTGTTCCACGTCATCCTGTCCACAACAGGCCTCTTGAGGTCAGTTGCTCTGGCCTGGGAAATACCGATATTTTTTCACATATGTACTTATTGGCCCAAATCTTCCACCGGTATAAATCCACATAGTTCTATTCAGTTCAAATGTACGTGCTTTACAACTCGCATCAGAAGTTGGGCGTTATTTATAACTTGCCCCAAAGAAGAGACAGGTTGATTGGTCTGCTAGGAATTTAGACTCAAAAATTCAAAGAAAATCCAAGCAAGGCCCTTGCTGAGGGCAGTTCTCCAAGATGAGCCAGGCCAGAAATTCAGAACACTGATTTGGCTTTCAGGAGATCATAGTACTTTGACTCTGTCATTTAATTTCAAACATTTGGATTAGCCAAAGACTACAAACATGTGACTATCACCCCACCGTCAAGTAAAGAGGTGAACATACAACCTTCTTGTGCTCACAGAGGTATGATAGATGCCAGGTTTGGGTTCACTTCCTCATTTTGGATTTATGGCCACTGGCTCTGTCAAGAAGGAGTATTTTGCCCCTATCAGATATTCTGCGGTTCTGCGGAGACAGACTCATTCTAAAGTGAGAAACCCCTTTGTCCCTTTCAATAAGTCTTGCCTTTTTTCTGTGTATCCCAGGTGCCTATCTGGCCCCTCCTTTCCATCGTATCTGAGCACCTCACCATCTTTAATGGGTTTGTCCTCACAAGACCTTTAGGAGGTAGAGCCATGCTCCCATTCCCATTTGTAGGTGGGGAAGTGAGGCGAGTAGCGACTAAGCAACTCAAGCCACGTCTCCACTAGCCGCGCTGAAGATCGATCTTCTGGCATTCAATTTAGCCGGTCTGCTGCTACTCAAGATTCCTCTGTTCATGTATCCTGGGATTGCAGACGCCGTTTTGGTCACGGAGAGCTCATGGTCAGCTGATTAGCCATCATGACCCCCAAATCTTGTTCAGAGTCACTGCTCCCCAAAATGGAGTCCCCCCACCCTAAAACGATGGGCCTGTGTTCTTTGTTCCTAGAGGCTGAACTTTACATTTGGCACTATTAACGTGTCAGCTTTGCTTGCTCAGTTTATCACGCAATCTAGATTGCCCTGATCTGAGTGTCACACTGAGCTTTCCTTGAGGTCTTGTTGCTCTCAGTCCCAGGACTGTTGGTGTTTTCTTAAAGCTCCAGCTCCTGGAGTCCTGTGATTATGTGAGACTCCAATCTTCCCTTTTTTTAAAAAAAAAGTACATTTCTATGCTTCATGCTTATGGGGGCAAAAAAAACCCCACCAACTCCTGTGACTCAAGTGTACCCTGAAGTTTCAAAAAGGCAAAGAAAAAGAACCCATTGTTTATTCATTATAAAAAGTCTTGTGTTTTTTTAAGCCAATCCCTTTATTTTTTTTTTTTTTTTTTTAATTTGAGGCCCAACTCATGCTTTTTGTGGTTGACAGTTCTGTTCATAGGCCAGCACTGCCTGCTTAGTACATCCATGTCTGTGCGCTGGGACTGTGTGTGTCAGTAGGTCTGGGTGTGTTGCAATGTGGTGACGGTATAATGGATAGTGATCATTAACTGAGTAATGAATTAATTAATGAGGAGTGGGTACCCAGAGCCAGTATTTTGCTTGACAGCTAAACCCAGTAGAAAAGGGGCACAAGACCTGTTTGGTTTTTTAGTTTTGGGGTTTTTTTTTGCATTGGGAATACAATAGTTGTGGGGGGACCTACCCACAATCATTTCTTTTTTTCTTATTTGTTTCCCTGCTGTTTAAAATCGGTGGTTTCCCCAGGGCAGCCTGTGTTATGCTGTGCTGAGGAGGTAGGTGGGTACAGATGGAAGGGAGAGGGGTCGGTAAGGGATCCTTTTGTAAAGATCAGCAGTTCTCTTTGCTTTTATCCAAGGCAAAGATTACATTTAGCTCCCAGGGGCCGCTGGTGCCTCAGATCCTTTTCAGACAGAGTTGCTGTGGTTCCGCAAATAGTTTTGGGTGTCCTTTCATTTTTTTTTTGACAGTATTAAATATATACCCCAGTGAGCCATAAATCAGTGGTTTATCAGAGAATAAATCGTATCTGTAATAAGGGACCACTTCTCTCTAATTGGACAGTGCATTAAATTCAACTGATATACCTCCTCAAAGAATACAGAAATCTGTCAGCTCGCCTGCTTTAATGAATTTTAATTTTAAACCACCTTTTCTTTGGGAGAAAAGCTATTTCCCCCCTCTGTCCAGTAGAATTATGTTCTAACTGGAGGATGTGCTGAGTTTCCTGGGCTATTGTATTCACACGACTGTATCTTTCTCTTCTCCAGCCATGTCGCCAGCCTCTTCTCTGGTTGCTGTCTCAGTTTGTGTGCAGATGCGTCTGCTAGTGAATGAAGATTTCTGAGTGCATATACATGTGTTGTCCGGGGCAGATATGTGTATGCCTGACGGGGAGTACATGCATGTCCATTTGCATGGGGAACAATGATTTCTATGCCAGGTATTAGATTCCCAATGCAATCTCCGCCAGTACTCCATTTTTATATTGCATCCTGATATGGTATGGACATCCCATAGTTGTCTATACTGGATATCTGCAGGAAAGAAAACCTACCTAGCCACAACAGAAAGAAACAATGGGTGCATCTACACTGCACCGTTATTTCGAGATAACTAGCGTTCTTCCAAAATAACTATGTGAGCGTCTACACAGCAATTCCATTATTTTGAAATAATTTTGAAATAATTCCAAAATCTCTAAATTTCATTCTACGAGGAATAATGCCTCTTCCGAAACAGCTATTTTGAAATAAGGTGTGTGTAGACGCTCCACTTCTTCTGTTTCAAAATAGCCCCTCACCAGGGCCATTCTAAATTATTCCTCCTGGGGCTCTAAATTGAGATAGCACATCTACATTAAGGAAGCCTGTCTCGGATTAATTTTGTGGCTTCCCTGCAGTATAGATGCGCATTTCAATATAAGCTATTTCGAATAACTATTCTGGAATAGTTTATTCCAAAATAACTGTGCAGTGTAGACGTACCCAGTTTCAGGGTCCCATGATCTGAGGAAGTGGGTCTGGCCCACGAAAGCTCATCTCCTATTAAACCATCTTGTTAGTCTTTAAAGTGCTACATAGTTTTTCCTTTTGTTTTGGGTACCATGGTGAGATTTACATTAGAAATATCTGTGGCTAGAAATGGAAGCTAGGTAGAATTATGCAAATACAAACAAAATATATACCGAGCAGTCTTGCAAATACAAGTTGCCTGGTTGCTGTACATTTATCTGTGGCTGACTGTTTGGGGGAGGCTTTATTTGCAAGAAAGTTTGCAAAAAATGGAAAAGCATCATGACTCTGCCGTGGGGAAAATAGTTGCATTGCAAAGTACTTTCCTGGTCTTTTTGGAGACCCCGTTTTATTATTCGTGCACCGGTTTTGCTGAGGAGTGACAAACATGAGTGGATAATTCACAAGCAGAAAAGGGACTGTCTTCTTCACCCCTGCAAAAAACATGAGTCATCCGATCAGTAAACAACAACAATAGTAGGTACCTAGCTGACCAATCACATGGCACAAATCATGAGCAGAAAATATCCCCCGAGGGAAGGATGGCTTTGTGATTAGGACACTGGGAAAGGGACTGTAAGTCACTTAAGGCCTGATTTTTCACAGCTGTAAAGCAGCTGTGACCAGTCCAGCTTGCTCAAGAGCATGGATGGCGGGTGAAGGTCCATCTGGGGAAGGCAGATGAAGCTCCGCCCCTTCTGCCCAAAGCTACACCCTTTTCCCAAGACCTTGCCCATTCACAATCCCCCCCAGCCAAGCCCCGCCCTGCCCTGCCATGCCCCAGCTGAGGCCCAGGGCTGCCACGCAATGTGTCTCCAGCCCCTCCCAGATGGCTGGGCAGTGTAGGCAGTTTTGGGAAGGCAATGCCTTCCCTTGCCTATATCACCCACCACCAATGCTCAAGAGCTTATAAGGAAGGAGAAAACTGCTGCCCCCTCCACCCATCTCCCAAAAGTCAGAGGAAAGACCCTTGCAGAATTGGATGGGACCGGTTGGAACAGCAGTTAACACGTTTTCCTCTGAGTCATCCCAGAACCTTGCTCCAGGAATCTCTTTCGGTGTCTGGGTCTAGGCTTGGCAACCACAACTAAACTCAAGCCAGACTCTTCATTCCACACTGAAATCCCAAGGCAGGGCCGCCACGTGGCCCTGTCCCCAAATGCTAAGAATGGAAGATGAGCTTGGCACCGTGTCTGCCAAGCTAAAAGCATCTGGGCTCTGCCAGTCGAAAGGGAAGCATTTCTGAGCTGCAGGGCTTGCATGGAAAATCTCCTGCGAGAGGCCCCTTCATCCTTGTGTCCAGGGAGCCCCTGCTCGGATGTCTCCAACGATCCCTATGTTGGCAATATCATCCAAGGAGATAGGCAGGGTCTTGGCTAGCAAGCTCCCACCCTCTCTTTAGGCCTTCTCTTAGTAGGTCAATAAGAATTCTGTCCTAATGCCAAGAGGCAACCAGTGCCACTTGCAGACTACTTGTGTTTTGCATGTGGCCTAGTTCTGTTTTCTAGACCTTTCACCATTTTTGTTGCTCTTCTAGGGACCCTCTCCAATTTCTCCACATCTTTCCTGCAATATGGTCCCCAGAACTGGACACAATACTCCAACTCAGGCCTACTCAGTACACTTTGCATTTGTCCTGATTAAACTTCATCCTGTTTACCTCAGACCATTTCTCCAGTTTGTCCAGATCATTACGAATTATAACCCTATCCTCCACAGCACTTGCAATCCCTTCCAGCTTGGTATCATTCACAAACTTTAAAAGCGTATTCTCTATGCTGTTATCTAAATTGTTGACAAAGATATTGAAAAGAATTGGTCCCAAAACTAATCCCTGCAGAACCCCACTTGTTCTGCCCTTCCAGCATGATTGTGAACCATTAATAACTATTCTCTGAGAACAGTTATCCAACCAGTAATGCACACACCTTACAGAAGCCCCATCTCTGTTGTATTTCTCTAGTTTATTGATAAGAAGATCATGCAAGATTGTAGCTAATGCTTTACTAAAGTCTAGATATACCACATCTACCACTTCCCCCTTATATCCTATCAAAGAAAGCTATCAGTTTAGGTTGACATGATTTGTTCTTTACATATCCATGCTGACTCTTACCTATCACCTTATTATCTTCTCAATATTTGCAAATGGATTCCTTAATTATTTGCTCCATTATCTTTCCTGGCACAGAAGTTAAGCTGCCTGGTCTGTAGTTTCCTGGATTGTCTTTATTTCCCTTTTTTATGGATGGGATCTATGTTTGCCCTTTTCCAGTCTTCTGGTATCTCTCCTGACTTCCATGACTTTTCAGATCGCTCAGATATCTCCTCAAACACTCGTTGAGTATTCTAGGATGCATTTCAACAGGTGCTGATGACTTGAAGACGTCTAATTTTTCTACGTATTTTTCTCTTGTTCTTTTCCGATTTTAAGTTCAGAACCTACCTCCTTTTCTCCAGCATTCATTATTGTAGGCATCCAATCACCATCAACCTTCTTGATGAAAACCATAACAAAGAAGTCAACACCTCTGCCATATCCACATTTTCAATTATTGTTTTCCTTTCTTCACTAAGCAATGGGCCTACCTTGTCCTCGATTTTCCTCTTGCTTCTAATATATTTATAGAATGTCTTCTTGTTACCCTTTATGTCCCTAGCTAGATTGAGCTTGTTTTGTGCCTTCACCTTTCTAATTTTGCCCCTGCGTACTTGTGTAATTTGTTTATATTCATCCTTTGTATTTTGACCTAGTTTCCACTTTTTATAGGACTATTTTGTTTTATTTTTAGATCATTCAAGATCTCCTGGGTAAGCCAGCATGTGTTCTTGACATATTCCCTATCTTTTCTATGCAATATAATAGTGTGTACTTGCACTCTTAATAATGTTCTTTTGAAAAACTGTTTTTCCTCTCATCTTGCTTCTCATGGGACCTTATCTACCAGCTTCCTGAGTTAGCTAATGTCTGCCTTCCTGAAATCCATTGTCCCTATTTTACTATCCTCCCTTGAACCATTCCTTAGAATCATGAACTTTATCATTTCATGATCACTTTCACCCAAGCTGCCTTCCTTTTTCAAATTCTCAACCAGTTCCTCCCTATTTGTTAAAATCAAATCTAGAACAGCTTCCCCCAATAGCTTTCTCCACCTTCCGAAATAAAATAAAAAAAGGAAGGACCAGCTGCGGAGCTCGTTGGTCAATCAGAATATTAGGGAAGAACCAGATACAGAAGAGCCAATCGAGATTTATAGATTAGAATTTTGCATTAAAATGTGAGAGCTGGATCCATAAAGCTAGTCATAACCATACCAGGACCTCACAGTTCCAGCATATATATCGGTCTCTTGTATTCCCAATGCAAAGCAAAGATTTGTAAATGAACACTTCTTACTTTGAACTTATTGGCGTGCCAGGATTTGTAAGTCTGTTTTAGGATTTGTAAATCGATTCCCTGACTTATAAGCCAATCGAATGTTTCAGAAGCCAGTCCGGGAGCTACATCTGACGCTAACAGTCACGGTTGATCAATCAAAATGCAGTTCTTCAGTTTCTGAAAGGATTTACGCATTGGAATGGAGATCTCTCAATCGGATGTATTAAAGGGCTGAATTTCTAAATGAAACCCCGACGGGTGGCTTTGGCTGGAGGCAGACGGCAAGTCAGCAAGTGCAAAATGGTCTTGACATGGAGGTGAGTCAAACAGATCTGAAACCTAGTGACAACAATATGTACGTTGCAGCGGATATACCCTTTGTCAACAAGGACCCCATGTCTCACTGCAGCATTGTGATGGAGATGTTTGGGGAGGGATTACCAGGATGGAAGGCTACACTGACTTTTCTAGCAGATGATTACCATCTCCACCTATTTAGGGACACGAGTGATACCTACTTAGGTTTGTAAACACCACCCATCCTGTCTTAGAGACCCACAAGAGACTCCATAAGGACCTTTTAGCTTCGCAGTTTCCACTGACAGATGACAGAACAAGGAGCAATGGTCTCATGTCACAGTGGAGGAGGTCTAGGTTGGAGATTAGGAAAAACTATTTTCCTAGGAGGGTGGGGAAGCAATGGGATGGGTTCCCTAGGGCAGGGGGGGTTGGGGGGAAATCTCCATCCCTAGAGGTTTTGAAGTCCTGGCTTGACAAAGTCCTGGCTAGGATGATTGAGTTGGGATTGGTCCTACTTTGGGCAGGAGGTTGGACTTGATGACCTCCTGAGGTCTCTTCCCACCCTAGGATTCTGTGATTCTATGGGCGAGTGTTCTCAAATCACTTGCTGCCTTGAAAGTTCAGCATCATAAAAGTGTCTCATGTTGAAAAAAAAATCTACAGTTCTAAAACTTTTTTTTTATATAAAAAATACATTTAAATTTTAAGCTGGGGATTTATAAATGGGCTATTAAACTTTAAGAGTTTCATTATAGTTTTTTTCTTAAAACCATAATTACTTTAGGTAGGGGAGGAGGGTTAGTTCTATTTTATTCCTGGTGGAAACTAGACATATATATGAAGTGTCCATATAAAAGCTGGAACTGTGCTTATATTAATACAGTTTAACTGATATTCAATAACTTCACCCTCCCTGTTTCCTATTGTCCATATTTAAATACTTCAAAAAGAATTCTAATCAAGTGGAAATTAATAGGGAAGGAAAGACTAGGGCTAGCAGGAGAGGGCTCTAATCCCACTATCTCTTAATATTTCAAAGTCTCTTTTATTTTCCTAATAAAAAAGAGAGAGAGAGAGAGAGAGAAAGTGGAATTAATCCAGTGCTCTGAACTGTCCTCTCGTCTTACCGCTTTAAATAAATTCCAAGAGCGTATTACACATGAGAAGGCCATCCCTGGCCAGTTGCCAGCTTGGGCTGTCTCTTCCCAACTTTCCCCTCCTGCCTTCCCAATGGGTGGGATTGGTGAGGTGGGCCACCCTCAGGCATTCCTAACCCCCCCACGCACCCACAAGTCAGGCTGTGTAAAATCCCGATCCTGGCTGAAAAATCGTCAGCCTTAACAGATCAACATCGGGCCCGTTTTGCCCACCTTCTGGTTTCTGAGCTCCGTTGCCCTCAGGTGATATTGTGAAGGTGTTGCCCAAAGACTTCCTCAAAAAGACCCTGACACTCGCCGGTGTAAATATCACATGGCTTAAGGACTGGGGCTTGAGGGAAGACACCACATCCTGCGTGATTCGTGGCGACATCATGCAAGTTGGCAGCATTGCGCAGGAAGTCTCAAAAGCGTCCAGGGCATCGGTGCTTGGGACTATCTCCACCAGGCCACTCTAGTTTTATTATTCTAATAAACTGGAACGGACTAATGCCAAGTTGTTGGGCCTCACCCTGATATGTGGCAGTACTCAGCTAGAAGGGGCTGTCAGCGTGCTGACGGGCTACTTTGATTTGACCAGGTTACGAAGGTTTGAACCGGAAGGCACATGTGGACAGGAGTGTTTAATCTACCGCAGTGGTTCTTACCAGCTATCCCCTGGTCTTCTCCAGGAAACTAGGCCATGCTGAACCTGAGCGTCTTCAAGGCAGCCACGTGGTGAAAAGAAAAAGCTGCAGCAAAACAGTGCCATAGACAAGGGCTGATTCATCGGAGATGGTGTTGGGCACTGCTGACCCATAGACATCTGAAGGGCCATGATGTTCTCCTGAACCACAACGCAGGACATGCCAGTTGGGTTCAAACTCTGAGGTGAAATCCCGACTCAACAAAGCCAGGATTTCACCGCTCCTTGTCCCCTGGCTGACTGCTTTTATTGGCTCCGGGGCCCATAAGCCCAGCCTGCCTCAAAGACTGTCAATCTTGAAGGAAGTGTCTTCCTTTGTCATGATGAAACACTCCACTGAGATCTTCTTCATCAATAGTGTGACCCTGTTGCAAAAAAAGCAAACATGATTCTGGGAGGCATTAACAGGAGTTGTTGTGAGCAAGACACGAGAAGTCATTCTTCCGCTCTACTCTGCACTGATTAGGCCTCAGTTGGAGTATTGTGTCCAGTTCTGGGCACCACATTTCAAGAAAGATGTGGAGAAATTGGAGAAGGTCCAGAGAAGAGCAATAAGAATGATGAAAGGTCTAGAGAACATGACCTATGAAGAAAGACTGAAAGAATTGGGCTTGTTTAGTTTGGAAAAGAGAAGATTCAGAGGGGACATGATAGCGGTTTTCAGGTATCTAAAAGGGTGTCACAAGGAGGAGGGAGAAAAATTGCTCTCTTTGGCCTGTGATGATAGGACAAGATGCAATGGGCTTAAATTGCATCAAGGGAAGTTTAGGTTGGACATTAGGAAAAATGTCCTACCTGTCAGGGTGGTTGAACACTGGAATAAATTACCTAGGGAGATTGAGGAATCTCCATCACTGGAGATATTTCAAAGCAGGTTGGACAGACACCTGTCAGGGATGATCTAGACGGACCTTGGTCCTGCCGTGAGAACAGGGGACTGGACTTGATGACCTCTCGAGGTTCCTTCCAGTTCTAGCGTTCTATAATTCTATGTATTTCCAGTCTACTCGCTGGCCCTGCCTTGTGTCTTGAGCTGTCGTTCGGGCCTGGACAAAACGGGCCTCAGGCCTGACTGAGTTAGGAGCTTTTCACACTCAGTTTGCACAAGACACAAGAAGGAAACATTGGCACGTTGGACTCCAGGTTCTTGTCCTTCACCGACATGCCCAACAAGATGTTTTCCACATTCCCCTTATGACACTTCCCCACCGTCCCCTTCCACCTGGCTGGCCTGGACCTCTCCCTCTCTGCTATGGGCCCTCAGGAAATAACAATAATACAAACTCTGTAATAACTGGTGTGATCACTGCCTAACAGGCAGTCTAAAAAGGCTGGTGATAAATAAAAAAACTTCCCATTTATCCGTTTGCGTGCGAGAGAGAGACTTAGCTATTAAAGAGCCCACATAGCCACAGGCAAATTCTCTCATCGTCTCCTAGAAGAGACTTTTTTTTTTTTTGAAAGCAGAGATTGCTCTGGCGGTGCAAGGTGCTATCGAGCTCTAACCAGGGACAATTACAAGACTCCAGTTGGAGCGTCTGAGGTGATGCCTGCGCCTGATAAGGTTGAAGGGGAATAATGGGAAGGAGGGAAAATGATAATGGGTTGCTGAATGGATGGGATGAGGTATCATCGCCACAGTGCCTGGAGACAGAAGCGGCTGCTAATGCAAGGAGGGCTTTTCGCCCCCACTCCTTTTCCATTTTCCTTGCATAAGAAAAACATACATATATCTCTGAACAGGCACTTCAAAAATGATTTTTTTTTTCCCTGGCTCCGAGCAACTCTGGTAATGACGCTCACCAACAAGTTTTCGACAAGAGAAAGCATGCATAAAACAGGGCTGCTCCAGTCACTGAGTCCAAAGAGTGTTGGCAGAGTCTTTCTTTCTAAACTGTAGATATGGTCGGAGGTAAATAGGATGAAATTTAACAAGGACCAATGCAAAGTGCTCCACTTAGGAAGGAACAATCCATTTCACACACACAGAATGGGAAGTGACTGTCTAGGAAGGAGTCCTGCAGAAAGGGGTCTAGGGGTCATAGTGGACTGCAAGCTAAATAGGAGTCAACAGTGTGATGCTGTTGCGAAAAAAGCAAACATGATTCTGGAGGCATTCACAGGAGTGCTGTGAGCAAGACATGAGAAATTATTCTTCCGCTCTACTTTGTGTTGATTAGGCCTTAATTGGAGTATTGTATCCAGTTATGGTTAAACACTGGAATAAGTTGCCTAGGAGGTTGTGGAATCTCCATCACTGGAGATATTTAAAAGGAGGTTAGACAGACACCTGTCAGGGATGGTAGATGCTACTGGGTCCTGCCATGAGGACAGTGAACTGGACTCGATGATCACTTCTAGTGATCTATGATTCTTTCTTTCTTTTTTTCTTATGCTATATCAAGGGGCAGATTCTGATACCTCTGCTCATGCTTAGTGGCACCTGACTTCAGATCTGGTCCCACTGGGCCAAGTTTTATCACCACATGCTTTGTTCTACTGCTCTGGGAGCATCCCAGGGTAAACCTATGGCTCAAGGACATAAGAACGGCCATACTGGGTCAGACTGAAGGTCCATCTAGCCCAATAGCCTGTCTGCTGATAGTGGGCAATGCCAAGTGCCCCAAAAGGAGTAAACAGAACAGGGAATCATTATGTGATCCCTCCCCTGTCATCCATTCCCAGCCTCTGGCAAACAGAGGCCAGAGACACCATTCCTACCCATCCTGGCTAATAGCCATTTATGGACCTAACCTCCATGAATTTATCTAGCTCTTTTTTTTTGAACCTAGATAAAGTCCTGGTCTTCACAACATCCTCTAGCAAGGAGTTCCACAGGTTGACTGTGTGCTGCATGAAGAAAAACTTCCTTTTGTGTCTTTTAAACCTGCTACCTATTAATTTCATTGGATGACCCCCGTAGTTCTATCTTAATCAGGATTAATTCTGAAGTGTAGACAAGACCTAAATTATAGGAAGGTACATTTCAAAAACACCCAAGTGGCTTAGAAGTCAAAGACTATTGATTTTCTTTAGGTTTTAGGGTTCAAAGTCGCGATTGTGAATCTGCTAATTTTTAATGTTTGCCTTTTTACAAGATTGTAGCCAGGGATGTGGGTCGATGCATTTGACTATCAAATAATCAAAGCCCCTTGTCTCCGTGTGTGTGTGTGTGTGTGTGTGACATTCATCTCTCTGGCAGACACATGTATGTCTCATTCTCTTTTTGTGCTCATTGTGCATGATGATCAGAGGTCAAAGACTTTAAATGAGTTTGTCACTCTCTGTCATCAGAGGTGAAGCCCATGTGATAGTGACACTTTCAGCTTGCTTTTGGGGGAAAGAAGCTGTAAGTATGAACTCAGGGAAAGATCCTGGCTCTGTGGACTCTTACAGGGAAGTGTACCGATGAAAAGCAGGGATCCCCAGTGAGACAATCTAGGTACCCTGAAAAGCCTTTTGGGAAACTGGCAGTTTGCTACATGACTGCCACCATTTGGAATTACAAACTGTGATTTGTCTGTGTGTATATTTTACCTGCTTTAACCTCCCAATAACTTGCCTTTCCTTTTCTTAGTTAATCAACCGTTAGTTAGATCTAGAGTAGCAATTGATCTAGGGCAAGTGACTGGTCTCTGCGGACTGATGTGGTGTGGTTTTTGGTGTAAGTGACCTTTTATTGCCATGTCCCATTTTTCTGGGTGGCAAGATAGACTGAATAGACTGTCTGTGATGCCATGATGAGACCAGTACAGTGATCCAGGAGCTCACGTTTGCTACTGGCTTGCTGAAATCCAGTTACAGAATACACCACTGGCTGGGAGTGTCTGCCTGAGGTCGGCACTCCTAGAGGGGGTCTCTGGAGGACATTCAATGGAGCTTGGTGAATAGTAGGGGGGAATTAGGAGTTAGATTGTGTCTTTAGGGTGGCCTAGAAGCATTGGAGAGTCACACCAGAGAGTTACATTTTCTCCTCAGCAAGCTCCTTTCTCCAGGGTGCAGGGGAAAGGGATGTGTGTGTGGGAGGGAGGGGGGAAGTAATTTATTATTGCCTATGCCAGCAGCACACAGTATAGCCAACCCCAGGCCTTCATCATGAGTCAGCCTCCCCCTTCACAAGATTGTTTTAAATCCTATTTTTAAACCATACTCCATGTGATGGCCTGTTTATTTGCCTACCGGGCTCATGTTTTCAAGATCCACAATGAGGAACTTACCTTTTCCATGAAAGTTGGGGTATCCACATCACTCCAAGGCCTAGAGTTTTAAGCCAAGCACCAAATTCTGTGAGCATCTCAATAAAGCCATGACCTCTGGTAACATGGAGAACATTACTACCCACCACCGGACACTGGCCTAGCTGGTCTGGAGACAGTAGAGCTAACACCCGACCGCACCTGGCCCCTTGCTGACTGCTCAGCTGCGTCAGGGAAGCTATGACTGTGGGAACAGTTTCTCCTTCCACATGGGCACAGCACAGGTTCAGGGTTCACACTCTGGCTAGCCATATTACTGTGGCTACTCCTACATAGGTTTGGGGAGGGCAAAGTGGCTCTATTGATTGACACGCAGAAACTGAATTGTCTTCCTCACTTTATCTGATGCACATTTGCACCACAAGAACCACCACGGTCCTTCTGAAAACAAGCGACTCTATCATAACACAGATAGGTTACACATTGTGTAACTTCCCCTGCCAGACACTCCATCAACTCGCATTTACCACCATCTGGAGACTGACTGTAAGAGTAGTTGGATTTGGAGTGGGCCACTCAACTCCTGGTAGCCACATCATGTCAGCACTACTGTGGTTTTCGCTCCAAGCCCCTAACCAGCAGAACGTTCCTCTTGGGATTGTTCCCACCCACTGGATCTGAGAAGCCCATTCAGAAAGATCAACAAAAGACACAGACCAATTCAGCCACAATACCTGTGGATAGCCACAGCCTGAGGGGGAATCACTGGAAGACGTAGAAAGAGTGTTTTTCAGGCGCAATCTGGGTGAAAGGACACTTGAAGAACAGAGTGTGAGAAATGGTTCCAAGTGCACGAGCTGCTTTGAAATAAACTCTGCAAAATCTTCTCCCTTTTTTCTTTCCCAGCCTTTGCATGAGGAAAGTATAAGGTGCATATTCCAACTGTGATTACAAAGGTGGAGTTACAACACTTTGAGCGTCTAATCTGCTTAAATTTGATCCCTCATTCCTCTGCAATATTACAACAATCTGCCCTTTCCTCTGCAGCTAAAGCTCTGCTTCATTATTCTAGGTCTGTTACCCCCCAAACTCATTATTCTTGCCTCCTCGGTTGCAACATTTTTCTGCCCTCTCACCTTACATATCCCCCCTCTAAGCTATCCATATAACCACTAGGAAACTTGTAACTGTAACTGGAATAAGCATTTTTGCTAGGCAGGTGCTGGGGAATGGAAGATACCGTGGCAAAGTTCTGGCTGTGCCCCATGGGTCTCGCACTACTGGCGGATACTATTAGCCTCAGAGACTCGCTGTGGTCCTATACACAACCCCTTTCTCATTACAGGAGGCAGGGGCCACATCTTAGTGAGCCAGACTCATCACAGGCTAGTCCGTGGTTTTGGGGTGAAAACCCCTTGATAGTCCTGCTCTCCCTTCTTGGATCAGGCTCTGTATAGGCACGGGGGAATCCGGGCCCGCCACTACTCCGGGTTCCACCCCAGAGACCCTAAAGCAGTAGCAGCCGTCAAGGTTGTTTTTCCTTCAGACTTGGCAGCTTTTCCCTGGGCCACTTCTACAAACAACCCCTCCAAAATGTCTCCTTCTGGTACCTGTTACCCAGTTCATACACAGCTTCTTCTTGTTCCTCCCTTGTCTCCTTCCAGCCCATCACTCTATGTCTTCCCCCCTCTCCTTACCTAGGGGAGCCCTTTTAAAGCAGCACCACAGGCCTTAATTGGCTGCTGGTGTTGAGTGACTTGCCTGAGGGAGCAATCTAGTTAATCAGCCCCGGGTGTTTTCCTGCCTTCATTTTATTGCAGCAGGCTCTAGTACAGGGGTAGCCAACCCATTCTGGGCAAAGAGCCAAGATATCAGTGGATCCAGGACTGCCCCTTTTTCCCCTTTAAAAGGAGCATTTGGTCTAGCAAAAAAAAAAAAAAAAAAAAAGCTCTGCCCCTTTAAGAAAACACATTTAGAGGCTTTTTGGCCACATTAGGCTCCCGCCAGCTGACACCATCTTTAATTCTCCATCTTTAATGGCTGTGCTGGATGGCTCCCCTACCCAGGTCAGCACAGGGAGCTGGGGGGAGAGGGCTATTTTTGGAGGTGTGGGGGCGGCTTTATGAGCCACGGGGAGGGCTTTGTGAGCCGGATGTGGCTCGTGAGCCACAGGTTGGCCACAGCTGCTCTAGTAGTTCACTCTGGAATGAGAAAACCATTTATCCAGTGCCCTGCAGATTTGCCTTCCACCAGAGTGTGGCAGGCTGCTGGCTTAGGTCTGTCACATTACCTTTTGCAGATTTTCTTGATTTCCTCTCCCCCTTTTCAAATTCACAATTTGGAAAGTTGGAAAATGCCTAGCTTGACTGATGATGGAAACACAAAGGTAAAAATCCTGAATAGTTCATCAAACTTTCCGGATTAAAAAAAATTTTTTTTTTACATTTGAAATTTTGAAATAGCAATTTTCAAAATTTAAAAAAAATTAATTCATCTTTGTCTTGTGTTTATGGCTTGATCCTTGTTGGTGTGACTTCACTGATGTCAATAATGCTATGCATTACAACAGCTGCACATTGTATTTATGGGGTTCCTACAGTCTCAGAAGACAGCTCTACCCTTTGGACTCATCTTTCAAGTTCCAGATGCCCATAGTAAATTATTTTCCATATGTATTTGTATCCATCCATATCAAGATGTTTCCGATCTTTCTGAGCATTTCAAGTGGTTGTCTGAAGTAAATGTCCTTTTAAAAAAAAAACGACGTGGGTGAGGAAATATCTTTTACTGGACCGACTTCTTTTGGTGAGAGAGACAAATTTTTTGAACCCTTCTCGAGGTCTGGGCCAAATGTAGCCTGACAGTTTGTCTCTTTCACCAACAGAAGTTGGTCCAATGACAAGATACTAGCTCACCCATCTTGTATCACTACTATGCTGGGAACCAACACGGCTACAACACCACAAAGCAACCTTTCAAAAACATCAAACTGTCACCAGAACTGAACTCTGTCTGAAGAACTAGGACAAGCTTTCTCCACGGTACCTCCTGTGCCAGTGTAACGCCGTCAGAGTTATCTACAGCATGGGCAGCAGGTGAACCTAGGCCTGGGGGAGGCACATTCCAGGCTCTGCCCCTTTTGCCCAAGGCCCCACCTCAGCAGCCCAGAGCCCCATGGGAGCCGAACACCCCCCACACACTGTAGAGGCAAGCCACTTTCCCCTAGTGAACAATGCACAGCCCCAGTCTGAGATTATGGGGGGGTTGGGCATCGAATCTGGGACCTCTGGAGGTTAGTGCATGAGCTATGAAGCCAGGTGCCTGTTAGCAGACTCCTTTTTCTCACTGCAAGTGGTCTCAGTGCCTCGAGATGGGACAGTGCACCCCACCCAGAAAGTGCTGGTGACAGCAGCACCCCACGGCACACGGAAAGCCTACAGAGCTGGATGTCATCATGCAATGAACTATGTAGTGGCCAAAGCACATCAGTTCCATGCGTCTGCCCGCGGCACACCTTATTTTACCTCCCTGCACACAGATACGCATCCGAAGCGCTAGTGGCAAGATTTTTTTTGCCTTTAGTGACAGGAGAATTAACATTTAATGGAATGTGAGAGCAAGCATCACATGCATTGTATTCCAGGGGGCATGCAGACGTGGTTAAATGCTAATGCTTGGATACTCCCATGTCATTAAAAATCATGGGGGGAGCTGCAGCGGTTGGAGCTATCTGAAGTTTCTTTGCTCATATGTCAATTTCATTTTTTTTGCTCGTCAATTTCATTTTTGCTCATCAATTTCATTCTTTGCTCGTCAATTTCATGACCCAGGCTAGTTCCCCCTTTGAGCCTTCGGGTGAGCTAAGGACATGCGGAGTGGATGGTTTTCAGAGCCAAGCATCTGTCTGGCTCCCACCGTCCTCAAGCATGCTCCTCTTCAAAGGAACAGTGGCAAAGAAGAAAACGGGAGGGGGTGATTCCTTTTTGTCCCTGGCCCTTGTAAAGGCTAAAATAAAGGGCTGCCGCATGGATGCCTGCAGGGGGAAAGAAGGGCCCAGATTTGCTGGGGATACTTACGAAGTCCAAACTCATTACAGCCGAGATCGGTGGCTTTTTTTGGGGGGGGGGGGTTGATTTTTCTCTCTCCAGCCCTTGCAAGTGAATCTATTTGGTACAGAGCTGAAAGAAGACAGCTTGTAAGTAACTGGAGAAAGTGTTTACTCAGTGAATTAGTTCAGCTTTCATTGTGCGGAGAGGATTAGAGCCGCAGCAGTGGATCAAGCTGGAGTGGCTCACTCTTAGCTACCTCCAGGGCAGGACTAATTATCCTAGGACTTAGGCCATTAAAGGGCTTTCCCTACCAATGCTCTCTCTCCCAGGTCTGGATTAACTGGTTGCCTAGAGCAAACTGCCTAGATAACCATTCTTCCTAATGGTCTGCTTTGATTTCCCTGCCCTCACCCCCGCTGCCTTTTGCTTTTCAACTCAGTCTTATTCGGGGATCTGTGGCAATAAACGAGACTGCGGATATGACAACTGAAAAACAACGGAGAGCCTTTGTGCTGTTTTTTTACCATTGCTAAGAATAGTCCCGTCTGTCAGTCAGAGCCCTACAATACTACATAGAATCATGGAGTGCTAGAACTGTCAGGGATCTTGAGAGGTCATCGAGTCCAGTCCCCTGCCCTCATGGCAGGACCAAATACTGTCTAGACCATCCCTGATAGGTGTCTGTCCAACCTGCTCTTACATATCTGCAGTGATGGAGATTCCACAACCTCCCTAGGCAATTTATTCCAGTGTTTAACCCCCCTGACAGGTAGGAAGTTTTTCCTAATGTCCAACCTCAACCTCCCTTGCTGTAATTTACATGACAATCCAAAGGTTATACCCCTACCTCAGGAGCACTGTGAAGGGCAAAGCTGAAAGCTTCCTCTGTAAACAAATGCAGAGAAGCCTGTGGGATCTCTGTAAATAAATGCAGAGGCACCTGGGGGATCTCTGTTCTTTTGGTAATGTGATTTATATTATGGTAGCACCCATTATATGATGCGACAGGGCCCCTTTGCTCTAGGAGCTGTACATCCAAATAGCATACACAGTGACACACTAGCATGCAGTTTTTGCCGTGGAAAGTTGTGAAGGGAAACATGCACATTCGTGTCCTGCTGCCGTCACGGCACGCCAGAAATGGGCGTGGTGCTTCCCGGCACAGATCCTCAGCCTCGGCGACTTGCAACCAGAGCGCAGCCTGTGCAACAAAGCCACAAGAGCCCATCCGCAGTTCCCCGGCGCAGCTACCGGCCCCATGCCCTGGGAAGTACAGGGACATGCTCCTGAGGCAAGAGAGGAGAGGGGTAGGAGGCAGGGTCGTGGGGCGTGGAGGAAAGTGTATTCCGCATTTGGAGAGGCTCCTGGTGTTTTCAGGCAATGTGAGTCCAAAGCCAAGGGTTCCCTTAAAGAACCGTAACTTACGATAGCATAAGAATGGCCACAGTGTGTCAGATACTGTCCTGACTTCTAACAGTGGCCAATGCCGGGTGCTTCAGAGGGCATGAATGGAACAGGGAAACTCTCCAGTAATCCTGCCCCTGTCCTCCACTGCCAGCATCTGGCAATTGGATGTTACCCAGAACATAGTGTTGCATCCATGACCATCCTGGCTAAGAGCCATGGAGGGACCTGTTCTCCCTGAACTTACCTATTTTGAACCCTGTTATACTTTTGGTCTTCACAACATCCCCTGGCAAGGAGTTCCTCAGGCTTGACCATGCACTGTGTGAAGAAATACTTCCTTTTGTTTGTTTTAAACCTGCCGCCAATTAATTTCATTCAGTGACCCCTCGTTCTTGTGTCATGGGAAGGGATAAATAACACTGCCTTATTCACCTTCTCTACCCCAGTCATGATTTCATTGGAGGAGATGGAAATAAAGGGAAGGTCGAGGGAGAAGAAAGCCTGACACGTGCTCATTTGAGAGGCTAACGTGCGTTGCAAAGATAGTGAAGATGCCTTTGATAAAATGTTTTCCCGGCGCTTTGACGTCTGATTTTATCTTTCATTTCTATATCAGATTTGCTAGGACCCTTTGCACAGCACCTTTGTGGAAACTGCTTCTGCTAGGTAGTATAAAACATTCCTTCCTCCCCACCGGGAGTGGCATAATCTGCTTTGACGTCACTCCATTCCTCAACAGCTTTAGACGCGGAAACCCTGGGGACAGGACGGAAACCCACATCTCCAACATGGCCGTGCCGAGCATGGCTGGCTGGGCTAATGGGCTGGCCCAGTTTGGTCTTCTTCTCTTCTTGATTAGCCTGAGTCTGGCCTGGCAAGAAGGCATGGGGCCAGAACCAGGAGTGAGTCCACGTTTGGAGAAAATGTTGGGAAAATGGCACGGATCTCCTTTGTAAGCACATGGCCTACTTATGCAAAGACCTCTTTCAAAGAGTACAAAGGGTGATAGTCATTTTTTAAATGAAGTATTAAATTGGGCTTAAATTGCCACAAGGGAGGTTTAGGTTGGACATTAGGGAAAACTTCCTACCTGTCAGGGTGATGAAACACTGGAATAAATTGCCAGGGGGGTTGTGGAATCTGCATCACTGGAGATACTTAAGAGCAGGTTAGACAGACAAAGAGTCTATAAGCTAAGGCCAAGCACATTATTGCATATGCTGAACCGTATGCTCTGTATACAGATGGCAAAGCCAACCTGAGATATATTTGCTTCCCTGGCTGGCCGTCTACCTGGCCATTCCCACAGAAGAAAATAAGAATGGCCATACTGGATCAGACCAAAGGTCCATCTAGCCCAGTGCAGAATACGGAATAGGCATTTTTTCATTGTCATTGAGTAAAAGTTTAAATAAATAAATTTGACAGGAATTTCCAGATCAGATGGGCTCCACCTAGTCCAGGATAGAGACTAATATTAGAGCTGGTTGGGAATTCTTAGACTAAATATTGGGTTTTTTTCAAGTCAAGGATGGAATTTCACATCAGAACGAGCGATAGAGAGACAATCCCCTCTCCTCAAAATAGGTAATAACTCAGTGTTTTAGGACAATCAAGTCCTTGTTACACATCAAGCAAAATTTTCCCACAAAAACGTTTGAAAGGACTCGGTTTTGTTCCATGAGGGAATGAAAACATATTCCAAAACCTTGACGTCTTTCATATAACACAATTCTCGTTTTTCACCAGCCCTAGCCGAGACTAGCTACTTCACAGGAAGGGGCAAAAACTCTTCTACTTGGCAGTTCTGCAATAATTTGCCCTCAAAGGAAATGTTACCATTGTTTCCTGATAGTTAGAATTGATTCATGCCACAGAATAAGGGGATTTGGGCACCTTTCAAACTCTTGCCTATTTCATTTCAAATTCTTACTATTGCAACTACTGTAATAACACTTCTGTTCCCCTTCCTTGGATGTCTGAGAGGGACTGATACAAATATGTAGAGAAAACGGCTACGTCTAGACTGGCATGATTTTCCGCAAATGCTTTTAACGGAAAAGTTTTTCCATTAAAAGCATTTGCGGAAAAGAGCGTCTAGATTGGCACGGACGCTTTGCGCAAAGCACTTTTTGCAGAAAAGCGTCGTGCCAATCTAAACGCGTTTTTTTTAAAAAAAAGCCCCAATCGCCATTTTTGCCATCGGGCTTTTTTGCGCAAAACAGTCCTGAGCTGACTACACTGGCCCTCTTGCGCAAATACATTTGCGCAAGAGGGCTTTTTCCCGAACGGGAGCAGCATAGTATTTGCGCAAGAACACTGACAATCTTACATCAGATTGTCAGTGTTCTTGAGCAAATTCAAGCGGCCAGTGTAGACAGCTGGCAAGTTTTTCCGCAAAAGCGTCTGCTTTTGCGGAAAAACTTGCCAGTCTAGACGCAGCCAGTATGTTTTAAAAGTGTGGATGGTGACCACACTCCCAAAGTGCCTGGGCAAGGATTGCTAGCAACGTGCACACCAGGGCATGTGACCTGTTGGACCAATCATCACTAAGCAGCACATCTTACAATTCAAATGTCCACAGTCAACCTATAGGGTATGTCTAGACTGCATCCCTCTGTCGGCAGAGGGATGCAGATTAGGCAGGTCGACATTGCAAATGAGGCAGGGATTTAAATATCCCATGCCTAATTTGCATAAAAATGGCCGTCACGTTTTGCCGACTCAGCACTTTGTCGGCAAAAAGCAGCAGTCTAGAGGGGGATCTGTCGAAAAAGGGATCTTGCAGGAGGCATAAGGAATCTGTTGAAAAAGGCTTTCTTTCTCCACAGATCCCCCTCTAGACTGCTCAGTGTTTTGTGATCTCTGCTGCCCTGCAGGCCTATGCCCCTCCCCTTTCAAAGCTCCGGGAAGTTTCTGACAGCTGAGTGACCTGCTCCGTTTGGGGAAGAAACAAAGAGCAAATCATTGGAATGCTCCTGTTCTGCCTGGCTAGGA
Source organism: Rafetus swinhoei (assembly GCA_019425775.1). Lineage (NCBI taxonomy): Eukaryota > Metazoa > Chordata > Testudines > Trionychidae > Rafetus > Rafetus swinhoei. Next base: position 53,509,168 of record CM033432.1, on the reverse strand, counting down.
ACCCAACAGCAGGCAGGCCACTGCTGCAAGGGGAGGGCTGGAGAGACGGTTGTACTGCTTTGACATTCTTCAGCACGGAGACCTCACAGAGCCACCAGGGAATCCCAAGCAGTGCAGGGATCTGCTCTGCCTTCCCACAACACGGCTCTGTGGGATGCTTCCCCACAATGCTTTGCTCTGTCGAAAAGGCACTAGCAAGGTAGCCATGAAATTTCAACAATGGGAGGCAGAAAAATTGGTTTGACTAGTTGTCACGTTTGGCAACTTTTGCACGTCAGCAATACTTTTCTCGCCAAACCTTCCCCATGTAGACAAGCCTCAGTTCAACAACTGAGTCCTTCCTTTTCCCCATGGAGCCAGTGTGTTCTGCCCTGGGCTGCCATGGGCTTTGAACCGGGCCCTTTGTTTCTCAAAGTTGAACAACCAATCTGCTCATTAAAGTTTTACATCAGTCTCATACTGGTCTCTCCTCATTTCCAGAGACCATGAATGTCCTTGGCAGAGCACAAAGAAAACGCGAGTGTTTTATAGAGAAATAAAAGCAAAGATGCTCTCTGGACCAATCTAACATTGCCCTGATTTCAAATAGATGCTCTGGAATCGGGTGTGTTCTTTCCTCTGGTGCCTTCCTCCTCAAACAGGTGGAACAAATGACTCTTTGGGACCATGATGAGGCCACTAGGAGAGATCGCCAGAACTGCTGTCGTTGGACCCTGGACTGGTTTTATTTTCTGTTGAACCTGGATGGAAATGCGCATACAGCAAGTCAGGGCTGGTCCCTTTTTCCTTTTTCCTTTCTCTCTCCTTTTTTTTTTTTTTATTTCTTCCAGGAGTGCTGATGATAAGGAAAGCAATGTCTAAATCTTCTTAATGGTGTTTATGCAAGCAGTTTTGCTTAGCTGCAGTCTAGGCCGCCCCCTCCTTAGACCACCCTCCCCTCCCATCTCCCTGCTAATATCGCTGCTTCATTCCTTTCCCTGTTGGCTATTACTATGGTCTACAGCGCATCTAAAACTAAATAATCCCCTTAGTGTCAAGTTTTCTGGGCTGAGCAAATAAATCTAACCAAATGCATTATCTAGGTAGAGGAGGCGAGTGGGGGTGGGGAGGGGGGATAAAAGCTATTCTACTTTAAGGCGACGAGTAAAACCATCTATTTTTTTCCCCATTCACATTGTACTTTGAAAGGTTTTTACATTTTTCTTTTAACTTTCCTGTTCAATCCCATTCTCTTCCATTGCAATTAAAAAAGAGATGCAGCAAAGCTTCTGGTGTCAAGCATTAGAGAGAGAGGGAGACCCCAGATAAGGTGCTATTCAAATCCCCCTGACAGCCGGTCATTCTGATCAGGCAGTTAAATAAATAAAGGCTGCCCCTTCCCTGGGGCTGGGAGGGGGGTGATGGATATTAGAAAACTCATTTCCGAAGGAAGAGCAAAGGATGGATCTGCATGTTGGGGAGCATGATTGAAAAGTCAGCTGTGTTTTACACTGCCTGGAATTCATGAGTGGACAAAGAGCCAGTGAGAATTCTGCTGTCGAGAGAACTAGCTTCCGCTGGTATCCCACCATGCCTGCTCTGATGGCTGTGTTTAGTGTTTTGTGATCCCTGCTGCCCCGCAGGCATGTGCCTCTCCCCTTTTAAAGGGGAGAGGATTTCACACCACTGTGGAGACAAAATTGAAGAGAAGAGCGAGGGGGGATTTGATAGCAGCCTTCAACTTCCTGAAGGGAGGTTCCAAAGAGGATGGAGAAAGGCTGTTCACAATAGTGACGGATGGCAGAATGAGGAGCAATGGTCTCAAGTTACAATGGGGAAGGTCTAGGTTGGATATTAGGAAAAAAATATTTCACTAGGAGGGTGGTGAAGTACTGGAATGGGTTACCTAGGGAGGTGGTGGAATCTCCATTCCTAGAGGTTTTTAAGTCCCAGCTTGACAAAGCCCTGGCTGGGTTGATTTAGTTGGGATTGGTCCTGCCTTGGGCAGGGTGCTGGACTTGATGACCTCCTGAGGTCTCTTCCAGCTCTATGATTCTATGATTTTATAAAACTTCCAGTTCTAGCAAGGGTTCAGCCAAGGCTGGGCAGAGGGGAAAGCCACCTCAAAATGAAAAGATAGACCTTTCCACCAAAAACCCAACCAGGGGCTAATTGTTTCCAACATGAAGCCCCGGGCACTTGACTCCCATTTTTGAAGCTCGGGAAAAATGGCTTAGTTTTTAGTGAATCATTTCAGACCACTGATGCAGGATGAAATCCTCTGCGGGTGTAAATTGGCATAATTCAGCCGATCTTTGCTGATCTGCGCCACGTAAGAATTGCGACCACGTTGGCCCGGTGTATGTGTGTGCAGATCTCTGGTTGTGGAAGCTGTTTTCTAATCTATTTTCCTCTTCATATAACTATGTTTCAGTCATTAGTGATCTGTGTTTCATTATTGATGCTTCAGGGGGTAGCCAAGTTAGTCTGTACAGGATAAACTTAAAAAACAACAAATGGTCTAGTAGCACTTTATAGATTAAAAAACCATGTAGATGGTATCATGAGCTTTTGTGGGCACAGCCCACTTCTTCAGATGACCAGAGTTTTGAGGTTAGGATGTGCAGACCCACAATAAACAGGGAGAAGCGGGGGAGGAAAAAAAGGAAGAGAGCGGGAAACAAAGAGCAGAGGATATGAAAATATTGAAGGGTATGTCTACACTAGCTCGTTAGTTTGAGCTAGGTAGGCAAATGAGGCAACCAGAGTTGCAAATGAAGCCCGGGATTTAAATATCCCGGGCTTCATTTGCATGTTCCCGGGCGCCGCCATTTTTAAATCCCCCTTAGTCTGAACTCCGTGCCCGCGGCTACACGTGGCACGGAGTAGGTAGTTCAAATTAGGAATGAGGAGTAACGGTAGTTCGAATTAGGATCTCTAATAACTTTAGTAAGGACACTCCAGTGCTGCTAATTTGACCTAATTGGCCTCTCTGAGGCCTCCTGCCACTCCCCAGAGTGCTTCCTGGGGCTCTGAGTCTGAAGTGGCACGTCCACGTTAATGGAGCCTACCTCAGACGACATTCGATTCTTCCCCATAGTGAGGACACAGAACTTTGAATTTGTAAAATCGAGTGCCCAGAAGTCGAATTTAGTAAATTCGGACTAATCTTCTAGTGTAGACATGGCCATAGAGACTAACAGATTTAGTAGGGCATAAGATTTCATGGGCAAAACCCACTTCATCAGATGAATTGGAGTGGAACTTACAGAGGCAGGGGTGTATATATAAGAAAAGAGGGAAGTTACTCATCAAGTGTAGGGCCAGTGTTAACGAGGCCATTTCAGTCAGGGCGGATGTGGCTCACTCACAGCAGCTGATGAGGAGGTGTCAGTAGCAAGAGGGGGAAGTTGCCTTTGCAGTGAAATAACCATTCTAAATCTTTAGTCAGTCCTAATTTGTACAGGGGGGAGGGATAGTTCAGTGGTTTGAGCATTGGTCTGTTAAACCCAAGGTTGTGAATTCAATCCTTGAAGGGGCCATTTAGGGATCTGGGGCAAATTTGTCAGGGATGGTAGTTGGTCCTGGTAGGAGGTTGGACTTCATGACCTCTCAAGGTCCCTTCCAGTTCTATGAGATAGGTGTATCTCCATATATTGAATTTGAAAATGAATTGCAGTTCTGCACTGAACCCAAAGCAGGAATCACTAGCTGAAATTCTTTGGCCAGGGTATCTGAGGAGATGAAACTTTCAATTCCTCCCACAGAACAGCTGAAATCACAAGAAACACACTGAGGGCTGTTACCAGAAATGGTATCTTCAAGTAACACACATGCACTAAATAAATGGCACTTGTACTACATCCAGGTGCCCCAAATGAGACTCCATCACAACCAACTACATTTCTTTATTCTTTCTTGCAACACCTACATGGCAAAGTAGATTTTGGGGCTAGTACCCATTTCTGGGACAGCGATCTGTCTCTGGTATCTTTTGATGGTCATTGTCTCCCTGTAATTCACTTTCAGCTGATACTTATTGCTTTGTTAAAGTCAATGGAGTGGTGTTGGTTTACACCAGCTGATCATCTGGACCAGCGACTGTAATTTCCTTTTCTATGTCCCAGCTTAGCCCGTGTCACCAAATATTAGTTCTCTCCAAACTTCCTTTTCATTATGCCTAGTGATTCCTATATCAATCAACAGCACCTTTAGGAGGTAAGCTTTTTGGTGTTACTACCCGGTTACACCTTCTCTAAACAATCTATTGATCACTCCATTTTTCTATGCAAATACAGATGAAGGTTCTCATTTCCATCTGGAAAGAGTATGTTCCATTACTTTGATTCCAACTTCTTCTCGCAGTGCATAGTCTATCTGTGGAACTCCTTGCCAGAGGATGTTGTGAATACCAGGACTTTAACAGGATTTAAAAAAGAACTAGATAAATACATTGAAGAGAGGTCCATCAATACTTATTAGCCAGGATGGATAGGGATGGCATCCCTGGCCTCTGTTTGTCAGAGGCTGGAAATGAATGACAGGAGAGGGATTACTTGATGATTCCCTGTTGTGTTCACTACCTCTGGGGCATCTGGCATGGGCCACTGTTGGCAGACAGGTTCCTGGGTTAGATGGACCTTTGGTCTGACCCGGTCTGGCCATTCTTATGTTCTTGTGCTCTTAGTTTCCATGGCTGTCTTTTTGGCTGGAATGGGCAAGTCCTGTAGGAAAAGGAATCTGTCCACCGATACCGATACATCTCTGCTTTTGTGTGCAATAGAGTTAGGATTTCAGCAGCTGCTCTACTAGTACCTGATTTATTGATCAACAGCTGAGCTCAAAGTCCCCAGATGCATTTGGTTGCTGGTAGATGTAGAATTCATGACTTTGATGCCAGTATTTGTACCAGAGGTTTGTGATCATGGATCCAGATGATATTTTCCCAAAAACAAGTATTCATGGAATTAATTTCCCAAAAATATTGCCCAATTTTCTCTGTGCATCACTCCTCAGTCACTTAAAGTGAGTGGAAGTGAACGGCTTAGGTTTTCTCCCATCATTTGATATGTATGAAATGACATCTCCCTCCCCATGGGAAAGCTGAGCTTTGTTCTGCTGCCTCAAAAGTTTTCCTTAGCTTCTCCACCCAAACTCATTTCATGTTCTTTCTAATACTGCAAGCCAGGGTGGTTAATATCAGTGTCTTTGGAATAAATCTGCTGTAAGTGCCAAAACAGATCTCAACTGGGAAATGGTTTGGGATAGAGCCATGCTCACAATGGCTCATAGCTTCTCTTGTAAGGAACATTTTGCACTGAGATGAGACTCCTGATCCTTAAAAAGCACTTTAAAAACAATCGGCTTTTTGCAAATGGTCTCACCCTCACTGAAGTTTCTTTTACTGTTTCTCTTGATTCCGCCCCATTGCAGTATGTCCTTGTAACCAGTTAGGCCTCCTGGAGGAGTTCCTCTGCCTCCAGGTCAGTAGGGCAGCCACTCCGCCCCACTGTAGTCCTCCAAAAAGAGGTCAGAATGTAACTTTTGGCATCTACATGGGAACTAGAGCTGCGCAAATGACTGATTTTTTTTCCTCTTTGCTGGCGAGAGAAAAATCATTTTGTATTCATCTAAAATATTTTCAGTAAATAGAAAAGTATTTTAAAATTTGTTTTTGGTCAGACTAAATGTTGGGTGCAATTTCAAACGCTGTTTAATTTTTCCCCCCGGAAAAATGGAGGGTGGAATTTTCAAAGCAAACAGTTGCGTCAGATCAAAGCATTGTATTTCCAAAAGTTGAAATGAAACATTAGGACGTTTTCAGGATGTTTTTGCTTTGTTCTTTGACTAAAACATTTTACTACAGGTTGAACCTCTCTAGTCTGCCACCCTCAGGACCTGACCGGTGCCGAACCAGAGAATTTGCTGAACCATGGGAGGTCAATATTGTCTGGCAGCATTACCAGCACTGCCACTGCTTACCGGGCTCTTAGGGGTAAACTAGAGCTAAAAATCAGCACAGAACACTGAGAGTCAGGACCGGTGACTGGAAACAAACTTTATGGGACCATGGGAAACTTGGCTACATTCATGATAAGTGGACATCCAGCTAACTAAAATCACACCGGACCACAGATGTTTCCTGACCAGAGAGTGCCGCACTAGAGAGGTTCGAGCTGTATTACCAAATCTTCATTTTTTCCCCAAAAAGATATTTTGTCTTAAAAAAAAAATAGGCCTGGGTTCTAATGATACAGTGGATTGGCTCTTTGCCTGGAGTTTATTTTCAATTTGGCTCCAATCCCACCAGTTGATATGTTGTTACATTTTGTACATTTCACCCTTTCGGCCAGTTGACCAAATCAGTCAACTCTGGTTTGGTTTGGAAGTGTCGCCTGCTCATTGGCTACATGCCATTTTGCTGTTCTTACCCTCCCTAAACACTGTGTCAGGTCACGAGGCGAGAATAAAAATAGTATGCTAGCTCTTGAATCATGAATCTGGAAGTGTTTGGTGTACATCTTAAAGCACCAAGTCTTGGAGGCATGTGATTAGAAGAGACACTCCCCTTTTCTTCTGTCTTTTTTGTTTCTCTTCTTTTCTTCTGTAAGTAAGTTTTTAGGCCTTGTCCTTTTAGAGAAAGCTTGAAACTGTGACCCGACTGCCCCCTAAAAACTCACAAATCGGAAGGCAAATCACAAGAACTCACCTTTTATTATTTTGAAGTCCATCGTATTCTTTGGGAATCATGAGCTACAAGTGGCTGGGGTCCTCAATATGGTAAATAATTTCCTTAAGATTCATGATCGGATAACATGGAACGGAACAGACTCAGATACGCAATTATGTGACAATCTCAGTTGTCATGAGAAGGAAAACAAAAGTTTCTAGCCCACATGCTCATGGAGATGTGAAAATGGAACCAAGTGCACCCTAAAGACTCAGAAACCAGAAGGCAAATACAAATACCTCAACACTTATTATTTAAAAAAAAATCTCTCAAGGTTTCTTATGCAAATCTCCTGATTTTCTGGGGCCCGATTTGGGAGCATTTGAGGCTGGCAGTTCTGGGTCTCCCTCAGTGCAGTACAAGTATAATTGTAGTTGTTGCTGTGTTGCTTGGAGGTCAGTACTTTGACTTTGTCTTTTGTTGGCATGTTTCCTCTTTTGACTTACGATTCAATATTAATCATTAAGTATTTTTAAAACAACAATGAGTCGTCCTGTGGCACCTTAGAGACGAACAAAAATATAGATAGTAACGGGATGCTACATTATGTTATGATGCTAGAGTATGATACCATAAGAAGAAGACCCAAAGTTGACAGTAGTAAAGAACACGCAGGAGTTTTGAAAGGGATCAAGTCCTCATGCATCAAAGCACAAACCAACCACAAACTAAGGAGAGTTAGAAGGAAGCTTTCCCTGGGGCAAGTTATTCTGTAGCTGCCCAGTGCAAGGGTCCTGAAACTTCCTCTGAAGCAGCCAGAATCGACCATTCGTTGTTGGATACTGGATCAGATGAGCCGCTGGTGCAATGCATTGGCACTTCCAATGTTCCATGGACCATGGGCTCTAGAATGTGTACACAAAGCAGACAAGTCCTCTGGTTTTAAGGTCCCGTTGAGAACCTGCCCCATTGCACATCATGTTATATATTCCACCCTTATCAGGAGAGGCTCAGGTATCATCTGCACCAGCTCCCACAGGTAGTTCTGCAGCTAAGCAACTTGGAAAGACTCATCACCAAGTCTGTGTGGTCCACCAGGTCTGGATGGAGGAGCTGTTGGCCATCACAAAAGTAGGGTTTGGCAGAGGATGAAGGATAGGAAGGGGGGGAACAGAGGTATCTTTAAAATGCTGATTTAGAGGGCTATTAAAAATGCTGCCCACATAGCCTTTTAACCCTCAAAGATATCAGATAACTTTTTTTCCGGCTGTGAGATGAAGTGGCTCTCATTATCTGTGAAGGTCTGTATCATATTGGAATCTGCCAGTGCAGGTCGGAGAGACCATGCTACTTTGGTCCCCGCTTCGGCACTGAATTACATTTCCCAGGCACAATGGCTGCAGAATGGGTGGGTGCTTTGTCATTTAAACTGCATAAAGAGGCAGAAATTGATTTTTATTGTGGATCTTCATATCTAATAAAGCTCTGAGGGGCTCTTTTCTTCTCCGATTGAATGGCCATTGAATGCTTTCAATCTAGTTCTGTGTTTCATGCCTAAACTGAATAGTGGCAGGAGGAAAATAGATGGGAGAAAAGAGGCCAAGTCACTTTCCAGATTGAAAAGGATACCGCCGAGAAATAAATAAGAAAATAAAATAAAGTAAAATGAATCAGAAAAGCAGTTAAGTGGAAAAAGGAACTTTCTTGATGGTAAGGAAAAATTGCTTTTCACGATTTGTGTGCGTGTGCGAGAGTGCACGTATGACCTAGTGCATGTGTGTTGATGGGAAAGCGTGTTGTGCTTTGAAAGTGTGATCTTAGCAGCCTGGCCTTACCTGGGTTAGAACTTTTTCTTAACTATCATTTTGCTGTTAGGTTATTCAGTAAATCAAAGTAGAAATCATAATAGATTCTGTGAAAACGTCTCAAAACGCACAAGTCCACTACAAAGTTGGATTTCCTTTGATTACCATTTTACAGAACAGCACTGTGAGCCCTGGTCTACACTAGGACTTTATTTCAAAATAATCCCCCTTTAGGCTGAACTTATAAGCGGAGCATCCACACTACCAAGCCCGTTATTTTAAAATATTTTGAAATAATGGGCTGCTTAATTCGAAATCTGTACTCCTGCTTTTCATCAGGAATAGTGCTAATTCCGAAACAGTTATTTCAAAATAATGGTAGTGTGGATGCTCTGCTACTATTATTTAGAAATAACGACTCCCCAGAGTAATCCAAACTAATTACTCCCCAGGACTTCCTGGGGCTTTAAATCTGAGGTAGCATGTCCATATTAACGGAGCCTGCTTCTGACTAATTTCAAGGCTTCCCCGTAGTGTGGACACACTAATTTGATTTTGTTAAATCTGGAGTTAAGAAGTCGAATTTACTAATTTTGAAATAGTTTCTAGTGTAGACATGTCCTGGGGGCACATGGCATGCAAGAATGACTGGATAATGGGGCACACCTTTTTGCTCTGGATTACACGGCTATAAAACTTCAAATTCATTTGAAATCCGTTTATACCAGTGAAAAGTTGTTGTAAGTTGAGGAGACTAACTTTTTAGGATCTGGCTCCCTGATCTCCCCAAATCAACAGTGACTCAGAAACATTACGACGTCATGGCTTTTTGTGGTCCTTTTTTGAAATGTGTTGCACATTTCAGTCCGGTTCCTAGTGAACAGATGTTTTGCTTTATAAAAATTTTTTAAAAAAGACCAATGCCACTGGCCTTAACTGAGGCCGTTATTGGCAGTCTCATCAAATGAGGAATGAATGAACAAACTGATCTTCCTTTTGTATTACAGTGCTCTTAGAAATTATTAGGGCTGTCAAGCAATTTAAAAAATTAATCCTGCCATTAATCGAGCAGTTAATTTCACTCTTAGACAATAATAGAATACCACTTCTATAAATGTTTTGGATGTTTTTCACATTTTCGAATATATTGATTTCACTGCCACTACAGAATACAAAGTATATGGTGCTCACTTCAGTTTTATTTTTCATTATCACTATGTGCACTGTAAAAATAAAAGAGAGTATTTTTCCATTCATTTAATACAAGTGTGACAGTCCTGGATGACTGGGAAAAGGCAAATGCGATGCCCCCTCTTTAGAAAAGGAAAGAAGGAGAATCCGGGGCACTACAGACCAATGAGCCTCACCTCAGTCCCTGGAAAAATCCTGGAGCCAGGCCCTCAAGGAATCCCCGCTGAAACACTTGGAGGAAAGGAAGGTGATCAGGAAAAGTCAATATGGATTCACCAAGGGCAAGTCCTGCCTGACCAACCTGATTGCCTTCTATGATGGGGTAACTGGCCCTGTGGATATGGGGAAAGCGGTGGGTGTGATATACCTTGACTTTAGCAAAGCTTTTGATCTGGTCTCCCACAGTATTGTTGCCAGCAAGTTAGAGAAGTGTGGCTTCAATTAATGGACTGCAAGGTGGATCGAAAGCTGGCTAGATCGTCGGGCTCAATGGGTAGTGATCAACAGCTTGATGTCTAGTTAGCAAATGGTATCAAGCAGAGTGCCCAGGGGTTGGGCCTGGGGCCTGTTTTGATTAATAATCTGGATGAGGGGATGGATTGCATCCTCAGCAAGTTTTCAGCTGACACTAAACTAGAGGAGGCGAGGGATATATGTTGGAGGGTACGGATGGGTCCAGAGTGATCGAGACAAATTGGAGGATTGGGCCAAAATAAATCTGATGAGGTTCAACCAGGACCAATGCAGAGTCCTGCACTTGGTACGGAAGAATCCCAAGCATTGTTACAGGCTGGGGACCAATGGGCCAAGCAGCAGTTCTGCAGAAAGGAACCTGGGCATTACAATGGTCGAGAAGCTGGATATGAGTCAACAGTGTGCCCTTGTAGCCATTGTAAATAAGAAAGGCAGGATTATCTCCCATAAATATAAACAAACTTGTTTCTCTTAGTGATTGGCTGAACAAGAAGTAGGACTGAGTGGACTTGTAGAATCTAAAGTTTGACATTGTTTGGTTTTGAGTGCAGTTGTGTAACAAAAAAATCTCCATTTGTAAGTTGTGTTTTACAATAAAGAGATTGTACTATAGTACTTGTCTGTGGTGATTTTAAAAATACTATTTCTTTTATCATTTTTGCAGTGAAAATATTTGTAATAAAATCATATAAATTGAGCACCGTATACTTTGTATTCTGGGTTGTAATAGAAATAAAAATATTTGAAAATGTAGAAAAGCATCAAAAATATTGAATATATGTCAATTGATATTTGATTGTTTCACAGTATGATTAAAACTGTGATTAATCACAATTACTTTTCTTCATAATTTGTTTTTAGTTCATCGTCTAAGTTAACTGTGATTGTCAGACCTAGAACTTATACTTAAGAATGTTAAGAGCTTGGAGAAATGCTTATGGTCAGCAGTGATGCACTTCTAGCATGCGCTGTGGGACAACAAAATTAGAATGCAATGTGATCTTGATAAATTGGAGAACTGATCTGAAATCAATACACTGATATTTATTAAAACCCCGTGCAAAATACTACACTCAGGATGGAAAAGTCAAATGCACCCACATCCAAAATGAAGAATAACTGGTTCAGAGGGGTACCATAGAATGCAAATTGGGATCTAAGGGTTATAATGGATCACAAATTGAATGAGTCAACAGTGTGATGCTGTTGGGGAAAAAAGTAAATGTCATTCTCGGCAGTATTAAGAGGAGGTGGGTAAGACACAGAAGGTAATTGTTTCATTCTGCTCGGCACTGGTGAGGGCTCAACTGGAGAACTATGTCCAGTTTTGAGCACAAGACTTCAAAAAGATGTGAACAAATCGGAAAGAGTCCAGAGGAGAGCAACAAAAATGTTAAAAGGATTAGATGACAGATGGCAGAACGAGGAGCAATGGTCTCAAGTTACAGTGGGGGAGGTCTAGGTTGGAGATTAGGAAAAACTAGTTCCCTAGGAGGGTGGGGAAGCACTGGAGTGGGTTCCCCAGGGAGGGGGTGTAATCTCCATCCCTAGAAGTTTTTAAGACCAGGCTTGACAAAGCCCTGGCTGGGATGATTTAGTTGGGGTTGGTCCTGCTTTGGGCAGAGAGTTGGACTCCCCGGCCTCCTGAGGTCTCCTCCAGCCCTAGGATTTTATGATTCTATGATTAGAAAACAAGACTTACGAGAAAATAATTGGACAACTTTAGTCTACAGAAGAGAAGAGGGGAGTGAAAGCAGTCTTTAAATCGGTAAAACATAGTTATAAAGAAGATGGTGACCAATTGTTCACCAAGGGGAGGCCAAAAAGGCCTTGGCTTAATGTGCAGTATGGATGATTTCTAGCTAAAAGGGCAGCTAAGCATTGAGACGGGCAACATGTTAGGGAGGTTACGAAATCCCCATCACTGGAGGTTTTTAAGAACAGGTTAGGCAAACATTGGCCAAGAATGACCTAGTTAAATTTAATCCCGCAGGGGACAGATGATCTCCTGAGGTGCCTTCCAGCCCTAAACTTCTGTGAGATCTTCTTATAGCGTTGCGCGTCCCGCTAGTTAAGTGTTTTTCTTTGAGGTGAGCTCTGGGCATTCCCGTTCTCTGGATGAGTCACCAGAGCTGGTTGGGCCCATGACGCCTTTGACGAACATTGCCAACAGGAGCACTTCCTGCCTCCTCCCCTGTGCCTCACCAGGTCCTTGGACCCAGCTTCACTGGTGAGGATCCTTCCCAGTGCCCCATCTTCTTTTAATTAGCTTGAGCTAAGCAGCTGTGTGTGCTTTGACTGAAGACCTTCCATCCTGGCGTGCGGGTCCTTGGTTCTGCTGTATCAAAGCCGGAGACAAGGACACCAGGGTTGCAGAGGCGTGCCTCTTGTGCTGGCATGTTTTTCCCCTGCTTTGGATGTGTGTGTGCATTGTCCGGCCGACGTCATCTTCTCACCGCTCCATACTCAGCACCTTCTCCCCAGTCCTGGGAAGCTGCTGTTCCATCCACCTGTGAAACGCACGGATCTGCAAGGGCTGCAGGGGTACATCGGAGCCCCCTGACTTGCTCTTGCAGTAGGGCCCTGTGGGGTCTTGTTATGCCACTGAGGGAGGGAGAGAGGTTGTAAGAGCTCTGCAACCAGCACTGCTCCTGGGCGGTTCCGCCAACGTCCTCCATGGGGGCATACCAAGCAGAAAGGTCTGCATTGAGAGGGGTGGGCTGCGGGCCCAAAAGTTTGAGAACCACTGTTTTAAAGAACCTGATTTCCACAGTCAGTGATTAGCACTTCATGAAAATTGGGCCCCATTTAAGTGGCTCAAATTGGGCACCTAAAAACCAAGGCAACAAAAATTGCCGCTCACTTTTTTTTCCCTAAATCTTCACCATCACTGTGAAGAGCATGGCGGAAGTCTCGGTGTGCAGCAACAATCCCAAAAGCCAAAGACGTTAGGTTGGCTTGAGAGAGAGAATAACAATGCTGCAAATATTACAATGGTATTGTATAACTGCAGGATACGCCTTCACCTGGAAAAATGCGTTCAGCTCTGGTCAACCCACCTCGGAAGGCAGCAATTGAAAGGGTCTAAAGCAGGGCAAAGGAAATTAATACAGGCCCCCTTGGAAAGCAAGATTAAAATGATTGCGGCGCTGAGGCTATTTAATTTTGGGAGGCTATGACGAAGAAGAGCCCCGATAGAGATATATCAAATCGATTGGGCTCTTGCCAGTTTGTGAAGCTTTCGCGAAGGACGTTTGAGTTTGGCCAATGCAGAACCGTTTTCAAAACGCTTTGGCAAATCGTACGAAAGGAACGCCCTGGTTTCTGCACTAATGGGCTGGCGTGTGGTGGTGGTTGGTCACCAAGGTAGTTCGCTACCTGCTCGTACGTCGCTGCTTCCCTCCTGGCCCGCAGCGCAGGATTCGAGCGCTTGCTGCGGACTCTTGGGAGGTCTCCTTGGCGGAGCCTCTTTTCTGGCGCCCTCCTTCCGGAGGGGCTGCTTGCAACAACTCCGCCCCGCTGGCAGAGGGCTGGCTCAAGGGCTGGCGAGCCGCTCGGCGGGTCTGGTCAGAGAGGAGAAAAGAGGAGCTGACACTTTGCCCCATGGGCAGCGGGTGAAGGCCCAGCTGGGGAGGCAAGCCCCAACCCCGCCCTTTCTGCACAAGGCCCTGCCCCTGGACCTAAGCCCAACCCACACCCAGCCCAATCCTTCCTGGCCACCTGGAGGGCCGGGGCTGCCGTGCTACGGCCCCAGCGGCCAGGGAGCAGAGCTACCGCACCACTGCCCCAGCCCACTGCTGACGCGCTGTGGCCCCAGCCTTCCCAGCGGGGCCTGCAGGCAGTTTTGGGAAGGCTGGGCCTTCCCTTGCCTACATTACCAGCTGCCCATACTCTGCCTGCCACTGCTGCAGTCCTCTCTGGTGGTTCCTGCTCTGCCACAGTCCTCCTCATCCTGCCTGAAGATGGGGGATGCCCTGCAATCCCAGCAACATGGAGGGAAGTAGTGGGAGGTAGCACATGGGACCAGGTGCTGGGGGCTGCACTTAGTTCCTTCCTCCCATCCCAGCTGCCTGCAGCTGCAGCTGCACCCTGCAGCCCGAAGGATACGGCTGTGCTCTCTGACATCCTCCCCGCTTTGCAGGGAGGTTGCAATAAACACCAGGCCTCACCCTTGGGCAGTGCTTGCTGTCATTCAGCACGTGCAAGGGTGCATGGTGTTCTTGCTGCTACAGGTTGAACCTCTCCAGTCCGGCATCCTCAGGACCTGACTGGTTCCAAACCAGAGAATTTTCCAGACCACGGGAGGTCAATATTGTCTAGCAGCTTCACAGCACTTCCACTGCTTGCTGGGCTGTTAGAGGACATTTAGGGGTAAATTAGAATTAAATAACAGCACTGAACACAGAGCCAGGATTGGTGGATGTAAACAATCTTTATGGGACCACGGGAAACTTGGCCACACGCACAAAAAGTGGACTTCTGGCTACCTCAAATTATTCCAGATGACAGATATTTCCAGACCAGAGAGTTCTGGACTAGAGAGGTTCAGCCTGTATGACTATGTGACGGACACGTATCCTGTATCAGTGGTGGGGAGGTTGCTGTTTTTGTTTTTTTTTTGTTTGTTTGTTTTTTGTTTTGTTTTTGTTTTTTGGGGGGGGAGAGGGGGTTTGCTACACCATCTCTTGGGCCTTTCCATGTGCACAGTAATGTAGCATAAATTGGCGAAATTGGAGAGGGTCCAGAGAAGAGCAACAAGAATGATTAAAGGTTTAGAGAACATGACCTATGAAGGAAGGCTGAAAGAATTGGGTTTGTTTAGTTTAGAAAAGAGAAGATTGAGGGGGGACGTGATAGCAGTTTTCAGGTATCTAAAAGGGTGTCATAAGGAGGAGGGAGAAAACTTATTCATCTTGGCCTCTGAGGATAGAACAAGAAGCAATGGGCTTAAACTGCAGCAAGGGAGGTTTAGGTTGGACATTAGGAAAAGTTCCTAATGGTCAGGGTAGTCAAACACTGGAATAAATTGCCCAGGGAGGTTGTGGAATCTCCATCTCTGGAGATATTTAAGAGTAGGTTAGATAAATGTCTATCAGGGATGGTCTAGACAGTATTTGGTCCTGCCATGAGGGCAGGGGACTGGACTCGATGACCTCTCGAGGTCCCTTCCAGTCCTAGTATTCTATGATTCTATAATAGCTTTTCGTGGGAGCATCGTACCAGTAGAGCACACAAAATCATTTGCTACCCGTAAACCCAGTGGGGGTGTGAGTTTACGGCTACATTTCAACATGCCATCCTGTAAAAACGCTGGTGATCCTTACTGCTGCTGTTGTTTGTAGAACAATGTTTGGCCATTGCTTGCTAAAAATACAGTTTTTAGACCCTAATTCTGTTGTTTGGTTAGCGAGCTAGCTTTGAGACGTCCCCCTCTCGTCCTCTTTATTACTGTACACCCATAGTAAATCCACTAAATTATATTCTCCCAACCCCACATCCATTATTTTTCAGTGTCTCTCTCTGGGAAAGAAAATGGATTGCAACCTCCATGGATCATCTTAGCAAATTAGAAGTGTTCCATCTACTGGATGTCTCGTTATGGGAGATGCATTGCATATAATAAAACAACATCAACAACAGCAAAAATAGGGGTTTTTTTTCTAAAATATCTACACTGGTTGTGAATAAAGTGTCCACAAGACCACAAAATATTCTCCTTCAACATTCATCATGGCACCATTATTTTATTACAATAGTAAGCCCTCTCTGGCAGTACTCACAGGAGAAAATGAAATGGCTGTGTGTTTGCAGGGTGAGGGCCCATTATTGCTACTAAAACTAATCAGCATAAAAATTTTTGTAAAAAATTTTGAAATTCGACCTGCCGCAACGCCTAGAATAAAGGGAACATTTATCTCTTTACAGGCTCTTTCAACCCATAGGGGATGCTACCAGGTCATACCAGGCCAGGACCTCATGAGGAGAGGTGTCTTTCATGGGGTTGGGGAGGATTCTGTGGTGTCTGTTTCCTTGGGAATAAGGTAGGTGCAGTGCTTTTTGTGTAAAAAAAAAAAAGTGCCGGTACTCCAGGGGAAAAGTTGTTGAGGACAAAAAGAAAAAAAAGGCAGTGGGGCCGGCATTGCCCTTTTAAGAGACGTGGCCCCTTTAAGAGACGCGGCCGACTGTTGGCCATTTTCATTACAGAGGTGCCGGTACACTCCGTTCTTTCCAGGTAAGCTTTGACTGGAGGTGCCGGTACCGCGTACCGGACAGTACCGTCACAAAGAAAGCACTGGGTAGGTGGTCCCAGAGCACACATGTATGTTGCATGGTAAGAGGTGTGGCTGGTAAATGCTTGCTGGAATAAAGAGATTGCGATCCATATAGTGTTGCTAGTTTCTCCTGAGGACGGTACGAATACGGAATAGAGGTGCACAAAAATGTACAGAGGGCAGTTCTATACAATGCTTCGCGGTAAGAAAGAGAAGGCCAATTGCTGGAAAGAGCAGTATAAGGCAACTTTTGTTTCACGTGCATTTCAGGCATGAGGATCCAATGGGGCCAGATTGCTGAAAGAATTCAAGGCTGGGTTTTTGGATGCTTCACGACCACACTCGGTGTCCCATTTGAAAAAAAAAATGCTGAGCTCTTTTGAAAAGCTACCCCCTAATTGTGGTGCCTTTGTTGGCAGTTGTGTTCTTCTGAATATTTGGTCCTAATTGTGGACTGAGTTCTCATTTTAGGGTACGTCTACACTGCAACACCATTTCGAAATAGCTAGCGCTATTCCAAAATAACTTGGTCCATGTCTACACAGCAGGCAGTTATTTCGAAATAGTGTCAAAATACTGTCAACCTGGCTGGGTTGATTTAGTTGGGATTCATCCTGCCTTGGGCAGGGGGCTGGACTTGATGACCTCCTGAGGTCTCTTCCAGCTCTGTGATTCTATGATTCTATGGAGGACTTCTTACTCCTACTCTTGCAACCCTCATTGTATGAGGAATAAGGGAAGTCAGAGGAAGAGTCCTCTATTTTGAAATAAGTGCTGTGTAGACGCACCCTATTTCGAAATAATCTATTTCGAAACAAGATATGTAATTGACGTGGCTCAATTTGTGTAGCTTATTTCAAGTTAAGCCCTGCAGTGTAGACGCACCAGAAACAAAACAAAACAAAAAGGCCTAGAGCTAAAAAAGGTGTTAAAAGTCCTCCTTGTTTTTGGTCTTCTGCAGTACCGTTCAGTACCACAAGGCTATATTATAGTGGATAGTGCTACATACAATCCTTCCTGGATTTTTTTTAATAGACTGAACTCCTGCCCCGTTGCACTAGATCTAGCAAGGAAATGCGTTGCAGGGCAATTCCTGGGCATAGCTCATTGATCAAGGGCAGGGAACGACAGAACTTTGGAGTAACATGGGCAAAGAAAGTGAAATGAGCAAGCGCAATCGTTATGCTAAAGACTGAGGCCTGTGACTCCCATTGCATTTGTCAGGCTTGGTCGAGTCCGGAGATTTTCTCTGTGTTTTCTCTAACGCACGCCACATGGTTTGGAATGTTGTCGAGACACGTCACTTGGGATGGCTGGATTTGCCTGGCTTCCTGTCAAATCGAGATTTAGTTGCAGAAATCTGGTTTTGCCGTAGAAAACTAAAGGGCGCCTTTTCCCAGTGTGGATTTAGCTAGTCAGTGTCAGCAGGAGAGGTCGAGTAAGACTTTTATGTTTTATTATTTTTTCCCCTTCCCTCCAGTTGCTGTTTTGGGATGAAAGTTAAATACTGGTACTGAGAAAGCAGTTACTACTCAATGAAAGTACAGGTTGAACCTCTCTAATCAGGTTTATCTAATATCTAATACTGGAGATATTTAAGAGCAGGTTGGACAGATACCTATCAGGGATGGTCTAGATGGTGCTTGGTCCTGCCGTGAGGGCAGGGGACTGGACTCGATGACCTCTCAAGGTCCCTTCCAGTTCTAGTGTTCTATGATTCTATGATTCTTTGATGAAAACCAAAATAAAAAAGGCACTTAACACTTCAGCCATTGCTGTGTTTTCTATTGTTGCCTTTTCCTCCTCATTGAGTAATGGACCTACCCTGTTCTAGGTCATCTTCTTGATTCCAGTGGATTTGTAGAAAAGCTTTCCTGTTACCCTTTATGACCCTGCCTGGTATTTTGTGCCTTGGCTGTTCTAATTTTTTCCCTACATACTTGTGTTGTGGGGGCAGGAGGTTGCTTTTAATTCAGCCTTTGTAATTTGACTGTCCACATTTTGTCCGAGTCTTTCTTGAGTTTCAGGCAATTAAAAGTCTCCTGGGTAAGGTGGGAGATCTCTTGCCATACTTCCTCTCTCTCCTACACTGGGGTTGTGGTCTATGAATGGGGCAGGTAGGTGCTACTGCAATGACAACAAATTATTTATCTGTGATTATTATTCATATCCTGCAGCATTCAATGGCGAAAACAGTGTCGGAGCCAAACACAGTTGCTGGATTTTGAAAAACTCTTGCCAATGCCATAGGAAAGCATAACCTTTGTAGCTGTGAATGCCAAGATACAGACACATCTCAGAGTGAATACCAAGAGAAGGGAAATTGCCTTTGTAATTCATTTGCAAATTTAATACAGTCACATTAGGACTGAACAAGGATTTAGAATGGTTATCTCACAACAAAGGCAACTTCCCCTCTCTTGGTACTGATACCTGCTCGTCAGCTACTGTGAATGAGCCACATCTGCCCCGACTGAATTGGCTTCCTTCTTTACACACACACACACACACACACACACACCTGTGTCTGTTATTTCCACTCCAGTTCATCTGATGAAGTGGGTTTCACCCACGAAAGCTCATGCCCTATCAAATCTGTTAAGCCTGGTCTGAGGGTAAGCAGTGAGGTGGTAAAGTTTGCGGATGATACTAAACTGTTTAGGATAGTCAAGACAGAAGCAGACTGTGAAGAACTTCAAAAAGATCTCACCAAACTGAGTGATTGGGCAACAAAATGGCAAATGAAATTTAATGTGGATAAGTGTAAAGTAATGCACATTGGAAAAAATAACCCCAACTATACATATAGTATTATGGGGGCTAATTTGGCTACGACAAATCAGGAAAGAGATCTTGGAGTTATCATAGATAGTTCTCTGAAAACTTCCACACAGTGTCAAAAAGGCAAGGCAAATAGGATGTTAGGAATTATTAAGAAAGGGATAGAAAATAAGACACAGAATATCTTACTGCCCCTGTATAAAACTATGGTACACCCACATCTTGAATACTGTGTACAGATATGGTCTCCTCACCTCAAAAAAGATATTTTGGCCTTGGAAAGGGTTCAGAAAAGGACAACTAAAATGATGAGGGATATGATAGAGGTCTATAAAATCATGAGTGGTGTGGAGAGGGTGAATAAAGAAAAGTTATTTACTTGTTCCCATAATAGAAGAACTAGAGGACACCAAATGAAATTAATGGGTAGCAGGTTTAAAACTAATAAAAGAAAGTTCTTCACACAGTGCATAGTCAACCTGTGGAACTCCTTGCCAGAGGAGGCTGTGAAGGCTAGGACTATAACAGAGTTTAAAGAGAAGCTAGATAATTTCATGGAGGTTAGGTCCATAAAAGGCTATTAGCCAGGGGATAGAAATGGTGTCCTTGGCCTCTGTTTGACAGAGGCTGGAGAGGGATGGCAGGAGACAAATCGCTTGATCATTGTCTTCAGTCCACCCCCTCTGGGGCACCTGGTGCTGGCCACTGTCGGCAGACAGGCTACTGGGCTAGATGGACCTTTGGTCTGACCCAGTGGAACTTAGTCCGAAATCACACACACACACCCCCAAAGGTCGAATTAGTAAGCGATGCCTCCACAGTACCAAGCATGTTATTCCAGAATAAGGGGACGCGGAAGTCGAACTCTGTAGTCCTGCTTTTCATGAGGAGAAAAGCTATTCCCAGACTTGTAAGTTCGAAATAACGTTAGCGTGGACACTCCGAAGCTGGTAATTCAAACTAATTGGCCTCTGGGAGGCCTCCTGCTGCTCCCCAGAGAGCTTCCTGGGACGCTGAGTCTGAGGTAGCGCATCCACATTAACGGAGCCCACCTCAGACTACATTTGATTCTTCCCTGTAGTGAGGACACAGAACTTCGAATGTGTAAAATGGGGTGCCCAGAAGTCAAACTCAGGAAATTTGAAATAACCTCCTAGTGTAGACATGGCCTTAGTCTCCAAGGTGCCACTGGACTCTTGTTTTTTGTTTGTTTGTTGTTTTAACATACAGGTAATGAGAGCTGCTGATTCTGGAAGCATTCCGAAAGGACAAGTTACGTGTTGTGCTGGCGGAGGTTGCTCTCATTACATTTTGAGTACAGTTCATCAGGGATCTTTCGACCAAGTGGGTCGTCATCAAAAAATGCTAATTCATCAAAACCGAAACTTTGCATGGGAACGCGTCCATTTTGGCTGAAATTTATTCAGATCTCAGGGCCCAGGAAAGACCCAGCCCAGAAAGCAGTTGTGTAGGGTCCCCCGCATCATGTGTGGGCAATCCATGTTCAAGACCCTATTCTTTCCGAATGACAGAAAGTGGTTGCATCTCTCCCTCCCCATTCCAGGTGAGTGATCTTACCACTGGCCTAGACAGTCAGTCGGTCTTGTTCCCTGAATATTCAGTCAAGTATACAAAATGGAACATCTCCAACAGAATAGCCAGTTGTCTCATGGTTGGTCACTGCTTGAGAACATGGGCACTGATCTACTCAAAACATGCCACCTCGCACCTAGCCCAAAGCCCACTGAAGTCAATGGGGATCTTTCTACTGGCTGCGGTGGGCTTTGGATCAGCTGTCTATGAGAATCCTTGACAGACATGACAATAAGATGGCCAGGCAGTGCACATCTTGAGGGTCCCATTCCACACTTGGTGTTTGTTTAGTTACCGTATCTCCCTCTCACGTCTGGTAGATAAGAATTGCCCACGACTGCACAATTCTCTTTGTGCATTATGGAGATATTTCCGCCCTGCCCCCCGCTGCCGGAGACAAAGCTATCAAGATGGATGGCCCACTCTTCTGATCTAGTCAGGTAAATCCTGTATTTCTCTGTGCCTATAAAGACTTTAGATCAGCCAAGTATCTTGTCTAAAATCCATGCAGACAGTGCATGATCTTTTAATGCCCGTTGAGCAGGTAGAACTGCTCAACATTAATGCTCTAATTCTAAACCGACTATGGCTGATAAGTCGTTTTCATATTGTTCGCATTATATTTGCCTGTTGTAACACTGGCTTGGTTGTCTGTGGTTTTTGCAAAACTAGCGGCATATTCCTTTTGAATCATATTCCGCTAATGGAGAAATGCAGTTGTCACAGTCCCAGAAATGAAGTTGCGGAAAAATATTTCTGTGATTCGCCAATGCTCTTGCGACGGGTGTGTGCCGCATCTAAAACCATTTCTCATTCCTATGCAAACATATTCCAAATGATGAGGGGAGTAGAAGTTGGAGCTAATTACAAATTATTCTCGATTTTCACTAGCATTTTATTAACAAATCCACATTAATCCAGTATTAAATCAGGGCGGGATTATAGGATTTCTCTCCTCTGAAGCTGGGAGCAAGGCAACGTATGTAATAAACCGACCTATTCATTTGACACAAAGCTTGTTCTATCAAGTCTATGCAACATGGAGGGCCCTCCCCATCTCTAGGACACACATATGCAATAAGACACAACGGTGCCTGGGAAATACACAACACACGTATCTCCAGAATATGTGTCATTGTCCCCACAATTACGGGTTTGGAAGCAAATTTTTCTCTTTCTAGAGCAGTGGTTTTCAAAGTGCGGGTCACAACCCAGTGCTGGAATGCCAGGCACTGGGTTGTTTCACTATAGGGTAACCAGGTGACTAGAAGGGGTTGCTAAGGCAGATTTCCTCCCTGTCCTGGCACCATGGACCGCACTGCACCCCAGACGTGACCAGCAGCATGTTCAGCTCCTAGACGGGGAGCCACAGAGCTCCATGCACTGTTCCCCCCCCCACCAGCTCCCGGCCAATGGGAGCTGGGGAGGGCGGTGCCTGCATGTGACAGCCAGCATGCAGAGCCACTTGTGCACCTCTGCCTAGGACTTAGACCTGCTACTCGCTGCTTCCAGGGCACAGGGCGGCTTGAGGTGCCAGGAGAGGCAGGAAACCAGCCTTAGAATCCCCGCTGCTCTGCTGACCGTGGGTCACTGGAGATAGGCCAGCCTGGCACCCCAGGCCCCTGAGCCTCCTCCTGCACCCCAGACCCTCATTCCTGGCCCCACCCCGAGCCCACACTCTAGTCAGAAGATATACTTACGTTGGGTCATGGGCGTCCACAATTTTCTTCAACTGGGTCGTGAGGAAAAAAAAGTTGGAAACTCCCAGCTCTAGTGCACACAGTTGGATACGTCAGGAGAGACCTGCAGCAGGAGCTCCATTCAAATCCATGGAACTGCGCCAGTTTTCACCAGCCAAAGCTAACATTGGCTTAGAGATAAGGATACTCGTCGTAAAGTACATATTGTCCCTCTGTAAATCACTGTTTATGACAGAAGATAAGAACATAATAGAGAAAGACTATTTGTGTGTGTGAGGGGAGGGGGAAAGAAATGGAGCTGATGGGCAGAGGCTCCAACCCACAACCCTGTCCTCCTTGTACAGGTGCTGTATCTCCTGGTCCACCCCACCTCCCTGGCTCCTGGGAGGTCCCTTGTCTTGTGTCTGGTTGCTCCCAGGGTGGAGCTTGGGCAGTGGGGCTTGAGCCCTTGACCTCTGGCTCCAGAGGTGGGGAACCTTATCCACTGTGCCACTGGAGGCACCCCTGTGATGGTCCTACCTTCTACATCCCTCTTATCCTTCCTATGTCTCAAGGTGCCAGGTCCCTCCATCACCACGCTAGTAGTAGCTGTCCCTGGAGGGTACAATCTGAGGTGATTTCAATGCAGGAAAATCGGCCCTCCTTCTCCCTCATGAGCAGCGTTCTGAACTTTCAAACAGGAAGGATTATTTCTTGCCAGGTCTAAAATAGTTCTGTTTAGGAGATAACTCTTCCAATTCGAATGACAGTTTTGGTTTCACACGCGGGCAGTGGACATATTGTGGGAAAACAAATGGCGGCGTTTGCTTTTCTGTGCCATTGGAATAGCGGGTTAGCAACTGGATTAACATGGCCTGCAATAGCTATACAAAATGTTTCTCAGCAATTCAAAATCAGGTTAGGTCTTGTAGTGGGTGGGTAAGGGCTTGATCCAAAGCCGATTGAACTTAATGGAAATGGACTACATGCTCTAGCCACCAATCTGGTTTCAAACCCTGCCCAGCGTGTCAAGGCAGGACTGCAATGCGGCGCACTGAGTGCATTTCTGCAGGGCTATTTGCCCACATTTCAATTCGGTCTCCTCTCGTGCAATGAGGATTTGTGGAGGGTGGGAACATTGTATAATGTACAGGGTGCTTTCTGGTTTATACAAATGGAGTTAAAATACAGCCATGTCCACTGAATACAATTCTCCATGTGTCCTAACACCTGTGGGGGGGGGGGTAATAAATCAGCCACATGGCATGCCTTGGAAGTTGATAACACTGAACCGGGGTAACTTAGACAGCCAAGGGCTCAATACTAAGACTGGACTGTCCCTGAACACTGCCCACTAAGAGCAGGGGGGCAGTTAGGCCTTGTCTACACTCAACGGAAGATTGCCCCTTCCATAATAGAACTTCCGGAGTTCGATTGAGCGAGTCCAGTTAAGATTCGCTAAATCAAACTCAGAAAGTGTACCCACCGGTGTCCAGAACTCCTCCTTTTGCAAGGAGTAAGGGAAGGAGTGTTTGGGGACACCTCCAAGTTCAGCTTAAGGTAAGCCAGCACCAGCTACGTATCCCACATAACTGGATTTGCGTACCTTAAGCTGAGCTGCCGGGTCTAGTGTAGACCTGGCGTAGTCTGAGCATCCCAGATGAGAGCAGGAGATCTCATGCCACAAAAAGATCAAGCTGCATGTCAAGAGCCTGTCTATTCCTGCCCACTTCTAAATGGAGACATATGTCCTAGCTGCCCAACGGTACCCCCATTTCTTTTTAAACGGGCCATTATCACGTGGCACTAAACAGGTCCAAATAACACGCTGCAGAAGACTTCCGGTAAAGCCAACCTCAAAATAACTTGCGCTGAAAGCAAGGAACAGACACAGCCATAGAAAAGCAAGCAGCCGCCTTCCTGCAAGCTTAAGCATGTTATTAAGGAATATTCCTCGTCTTTGAAGTTTGTTGATTTTATTTTTATCATATTTGAGCACAAACCCTTTTCATGTTATAAATTAAGGAACTGCAGCAGAAGGGTTATGGGGGCCTTTCTCTGATGCATTTCCCATCAAGAGATTTTTTTTTTAAGTTTCCCGCATGCGCGTGCGCACACCCTCACACGACGTGAAAAAGCCGCGTCGAATGACACGATACATGGAAATGAAAATGAAATTCCAAATTATCATGACGCCAGGGCTTGATGTGAATGGAGTGATAATAAATAAAGGTTAAAAGGACCTTGGCAAGCCTTTTTTTCAGGGTTTTCAATTTTTTCCCCCCTTCCTGTTGTTTGCAAAAACCTCTTAGAAGATTAAAAATAATATTTCTTCCCTTATTGATTTTTTTTCTTTTCCGCATTGGAAAACAGCATTTATGTCTTTTCTGTGTTTCTAACGGAGCTGGGTTCATGTGGCTTTGGTTGTCCTCTGTTTTGGTTGGACATCTGGATTGTTGAAGAATCAGCAGCATATCGGGTAGGGTCCTTGTTTGCCAGCTGCTCCTCTGGATGCACAGAAGGGAGCTGCAGGTATCCAGCACACCTGAAATTCAGGTGACATGTCAACAGGGCTCCCTATAGATCATAGGTTCCCAAACTAATGGGCGTGTCCCCCTGAGGGGGTGTGAAGAAATTCCAGGGGAGGCGCGAGGCGACCCAGCCCCCTCGCCCCCAAGAAAGATCCCGCTCTGTCCGGTAAAAAAATTCAGAAAATATCATGTGAAATGTCCAGTATTTTCTGTTTTTCCTGGCTCATGTGTCCACCAGAACATGCGCAGCTTGGGCTGGCTGGGGCGGGGGGAGGATGGAGCGTCCTGGGCAGACTTCAAAATGCTTTGCTGCTATTTCAGCCCTTTTTTTTTTTTTTTTTTCTCAACAAGTTTTGCTGCTAGTTTTTTTGGGGGGGGCTGAGGGTTTCTCAAAAATCAAAAAGAGTGCGTGACGCTGAAAAGTTTGGGAACCACTGCTCTAGATTAAGGCTTTTAGATACACAACACTGAAAAATTGTGCGCCCGTTTTCCTTGCCGCGGAATGTTGGCAGGCTGGCGGTTCACACTGGCTAGGATTTCTTCTGGCTCACGCCACCAAATACGGGGAGCACCAAACCTGCTGCAGAAGGGCTAGTATTAGGGCACAGGGATTCAGCAATCCCCGTGGGGAGGCGGCGATGGACGAGAGTTTCTGCTGTGCTCCATTTCTCCTGGCTTCGGTGGGATGGCAGCAGAGAGCTCACTGTGGATTGTTGATTCTCTGTCCTGACACCAGCCCCAGATGACAGCAGTCTAGGGGCTGCTCCAGTACATGCCAGCTGGCTGTGGTCTCCAAGGGGCCATGCACCAGATTGCATCAGTCACCCTCTTTGCCCCCTAGATTGGGGACAGCTAGGATGGTGGTGTAGGCACCAGCTCCGCCTGGCCTTATGCTCTCTTGGGACTCCCCACAGCCGATACTTAGCTGGTATCAGAGCTGCAATGGGGAAATGCGCGAGCGAGAAGATTTCCCTGAGTAGGCGATGTGTGGAAGAGGTGTACAGAGTAAACGCTGGGCCATGCGGTCAGCTCTGTGGAGCCACAGCACTCCGGTCTGATAGCTACTGTGGCAAAGCTCGGGCCGTGCTCCTAGGGTCCCGCGCTTCCTGGGGAACAGTGTTTGCCTCAGAGGCTCGCTGTGACCCTCCACACGGCCCCTTCTTTTCTGGGGGGAAGGGCCACGGCCCACTGAGCCATCCCCATTGCAGGCTAGTCCACAGTTCCGGGTGAAAACCCCTCCGTAGTCCTGGTCGCCTGTGAGGGAGAGACTCTGTGGTGGCGTGGGGAGGGTTGGGGGCCTGCCCACTCCTCTGTGTTCTGACGCAGGGACACTACGCTTTCCTCTACTCCCAGTCTGGCAGCTTCTTCCCTGGGCCACTTCCCCAAATGATCCCTTCCAGGACCTTTCCTCTGGTGCCTGAAAAAGCCCATCCTGCTCCTCCACGACACTCTGTCTTGCTCGCAGTCCTCAGCTGCCCTCATTTTCTCCCTCCCCACCACCTGAAAGCAATGGCAAACAATCTTTTCACGCCCTTTTTCCTGGGTCAAGGTCTTGGAGGGAAGGCGATATGCCATCTCTCCAATAAGAATCCTGTGATAAGCAAGGTCCCAGGGTAAGCCAGCTGAGGTCGCTCAATTGGGGTTCACTGCAAGAAATGGGTTGGCCAATCCCCAAAGCAGGAAGTTATTCCAATATTTATATTTATCAAGCCAGCACAAAACAGCTCTTCTATTACCTTACTGGTTAATCAGAAGTCCAAATAAGGCAGTTCCCTTAAAGTACTCGACCTCAAAGCTTCCATCCAGCCAAATAGATTTCTACCAATCCCAAAGGATCGGATACATTAACTTCCTGGTCAGTAAATACTTCAGATCATATCCCAAATACACACTTAGAGCCAATTCTCATTAACTAGGAAAGAGAGAGTATTGCTTAAAAAAATCAGTCTACATACAGACAGGAGTTCAATTCTTGAGATCCAGTTACATAATACAGATGGCGCTCTTGTGGATACAAAAAGTTCTTTTAGAATTTAGTCCAAGGGTATAGTCCAAAATCAAACATCAAATTTAGGGTGTTTCCAGCCAGTGACTGTGATCTCATTTATTATGGCTCGCAGCTTTTCCTGTGCGCATCCAAGCAGACAATCAGGATCAGGACCCGAGAGGTTTTATACATTTACAGCAGCCTTTTGGCCTGGGAGAACACAATAGGCTTCTAGTCTCAGAGGGGTCCCCTAATTAGTCTGTAACTTTAAAAACAGCAAGCAATCCCGTGGCACCTTTGAGACTAACAAATGTATTCGGTCATGAGCTTCATCAGATGAGTTGGAGTCGAAATACAGAATTCAGGGTATATATAAAAGCAAAAGAAGTTACTTGTTAATTGTAGGACTAATGCTAATGATGCTAATTAAGTCAGGCTGGATAGGTCTCATTCATAGCATGTGATGTGAAAATGTGAATATCTAAGGTGGGGAAATTGCCTTTGTAGTGCATTAACCTGTTAAGATCTTTATTCAAGCCTAAGTTGATAGTGTTGGACTTGTAAATGAACTCCAGTGCAGCTGTCTCCCTCTGTAGTTGGCTGATAACATTCTTTTGTAGAAGGTTGGCGACTTGCAAATCCATTATTGAATGTCCAGGGAGGTTGAAATGTTTTCCTACAGTCATATGTGTGTTACTATTCCTGATGTCTGATTTGGGTCCACTTTTCCTTTGGTGCAGAAACTGTCCAATTTGGACAATAGACATGGCAGCTGGCTACTGTTTCCTAAACATCATGGTAATTAACATACAGTAATATATCCATTAAGCAGTTTACCACAAACTTAAAAGAGACATCTTGGCAATGACATTATTCCACCCGAGAGTCATCTAAATGTGCATATTCCCTTTTGATCTCTGATTCAGCAATGACAGGGATAGACAAGAACTGTCTGTTTACATCACAAGGCCTGAGCAAACGCTTACCATTCCAATGCTCCAACAATGCACATTTGCATTTCAAAGTTCTATTCTACCCTAATGTAATATCATTTACACCTCTTCCCAACAAGTCTTTGAAGGTTCACCCTGGGCCAGTCGGCTTATGAGCAAGTTAGCCCTTTCTGGCCATGTGCCGCATTTTAATCAGATAGAATCATAGAACACTAAAACTGGAAGGAACCTCCAGAGGTCATCGAGTCCAGTCCCCTGCCCTCACGGCAGGACCATCTAGACCATCCCTGACAGGTGTCTGTCCAACCTGCTCTTTAATCTAGTGATGGAGATTCCACAACCTCCCTAGGCAATTTATTCCAGTGTTTAACCACCCTGACAGGTAGGAATTTTTTCCTAATGTCCAACCTAAACCTCCCTGGCTGCAATTTAAGCCCATTGTTCCTTGTCCTATCCTCAGAGGTCAAGGAGAACAATTTTTCTCTCTCCTCCTTGTAACACCCTTTTAGGTACTTATTTAGATGTATAATATCTCAGTCTAAGATCACAGAAGCCTCCTCTTCCTAGATAGAGGATCCGGACGAATGTCCTACAGGAGCTCAGTCTGAGAGTGGTCCAAAGATGAGACTCTTAAGTACTCTTTTCAGTTTAGTTAAGTTAGGTCTAAAGACAGCGGGCTGTGCATCCTAATGGTGTGTGTCTATAACTGATCATCTGGAAAAATATCATGGAACTGAGGACACAGATAAACCCTAAGCCAACTTACCTTTCCAATACCACCTGGCCTACCCTTCCACTCCTACTACTCTAGGAAGGTCACATCTGACCACCAGTTCAAACATCCAAGCCACCAGAATCCCTGAGAGTAGGGGCAGTGCTGGGTATACCTCCCACAGCTTGGGTTGCAGAACATTTTCCATTCTAATCTGTTTTCATGTGTTCATAACACTCTTAGTTCAGCTTGGAGTGTTCCAGGCTTGATCTGTGCCTGAAGGTATTTTGAGCCATTTGGAATTTTGAGAGAGTAACTTAATATATCCTTTTCATTATAAAAAAAAAAAAAAAAACCTTCTCACCACTTGCTTATTTTGCAGGGATAGCTCAAAACTCAGCTGCGCTGCTACACTTCAAACCTAGTATTTACATGAACCTCAATTAGCCCCATGTCCCTTTGGCAGTCGGGGAGGAGAAGCACAATTTCTAAGTAACAAAGTTAGAGATGTGCAGAAATGAATATGAGCTGCAGAACATTCCATTAAGATGGTCTCGCTATTTACATAGCTGCAAAACTGTGCATGGCACTGTACAGACAAATCAAAGCTACACAGTAAGGAACGAACGTGGTGCATGCATATGAAGGTAATTTACTACAAAGCTATTTGGCTTAAGACATTTAAAAGCCCTGCTGTAGAATCAGGAGAAAATAATAGGCTTGCATAGATTAATACTGCTAGATCAAGGGAAGGGGGGCTTGTATAAATCATTAAATTGGCCAGATCTGTGTATTTGTTATGAATTGTTTGCCCAAATGTAGTGTGCAAGCTACTGAACTATAGAGCACAGCCGGAGGCAGAGATTGCAAGGAGTGGAGCTGGTCAGGCCCTGGAATGTCTGTCTCATGAGAAATGCGGACATTTGGAACCAAAAATGCATTCCAAATAGAAGTAAGAACCTGAAATTACAAAAATCCCCCCAAAACGGAAAATTGCAACCCCAAATCAATTCCGACCATTGAACCATTGCATTTGGAGAGTGTTAACATGTTTTGTTTCACTTTTTTTGTTTTGATTCATTTTATTTATCACCAGCGAATCCTGAATTGACTGTATCGCTGTCCTGGACAACTACAATCTTCCTAGCTAATAAAAATAGAGTCAAAAGAAAATGGATCCAAACAGTCTGACATTGTGAAAATGAAACGGTTTGACGTTTTCCCATGGGAAATTGCATCAAAAGCAACCTGTCCCTGGGAAGAGTGCCGGTTTTGACAGACCTGCATTTTTCCGATGGAAAACTCTTCCATCTAAAATTTCAGTTTCAGCGCTTGTAATGTGGTAAGAAAATTATCTTTTTTCTGTGGGGAGGATTTAGTTGTGAATAGATGAGGAGTTATATGATTTTTTTTTGGGTGCTATCCATAATTGCTCAGTAATATTTATGCAAAGAAAGTGAAGATTCAAAGGGGGTAGCCGTATTCATCTGTTTCAGCAAAAACCATGAGGAATCCAGTGTCACCTTCAAGACTCACAAATGTATATGGGCATCAGCTTAGGGAGTGTCTTTCGCCTTCTCAGTCAGGAGCCACATCAATGAGGGTTTGTTTTTGTTTTGGTTCGTTGGGTTTTTTAACTTCTCACTTGTGTGCGGCCCCCGAGTGATTTTTCTGTGGGTCAGCAGCCCCCAACGCAAAAAAGGTTCCTCACCTCCATCTATGTCTTAGGACCCAGGCTCTGGCTGGGGTATCCTGCACTCCACACAGCCTTTTCTCAAGTACAGGGGGCCCCCACATTTACGACCTAATTGGTTCCGTGGAGAACCATTATAAGTCAAGCCATCGTAAGTTGAACCCTTATTTCCCATGGGCGCAATGTTATAAATGGCGGTTCCGTTCCTGGGAAACCCATTTCATACCCTAAAATACCAAAATGGATTACGGAAATGGAGGAAAACTAAACTAAAGAGTTCAAATAAAGCACCAAAATAACTAAAAAGTGAAGACCGATTGGTGGAGATGCGCGCAGGTCAAGCAGCAGCTGCAGGGTGGTGAGTTTGACTGACCTTGTGCATTTCCTGTTTTGGGATAACGTGTGGAGTCTGTGTCGTACGCCGTCATAAATATGAGCTGCAGACATAAATTGGGGAGGGGGGTGGGTTAGGAGCTATCTTGCATGAAAAAAATGGTTGTAAATGTGGGGGATTATAAGTCGGGTGGTTGTAAGTCCGGGGTCGCCTGTATCTGTTTGTTCATTGACTTGACTGGTCTCCATTTATATTGCCCGGTCGTCGGCCACTCCCAACAGGTAATATCACATGGGTGTGGGCGGCACGAGCATGCTGCCATCTTGTCTCTCTTGCTTGCCTGCTGTCTGGCCTGAGAGGACTGAAGAACAGCTGGCTTGGTGCCGGTTATACACTGCCCTGCTCTAGAAGGTGATGCCCCACGACCCCAGAGCAGCTTCCTTCCCACCCCGCCCCTTTTGGGGACATGAGGAGGTCAGTCTTTGCACCAAGGCGAGACGCAGGCCCGCAGGTGTGACCAAGGCAAAGCAAGGGCTGGGAGATAAGGGAGGGCTGCTTATGCACCTATGCAGAGTCTGGTCCAGTCACAACCAATATAGTTCTCACAAGCATGCGTGCCATCAAATATCCTTCTCAATCTTGTTTGATTCGTTGCCTGAGCACCAGTCTCTGGCTAACGTAGGAAAACTGCTGTGTAAATGCCCATTGGGCATGAAGCCCTTAGTTCCCTTAGTTATTCCGAAATAGCGGTCGTGTGGCTTCTCCGGTACCGCTATTTCAAAATAACGACTCCCCAGAGTCATTTGAACTAATTACTCCACAGTGCTTCCTAAGTCGAGGTAGCACGTCCACTCTAACTAACGGAGCCTGCCTCGGACTAATTTTGAGGCTTCCCTGTAGTGAGGACATACAATTTCGATTTTGTTCTTTCAGGAGTAATTGCATCGATCTTAGTTATTTCAACAGAGTTTCCTAGTGTAGACATGGTCAGTGTTCTGTGCTGTTATTTAGCTCTAATTTATCTCTAAATGTCTTTTAAGAGCCCAGCAAGCAGTGGAAGTGTTGGTAATGCTGCTAGACCAGGGGCGGCCCGTGGCAATAGGCCGACTCAGCCATCGCTTAGGGCGCCGCCTTCAGCGGCACCCGATGATGACATCATCGGGACGCCCGGGGTGCCCGGTGATGACGTCACCCCATTGACAGCCCATTGACGGCAGTGCAGGCAGGGGCGCTGATCGCGCGTTCCGCCTGGGGCGCCAGCTGCCGCAGCATGCCTCAGGCCACTCCTGTGCTAGACTCTACTGACCTCCCGTGGTCCAGCAAATTCTCTGGTTTGGCACTGGTCAGGACCCGTGGGTGCTGGACTAGAGAGGTTCAGCCTGTCGTGTCATCCCTTTAAAGCCCAGCTAGTTTGCATTGTAGCTCGCCTTATCTTCCCTGCTCTTCAGAACTAGGGGATCCAACCTCGCCAACGCTGGCCAGTTTCAGCAAATTCCTCTCCCCTGCCATGCCAGCTTGGGAGACCCAGACTGCACTGAAGAGAGAGGAAGGAAGGGTTTGCGGCTGAGATACTGGAAGAGGATTATAGAGAGCTGGATTCTGGCTCTGCCACAGTCCTCCTATGGGAAACTTAGCAAGTCACTTAATCTTTCACAGCCGTGGTTCAGTGTAAATACTCATGCTTCCTTTGCCTGTTTAGATTGTCTGCTTGTTGGAATGGAGACCATCTGTTTTTAGGTATCTGCATAGCACCTAACAGAATAAGAACCTGAAATCCTGAGGTGCTACCATAATGCTAGCGATAATCATTAACATTTCAAAGTGACTTCAACAGGTCCCGAACTTCAGGTAACCAGGAGTTCCAATTAGAGTTTGGTGGTTTGGGAGTATTAGAAATGGAAGTTTCAGGTCAAGTGAGTTCATTCCTTTGGCATACATACAGATCTCTGAAACCTCTTTTTCAGGAGACACCATTTCTGATGCATACAATTAGGATAACATCCTATCTCCGAAACCTAGAAGTAAGTTTGCGTGTAAGATTACAGCTAACCTGGGTAAATAAGAGCCAGAAAGGAGAACTATCTGAATGTGATCAGCCTCGTGGAGACTTGCATAAATTCCAGGAAGGTCCGTGCCTGAAATATACAGGAACTGTCATCGTTTTCTACAGGGAGAAAATAAACAAAAAACATGAGTGAATTCCAAGTCTAGGCTGGAAACTGAGCAACAAGCAAATGCCTGTCTTGCTCTAACCTGCAAAGTTTCATCCAAACAGACTTTCTTATCACTCTGCCTACAATGTGTATGATGCTTTATTAGCATCTCCCACAGTAATCCCAGCAAAACTGAAGCAAAAAAGTGTCAGATCAAAAGGGGGAGTTTGAAAGAAAGCAGTTAATCAGGTTGCTGGGATGCTAATGAGTGCTTCCTTCATTCTCTGAGTGTGACACACAACACCGCTAAGCCCGGCGCGGCGCATAAGCCACACAAATAGTCATATTTGTTAACATTCATGTGACTCTTTCGTCTGAGCTGTATTTCCTTGAGTACGCCACAATGAAGAGTTTCTTTTAATAGGGATCAACCAGGAAAAACAACTGTGAGGGACTTTTCTCTCTCTCTCTCTTTCTCTCTCTCTCTCTCTCTCCCTCACTCTCTAAACCTTTTACACTGCGGTTGAACAAGCCTCTGGATAAAGACTTTATCCAAAAACCCCCTCTTTAAAGTTATTTCAAATTTCTCTGCAAGGCTTTCAGAAATCTGTTTGTTTGAGGGCAGAATTAGATGTGACCGGCGTTTTATTGTGACATAAAACCATATTTCTTCCCTGGAAGATTAAAAAATAAAATCGGTTAATAAGAAAAGCTGTCAGCAACAGAAAATGGCTGACATAATCCGTTTATCCTCCGAGCAATAAAGATATTGGTCCTTGGGAGTCTATCCTCTCTCTCATGTTATTTCGCCCAAAACATTATCTTCCCAGCATTCTGATGGATTAAGAAGTCATATGGGAGATAGCAGGGAAATGACAGATACAAAAAAAATAATATCCTTTCATTTCCCCTCCTCCCGGCACACTCTCTCTCTCTTTCTTTCTCTCGCCAACCCCTCGTTCCCCCCACCAATCTCTCTTTCTATGTCCCCTTGGAAAAGTGGTGGATCTGTTTATTCCCAGAATTCCCAAGCTTTGTTGATAATCCTAATAGGTTAACCCTGAGTTGATGGCGCAGAGCGACACAGAACTTTCTACCTACGCTGCACACCCACAGCAGGAAGAACACCGCAGTGTAGTGAGGGGGCTTTTAGGAGTCTGCCTGTCTAGCTCTTCGGGTACTTATATGGCCGCCATCGCTATGACAGCAATGTACTTCAAGGTTGGAGAGTTAGGTCAGTGGTTTGAGCATTGGCTTGCTAAACCCAGGGTTGGGAATTCAATCCTTGAGAGTGCCATTTAGGGATCTGGGGCAAATCTGTCAGGGATGGTACTTGGTCCTGCCATGAGGGCAGGGGACTGGATTTGATGACCTCTCAAGGTCCCTTCCAGTTCTGTGAAATAGGTATATCTCCATATATTAGAATAACAACAATGTCATTCTTTTTGTGCCTTCTCGGTTGGCAGAGCGAGCGGGATTAGACGACGGGGTTCTTGGGAGAGGTATTTGCTGAGTGAGGGAAGGGGAAGTCAACGAGGGAAGTTTTGCCGTTGGTTCTGAGGTCTGGCATCATCCTGGTCTCTCGTGGGAGTGAGTTCCACACGTGAGGGGAGGCTCTCCTGGGCTCCTTTCAATCGTCCGCCATTTCATGGCTCCAGCGGAATATTTCTGGCTGTGGAGGGAGACTCGTTTTTCTTACATAGCGAGACACAGTCCCGTGGATGGCTTGGAAAACCAGGCCGGAGCCCTTGAAAGGAACTCTCTGTTTGGTGGGGAGCCAATGCCGAAAGCGGACACCGGAGTGAAGTACTCACTGCAGCTCATCTCACTGAGCATACGAGCTGCTCTGTTACGTACCTGGAGCTTCCTCAGGGCCTGCACCTTCATTCCTGGACATAAGCTGAAGTTCTTGAGCCTGGAGGCTGCAATTGGATAGGCCATGATGGCCAGATGGAAGTCTGGTAGGATGGAACTGCGGCCTGGGGCCAGTCATAGATGGAAAGGGAGTGTTTTTGTTGCTATGGTTCCTTGAGCATCCAGCTACAAAGGATCTCCAGCCTACAGGCCAAAGGTCCATCCAGCCCATTATCCTGCCTTCTGACAGTGGCCGATACCAGATGCCCCAGAGGGAGTAAACAGAACCGGGAATCATCACATGATCCCTCCCCTGTCACCCATTTATAGTCTCTGACAAACAGAGCCGAAGGACATCATTCCTACCCATTCTGATTAATAGCCATTGATGGACCAAGCCTCCATGAATAGATTTAGTTCTTTTTTGAACTCCGTTAAAGTCCTGGTCTTCACCAAATCCTCTGGCAAGGAGTTCCACAGGTTGACTGTGCGCTGCATGAAGAAAATCTTCCTTTTGTTTGTTTTAAATCAGCTACCTATTCATTTCAAAATCAGATCAAATCAGATCCCTGCTAGATCTCCTCCTGCCCACAGCCGTCAGTGCATTCTACCCTCCTCCCCATCGAACTGGCCCATGCAAGATGCTTCTTGTGGGGGCCTCACGGCAGCAGGTGGTGCTGCTAGCCAGAAGCCCTGCGGGGCCACCTAGGGGACAGGAGAGAGAACGAGCTATAC
Source organism: Rafetus swinhoei (assembly GCA_019425775.1). Lineage (NCBI taxonomy): Eukaryota > Metazoa > Chordata > Testudines > Trionychidae > Rafetus > Rafetus swinhoei. The sequence continues at coordinate 53,473,772 of CM033432.1, read as the reverse complement.
AGGCCAATGTGCCCCCAACTCGGAGAAAATCACCAACCTTTGGCGTTTCTCTGCCCTGGCTGCGTGTGCCCAGCATGTCGATGGAACCAGTAAATGAATCCCACTGCGTGGGAAATCTAGGCATACTGTGTACCAGCGTCAGCTCCCGAGATGACTTATACAGCTCACCTAACGAATAGGTCTGTCTGGCTTGATTGACGGAAGGAGGCTGCGTAGAGTTATTTCCAAGAGAGTAAATGCATTAACGACCTGTAACGCGCAGCATTGCTGTGGAGTTCAGCGTAGTGCATTTCATCTTCATTACCACTGTCATTTGCAATAGAGATCTTAGCCAAAGGTTATAATCAAACACAGCAGCAGCCATCTCGGGTTTAAAAAAAAAAAAGAAACACAAATCGGAGGAGGTTACAATACAGAAAAGGGTAAAGGGAAATGAGTAGTGGGGAAGGAGCAAATGCCCCACGAAGAGGCAAAGATTAAAAAAGAGAGAAAAGATCAAAATTAAAAATAAATGTTAAAAAAAGAGAGAAAGTAGCAAGTATCAAAAACCAGGTAACTGGGGGAAGGATAAAGTACAAGCAGACGAGGCGATTTGGTGTGGAATTTAATATCTCGAGGGGAAAACTCTTTCATTGTGGTTTTCTTCTTGGTCTGTAAATTGCCCCCTTAGATTGTAAACTCTTCTCAGGAAGTGGCCTATGTCCTCATAGGGAATTTGCCTCGTTTGATGTGCTACATAGATAACACTAATCCTACTGAGGGATATGGAGTCGAAGCCCGGTTCTGACACTGGCCCGCTAGATGACTGTGAGCAAGTCACTTCCCTGCTCTGTGCCTCAGTTTCCCCTTGGGAATAGTGATATTGCCCTTCCTTGTAATGTGCTTTGAGATCTACTGATGAAAAACACTGTATAGGAGATATTATTATTAATATTAATATTAATATTAATATTAATATCATTGTTGTCATTATTAATAATAATAATAATAATATGTATTTGTTTATTTATGTTATTATCATTACACTAAAATACTTTATTATTGTAGTTTGGAGTTTTTGAATGCATAAGAACCAGGACACTCAAAATGATGCTCCTTACAGCAGTAGTAACTCACACCCCATACATGCATGAGCTGGGGTTTTCAGCCCCGCAGTGGCCTTACTGGCGTGACCAGGGGGGTTTCATCTGGAACAGCCATTCCCCTGGCACTTTGTGTTAGCGTACGTGGAAAGCATGGACTTGTGCTTTCCATGTTCTGGCCACATCGTCCGAGAAGTGTGCTTTTCCTGGCAGCCCTGAACAGTGAGCAGGACCGAAAGCAGAGTGCCCTAGAGTCTGCCAGAGACAACTCAGACACCAAGAGATGAAAATCCAGAGCCCAGATCTGTGACCTGGGGAGCCCCGGGAGAAGCTCACTCTGTGGGCTAAGGAGGGTGAAGGTCTTCTAGGCTTGTCTGCATCCAGGTCATTTGAGTGAAATGACTTAGCTGCCCTCAGGCACCAAGCTGGATCCTTAGGCGGGTTCGGACCCTCACAAAGGGAGGAAGGTCTCTGCCTTGCCTGGGAGTTCACACCTCAAGAGGACACCCCCCTGATCTGACCGACTTCAAGTGCCCCGCACATCTGGAAACGAGGCCAGCTATTTACATGTCTAACTAGGGATTTAGGCGCCCAGCCAGCTGCTCCTATTGTTGAACGCCTCGGCCTGCATATCTGCCAGGTGCCCAGAAGGAAGGTTAGCTGCTTAGGGACCATCCGAGCAGTGCAGGGCTGAGAAGAGGGACACGTCCCAGGGGCCTGAGGAGAAGATGAGGCTGGAGACTACAGGATCCTGGAGGAGTCAATTGGGTAGGAGTGGATGTGAGGAGAGGGGTGTCAGTTCTGCATCTGTGCCACATCTCTCCCAGGGCACTCCTGTTCCTAGTCAGGTCATTCTGTTTGCCAGCAGCTTCCAAAGGAGAACTTGCAAGGCCTTGTTCTACTGCCGGGACCTGCAAGGGGGGAGGTTAGCATTGCAATATAAGGAACAACACCACAGCAAGGGGGACAAGGCTGTAGGCTGAAAGGACAAGATAGTGAGTGCTTTAGGGCTGCACACTTGCTCATTTCCCCAGGTATCTGAGTTTTCGGCTTCTATAAATCTCACACAACGGGCAACCTCCAAAAAGCAATGCCCCTGCCTTAAGTAATTCCTCTAAATGACCCTACAAGTCCATTCAGCTGCTAGATATCATGGGGATGGGGTTGATGACCTACAAATCCCAACCAAGACTGGACTTCTACTGGGGAAATGTGGAAGGGAAGGGATTACTAAGGCCAGGTCTACGCTAAAGGTTGAATCAAGATACACAACCCCAGCTATGTTAATTACGTAGCTGGAGTCGATGTACCTTGATTTCAGTTTCCCAACCAACCCCACAGTGGGAGGCCGACAGGAGCAAATGCTCCCACAAGAGTAAAGAGGCCACTGGGAGTGCCCTCTGAGTTTGATTTAGCGGGTCTTTACTAGACCCGCTAAATCGCACTCCGGAAAATCGATCGCAGCAGCGTTGATCTTCTGCTTAGTGAAGACATGGCCTAAGAGACTTTCCCCAGGTGTTACGACAGGTGAATGGCAGAGGCAGGAACAGATCCTGCTCTCATGTGTCCCATTCTGCTAGATCACCTGCCAATCCTTCTTGGTCTCTTGGATAGTGACTTCCAAGGGGCCACGCCGGGTTGTGCTAAGGCTCCAAGCACTAGGGTGACACTTTTCTGGGTGGGACATGATTCGGGCTGCCTGCGAGTGTTTCTGTGGCAGCTCCCAGTCAGCATTTTTCTATCAGTTTGTCCCTCACGGCACCCTGCTGCTGCTGCTCTACTGGCAAATGTGCCCCGTAAGGAAAGGCGACGGGGAGAAAGCGCTACAAAGACACACAGGGAAAGCTAGACAGACAGAAGGGATGAAAAGGATAACTGGAGCCATGAAAATAAGCCAACCGCGGCCGTCGTCGGTCGAAATGCAGATAAGTATTGTACTGAAAACAAAGATTGCTTGTACTTTGTAGATAGAGCTGTGTTTTGTTACAGGAGGCTTTGTATGGAATTGGGTCACAGTAGAATATGAGCCAACTCCCCCGCCCACCCTCCCTTTCTCTCAACCTCCCTTTCTGCCTGCCTATCCTTTGAATCTGGAGCCAAATCTCAAGGGTAACTGAGTAGAAATGACTACAGCTTTGCTGGTTTCCCTTGGCTGGCGTTTGCTCCTCATTCCTGGGGTGACGTTCCAATCGCTCAGCGATTCATGTACTAATTAATGTCATTGATTATTAGCTGATCTGTCCCAGCTCTTGTTTCCAAACCTCTCCATGAGGGAGAGTCACGTGTATCCAAAAGGATGCTCATCTAGAAAGGCATGTATGGGAATGGTGACCAGCATGAGCGCATTAGGTTTCTTTTCTTTATGTCCTTTTTATTCTGTTCTGGTCCTTATAGGACACCCATCGCCTTGGTATCTGAGCCTCTTCCAGAGGGTATTAAAAAATGTGACACACTCCCCCTTCTCCCCGCCCCATCCTGCTTTCTCCATTCCTGTGCTCAGGGGTGACCATTGTGAATAGAATCATAGAATCCCAGGGTTGGAGGAGACCTCAGGAGGTCATTGAGTCCAGCCCCCTGCCCAAGGCAGGACCAGCCCCAACTCAATCAACCCAGCCAGGGCTTTGCCAAGCTGGGGCTTAGTTTCCTTGTGGTTGCAATGAAGTGCTGGTGGTCTGTGTTTCTCCTTGGTAAAGCCAAGTCAAAAGACTGCGTGCTGCCCAACCATGGGAAGTGGCTGAGCCAGAGGTAGTTTGGGATTCTCACCGTCTTGGACCGGCCCTTGAGAAAGCTCCATCTCCTACACACCCTAGTTCCATTGAGGAACTGACAACTGAGACCTTGGGACCTCAGCCCTTGAGATGATCTTTCACGAATCCCAGGCCCAGTTCATTTCAGGGCCTTGAAGACGAGGCCCAAGACCTTGAACGTGCCGCACTATCTGTGGGACACAGCCTTTGGGCTGTAAGGCACGCATCCCATTGTCAAAACTATGAATCCCCAGCCGCATTTCCCCTTGTCTTTCTGTGTGTTTTTCACTCTTCGGGGGTGGGGGGGGTGAATGTGTGAGGGCTCCCATGGAAATGTGAGGTAGAAGCAGCTCTGGAAATGGCTGCCAAATTTAACCGGCGAGGGGTGCAGCGCAGAACTCTCAATCCAGGGGAGGGAGGGCTACGGTGGCTTTAAGCCACTTCACTCCCTCTCAGCTCTGGGCTGCTCTGGGGACTGGAATTGTCCTACAGTCACTTCAGCAGCCATGGCTAAGTTATGACAGGGCCTGGAATTTCCCTAGCCCTGCAGGTAAAGGCCCTGCCCCACCATGCACCCTGCCCTCTACACCCAGGCCTGGGGGAAGACAAGCTGATAGTGTCTGTGCTGAGGGAACCCTGCCCCAGGCAGAACCAGGGCGTTCAGATCTCCTTCGCTTCAGTCCGGCCCTTTTACCTGGCTGGGATGAGACACTCTGCTCATGTGTTCTTTGGCTGAGTGTCTTTCAGCGGGGTGGAGAGCTGTGGAGAGCCATTCATCCCTCAGCCTGACCCGTTTCCTCCTTTCCCACAGCAACGGCCCAGCAGGGTGGTGGATCCAGCATTGCTGGTGAAGATGGCCCAGGCCTGCCTTTCACTGAAATTACTTTTTCCTCAAGCAACGAGCCCTGGATGTTCACATGCGGACGGGCTCCCATCCCGTGTCTAGTCTTCCATTCATAGTTAAGATGGTGGAGAAGGTGGAATTGGCAGTGTTGTGGTAGCCAGGTTGGTCTCAGGACCTGAGTAAGACGAGGTGGGTGAGATAACGTTATCTTCTCTTGGACCAGCTTCTGGGGGAGGAAACGACAAGCTTCACAGAGGTCTTGGTCAGGGCTGGAGAAGGTAACCAGAGAAGACTCTGTCCAAGCCCCTCGCTGTTTCTGGTCTCCTCACAGACAGGAGTAGGGTACAAAGACAGCAGTGCTCGCTGCAGCGGCTCTATCCTGCCCTCGCTTCCAGCATCTCCCCATAAGCCATTGGGGTGGCCTGAGATTGCCTGGAGGGGGCAATGTCTAAGCCTTTCCTGGTTATGCTGCTGGCGCTAGCTGCAGGCACCATCTCAGCATGTTTTGGGTGCTGCTTCCATTTTCGCCTGAACCTTTTCCCACGCCCTCCAGTAGAAAAATCCAGAAGCTGGACTAGGCAGTGACAGGAAGGTCTTCATGATACCAGGTGGCAGAGTGAGCCCATGGCTTCTGAGTAAGGACTCCCCTCGTCCAGTGTGACACGGTCAGGATTGCCAATAGCAGGAAGATCCATCCCTTGTTATTCTGAGCCAACACCAACAGCAGCCTCGGCAATGTACTTCAGCGCAGCTCCTGATGGGAAAAGAACTCAGAATGATTGTTCCAACTTTGGAAAAGGATCAGACCTTCAAGCCTGGTCTACACTGGAGGAGAAGGTTGACCTAAGATACGCAACTCCAGCTATGTTAATTGAGAAGCTGGAGCCACCATTTCTTAAAACCCCATCCACACAGTGGGAGGCCGATGGGAGCAAACGCTTCCATTGACTTCCCTTACTCCTTGTGAGGAGCAGGATTATCGGTGCCGACAGAGACACACTCTGAGTTCGATTTAGCAGGCCTTCACTAGACCCTCAAAATCAAACCCTAGAAGATCGATCACAGCATCATCGATCTTCCCCATAGCATAGACGTCCCCTCAGAGAGTAACCAAATCAGATAAGAAAGGCTAAATAAAATCACATATAAACACTCTTACAACAGCAATCGCTCACGGGATTGCTGGGTCTAGAGAACCTGGTGACTGTGTTCGTGTCAAATTGGATGGAGAAAAAGGATGGATGACGCCAATTGCTGTAAACAAAAAGAACTCAGCACCTACATCAGATGGGATCAAGACTGATAGTGCAGAGCTGAACAGACACTAACGACGGTTACGGGTCAAGTAGTTAGAAAACCAGTCCAATTCAGAGACACTTAACAAACTGCTGCATCCTGAACTTCAAAGGCAGAGTCACAATGTCAATTTTGTAAGTGGTAGGAATATAGAACGTAAAGGAGAAGATGTCATGAAATGCTAAACAGCATTGTACCGTTCAGCTACCAGGTCGCTCGTGCGTGTGACATACCTTATTTAAACTCATCTCAGCCATACCTCGCAGAGCATTAAAGGAGCTGATGATGCACACATCTGGTGTGCATCTTTCTCAGAAGTGAGGTCTCTAGCCAGACTACATCTGGCACAGGAGCATGTCAGGGTGCAGGTGGTAGGAAAGATGCCATGTGGAAGAAAGCAACTTTGTTACATACGTATTAGAACTGGTCTGGGCTTTCGATTCTAAATAGATTTTTTTTTGAGAGAGAGAGAAAATACCATTTTTGCAAAATTGAAATGTTGTGCTAGTAAATGTGAGATGTGGTGCATCTGGGGAGCTTGTTCTAAAGAGAACAACAGTAATGCACAAGGCCCAAACTAGTTCCCATGAGGCTCTGGGGCTGCGGGGGGAGACCCAGGTGAAGGCTGACACAAGGGGAAATCAAATGTTTTCATTGAGTTCGACACAGGAAAAATTGACAAATTTCCCCTTTGACACTTCCCAACCAACACATTTCAGAACATCCTCTTCTATGGAAAAGCTGGGTGTTTCCACATTGCTGCTAGCATTGGGACAAAACCAAATGTAAAAATATCAGAATTTCCTAGATGTACAACCAGCTGTATTGTAGACCACTGTGTAAAAATGATCAGTCTACTAAGACAAACTAAGTATCTGTCTCTTCATAAGTTTCAGAGGTGGGAGCCATGTTAGTCTGTAACTGGAAAAAATTTAAAAAACAACAAATAGTCTTGCAGCACCTTAGAATTATTACTTGTTTTTTTAAGTTTTTTAAGCATCTGTCTGTCTATCTACCTAAAGAGGCAATACTCATTTAATAAATGGTTGGACTTGTGTATTTATCAGATATATTTCCCTGTCTCACCAGGGAGTTATCTTAAAATCCCAACCCCCACAACACTTCCAAATGGACACCATTTACAAAAAAAATCCACCTGTCTCAGAAAATATCTCCACTTCCTCTCCCCAAATGAGGAATTTCATTCCAAAATTACACCTTACCTCATACACAGGATGGGTAAGCATTAGCACTGGCCCCAAGACAGCTTACAGCAGTGAGGGGAAACTGAGGCTAGTGAGTGGGCTGCATGAGCAGCCCTCCTTCACTTCAGTGGGCCACAAGATTTTCAGAACCAAGATGGTCTCCCAGGACAGGGTAGTTTTGCTCACTGTGCTTGCGTCCCTAGAATTTGCAAGAACATAAGAACATAAGAATGGCCGTTCTGGGTCAGACCAAAGGTCCATCTAGCCCAGTAGCCTGTCTGCTGACAGTGGCCAGCGCCAGGTGCCCCAGAGGGGGTGGACCGAAGACAATGATCAAGCGATTTGTCTCCTGCCATTCTTCTCCAGCCTCTGACAAACAGAGGCCAGGGACACCATTTCTATCCCCTGGCTAACAGCCTTTTATGGCCATAACCTCCATGAAATTATCTAGCTTCTCTTTAAACTCTGTTATAGTCCTAGCCTTCACAGCCTCCTCTGGCAAGGAGTTCCACAGGTTGACTACGTGCTGTGTGAAGAAGAACACAGTGCCAAGTGCACCGTAGCAGTGCTGTGATTGGCTGCAGGGGGAGTGCATGGCTCACACAATGTTGTGTGAATGCAGCTCTCACTTTGCGTCACGGGCCCTGGCTTTAAGTACGTGTCACTTTTGTAACACCGTTAGGAAAAGAACGACCCTGACAAAAACCAGTGGAATCTGGCAACCCTGTGCGTGGGAAATGGTACACAAAATGTGCGTGGGAAAATGTCTTGTGGGCAGAGCCGGACCGAGCCATAGTTGTGCCCCCGGGCAGCGGGTGCGCGGCGCATGTGCGGCCCCGCCACTGGGCACGCGGCGCCCCTTACCACTTCAATCAAGTGCCCCCCTTAGGTTGGCGCCCCAGGCAGCTGCCCGGCTAGCCCCCCCTTAATCCAGCCCTGCTTGCGGGCCACATGTGGCCCTCGGGCCATAATTTGCCCACCACTGGCTTGCAGTCTGGTGTTTTGCAATACTATAGACGCCACAAGGAAGTTTTATCCTGCTGAAAATAGGATGCCTTATTCACGTTTTCCCCTTGTAGGGTTTCGAGAAAGTGTACTTTAAACGTGCACCATTTTTAGCAATAGAAAAAGTTAGTTTAGGTCATTTTCTCCTTCTGGCTATGTCTAGACTGCAGGCTTCTTGCGCAAGAGTGCATCCACACTGCAAAAGCGCGTTGAAAAAGCGATGCGCTTTTGCGCAAGAGAGCGTGCAGACTGCATGGATGCTCTCTCGAAAGGAAACTCTGATTGCTATTTACAGAATGGCCACCAGGGCACCTGTGCTTTTTTCTATGGCCTCTTTTTGTGCAAAAAAACCTTGTTCCCTGTCCACACACACCTTTTTGCGCAAGAGCTCTTGTGCAAAAAGGAGTTATTCCTTGTAGAAAGAGGAATACCTATTGCGCAAAAACCCCTCTGCTCTTTTGATTTTTTTGCACAAAAACGCGCTTGAGGTGTGGACACTCTGCGAGTTTTTGCGGAAAAATGTCCGTTTTTCTGCAAAAACTCTGTAGTGTAGACCTAGCCTCTGATCTCTGTACAAAGAGCCTGGGTTCAGCAAGACTCAAACCCATGTGCTTGAAGTTTGGGATCTAAGCGCACACTTCAGTCCTTTTTTTGCTTTGCTGGATGCGGGTCTGTTTTGTCTATACCACATGCGACATAATGGCCCTGATCCTGCGCTCCTTAGAACCAAAGGAACCGGCATAAAGAGAAGCCGCAAGTGGCGTGGCATCATGTTTTTTATCGGTGCTCATTTGCAACGGCCTGCATAACTCACGCCCGCCTTTGCCGCTGGTGAGTAATGCACCCATTCCAAACTCAAGCCGTTAAAACCTTCATAGCACACCACAGCATCTAATATACATCCCTCAGTAATGAGGGGCACTCAAAACGCAGTCCTTGCACCTTATTTCCCCCCCCTCCTCTGCCGTCCTTCCCTCCCGAAAAGGTCTGTTGCATGATGCCGGAGATCAGAGAGCTTCAATTCTGCTTTGTCAACAGCCCGGGGAACCCACTTATTGATATTCTGTACAAGGTTTTGATTTGGGGGAGAAAAAAAAACCCAGAGTGAGCGGCATAATTTAAAAATCAAAGAAATTCATTTCAGTAGTAAAAGGTTAACAGCCTTTAGGAGGAACACTTTTTAATCACCCTCGTCTAGACTCTATCACTCGAATCACCGGCAGCCGGAGTGAAATATGGCCAAACCCTCGTCACCAAACAGCACCTAAAGACTGTTGTATTTAATCATGTCTGTGCACTAGTTATGGATTTTCATTATGATTCCCGATGCTGTTGCGCTGTGTAAAATATTAATATCCATAGTAATGATGCATGAAGCTTGGAGTGTAATTTCTTCACTCTTCTTGTCTGATATTAAATTGTTACCACTTTATCATTTGTGTAGAACTGCACGTTTCAATTAATCTTTCCATATCAGCAGCCCTGATTAATATAGATCATGATTCATACGCTTATCGTCACTATAGTTTTAACAGATCATTTATAAAGATCTTAATTTTCCAGGCCTGGGAGGCGCTGCTGTTCTGTCCGAAGCTTTTTCTCCATTCTTGTTCCAGAAGGTTTCTCCAGTCTGTTTCCCTCCAACAATTAATTCCGAGAAAGGAAATTAGCCAGATAAAAATGCACGCTTGATTTCCTTAACTTTATTCAGAAGGCTGGGTAAACTTTTCTCTCCAGCCGGAATGAGTGGGTTTGGGGATGGGCACGCAAAAACACTGGTTGAGTCTGGGTGCCAGGATTTTCCTGTGGAGGTCTATTGCATGCGACTGGTTCCCATGCGTCTTCTCCACACCCATGGGTGCTATCCATGGAGGGTGTTGCTTTTCTCCTTCTTACTATGGTGAGGTCCGCTGATACTTATTCTTGCTGTGGAAATCTATTGTAGACATTACTCATCCTGCATGCTGGCTGTCAACTTGCTAAATCGGTGGGCCTTCTTCTGGGGTGATCGAACTGGAGGAGACCACACTCGGTCACAAAATCTTAAGGCACACTGGCTGTGCCTTGGGAGACAAATTCTCTGCTGGTGCAAACCTTCACTGAAGTCCTTTCTTATCCATTTTGGTCCCCTTTTGCAGATCACCTTTTCCCAAGCGATCATTTCAAGCGTCCTGCTTGGAACCTCACATCACAGAGGTTGCTGCGTTCAATGTCAAATAGACGGGGGCATTTCGTCTTCCTGGCCCATCACCCAAACTCCTGTGGAAGCTGTCGTTAGTCAGCTAGTCACCAATCAAGCAGCAAAATCCACCCTCGTCATCTTACTCCTAGAGCAGTGATCAGCCCATTAGAACACAGCTGTCTCTTAGCCCTGCTGTATGACCTGGGAGGAGAGGTAAGGGAGCTACCATCATCAGAGATGGGAGCGGGGAGCAATTGTCAGGCGAGAGAATAGCCACAAGCAGAGAGCAAGTTGGGACTACTAGAAATCCACTACAGGTTGAACCTCTCTAGTCCGGCACCCTTGGAAACTGACCACTTCTAAACTAGAGAATTTTCTGGACCACAGGAGGTCAATATTGTCTAGCAGCATTACCGGCACTTCCACTGCTTGCTGGGCTGTTACAGGACATTCAGGCTACATCTACACTGCAGAGGAATCCTGAAATAGCTATTTCCATGTCTTTTGAGCGCACCCATTATTCTGAAATATAACAGGCTCGTCATTCTGACATCCCTGTATACCTCATTCCACAAGGAGTAAGGGACGTTTCAGAATAGCGATTTATTTTGAAATAAGTGCTGTGTAGACAGCGCCAAATTTCGAAATGAGCTATTTTGAAATAATGTTGAAATAAGATACACAATTTGCATAGCGCAAATTGCATATCTTATTTGACCTATGGTGCAGTGCAGACGCACCCTTAGGGGTAAATTACAGCTAAATAACAACACAGAACACTGAAATCCAGGACTGATGGCTCTCAACAAACTTTATGGGACTGCAGAAACTTGGCCACACCCATGAAAAGCGGCCTTCTGGCTAGCTCAAATCATTCCAGATGACGGAGGTTTCTGGACCAGAGAGTGCCTGACTAGAGAGGTTCAACCTGTATTTGCCCTCTCCCCCTTTGCTGCTGGTATCCAGAGATTGTGACATGAATTGTTACATTGAGCACAGCTGAAGGGCTAGAAAAGGACCCCCAAGACCCAATGCCAATGACAGGAGAACCTCCTCCCAACATCCACCCCCAAAATGACATGATTTTGGAAACAAACTAGACTTGTGTGAACCTCCTGCACTTCCTAACTAAAATAAAAAACCAACCCTCCAAGAAACCTTACTAAGTATACAGCCATATCTGAAATCTATACAGCAAGATGGATATACTCCTACAGTCTTTAGGGCATATATACATTACCAGGCAGCAGTGAAATATAGCCTGAGATTTGTCTCCAAAGATGAGATAATGTAGCTACCTTAACCACCGCAACTGTCACTTTCGAGTGAAGTACGGGGTATTGTGTTGAGTACATTTGCAGGGCAATTTTCCAGTTGGAATAAAAGGCTTTCTGAGGTGAATTTTACTTGTTTTCCATCCATCTAGCTAAGGTTTTATATATAAAAATTATACAAATATTGACTGACTGTGAGGGCCCTACCAGGAAAATATTGAAACAGGGATAAAATAGTTCCCAATATACTGCCCTCATCTAATGGTTTAAGGCAATAGGCACCAACCAGAGAACTATTTTCCCTCTCAGGGCAAGAAATGTTACTACTGTTGCCTGCTAGCTGTTTGATTATTCCTTTGAATGTTTATGACGCGATAAGGAGAGATTACACACAAAGATTTCTGCATAAAGTGATACGTTTGTGGAGATTTTTCCATTAAACTGTTTGTATGTTGATAGTTCCCAATTCCAGAAGGGACCGCTGGGGCCAACTAGTTTGGCCTCCTGCAAAGTGCAGGCCGGAGAACCTTCTCAAAAGAGTCCCTAGAGCAGATCTTTTAGAAAAAAGAAATTGTCAGCAATGGGGAATCCACCCTGCCTCTGGGTTTAATTACTCCTGCTTTTTAAAATGGACATCTTATTTCCAGTCAGAATGGGTCAAATTTCACCTCTCAAACTTTTGGATCGTGTTAGCCCTTTCTCTGCTGAACTGAAGAGCCCATTCTTAATTAGTTGTTCCACATGTAGATATTTATAGACCGTGATCAAGCAACCCCTTAATCATCTCTTCGTTTGCTTAAATAGCTTGAGCTCTTTGGGTCAATCTTTCTCTGGCATGAATCCTTTAACATTGCTCATAGCTTTTTCTCTGAACCTTCTGCAATTTTTCAGCCACCTTCTCTGCTAAATTTTAGAGTTTGTGCCTAAAATGGTTTCATGTAAAATGTAAACGGGTATCTCATTAATTTCATGGATTTTTTTGACTTGACAATAGTGGGCACAATGCTAATTAACAATTCACCTTTGTTATTATTCTGCATAGTTGCTTCCACTGAAATCAAGACCCCGTGGTGCGAACACAATTCAGGAGTTGGTAGTGCACTTTCCAGAGGAATCGTACGGCTTTCGACACAGCTGGGCTTTTGGCAGGGGTGGCATGTGGCTAGTATGTGACTCGTTTTCCTTTTCATGTATTTGTCTAGACATCTCAGAGGGGTCGCCATGTTAGTCTGTAACTTGAAAAACGAGTGGTCGTGTGTCACCTTAGAGACTAACCAAAATATCTAGAATCATGAGCTTTCATGGGCAAACCCCACTTCATCAGATGAATTGGAGTGGAAAGAACAGCAGAGAGAGAGATAACAGCAGAAGATGTGCCTGTCAATTGTCGGACATGTGTTAATGAGGCTAATTAAGAGGGCTGGGTGGGTCCCCTACATCGCTTTTGTTTTGGAAATGCAGATGTTAAAAGCAGGAGAAATTGGCTTTGTCATGCACCAGCCAGTTGATGTCTTTATTCAAGCCCAGTGTCACATCTGTAGATGAATTCCAGTTGCAGCCTCTCTCTCTGTCATTGGTTTAGTGACATGCCTTTGTAGAAGAATGGCTACTTTGAGCCCCATGATTGGGTACCAGGGTGTGACGCAGACCCTTGGTTCAGAGTCGTGGGCTCTTTGGCCACATCCACAAAAGCATGGAGACTGATGTCAGTAGAAGATGGGAATAGAAATTCTTTTGTGGGGTGGACCTTGGAGACGGAGCAACATGGCAGGTTAAAATGAGGTGCCTAAATCTGTAGGTACGTAGGTAATCAAAGCCCGGATTCAGCAAAACATTTCGGCACGTGACTAACGGTGAGCCCATTAGCATTCCCTTGGACGGGCGCATTCACATGCTAAAAGTGACACACATGGGCAAGTGCCCTGCTGACGTCGGCCGAAGTGATCTGATTATCCAGAGCTGTCGCGTGCGCCCATCTCCCACTTCCGGCACTAATGGCGGCAGCATGAACTCACCATGCTCCTTTCTGAAAATACTCACAAATCCCTTCTTACATTGAGTCCTCCAGCTCCCCTCAGCTAAGACCAGCAGGCCTCGACTGATCCTGCCAGGCGCTTCCTAGCCAAGATACACTCCTCTTAATGGCCCCAAGGAGGAGGCTGGCTACGCCTAAGTGCCTGATCACAAGCACTTCCCTTAGATCAGTCCTCGATGAGGTTTCACGGGGCAGGCGCTAGGGCAGACTTAGCTCCCCACTCTCATGGATGATCTGCAAGGAAATTAAAAAAACATCACGGCTAAGAACGTTTGTGGCTGACAGAGAGTGATGGAGTTACAGATAACAGGGAGAACAGGGCAGCCACAAGGCAGGGTCTGGGACACTTGGCAAGCAATACAGCCACATGCAGCCAAATGCAAAGTCATCCAGCTAGCGGCAAGTGCCAGCCATACCGACAGAATGGGGAGCTATATTCTGGAAAGTGTGGCTCTGGAAAGGCTCTAGGGAGGTCCCGGTGCACATGATCCTTGAATGTCCACAATAAGGGAACATAACATAAGAACATCAGACTGGGTCAGACCAAAGTCCAATTAGCCCAGTGTCCTGTCTGCCCACAGTGGCCAATGCCAGGTGCCCCAGAGGGAATGAACAGAACAGGGAACCATCAAGTGATCCCTCCCCTGTCCCCCATTCCCAGCTTCTGACAAGCAGAGGCTAGGGACACCATTCCCATGTATTTGGACCATGCATTAGGACCATGTATTTGGTCCTACCATGAGGGCAGGGGACTGGACTCGATGACCTCTCAAGGTCCCTTCCAGTCCTAGTATTCTACGATTCTATGATTCCTACCCATCCTGGCTAAGAGCCATTGTTGGACCTATCTACTATGAATGTATCTAGCTCTTTTTTGAATCCTGTTAAAGTGCTGACCTTGACAACATCCTCTGGCAAGGAGTTCCACAGGTTGTGTGTTTCGCAAATAGGCAGAGGTGCTGAGTAGGCAGTGAGTAGGCAGAGGGAGGTGATTTTACCTGTGACTGCAGGAGTGGGGGGAGACCCCCGCTGCAGTACTTGTACCGTTCTGGCATCCACATTTGCAAAAAGATGTAGAAAAAGTGGAAAGAGGACAGAAAAAAAACCACAAAAATGATTCCAGGGCTGGAGAAAATGCCTGACAGAGACAGACATACCAAGCTCAATCTGTTTATCTTATTGCAAAGAACATTGAGAGATGACTTGATTACAGGCCCATCGTGGGGAGAAAATACCACGCACTAACGTGCCCTTAAAACTAGAGGAGAACGACAGACCAAGACCCAGCGGCGGGCAGCTGAAGCCCGACAAACTCACATTAGAAAGAAGGGCCACGTTTTTAACACAAGGCAAGGGACGAGGTTTCCATCTCCGGGTGGCTTCACAGCCAGACTGCGGGCCTTTCTGGAAGCTGCTTTAGCCAAACACAAGTGACTGGGTTTATCCTTCGGGTACCTGTGTGACGTTTAACGGCATGTGATGAGCTGATTTAGTGGCCCTCGCTGTCCTTGAAATCCAAGATTGAAATCTATAAATGACAGCGAGGGGCCTGAAATTCAGACAGAACTAGGTGGAAAGCTCTTCTTCCCTCCTCCTCTTTTCATAGATTGCTCTGGGTAGCGAGGTGGAAAATGGGGAATTGGGTGAGCTCAGGGTGACTTGGCAGGCTGGGAGGTTTTTCTCCTGCGGTGCTCTCTTGTGCTTCAAAATCTAAACTTTCATTAGAAAATTCAAAGCCTGGCTTGAGGATAACCATGAACCAGAGGCCACAATGAGGGCCCAAGCCTGTGGACAACCTGGTAGCACTGAGAGGGATGAACTGACCTTAGCCACATGTTAACCCTGAAACCTAATGACGACGTTGCCAATGTCATCACTGTGAACTGCCAATTAAAGCACCCTGGAAAGAGGGATGTGATCCTAATATGAAAATCTGCACATGCTAGTGTTAGCAGCTTCTCATTTGGGCATCTCAAGTGGGTAGAGCTTAGTTTATGAGTGAAGTTTAGGAGAAGACAGTTCCTTTTTTCCCCTCCAGTTCATCCCCTGGGGGAAAAATGAAGCTCTTTCATGTTTGTCATGTAAAGTATCACTTTGCGGCTGGAGGCCTATTTACGAGGAAAAAAATCTCCTTTCACTGGGTCAAGCTGAGTCAGGTAGACTCCGAGACTAATCTGTAGTCCTAGCTCTGCATTTCGAGAGCCCTCCTGAAATGGACTTGAGTTTTTCATGTGGACATAACTGAATTCTCATGAAAGCTGCACCCAGGGAATGTTCCAGCCCCAGAGAAAGCATTGAAGCAAAAAGCTTGTAGCTTGTTTCCGGATTAGGGCTCGGATCCTGACACACTGTAAATGAAGCCAACATCTCTCAAAGCCAACATCTCTCGAAGATCTCTCGAAGCTGCACCAGTTTACGCCACGTGAGGAGTTGGCTCCAGGCTGGGCTAACAGTTCACCCCCAACAAGGGAGCAGCAAGCCAAGAGCAATCAAGATTAGCAAGCCGTCGCCTCCAAAGAGGGGGGAAAAAAATCACTGAGCAGCGACTGCAGTCAGAGTGTAAGAATTAGACAGGTCTGACTATAAGGTCACAATAAATCAGTGCCGTGACAATGAGACCTAGCCTTTGTCCAGGGCAGAAGATTTATCTGTGACCCTAGCAAGGGGCAATTATTTCTGTAAGCTTGATTTGTTAAATGCTTAGCAGAAAGGGGAGTGAGATCCAGATACTAGTGAGTGTCTGATTGCAAATAGCACCCCTTCTTCACACACACACACACACACAAAACACTATCGTATGTTTCAAGCGCGTCCCTCTTTTGCCATCTGTGGTGGGCCAGCGTTTACCAGACTCGCTGATGTGGTTTGTTTTCTGGATGACATTTTTAATCAGAGGGTTCCCTGTCGCAAAATGCCTGCTGATTCTGGAGAGAGGCACTTGCTGGCTGCGAGAAGAATGGAGGCTGAGAAAGCAGGCTAAGAACCAGAATTCAGAGTCATGGATGTTGCGTGTGGGGCGCTCCAGAGAGGCCGAAGGAATGCACCAAAATGTAATGAAAGAGGGCAAAGAGCGACCAGTTGCCTTGGCCGGTGTCCTGACACCAGGAGTGTGAAGAACTGAAAAAGGATGTAGCCATTCCTTGGTCCAGGACTGAAGATGCCTGTGCTGCACGCCAACCAATGTCATTTAGGTTGTGCCTTGGAACATCTTTACAGCTGTAGGCATGACCAACTTGAGCAAAACAGCATGCTTACCCTGGGAGAGGTGAGCCATTTGGTTAGAACCGTCCTCTGGACCACACTCACATGGCCCAGGTCTCCATGGCAACACGGCCTTCCATTCCCTGCCTCCTCTAGCCCACTCACTTACCCTTTACTCTGCCCTAGCCTGCCCCCGACGGCTGGAACTCCTACGCATGGGGCCTAACGCTGAGGACGGTGTCTCTGTGCCTGCTGTGGAGGGGTGGGCCTCTATGGCAGATAAATTCCCTAAGGGACCTTTTACCAACCAGTCACGTCCTCTTCAGCAGCCTGGATGACACAAAATCAAGAGGCAAACAAGGTCTGGCCTTTGTCAAAAACTCCACCAGAAGAACGCCAAGAGGCCAAATCTGTGGAGAGTTCGGAGACATCTCTGCGGTGAACCCGAGGTGTACCACACACCACGTCTGATCCCAACCTGCGCCTGTCTCTTGTACTTTCTTTTCTGTTTCTTTACATCTTTATTAAACTCCATCGCCACTTTGATAGGGAAATTGAAAAGAAAAAGATATGAGGAACAACAAAAAAGCCGTAATTATGAAGATTCAATTTAATTTTAAAGGTTGTGGAAGGAGAAAAAAAAAGGAGCAGGAGAAGAAGAAACCAAATTAATTTAGCAGGAAAGCATTGCATGAAATATTGTTGGAGTTTAATAACCATGCAAAGACAGATGATATGTGTGGAAAAATTAGTTGTAGGACCTCATAATAGTCTATTAATATTTTCTACAGGCGCAGAAACCCTTTGCTGAATTATTGTGAGGAAGTAATCTTTTTTTTAAGGGATAAAAAAAAAAAAATCTTCAGAAAAGAGAGGCCAGCGGGGATGTTCATGCTGGAGAGAATGGAGACCCCAGCAAGGAATGCCAGGTCGTGAACTAGGTTCCACACAGTTTTATTACCCAAACTCTCTGCTCTGCCAATCAGCAGAAAGGACAGGACTGGGCCTTGCACAAGTAACCAGGTCTGGTTCACTGTCCCATCTCGTGGCAGGTGGACCACTTGCAGAGAGAAAAAGGAGGGTGCTCCACAGCCTTAGCTCAGTGCCAGATGGCTTTTACCTCAGGCAGTAGAGACTCATGCACAGAGGTCCCACTAAGCTCCAGAGGTCCCAGGTTCTGTTCGCCTCTCGGCGTGCCACACAGCAACGCCTGCTCTGCACACGTGAGCTGGGCACCACGATGGTGACCCTTTGACAAGGCAGCTGCCCCTCCTCCCCTTCAGGTCTTTCCACCCTATTCAGCAGGATGGGAGTGAATCGCAAAGCCAAGAGTGAAGTGCATGAGAGCCAGGGGAAAACAATTCCTGGTGGAGGAGCCCAGCTGTGGAGACTGTGGACTGGGGACTGGGCTGATCTGGTGTCTGTGCACCTCAGCTGCTTATATGGTGCTTGGAGAAATGCCCACCTCCTGGACTCACTGAGATGGGCAGGATGGCGGAGAGGTGGGTGCCTGGCTGAGGTACAGGTGGAATGGGAGCAGAAGAATTGGCCCCACTGAAAGGCCCCTGACCACTGCTTCTACAGGAAGATGTGTTGCCCTCCCCTCTGGGCAGGTGAATGATAGAGGACACGTCGCTCCTTTGAAATGGCCGTGTCTTCTCCAAGGCAGGCCTTCGCGTGGGCCCTGGCAAACTGCTCGCAGGAGGAGCCCACAGACCCTCTGCCCCATGTGTCCAGCATCCCCTCCTGCTCCAATGAATGCATCGATGGGTGTACCACAGCCCCACCCAAAATGCCCGGCGGGCTGGCAATAGGCATGCTGGGGACATGATGTCCTCTAAGCTACGCTGCATCTCTTGTCTCTCTCTAGTCACCATGGTGATGGCAAGTCCCAGGTTGATGGATGTTCCCAAACTCTCCTCCTGCTTTATCCCCTGCTCTCCAGCCACTCACGTCCCCACCGCAGGTCAAAACCTGTGAGGTCGCCCACGTTGCGGGTGGGCTGAACGTGGCGGGCTGGCTGGGCCCCGGCGCGATGTAAGCCACCGAGCTCTGGGCTCGGGGGGCTGGCAACAGGAGCACTGCTAGCATGGCTGCTCCGCAACCTACAGACGCCCCCGCCACAGTCAAAGGGTGTTTTCTGCCAGGCCGCGTCAGGGACAAAACATTTACGTGGCGTGGTCCGGGGGGAGGGGAGGCTGGATTTGAATCCCTCAGGGGAGCAGGCGGGAGAGATGTGAGTGAGAACTTAGCCATATCAACAAAACACATTGTAATGCCCTTCCCACATTACAGACAGGGCCGGCGTGAGGCGTGTACAGGCGGTTCCCCTGCACATGGCCCCGCGTTTTATTATTGGCCCTGCCTGCCCGAGCATCAGGTCCTACCTCAGACACATCTCGAAGCTGCGGGCTGCACATGGCAGCGGTGCCCTCCTCCTGGCGGGGTCCCCAGCCTATGGGAGAAGAGGAGAAGGCTGCCATGGGGCCTGGTGCTGAGGGCGCCCTGGGCGACCCGGCCCCCACACTTCCAGCCCAAGAGCTCTTCCCGTCACTGGGGGGCAGCCCTGCGTGGGCAGAATCAGCGCCGTGGTCCTGGTGTGTGGCTGCCGGCAGTTTGGGCCGCAGCATCCCATTCAAAGTAGGCCCCACAAAGAACCACGCTGGCCCTGGTTACCGAGACAAGGGATTGTTTTGTGTCCAGGGCTGTGGACTCCTGGTCGCCACACAGAACAGGCCTGACGGTGACCACGCACGTCCGACAGCAGCTCCCTTAGCGTCCGTGGCTGGCAACCGGCGATGTGAAGGGAGGGTAGCCCCTTGGGCCCCCCCTGCCGCTGGGTGTGCCCGTTATTTCCCATGGTAGCGATGCCTGGCGCCATTTTAACGTGGGGCTGGCTGTTCCCAGGACCCCAGTCGTACTGCGCTTTCTCTTTTCTTTATGCCGCTGCAAATCTGACCAATAGAAACCGGCGCAGTCTTGGTCTCGGTTTTCTATTGGTCAGAAGAGCAGCGGGTGACAGCCCATTGGTCAGAGGTTCTCTGGTGGAACTGAACAGTGTTAGCAAAGGCTCAGAGTCCCACCCCACAGTTTCTTTATTATTTTGACATTATCCCCCCCCGGCCCCTGCAGCCAACTGGATAGGGGGTAGTAGGGAGTAGTGGTTCCGTGGCTCAGTTTGGACTTCGCTGCAAATTCATGCCTGCTAAATTGTAACTCATTGTGAGCCATTGCTGCCTCAGGGAGCCAACGGGGCTTGGGTGCGCCCAGCCACCGGCTGAGCTGTAATATCGTCTAGTGATGCTACCTCAAGGGTGTAACACTAACAGTCCGCATTCCCCAGCCCCACAATTGCCAGACCCCGGTAGCACGGAGCCCGCCCTGGCATGCCCCATGGGGATGTATCCTGGCTAGATCCCATGAGAACGAAACAACTGAATCCATGTTGCACGGGGGCAGAAAACGCCAACGCGCGGCAGTCGGGAGCACGGGGCCCACTGCTGGAGCAGGCAGTGGATCAGGAGGGGGGGGGGCAGTCCTAGGGTGTGGTTGCTAGGAGACCGGGCCGATTGCTTCCTCAGATGGGCGGGAACGCCTGGCCAAGTGCATGTGGCCATGGGAGCCGGGGAGGGGGGAATCTGTGGTGGGTGATTCTGAAAGAGAAGGGTTAGCGGGGGGCTGCTGCACGTCGCGGGGGTGCTAAGCAAGAGGGCTCTGCAGATGACAAGGCAGTCAGGCCTGGGACTTGTTGGGGGTCCAGGGGAGAGCAGGATGTTTGCCAAAGGCGAACGGAGGCTGGGATGGGAGTGGGAACCAGCCACTTGTGGGGCGCTGGCTCTAGAAGCAGCATGCTGAGGAAATCTCTAGGCTCTGGGAGAGGTGTACAGAAGTTAAGATGGCCGGAAGGGGTCACACAGAGGGGCTCATTTCCCTGGGGGGGCACATCGCTCAGTGGCCTCCTACCGCAGCTCCCTGAGGATCCAGAACTCATCTTGAGGGCTCCAGAGGGTTACTCACTGTTCAGTACCTTACATACTCACTTGAAAATCTTAAGGGCGGAGGCGAAAGGAACCCACCACACCCACTCACTTAGCACCATTTTGCAGGGAGGCAGATGTAAGGTTTTGTCGTCATGCACCCAACGACCGGCCTCGTTAAAAGCAACGTTGCAAACCGACTGCACTGATGCAGCATAGCAACCAGTCGAAGACAAAAGCCGGTGCTGGGGCTCAAGGGGCAGGAAACCCGCGCTTCAGGAAGATTTTAATTGTCTCCCTCAAAAGGACGCCTTTCCCGGCTCCTGAAGGGGATTAGATTTGGCTCCAGACAAAACCCTTCAGATCCAGCAAACTCAACTAGGTCACTCCCGCGGGAGGAAAAATAAAATAACGTCAGGACAAAACAAAACTGAAATTCCTCATTTTACCTTCCCTTTCTCCTATTTTAATCTTTACAGCACCATCCATTCCCCTCCCACCCCCTTCCTCTTTCTTTTTTCCTTTCTTTAAATACAGTCTAATCCCGAGTGTGAACTGATGTAGTTTGTGTGTTGGGGGAAGAAAAATCTCTCTCTCTTTCTGCTTTTTTTCCCTTCTTCTTTCCTTGGCCCAGTTCATTATTTTTCTTTCTTGTCACTCAGTGTGATAGGTTGAACAGAAGTGCACAGATGAGCACTGAAAACGGTGTCACAAGGCCTTAATCTAGTCTTTAATGCCTGACTTCAGAGATGTCATTTATCTTCTAACTGCAGCAGGCATCCACCAACTTTATCTCTAATAATATATTGATGGATTAAAAGGGTCGGGCAGGAGACCGGGCTGGAAAAATTGCTTATTGACATCAAAATACAGTGCCCTCAACCTGATAAACATGGAGGGGCTTGTGTATCTCCCAGAATAGTTGGTGTTGCTATAATTTTTCCTCTCGCGTGTTTCTTCCAGGTTCATGGGGTGGTCCGGCGAAATAAACAAACCGAACAAACAAACAGGAAATACAGTTGCGGCGTTGACACAACCGCACAGTGGCAAATATATTGCACGCGTCGGGTTTTTAATGGTACAGCCGTGCATTGCTATTCAACGCACGCTGCGTGATGCGGTTTGTGGGGAAGGAAAGAGAAGCCCTTACCTTGTTTTAGGAGGAAAAGGTTCCCCCCGAGGGCATATCTCGCTGCCTCTCTCTGCCAGCCCCACGCCCCACGTGGCTCGGTTCCAGAGTTTCGGCACAGCATCGCACACTCCCCTGCAGATACGTTCCCTTTGTTTGTGGGCTAATTGGTGGTTTGGATGTTCCGCTCACCTCATTTTCATTGGCCATCCACCCACAGAAGCTCCCACACAGGATGCCCATCATCAGAACCCTTTTCGGATACCGGTGTCTTTTTGGAAAGGAAAGGGGGGAAGGGTCTAGGCCTCACTTCTTAGGGTCACAGAAACAAACCCAAAGCAGAGAGGCCCATGCCAAGGAGGGGAGGGGAATCCCAGGGAGTTAAAAGGCTCTTTTCATTTACACATAGCTTTTAATTTTCTAATGAGCCTGGGGCGGGGATTACTTACAGAAGGCCAGTTCTGTCAGGACTACAGTTCATAAGCCCCCCCCACTGAAGCCCACACTTGACGGGGTGAGGATGAGCTGATTCCTGCATGAAGACCGTCTCTTCGCCACAGCCCAAGAAGAGGGCATTCCATTGGTCCTCTCTCACGAGCCATCCATGCTGGATCAGGGCCTAGACATCTGGATCCCGGTGCACCATTGCTGCATGTGGGCTCCCACAGACAGCAATGGTCTCTACACACACACCTCTTTGCTGACTTACGGCTCTCTCTCCTTGCTTTCATTTAGTGAATCACGGTTTGGTTCAGTTTTAAGACAGAGAATAGGAACGCATACTTTTGGGGGATCTCTGCTTCATGGAAGAAAAGTTGGCTTTTCTCCAGTGCTTGCATAAGGAGTGGTTTATAATACTTGAATCAAATTCCCCCAAAGTCAACAGAAAAGACTATAGTGGACATCAGATTAGCCCATTGGATAGGAACATACAAATCCTAGTTGGTTACCACTGCAGCAACCTGCATGGAACTTGAAGAAGGAGCACCGGTTGCAGGAGGGGAGAGTTTGGAGGAGGTGCCAGGAAGCCAGTCTGTGTGCACATGGCTAGAACGGCAGCTGCAGTTGCAACATCTCTGGAAATAGTTGTCTTAATAAAGAACCCATTCAGTGATAGAAACATGGGGTCCTCTCACGTAATTACCCAGCTTCTATTATACGAAGCAAACATTGTGTCAGCCACATAGGATCTTGTGGCCTGTTATAACACCCTTCTAAGTCCTCCTGGGGATTACAGTCCATCCACAGCAATCTTGACCCTGATTCAGATTCTTCTACGGTCCAGGTGAGCTTCTGAAGAATTAAAAAAGATCACAGGGAGGCAAATATGTGACTGGGTGCAAGAATCAAGGGGTAGGGTGCAGAGGACTCAGGAGAGCCAGCTAGAATCTTGCCAATTTCATCTGACATTTAGAAGAGCCATTTTTTAGATAAGATTTAGGGGAAAAGCATTAGAAGAACTTTCCAAACATGGTCAACATCTATTTTGTCTGAATTATGTTTCTTTCTTTCGTTCAGAGAGTACAGTCACCAAAACAGTCAGTGCCGGACATTGTTTATTAACAAGCTACAGGATGAACCTCTCTAGTCCAGCAACATCCATGGTCCGGCACAATTTGAGTTAGCCAGATGTCCACTTATCATGGGTGTGGCCAAGTTTCCTACAGTCTCATAAAGTTTGTTTACAGCCACCAGGCCGGGCTCTCAGTGTTCTGTGCTATTATCCAGCTCTAATTTACCCCAAATGTCTTCTAAGAGCCCATTAAGGAGAGTTGATAATGCTGCTAGACAAAATTGGCCTCCCGTGGTCTGGCAAATTCTCTGGTTCGGCTCTGGTCCTGAGGGTGGTTCCACCTGACTAGAGAGAACAAACTTATTCCACCTGAATAAGAATCGTTGTTGGCTGATAAGAGATGAACAAAAAGATTGCAGTTTGTTCATAATTCAAGTGCTCTGGTTGCTGTTATTTCTCATGTGTCTCACATGGCACTGCATCGGAACCACTGATTGGACATGGCTTACGGAGGTGACGATTTCTTGGGCTGAAATTTTCTGAACAAACTGAAAATCACACAATGCATTAGAAAATGCCTGGGCAGCAGAAATACATCTGAAGAGAAAGTCCAGCATAGGAATGACTTGAAAAGCTGTATTTTCCCAGCTTTTTTAGATCACTGATCTAAATTCTCAGATATGGTTGGCAATATATCATGACTCAGGAGGTGTACAACAAAATGTGAGCAGAACTAATTAAATTGCTAGGAAGAATTATGGGCAGAGATATTTTTAGCACAGTGGTTCAGGCCTTTTCAGAAGCAGACGTTAATACCAACAAGCATTGAATCCCAGGGATCAGGTGGAGTGCCTACTGGAGTCAATTCTCGTGCAGGTTTCATTCAGTAGCTTACTAAAGACGATAGGTACAAATGGAGCTGACTGAAAAAGATGCATATTTTTCAAGACTGATTTCATCTCAAATCAGGGAAATGTGCAAAATATTGAAATTTCTCCTGGAACAAAAAGGTCAGAAAACATTTCACTGAGAAATATTGAAATGTTTCAACAGTCCCAAAACAAAAAGTTTTCATTGTGAGGGTCCACATCCATCTCTGCAACTGCCTGAATTGCTTGCTTCTCTTGGGAGTTGTAGTTCCACGTCCCTTTATAGGCTCAGCTGCCTGGCCAGACTACATCCCCCATGAGGCATTGTGGCCTATAAATGCATCCGACTCATGGATGAGGCACAATAGCATCTGAGGTAGATGCAGAGATAAATGTCGATCTTAACTGAAACATTTTGTTTCCGTTTTCCTGGGGGGGAAAATCCACCAAAATCAATCTTTTCCCTCAGAAAATGTTTAATTTTGACAAAACCACAAGTTCTGGTGAGGAAATGTTTCATAGGAACTTTTTCAAGCAGCCCTAGGTACAGGAAGAGTGGGAATTAATAGTCAGTCATAAAAAGACATTCTGTGGTAAAGTAAGCTCACCAGTACAGGAAGTCCCCAACTTACGAACGGGTTTTGTTCCAAAATTTCGGTTGGAAGTCGGTTGTTTGGAACTCGGACTCCCATAGAAACAATGTTATAAATGGTAGTTAGGTTCCCAGGCTAGCTCACAAAAGCGTATTTAACCCATAGTGTAGCTGAAATACTGTCTATTTGCAATGAAAAATAGTAGAAATAGTGTTTTGTTTAACTTTGAATGCTGGTGTTTGAGGAAAGGCAGGTTTAAGTAGAGGAGGTAGGTGGAGATTCTGAAGGGGACTTCTGGCCATGCCCTGGCTGCCGCCACCTCCACCCTCCCGGCGGGCTCTGTGCCAGCTCCTGAAGCCAGCCCCAAACCCCAGTCACTCCTCCCTCCCGACCCACAGGCTGCATCAAGCCCCAGCTCATCAGGAGTAAGGGCCGGAAGATTCCGGAAGAGCAGGGGGCATTCGCCAATGGCTGGAGAGAAGTGGCAGTTTCCCCTTCAAAGGGCCGATGCTCTCCAGCCGCTGACTGCATAACCAACCACTGCCCCTCTGGAGCCCTCTGGCCAGCGCTTGTGCGTCTCACCATCCCCTGTGCCTCTCACCTGCCCTCTGAGGCTGCTGGTGAGCTTGTTTGTATGTGTGGATGTTCGTACGTTGGAGGTTTGTAACTCAGGGCACGGCTCCACTACAGCGTTATTTCGAAATAACAAGGTGAGCGTCCACACAGCTAGCCCGTTATTTCTAAATTATTTTGAAATAGCAGGTTTCTTATTCCGGAATAGTAAACCCTCATTCCATGAGGAATAACGCCTATTTTGAAATGCCTATTTGGAAGCAGCAGTCGTGTGGACGCTCGACTGCTGCTATTTTGAAACAGCTCCCGGCCCCGCTCCTCCAAAAACGGCCCTCTCCTCCCGGCTCCCTGTGCTGACCTGGGCAGGGGAGCCTTCCGGCATGGCCCTTAAAGATGTAGAATTAAAGACGGTGTCGGCCGGCGGGAGCCTGATGTGGCCAAAAAGCCTCTAAATGCATTTCAATGTGTTTTCTTAAAGGGGAAGAGAGGGTTTTTTTGTTTTTTTGTTTTTAATTTTTAGTTCAACCAAACACAACCGGGGGCTCTTTTTAAAGGGGCAAAAGGGGCAGTCCTTTTTTTTTTTTTTTTTTTTTCCCCGACTCTTCGCACTGGATCCACTGATATCTTGGCTCTTTACCCAGAATGGGTCGGCCACCCCTGCCAAAATAACTTTTTTCAAAATACCCTTGCAGTGTAGACATATGCTCACTCGAATGCTGAGTGCAGCTCCAGCCGGCACCCCTAAAGGAAGCCAATGGGAGCATTGGCTCCCATTGGCCTCCCTCTATGTGGACGCCACCAAGCTTGGCTTAAGGTAAGCTGACTCCAGCTACGTATTCTATATAGCTGGAGTTGCGTACCGTAAGCCGACCTTCCAGGTGTAGTGTAGACCTGGCTTATATTTTTGTAATAGGTAGCTGTAGTGAAAAGCTGAGATGACTGCTAGTTCTAGAAAATCACAGCTGAGTAAATTACTCGGCGATAAAACTTCCATAGTGATTTAATATTCATTTGCTGTAAGTAAAAGAGCAGGTGCATTCAAAGAGCTATTCTTTATCGCTCTTTCTTTATATTACCTTAACAAAACAAAGAAAACTACCCAATCTGAGAAGGCTTTTGATCAAAGGTGGGGTTCTTAAGGGCACTCAATGCTGGACTAACACTGCTCACATGCAGTTCAACGGGTGTTTCCCCAGTGGCTTCGCTGCAGAAGAGTTAGGCCCGGGCTTTTGAAAATCCCACCGTCATTCCACACATTTTACAAATAAAAACCATGTTCCCATTGTTCCTCCTGATGAATTCAGCCCAAAGAGTCTAGTGTGGCAAATTCCTTCCTGGGAGCAGAGTAAAATCAGACGTGCTGCACTAACTTTGTATTGATACACAGAGCGTGTCATGAAATCGTAGCAGTTAGGGACATAGAAAGTCCAGTGGAGGGCAACCAAAATGATTAGGGGGCTGGAGCACATGACTTATGAGGAGAGACTGAGGGATTTGGGATTTTTTAGTCTACGGAGGAGTGAGGGGGGATTTGAGAGCAACCTTCAACTACTTGAAGGGGGGTTCCAAAGAGGATGGAGAGAGGCTGTTCTCAGTGGTGACAGATGGCAGATTGAGGAGCAACCATCTCAAGTTGCAGTGGGGGAGGTCTAGGTTAGATATTAGGAAAAACTATTTCCTAGGTGGGTGGGAAGCACTGGGCTGGGTTCCCTAGGGAGGGGGTGGAATCTCCATCCCTAGATGTTTTTAAGACCAGGCTTGACAAAGCCCTGGCTGGGATGGTTTAGTTGGGGTTGGTCCTGCTTTGGGCAGGGTTTGGACTCTATGACCTCCTGAGGTCTCTTCCAGCCCTGGGATTCTAAGATTCTAGGACTCTATGAATTAAAAGCAATTCTGGACTAAATGCCTTTAAAAGTCTGGTTCATACGTGACCAGCCAGCCCTCTATGGGCCACCAGCAAGAGCCCTGCCCACCACACCTGGAACTTGCGAGTTGTCAGTCTTGGTGACAATGCTCAAAAGCAAAGGCCACTTTTGAATAGCATTCCGTTGACATGTGCCAAGTGCTTTCCTGAGTCGGAATCTGCGTGGCCATGCCCCATCAGGGATTGTGGCTGAATCGCTGTAGGGGACTTCACCTGCTGCATAGCCCTTCCCCATCCCCAACATGCTTCACAGCTCCTTGGGCACAACCTAGCCCTGTACAGCAAAGAAATTCTTTGTAAACTCGTTCTGCATGTCACCCAGGGTCTTCATATTCACTAGGGGTCATATCCTGGCCCATAAACTCCCATTAGCCTTGGTAGGTACAGCACTGCACCCTAGTAGAAGTTCAACCTCTCTAATCCGGCACCCTCAGGACCTGATCAGTTCCAAACCAGAGAATTTTCCGGACTCCGGGAGGTCAATATTGTCTAGCAGCAGTACTAGCACTGCCACTGCTTGCTGGGCTCTTAGAAGACCTTTAGGGGTAAATTAGAGCTAACTAGCAGCACAGAACACCGAGAGTCAGAACTGGTGGCTGTAAACAAACTTTATGGGACCGCGGGAAATTTGGCCACACCCATGAAAAGTGGACATCAGGCTGACTAAAAACATTCCGGACCATGGAAGTTTCTGCACCAGAGAGTGCCGAACTAGAGAGATTCTATCTGTAACTTCAATACATGTTTCTCCCCATATTTCTTATCGTGATTTTATTAGGGAGCGAATTTATCTTCACCAGATGGTAATTGCCAGGATTAAAAACCAGCAGTTTAATGTTTGCCCATCCTTACCAGCGTTCTACCGTCTTTCAAGAGCAATTGCCACAGATTTAGCAAATGCCTCAGTTGATTCCCCTAACACCGGGGGAAGCACATTGCCTAACTTGCACTACAGATGTGATGATCCAAGTCACATATGCCCCTAAACGGCTTTTTATCCAAAGAACCCTACTGCCAACGCCTCCTTGTTCTCTAACTTCCCCCGCCTCTGCCCTTTACTTACCGTGTTAAACACCAGTGGTGAAAGGGAGGTCAGTAACTCTGCCATTTTAGAAGCACCATTGATTTTTGTCTCCCTCTTCATTTAGTAATGGAACTACTTTCTCTCTAGTATTCCCTTTCCCCTGATATAATTGTGAAAGCTCTTTTTATTTCCCCTAAGCCTCTCTGCTCTCTCAGCTGGCCTTATCTATTCCCTGCAAGCCTTAACTGACTGTATATTCCTGTTCAGGGCTCTTCCCCTTCTCCATCCGCGCTACAGGTGCCTTCTTTACGCTCGTATCTTTCAGCAGGGCTTTCTTATGCCACTTGGGTTGCTGCTTGTTCTATTAGTTTATTCCCCGGTGGAACAGTAGCGTGGTACTCTTTACCATGGCTTTTAACACTTCTCCCGTTGCACCTGCCTACGCTTGCAAGGGCCCCGCTTCAGCAAAGCGTGTGAGCATCTACTGAACATGAAGCATGCGAGAAATTCCACTGATGTCAGTGAGAGTGTCTCGTGAATGAGTTCTGGCGGCCCAAGCCCTAGGTTTCATACCTTCGTATCGTTTTCTGGTGTCGGTCCTGAGTCGGTAAAGCACTTAAGCGTGTGAATCCAATAAGATGACAGCTCTTGACTCTTTCCCCAATGTGTAAATACAACATGTAACGCCTAAATACAGAGGCCTTGCCCTTCCGAGCTGGTGGTTGGCCTCTGGAAACGGTCTCCATCTTTTACCATAGTGGGCCACCTCTTTCATGCCAGCATTCAGACCTCAGACGAGCCCAGCCAGTCCTGTGAGCATTCGCCCTCTGTCTGGAAAGCTCAGCCCTTAAAGGCACAGTTCTCCACAGCACAGATCTCACAGTCCCTGGGCACGGCCGTGGAGGAGGGGCAGGAGCCGGAGGGTGTTCAATGGAGTTAAACCAATTGTCTTTGGTTCCTGAGGACAGCATCCTGAGGTTGTGCTTTCTCCTTCCCTCAGCTGAGGTCCCATATTCAGCTGTGTGACAAGAAGGGACCTTACATTTAACCCTTCCTTGATGGCCCACCAGTCAGGCCTTACTTCCAAGAGAAGGTCACCAACAGGACTCTACAGAGGCTCCGTGGGCTGCTGCTACGTGGCCTCCAGTTAATGACACAGGGAACAGAAAGCGGCTTCGGTTGTGTCTGTTTTCATTCTTTCAGAACTCACGCCAGGCCTCAGCTGTGAGGTCCAAGCCCTGGAGGTTGCCAGTGGCAACCCTGTGATGGCTGCTGCAGTCTACCAGGCTCAGAAGAGTCCCCCCTGGAGAAACACCAGAGAATACTCAGAAGTACAGGTACAAGGCCACACAACTGGATCCTAGCTGGGAGCCCAGGGGGCAGGGAATCTGCTCCGTTCTCTGGGGAAACGCTGCCATTAACTTGGAGATTAAACCAGGCCCGGCAGGACTTAACACCCAGCGGCACCTCTGAGCTCTGTCCCCAGTTTTCTCATCTCTTAGAGCAGCTCACTTAATCAAATCATTCTCCTGAGGTAGCGACATATGTTTTGTTCCTTGGCCACCGAGCCTCAGCATGGCATGTCCATAAAGACGACAGACTCCTCACGACTAGGGCTTGCTGGAAAACAACGGTTCCTTTCTGCGAAACGTGAGGTGGTTTGGGGGGTTATTTTTGGTCTGATGTGGAACGAAAATGGAGCGGGAGCCAGTAGAACAGCCAGGAACCCAGTGCTTAGAGCAACCTCCAGGGATGTTGGAGACACTGGTTCAAGTTTCCACGCAGCTTGACGTGAAGTAAGGACTTGAACCTGCTGCCCCATGGTCACCTGGTTAAGGGCTATTCTGGAGGGGTCCGCCCCCTGCTTTTTCATGGAAAATTTCAAATGGGTTCGTTGTCATTCTGATGCCAAATAAAAACAAATTTTGGAACCTCAAAGTTCTTTCCAAAAACAGAATTGTCACTTCCCTAGTATCTAGGTCCAATGAAATGCTGGAGTTGTTGGAATACGGGTTTCTATGAACAAATGATCAAGAATGGAAAAGACCCGAGCAGTGACATTCAAACACAACCATGAGCCGACACTGCACGATGTGAACAATTGATTGAACCTGAATGCTGCCAAGAATGACATTCCGAGCAGTCTCAACCCAGCCTGGCTCCACACGGCAAAGGCGGGATAGCTGGGTGGGTGTAGCATATCCTCAGAGGAGTTTGCTATGTTCTGTTCTCCAAGTGTCCCCTGGTGCGCACACAAGCTAGAGCATAGCTAATTACAGGAAATTAACGAGAAAGAGCTGTAAAAGGATTGTCTGAGCTGTGAGAGCCCTGGGAAGGACTGATGAACGTCCCGCAGAGCAGCAGCTGCAATTAGAGCATCAAAATGGTGCCTAAAAGTGAAACTGAAATTTTAAGTAAGACCATAACATAAGAACATCCAGACTGGGTCAGATCAAAGGTCCATCTAGCCCAGTATCCTGTCTGCCAACAGTGGCCAATACCACATGCCCCAGAGGGAGGGAATCACAACAGGTAATCCTCATGTGATCCCTCTCCTGTCACCCATTTCCAGACAAATAGAGGCTAGGGACACCATTCCTACCCATCCTGGCTAATAGTCATTGATGGATCTAACCTCCATGAATCTATCTAGCTCTTTTTTGAACCCTGTTAAAGTCCTAGCTCTCACCACATCCTCTGGCAAGGAGTTCCACAGGTTGACTGTGCGCTGAGTGAAGAAAAACTTCCTTTTGTTTATTTTAAACCTGCTTTAAGTGACCATTGTACGTCAAGAAAAGGGTAATTATAACCCACAGATTTTGGGAGGGGCTTTGAGGCAAGCCCCAAAGTGAAACCGGACAGATGACTAGATTACAAAGCCAGACGGGCCCACTCTGGCCACTGAGTCTGGTCGCCTGTATAATGCAGGAGAGAAAATTCATCCACGAGCCCTCTAGCTCATGGTGGAGCTACGCAGGTACGTGTTGAATGAGGGTGTATTTAAAAGGGAAGTGCTAGTGCATTCCCACTTTGCGATATAATAGTCTCGGGAGCAAACTCGCTGCTCCAGGGAGGAATGCTCTGTAGAAGAGAGGGGGGTAGGGGTGTTGATTCCAGGAGGTCAGAGAGATAAGATGGTGGAAGCAATAACTTCTACTGACGCAGCTTCTCTTGGAGTGCGACACAAGTGCTTGAGCTCACTCAGGCCCTGAGGAAGAGCTCGGAGGAAGCTCGCAAGCGCGTCTGTCGCGCACCAACCGACGTTGATCCGATAAAATGAACCACCTCAGCCACCTTCTCTGTTTGTAAAGCGTCAGTAGACACGGTGACAGCGGACAGTGCTCCAGGACATGCAGCACAGTTCACGGGTTTGTCGGACCAATGCAGACGGTCATATACTGTGAATGGCTTCTGGAAGGCTACTCTTCCAATTGCTTTGCAGCTACTGGGACGAGGCGGCGGTTTCTGGGGGTCCCTTGGAGGCTCAGGAACTGAAGATGGAGCCTATGTAGAGTAAGCTATGGAACTCTACTGCCACTCATCAGTAAGAGATCGGGGCCAGCCGTACCAACCACAGTGTTATAGGCACCATGTTACCAAGACCTCCCTAGACAGAAGAATGACCCAGAATTTCTCAGTGAAGGGGACAGAAATCAAGGAAGATAGAAAGGGCAATTGAGAGAAGGGAAAAGAAAACCGGACAATAGAAAAAGGAGGGGAGAGCAGAAAAGCCCTTAAGCGATACACTGAAACCCAGCGGGAGAGAATCGAGCCCTTTAGGGAATTTCTCACCCTAGGGTAAGCTCTCTAGGGCAGTGTGTTATTAAACTTCTAGCGGGCACCTGAACAGTACAGGTCTACATTGTCACTGCCCCTCCCCAGCCCCGTGGGGGAGGTGGGCTCCTCCACCTTTCTCTCTGCTGCCCGGATGTCATCTCCAGCCATGGTGAGGAGACCAGGACCTAGCCACTCCCCCACTGCTCCGCGCTCCACGCCGCTGGGTTGGGAGTGGCTGGCACCCTTGCTCTGTCTCCTAGTCAGCTGAGAAGCTTGTGGTGAGTTGAGCATGGCTTAAGCTACACCATGAAATGGAAGTCCTAATCCGTGGCCCCTCGGCGCAATGCAGGGACAGAGGAGGAATTGTGGTCCTCGGGGTCACACTTTGCATTGCATTTCCATTAATAAATAGTTTATAAAGGACTAATAGATGATGAAGAGCTATTTTAATAAATGGTTAATCAATTGCTATAGATCCCCCAACATCGATAGGTTGCATAGAGCCATGGCTTCCAACCCTCTCTGCGTCTGTCTGCTAATGAGTGTGTAACCCCTCAGTGGCACATCCTGCCCCCTGCCTGTAACATGCCTATCACGGCTGTTAATGAGGCATTCATTTTTATAAGCCAGGTGTACAGGGAGCCTTTGTGTGCCTCACTGTGGTTAATGTTCGGTGGCTGCTGGAGTGTGGGGCTTGTACTGATTATTTTCCTACACGCTCTCGGCAGGCATCCAGTGGGGCCACTGCTGTCGCATCTTCATGTTCTTTGGCTCCTGTTGGTTTTTTCCACCAGTCATCTCTACCCAGAGAAATGTAGTTACATCAAGCCCATGGCTATCAACCCAGTACGGCAGCATCTGCTCCAAAGAAGCTCAAGTAATACCAGAGACTTAGGATTACTTTCACTGCTGTTGAGGATGGAGTGCTATAGGTATGCATGGAAAATTCCCCTTAACAAAACGAGTCACTTGCTCCGCTAAAACCAAGAACAGGAGTAATATGTGCACAGAGTAACCGCCCTGAAACCTCGGCAGTGCTGCTAGAAAGCCAATTGATGTTAATCCCGACCTATTCAACTAGCCATTAAAGATAGCCGGGAAATACTGCATATTCTTGGCTACTTTTGGTTGCCAGCCTTATGAATGTTTGAACATTTTAGATTGGATTGATAAAGTATAGACAGGCAGGCAGGCAGACAGATAAATAGATAGACAGACAGACAGACAGACAGATCTATTCATTTTTAGATTTATAAAACAAAGGCAGATAGAGATACCTCTAGCCTGGAGTTACGCTCTTTGACATTTGAAATGTTGAAGAGAGGCCAAGCACCGCAGCACACTGCACAATATATGGGCACCTACCCACCCCTCGTGGCCAAAAGGTCACAAGTATAAAGAAGGCCCCACGCCACAAATGGCCTCCTTCAACAGCGTCACCTTTCCCAAAGGGCTAAGTACAAAGGTGAGTTTTGCAGCAGACCCTAGCAATGCACATGGGCAGTCTGTAGGACCAACGTAAAAACATGAGAACAGAAGAACTGCCCGACTGGGTCAGACCAAAGGACAAACTAGCCCAGTGTCCTGTCTTCCCACAGTGGCCAACACCAGGTGCCCCAGAGGGAGTGAACAGAAAACGGGAACTATCAAGTGATTCCCCTGTCACCCATTTCTAGCCCCTGATAAACAGAGGCTAGGGACACCATTCCTACCCATTTTGGCTAATAAGCATCGATGGACTGAACCGCCATACATTTATCTAGTTCTTTCTTGAATCGTCCTGGTCTTCACAACATCCTCTGGCAAGGAGTTCCACGGGTTGACTGTGCGCTGCGTGAAGAAAAATGTCCTTTGGTTTGTTTTAAACCTGCTGCCTACTAATTTCATCTGGTGACCCCTAGTTCTGGTGATCTCCTAGTTCTCTTCAACATCCAGAAGGAAGCATCAATCCCTGCATCTAGGGGCCCTACTAGATGCCCCTTCTTTATTAAGCTGATGGCTCCAGCTCACAGATTTCAGCTGCAGCAATAGCTCCTGGGAGAGAGGCAGCTCCAGGACTAAGCTGGAGCTGGTTGGAGTGATTTGGATGACATTTCATGGAGCTGTTTTAATGTCTGGATCGTTGCGTGTATGTCTACAGCCTCGTGGTTGGCGCCATGGGCTGGGTGCCTCTGGGTGTTCTCTCTGGGCTGTGTCCCTCACGTGCAGCCTAGGTCCTCCACACACAGCGTTGATAATGGTCTCTTCAGAAACAGGCTCCAGCAGTGTCGCTTTTGCTCCAGTGTGGAAGGAAAGCACATCATGACACAGTGAATGCTACCACAAATCAGAATTGTCCTCCTCCAGTCCAGGCAGGTGTAATCCTAACCAACACCTCCATCCCCACCTGGAAACCACAAGGCAGCCCTCAGAGATTATGAAGCACTCCTATGACATGCCTGTGGTAATATGCTCCTCTCCATGAGCCGGGTGCTTCTTTAGGCTGCCGGGCATTAGTCTTATCTGAAGGCAACAAAGAACCATCCTGAGGATTTAGCCGTAAGTCAGTAATGACATTCAAGATCCTCATGCCACTGAAATTAGTATACGGAATAAAAAATACATTACAGCGTGTTACCCATAATAGCTGTAGTTGTAGAAAAAAAATTGCATGATGTATTTTATTTTTTGCAACTAAAGTATTTGAGCGTGTATTAATGGCTCTGATGCACACAAAGAAGAGGGAAGAGTTAAGCATCCAGGCCTTGAATACTGCCTGCAAGTCTGGTCACCCCATATCAGGAAAGTTATATTCGAATTGGTAAAGTCACAGAGAAGGGCAACAAAAATTACAAGAAAGAATTGGGACATTTCAATAATTGAGACAAGACAGGATGGGGGGAGAGGAAGGAACTCAGTATCTTAGTGGTTTGTATATTCATGCAAGAAAACTCGAAACGCTAGTAAATAAGCACGGCTGTGACATAGCTGGCATCATAGCGACTTGGTGGACAATACGCTCAAGTGGAATCTTGGACAATGCACCCAAGCAGAATCTTGGATAATGCGCCCAAGTGGAATCTTGGTGGACAATACGCCCAAGAGGAATCTTGGTGGACAATACGCCCAAGTGGAATCTTGGATAATGCGCCCATGTGGAATCTTGGACAATATGCCCAAGTGGAATCTTGGTGGACAGTACGCCTAAGTGGAATCTTGGACAATACGCCCATGTGGAATCTTGGACAATGCGCCCATGTGGAATCTTGGACAATATGCCCATGTGGAATCTTGGACAATGCGCCCATGTGGAATCTTGGACAATACGCCCAAGTGGAATCTTGGACAATGCGCCAATGTGGAATCTTGGACAATACGCCCATGTGGAATCTTGGACAATGCGCCAATGTGGAATCTTGGACAATATGCCCAAGTGGAATCTTGGACAATGCGCCCATGTGGAATCTTGGTGGACAATACGCCCAAGTGGAATATAGCTTGCTCAGGAAGGACAGACAAGGAAAAAAGGGTGGAGGTGTTGCCTTGCATATTTCAAAGGTATACACCAGCACTGAGATTGAGATGAAACTAGGAGACAGACTTGCTGAGAGCGAACAGGGTGATATCATAGTAGGGGTCTACTTCAGACCACCGAATCAAGAAGAGGAGGTGGATGAGGCTTTCTTTAAACAACTAAAATCATTCAAAGCCCTTGGTGGTAATGGGGGACTTGAATTACCTGACTTTGGTTGGGAAAATAACACAGCAGGGCACAGATCACTCCACGAGGCCACGGAGACCATTTTTTTAATTTCAGAAGGTGGAGGGGGGGGCAGGCAGTTGTAGATTTGATTTGGACAAAGGAGTAAGAATGTGAAAGTGGAAGGCAGCTTGGTGACAGTGATCATGAAATGAGAGAGTTCATGATTCTAAGGAATAGTAGCAGAGACAACCGCAAAATAAAGACAATGGATTTCAAGAAGGCAGACTTTAGCAAACCCAGGGAAGCAAGTCTGAGTGGGAAAACAGTTCAAGAGAGTTAGCAGTTTTTAAGAGATATTATTATGGGCATGTAGGGGGGGTGGCTGCCCCACTCTGGCCAGAAGGGGTTAAAGCAGGCTAGAGAGAGCCTGCGCAGGGCCCTGGCCAATCAGGGAGAGGCTTGTAAGAAACCAATCAGAGGACAGCTTGCTGGGGCAGCCTTGGTTATAAGCAGCTGCTCAACAGCACAGTGGACAATTGGGTCCTGACCAGGGAAGGTGCAGGATGGGTTCCCTTCTGCACCTTAAAGGCAACAGAGCTAGGCAGGCTCAGGGGAGTTAGAGAGAGATGCAGCCTGATACCTGCCAGGCTGCAGGCCTTGACGCGAGGGCCAGGGAGGTGCAGGGATCACAGGGGAAGTGGCTTAGGGAACAGGAGGTAGTTAAGAGGGGAGAGAAGGAGGGAAGGACAGAGCTGCCGCCGGAGGGTCCCTGGGCCAGGAGCCAAAGTAGTGGGTGGGCCTGGGTCTCTCCTCTCTTCCTAGCCATACTAAAGGGTGGGCTTTATAGATTGCGGCTTGCCCATGAGGTATGGGGCTGGGCTGAGGCTGCAGTTGGCCACAGTGGCGGGCATGCAGCTGAGGACTGCAGATACCCTCAGAAGGGGGGCGAGGGACCAGTCTGGTGGGCACTGCCAGAGGGCAGTGTCCTAAAGAGGATGCTCTGGTCCTGGGAGCCACGCGGGTGCAGAGCAAAACTTGGAGAGAGCACAAAGAGGCAATGGGCGAGACGCCAGCCAGAAAGGGGGTACCCTGGTGAGGACAGAACTAATTACCAATGTGACCAGCAGGAGGTGCCAGGATGGTGAGTCTGACCCCGTTACAGGGCGCAAGAACAAACTATCCCACTGTGTAAGAAAGATAGGAAGTATGGCTTAGCCAGGAAATTGGCAATGATCTCCAAATTAAAAAAAAAATCAGAAAAATCCAACAAAAAATGGGAACTAAGTTAAGTTACAAAGGTTGAATATACACAAATAACACAAGTATGTAAAAACTAAATTAGAAAGGCACAAAATGAGATCAAACTAGCTAGAGAAATAAAAGGTAACAAGGAAACTTTCTACAAGCAAATTAGAAACAAGAGGAAGACCAAGGACAGGGTAGGACCATTATTCAGTGAGGGGAGAAAAATAATAACAGAAAATGTGGAAATGGCGGAGGTGCTTAGTCACTTCTTTGGTTCGGTTTTCACCAGGAAAGTTTGGTGATTCGTCGACTAATATAGTGAATGCCAGAGGTGGGATCAGAGGCTAAAACAGGGAAAGAACATGTTAAACGTTACTTAGACAAATTAGATGTCTTCAACTCACAAGGGCCTGATGAAATGTGTCCTAGAATACCCAAGGAGCTGACTGAAAAGTCATGGAATACGGGCGAGATGCCTAAAGATTAGAAAAGGGCAAATATAGTGCCCATCTATAAAAAGGGAAATAAGGATGACCTGATGAGAATTACAGACCAGTCGGCTTAACTTCTGTGCCAGGAAAGATAATGGAGCAAATAATTAAGCAATCAATTTGCAAACATCTAGAAGACAATGGGGGTATGTCTAGACTACATCCCTCTGTCGCCAGAGGGATGTGAATTAGACATACCGACATTGCAAATGAAGCGGGGATTTAAATCTCCCACGCTTCATTTGAATAAAAATGGCTGCCGCATTTTGCCAAGTCAGCAGTTTGTCTGCAAAAAGCGGCTGTCAAGACGGGGATCGGGCGACAAAGAAAGCCTTTGTTGGCCGATCCCTTATGCCTCATAAAACGAGGTTTACAGGATCGGCCAACAAAGGCTTTCTTTGTCGCCAGATCCCCTTCTTGACAGCCGCTTTTTGCCGACAAACTGCTGACTCTGCAAAACGCGGCAGCCATTTTTATTCAAATGAAGCATGGGAGATTTAAATCCCCGCTTCATTTGTAATGTCGGTATGTCTAATTTACATCCCTCTGGCGACAGAGGGATGTAGTCTAGACATACCCTAAGGTAGTTAGTAGCAGCTTGGATTTGTCAAAAAGAAATGCTGTCAAACAAACTTGATAGCTTTCTCTGACAGGGTTACAAGTCTTTTGGATGAGGGGAAGCGGTAGATGGGATATATCTTGACTTTAGGCTTTGAAACTGTCTCATGAATTTCTCAGTAACAAACTAGGGAAGTAGAACCTAGATGGAGCTACTATAAGGTAGGTACAATACTGGTTGAATAATCGTTCTCAGAGGATATTTATCAATGGTTCACAGTCATGCTGGAAGGACATAATCAGTGGGGTCCCACAGGGATCAGTTCTGGGTTCAATATCTTAATCTTCATATCTTCAGTTCTGTTTAATATCATCATCAATGATTTAGTCAAAGGCATAGAGAGTACACTTCTAAAGTTTGTAGACAATACCAAGCTTGGAGGAGCTGCAAGTGCTTTGGAGGATAGGATTAAAATTGACAATGTTCTGGACAAACTGTAGAAAAGTTCTGAAGTACATTGGTTAACATTCAGTAAGGACCAATGCAAAGTACTCTGCTTAGCAATGAACAATCAGTTGCACACATACAAAATGGAAAAGGGCACCCAAGGAAGGAGTCCAGCAGAAAGGGATCTAGGGGTCAGAGTGAATCTCAATCTAAAAATGAGTCAACAGTATGACACTGTTGCAAAACAAGCAAACATGATTCTGGGATGTATTAACAGGGGTGTTGTGAACAAGACATGAGAAGTCATTCTTCCGCTCTACTCTGTGCCGATTAGGCCTCAGTTAGAGTAATGTGTCCAGTTCTGGGCACCACGTTTCAAGAAAGATGTGGAGAAATTGGAGAAGGTCCAGAGAAGAGCAACGAGAATGATGAAAGGTCTAGAGAACATGAGCTATGAGGGAAGGAGAAGACTGAGAGGGGACATGATAACCATGTTCAAGTACATAACAGTTTGTTACAAGGAAGAAGAGGAAAAATTGTTCTTCTTAACCTCTGAGGACAGGGCAAGAAGGAATGGGCTTAAATTGCAGCAAGGACAGGTTAGGTTAGGCATTAGGGAAAATGTTCTAACTGCCAGGGTGGTTAAGTACTGGAATAAATTGCCCAGGGAGGTAGAGCAGGCTAGACCAACACCTTTCCAGATAATACTGGGTCCTGCCATGAGGGCATGGGACTGGACTAGATGACCTCTCGAGATCCCTTCCAATCGTATGATTCTATGATTGTATGAAGAGAGATGACTTAGGGGAGCTATGATACAGGGCTATGTAATCATGAATGGTGTGGAGAATGTGAATAAGGAAATGTTATTCCCATAATAAAAGAACAAGGGATCGCCCAATGACATTAAAGGCAGAAGATTTAAAGCAAACAAAAGGATGTTTTTCTTCACAGAATGAACAGTCAACATGCAGATAAGTCTTTCACCTCAATCTTCTGGGGGAGACAGGATGTTCTAAAATAATAGCAGAGTCTTTAACATAACTATTTAAAGCGGGCAACCTCAGAGACGTCTTAGGCTTGGCCGTCATGTCTGACACACAAAGGAGATATCCCTGCTGTGGCCTACAAATAAGATACAATTTAACGAAACCTGGACGAGTTGTCCTGTTTCTCCTCTACCATTGATGTTGGCCTGTTTCTCCTCTACATTGCCTTTAACAGAGTCATTCTTTATTTCCATAGATGGATGCAAGAGGTGAACCAGGTCAAACCTATCCAGGCGCGATTGTGTTGCAATTTAATAAAACAAACTCACCCGGCCAATCCGGTACATGCTTATGTTCAGATTTGTTATACACAGAGGGCCTAATCCTTAGAGACAGTAAACCAAAGCTGCCCCGTTGCAACTTGGATTTCATTTTAAGAACTTGAAAAAAATCCCATGTGGTTCAGAGCCTCCCGCCTGTGTCTGAACGGGTCCGCTGAAGTCACACAGACGGAGTGCAGCACGTTCGTAAATGCGCTTGCCTGATCGGGCCCTGGTGCGGGAGGAGAAGGATTACAATAATGACAGTGCCTTGAATTTTGTCTCGAAAGCTACCAAACTCAGGTGGTGGTGGACCATCAGATCTAAAGATCTACGGCCCTGCTTGGAGAAACTTCCTGCTGTCCTAGAATGTTTAGAGCCACCAACGGGTCCTGGTAGCAGCCCAGCATTTGGCAAAGTAGACTCATCCCTGCTCATGAAGAACTAATGCCTCGAATTTCTCCCAGAAGTCAGCAAGACACCGTGCAAAGAGCTGAGCTCGCCCAACACAAAACGTGGAAGCATTGACCACAGAGGCCCACACATCACTATGGACCCGAGGAGAGATCTGCCAGGAAACTCCCACCCTATCAGGTAGGGACAAATAAAAAGTCTCCCTAGCAGGGAAGACATGGAAGAGACCACTTGCTTCCCCTGCGGAAGCAGAAAGATGACGTGAGGGGCGCCTCATCCCACCCACAAGGAGTAAGAAGGGCAGAAGCACCTGCTGTCCCCAGAAGTTTTCCTCAGAGATGGTAAGAAGTCCCTCAGGCATTGAAAGAGTGAGGGAATAAATTCTCACTGGGGTGAGGCCCCCTGTGCCCGCCTCCATGGCAGGGAGGGAAGAGGCCATGGAAATGTAGGGCTGGAAGAGACCACAAGGGGCCATACAATCCATTCCCCCCCATGATGACTCAAGGCCAAGTATACCTCGCCCACTCCTGACCAGTACTCCCATTTATGAAGTTCCTTTTGAATGCTCCTCCTGTCCTCCAAAAGTTCTTACAACACCTGACAACTTGTCTGCCAAATTTTACTCTATAGCTCCTCCCCCACAAGAGATCAGTAGAGGCTATGACCTTCCCAGGCTACTCTCTGAAAATTCAGAAGGGTGCTCTGCGTTTGCTGTCCAAACACAAGATGCCAGAGGAGAAAGCCAGTTATGCTCCAGTTGTGCTGGAAGAGGATGCGAACTCGTAGGCCTCTGAAAACCACCGGAGCGGAGCAATACGCCATCGAGACAACCCCAAAAATGATAAGCACGGCTAGGGGAAGCCAGTTGGAAGGAAGGGATTGTGGGAGGCCGTAGGGGTGGGCGGGGTTATGTGGGGACAGTGTCCGATGAGTCTCTCAGTTCAGGTAGGCTGGATCCATTTCCAAAATGGAGCCACGCTTGAAAGCAGCGGAAATTGGCCATCCTTCAGCAATGCTGGCATTGTACATCTCTTTTTTGCAACACTTTTTTCCCTATTTGTAATTGGTGGTCCTAGGGGTGGGCTAAGGGGCCTTTAACGGCACAGATACAGCTCTAGCTATAGATATTATTTCCTAGGAGTCGAAAGGACACTGCTGAAACCTGGATGGTAAAAAACACCTCCCAGCCCTAAAGCCCACCAGCCAAAGCAATGAACTGGTATGGCCCATCTTGATCTTGGAGTAGGGCTCATAGCAGGGCAGGAAGGATCAACTCCAACGCCTATCAAAGGAGATGGGAAGGCTTTAGCTCGGCCCCCAGGCCGTTTGTGTCAGTCTTTGTGGGAGAACACAACAGGCGATAAGGAGAGACAACCCAATATCAAAGTTGGGGTGGGTGGGTGCTTGAGATCCAGCCAGCCTCCACCGGCCCGTCCTCTTTCCTTTCCCCCCTCACTCACCCGAGTCTCTTTATTTTTCCCCTTCCTTTCTTGCTCTGTCTTTGCTTGCATTTCAAGGTTAAAAAAAAAGTCAGGATACAATGGTAAATATGTAAGATTAGCTCCTAAAATATGTTAGCAAGTGAAAGCTAAAGAAAGCCAAATGAATTTAAAAAAGGGTTGCTTGAAGCTTAGAACAGAGACGGTCCTTTTGATCCTTTATCTCACAATAACAAAAAAAAAGCGCCAAACGAGATACATATATATAATATACGTATGATATATATATTCATACACACTCTGTGTGTGTGTGTGTGTGTGTGTGTGTGTGTGTGTGTGTTTTAATTCACACAAGGCTTTCCTTTCTTTAAAATGCTGCAAGACG
Source organism: Rafetus swinhoei (assembly GCA_019425775.1). NCBI lineage: Eukaryota > Metazoa > Chordata > Testudines > Trionychidae > Rafetus > Rafetus swinhoei. The sequence goes on along the minus strand of CM033432.1, from coordinate 53,431,551 downwards.
CTTTTTTTTTTTAGCAGATTTCTTTTTCTTCCTTTTTTTTTTTTTTTTTTTTTTTTGATATTTCAAAGCTGGCAGCTCAGTAAATGGCTGGAACTGCCACATCTCTGTTCTTGCTAAAGAAATCAATGCTAATCCTATTACTGGCAGTTATCACCTATCCCAGAAACCGCGGCTAAAAGAGAAAAAAAACCCACTGAGATGTCAAAGTCGGGGAAAAGGGGGTGGGGGAGGGGGGAGGCGCCCTTCATTCACTTTCAAACAGTGATTGTTTTCTTATTTTTGATCATTTTTTTTTTCCTGTTAAGAGAGAAACTAAAACCGCCAACAACAAAAAATCGGCGCTCACATAACGTGAAGGGTCTGGTTTAAACCCACACACAAAATGCAATTCAGAGCGGAGGCTGCAATTGGGTACTCGGCTCGCGCCATTGTGCCAAGGTATCGCAGCCCGTGTGGTATTACACATGGAGGGCTCAGCCAGCAGCCCCTTGCTCGGGTCTCTCAGCGCCCCGCTGGCCTGATTCTCCTCTTGCTTACGGCAGTGTAAATCAGGAGCAACTCCACCTGAGCCCCCGGCATGGCCTAGGGGAGAAGAGGATCGTCCCCTTTGTGTCTTGAGTGTGCCGGGCCCACACTGAAGCAGTGACTGCTTGGGGCTGCCGTGTTCTCCTCAAACATGGAGGAGAAATGGCCGCCGCTGCCCTCAGTTCCTCAACGTGAGCCGCAACCGCAGCAGCACGTCTCAGAGCCCAGCTTGGCAGACTTGGGGTTGCAGGGCGCACACTAGAGCACCACAAAAGCTGGGGCTCTGAAGGTCGGGGAGAAGGGCAGGGAGAAGGTCGGCCTTCAAGGCTGAGCTCCAGCCCATGCCGTAATATCCACACGGCCCTTTCCAGCACCTGCCAGCCCACCGGCTCTGAGACTTGCTGCCACAGGCTGTGTAGGTAAACCCTTAGTCTGCGGGCAGCAGGCCTCACCCCGCCCTTCTCCTGCTCTCCATGACACCGTCCATCACTCTTTCCCCTCAGAAACACCTGAGGAGTTTCAAAGTAGTTCAGGGCCCCACGGTCCCCACATTTTTCATCTGTTCTCCCTTCCTGTCAGGAAACCTGACAGGGGCTACCTTCCCAATGAGAATCTGAGCCCTAAAACTAGGACTCTCCCAATTCACAGCCTGTAAACAGCCCCCTTTTATCTCTGAAATGGCCCCGAACTCCTCCACCTCCCTACGGTCTTTGACAGCCAAGCCTGCTCACAGGGGAGGCAGAGGTGGGAGGTTGCCTCGGGGTTCATATAACGCTCCAGGAAGTTAGTGCATACAGTGTTATCTCAATAGCAAAGAAGGTCAGAAGGGACCGGTTAGAGTTCAATGTTACATGGGAAGTCTGGAAATGTGGTGGGAATTAAACCCAGGTCATTTCAGTGTCAACCAAGTGCACAATTCACTGGACCATCCTCACTACGGCGGGAATTTTCAGCTCTTCAGTCTGATGCGCTCTCGACTGTGCTGCCTTTTTGGCAAGGCAGGGTGCCAAAAATAAATAAATCGCATTACAAAAACAGTGAGGCCAGGCATCAGAATGAGCCACAAACACAAGATCATTGTGAAATGACGAAACAATGCAGGAGTCTTCAGAAGACAACCCCAATGAGCTACCAGACACACCAGCCAGAGCTGAGTGTGAAATACAAATGGTAAGGGATGTAGAAGGTACCAAAATGAATTTGAGGAGGTTGGTCTCGCGGAGTTAGCTTTACAGATATAGAGACTGAATCAGGGATGTGTTCTGGGTCCGGTGTTGTGTAACATCGATATAGAAATAGAGAGCATTCTAATCCAATTTACATATGAAACCAAGTGAGGGGGGGTTGCCGACACTTTGAAGAACAGAACTAAAATTCAAAGGGCTATTAATAAACTGGAGAGCGGGACTATAGACAATAAGATGAAATTCTACAAGCAGAAATGTAAGGTGCTGCCCTAAAAGGGGAGAAAAGAAACACACAAATACAGAATGTGGGGGACTGGCCTGCCAGCAGCACTGCTGAGAAGGATGTGGGAGTCCTGGTGGATCACAGCCCCAACACAAGTCAACAATGCGATGCTGTTGCCAAAAAAATAAGCAAATGCGCTTTTGGGTTGCATTAACAGAGGCAGAGCATGCAAGTCAAGGGAGGTGATAATATCGCTCTATAGATTGAATCTCTCTAGTCCAGAACTCTCTGGTCCAGAAACATCGGTCATCCAGCATGATTTGAGGTAGCCGGGTGTCCACTTTCATGGATGGGGCCAAGTTTCCCACAGTCCCATAAAGTTTGTTTACAGCCTCCAATCCCAGCTCTCAGTGTTCTGTGCTGTTATTTCGCTCTAATTTACCCCTACATGACTTCTAAGAGCAGTGGAAGTGCTGTTGATGCTGCTAGACCATTTTGACCTCCTGTGGTCCAGCAAATTCTCTGGTCTGGAACCAGTCAGGTCCCAAGGGTGCCGGACTAGAGAGGTTCAACCTGTCCTCGGTGCTGGTGAGGCCTCAGCTGGTGTACTGTGTCCAGATTTGGCCACCAACGCACGGAGAGGATGTAGCAAAAGTGGAAAGGCTCCAGAGACAAGTGACAAAGATGATCAAAGGGCTGGAACACAAGCCAAATGAGCAAAGGCTGAAGACACGGGTTATGTTTGGTTTGGAAAAGAGAACACTGATGGGGGATATTATAGCAGTCTTCAAATACTTGAAAGGCTGCCATAAAAAATGGAGAAAAATTGCTCTTTCTTGCCACAGAAGGCAGGACAAGAGACAATAGAGTTGAACAACGGCAGAGCAGATTTAGATTAAATCTCTGAAAAGCTTCCTAACTGTATGGAAGTTTTCAAAGGAGTCTGGACAGCCCTCTGTCTTGGATGGTTTTATACCGGATGACCTTTGCGGTCCCTTTGAACCTTATGGGTTTATGAAAGAAGCATACCCGCCAAATTCATATACATTGAAGAAATAAAAGACAGACCAAGACGTCCTGACTACCAGAATAAATAAGTCCTCCACAGAACTCCTGATGGAGCAAGCAACAATTTGATATATTTTATCCTCCAACACCAACGGTGTATGTGAGCTGTTCCCAGAAAACAATCAATATTAATCATCTTTACTGTCGAATATATCACTGAAATCACTCCAGATTTCTCTTCACTTAAAAAAGCGTGTCATTTGTTCTGTGCATCATCTTTCCAAAAGAGGCCTGGCCCCCTATGCGCAAGAAACAATCTTTCCATATCGGTGGCCAGGGATTTTTCCATTGATGGACCACAAAATATTGATGCGGCTCTTCTTCTTCTTTTTTTTTTTTTCCTGAGGGGTTCTCACACTTGCTAGAGTACTAAAATCATGTGACAGAATAAAGTTTGGACGAGTTTATTGTTACTGCACCTGACCTGTTTGCATTGTTATCTGGGTGACTGTATTCCAGATTGTCTGTGTGTGTGTGGACAAGGCGGAACCACACACTCGATAGCATGGGGACAGGTTGCGCTCACCCCCTCCAGACTGGGAAGAGTTAAGTCTGCATTGTGGGCTGAGGAAGCCACGCCCACCCAGCCCCACTGGGCAAGTGTCGCAGTGGTATAAAAGGGAGTGGCTTAGCTCAGTCTGGGCCAACAGCTGAAGAGGAAGGACTCTTGCTACAGGTTCCAGCCCAGGCAGGGCTGGACGTTCAGGAGAACCCAGCCTTGCTGGGAGCCATCTGTGCCGATGAGTCTGGAGCCCCCCGAGATGCCTGGACTATCACTGCAAGGGACACAGAAGGAAGTAGCCTGGGTAGGGGGGATGCTAGCTGCAGGGCTGAGAACAGTCAGCGTGTTACAGTGAGATCCCCTCTGACTCAGTGGCACTGACAGGGCCCTATCTTGGGACCAGGTGGATCAGGGAGGAACCGAGTCCTTCTACCACACTGCCACCCACCCCTAGGTGGCACCCTGTGGTCCAGGCCCCTGAGCCTTCCCGCCCTGCAGATAAGGGCAACCCAACTGCCTCCGACCCCAAGGCCTTACTCTGGGACTTATAACAGTGAGATGCACAGATTTCTGGACTGGGAACACCCCTTGGCATGAAGAAGGACATGGTGCATCCATCCCACCTTGGATGGAGAGCCCCTCACCCCGCCAGAACCACATGGCACTGGAGGTGAAGGGACGAAGCTGTTTCAGAGAAACACAGTTAGCTTGTCTGTGGGCAAGTCAGTGCTGCCCCGGATGGAGAAGACACGAGCATGAGAAGGAAGGCCCGGCGTTTGTTATTCGAGAAAACGAAGTAAGTACCTGAACGCCCATTTCTGTGGGTGCCAGAATGGTGAGGCGGTGAGAGAGCGCCAAGCCCCTCCTCACGTCTCGAGGGTGGGATCCCAAAACAAGCGTCGTCTTCTTTCCTGGCAAATCTACAGAGACACTGTCCAACTCATTAATACCTCACAAAGGACAAAAAGCACCACTGCCAGCAGCAGCACGCGGGGAAATCCCAAGAAAGGCCTTATGAAGATGTCGGTGGCAGGAGAGTCAAGGCCCGAGCAGTTTGAGAAAGCCCCAACGCACACTGCTGGAGGAGGAAGGGAACGTGGGGGCGTGTTACCGTGGTGGTGGGCGTGGCCGTCAGGGCAGGTCTAAAAATGAAGACGGGGGGTATCTGGAACGAGTGATATGTGAGGGGTTAAATAATAAGAGCGCAAAGTAATTAGTACTGACAAAAGCAAGACAAGACTGCAGCGCGGTGCTTGGCAGCTAAGACTCTGTGAGGAATTCCCATAGAAAAAGCCGAATTTTTTCTTGAAGAGCATGGAATACTTGGCTGTCTTGCTTTCTCACTTGCTCATTCTCTGCTTATTTACAAATATAAGAACATAGGAACAGCCAGACTGGGTCAGACCAAAGGTCCATCCAGCCCAGTATCCTGTCTGCCCACAGTAGCCAAAACCAGGTGCCCCAGAGGGAGGGAACAGAACAGGGAATCACCATGTGATCCCTCTCCCATCATCCATTTCCAGCCTCTGACAAACAGAGGCTAGGGACACCATACCTACCCATCCTGACTAATAAGCATTGATGGACCTACCCTCCATGAATGTATCTAGTTCTTTTTTGAACCCTGTTGCAGTCCTGGCCTTCACACCATCCTCTGGCAAGGAGTTCCACAGGTTGACTGTGCGTTGCATGATGAAATACTTCCTTTTGTTTGTTTTAAACCTGCTACCTATTAATTTCATTTGGTGACCCCTAGTTCTTATGTTATGGAAATAAGTAAATAACTTTTCCTTATGCATTTTCTCCATACCTGCCTTGATTTTATACACCCCATCATATCCCCTCTTAGTCTCCTCTTTTCTAAGATGAAAAGTCCCAGTTTTATTAATCTCTCCTCATATGGCAGCCGTTCCAAACTCCTACATGGCTAGATCCTCAGGTGTTATGAATCAGCACAGCTCCTTTGATTTCAGTGGCACGATACCTATTGACAGCAGCGGAGAATCTGGCCCATTATATGGAACGTAATCATCTACCTGAGTAGGAAATTAGGACATGTGCAATTCAGGCCACTGGCCAGTCATTAAGTGCTATCCGTTTTCTACCTGTATCAATATTTAACAATTGCCCTTTCTACTATCGGGCTCTTGTCCACTTGTGTAGTGAAACCAATGAGAATACGGCCTACCTGCAAATGCAGTATTAGAAGGTCATTAAAATAGATTCTTTTTAGGGTTGCCAGAATTATAGGAGAAAGATTGAGAAAATGTTGGGAAAAGTTTGGTGTGTGTGTGAGAAAAAACTAAGGTCATTTAGTTTCCGAAGAAAAGTTGGCCTCAGGTTTTCGGGAGGTCTGAAAACATTACATTGCATGGATTGTTATCTAGGTAAAGTCACAAAAAATGATTAACGGTCTAGAACATATGACCTACAAGGTAAGACTAAAATAACTGGGCTTGTTTAGTTTGGAAAAGAAAAGATGGAGGGAGGACATGATAGCGGTTTTCAAGTATCTAAAAGGGTGCTGCAAGGAGAAGGGAGAAAAATTGTTCTCCTGGGCCTCTGAGGTTAGGACAAGAAGCAATGGGCTTAAATTGCAGCAAGGGAGGTTTAGGTTGAACATTAGGAAAAAATTCCTACCTGTCTGGGTGGTTAGACACTGGAATAAGATGCCTAGGGAGGTTGTGGAAGCTCCATCTCTGGAGATATTTAAGAGCAGGTTGGACACATACCTGTCAGGGATGGTCTAGATGGTGCTTGGTCCTGCCGTGAGGCAGGGGACTGGACTCGATGACCTCTCGAGGTCCCTTCCAGTTCTAGTATCTATGATTCTATACATTGGACACCAGATTGTGCCTGGTCTGTACGTGGCACAAGAGGGTACCTAGCGGCTTCCCCCCAAACGTGTGGTGCCATGCACAATCACCACAGCTGCATTTAAGGGAAGGCAGAATCTGCTCTACCTAGTGACTGACAACCCGCTGCAGGAGAAGCTCAGGTCCCAGCGAGGAGGCTGGTTCTGCGTATTCCCCACAGTGCTCCCTAGGGGGTGCTGGCAGGCCCAGCCTCTCCTGGCCTGCAACCCCCTGAGAGCTTTGACTGAGGTGGCTGCTCCCTGCAGCAACCTCAGCACAGGCCTGTGTCTTCAAGGCGATATCTTGTCCTCTTCCGGCGTTGCAGAGGTGAACTCACGAAGGCCGAGTTCCCATTTTTCACTTCCCCACTTCTACAGCCCATGATCTGTGGGGGAGGACTGACTTTTCCGGGGACTTTTAACCAGAGCTGTGACACTGTTGGTGGGATAGCATGCCTTGAAAATGGAACCGTTAAGAAGAATCACTTTCCCTCTGTCTCTCATCCTTGTCTGGATCCCTTTTGCTAGCCAATGGCTGATTTATTATTATTATTATTATTATTCAGACTTTCCAAAGAGTTAAAAATCTTTGAAAGCTCATGTGGGAAAGACAAAATTAACTTGTCGGGCCTGGTCTACACTAGACTCGGCAGGTCAATGTACGGTACGCAACTCGAGCTATGCAAAACGCGTCGCTGGAGTCGGCTTACCTTAAACCAAGCAATGGCGGTGTCCACATAGTAGGAGGCCAACGAGAGTACACGCTCTGCCAGTTTCTCTTACTCCTCGCAGAATGAGGCATACCAGGCGCCGATGGGAGCTGCTGTCAGCGTTCGATTAACAGGTCTACATTAGACCCGCTAAATCAAACGCCAGAAGATCAACCTCTGGCGGGTCGATCTTCTCCCTAGTGTAGACATGCCTTAAGTTGTGAATGACTGCTGTCTCCTATCTTTCCCATTATAGTCACAGTTTGCCCTAATTCATAATGCCCATGATTTCCCAACATTTATAATGGGACTGGAGCTACTCAATAGGATTAAAATGATATTTCCTTCAGTAAAGATGGCCACCACTTCCCTGGGGCCTTGGCATATGTTAGTGAGGCTATCTCGAGTATCTATGATTTTTCTCTCCATCTCTTTCATTGTTTCTGATGGGGCTGAAGTCACAGGCTGTCTTCGGTACAAATCGCTACCATTTCACGAAAGCCTTCCTATGCCTACGTGAGAAGGCCTCTCATAAAGATGTCACTGCTGCAGTACCCTGCGGAGAACTTGGAAGGAGGAGCACAGGCGGAAAAAGGGAAGAGTTTGCAGGAGGGTCTGGGAAGCCAGTCTGTGTGCACATGGTTGGAATGTTAGCAACAGTTGCAGCCCCTCTGTAAATAGGTCACTTAATAAAGATCCAGTTTGGTTTCAGAAACATGGAGTCCCACGGGCGTCGGGTATGTAAGGCGGGGGAAGGCTTTTCCTTCCCAAACAGCCAGGCATAGCCCTGCCCACACTCCGCCCCCAGAACACCTACTATAGGCTTTCTGGGGGCCGGGTGTTGCTGCCCCCAGCGCCTGCCCTGCCAGTGCTCGGGGGCCGGAGAGGCCAGGCCGGTGATATGTAGAGGGCGTGCTCTCCTCCGGGGCAGGGGAGGCCGGAGTGAGAGCACATCCGCCCACTCCCCTTCCCTCACCTTGGCTGGAAGGGGGAGCATGTGCATGGGGCAGGGAAGGGGCAGGGTCTCACCAGAAGGGGTGGGGCTGGAGGTAGAACTGGGGGCTTGCCTCCCTCAGCCCTGCCTTCACCAACCAGCCATGCGGAGTCCTCATATCTTCAGCCAGCAAATCCCAGCTCCTCTTCATTGCCTTTCTGGTCTGCGACACTAGCAGAGGAGCAACACTGTTGTTTTGCCAATAGAGACACATTCCCCGAGCCCTTGTGTATATCCACCCCCACCTCTTCCTTCCAGCCAGATTCCTGTCAAGTCACTAATACCTCCTGATTAAACAAGCCTTGAATTTGAATAGTGAGCAGCACAAATAGACTCATCTGTGTCCATAGTGCGTGTCCCCCGGGGAACAGTCAATGGCACCTCCGCAAACACAGTGAGCCACCGGTTGCTGCAGCTGTACTCCGACTCCTGACACGCTTGAACAGCCCAGCTGCCATGATCTGCAGCACCCAGAGGAGCGAGCGAAGTACGTGCTACCCCACAGAGCACGGCCAGTAGAACTGTAGCTTAACCTGCGGCCCTTTGGTCCCTGGCTCTTCCTGCCTGGAACCGGTCACAAGGACGGATCTGGGCCAAACTGCTTCTGCGACATTATGGGACAGATCCTCAGTGCGGCTGAGGTGACCCACCTCCGCTGAGTCTAGAGGAACAGCCCAGATTTCCGCCAGTCGAGGATTTGACCCCGCGCCCCCTTCATAGAAAAGTGCGGCCCTTGACCACTTGCAAAAAAGCTTGGCGTGGCCCCACCATTACAAATTATTAGAGCAACCCGCGAGGAAGAGCAGATGGAGGGGAGAAAACAGAGGAGTGGAGAAAACATTTTGAGAGGCCGAGTTGTGAGGTCCGTTCTCCTCCTGCTACGCACTCCCTCACGCAAGTAATGCCAATGGAGCCATTACAACCAACAGGGAGGCTGATGCTATTTGTTTCATTAACCTTTCTTGGTTCTTTAGGAGGCGATAACAGTAAAAACCAGTTCTCGACAGTAGAAACATGTCATGCAGTTGTGTAAGCCCTGGTCTACAGTGGGAGTTACTTCAAAATAACCCCCTTCCCCCTCTGTATTTCCACACATCTGTACTGCTGCTTTTCACAGGGAATAACCTTATTTCAAAATAGTTATTATTTTGAATTTAGTTACAGTAATTCCTCATTTAACACTATAGATACGTTTCAGAAAATGAGCGTGTTACGTGAAAACGTGTTATGAGGGGTCAATTTTCCCATTGAAAATAATGGAAAAGGTGGGGGTTGCGTTTCAAGCGGTGGTGTCTGTTGGGACCGGGACATAAGGTTGGGGGAGAAAGGGGACTGGGTTACAGTGGGGTGGGAGGAGGTGTTTGGCTCTGGGGAAGGGAAGGGGAGGAGAGGGGCAGGAGATTGGGTTGGGAGTATGCCCCTGTGACGGGTCTGCCGGGACCCACACTGCGTCCGGCGAGGGGGGGTTGCCAGGGAACGGCGCGGTGAGCGGCGAACCCTCCGCCGCTTTGCAGGGAGGTGGAGGAAGCCCTGCACAGCCGCCGGCGACGGGCCAGCTGGGGAAATCGTGTTATTCCGGGGACGGTTATGTAATTCAAAAAACGTTCCCTAAAAAAAAAAATCGTGCTATCGCAAAAACGTGTTAAGCAGGCATGTGTTAAATGAGGAATTACTGTATTTTGAAATCATTTCCTAGTGCAGATGTAACCACCACCAGACAGATTTGAACCTGGGACCTCTGGAGCTTAGTGTAGGAGCCTTTAAGGCTTGAGCTAAAAGCCAGCTGCCTGTCAGCTCAGGCTGTAGAGCTCCCTTGTGCTTATCTCTCCCACTGGGTGTGTAGGTTACACAGACATCACCACTTCCACATTTGGCTTTGCACAACAATCTCAGGAATAATTTTAACCTTTTTGTGGGCTTGAACTGCCTGACACCACTCAAAGGTTCACAATAAGGAGCCATTTAATCCACGGCTATAACTGAATGAAACATTGTTCTCCCAACAGCAACAGCAGTGGCTCAGTTGAGTGTTAGAGTCCATGCACATTCACACACCGGCTTTGCTAGAAGGCCATCTTCCATGGATTAGCACCAATCTAGAGAGGGGATATCCGGTAGCAGCAGACTCTTTGATTTAGCAGCTCCAGTGGCTGGAAGTTAAAGTTAGAACAACTCAAGCTAGAAATACACTCAAAAGCTTCAGAGGGGTAGCCGAGTTAGTCTGTAACTAGAAAAACTTAAAAAAACAACAAATAGTCTTGCAGCACCTTAGAGACTAACAATGTTTAGAAATATGCTGTGACTTTAAAAAAAACTAGAGTAATTAACCATTGGAACAGCTTCCAGAGGCAAATAATATGTCCATCACCACTTGGGGGCGTTAAATCAAGACTGGATCTCTTTGGAAACACACTCTGGTTTAGCCACAAATTATTGGACTAGATGCAAGAATTCCTGGGTGAATCCTCTGCTCTGTGCCATAAAAAGGGTCAGATTAGAAGATATAACAGTCCCACATGGCCTTAGAACCTATGAATCGACAAAGCAGATGGAAACGGCCCCACTATTATATTGTTGCATAATTACTACATCTCTAATCTAATACGTCTTTATGAAATGTCGTCAATTTACACTTCCAATGCCAAATGTTTTCAATGGGAAATGTGGCATGATGGCACATTTATGCTAATTGGATAGTCCGTGTTTACCGCTCCTCCTGGGGGAGCATTTAGAAAGCACGTAACAAACTATATAAAATAGACACTTGTGTACGGGTATATAATTTAGTGCATTAAATACACAAGACCCCCAAAGCTTTCAGTGGGTTTAAACAACAGCCTTTGGCCCTTTATAGCACAGCCGCAAGGGAATCATTCTCAGTGCTCTGTTCTTCTGCCTTCAGAACGTTTGTTTTTTATTCTGAATATTTCAGCACATCTATTTACCTGGCACTATATTTAGTACCACAGTGCCAAGATGGCATATATAAAGATTCAATTGCAATTCCCATCTGATGTCCCTTCCCTCTCCTTTTTACCCCTTTTTTTATGTCCGCTCGCTGAATTCAGCACAAAGTTGGTGTGTTTAATTTAAAAAGAAGTAAAACGCTCCAGGCGACGCCTCAGACCACTGCAAATCACCTACTTTATAGAGGCAGTAAAATTGTGTATCGGATTAGAAGTGATGCTGATCTGAAATTTATGATAACTTTTAATGGCATTATAATTTTTTCCCGGTGCGCTCCATCACCGAATCGTTTGGATGCACAGTACAACAAGATGAAATTTGTAAGGGAAGAACATTACCCAGGCAAGCACAGAGAAACACAGGTAGCGGAATAATGCAACGGTCCCTGCAAGCTGCTCCACCCTGGCTCTGAGCAGGGACATCTTGGCGTGAAACAAGATCATTCAGTCCCAACCGCATGGTTGGGGGAGGGTGGCGATCAATAAGGAAGGACAAAACGGAGCAAAAGACAGTTGTTGGAGAGGACCAGGACCAGAACTAGACTGGGTATTCAGGCAGGGTTCTAGCATAGTGTCTCTTCCAGCTGGGATCCAGACTGATTCCCACAATTGTATAGCACCAGTGGAGAAAGACTTTTGCTTGACCCTCGGAAAGAGAATTCCTTAATGTTCTTAGTTCTGTACCACCAACCCCGTTGTGGTCTAAAATCATTGAACACTAAGGACCTCGAGAGGTCACCAAGTCCAATCCCCTGCCCTCAAAGAAGGACCAAGTGTAACCACCACCAAGGCGGATTTGAACCTGGGACCTCGGGAGCTGACTCTAGGAGCCTCTAGCCTCTGAGCTAAAAGCCAGCTGGCTCCTAGCCCATGCTGTAGAGGTCTCTTGATCTTAACTGTTGCAGTGGTCTAGGTGCCACTTGCAGTACTCAGTAACCACACTAGGTCTATGTCTACACTCGCGGCTTCTTGCGCAAGTACGGCTGTTCTTGCGCAAGAATCTGCAGAGCGTCCACACTGCCCGCCTGCTCTTGGGCAAGTAAATTTACAGTACGGCGTGGTAAGAGAGGGCTCCTTGCGCAAGAGCTACGCTCTTTTTTAACAGGTGTAAGCTCTCTTGCGCAGGGGCTCTTGCGCAAGAGGGCACTGTGGACACTCGGCAGGGATTTCTTGCGCAAGAAAGCCCTATGTCTAAAATTGCCATCAGAGCTTTCTTGCGCAAGAGAGTGTCCACACTGCCATGGGCGCTCTTGCGCAAAAGCACAGCTCGCACATGGCAGTGTGGATGTTTTCTTGTGCAAGACTTCTTGCACAAGAACACTTGCGCAAGATGTTCTTGCGCAAGAAGCTGCGAGTGTAGACATAGCCTAGGTGTGTGGGTTACACAAGCACCATCTAGATCATCCCTGACAGGTGTCTGTCCAACCTGCTCTTAAATATCTCCAATGATGGAGATTCCACAACCCCCCTAGGCAATTTATTCCAGTGCTTCACCACTGTTAGGAAGTTTTTCCTAATGTCCAACCTAAACCTCCCTTGATGCAGTTTAAGCCCATTGCTTCTTGTCCTATCCTCAGACTTTAAGGAGAATAACTTTTGAATATAAATATAGATTTATAACATGGCTCACATTCAGAAAATTCCTGTTGTCCATGCTGCTGAAGCAAACAGGCTAAAACTCTGGTAGCAGCTGCTGTGTTTAAATATGACCATGACTAGCACGGGTCTGAACCCAGTATGGTTAGGACCCTAAGAGTTTGCTGGATCTGGGAAAAAACACCCCCCACTTGTCCCATATCAATGAGTTATGATCAGAAATATAGGGGTCGTTCACACTTTAATCAAGAAGTCTGATTGCAGCAGGTGTAGGTCTATCTGAGCTAGCTAGATCAAAGCTAACTCAAGTAATAAAGCAGTGAAGAGGCACCAGAAGGAGAGGTGGTACAGCCAGGAGCACAAGGCCTGCCCATGAAACCCAGCTGCCCAGGAATCTGGGTACATACTCGAGTGGCCACCATGCTTGTTGCTATAGTTCCATTGCTACCGTTACTCAACATTGCTTTGATCTTGCAAACGGAGGTACATCTACATGCACCATCTTGGTCGCAGTGTAGCCCAACAGACAGAAACCTCCCTGTTTAGATCTACTTAAGCTAACATTGAAAATGAATTGGTGGAGCTGTTTGAGAAGTCCAAGACTGATGATTTGGGGAGCAAATATTGACGTCTATTTAGCACCACAGGAGAAAAAACGGTCAGCAAGGCCTGTGGCTACACACTGAATGAGAAGGATGAAAAGAAATATTGACTCGCTGCTTCATTCTCCAAGCACCATCTGCCCTCTGCAGGAGAAGAGTTGCATGTGATCGCATAACTAAATACTGTAGCATAATGTGTGCAAAAAAGGGGGCAGAGTTAAGGTTGCACAGATAACGTTCAAGCAATTTCCTCATATTGAGTGCTAGGCTTTGCAACCTAGCAAAGGTTATAACTTTGTAACTTTATTTTACGTATTTCAATGTCTATATATATGCGCATGTATACAAAATAATCCCTTATGAGTAGCCTAAATTTGAATACCACTATCTTAATTCACAAAAATAGGCTTTTGTAACAGTCAGTGTTCTGTCCTGCTGTATCTGAGGAAGCTTGAGGCGAGGGTGGCAGGGGAAAGAGCTCTTAGAGATATTAACCAAAATGGAGCCAAATTGCTGGCACAAAGCATGTATTAGATTTGAGGAGATTAGTTTAAAAAAGAGGAAAAGAGGTAAGGAAACTAGAAGATGTTGAAGAGCAATCAGGGCAGGTAAAGATCTGCCAGAAGTGAATAACACAAGAGGACCAGAGGACAGAAATTATAGCTGCTTTGGAGACAGAAAAAACTGAGGTCATAGGGGTATGTAGCAGAGCATCAGTTAAAACTCTTCAAAATAGGCATATAGTGAAACCAAAATTACCTTAATATTAGTCACTTGCTATATATAATATTGGGGGTGGGAACAGTGGCTTTTTGGTACTGAGGTCTCTGGAATCTTGTACGTTGGGGTATCTGAATTTGAAGGAAAGTGACAGAGGTCACTGGATGTTAGCTCAACTTGTGCTAATTTGTGGGAGATGGGGAAAATCGTAGCAAAAATCGTGTACATCAAACTGTTTTATAAAGTAAACTAACCTGGGGGATGGTGGCATTTCCCACTCTGCACCTTCTTCCTTGTATTTTGTTCTTCCTTCTCGCTTTCCTTTTCTGAGCTCTGTAATAGTGACCAGCAATAAAATAAGGAGCGGCTGTAACTGACATTTTTGCTGGGTGAAAGTCAAAAAAACATTTCCAATTGGATTTTGCAGCGACGCTCCCTTTGAATCGCTGCATTTTACTGTTCTACAGCAATACGCATCATTCCAAAGAAACCAACCCAACTGCACTGACCTGGCTGTCTTATCAGTAGAGCCCTGTGCGGATACAAAATTTGTATCTGCATCGTCATCTGTATGCGCAAAAATGAGTCACAGATCACCACATTGACATCCATGGATGCCGATGCCCGTGGATATAAAGTGGATATCCGCAGATTTGGAGGGTTCTAGATACAAAATTTGCATCCACATCCGCATCCGTATCCACACAAATGAGCTGCAGATATCCACATCCCCCCCTAACTGTAACAACTTTAGCACGATGGGGGTAACTCAGCAGTAAGTAGGTGAGAAATTCAAAAGAAAAAAAATAAAATGCAATATTATCTGCTCAAGGGCCCTTCCTAGCCTTTGGGATTGTGCTTGTATCCTCTATCCACAGCTCTATCTCCATCATAGGCATGTAGAACTTCTTAGTCAAAATGGTGTTCACTTATGTAGCCTGGAAGAATAACTTCCTCCAGGGCAGGAATTTCTGGGTACAATTCTTCGGCCTGTGTAAAGCAGGAGGTCATGGAATCATAGAATACTAGAACTGGAAGGGACCTCGAAAGGTTATCGAGTCCAGTCCCCTGCCCTCACAGCAGGACCAAGCACTGTCTAGATCATCCTTGACAGATGTCTATCCAACCAGCTCTTAAATATCTCCAGTGAAGGAGATTCCACAACCTCCCCAGGCAATTTATTCCAGTGTTTCACCACCCTGACAGGATTTTTTTCCTAATGTCCAACGTAAACCTCCCTTGTCCTATCCTCAGAGGCCAAGGAGAACAATTTTTCTCCCTCCTCCTTGTAACACCCTTTTAGATACCTAAAAACCATGATCATGTCCCCTCTCAGTCTGCTCTTTTCCAAACTAAACAAGCCCAATTCTTTCAGTCTTCCCTCCTAGCTCATGTTTTCTGGACACTCTGACTAGAATTCTTACACGTGCCATATGATTTTGATGGCCCCTCCATTGTAGAGGGACCGGCCTGGGATGCCAAGGCCCTGATTTGCAGTAATGTTGGGCACAGCAATTCCCAGGGAAGCCAACAGGAGCTGTGAGTACTTTGGCCCCTCTGCAAATCAGATCATAATGAATTCACACATCCAGATAGAAGAGACCCGCCTGCGTGGATTCCCACAGCCAAATGCCCTAGAAACGGAGGGCTTCATAAATGTCATTTGCAAATATGGGAAATGAGACTTTTCTGCATTTAGTTCCCAGGTATGGCAATGTAATTGCCTCCTTTTTTAGTTGTACTGACATTTTCCTCAGGAACACGGCCGCTCTTCTTTCTGTGGAGAGAAAGAGAATGCAGAGCATCACTTGGAAATCCTTTCTTCGCTGTGGTGAGCAGATTAACCAATTGACTTGGCTTTTCAGGCCATTCCCTTTTGAACTCATTTACTCGAAAAGATGGGAGAACACTGATAACGAGATACCAGTTAATTTTTCTCAGGGATAACATTATTCATTTGTACTGAGATTCTGGAGCGCGTTGTTAAGGATCAGTTAGTTAAGATGGGTGGGGAGGATGTTTTGGAAACTGAAGAATATAATGGAGTGGGTTGGGCATCCCAGGAAGGAGAGGAATTTAATATTTTACCTACCTGCTGCTACATGAGTTACCCCCATTGAGCTAAAGTTGCTACAGTCAATAACCATCAGCTTGGAAAATATTGCTTTGCTACCTCTGGTGAACAATTAAACTGAGAGATATGGTAACATTTTCTCAAGGATTTAGGACTCAGATCCCCAAAGGCATGTAGGTGCCCAGTTCCCAGGAGGAGGTAGGTGCCTAAATACCCTTGGAGTGTGGGCCTAAGTGACTTAGGTGCCGCTGTCCAATAGAAAGTTAGTGAGGGATAGATATCTAAGTCATGTAGATGCTTTTGAAAATGTAGAGAGGGTTTGGTTCTCATCAGGAAGATGAACCCTCTTGACCTCACTCTGCTCCCATTGAAGTCGATTGTAAAGCACCAACTTCGTTAGGAGCAAAGCTCAGACAATGAAGAGCAAATTCTGAAAAATCCCACCCTTGGAAGTGAAAACATCCTTCCACCACTCACCACTGGGAATCAGGGGGAACATTCCCTATGGGCAGCTAACTCCATAAATGATCACAGAGGGGTTCATGGAGGTTCTTCATCTGGTACATTTCGTGAGCTCCTTGATAAAAGCAGCGCTGCTCAGGGGTGCAAACCAGACATGACTTTGTAAGGGGTTACAGCAGAAAAATGAGGCAAGGCAGTCCCACTCTGGAGATCAATCTTCTGGGGTTTGATTGAGCAGGTCTCCTAAGGACCTGCTAAATCAACTGCTGACGGCACCCTCATCAACCCCAGTGCTCCATGGGGTCTTCAGGAGTAAGGAAAGTCAATGGGAGAGTTTCTCCCATCAACTTCCCATTGTAGGGATGCCACAGAAATTCAACGTAAGGTATGTTGACCCAGCTATGCTATGCTCGTGAGTCAAGGAGAATATCTTAAGCCAATTTTCTCCTTCAGAGTAGCTCAGGCCTTAAGCACACAGACCACTCCGTGAAGGCCTCACTCAAGCCTGCAGTTTCTGCTGGTGCTCACTGGATTCCCTTTCCACTGATTCCCACTGAGCCCCAAGCCCTGCTGCTTTGCCCAACTAGCTCTTGGTTTCCCCCGGGGTTAGCAGAGCTAAATGAAGTATACTTCCCCTGCACTGCTTCTTTCCTTTGCTTCCCCCACTGCCACCTTCTCCACCTCTCTTCTGCCGTCCTTCGTGGGGTAAGCTATGCTGCTGCGCTCACCCAATTCTCTCTTTCCTCCACTTCTCCCTGGTCCCAAAGTTCCGCAAACTCTGTCACGGATGTTGTGGGCTACGTCTACACTGCGCATTTATTTCAGAATAAGCTAGTCCGGAATAGTTATTCCAAAATAGCTTATTTCGAAATAGCACGTCTATGTTGCAGGGAAGCCTCAAAATGAGTCTGAGGCAGCTTCCCTTACGTGGACATGCTATCTCAATTTAGAGCCCCAGGAGGAATAACTTAGAATGGCCCGGGGGAGGGGCTATTTCGAAATAGCAGAAGTGGAACGTCTCCACACGCCTTCTTTCTAACTAGCTATTTCGGAAGAGGCGTTATTCCTCATAGAATGAGGTTTACAGATTTCAGAATAAGCTGCCCGTTATTTCGACATTATTTTGAAACAACGGAATGACTGTGGAGACGCTTGCATGGTTATTTCGGAATAACGGCCGGGACACCGAAATAACTTTGCTCCACCCATGGAGACGCCATCTGAGCTACCAGGGAGCTGCAGCGTGGTAACACGGCTTCCTTTCCTCCACAGCTGCTCCAACCCAGCTCCTACTGACGCCAGCAGTCCTGTTGCTATCAGCTGGGGCTAGCCAGGGGAGTGAGTGCCAGTCTGTGTGAGGAAGGCTTATAAACTCCCTTCAGTTCAGCGCCCCCCTCCTCCCCTGCTGTGAGAGGCCAGCAGACTCAGCCGGTGGGACAAAGCTCCTACGAGAACTCGGTGCGGCCTGCGCTTCCTGACGGATTTGCTTGCCTCAGGGGCTCACAGCAGCCCACAGGTTTAGGCACTGTGCTCAGGGCTTTAGTTTGCTGTTTGTCGAGCTCTTTTCATCATTGGCTAGTGCATGGTAAAATGGAGAAAAAACTCCCCAGTCCTTTTCCCCCTGTGGGACTGGGGAGGTGGGTGTGGGGGGAAACCTGGGCCCACCCTCTACTCCGGATTCCAGCCCAGGGCCCTGTAATAGCAGCTGCCTTTGTGAATCCCGGACAGCTGCTATACGACAGCTCTAAGACCCCTGGGCTACTGCCCTACATTTTCCCCAGCCTCTTCCTTTGCTCCGGTTCATTCTCCTAGTTGTGGTCTTCTTTCCTCCTACTCCCAGTGGCGCCCTCCTCCTTCCTCCCAGCTGCACGCCCCCTACCACTGCATGCAGCTTCTTTTATAGCCAGTCTGAACTGGTTTCTTAATTACCCCCAGGTGTCCTAATTGGCCTAGGCTGGTCTGACTC
This sequence comes from Rafetus swinhoei, assembly GCA_019425775.1. Taxonomy (NCBI): domain Eukaryota; kingdom Metazoa; phylum Chordata; order Testudines; family Trionychidae; genus Rafetus; species Rafetus swinhoei. Next base: position 53,413,102 of record CM033432.1, on the reverse strand, counting down.
TGCAGGCCTGGTCAATTAGCCCCAGGTGTTCCACTGTTCCCGATTGCCTCTGCTGGTTCTAAACCAGCCCCGCCCTGTCACTGTGGGAACAGAGATCTCCTCAGTCTGAGGCTTCTACATCTCCCCTCCACTGCTTTTTTATAGCCTCCTGCTCTGACCCTGTCACACCGGACACAGGTTTAAGGACAGGAAAACATGGCTGACGAGGTACTTCCTGGGCCAGGCCCTCAGCTGGTGTCAGGGGAGTCCGGGACCTCTGGGGTGGAGCTTTAAGAGGATTGACGGAGTCCGGCACCCTAAAGTGCCCTTTGAGTCGTTCTCCCGGGGTCGCTCCCTACCAGCTGCTTCTCCCCACAGCTCCAAGTCCAACAAAAGGTCAAAAGAAATGGAAAAAGATAATTAAACCCTAATCCCTCAGCACACAACCTGATTCCTCTAGGGTAGGCTTCTCTCTTGGCCAGGAGTCTGTTTTCCTCTGCTGCCTGCCCCTCATTGAGCCAAGTTGCTCCCTTCTCAACTTCTCCTCTGGTTGGAGCATGCTCTGCAGGACTGGGAGACGGGGCTACTGTGGCCCAGCATTGACCTTTGACCCCTTCTGGCCCAGTGTGACATTTGTACATCCCCCTCGCACACCCTTGTGTTTGTTCTCCGCTGACCAAGCATGACACTGGAGACTTGGGCCGAGAGAGGTGCTTTCATAAACAGTCGAACGAACATTTATTTCAGTCGTGTCGGTGGGTCTAAAAGGGCGGCAGCCAATAGGGTCTACCATGATGGCGCAATCAACTGATTCATTGCACATTCAGCAACCAGCAATCTGAATGGATGATCTATCCAAGCTTCTTTCTTCCCCCAGACCTTAAGCTCAGCTCTGTGCTAGTCAAAAGCTTGTTCCTTCCACCAACAGACGTTGGCCCAATAAAAAACACTTCACCCACCTTGCCTCTCCCAAGGCACCGTTAGCAAGTTAGAGAGGAAGGACAGCCTTGTGGTTAAGACTCCAGTCCAGGAATGGGAGCGTAATGCATTGTCTCTGAATTTCTGTGTGTTTCAATCCCATTGGGGGTTAATAATGTTCCATTTGTCCCACTTTGTCTATTTAGATCCTACGCTCTTCGTGACTGTTTCTTGCTCTACATACTCATGATATCTCATACGGTGGGGCCTCCGTCTCTTTTGGGCCTCCGGGTACTACCGTAACACAAGTCATCACAATCATAGGCCCTGTTATGAAAGGGCACAGCTATCAGTCTATAGCCAGGCTTGCCTGGGATCCCGTGCCCATCCCCACACAATTGTTTGGACCCTCCTCCACAGCAGGAAGACCGGGGATGGCTCCATAGGCTGTATTCATTTGCTATTATCAGTCTTCCCAACAAAGAGGAAACAACCCAATTATCTCCCATGGGAAATAAATCAAATCCGTGTGCTTGATCCGGGTTTGTCCGTGTTCCCATCTCGGTGAGAAGGACGCCTTTTGATAAGGCCCGGGTGAAAAGTTCCAGAAGCAATTAAAGCGAGGGCCGTGCCACCGGGCGGGCCTTGCTCCTCTTGCTTTTCTCCTCTGTTCAGCGGGGCTTTATCAAGCCCCAGCATCAAACCAAGGTGCACTGGAGATGGTTAGTCATAAAGGAAAGCTGCCCTTCCTACTAAGAAAGCCTTCATTCGTCTGAACTTCAATTAGCAGAGTGCAGGTCCTGCGGCCTCCTGGACAAGCTGCAGCTGGGCAGATTAAGAGAGAGGGATACCTCAGAGCAAAGAAAGGGTCCACTGTGGTTTTAAGTTATTTTCCATTTTTAACTGTTCCTTACCCCACATTCTCCATTTTTTGTTGTCCCCCTGCAAGACCATGCAGATCTCTTTGAGATACCCCTCGCCGGCCCTTGAGTAATACATTCAGTGGCCCGGACCAATCAAAGGTGTCACGGCAGATGCTGGTTTTCCGATCAGGGTGATTTGAGGCTTAACCTCATGTCAGTATTTCCACCACCAAAGGTCAAAACTTATCCGGGGGCAGACACCCCCCTCAGGAGGTGTCAAGGCTAATTCCCCACTCTGGCACGATGAATGCAGAAGTGGGGGCCCGCAAAAGCAACCCCAAATTCTTCTCTTTCCAGGCTTTGGTATAAAACTTCCCCCCAAAATCCTAAAAACCTAGATTTTGGGGGATAAAAATCTACTGCCACCATCAAGTGCTTTTGAACCCACAAACAGGGGTGAACGCTTGAAACCAACCCCAGGGCGCCCCAAGCTCTTTTCCCCAAAGAGCTTGAAAAAGAAAAGAGAAAATTCAAATTGCAGTCTGTGGCTGCTATCCCCTAGTCAGAGGCCTGCAGATCCCACAGACAGATTTTCCAGGACACAGAATTGAACTGATACCAGGTTAATAAAAAAGAAAGAATTTTTATCATCAAAATAATACTCCTGTTGCAAGCATAATGACTAGATGGAAAAAGTCACCAATTAATATACTCATGGGGACTCCCATGGGCCAAAACTGAGTTACAAAAGAGGGAAAAAAATCATTTCTAACAGCACAGACATCAGAAAGTCCCACAACAGAAAACAATAAAACCTAACGGATTGAGCTAGAGTTTGCCCTACTTACACATTCTGAAGAGTCTTTTTCTTGGAGAGAGACATGTCTTCTGTCTCCCTCAGTATCTAGAGCAAACTTGCACAGAGACAAAGGAGGAAAACCCCAAAATTCCTTTCCCCCAGTTTGAAATCCCTATCTGCATTTCTATTGGCTGACTGCTACCTGGCTAGGTACAGTTAACCCCTTAGTCCCCAGGCTGCTGCCCATCCCTCATGACCATGACGGGAGATCTGAACCGAACTATTCTACTGTTCATGAATTCGCTGAGAGGAAACCGGCACAAATGTCAGTGCGACACATTAGGAACTCATTGATTATGAATGTTAAGAAATGGCTAATGGGTCTGCTCTGGGAAAGAATATGCCAGGCTGGTCTAGAAAGTGAGAGATAAATACGTAGTATTTTTCCCTCACACTATGTCTAGACTGCATCCCTCTGTCGACAGAGAGATGTAGATTAGGCACATCGAAATTGCTAATGAAGCAGGGATTTAAATATTCAACGCTTCATTAGCATAAACATGGCCGCCCTCTTTTTTTCTAAATGGAGTTTTTAAAAAAAAAATTGGCAGTCTAGACACAGATCTGTCTAAAATAAACCCTTTTTCAACAGATCCTGTAAACCTCATTTTTTGAGGAAAACAGGATCTGTCGAAAAAGAGGTTATTTTCGACAGATCTGCATCTAGACTGCCATTTTTTTCCGAAAAAACTCCATTTCGAAAAAAGAGGGTGGCCATGTTTATGCTAATGATGCACGGGATATTTAAATCCCTGCTTCATTAGCAATTTCGATGTGCCTAATCTACATCTCTCTGTCGACAGAGGGATGCAGTCTAGACGTAGCCTTAGGCTCCACATTTGACACTTTAAATCAGGGGTGGGGAACCTAAGGCCCAGGGGCCAGATGTGGCCTTGGCTTGCCTGGATATGGCCCCCAAGGTTCAGGGCTCCCCCCCAGCACTGGGAAGCCCGTGCTGCCACTCCAGCTCTCCCCTCCCCCACCCGCTGCCCCACTGCAGGGCTGGCACACACGTAATCAACTAGCCTGGGCCCCCAGGCTCTGGCGTGTGTGGGGAACATGGGGAGTGTCTTTCTGCTTCTCAGTCAGGGGCCACGACAGTCCCCACCCCTGCTTTAAATGTCAGGATATGCTGGGCTATTATTTGCTATTCTCCACCTCTGTTATTTTTCTTTCTATTCAGCACTACTGCAAACGGAGAGATACCGCGCGATGCTGTGCCATGTACTTGGTAGGCCTGAGCTGAGGCCTGGGGAAATCAACCTCTCCGTTGTCTTAAATGGGCTTTCATCCGGCCTTGTGAGAGCACTTCCTAAACCATCACTGTACACACACCTGTGCGCATACACACCATCCAGCTAGGGGCTCATTTCATGCTTCCGTATTGTATTCCTATTGCTGAATGTTCTTATCCTAGGAACAGGTTAATGTCTTACCACACGCTCCTTGAGTAGAGCTAAGTACAGGCTCCATTCTGCTCCTGTGCACATTGGTGGCAGGGGAAATCATTAACTTGAATGTTGCATGAATGAGCAGGTTGGACAGACATCTGTCAGAGATGATCTAGACCAGCTGTGGCCAACCCCCCCCCCCCCTCCAAGGTGCAGCTCATGAAGCCCCCCCCATGGCTTGTAAAGCCGCCCCCACGCTCCTGAAAATGGCCCTCTCCTCCCAGCTCCCTGTGCTCACTGGGGTAGGGGAGCCGTCCCGGCGCGGCCATTAAAGATGGAGTTGGCCAGCGAGAGCCTGATGTGGCCAAAAAGCCTCTAAATGTATTTTCTTAAAGGGAAAGTCTTTTTTTTTTTTTTTTGGTTCGACAACTTTGCCCTGGCTCTTCGCGCTGGATCCACTGATATCTTGGCTCTTTGCCCGGAATGGGTTGGCCACCCCTGATCTAGATGGTGCTTGGTCCTGCCATGAGGGCAGGGACCTGGCCCCAATGGCCTCTCAAGGTCCCTTCCAGTTCTAGGATTCCATGATTCTGTGATAAGCTCCAGCTGTAGGGTGGTCTGTTCCGAGGGCCTCTGGCAGTCGGTGGGACCCATCACGCTGTGTAAAATTCAACACACCGGACGTGGTGGCAGGATTCCCAATCAATTGCCAGAGGAAGGTAACGTTGCCGAGATGCCTTTGAGGCTCTGGGCCCAGGGCACTTTTTCACTTTTGGTAACAATCAGGGAAGCTGCAGGAGAGGTGGCTGAAAAAAAAGGAGCGGTATAGGGAAGAGTCTGCCAAAACTAGTACAGAAGGGACCATCTTGCAAAAATATGCTGCCACGTGGTACACGCAAGCATGGAAATTTAAAATGCACGACTAGGAGAATAGTGTCCCATTGCCACGTCAGTAATGATAAACTGAGTGGCACATGTGAAGGGTTGGATCACGGAAGGCCCTTTGGGGTTGTCCCCCCATGTGCTGATCAAGCCCACCTACCTGCCCTCTGGAGATCTCCACCACCCTGTCTGGCTGGGCCAGATGCCCTCCTCTCGCCCAGCCAAGGCACAGACTTGGGGTTACCGCCCCCTCACCGAGCAACACAGACCCTGAACCAGCTCAGCACCAGGGAGACTCAGCTATAAGGCTGTTGATAGCACACAGGAAACCAACCCCCAAAAGGGACCAACCCCCCCCAGTAAATCCATCTTCCTCTGTGTAAAAGTTTCACACAGGGAAAGTTAATAAGTTCAGCCCCCTTTGTCAGTGAAAGCGAGATATGCACAGCTGTTGCTGATAACAATTATTTTCTCTGGGCTTGGCAATAAACAAAACTGTTTTATTAAGTATAACTAGCAGGATGCCAGTGAAAACAGACAGATCAAAGTAAGTTATTAAGCCAAAATAAACAAAGCAGCCAGCTAATTTGAATACACTAAGAAACTTGTTACATGCAAATTCTTACCCCAGACAGTTATTCTTATCTCTGGCCAGAGCTGATCTTTTTCTGACCTGGGCCCAGCAGCTTTGCCTTCACCCTTTTGTTACAGTTCCTAGTTTCCAAGTTTCTTCATGTGTGTCCTTGTAAGGTGGGGACACAATTTTGAAGACCAACAGAAGACAAGACCTGACTGCTTTCCATTCCTTAAATAGACTTCCCCCCTGGGTAAGAACCCTTTGTTCAGTCTCCCCATCTCCATGGAAAAGTACTAGATTCAAGATGGATTCCAGTACCAAGTGGCACGGTCGCATGTCTTTCTAGGCCCAACTACAGTTTGGGCTTATGGGAAAAAATAAAACCATTCATGGGTGATTGGTTTGAGTACTGAGCTATTAAGTTCCTAAAGAATCCCTAATGGCCCTCATGAGCACATTTAGAATTAAAACAGGATTCACACTTCATATTTCTAACTTCACACACAAGAAAGACGCATGCAAAAAATAGGATATATAGATTCAGCAGATTGTAAGTTTAGAAACAATGTTACCTCATCTGATCTGCATAAAACATCTTTGAGTTATGCTGATTCAGAAGCCAATTTTCATAAAACGTAGTCACCGTTAAACTCTATACAGGAAACAAGGCAGTGGATTTCAAGAACCATTTAGATGGGAATCAAATCTGAGATTGAAGTAAAAGGCAAAAATCAGCAACACATAATGAAGAGAAATTGCCAGCCATTGGGGTAACAGTTGTGGGGTGCATTTTTAAAACCAATATGAAGTCACTGTAAGTTACTGATCGAAGTTGTGTAAACTCATGCTGGAGAGCTCAGGAAGAAATTAAAAAGCTCTAACTTATTAATCAAGGCCTTAAGTGATCTCAGTGAACACGATGTACTAGGATAATTTACGGGGGTGCTGGATGAATTTGGGTGCTGTAAAGAATTATAATGCATTTTCTTACACATTATGGTAACCACATGTATTGCTCTACCCAAAGAAAATCCATTTCTGCTGACAAAGTGGGTTCTGACATGCTGTGACCATGAATGGCAAATTGTAAAATGCAAAGTATTTTAACTATACAAGTGATTAGGACCCTCCTGGAGACCGCTTCCTCAGCCAGCCAGCCAGCAAGCTTCAAAGTCTGCACACCATGAAGGCTCTAGCAACACTGACTGCACCTCTATTCCTCAGCTCCCTTTTATAGGCCTTCTTGGCCCCTGATGGGCTGGTTCCTCCTCAGCCACTCTAGTCTCCTTGGAGGACTTCTCTATTGTCCTTTTCTTGTAGCATGGGGAGTAGCAAGGCCACAAACCTCCAGCAGGGGGCATTGGAGACTGATCCTCCCCATCACAGACTCCAGTTTAGCAAAGAGTTTATGCACGTTCTACGTGCCTTGCTCAGTAGGGACAGCCTGTTGAATTGGGACCTAGGTACGGTCCGTGGTGGAGGAGGAAAAGTCTCTGAGATTATTATTTATATTCCAATAGTGCCTCAAAGTCCCAGTCATCATGCTATGCACTGTACAGAGCCAGGGCTGGTCCCTGCCTCTTTGAGCTTACCTCTAAATAGGCAAGACCGACAAAAGGGTGGTGGAGGACAGAGGCTCAAAGATGGAGAGTGACTTTCCCAAAGTCACACAACCAGGCAGGGGTCAAGCCAGGACTGCTATCTCTAGAGTCCCAGAAGAGCATGATGGCCAGTAGAGAGGGCTCTGGAGGAAGGAAGTTCCTCACTGGAGGTTTTTAAGAACAGGTTAGACAAACACCTGTCAAGGATGTGTTAGCTATTCCTTAGTCCTGCCTTGAGGGTGGGACTAGCTGGCCCTCCCCAGGTCTCCACTTCTGTGAGTCTATTCTACATGTAACACTGACAGGTGGAACTGAACTCAGGCCTTTTGGAGCTCAGTGAATGAGCCTCTACCACTTGAGTGAAAAGCCATCTGGCTCTCAGCTAAGGCTGTAGAGCAGACTCATTCTTGCTCTCTCTGTAAATGGTCTAAGTGCCACTCCATGGGACACTGACCCACCCCCAGTAGGTGTGTGGTTATGCGTGCTTTACACAACAATTAAGGATTAAGATTGGGCCCTCCTTGGGGGCAAATTATCCCATGTTTGCTTGCTGGATTGCTCCTTCCTTTGGTGTGAGAGATGGGAGATTGGAATGGATGGACAGAAGGACCACTCTGGTCTGGCAGTTCTTATGTTTTTATGCACCATGCTATTTGGGGCGCACCATGCTATGTCCTGTGATCTCCTTTTGGTATCACTGGAGATATTTAAGAGCAGATTGGATAGACATGTATCCGGGATGGTTTAGACGGTGCTTTGTCCTGCCAGGAGGGCAGGATGATGACCTGTCGAGGTCCCTTCATCTCCATCATTGGAGATATTTAAGAGCAGGTTGGACAGACATCTATCAGGGATGATCTAGACGGTGCTTGGTCCTGCCGTGAGGGTAGGGGACTGGACTTGATGACCTCTGGAGGTCCCTTCCAGTTCTAGCATTCTATGGTTCCATCTCATTTAATTTTGACGCATAAAATATCAATGGCATGTTTTTAAGACGCAGCCTCAAAACCTCCCTTTCCAGTTTCACATGCAAAAACGATACTACCACAATCTACCCTAACAATAGAAAAACTCCTCAAGACAAATCCAAGGATAAAAAGGAAATACCATCGCTATATGATGAAACATACGCTTTATAACTCAGCTTAAAAAGGAAAAAAAGACCACATTCAATGGCAGAAAAAATTGATTTAAGCACAGAAAACATTACAAGCCAAAATTAGAGGTTAAAAGTAACTATATCAATAGATTTGAAATGCAAACCATTACCTCCATTATCCAAAACAGGCTGTTTATTTACCGTTGGAAATTGTGGAAATGACTTGGCTTAATCATAATTAAAACCTTTTGGTATCTTTAGAGCACCAGAAATGTTCCACAAGAAGGTAGCAGGGATGTGAGAAAGAAGAAAGTGTGCTACCACTTACACGGAGGATGTCTTGGTCTGAGAGGAGGGGAAAAAACAAAATACAGAGGAACATGATGTTCGATGAAGAATGATTCATACTGTGGCAAGAAAAGAGGGTTTGAATTTGGGGATGAAAAAGGCTATGCTGCCATACTAGAGCGAAACGATTTGCAGCGTAGATCGAGCGAAAGAGGCGTTGAATAGCAGAAGAATTCTTTTCTGGTGAGGGCTGGGCGCACTTGAAAGCCCAATGTACTCAAATTCCTTGCGCAATACCCCTTTCCGGCAAGACCAAACCAGCTCTCACACCTGCGGGTGAGCGAGAGGGAGAACGTCTGCCAAAATATGATGATTTGTAACGCTAACGCGGACGGTAGCATTCGGCTCATTCCTGCGTTCTCAAAGGCCACGTCTACGCTACCGAGAAGATCGACGCTGCCGTGGTTGATCTTCCGGGCTTCGAATGAGCGGGTCTAGTGAAGAGGGCGTTCCCGTCAACGCTGGTGGTCCTGCTCCTACGAGGAGTCCTGCTCCCATTGACCCCCCACAGAGCCAAAATTCGATTTCAGATACTTTGACTCCAGCGACCCAATTAGTGTCGCTGGAGTTGCGTATCCTACTTCGAACTTATCCCCTAGTGCAGACCTAGCCAAACATGCCAGCGTCATCCTCAATGGGGCAAGGAAACAAAAGTCTTTTGCTGGTACTGGGGAGGGGGCAGGGAGAGTCATGTGACTTCCCCATGTGACCTCCCCACATGACCTCCCATGTGACTTCATCTTGCCCCCAGCCCAGCATCCCTACGCTCTTCCCCTCCCCATCCCACATTACCTGGGGGGCCGGGGGGAGAGGCTGTATGGCAGTTGGTGGGGAAAGAAGCCAGTGGGGAAAGGAGTAGAACCCCCCAGTCCCTGCGCAGAGGTTGGTGCACAGGGCTGGGGGGTGGAGTTCAGCTCCTTGCCCCACCCAGCTCCCCCTGCCCAGCCCTTTACATAGCTGCAGCACTCCACAGAAGGGCAGGGGGTATGCTGCCATGCCAGAGACCCTGAGAGGAGCTGCAAGGGGGCAGCTGTCCCTGGCTGTTTTATTCCAGTACCCCGTCCCGGCTAAAAATGGCTTGGTGGTATGGCCTCCCGGAGCGTACCACCTGACCTGTGGTACTGCGCATCCCATGATCCATCCGTGCTTGCACAGAAGAGCCAAAGCCCTTTTTGGCAAGGTGGACTGGTGCCACACTGGGGAGATTCATGCTCTTGCCCCACTGCAGTTCGGGAACCGACCCATCCATTACGTCCTACACGTTGCCCAGGGTCGCAGCTCTGCGCAGCAGAAGACAATGAATCGCCCTAGGCGCTAGCAGGAGAATGGCCTCTGCGGTGAATTTTCCAATGGCAATCCAGCATTGCGAGCTTCCACTGGGCCAGGCTCAGTCAGGTGTCCCTGAGCTGGAGGGCTGGGGGGAGCGTGGCCCACAGATCCAGGAATATGGCTTTTCGTGTCCAAAAGTTCTGTCCCTCGGCAAACAGCCACTGCGGGACTCATCATGTCATGGCCCTTCCCATGGGCCTGCAAATGCTGGAGGATTGTGCATCCTGTATTTGCAACACTCCCGCAAGAAGTGCCAAGCCGGGCGGGTTCTGTCAGGGAGGGCAGACACCAAAACATGTGGCAGGAGTTTGTGGGACCAAGTTGCATGCTGGGAATTTGATCCCTGGTCCCCAGGGATCTCTGTGTGACTCATTTCTGCCCCCACATTTCCCCAAAGGCATTGCTCCGGATGGCACTGCAGGGTACAACTGTCTTGTTGAAGCGGTGATAAAAACCTAAGAACGGCCATACAGGGTCAGACTGATAGGCCATCCAGCCCAGTGTCCTGTCTTCTGACCGTGGTCAGGGCTAGGTGCCACAAAGGGAATGAACAAAACAGGGCAATTATCAATGATCCATCCTGTCATCCAGTCTTGGTAGCTGGTAGTCAGAAGTCTAGGAAGACTCAGAGCATGGGGTTGCATCCTTGACCATCTTGGCCAGTAGCCACTGAGGAACCTATTCTCTGTGAACTTATTTAGTGCTTTTTAAAATCCTGTTATAGTTTCTTCCTTCACAACATCCCCTGGCAGTGAGTTCCACAGGTTTCCGGGTGCATTATGTGAAAAGGCATTTCCATTTGTTTGTTTTAAATCTGCTGCCTGTGAATTCCATTTGTGACATGTAATTCCATTTCTAAAAAGGTTCAGAAAAGAGCAAACACAAATAATGAGGGATTTGGAAGGCTGCCCTATGAAGAGAGATTGAAAAGACGGGGACTTTTCAGGTTAGAAAAGAGGAGACTAAGGGAGAATATGAAAGAGGTCTATAAAATCATGAGTGGTGTGGAGAAAGTGAATAAGGAAAAGTTATTTACTTGTTCCCATAACACAAGAACTAAGGGTCACCAAATGAAATGAATAGGCAGCAGGTTTAAAACAAACAAAAAAGAAGTTTTTTCTTCATGCAACACACAGTCAACCTGTGGAACTCCTTGCCAGAGGATGTTGTGAAGACCAGGACTTTAACAAGATTCAAAAAAGAGCTAGATAAATTCATGGAGGATAAGTCCATCAATGGCTATTAGCCAGCAGGGGTAGGAATGGGGTCCCTAGCCTCTGTTTGTCAGAAACTGGGAATGGGTGACAGGGGAGGGATCACTGGATGATTCCCTGTTCTGTTCACTCCCTCTGGAGCATCTGGCATTGGTGACTGTCAGAAGACAGGACACTGGGCCAGATGGACCTTTGGTCTGACCCAGTATGTTCTTATGATCCATCCACTCTTCTTGTATTATATGAAGGGTTACATCGCACTTCCTTATTCACTGTCTCCACACCATCCATGATTTTATACACCTCCATATCTCCCCATAGTCCTGTCTTGTCCAAGCTGAAGACTCCCAGTCTTTTCCATCTCCTCTCTCTCCTCTGGGCCTTGGTACCCGGGTTCCAGAGACCTGGGTCCTACTCTTCATTTTGTCAACTGGTAACTGTATCCTCTTAGACGAGCCTCTTTCACCGTCTTCTTAGAGGGCAAGCTCTTTGGGGCAGAATTTATCCCTTGCTCTGTGTCCGCACTCTGGCTCGTCCCGATCTCAGGCGCTCCTGTAATGCCCATACTGTGACATGCCCTTGACTAGTCCATACTGTTACGCTGCTCCGGAGCAGCTCTGTATTTTCATTGCCCCCATGAGTCTCCAGACTCTCCAGCCCCGGCGTTGCTGGTAACAAGACACCCGTGAAGCGCATCATCCTGCGGGTTGCACCCGCACATTAAACCAAGACCCAAGCGTCAACCAACTCCTTGGCACGTCCAGGCTGGAAAAGGATCCACCGATGGCTTCCTCACTAACGCGCTCTGTCCCTGACAGAGAGCGGTGCCAGCAGCCCTCAAGAGAGAAAGCTGCAAAAGGAAAGCGTGACTGGCTGTGGAAATTATACGTGCCCCGCTTAATTTTTTTTAACGAGGGTGCTCTTTTTGCTGTATGTTCCTTAGCACCAATGTTGCCCTGTCTCAGAGCTGTGGTAATATCCATAATCAGCTAAACCCGATTCGCTCTCTCCTCACCACAAACGGATTGGATTTGCACAGGAAGTGCAGCCAGCAAGAGGTGGGCCGGACTCGCCGCTGTGTTACTGAAGTTTGGTGCCATGGTAACCCTAGTAACATTAGTTGGCCTACCTCAGCCTGGATGGCTAGTCACAGAGGGGTCGTACTTCATGTGCCTTAGACAGCATTCTCCAGCGTCTCCTCCTACCTCTTTGAGGCCCATGGAAGCAGACCGGCTCCCACTGATTATTCTGGAGTAGCCCAGCCCTCGTGGGGGAGACTGCTAACATCTGCCTGTCCGCTGGCCTGGAAGAAGGCCCTGCCGACATCACCGACTCTTCCCACAAAGTCCTGCCAACACCGTGCCTGTTTCTACTCTCCCATTTGTTGGAAGGGTTGTTATGAAAACGGCTGGACTACGAGCAGTTTTCTCACCTCCTAGGATTCCCTTATGCTCACTTACTCGGTGAGCTCTGTCACTACACCCTGGACAGTGTTGCTGTTGCTTGTTGCAGGAGTAAGTCCCACTACGTCCATCTCCTAACAGGCAGGACCAGTAGGGAATTTTGTCCCTGACACACCACCATCTTTGGCTGACGGATGGGGGAAAGAGATCCCAGTCCTTACATTTTCATGCATGGCAGTACCCCCCCACACACACCACCCACGTCTTCTCATTTCCATGGCCCATCCTTGGAGCCCTTTTTTTTTTCTGCTGGATCCGTTTTGAGGTGGCATCACCAAAATGGAATGTCATCTTCCAGAGCAGGCACCATCCACTGACAGAAGGACAATACGGAGTTCTCCCTTAGTTGTCATAACTTTTTCCTTTGCGTTTTTGACCTCCGCTGCTCTCACCAATGTTGAAATAAACCGTGATTTTGAGGTCTTCCTCCTAGGTGGTCACAGCTAGCGCTGAACCCACTAAAATGTCAATGATCTCTTCCAGTATGAATTAGCTCTTGCCGTTGCCTAGTGTTTTCAGGTTCCTTTGTAGCACTGCATTCTCTAGTTTTGACTGTCCTCAATAATTATGTGCCATTTGCAAATTAATAGACTAAACAATCACAGTCATACACTGGATCCTTGGGACATGCTACTATTAAACATCTGACACGTTGAAAATCAACCACTTACTCCTACTTGAGTCGGTTTTTAATCCATGACAGTAATTTACGTCTCACTCCACGACTACTTAATTTCCTTTATAGCCTCTTGTGAGGGAATTTGTACAGGTAAATTATTTCCACCCCTTCGCCTTTAGTCATTATTTTTAACATACTTACAAATTCTTATCGATGGGGGCGGTATCATTTTACTTTACAGAAGTTTTACTGATTGGTCCCTGAAATGTCATATTCAAATAGGTGTTTTACATAGCTCAGTCTTTAGTTATGGTTTCAGCCAATTGACTGACATTGAAGTCAGCCTGACTGGGTAGCTATTCCCAGGATAAACCTTTCCTGTCTTCTTTATAAGAGGGGTACAACATATGCAACCTGTCAATAGAGCAATGAGAATAAGGAATTTGGGAGTTTGCTAGCAACATCAAAAAATCAGAGGGAATTCCCATTTTAGATTTCCCAAAACTCATTTTATTTGGAATTTTTAGTGAAGTCAGAAAAAATAATTTTGGGTCACACACAATCCTAGCTTTTGATTTTTTTTTCCTATAAAAATAAATGTATAGGTAATTTCAACACAAAAAATAATTCTGAATTGAAAGGGCAAAATGTTGCATCTTAAAAATGCCTGAATGAAATGTGTTGACTTTTGAAGGATTTATTTAAGGTGGGTTTTTTTAAAGAAAAAGACCCAAAATAATTAGCTGAAATGGACATAAATGTGTAAAATGTTTCAATTAACCCAAATGTGCATTTTATTGATGGAAAACATTTAGCCCAGCTCGTCAGTCCTCCAGTACAGTAGCCAACGTTAATAAGGGACAGCATATTTTCCTTGGCAACTCAGTGAAGTCCCTTCAGATGTCCTAGATAAATGCTTGTTCCTCTTGGATTTACAAATTTGTTCTAGTTCCTCTTTGCCTGACCCCTCAGCTGTCCATACAATTCCAATACTGTGACAGTGCGTCTACAGAGCACAGTTATTGCAAAATAACTGACCTTATTTCAAAATAATAATGCAAGCAACTCAGCAATTCTGTTATTTCGAAATAAATTTGAAATAACAGATGGCTTAGTCCGACTTCTGAAATCTCATTCCATGGTCTGTTTTGAAATAGCTCCTCCCCAAGGCCATTCAAACTAATTATTCCCCAGTGCCTCCTGGGACTCTAAATCGAGGTAGCACATCTACATTAGGGAAGCCTGCCTCGGGCTAATTTTGAGGCTTCCCTGTGGTATAGACATGCTATTTTGAAATAAGCTGTTTCAGAGTATTTATTCCAGAACAACTTGTTTTGAAATAAACGTGCAGTGTAGACGTAACCTGAGAGGTTTAAGGAATTCACACTATCTAGGTTATCAAAAGAGAAAGCTAAGAGGTGACTTGACCGTGGTCTACAAAATACCTGCACATGGAGAAGATAAATGCCATTAGGGGACCTTTTTATGGAGCAGACAGAAGTATCTCAAGATCCAGCGACTAGATGTCAGAGTTGGAAAAATTCATATTGCAAATAAGATGCAACTTGTTCACAGTGAGAGCAATGTACCATTGTAACAGCTTCCCAGGGGAAGTAGACCAAACTAGATCTAGATAGTATAGAATCATGGAATACTAGAATTGGAAGGGACCTCGAGAGGTCATCAAGTCCAGTCCCCTGCCCTCTTGATCATTGTGACCTCCTGAAATCTGTAGGGCAGATCTTCTGATGGCATACGTTGACATAGTTTTGAAGATAACGGGGCACCTCTAGATTTGAAATCAATGAATTTCTGCTGGTCCCTCACTTTTATTTTCTGTGAAGAGTAGATATGGGATTGAGTTTCTGAAGGATACTGGTTTGGCTTGAAACTCTTGAACCTTGCCATTGAATCTTATCTACCTCTACTGTCTTCTTGCTTTTTTTTCTTTTAAGGTCTAAGCATGACTTCTCCAACTCTGATATGATACATTTCAGCAGACTCTAAGCTGAGCCAAGAATTTTATTCTCCCCATTTTTAAGTTTAAAGAGTTTAAAGAGTTTAAAGAGAAGCTAGATAATTTCATGGAGGTTAGGTCCATAAAAGGCTATTAGCCAGGGGATAGAAATGGTGTCCCTGGCCTCTGTTTGTCAGAGGCTGGAGAAGGATGGCAGGAGACAAATCGCTTGATCATTGTCTTTGGTCCACCCTCTCTGGGGCACCTGGTGCTGGCCACTGTCAGCAGACAGGCTACTGGGCTAGATGGACCTTTGGACTGATCCAGTATGGCCGTTCTTATGTTCATTTTTATGTTAGGACCTTTTGACCAGCTGAACGTGTGAACGTTCATTGTCATGGTGCTACTTTGATACAATTTTTCTTGGAAGCGCTGAATTTAATTAGATCATCACTGAGTAAGTCAACCATGGTTACTTCTTTTGTGTTACTTAGGCATTTCCCCAACCCTACCTTTGTATTTCTATCCAGCCACAAATGGATCAGTCTTGAATTCTAAGGACCCACTAGGTACCATCTCTTAAACAATCCCTGCCATTACTACTGCCATCCTTTGGGGGAAGGAAGACCCACACTGACTCCCTCCGGCGTCTGCCAAAGCAGTTTCCCGCTTACCCAAAGGGCTTGCTGATCCGTGAATGAAGCGTAGCCCTTCTAGGCTGAATGCATTCTTCCTACAGCCCAGGAAGCCTTTGCCAGCCTTGAGAAATGAGAGACTGGGACTGAAAAGACATAATCTCTTAAAGCATAAATGGCCCGGCTGATTTATTTCCAAATACGCCACCACAACACAAATTGCTGCTGGGCAGGGACCTTGTTTGCCAAGTTTCAGCGCCGAGCAAATTTTTACCGCACAGTGATAAACACTTTAAATACTGAGATCAGTTTACAATGGAAATGTTGGCAGCCTGCTCACTCTAACTGCTCTGCTGAGTGGGCCCATCTGCTGAGTGGGCCCATCACTATATAAACCACATAGAGGTTTATACCGCAGAGGCGATAAATTGCAGATCCACGAGAGAAATTGCATCAGTTGTGTGCCTTGGACCACCTCCCCTGCATTCTAGCCAACCTCAGATCCTCTGCCCCCCACTAGAATTTCTCAGTTCTCCATGTAGTTTTAAAGAGTCACCTTTCTTTAAAATCAGCCTGCCAGAAGAATCCTTCCACATTTCCACTCCGATACACTCCCATGCCCAAATTTTTCCCAAACCACGTGCTCTGCCATGTCCAGCCCTTTTCTGGACCATTCAGAAGACCATTCCCCCCAGATGTGATATTCCCTTCCAAAAAGTTGCACGGCTGCAGGATTAGCAACATTGCTGGACCATTGACAGGTTTAAGATCTGCTCTCCTTATGTGGGCTAGAAGTGGGAAATGTACACTGCTGGAAAGGGGAGATGCCCAGAACAAACCACTTGATTCTAGTCCTGGAAGAGCTGGAAGTTTTTCTTCATGCAGCTCACAGTCAACCTGTGGAACTCCTTGCCAGGGGATATTGTGAAGACCAGGATTTTAATGGGGCTCAAAAAAGAACTAGATAAAATGCATGGAGGTTAGGTCCATCAATACTTATTAACCAGGATGGGCAAGGATGGTGTCCCTGGCCTCTGTTTATCAGAATCTGGGAATGGGTGACCACAGAAGGATCACTTGCTGATTCCCTGTTCTGTTCACTCCTTCTGGGGCACCTGGCATTGGCCACTGTGGGCAGACAGGACACTGGGCTGGATGGACCTTTGGTCTGACCCAGTGTGGCCCTTCTTATGTTCTTCTGTTACATTGGATGTTCAGGACTTAAATCATGATATGGTTAATCCTGGAGAAGCTATTTCAACTCCTTTTGGAGGGCGGAAAAACATATTCATTATAATTTTCCTCTCCCTGTGTGCCCTGAGAAGCTAGACTCATCATGAGCCAGATTTTCACAAGGTACTAATGATTCTGGATGTGCCTGGTTTGGGATGCCCGACTTGAAATACCTCTGAGGAACACAATATCAAAGGGCAGGTGCACCACCTTTTCTGAAAGATCCTTTATGGTATCTCAAGTTGCAAATCCAGAAAATAAAGTTCCAAAACCCACTAGTCCCTGTTGAGGCACCTGGCTGTGGTAATGAACCTTTAGAGGGCATGAGGCGTGGAAAACAAAACCAACATTTTACCTTATTTACCTCAGGCATTTCTAACAAAGTGTCGCTGTTATGTGTGTGTGTGGCAGTTTGCGACTCACTGCTGCAGCGCCTCCTGCTGGTTGCTCCGGGAATTAGCTCAGTCCAGCCTCAGAGCGCCCTCTCCTGGTGGTGTCTCACCTGCTGTTACCTTAATATCTGTTCTCCACCACTCAACAAGACCCACATCCCTCCCAGACCATAGTGCCCTTCCCTCGGGGTACTGCCCCATGGCAGGGCCCTACACCCTGGGGCCCTCCCCTCCCAAGGAACTCCAACACCTATCCCAACCTTGCTTCAGTGACCCATTGCCAGTCATCATCTAGCCCCTGCCTCGGGGGCAAACTGCAGTCTGAAATGGACACTCATTGGCAAGGGGGGGGTGACCTGCTGCCTTCTCCTGTCCTGGCTGCTCCTCTGCAGCCCTAGTACCTTCCTGGGCCCCTGCTTCAGCCTGGCATTTATTCAGGCCTGAGCTGCCTGGCTCACCTTGCCTTGCCCTAGCACTGCTCTGTACCCTGCTAACAGGCAGCCAAGTCCCTCTCCCTCCAGCACTGGAGCAAGAGTGAGCTCCTCCTGCCCAGCCATCTTTTTATACAGCCCTACCGGGTTCTGATTGGCTGCCACAAGGCCTCTCCCCATTGGTTCCTAGCCACAGCCCTCTCCCAGGGCTGTTTTACCCCTGTATGCTCCAGTGCAGGGCAACCACTCTGTCACAGTGTGGCATATATTGCATACAGAATGGCCGACTTCACCCTGCAGGAATCATAGAATACTAGGACTGGAAGGGACCTCGAGAGGCCATCAAGTCCAGTCCCCAGATGTTGTGCCTATCCCAAACTCATGTCCATGAAACCTTTCCAGCACCTTCCATAATCGTATCTTTTCCATACAGCATATCGGTCACTCGGGGTGTGTTCTGGACGTAGGTCAGGGTGGCTTTGCTGCACTGCCAGACTGACAGTGTCGATCCTGGGGCCACACTGGATAGTATCAAACGAATTTACTTGAAATGCATTCCCTCGCTTCCTGCTTTTACTTTGTTTTGAAGGCTGAAAACACCATTGCCGGAAGTGTCAGGGCCCCCAGCGGTCACCCAGTCCGGCCAAACCATGCGTGGTGAAATCCAAAGGATCTTAGGAGTGCTTGCTACCGTAGCATTTCTTCTGTGCAGTTCTCTCTCGAGGCAAAATCCTGGAGCTCTTCAAGTCCACAGCAAAGTTTCCGTTGACTTCAGTAGGGCCAGGATTTCACTGAGTCTTTCCTCTATTGTTTGCTTTACTCTTCCCGGCCTTCTACAAACATCTCAAATATGGCTCCCTCATGGCC
The DNA here is from genome assembly GCA_019425775.1 of Rafetus swinhoei. Taxonomy (NCBI): domain Eukaryota; kingdom Metazoa; phylum Chordata; order Testudines; family Trionychidae; genus Rafetus; species Rafetus swinhoei. The sequence continues at coordinate 53,394,445 of CM033432.1, read as the reverse complement.
AGCAGGCCTGCTACGGGAAGTTATAATAAGGAGGTACGGCCTAGCCGCCCTTCCTTCCCTCCCGGGACTTGAACCCACTGAGCAGTGCGGACCTTTCAGAGTTATTGCATATTGAACAGCCGTTAGGCCACCAACTGGTCTTGTCCTGGAAGCTGGCAGGGAGTCTGGTGAAAAAAGAGTCTAAAACCCCAGGCGTGGTTGCATCCGTGTCTGTTCTGCACTTTCATAAGGGAGGGGGAGGCGCAGGGAGAGAGCGCATTCGAGTGGAAACGCTTGGAGTGCACTTGGCGGAATTTAGCCAAAAGGAAAAGGATAGATGAGGGTGGCTTTTTTTAATTTTTTTTTTTATTCCCTCCAAAAAAAAAAAATCTTCCAGAATTTAAAACTGTTTTAATCAGCTGAAAAACATACGTGGGCTTTACAGCTCTGAGACAGCTTGCACAGGCTCCGATAAATGCCTATCGCTCATTTGCATACGCTAACAGCTACACTTTAATCAGCCTCCTAATCCCTGATGGTATTAATGAATTTTTTTTATGCTCTCTCTCTCCCTCCCCCCCTGCTTTTTTTTTTTTTTTTTTTTTTTTTTTTAGTATCATGTTTGCTAATTCAAAACCGATCAGCGGCTTCTGTGTGCCTTTTTTTTATGCGGGAAATAATGGGTGAGCTCCGTACTCCTGTTATCCCACTCTCACAAATAATTAAGACTACAAAGGGTACAAATCAGTCTGAATGCACCACACAAAGGCTGGAGCGATGCAAAGGCCTTTCTCTCTCTCTCTGCCTCTCTCTTTTCATTTATTCGCTTCTTCTGACAAGAGGTGGCTTAGAAAGATACTTAGCAAAGCAATGAACTGGTCACTCCCAAACATCAAAAATTACCAAGCTGTTTTAAAGGGTTAGGATAGAGCATCGGACATCTTTTTTTTTTCGTTTTCTCATTTCACGATTTGGTAATGACTTCTGGAGACATAGGCAAGCCTTCTGGTGCAACACTTAACCCTAGTCCCAGCTACTGTGTTTTCCTCTTAGGAAGGGCTCGTCGCTGAAGAATGCCATGGAAGTAGGGAGAAGGAGATCTAGGAGAGGATGTTTTTTTTCACGCAAGCCCATGAGCAAAAATAAACAAGGGACTGGTCCAATCTCTCCTGTGGGAAATCAACTGCTGGAGGACTCCAGAAGAGGAAGATTCAGCCAGGTTCCTCTTGGTTGCAGTCAAGACGAAGTTCTTTACTGCTAGACCCGGGCTCTAGAATAAACAAGAGCACACACTGAGTTTTTGAGCCACCACTGCCTGGCAGAGGGGCAGCCTCTTCCCTTGTTCTGGCCCTGGTTCAGCCTAGCTCCAAGCCCCCAAAGCCTTGACCCTTTCCTGTCCAGCCCCTGAATCTGGCCCATCGGCTTCAGAAGGAGCTGTGGTTTGGGTCATGCTCTTCCCTGTAAGGAGTCTGCAGTACTCACAACAAGGCCCAAGTTCATCAGGCCAATTCAGAAGGGCCTTGACATTGTTGTCAAGCGTTTCCTCTCCAAACTGGGCAAGAACATCCCACCCCCACCATTGCTGTTAGCACTTCCCCTTTTGCTCCACATTTCCCATCCTGGACCTCAGACCCCACAAAGTGCGCTCCAAGGGATGTGGGGCAGGGGGACACGATGCCATGGAAATGGCAGCAGGCAAGCGGGGCAGTCCTCATCGGAGAGGCTCCCCTCATATGCAGCTCCCGCGGGTGAGGGGTTAAATGAGGCTCAGCAGAACTGATAGCAGTGACCTCCAAAGCCAGTATCACAAGACAGGCATAGTCAACGCTTGTAGTCCTGAACGGGACTGGGTCTAGTTAGCAAAGTTCACACTCCTGCCAAGGCTCCTAAGGGCCAGGCCCTTCTACCAAAGACCTCACCTGAGACCTTAGTCCATCCCGTGCCTTAGTTCATCCCGTGTTTAGTCCATCCCACATTTGCCACCCTTGCCTGCCCAATGCCCTTCTCCCCAAATCTTCATGTGGAGCTGCTTGGTGTCAGTCAGAACTGTTTGCTTCCATGTTCTTTGCGGCCTTCCTCTCTTTCGTCTTGTGTTTTCTGGCTTCCATTCGAGAGTGGCGTTTGGTGAACATTCTTTTTCCAGTCCCTGCACGTCGTCTTTTGTGGATTATTTGCGAGAGGGTGCCTTGTCCCGTAATTTTTCTAACGTCTACATTCATCTTCCTATCTCTGTATGTCTCTCCATGTCGTTCCCAATATTCTTCTCAGAATATTTGTGAGGAAATGCCTCCAACTTTTGTGTATCTTTCTTGCTAAGTCGCCGGGTCTCACAGCTCTATGTTGTGACAGTGATAACAATTGCTTCAGACATGTTCCATTTCGTCCTGAGGCAGATGTTTTTGAGGTGCCTGGTGGTTTTGAGTCTTCCAAGTGCAGCGATTCTTCTAGAATTGGTACCATCTTGGCTGATGGTACTTCCAAGAAAAGAAGGATGGATAACATCCTGCATGAACAATAATCTGGATTTAGATGAGGGAGATTGTGTACAGATACTATTTTCATCCCGAGACCGATTATTGAGAACACAGTTGAATTCCAAAGCAGACTTGCCCTCAATTGTGTGGACTTTCAAAGGGCATTCGATAGTGTAAACAGAAATTATGTGGAAAACTGCGGAACAATAGGGAAATCCAACCAAATTAATCAACATTATGAAGGCAGCCTAAGTCAACTCAAAATGCAGCATTAAAATGTATCCTGTCTACTCTCCTGTTCATGCTAGTCATTGACTGTATATTAAAGCAATGTGACAGTGATACATGTGGCCAAAAATGGAACAATTCAAGGCTATTTGATTTAGGCTTTGCTGACAACTTCACTCTTCTCAGTGAAGGTGCCAATGGACTACAAAAGTGCACAAAACTAATGGAGAAGATAGGTCGGAGATTCAACGCAAACAAATGCAAAATCATGTTGATGGGGACTACAGAGATCACAAAACTGAAGAAAACAAACTGGACAAGGTGGATAATTTTATACTGTCAGAAGAATGAGTCCATACCTCAGTATTATATTTCTCACCTGGTGGGTTGTGGGGCCCCACAAAAGGAAATCACTGGGGTTGTGAAACCTTGAAACTTGTTTTGCAATCGAAAGTGAAGGAAATCTGGTTCCTCCAGTCCATGTACTCCCTTAGCTCTCCAGGCCGAGTATTATCTGACAACCTCTCGAAACACACACACTAATACATTACACAGGCTGATCCTTGCTAGCATTCATACATTTTTGCTCTCTATTTTATGGTAAATATAAGGGGAGGATGTGATTGATTTATTTTTTTACTTTGACTAGGGGACACTAATCTGGAAAGCCTGAGAAACACATTGAGCAGAAGACTTCCAGGAGGTATGGTCTTCTCAGCAGTAGTGACCAATAAACTCTCACTCAGTTCAAGTATAAAAACAACTCTTCCAAATTTTCCCTGAGGTAGGGTTTTTTACAGAAGACATGAGATGTTGACAGCTTCCAGATTGCAGTATGTAGCACTGAAAACTTGCAATACATTCCTGTGAAGACCAGGACTTTAACGTGGCTCAAAAAAAAAGCTAAGTTCCTGTCCAGACTTCAGAGTTCAAGAGTATTATCACTTTTGGATATAGCTCAAGGTTCAAGATTTCTGGCAGGCCTGAATTGACAGACAGAGTGAAAATGTTTGTATATTCAACTTCTCTTTTTATAGACCTAAAACACTTCCCTTTGGGATTACCTCATCCCCAAAGCATCATGGCCCGGATTGTCCATGGATCTAGATGGGGTGGAAGTCGTTGTTGGCGATCTGCTGTTTGGAATGAACATGATCAATGACACAACATGAAAATGAATAAGTTCTTTAGCAGGCCAAAGGAAAGTGTTGTAAATCAAGCCATATCAGACTGAACGAGATTAGTCATGTAGAACACACGCAGATCCAAGAAAGGCGGCACATGTAAGTGTAACCCACACACTTGGGCTATGTCTACACTCGCGGCTTCTTGCGCGAGTAATATGCAAATGAGGCTAAGCATGGCATATCACCGAGCCTCATTTGCATACCTAATGAGCCACCATTTTTTTCAGAAGAGGCTCTTGCGCAAGAAGGAGCGTCTACACTGCCCCTTCTTGCGCAAGAAAAACCCTCTTGCACAATGCCGTTCTTCCTGAAAAGTAATAGGTGTAACGGCATTGCGCAAGAGGCGTTTTCTTGCGCAAGAAGGGGCAGTGTAGATGCTCCTTCTTGCGCAAGAGCCTTTTCTGAAAAAAATGGTGGCTCATTAGGTATGCAAATGAGGCTCGGCAACATTCCACGCTTTGCCTCATTTGCATATTACTCACGCAAGAAGCCGTGAGTGTAGACATAGCCCTAGTGTGGTTACTGAGCAATGAAAGTGGTACCCAGACCACAGCAACAGTTAAGACCAAGAGACTTCTACAGCACATCCTGGGAGCCAGCTGGCTTTAGCTCAGAGGGCAGAGGCTTCTATACCTGGCTTCAGAAGTCTGAGGTTCAAATCCACCTGGTGATGGTTACATAAGCAAATGGAACACTCCAAACAAGGAGGCCTCATGGAAATTCATAGGAATAGTGAAGTTGTTGTTGTTGTTGTTGACATCAATGATGATAACAAGAGTAAGGGTACATCTATACTGCAATGCTATTTTGAAATAACTAGCTGTATTCCAAAATAACTTAGTCCACGTCTACAGGGCAGGCAGTTATTTTGAAATAGTGTCAAAATACTGTCAAGCTGGAAGACTTCTCACTCTGACTTCTGTAATCCTCATTGTATGAGGAATAAGGGTATGTCTACACTGCAAAGTTAATTCGAAATAACAGCCATTATTTCAAATTAACTTTAATAGCGTCTATACCTGCAAACTGCTATTTTGAATTTAATTCAAAATAGCGGAGCCCTTAATTCGAATTTGGTAAACCTCATTCTACGAGGAGTAACGCCAAATTCGAAATAGCTATTTCGAATTAAGTGCTTTGTAGACACTTAATTCAAAATAGGTGGCCTCCAGCCCTTCCCAGGGAGCCCTGGTGGCCACTCTGGGTACAACCAGGAAAACTTACTCTCCTCTTCCCCCAGCCCCGAAGCCATTAAAGGGGTAGACCCTGGCCACAGTGCCTGTGCCAGCTCCAAGCCTGCCAGCCCAGAGCCAGCAGTGGCCACTGGGGCCCCTGACCCAGTGGCCCCAAAACATGAGCCAGCAAGCCACTGGCAGCCAGCCCTCCACCTCTCCCCAGGAGCAGTCTGCCAGCTCCCAGGAGCCTGACAGGGGCTGGAGAAGGCAGGCGCCATCCTGGTCCAGGGTGGAGATCATGGACCTTATTCAGGTTTGGGGGGGATGCCCCCAACATCCATGATCTCTGCACTAGATGGAGGAACGCGGCCGTCTATGGCAGGATAGCTGCCAGCCTGGCCACCAAAGGCCACATGCAAACCCAGGAGCAGGTTGGCATGAAACTCAAGTTGGTCCGGCGAGACCCCCAACCCTGAGCCCTGAGCTTCCCCTCCCCCCTCTTCCCCTTGCTTCCCCCTTCCAGCTCCCTCCTCCCAGGTTTCCCCGTCCCCTCTCCCACCCTCTCTCTTCCCCTCTCCCACCTCCTTTTCCCAGTCTCCCCAGAGGTTCATCCCCCCCCCCCCAGTTTTGTTCAATAAACCCAGTTTCTATTTTTGAACATACGTGTCATTTGTTCGACATCAGGAAGGGGGGCTAGGGAGGGGTAAGTGGAAGGACGTGAGGGAGAAATGGGGCACGAGCCCCCAGTGGGGAGGACTGGGGAGGTTCTGAGGGCTCCTCGGGGTGACGCTCTCCCACAGGGCCTCCTGGATCCTGACAGCCCACCGATTGACCCCCCGGATGGCAGCCTGCAGCAAGTGCAGCCGTGCTGATGGCACCAACCCCACGAGATGCACCGGCGTGCCCACGGGCAGCTCTGGCTCCATGTGGCTGAGTGCTGTGGTGTCCCGAGTGCGGGCACTCAGGGCACTCCAAGACAGGACTGCTTTGCTGTCCCTCATCGAGGTAGACAAGCAAGTGGGGAACCCTGAGAACTGTCTGTCCAGGGTGGGGGTAGGGTCCCTTTAAGCACAGGAGCTCAGTTAGCCTCAGGCAGCAGCCCCACACACTAAGTCCTAACCTGATGCCCTGCCGGCACTGGTTCCGGCCAGCCTTAACTTCGGTTCAGGATCCACTCAGTGTAGACGTGCTATTTCGAAATAGCAAATCGCTATTTCGAAATAGTTTTTGTGTGTAGATGCGTTATTTCGAGTTAACTTAATTCGAATTAACTATTTCAAATTAAGTTAATTCGAAATAGCGCTGTAGTGTAGACATACCCTAAAGGAAGTGGGAGGAAGAGTTCTCTATTTTGAAATTAGTGCTGTGTAGACGCTCCCTATTTCGAAATAACCCCCAAGTTGACAACAGTTTGGAGAAAACAATTCTACGTGGATGACCAACAGAAAACGCCACACCACCTCCTTGCATAAAAACCTACTGGGACAAGGGAAATGAAATTGCTGCGTAAGACAGGAGGCCACATGAAGGATATGGTGTCCTAATACCATTTCAGCCTGCGGTGGGAAAAACTAAGCAATGGATATAGACACTGGGTCCTTCTGGGCCCTGGAAAGCATAAGAAAAGAGCGTTGGTGTCGTATTCAGGCCGGGCAGTAGTGTGACATCTTGCAATACACAAAGGAAGCAGATTAATGCAAAAGAACCATCAAAATGACATGAAATTCTTGCTCACAAGTGACCCAAGTCAGCAGTAGATCTCCATTAATTAAATGGAAAAGATGCACTGTTAGTAGTGGTCTATTACTTCCTTTTTAGTTGTTGCGACACACACGGAAAAGCAAAGTAGTAACACAGTTTTCTCCCTATGGGACTGCAGATGAATTCATAACAGAGAATGGCCCATCAGTCTTAAGTGGCTCTTTCTGGCATTTCTCTTTGATAGATCAGGTCTTGCGCACCACATCAAGTCCTTATACTACCCGGTTAAAAAAACGTTAGTAGAAAAGCCATTACAAGCGCCTCAAAAACAAACGTGATTTTAAAAACCCTTGGATGATTCAAGGAAATCCCTAATTCCTAATTAGAAACTCCCCATGCATCCCGCAATGCTGTCTTAGGGTTAACAGTTGGAAAACATATGGGCAGAAGGACAAAATCCATAGAGTCAACATCCAACAAATCTATTGAGCTAAAATGATCCTACAAAAATGAGTTGTCCTGTGGCACCTAAGGCCTGGTCTACACTAGGGGACAAGTTCGAATCAAGGTACGAACTTCAGCTACGTTAATTGCGTAGTTTGTCAAAGTGTCTTAACTCGACTTTTGGCACCATCCACACTGTAGGAAGTTGAAGGGAGCACACTCTCCCTTTGATGTCCCTTACTCCGCATAGGAGCAGGACGACCCACATCAATAGCAGCCCCCTCTCAGTTCGAATTAGTGTGTCTTCACTAAACCTGTTAATTCGAACCCTGGAAGATCGACTGTGGCTGCTTCGATCTTCTCTGTAGCGTAGACGTGGCCTTAGAGACTAACAAAAATATATCTGGTATCATGAGCTTTCATGGGGGAAAACCCACTTCCTCAAATGATCAGAGGGGTAGCTGTGTTAGTCTGAATCTGCAAAAGCGGAGAGGAGTCCTGTGGCACCTTATAGACTAAGCGAAGTGTTGGAGCATAAGCTTTCGTGGGCAGAGACCCACTTCATCAGATGCATGTAGTGGAAATTTCCAGAGGCAGGTATAAATATGCAGGCCAGAATCAGGCTGGAGATGACTAGGTGGATCCAATCAGGGGAGGATGAGGCCCACTTCTAGTAGCTGATCTGGAGGTGTGAATTCCAAGAGAGGAATTTTGTAGTTAGCTAGCCATTCACAGTCTTTGTTTAATCCTGAGTTGATTGTGTCAAACTTGAAGATGAATTGTAGCTCAGCAGTTTCTCTTTGAAGTCTGGTCCTGAAGTTTTTTTGCTGCAGGATGGCTACCTTTAGATCTGTAATTGTGTGTCCAGGGAGATTGAAGTGTTCCCCTACCGGTTTTTGTATGTTGCCATTCCTAATATCTGATTTGTGTCCATTGAGTCTTTTACGTAGGGACTGTCCAGTTTGGCCAATGTATATAGCAGTGGGGCATTGTTGGCACATGATGGCATATATTACATTAGTAGATGTGCAGGAGAATGAACCAGTGACAGTATGGCTGATCTGGTTAGGTCCTGTGATGGCGTTGCTGGTGTATATATGTGGGCAGAGTTGGCACCGAGGTTTGTTGCATGAATTGGTTCCTGAGTTAGAGTTATTATGATGCGGTGTGTAGTTGCTGGTGAGAATATGCTTCAGGTTGGCGGGTTGTCTGTGGGCAAGGACTGGCCTGCCTCCCAAGGCCTGTGAAAGCGAGGGATCATTGTCCAGGATGGGTTGTAGATCACTAATGATGCGTTGGAGAGGTTTTAGCTGAGGACTGTAGGTGATGGCCAGTGGTGTTCTGTTGGTTTCTTTCTTGGGCTTGTCCCGTAGCAGGAGGCTTCTGGGTACACGTATGGCTCTGTCAATCTGTCTCCTCACTTCCTCGTGTGTGGGTATCATAGTTTACAGAATGCTTGTTGAAGATCTTGTAGATGTAGGTCTCTGTCTGAGGGGTTGGAGCATATGCAGTTGTACCTCAGTACTTGGCTGTAAACAATGGATCGTGTGGTGTGTCCGGGATGGAAGCTGGAGGCATGCAGGTAAGTATAGCAGTTTCAACACGATTTCAACAGCTTCCACCCCACCATCAACCTCAGCATGGACCAGTCTACACGGGAGGTCCATTTCCTGGACACCACAGTACAAATAAGTGACAGTCACATAAACACCACCCTATGTGGGGATAAAATGGTGTCCTTGGCCTCTGTTTGTCAGAGGCTGGAGAGGGATGGCAGGAGACAAATCGCTTGATCATTGTCTTCGGTCCATCCCCTCTGGGGCACCTGGTGCTGGCCACTGTTGGCAGACAGGATACTGGGCTAGATGGACCTTTGGTCTGACCCCGGTACGGCCATTCTTATGTTCTTATGTTCTATACCAAAAGCCTACCAACCGCTATGCTCTGTCAATGAACACAAATCAGATATTAGGAATGGCCACATACAAAAACCTGTAGGGGGAACACTTCAGTCTTCCTGGACACACAATTGCAGATCTAAAGGTAGCCATCCTGCAGCAAAAAAACTTGGGTTAGTCTATAAGGTGCCACAGGACTCCTCGCCGCTTTTCCTCAAATGAGACAACCTCAATGCACAAGTGATTTTAAGGGAGACCCAAACTCATATTGCTCTGAAGTTCAAGGCGAGACTCCCATGAGCCTCTATGGAGTCTTACGCATTGTACTACCAGGTCACATACTTGGAGGTAAGGGAAGAGGAAGTAAACAGTAATCAAGCAAGTTAGCTGGAGGCATTGTCCATTGCAGATGGATGCTTTCAACGTGACGGAGACCAATGGGGGTGATGCATGAATAAGAACAAAGTACTTTGTTATGGGCCAGAAGACTATGAAAAGTAGTGCAACAGTGTAATAACCTAAAAGGCTGGTTATTTGTGCCCCCTTTCTTTGGCGAAGTATTTATTGTGTTGCTTTAGTAGACTATTGGGGACCTCCACCCCCTGTGTATTATCAGCACCTTTACGGGTAAGGTAGAAATTAGGGAGGTGAATGGTTAACTGGTTATAGTTAACTGGAAGCCCAGCCCGGCCAAAGCAACCCCCATCCATTTTTATAACCCCAATTTTACATTGCTAGCAGAAATATTGCAGTGATTTCAGGAAAGGTCCCTTGGGCATATAACTTTGCTTTAAATCTAGCTTTGCTACAAGCTGATTACTTTAATAAGTTTTGCGGCAGGATTAAGTATCGTCCCAGCATTAAATGCAGCTGGAGGGAATGATTCATTTAATAGACCAAACATGGTCCGGTCATCTATGTTTCTTCAACATGATCACACCCCTGTTCTCCCTAGGACCTGGCTGCTCAGGATGACAGATCCAGCAAAGTGCCCCACCCTTCATAACGATCGTTATCTGCTTCCGCAAAAATGGTGCACGGCCTTAGGTTGTAAATCCTCTTGGTGTTGTTTCCGTTGACACATTCAGCCATTGTCTTGTGGTTATCCAAAAACCTGTTGGTGCACTCGCAGTGACAGGAAATTGTGAGCAGGTGCTGACCATGTGTGTCCGGTGCCAGGCACCACCTTTCCAGAAAGATATTGATGAACTGGAGGGAGTTCAAAGAAGAGTTACAAAACTGATCAAGGCTGATTTATAAGGAAAGAAGGATGCAAAGGGCATTATTTCCTAAAAGCCAACTAAAGTCATGATTAAGGGAGGTTGTAGATACAGTCTATTCCTATTTGAAGAATAGCAATATGAGGGGGGGGACATTTACTGGGGTAAAAACAAGGAGTAAAGGGGCAAAAATAAGACAGGGAGAATTAAGGTCAACAGTGAAATGTGTTAGACCATGAAAGAGCCATCTAAAGGAACTGTTGAAAAGCCTTTCTCTTAGCATTGTAAACCTGGATTTTGCACAATTTTACAGAATTGGGCTTGTTTAGTTTAGAAAAGAGAAGACTGATAACCGGACATGACAGCAGTTTTCAAGTATCTAACAAGGTTGTTACAAGAAGGAGGGAGAAAAATTGTTCTCCTTAGCTTCTGATGATAGGATAAGAAGCAAAGGGCTTAAACTGCAGCAAGGGAGGTTTAGGTTGGACATTAGGAAAAACTTCCTACCTGTCAGGGTGGTTAAACACTGGAATAAATTGCCTGGGGAGGTTGTGGAATCTCCATGGCTGGAGATATTCAGGAGCAGGTTGGACAGACATCTATCAGAGGTATACCTATCTCATAGAACTGGAAGGGACCTTTAGAGGTCATTGAGTCCAGTCCCCTGCCCTTGTAGCAGGACCAAGCACCATCCCTGACACATTTGCACTGGATCCCTAAATGGCTCCCTCAAGGATTGAACTTACAGCCCAGGGTTTAGTACACCAATGCTCAAGCCACTAAGCTATCCCTCCTCCCACTGATGAGCTAGACAGTGCTTGGACCTGCTGTGAGGGCAGGGGACTGGACTTGATGACCTCTCGAGGTCCCTTCCAGTTCTAGTATTCTATGATTCTATGAAAACATTAGATCACGTATGGATGGGCACAGCGGTTGGGTGACAAGCATAGGTCCCTTCAACCTCTAATGTCTTTGATCTTTTGCCAGAATATCTAAATGGACAGTTCACAATCCCCACGGCTGGAAGCCAAAAACAAATTCACACTAAAAATAAATAGCAATTGGTTAACAGTCCCTGTCGTCCACAA